>CM060841.1:70064500-71381500 GCA_030762175.1 Metallyticus violacea
ACCAGTGGAATCTACAGTTTTATCTGAGTAACTCAATTTTTTTTTTCATTTTCACAAATTCAACAAATTTGTTTTAGAGTTTCTTTATGACACTATGGAAGATTTGTTTAATTGATGTTGACTCTTAAGAAATGTCCCTATTTGAATATTTGGTGAGAAGCTTCTATAAAAGCAATTGTTCTTTACTCTTTAAAGGCATATATTGCTAATACAAATGCCTTACATAAATCTGCACAATAAACTGAGAATTTAGAAGGGCCTACAGAAGAGTATGGAACTGAATAACTGAAGAAATAAGAGAGTGTTTGTCATGGCAAAACTGCACTGAGCATTGTTGCCAGCTAGGAGCTGTGTAACTTGAGACCACTGTTCAATCTTTGTTTCTTTCTCACACAATAGACAGTGTACAGAACACATCCATTTAAACTAATAATGTCCTTAAATTTTGTATGATAACTTGTCATCTATCTTTTTGGGCATTAGTAAAATGCACTAAAAGAATGAGTACGAAAATCACCATATCACAACACCAGAAATTAACTACAACTGAGTGATCTCAATTCAATTATATTATTTTGATAGTATAAACAAAACTCAGTGACATGGAATACTAGCCCATGTAAAGATAATCTATTAAACAAAATAATAATCTCATTAGAGACATTCAGGGCAACAAATGCAGCAATTGTATCAACATAATTGTCAAGACAGTCTGTATGAGGCAATCCTGGTAAGTTACCCACTTAATATGACACTAGGAAGCACAAGACAAAAATAATCCTAATAAATACAATAATATGAACACATTAGAGACATTATGCAATTTTTTTAAGAGGAAATCACTAAAATTTTACCAATTCTGCTGAACTTACTTGAACATATTTATGGGCAAATCACTCAAATTTCACTAATTTTGTTTCACTTATTTGGACATATTTCAAAGGTCGTTTCCGTTCATCATCAGCATGGTTCCACTGTTACCTTCCCAGTGTGGTATTAAGAGATCGCTCTGTGGATTTAAGAACTTAGTTGTGAGACTCCTTTTGTTTGGAAGATCAAAATAAACTGAATTTTCCTTATTTTTGTTTATGAATATATTTTCCTACACTAATGATTCTGTAGGTTTTGAAGAGCTTTTAAGAGTTTGGATTCATTTTGGAATTTGTGTGTGTGTTTTTTTTTTTGTTTTCATATATATATTTTTTTTGCCAGAAGGTGTATGCTACCACTGATTTTTCTGTGTGTTTATATTTTTCATTTGTTCCTTAAACCGCAGGGTAATGTTTCTTTTAGTTTTGCCTAAATATTTTATATTGTAGTCTTTGTAACTGATTTCGTAAATGCCTGATTTTCTTCCTAGCAGGAAAATATATTCATAAACAAAAATAAGAGAAATTTAGTTATATAGGAAAGTAAGTATTTTTACAAGTATGACCATAAGCATCACAAGTTATTTGTTGTTTTAATAATTTTCCCACGATGTATTTTCAGGATTATCTCCAAATTTTAAACAGTTAGGCTATTTTTGGTTAAAACTGAAGAAATTTTGTTGAATGCATATGATAGTAAGTTTAGTAAGTCTTCTATTTCTTCTGTTTGTTATTACTCTACCTTTGTTGAAACTAGTGGTTATTGCTGTATTAATTGTCTGTTAGTATTCCATTTTGTACTCAGTGTCTGTGAGTGCGATATTAATTATTCTGTGTGCCATGGTGTAAACACTGCATATTTATGCAGTATGGGGTTATAGCTTTTATTTTTTATATAATTTTTTGTATCTCTTTTCTATGGATTCCAAAGTTCATTCGTCTCCGTTTCTTATAATTTTTAAATCTAGGAATGGAAGTCACCCATTTTTCTCCTCTTCTATGGTAAACTAAAATTATTTATATTAGGCTATATCTTTTGTTTGTTAAAATGATTTCTAAAGGCTGAAGATGATCTTTACACTGACACAAATGTTAAAGGAGCAAACTTATGTTTTGTTACATTTTTCATGCCCACTTCTTCTGGAATTTCTCCACCAAAACATTTACCATGTAGACCATTACAGCATATCTGGGATTTATTATCATTACACTCTCCCACTTGCACCTTACTTTGTCCCCAATTTCTCCTTTAGCAGACTAATTTTCACTTCAGCTTCATGCACCACTGACACCTGATCCGAAAAAGGGTTTCCTTTGCATTCCAACTTTGCTAGGTCATGACTTTTTATTTCATTTAAATTCCTCCTCCATTAATTATAATTCCCAAATAAAGATTTTTACACGCTACTTTATAACCCTTCCATCCTTATTTCATTTTAACTATGTTTATCTCCCTTCTTAAAAATCACAATCGTTTACATATCCCCTGGCCTGGAATGTTCTCATTCCTGAGAGGCTGAAATGATTTTCCACTTGTCATTAATTGGGAGAGAAAGTGGGCTAAACTTGTGTAAAGGATATATGTAATGACTATAGGTGTCAAAGAAATGCTGTGACCATCACGGGTGGTCGAGGTCGTTAAGGCGCGGACTCGTAAGCAGGAGGTCTAGGGTTCGAATCCCGTCAGAACCGTCCTCCCTGACTGACGTTTTTTTCCAGGTTTTCCTCAGTCTTCATAACTGGCAAATACCGGGGAGGTATCCTAAACTTAGGCCTGGAACGTTTCCTTCCTTAAAAAAAATTCTTTCCCAATAAATCATTTCATCTCATGTATCATCAGTGTCACCGCCTATGGTGCCTCAGTAGTAAAACGGGCGTTAAACACTAATCAAAAGAGATGCTGTCATTCTATGGTGGAATATGATCATGGTTGGGTGTTTTTATTTGGGCTTTCTGTAGGGCAGTCATACCTTGTTTAGTAAGCATATATTTATTTTAGCTGAAATTGTTTGGGCATTTGAAATTTCTATGGCTTCACCATGCTAAACTTAACTATGAAGCCATACCTGATGCAAAAACATACTATAGCATATATAATGATTTTGTCTACAAATATTCAAACTGCAAGTTTATAGTTTCTCATGATTAACAGCTCAAAGTGTCAATTTTGAACAATTTGAAGCAACAATATAATGCTTGAATAGAAGTAGTAGATGAAGTTATGTTCAAGAAAAGAAGAGCGTTCCACTGACTTCCATGAATGAGTTGATGTTTTAAACTAAAAGGCCCACAATGTTTTTGACCCCTGCTTCATTTTTCATTGATAATGGACATTCACTCCATGCAGTATTGTACGTTTGGCTAGTATTTCCATTATTCAAAGGCATCTGAAAATGGCGCATATACAAAGAAAGACTCTCCATATCGAAACTGAATAAATTAGTAGGTTTAATGAGATTTATGATAGGATGAGTGAGAATGCGTCATTACAATAAGACTTGAAATACTTTTTTTTATAATGCTATGCAGTAAACGTGTTCCTTAGCCCCAATTGACTGCCTCTATGATCTTATGGTTAGCATATCTCTGCATATTTGGAGATCCTGGGCTAGAATCTTGTAAGATTAGTTTCCTGGACAAAGATTTTTTGTGAGTTTACCCTGAAAAGGCAAATGCTGGGGTACTTTAAGCGTTTCGGGCTCCAGGCTCCCTTTCACACACATTTATTCATCTTCTCTTTAGATTGTTATTTTTAAATAATGTTAAACTGTAATACAAAATTTAAAAAAAAAAAAAAAGCCTAACTTTTAAAAGTAGTTTCTCCTAACACTGTGCTAAAATTAATATTTAAGAATGTCTTTTATCATTATTTTTATAAAATTAATTGGCAGCATGGGTTGACTCACTGGATTTTTCTCTATTTCGTTTTCTTTTCTTTTTTGTGTATACTTTACATTGAACTCATGTAAAATTCCGTTGTTATTTGCTCTTTGATTTTTGTAAGCGCTAAAGCAATTAATTGACATGTAGTTATTGTGGAATATTGCTCATATGATGAACTACGCCTAATGCCTATTTCCAAGGAGTAAAATGCTGTTATGAACACATAAAAAGCAAATGAATTGCTACATTAGTAGCAGATAATAGTCCTAGCGACGCCCAACTTTCGCATAGCTCAAAGACTCAACAGATCGTAGTGTCATTTCAGCCAACTCTTTGCGTGCAGTACAACTCCGTATATATAGCTCGTTCCAAAAATCGTGTTCGTGTACTATAGACGCTTATATACTGTATATTATATGGCTCATAAAATTTGTTTACAGCATCCGGTTATTTCAGACAACAAAATGTCGCATATAAAAGCATGGGCTCACAATATGAAATATTTTATGTTATTCGACAAAAACAATTCCTCTTACATTAATCTTGGTCTCCGCTTATTACTATTATACAATTTAAAAGGTGTTAACAAGAAGAAAACTGCATATGGTGCTGTCCTACATTCGTATAACTAGCGTAGTATCTACTGATGTAATTTTCCCGGGCAAAGTTGAGAATTCTCATTGGTTGATTCCAGGGTCAGGTGTGTTGCTTTGGTAGCCATGTTGGCTTAAATTTTCTAAATAGTGACTTAAGCCTGCTGTTTTACAGAAAATATTAGTGTGGTGTACTGCTTAATGCTTCTTGGAGTTAAAGTATGTATTAAAACTATCCACAGTTCAGTTATAAGTTGAATGTTAAATACTTACCTTATTCTCGAAGCGAAACCTTTGAGAACTGCTTGACATCCCGGTATTTGCGCCAAAAATGACCAATTAAATTTTTTTGAAAAAAACGCCATAGGTTTAATTAAAGCGAAATATTACTAATTCGTACTCCAAAGCCTTCAATTAACCACTGCCTTGTTCCGGAAGTAAGTAACGGAATGTAATTGATTTTTTGATGACCGAGTGTTTATACCACTCGGTGAACGAAGTTAGGTTAGTTATCGGAAATACCTTTAGAATTAGCGAGGACAATGTTCTTTGGAAGCTTTTGCGTGAATAGTGCGTTGTTTTTGTGTTTATATATCATAATAGCAGACTTATTTATATATATTACAACGTTGCGAATTCGAAATAGCCATAGTTTTTGCATCCCACTGTATCATACTCTGCATTATCAATCACAAAGCCTGGAACTTCTTCATGTGGACCCATATAGGTACTACGAAACCTTATATAGTGCAAATTTTCACATATGATAAGCAAAAGCAGATAAAAGAAAATTTTAAAATACATGTTGACAGAGTATGAAGAAAATGAAAGGACTCTTAAACAGCGTGGGATGTTTCAAGGACTAATACGAAACTAGCCGAAACCATTTGGAAAATATTGTTTACGGCTATTAAGCAAAATATTTTAATGTTGTGTTTCTGAAATATCATTTTGTTCATAATTTGCCTATATTTTGGTAATAAGTAGCTACTTTGGTTGCTAAAGTATTGTCTTCAGACTGAAAAGCATGATTATGTACTAATTTCTCAATTTAGTACCATAAAACAAAATTATAACGATAATGTGACAGCTTCATTCTAAGAGGTGGATTAGCAAACTTCTATTTTCAATCTATATTCATTTTAATGTGCTAAAATTCAATTAATGAATATGTGATGTGCATATAATAATTGCTGTAAATGATAATTTATAAATTCTGATTTTAAAGCCTGATCATGTACTAATTTCTCAACTTAGTACCACAAAATCAAATTATAAGCTAATGAGAATGCAACAGCTTCATTCCAAGAGTATGCATTAGTGAACTTCCGTTTTCAATCTGTATTTATTTTAATGCAAAAATTCAGTTCATGAACCCATGGTGTGTATATAATTGCTGATAAATGATTATGTATAAATTGCAGCAGCATTTGTTTATTTTTTCAGGCATTCCTTTGATCATAAACTTCTTTGATCTCATGTTTTATACTTACAAAATATGATAGGAGACAAAATTGTTTGTTTAGGGTTTTATGCAGCGTGGATTTATAACACTGTATATTAATCATGCGGGTACTTTAGGAAGTTCAGGAAAAAAATTAATAATGAAGGGTAAGGAACATCCAGATTTGGCAGGAAGTTAAATTATAGCAAGACTGTTCAGAGGCATTCTAGCGATAATTACTGAGGAGAAGCATTGTAGTAGCCATCAGTGGTGAGGTCTACTGTCTCTAGCATCCACTGGCTAGAGGAAAATTAATATTCAGTATTTCTAATAGTAGCAAGCTAACAGGTTGAGCAAGGACTTCAAGGTCAAATTCATCAGGTTATAAACGCAAACTAAATTAGATTTAGTTCTGCATAAAATAAAACTAATTCACAATCCCTAGATTACATCACAAACCTAGAACCAATTTTTTTTTCTCCCCTTCTTGGTAGCAAAACCAACGTGTGGAGTGCAAAGAATTTTTAATTGAGTAAGCGCACTTATTTTTCATTGTATCCAGCAGGCCTTTGGTGCATTTAATGCAACGATGTATAGTTAAGTATGTATTTGTTCTTATTATTTACAAGCTTGCAGTAATTTTCAGTGTTTCAAAAACTAAGTAAAATATCTATTAAAAATTCAATTATTAGTGAAGAAATGTCTAGTATATATATATATATATTTTTTTTACTTGAAAATAGTGAAAGCAAAATAATCACTAGTCACCTTGCGCACTGGATACAATAGGGATAACAACACTAATTAGATTACGTTATTATGATCAACTTTTACTACTTGCTGCATCAAAAGTCAATAATTTTGAGTGAAGAAATAGATAAGATTTATTTTGTTTTTTTGCAGATAACTTTCTTTCTTGTTCATTGCAGTACTACTACTTTTTTTTTACAACCAAGAAATTGTATTTTATTTGTTATATTTCTTCTGGGGAGGAGGGGATACCAATAATATATCTGAAAGCTATGACCAGACCCTGGATCATAGATGCTCTTGTTGATAGAACATGTACTAGACCAAATCAAGAACTACAAAGTGTGATAACTTGACTAGCCATCAATGGTTATCGTCATAAACTGTGCAAAACAACAGCCTACCTTATTCCAAACAGTAACTGTGTGCAAACTGTGAGATGTAGAATGTAAAAGACTGCTGCAGTAGGAAAAAAATTGCCAAATACTAATTCAATTTATATACATTTGCATTTTTCTTTCACTCAGAATTAAAGGTATTTGAAAATAATAGTGATCAAAAGTTGTTATAAAAGAAAAAGAAAAACTTCTGTGCATGTGTCATAAACAGTATGAGAGATCTGCTTGTCACCTTAACATGTAACAAGTTATCAGCCTATAACATTAGAAATGAGGGCATAAAGGGTAAAAACTTTCATGATTAGTGCTATTTAAGTTATATTAATAGTAAACTTCAGTACTCCTGAGAAGTGTAAGATCTACTGGGCATATTGTATATCTGAGATAGCAAACAGATTGACTAAATTAACCTTATAGTAGTTGTTTTTGGTGCCAAACATTGAAGCAATTTAGACCTTAGATTAAAGTTAGGTTTACTGTACAGTGGAGCAATTACAAGATAATATGTTAAGCAGTTGAAACTAGATACTGTATCCTACAGTAACATTTACAGGAATGGATTTTATTCAAATATGCTGGCACATTTTTTCTTTTATCTTAGTAACAATTATCTCTGTGCAGCTGGTTGTTAATTGTCCAATTGATCTAAAATTATAAAATGAATAGTTGTTGAACATTAGAATGAAAGATGTAAGTAGAGTATTGGCATCTTGAGTTTAAGAGGACTGAGAGAGAGCACTGTACATTTTGAACATTTATAATGACTTCACAGGATTGTACCTTAGTGATATTTATAACATAAACATAACTTGGACTGAGAGAGAACACTGAACATTTTGAGCATTTACAATGACTTCACAGGATTGCAGCTGAGTGATATTTACATTTTAACGTAAATCTCACTTGGTTACAATCCCATTAAGTCATAATGATAATTAACACAAAGAAAGCTTTAAATCTTCCATTTTGAACATTTATTTATGTCATATATTCATATGATAGCTAAGAGTGTTCAAAACTTGCATTCAGTACTTGGACCAGCTCAGAAACAAAATACAGATTTCATTTTTTGCTTATTCATTCTACTGCTTCTCTGTGCTCAGCTCATCTAACTGAAGAGAACTAAGCATTTTCATTTCAGGTTTGAATATATATTGATAAACATGTTACATTTTGAACTTTACCTAATAATACTATACAGGATGTTGAAGGACTACATCACAAACATTTCAAAAATTTTAAAGGAGCCTTAAAAAAGCAATTATGATTGAATGAATAAATTTTATTTCAATAAATAACATTACAATTAAATTTACATTTTTCCCCTACCTGTATAACTAGTTTCATAACTGCATAATTTATGCCAATCAAAAAATTATACATTTTCAATAAATTGTCATTTAATTTTGCTATTTTAACTGATTACTGAACTTGTCTTCGGCTCATCAGTTATTTCCTACTGGAATATCCGGGTTCAATATTCTATTGAAATTGAAGTTTATTACAAATTTTGCATGTAACAAACAAAAATATTGTTACCATGATTGTATAAGTATGAAACTAGCTCTTGTAAATACAAACAAAATTAGTATTATTTTTCTTTTTGTTTCTTGCAATTTATATTGCATGCAAATAAAATAAAGTGTTTTAACACAAATAAAACCAATTTCATACAATTACACAAACAAGTAAACATGTTAAAATCAAAATACACAATTTTCCTTTCAATATTCTCAGTACATGTGAACTTACTACTGTTAATAAACTTTTAAATATCCCACTTGCATACCCTGCTTTTATGGAGGTGCATTCCTTGTGTACCCCATCATAATTAACCCAGGTTGAGTATGTAATGGGGATCTACATTCATTCCTAAATAATGCATTTGTCAACATTGTTGTTTCCATTTATCTTACCCACCTTCCATAACATTTTTGTCTCATCTTGCCTATGTATATTCCCAGCTCCTTTATATTTTCAGCTTAGTTTAAATTTAAAATTCTTCCGCCTGTTATTTCATTTGGTAAATTTCTCCTTTCATAAGTGGAACTGTTCCCTCCAAAACTTAGTTTGCTTACATTCTAATATACAATGCAATGTACTAACTGGTTCTTCACACATAGGACATATCCCCTTAATTTATCCATTTTTTATTACGTTTAAATATATTACTTCTGTTCTAAACCATGCCAGTCCTTCCCTTTCTGCCTTATCACAGATTTCAATTTATCTTTCTCTTCCCCACCATTTTTTAGTGTGCTATATAATTTCAGAGATTTTTTGGCATTAAGATCTGCCCAAATTTCCTGTTTTTCAATATCCTCAATTCTTATTATTATCTATTTCAAAAATCCTTTTCTCAATCTTTCTTCCTTGTACCATATTGACCCCATGCCCACGTCTTGTGGAATATTTTGGATTTTAGGTATCCATGTTTCTCTTCCCTTAATTTTTTCTTGTGCTATCAAACATTGTTTGATGATGTTCTTCTCTTTTAATCTCTCTATTCTATTCCAATATTTTAGTACCCTTTTTATGACCTTGCTTTTATAGCCATCTTCCTAGATCCATGAAAGCAACCTTGTTTGGTGAAGATCTAGGTAAGCCTAGGACAATTCTACAAAATAGTCTATTTGTCACATTTCTCCTTTTCCATCCTCCATCTGGCCCCCAAATTTCTATTCCATACATCATTCTGATCTACACTATTGAACCATATGTTCTCTCTAACCATTTTTCTTGCATAATTGGCATTTTATTTACACAAGACTGATTATTCTCATGGCTATTTTTCCTTCTGCTATTGCTGTTTTAATTGCTCCATTTCCCATTACTAGACAATCTAGCACCTAAATAATCAATTATCTTGACAACTTCAATTTCTGTGCCCTCCCACCGTCATTTTTCCTGTTTTTTTAATTTGAAGCCTTTTTTCATCACCATAATCTTAGATTTTTTTTTATTTATCTTGAGACCCCATTGTCCACAAAATATGTGTATAGCTTCTAATGATTGTTTTAATCCTTTACTTGTGAAAGAACCTGTTACCAAATCATCTTCAAAGAGCAGACTCATATTTCTAATTATTTATAGTTGATGAATGTACTTTACCTTTACTATTTCTTCTAGAATATCATCAACAAATAGATTGAAGAGAACTGGGCTTAATTTACATCATTGTCTTAGACCTACATTGTTTGATATTTTATCTGTAACCCTCCTCCTTTCATATTTAATACAAAATTTGTTTTCCTTATATTTTGAATTACCCTTATAAAATTCTGGCGTACTCCTTCCTTTCTCAGTTTAATCCAAAATGCTTTGAAAGCTTTTTCTAAGTCCAGAAACAACAAATACATTCTACCTCATTTGTTACTAAGGTATTTATCAGCTAATGTACTAATAATAAAAATGTTTCCAAGTGTTCTTTTACCTTTCCTAAAGCCTGATTGAAATACTGAAATTTTTATTTCTTTCTCTGCCCGTTCTTGTAATCAGTTTGCTAACACTCCAGTGAAGACTTTCCCAATAATTGAAAATAAACTAATTCCTTTATAATTTGCTGGGTTCCTAATATCTGGTTTACCTTTATAAATTCGTGTTACAATTCTCACTGTCCAATTTTTTGGTATTTTTTTCTTCTTCAAAAATTAAGTTCATTAGCCACCCCAATCTGTTTAATCTGTTTAGGTATTCTACCCAAGCTTTCCAACATTCCCTTGGCATCTATTCCACTTGCTTTGTTAGGTTTTTTAACTTTTTGATTTGTTCCAACACTTCATTTGAAGTAATTTTACTATCTAACAAGTCTACTTTCCATATATTATCAATATTCAGTCAGATTATCTCAATTATAAATAGCAAATTAATGGTTTGCCTGTTCAAATTTCGATAATGCAAATTATTATAGTTTAGTTCCTGGAGCATTCAATGAATTCACAAAGCAATCACAGAGACCTACAAACATAGGATTTGTCATTTACAATTACCACATTAGCACACAGTGTACATTTACAAAAAAATATTGTGTACAACTGCATAAATAGTTACAATAAAATTGAAAAAGCAACTCGCAGAACAACTCAACCAAAACAACAAAAACCAGAAAAGCAGTTAGAAACAAATCACTCAATCACACACATTTTACTATATGCATGTTTATATATGCATTGATATAAAATTATTGCACTGTTTTGAACTCAACATAATATATTTTCACTCATATATTCCTTTACAGAATAATATGCCTTTTTACATAGGTATTTTCTAAGAGCAGATTTAAAGAATTTATCATTGTTTATGAGAGGAAAGAGCATTTTGTACCAAAATGCATTCATAATAAACTCCTTTTTGAATGGCAGAAAAGTGTAAAAGCTGGTCTATATAGATTTGTTGCTTTTTGTCTAGTATTCTTGTCATATACCTTTAGATTTTGAATAATTTTTCTTTATTTCTTATGTAAAAGTTCATGAAGGATAATATATGTTCACATGGAAGAGTTAAAATTTCAAATTGTCTAAAGAGGTTTCTACATGAATGTCCTGCTATTGTACCAGCAATTATTCATATGGTTTTAAAGTCTTAATTGACTCCAGCATACTAATGCACGTATTGCATAGCATGCACTGCAAAGTTAGGTATGATAAGATCAATGTGGTCTTTCCAATTCAAACGGTTATCAATAATTAAACCAAGGAATTTAATATATTTGATTTGTAGAAGTATGGTGTTATAATATCTTGTCTGTAATAGTGGATCTGGAGATCTGTGAATGATGAATTTCATAACCTCTCTCTCTCTTTTGTGTGTGTATGTGTCTAAATGATATTAAGTTCTTCAGGACTACTATGGTACTAACTAATGAAGTTTTTATTTGAAGTGATACCACACAATAACAAATGTAAGTTGCAGAGCATGTCTATTTGGTGCAAGTAATATGATACAGGCATAAAGTAAAAGTAGATTATTGTTATTGAATTTGAGTCTTATTGATTACTTTATATTTTATACATGAACATACTTAAATTATAAATAAAATGAAAAATCTACTCAGCAGAACCAGAAACTACAGTCAGTCCATTGTCTTATCCAATTATGCCACACAATCATGTAAACAGCTCTCACTACATAAGGCAATAAATGTTTTCATTACTGTACTGTCATATTGTAAGTGTGAGATTTTGGAGATTTTTATAGCACTAAATATTAAGAATGAAAGCTATTAAAAACAGAGATTTCCTCGCTTGTAAAACAAGTCATTAGCCCTTATAAGGTCAATGTTTAATCCATTTCATTTTACCACTGATTTATCAGCATCTAATTTCAATGTCTTTTCACCACATTCTCTTCATTGTTTTTCTTTATGGGCCATAGATTCCCCATCTCAAATTATTTGTCTAAAACTCTGTGCTATCTCCGAAATTACTGTTATGCAGTTCATTAGCAATGGATATACCAGGCTTCCAGAATATGTCCTCACTGCTATAATGGGGTTTTATAAATCGACCAAGGCCACCTCTCCTCTCCACTCATAGTGGCCTCCTGTCCTGGAACTTTTGAGCATTCACTAGTCTACATTCGTTTGCAAAGACTTTAAAGCAATGTATTTTTTTGTATAAATGTTAAAATACGAATCAACCTATCACGTTTGTGCGAAATTAATTCTGAAGTTCCTTGGACAATTGCCTCCTTCCAGAAGTACAACTCATTATTGTGAATAAATTTGATACCGTTGTTCAGTGCAAAAGAAGAAACATGCAAAAATGCACAGTTTTAACAGAAAACAATTTAGATGAAATTGGTACAAACCTTGAACGTTCGCAACAAAATTACAACCAAAATTATCACAGCACATTGGGTTTGCTGTGTCTTCTGCGAAAACAGCAACAAAAGTGTTGAAACTCACACCTTACATATGCCCATTGTCTATGGCAAGGTAAACCCCTAGCACATATACTTTATTGTTTGTGGTTTCTTTCATCGGTGACTGAAGGGTTAATTGACCTACAGATGTATTCTTTTCAAACGATTCGTGGTTCCATCAAATTGTCTTGTGAACACTCACAATATTCGCAATTGGTGTTCTGAAAATCCAAATAGTATACAATGATGACAGAAAAAATTGAATTTGGTATGAGACTAGCACCAGACGCATAAGACGCGGCTGATTGTGGCATGTCAAGCTGCCAAGATGCAAAACCCCTTGCGAGCGGTATGAACATATTCTGGAAGCTCTGTAGATGCATAAATAAGAACAAATTAAGTTGAATTCTGTTGGAAAACTGCTTAGTAAAGTGTGTACCTGAATTTTTGAGCATTCGGGAAGACAATGCTAGATAACTGTTAGAAGCATTTAGTCAGTAAATTTATTTGCATGGGTGGTAACTACTGCTCCAGAAATCGTAATTTTACTTAAATGTAGATTTTTAAAATCTGCCAATTTGTGTAAAACTGCAGGATAATTTATTGTATAAAGCATTTTGCTTCAAGATTTAGTGTGTAGGTACCCTCATGTCAAATAAAGTTAGAGAACTACTGTTGTGCTTTGTCATTCTGAGAAAGCAAATGTTAAAATGTATATATGAGGGTCACAACGAAAGTTCTCAGACACGTCATTGGAAGTGAGTAGACTCATTTCGACTATTTCATCTTTTCAGAATACTCTCCCCTACATTCTATACACTATCTCATCCTCAAAAAGCACTTATCAAAGCACGCCTCGTTTTCCTCAAGGGCGAAAAGTTCATTTTCATATGAAGCCACAGCCTCTTCAAGAGGGGAAAAACGCTTTCCTCGCATGCAATTTTTTACCACTGGGAAGAGAAAATAATCGCATGAAGCCAGGTTCAGACTATAGGGAGGATAAGTCACTTACATGAGTGAACTTCAGGATTTTGAATGGTGATGTTGGCCGTGTGAGCGAAGGCTTTGGGGTGAAGCAGGATCCCCCTCAATTCTGATCTTGGACCGCATTCTCGAAGCTTGTCGATAACATTCGGCAGGCAGACTGTGGTGTGCCACTGAGCAGCAACCATATATATTCCTCCAAAGAAATTGTGGCTATTTTCTTCCGAACATTTCGATCCCTCTTCACTTTGGTTGATGGTTGATGGGTCATCATCTGAGAAGATCCAAACTGCTGACTGTTTTTGGTCTCCGGTCAAATTAAATTCATGTTTCACCATCAGTGATGGCGTCATAAACATCCTTGAGCTCCCTCCGTGGAATATCTGCAGCATTTCACCATTCGACGCTAGTGCGCGTTTGTGCTTTTGTCAAATTGTTGGGCGCTCAATGGGCACAAAGATGGTCGTACGGATTTTCGATACTGCTGGCGACCCAATCTGAAAGGCTGTCTCGATGTCCTTAAATGTTATGTGATTGTCTTCTCGTACCATTTTTTCCTTGCGCTACTTTATTTTCCTCAGTCTCTGCCGTTGCCGAACGTCCACATCGCTCCGCATCATAAGTCCCGCAAACTAGCGGAAAACTCTTGTCCCAGACGGAGCAAGGTCCCCAAAAGCTTTTTACATGCGCTCAAGGCCCTGGGACTCATTCAAACAACTGATAAAATCATAAAGAATCGTAGCGTTAAAATGCTCTCTCCAACTCCATTATAATGATTCGGCTGCCTGTACACGGAAGGTGTCATTTACTCTCACACTCTAAAATGCAGAGCAGGGACAGTTTTACTCTTAAGGGATACGACTAGTACGTGCCATATTCCTTTTAAGTGGGTCAACATTCACTTTTTCTCATTTCAAAAATGTATATTTAATATACTTTATGCCTACAAGTTAATTTTCATAGAGGTGGCAAATAGCAAAACAAATAAAAAAAAAATACTAGGTTGTATAATGCCTTATTCCAAGTATGTGTAATTTCTCTTTCTTTGAGCTATGTGCTATAAAAATAATAGACATTATTAAAGATGTTTTATTGTGTAATACACAGCAGTCATAGTCTGTAGCCAAAAATATAAATTACCTTATTACTGGTCTCTTAACATCAGTTTATCACAAGGTTCATTCATTTCTCTGTAATATAAATGGATGCACAATAAACCTTAGAGTTGTGCTGGAAATATGCACATTTTATATACATATCAATATGATCGTCATAGAAGTAGATCCAAAAAAGAAGGAATTTGCTGAGGCATAAAATTAGCTCATTTCTAACAAAAATTACAATTATTTGTGGGTTTTTAGCGGCAGCTGCGAAGATGAGTCGTGGACGAAACTATGGGAAGAAACAACCTGATATTGCACTCCAAATGGAGTGCTTGGAGGAGCCACTTACTCAAGAACAGGCAACTGCTTATAATAAAGGAGAGAAGGAGTATAAGGAGGTAACAACACGACTCCAGGATATGGTGAAAAATATGGGAGGAGAGATAATTGAGAAGACTGAATCGGTGTATGTTGTGCAGATGAGTGCTGCTAGGTAAGAGCCCTCATTGTTGTAACTTGTACATAAGTAAGTGAAGCCTGTATCTCTTTTCATTCACAGAGGAATAATATGCAGAGTATATGGGTTTATTTAGGAAATTGTGTGTATAGGTAATAAAACTCAAAATGACACAACAAAACAATCTTAATAAATGCCTTGTGTTTGATAGTTCCCTTGGTTCTAACCCAGTTCACTGTGTACATTGTTGGTAGTATTTGTGTACTAAATGTTGTAGTAAAAATTTGTGTGTTTGTGTGTGTATTGCATTGCTCCTTACTCCAAATTTGAACAGTATCAGGTACTCTTTGCCACCACTCATTAGTTGGTGCGCACAGAACCACTTTTTGTATTACGAATCAGTTCATTGTTTAAAGTAATGATTTGTCCTTGTACATTTGAAGAATTGGGAATTTTGGTTTCATTAAGGCATGTGATAACATTGATACGTCTGGGGTTCATGCAGCTCATTATTGTGCACTATAAGGGAACTATTGACCATACAACATATGCACATATAGACTTCTTGGGTTGTTTTGAGGGGAAGTGCATTGTATTGATCAAGAAATCCATTAGGAGCAAGAGTTGATTGTAGGCTTATGCTCCCAACATGCTGTTATAGCAGGACTTTAATTTTAATTCAATTAATTTTCTCCAATCAAATTGTGGTACTTTCATTTTATTTCTTTATCTTTCCCAGATGTACTATATGTGTCTGGTTACAGCATTTTTAACTTTTAAAAAAATCCTTGAAATTTTATTTAACGCTGATCAGCTGAACAATTTTCAGTAAAATATATAAAATGAAAATACTTTTATTAGACCTGTACATCAATCATTACACATGCAAGTGTAAATTTTTTCAATTAGGAATGGGATATTTGAATCCTATAAACTATAAATGCTGCATCAAACAAATGATCAAGTGGTCTATATCAAACTATTCAGCACTACTCAGCCTACAGCTCAGCATTTCTATATCTATTTAACTCTCCACAGCATCATATTTGCACATGCTATCACTATTATGATAGAGCACAAGTAAACTGCAGTAGTCAGTCAGCAGTTAATTTCCTTGGCATGGAGTGATAGCACAGAGGCCATAGGCATAATCTTTTGCCATTAGTGTTCTTTTGTATACAATTAAAAGGATTTTAAATGTTGGTGTTGATAAACTTGTTTTCATTTAATTTGTTATATTTAATACATGATTTTTATAGAACAGTTGGGGGTTGGAACTAGGTAAAAGAGACATGTCTGTTCACTTCATTCGTATGTTATTCATTCAAACTCTTCTTGTTTATATGAATTGTGAGGATGGAAAAATAACTCAGTTGATTAAAGAATTTGATATAACAAATGAGGTTATAGGTTTAAGGTAAAACTAAAAGATTAGTTTAAATAATTAAGAATGATCTTTGGAAACTAGAAAGCTGGAATTTTTGGGTGGTTAAATACCAGTTGTTTAGGAATAGTTCATATGAGTTTGATAAGCATATAGTTTGCAGGAACAAAAAGAAATCTACATTGGAATTATTAAGCAGCAGTTTATTTACACTCCTATCACTGCATATACTCTCTCCAGATGCAGGAAAAGATTGCTGCTGTGGACATGTTTGAATTTGATACAGTGATCAACACTTGAAGCACCTTATAGTACCTCCAAAGGGCCATCAAAAGCATGGCCAGGAAACTGTCAGGAGATGTGCTTATGCTCTGCAATAATGCACCATTACATGATGCCATTTCAACACTAGACATACTTTGTTGTTTTTGCTGGGATCTAATGGATCACCTGCCTTACAGCTCAGATCTCTCTCCTGGCAATGATCACAATCCATTGAAGAAGGCTCTGAAGGATAAGCATTTAACCACCAATGCTGTAGGAAAGTGATTTCACCAGCAACCTGCATGCTTCTTCGCACTTGTTAGCATTGCGACAGTTGCCTGGAGATGAAGATGACTCTCTCAAACTGTCATCTGTGTCATTATTGTGATACAGCTTATATTGTTCAATACATATTATGTTCATATCAAGCACTATTTTTAATTTGAATAACCTTTATATTAATTATTTATTTCACCCAACCAACAGAATACTACTGCATATGAAGGAGAAAGGACCCTAAAACCCTGGCAAAGATGTTTAAGTGTCTCATTTAAACCACTTTTAAAATCATGTAAAATAATTGCTCAAAAATGCTCTCTTTTGATCTTCATAGATTTTTAGAATTTAACTTTGTGGACAATAATGATGGAAATATTTCAATTACACCAATAGTATGTAAGAATGGGTCATTTCCAATACATAACAGTTTTTAACAAAGGGTTTGTTTCTCTAAATTTAGCTAGTAACCCTTATTTAGAAGTATAATATGTCCAAATATAGATGGTACATTTCCCCTTCCTCTATCCATAGTGTTGAATGTTGAGTTCTTGCTTTTCAGTTAGGCTCTGTATCCGTATCTGTCTACTTCTCTTTAACCTTGCATAGAAATTCTCTTAAGCCTTAAATATGTGATCGGTTACCAAACTTATTACATTTCTTATCCCTATGCATTTCCTTTAAGATTTTTCTGTACTATATTCTTTGAATGTGTCAACATTTTCTTCACTTCCACAAATAAGACAACATATATCTTGGGTAATATTCCCACTAATACCTCTTATTATACATGAACATATTTATTAAAGTGATACCTTCTCTTTCACTCTTCTTACATTTCTCCCTTGAAAAATAATTTTAATTCTGAAATAAAATATAAGTAAGTTTCTTTTTTCTATTAATGACCACATGATTTGCCTATTTATGTCTTCCATTCTAAGCTACCCTTTTTCCAGAGCCTTTTGGTCATATATTCTGTCTCTTAACCATGCCATCCATGACATTTTTCACTAAGTGGTTCCTTAACTTCCTGGCTCATGCTAATCAACGTTGATGTACTTTCATAAGAAAGAAGATATACTTTGTGAGTAAATGTTAACAATAAGTGATGGTTTACAATACAGAACTCCGACAATCCTAAATCTGAAATTATAATCTCAGAAGTGACTTACTATACATTTTCATTTGCCCCCTTTTACTGTCTTTTCTTACTTGCTTTGGGCAATTCACATAGCCTAAACTAAAATATTCAACTACTAACACAAATCATTCCTCTCACACTAACCTGCCCCATCTCCAAAGTGTTCCTTCCCCTTCACTGTTCATTGAGAACTTTCATTATTTTACAGACATTTGTAAAAAAAATTCCATTACACTTATCCATAAAACCATTCCAAATTTAACTTAATGATCATTTTTCCACCAAATTGCATTATGTTCAATTTAGCTGTGGTCAATTTCATTGCTCAATATGCCCATCTACTAGAACTTTCTGGCATAAAAATCATAAATATACCTTCCTTTAGAAGGGGGGGGGGGAAGCCATGGGTCCCTTGTGGTAGGTATATGCATGTAAAAGAATTTCAAGCTGGAAAGAAGAGGTCTATGAGCAAATCCCCTGAATTGAATGGAATGCTCATGACGACTTGAGATGTTAAAAGAGCATCCATAAATAAAACAAATCAACAAATATACTAGAATTTTGCTTATCTTGGGCTACAATATGACAGAGCATGCAAGATGATTCATACTGAACAGGAATCCAGTGGTTCTTCTTTTTCCAGAGTACTAGAAAATATTACATGTATAACATATTTATGGTCTGGATTTTGTACTATGTAAAGAGAAGTCGCAATACTTTTAACTTTCATTACAAATAAAATAGAACTGTTAAGTTATTAAGAATTTATACATACAATTTCAATCTTTTTTTCCTCACAAGTCTTATATTTATAAATTTCATAGCTCTGTAAGATGTCCAGTCTTTTAAGGTGTTTTTTTGGAGATGATGCTAAACTATTAGAACTTCCATCTGTTTTTTTTTTTTTTTTCTGTCAACTTCACTTTCAACTACATTAGTATCATTATAGTCTTTCTGATGTATTTTATCCAAGATTATAATGTGTTAATGTTTAACACTGTACATTTATCTACCTTTTCATTTATACTCACTGATACTAGTACTAACTGACTGTGCTATATTACTTGAAGCTTATTTGCCAAGCTATAATTGACATTATGACAAAATGATTATAATCATTAAATTTAGAAATTTGCATTGGTTTGCTATATAATTTCATTGAAATCAGTGTAGTCCAACAGTTCCCTTATTAGTTTATATCCTTTCATACCTTATTATTAGTTTCATATAACCAGATTCTAAATTTGAAAGTTAATATGTACTTTCAACAAACATATCTTCCACACTTATGCTGAGGTCTAATGCAGGGAAGATGAAGAAAAAGGCACTATGATGGAATATGGACATAGGTAAAAGGAGTAAGGCATGTACATTAAAGCAAACAATGTGCAGCCACAATGGTCTCAGTGTATTATCATCATTACAGCAATTATATACACATTTAAATTTTTATTGCTTAAAGCTATTTATTGACCATTTTATTGATTAATAATCTAAATAATAGGCTGGAATGAGTGTATAATTTATGAACTATTTACAAGGATGAAATATGATTTTGTGCTAAGGTCAACAGCCTTGTGCATTTATTTTAACATTACATCTCAGCTTTTATTAGAGAATAACAATCGCTTCCATAGAGATTGGAAGATTATAAGGTCCAAATCCTGTGGTAAATGTTCTGACTGCCAAATAATGTGCATTAGAGTTAAAGGGCATTCTTAAGTAGACTTAGGGCCAGTTTTATAAAAAGTTAACTTGAGTTTAGGGCATAACATTAAACATCAGTTATATTTAACTTGGAAATTTTGGTTGTATATACATTAATCCAAAATTATTTTGTCTTAACCTCAAATTAAATCTAACTTAAAAAATTTCACAAGTTAAAGCACTAATTAGAGATTTGTCTTAAACTCCAATTAATGTTATAAGCGTTATATTGCACAGATTTCTGATTATTCAGACATTTCATCCTATGATTATTTCATTGTGCTGCTCGTATATTTCAGAGAAAATAATTCATGCCTAGAACTGAAGGGCAAACAGTTCAAAATGCTTTCCTTAGCAAAAAATCTTTAGGAATTGGAACAGGTATCACATCCCCTATTGCAAACACAAACTAAGCGAAATTATGCTTTGAGTTCAATGTTCATGATACTGTTAACTTTAAGGTTCTATTTAACTGGGAGCTTCCAAAATAGTTATGGAGATATATTTAAAGTGGAGAAAGGAACAGCCATTAGAAGCATCCATAAAGTTACTAGAGCAATAGTATCTCAGTTCATTAAAATGACAACCAAAGAAGGTGATACAAGGAAATTGATGCTAGGCTTTGTAATATTCGCAACTTTTCTGGAGTTTTAGGTGCTATA
Source organism: Metallyticus violacea (assembly GCA_030762175.1). Classification (NCBI taxonomy): domain Eukaryota; kingdom Metazoa; phylum Arthropoda; class Insecta; order Mantodea; family Metallyticidae; genus Metallyticus; species Metallyticus violacea. The sequence continues at coordinate 70,085,278 of CM060841.1, forward strand.
GACTGCACACATAGACTTATTATATGACCTGGGGATTATAATGCAGAAGTCCTCAGTATAGCATTATTATTTAAACATGGTGGACTTTTGTAACAGTGATGTTTAATACAAGTTTTTTGAATGATTGAATCGAATTTGTAACACTTACATCACTAATGGTTTAAAAATGGAAAACTAAGTTTCTGGAGCTAATCGCTCCCATCTTCGGTTCCAGAACTTAGTTTTCCTTTTTTAAACTATTAGCGATGGAAGTGTTACAAATTCGACTCAATCAGTCAAAAAACTTAAAGCATTATTATACTCTTTGGCAATTTCCCGCATGTGCTATATCCTTATTTGAGATAGAATCTGGTTTTTTGTATATATATATATATTCTCATATTTTATCACCAGATCAGTAACAACACTCTTGTTATGGTTGCTAAAATTGCTGTTCACATTGGCTTTGACTTTTCCTTATCTATTTTTAAAGGCATATTAAGGAAAATCGTGTCTAGGAGGCCGAAGACTGAATATTTATTCATTTTTTTAGACTGAACAGTTCAACATCAACTAGCAGTAAACACGAATATCCCAATTATTGTCATAAGTTTGACAATTATTGCAAACTAAAGGTTAAGCAGCCTGAGATTATTTTTATGCAACAAAAATGATGACTAACCTCTAGTTACTTTTTAATTTACAGCTAAAAGTAATCTACAGTTAGCAACTTTTATACAACTGACCCTTAATATATCATAGTCAGGAACAAATGCTCTTTGTTATTTTATAGAGAGACAAAAGCTGAATTCAGTATAGAATTGTATCTAGGTAAATATAAGGAAATTAGAGGGAATGTTTAGCTTAGTTACAATAAGGTATTTGGAGATTGAAAGAATTCAGATATAATGTAGTGAGGTGCATTTATCATTTATGTACAGATAGGAGGATGAAATGTATTTTGTGTTTAAATGACCAGACAATGAATTAGATAAATTAGCTGATTGCAGAGATCTAAAACAGGAATAGTATACAAATATTTAGGAGATTGGAGGTTTCTAGTCATTAGTTAAAGAAATTTAAATTTAAAGAAATATTACATAATCAAGTTGGAGAACTGTGCCTTAAAAACTTAATAAATTGTGTAAGGCATAAGTGCTTATTTATTCTGGATTGTCTGAAAATAGGTGCATCAATATTAGGTAAATGTAAGTTTTTTCCTACTAAGTGTTAAATATTTATAATTAAGGAATTTAGTTGTATGGTTTCAGGTATGTCTAGGGTTAAAACCAAGTCACATTTTCTTTGTATATTGCTTAGTACTAAATAACGAAATGAAATTATTTGTGCTAATTCTTACTAGGAGGGCTAACATTTTTGGGGGAAAAAAATTATTTTAAATCTCAGCATTATCTCCTTTCAAATCTCTACACCTATTCCAGCACTTTTCTAACATGTTTTTCTCATCCATAAAATGCAATTTCTACAGCTTTGCAAAATATGCATTTTATTTGGAAACAACCTCTTTATTTGATGCAAATTTCTTCCCTGCTAGCCATTCTTTAAGTTCAGGAATAGGAATTAGTCCAAGAGATCCAAAGGCAGAGAATGGGGATAGGAGAAGGAATTTCATACTTTAAGTGCAATAATTTTGAGATTGCAATTATGACATGTGTGTCACTGTATTATTATGGTGGAACAGAATTTTTTTCTTTCCCAAATGGAGATGATGATTCTTGATCATATTAATTGCTCCAGTAGCATGGCATAATATTCACTAGTTATTGTTTTGCATTTTTCCAAAATATCAATTGAAATTATGATGGACAATTTCAAAACACAGTTCCCATCACACTTTTCCTGCTAAGGGGAGGTTTGCCTTTAGTTTGCCTTTGGAGCATTTTCTCCAGTTGCAACCACTGCTTTGTTTCTGGAGAATGGTGGTGAACTATTAGCAAATTCCGAAGGAATGTAGCTATTGCAGTTGTGTCCATGAAACTATTTTTGAAAATTTTCTTTGAATGAATCCTACTTACTAGGCACTGAAAATGACAATGGAAAATTGTGTGTGTGTGTGTGTATAATATGTACTATGTGCCAATGTTCTAGTGGTCACACTTAATAAGGCCATATTTAAAGCTATTCAAGGTGCTGAGGAATTTGCTTAGTTCACCTTTGTCAAGTACTATATACTGTCTCCAAAATTTACTTGGAATTGTCACTTCTACCTCTTTCAAAATGTGATGATTTATTAATACAAATTTTGTTTCTCCATTTTGAATGCTTGTTTACAAGTTTAAGCAGAAAAATTAAACTCAAACACAGAATAAGCCTTATTATTTATAACCATGTACATCATTCCTCAACAGTCACCAATGCCAAGGTAAGATTGAATACAATCTAGTGCTACTACCTCTGAATTTTACATGAACTTATCAAGCAGTCACCATGTAACAGGGTTTCCTGTTTCTTTCCCTCTGCAAAGGTAACATTTATGGATCAGTATGTTTACATTATATTTATACTATCTGGTGAAATCTTTTATCACTCTTATTGTTCCTTGATAATATAAGCAAAATTTTATTGAAGATCAGTATGTTATTTGTGAAATATCAAAATGTGTTGCAGTCCTAGTGGGGCACCTGTGCCAACTTTGGCAGCAGCTACTCCCACTCCAACAGGTGGCAGAAATGCAGGATCGTCAGCTACACTAATAGCACAACCACCACCTGCTACTACCACAATGGTATTAATTTTTTCTTCATATTTATTGTAATTTAAAATTAAAAGAACTTCACAGGCAGATCATCTTTTAAAACCTAGTAGCCACATAAACGAAAATGTATTAAGTATAATGCTGATGTACTTGAAGTTTGTTTTTGGAAGGAAGCGGATATCAGTAAACTGGAGAATTTGCAGAGAGTTAGAGAAACTTTCCAAGAGGGACTGCAAAATTGATTGGTTGGGAATTAAAAATGCATCATGATTATTACATCTGGAAACTGCAATATTTTCAACTTCCATCAACTGAAAATATAACCCCTCCCTCTCTCCTCTTTTTTTTTTTTTTTTTTTTTTTTTTTTAATAAGGTAAACATGTGTTTACCTTATGGTGCGTTATTATAAATTTATAAATTAGTTTTTGTGTGTCTAATGTTGTGTTAAGTATCTTTGATATTTAATTATCTTTTTCATTTTGCTTTCAGTGAGTATGTCCATTTGTCCTTATTTCAGTTCTGTTCTCTAGCTGTATATAAATGCAGCTAATATTATTGTGCTTGAAAATTCAAACTAATTTCAATGTTACCATTATCACAATAACTGGTTATGGTATTGGAGCAGGATGCAAATAGTGATTCTTATTTTAAAAATTAAAATTCTTTATTATTACATTTACACCTTTAGAACTTTCTCCAAAGTACTTCCTTACCAGACTTATGTTATACAGTGTCCTGCTCTCTGTCTGTCTCTCTCACACACACAACATAAAAATGTATATTATGGATGTAAAATATTCATATATTTCAGATTATTTGCATAATTCGTTGAAACTTCTTCATTGTTTTATTTCTAATACTGGTTATACATTTGATTTTTTTTTTTTTAATTTTCACTAATATCCTCCAATATGGTTTTGGAGACTATGAAAAATAAATTATACTTGCCTTTTATGAACTCAAGGATGAAATGCTAATACTAGTCAACATTCATTGTCTGCTAAACGAAAACTTGAGCCAGGCAGCTTGATTTGAACCTTCGCCTTCTGCTTTTGCATCTGGTTGAACTGATGCCCTAACCAACTAAACCACTGAAATGGCATTCAATGTTTGATGTCAAAACATCTTTGAGGCAACATAAGTTTGATGGCTGAAATGATTCGGTAATCGATTTGACCAAAGGATCCAAGAATTCCTTAAGCTTCATTGCTGTAATTTAAATGGTCTGCATTAAATTATTTTTCTTAGGAGTAAGATCTTGAAAATGTCTTAATTATTAAAATAAATTGTACATGACAGCAAATTATTTATATTCCTTTATCAGGGTGGATCCCCACAGCAAGGTGTAATGACCAGAGCAGCTGCTGGGAATGCATTACACGGAACCTACCAATTGGTAATGGATCCGAGATTAGGTCTCATTGTAGGAGCTGTCACTTCCCCGCAGCCTACTCCAGGTATAAAACTTGACTTTTTGGTGGAGTGTGCTTCTCAGTTATTGTGTTGCTTTCTCAATTTTTATGGATATTAAGTGAGTTTCTCACGTTATGTCATTTTCAGGCACACCTGTGATCCAGAACAGCACCAGCTTAGCAAAGACACCCCCAATAGTGAGTATCTTTGTGTGCAAATGTGGCACAGATTGTCTATTGCAGACTTTTCTTGCAAGACAAATCTGGCAATCTCCCTTCAAATCTTGAATAAATAGTTTTGTGTTGGACCAAAGTTTCTGATATTTTTCAGGCAGTAAAAACTGGAAAATATATGCCTTCCATCAGAAGGAAATTTAAGTAATTGGTTTGGTGATATTTCTTATGTTTTATGTCCTCTAATAGCCTCTGTGCTAGTCATTCTTTGGTAATACATGCAAACAAGGATTATAATGCAGACTATATTTTATAAGCTAGGAATCCATACACTCCATTAAAATTTTTGGCGTGATCATGAATGAATGAAAGAAGCTTAAGGTTTGGGCTCTGAATCAACTAAACTGTGCACAGGCTACAGAAATGGATGGCATGTTATATCTATTTAGAAGCTCAGGTTCTACATACAATGAAATATTAAATATTGTTAAATTTGTTTAAATCTATTTCAGTGGATTCAAGGGTAATTTGTATGAGAAATATTAATATCAGCATAGCATAAATGTCAGTTAAAGATCTCTTCTTCAGCACAGTGCCTACATTTAAACCAATCGCAATTCTGAAATGCATTGTATCACAGTACAAGAACAGCCCTTTGTGCTCCATATTAATTTCTGGACCCAATTTACTTCTCCAGTACTCTTGGTGTTGTTTATCATTGGTGATAAGGTCTTTAATGGTAGGTGTTCTTAAACCAGGCTGCAAGTTAACAAAACCTTTCCTAAACATCTTTTAGCAAGTGTAATCCCTACCTCATTGCTTGTGAACACCAGTTTGACCAGGTACATAGTGATGCTTGACTGCCAGCTATGATTGTATTTTAAGTTCTTTTGAATTACCGAGCCAATGTTTGTCAGTTTAGCCTATAAAAGAGAAGATATATTAATGAAGGAAGAACCTGTCTATTTACTAAAATACATTACAGATCATTGCCCTCATGTGAACATCTGTTAATATTCCCCCATTCTCAAAAACATCCCATAGCAGTATAAAATGGAGGCAAATAAGGCAGGGTTGTATTGCATTGACCACATAGAAAATATCCAAGCCCAAAAATGTAATACTGCACAGCAATAGCATTGATCCCATTTGGAGATATTTGTAAACACTGACAGCACACTTGAAGATGTTTTTTAATAATCATATGGCAAAGTCAATAGGGCCTTACAACTTTTTCATTTGTTTTTCACATATTGCAAGTTAGATTAGAGAAATTGTAAAATCATGGCAGGGTCTTGAACTAGTAAAGTGCCAATACATGTATCATTGAGTATTTGTGCCATGTCTGACCACAAAATAAACTTTTCTCACTTGATTCTAGATAAGAGCTGGTGATTTTAAGTCTTAAATGTATGGCATTTATTTCTGTTCTCTTCAGAGGATAGACTAAGCTCTTTTGTACTTTCATTTTAATGTTTAAATATTTTCATCTTTTACATTTTTCAGTAGCTTAATAAATAGTTGTAGGGACTACAATCTTCCTATGGAACCTAGTAAATTTTTTATATTATAGTTTATCTTTGGGGCGAACTTTATGCTATGTTCTTTGAATATCCTATTAAATTTATTGTGGTAAATTGGATGATATGTCAAACATTTGAATTTTCATCTTTACTCAATGTTCTTCAATGTGGAAATCTTTCTTATATATTTTTACTCTTAAATTTATCGATAATTTTTATTGTGTCCTTGCTAAACCATCAATTATTACTGTATTAATTATCTGTTGGTATTTTGTTCTGTGCTCTGTTAATGTGAGTGAGATGTTATTTATTCTATGTACCAAGCTGCATATGTGAATGGGATGGGGTTATGACTTATTTTTATGTAATTTTCTCTGTATGTGTCTCTTTTCTATGGATTCCAAAGTTCAGTCTCTCTGCATTTCTTATAATTCTTAAATCTAGGAATGGCAGTCACCATTTTTCTCCTCTTTCATGGTAAACTGTATAGATTGATGTTTAAATTAAGCAGTTTCAGAGCATCTATTGAATGGTTTTTTGGTTTTACAAATATGTCATCCACATACCTATACCATATCTTGAAAATTAATGGGAATGCACGGTGATATGTATTTCAAAGGAGCTCATGAATAAATGTGCTAGAAATGAAAACAGGAGGTTTCTCATTGCTAAACCAGAAACTTGATAAAATTTTTGGCTAAAACTGAAGAAATTTTGCTTTATGCATATTTTAGTAATTTTTAATAAGTCTTATATTTCTTCTGTTTGTAAATCTAAGTTAGGTTAACCATTTCCTTATCATTTGCATAAGATTTTCTATTGGGATGCTGAGGAATAAGGCTTTTACATCAAAAGACATCCTTATATCTCGTATTACAATTCTAATATTCTGAAACTTTTCAATTGAATGAAATAAATTTTTCTGATACCAAAGCTTTGGCATTTTTAGGAAGTTGAGGTAGTATTGGATTGCTTTGTGTGACTCTTGGTTTTTTAGTTATGAATAATATTTTAACTTCTTTTAGTGCTTTGGTTAAATTTTTATTGTAACTATTGAGAGAATTCTTTGGTTTGTAGTGTTCCCCTTTCTATTCTGTTTATGTAGTCGTTTTGTCCAAAATGGCTATTTTATTTCTTTGCCTATATATATCGCCTGTTTGACTTTTAGCTGCCTGTACTTTTGCAATTTTTTAGATCATCTGAAATTTAGCTGCATTTAATTTTCACTAAAGTTTTTTCTCTTTCGTTGAAATGGTGGGTGGCAATATCAATATCCGCAATATATTCCTGTACATTTTCACAGAATTCCTCTGTTAGAAAACAGGCTGATGACCTGAGATGTTAAAGAGCGTCCATAAATAAATAAAAAATCTGTTAGAAATCAAGTGTCTGAGAAGCTAATTACATTTTCTTGTTTCTGCAAATCGTATCAATAGATTTTTGGTTGATGCAGATATAAATTGCAAAGCTTCTTTTTTAAGTTTCTTGTGTTTCATTTGATGATGTAAATTTTCATGTAGCTAATATTGTAAGTTTTCCCAGACTTGAAATCATAATGACTTTGAAAGTTTTAAATGCAATCCATATATTCCTAAATCAATTTCATTTGACTTTTTATATTAGAATTTTTTCTCTATTTAAATTACTTTTTTCTCTGCTGATTTTTGGTGTATGCTTCTGTTGACTTGTTTATTTTGTATAATTATTTAAATTGTGCTTGGAAAATATAGACAATGGAGTGATAAGATATCCTATTAGAATATATTAAATATGCTCACACTAGCTCCACTTATACAACATTAGGACATGTTTCGTAGACAATAACTCCCATCATCAGCTGTTCAACAACCACTCGCATCTTGAAATCCAGGCACCACATTGAGTAGTTGGTGAACAGTTTATGATGGGAACTATTGGCTCCAAAATGGGCCCTAATGTTATATAAGTAATGGAGTTAATGTAAACTAATTTGGTAAATTCTAATAGGATACATTACCACTCTGTTGTCTATAGCTTCCTAGGTACAGTTTAAATAAATTAATTTGTATTTGGCAGATATGAAGACAGTCCACACTAATGCCTGGAATTTAAGGTTATCATCTTGTGTGCATGACCAAAAGCAAGTAACCTGCTATCAAAGAGCAGCTGAGAGCTAGACATTTAGCAACAAGTCATTCTTGTACTCCAGTCTTTCTGTACTAAGTAGACAATTTTCATAAATCGAACATCTTCTGTGATCTTGGAAGATTTGCTTTTAATTTTGTTCTTAGCCTGTTAGAATTTACTTTTGATAATTTGCTTTATTTGAAATACAATTGCTTAATTTCTATAAATTAAATGTTTTAATTGGTGAATTGATTTGTGCTCTTATTTCTGCACTTACTAATTGTTTATTGATGGATATGCTTTGTGGATCCTTGGCTGCTAGTGTACTGATAACCAGTTTGCACTGTATCTTGCACTCTTACAGCGAACTTCCAATAGCAAATTTACAAATTTTTTTAATTAATCCTTTGTCGGGATTTTAAAATTCATCAATCAATCTTCATATTTCTTGATGCAGATATTTTCCAATAAGCTAAGTCCGAGTAGCTAGTATGCTGATTTTGACAATTTTTTATTTATTTTGTATTCATAACCAAAAATGACTGGCCTCAGCTGATTTATCTGGGTGATTATTGTTCTCTCCCCGCTCTCTCCTGTCTGATATTCCTGAAATGTTCTTTTAAGTCTGAAAATTATATTTCTTTTTGATTCCCAGTGGGCATTTTATTTAAATCTAAACTATTAATCTGGTGGACAGCTAGTTTCTTTTCTGGAGTAGTTTTGTCTTGATGTTATGAGATTCTTATTCACTGTTGTTTTTAATTTTTGTATAATTGCTTTAATCCATCTCCCAGGTTATGAGGGAATTTTCTGAAAATTCTGTTTTTATTTCAACTATTTGAATATTACTAATTTTTTCCCTTCTTAAGCTTTAAGATTGATCTATCAAATTTTGCTTGTATAGTATCAAAGAAGAGTAAAATGAAAGAAAATGTATTTCTCTATTTCTTCCATGTTTTGATTCAAGAAGCAACATATGCAGTAGCTGTGAGTTGTGGTCCTAATAGCTTATCTGGCAAGAGCATTGGGTTACCATAATTATGATCTTTACCTCAGCCCCCTTCATAGTAGAGTGGCATTTGTCATATACATGTCAGGATTATCAGATTAATTCTATTAATCTCTTCCTCCACCTGTGATACCTTAGTAATTAAAATGGTCGCTAAACACTATTCAAGGGAAAAAAACTCTTCACTTCCTTTCTTCTCTCACCATTTCATTCATTCCATAATTTCATTAAAAACTTCTCATGGCCATAGGTATATTCATGTGCCTGGCACAACAGCCTACCTGCCTTTCTCATCTGGCCTTCAGCCATTGGTGAAAACTTACCCAGATCTGAATTCTTGTGGGAATGAAACATTGTCTTGTACTTAATGAGTTGGATTGAAAAGAGTAGATCAGTGTTCTAGACTTGCTAGAGTATGGGAGGGCTATGACAGTGCTACTTGAATGTTAAATGGTGTGGGTGAATGGAGAGTGACAGAAAGGGATTTGCAAATGTTCCTGCCAAGATAGCTTTATACTGTAGGATTTCTTCATCTCATAATATAAGGGTAAATCGTGGTGTTCTAATGGTAGCCATACATGTCCCATAGTCCCAAGGTCACAGATTCAAACCTGGCCAGGGTTGATGAATTTTTAGGGTATAAAAATAAGTACTGTTTCATTCAAAAGTAAAGTAAAGCTTTGTTCCGTGTCATATATTTACAGTATGTAAAAGAATCTTAAGCCTGAAAAAAACAGCCTCAGATCAATTTTTACCATTGACTGTTTCACACCCTTAATTTAATTGGATACTAATGAGTAAAGATGTTAAAGAGCCTTCCCAAATAATAATAATTCATAACATATAGCACATATATCCTAGAAGTCGCGTTATCTAGATGATCTCCTTTCCCCGTTTCAGGCAAAGAACAGAACAGCTCTGTCATTCAGAGTTGATTGTTATCACAACATATAGCACATATATCCCAAAAGTCACATTGGCTAGAAGGTGTCCTTTCCCCACTTCAGGCATAGAACAGAACAGCTCTGTCATTCAGAGTTGATTGTTATATTGGTAATCATTGTATCTTTTGCTCAAATAAAAAGAGCATTCATTCGCAGTGTTGTGTCCAAGGACATGTCTTCCACTACCAACATAACATCTTGATATCTGTTGGCATATTTAATTAGATATTGTGATAGCTTTCTGTTACTTTCCACAGTGATGAAGATGAGATGATGTAGCAACAATGGAATGAGTGGCAGGGGAAACTGAAGTACTTAGAGAAAACTTGCCCGCACAGCACTTTGACCATTGCAAATCACACTTACAGCTGCTGTGATTAAACTCGGACCATCTCTGTGAAGTAGAGTGAGATTTCTTTTTAACAAATTCCAGCATAAAATTAAAGAAAGGTTCACTGTTACAAGACTGTAACTATGTCAGCATTACAGAGAAAGACCAATTTATAGCAAAAGGCATTTTCCTAACCCTATTGACAAATGTTACCTCAGTTAAAATTTGCACATCAATTTTTTCATGAGACTGTTCCAGTCTGATTGCTTTCTTATCTTCTGCTTAATGCACAGATCCTATTGGTGAACAGTCTTGTTGAAAATTTTCCTTTTTTCTTGATCCTTCCCTTGCTGTTGATCCTAATACAAAACAAATGTTGCAGTCTTTGTCTTTGTTTTAATATCAAATAAAACATGTTATTCTTACATGAGATAGAATGATTTTGCTGTGAGGAATGTGTCATTTTAAAACTTCAGTTCCATTTATAATATTAAAAAAGATAGGATTTGATCCAGTGTACTATTTCATGGAAGATTAGATAATTCAATTGAGTTCCTCCCCAGGCTATTTGTCAGCATTGAGTTGTGTCATGGAGAATGCCAGATTTAATTCCTGGTACATACTTGAATAGAGGTTTGGTAGTGTTCACCCATCTTGTGAGGATAATAGGTAACTGCCGGATGGAGAGGTGGCATCTTTTTGAACTGTAAAGCCACATAATGGCAATTGGTTGGATGTAGTGTGCTGGTTAAAATGCCTTTCTGTAATACTGTCCTCTGTCAATGAAGTTGGGTGCTGCAGAATTAGAGGATACAACAGTCATTAGGTCTGTCATAGGTGAAGGTAGAAGCTGTGGTCCACAAATGAGGTTGAAGATGCTTTTTTAACTCCATTATCAATTAACTGCAAATTTTCGTTAGTACATAGCAGTTTTGACACTCTGATAAAAAGTGCACTTTTTCTTTTGCGAATAATTTCATTGGAGTGTCAAAAGAGTGTAAAAATCATAATATTTTTAAGAATTTTATGTGTCCTTATCATTTATTTGCAGTCTGTGCCCAACATTTTATCCAAAGAGGCATAAATATTTATGTTCTTGGCATGAAACAGCACCTTTAACTTGAGTTATAGAGTCAGTTTAAATAATTTAATTGTAGTATTCTCATATGCTTTTTCAGCTTTAATGATATTAATTATGAAGCATAAGCAAAAAGATGATCAGCTTGTGAAGTTTAATATTAATTATGATTTGTATCATTACTGTTAAATAGTGACATGTACAAACAATAGTATTAACCCTACTTTCAGGCTCCTGCTATTCAAACAAGATCATCTATGCAAACTCGCACAAGTTCCATGAGGATGAATGCAGGCCCAACAGTTGCAAATACCCAGAAGCAAACCAACCCACCAACCAACAAAATACCACTAGCACCTGCACCAACAGTACCACAGCCTACGCCCACTGTGCCGCCTTTACGTATTAAAGCCCCTAAGCCCCCACCAAACCAGAAAGCACCTCCTGCAAGCAATGTAAGTGTTCGGACTAATAGCAATAAAGCACCAACTCCATCAGGAGGCAATTCCCGCCCTACGGAAGGGAATAGTGTGGGGGGGCTTTCTGCAGGCCCTGGCAGCAAACCTTGGCGGCCACCTAACACTTCTTCAGGTTAGTATAAATGGTATTTATAACGGTACACTAAGAGACAAACGAAATGCAATGCCTAAAATTTTTTGAATATTTTTAATTTTACGCATTATTGTATGTTCATTATACTTTGATTCATTTTGTAAACATTAAGTTGAGAGGATGCTTCTAAAGCAGTTACCATATTGGAAAATGGATTGGACATGCATTATGTTGCCCAGGTGTTACAAGTCATTGTCTATACTATAGAAAGAACATACCAAAGATTCAGGGAACTTGGTATCTACTGCAGAAGACCAGACAGGACAGAAGGGTGACATCTGCCAGAGATGATCAATTTCTGCACTGCAAGTTTTGTGTGATCATCGTACAACAACCATAGAAGCTGAAAATTGGTTGCAAAGAGCTTCAGGAGTGATAAGAAGGTTTGAAGAAGCATAGCTCATCTCTAGAAGATAGCCAGAGGTTCCTTGCTTACCAGCAACATTTTAACTGTAGAAAACTCTGACATATAACCTTTCAAAAATAAATATCACTTCAGGAGTGACTTACAGGCAATAATAGCAAGATGAAAACAGTAATTATGAAGAAATAAATTAACTGCTTTGAAAATCTTTTGTTCATACTGTTTGAAAAATGTGCCTATTTCTGAAGCTATTCTGCAGGCCCAAATTCTTGAATTGCCACAAAAAATTTAATAATAATAATAATAATAATAATAATAATAATAATAATAATAATAATAATAATAATAATAGAATTCAGAGTTTCCTAATGGATGACTAGAAAACTTTAAAAATAAGTCAAAATTGTCTGGAATCAGATGTGGACAAGCAAGTGATGTTAACAAATCTCTTGTTTTGTAGTGGCAGGAAAAACTGAACAAATTGTAATAGAAGGATTTCAACCAAGAAATGTCACAGTAGGGACCAGACTTTTTGTTTTTGTAAAATCTCTGTTTTTACATAGAGAAAAATGAGTAAGTGGCAAGATACTAAAAGAGTACCTCATTGTCTTTTCTTGTTTTTAAGATATGCTGATGAAGAAATGGTTCATTTTGACATCATACCAAAATAACACAGAAATCTTTTCCAGAATGGAAAAAAATTTACAATTAAGTAAATTCCATCTTGAACATGTTCCACTGTATTATAATGCAGTTTGGGAATGATTCCACCTTCAAATTGCTGTGATAATTTTATATTTAGTGAGGCTTATGTTATTGCTTGATCAAATGAGATAAGGTCTTATTGTGCATGTTTTCTCTTGCTACTTGTTGAGTCTTAACATCTCCACAGATAGAAAGGTAAAAACTAATATGGCAATTTAGTACAAATTCTGAGGCTTTGAATGAAAATGCCTACAAGTAGCATGTAATTTGTACTGCACTAAATACAATGTAATGAATGTCCAAATGGATAAAACCGTTTGTTTCAAATTTCAAGATACCCTACTGCCAGAAACTCAAACAATGTGTATGAGATGGATATCCAGCCATTATTTAATTTGTTTTGCCTTATTTCATTAACCTTAAATTATTTATCGAATAATCTTTTAATAGATTCAGTGTTGTCCCTTTATAATGAATGTGTTTATGTTAATATGTAGCCATAAAATTTTTCTACAATTTTTTGTAACCTCTATACATCTGCTTACTTCAGTACTCTGGCCTCATGCTAAGAATCGGTCCTGATGTAAATATTGCCAGGTGTATGAGTGCAACTATTTCCTAATTAAGCCTTACCATGTGTCTCTGTGACATAGGAGAAAAATAGTTTGCTAACTAATATATAAGTAATGTAATCCTATGATGCAGTGGATTATAAGGATTTCTGGAACTTTATTTAAAGTAAATAAAATTGTTATGGCACAGAATTTATTTGAGAAACATTTATGCATACAGGAAGCAAGGGCATAATTATATTTGCTGGATGAATGAGGGATACACAGCCTCCAAGATGTGGGTGAATTCCAATGTTAAAAACAAAAAGCAAGCTTTTCTTGCAGGACTAAGCACTGGACTAAAAAATCCAACTGGAAAAGGAAGACACCTTATTTTTTGGAAGTGATGACAGGGTTTTAGAGGGTGGGGAACTACTGATGGGATCAAAGAAAGCTAATGATTAATCTGAGGAGATGACCAATGATGTTTTAAACAGTTGGTTCAACAACATCTTGCCTTCGCTTGTACCGAATAGTTTCATTGTTATGTACAATACCTTTTATTATTCTGTGAAATTAGAGCATGTTCCCAATAGGTCATGGCTGAAGAATTGTATAATCCAGTGGATGGAACTGAAGGACTTTGAATTTGAAAGGAGCATGGTGAAAAATGAGTTGATTTGTTCAATCAGGAATGCCATTGTGCATAAGAGATATGGGCACTATCTGGCCACACAGTGCTTAGACATCCTTATTACTTTGTTCTAAATCCTACTGACTCAGTGTAAAGTAAAGGTGAAGGGCAAAGTTGCTAAACTTCTGAAATATAAAGCTCATAGGTGAAGGAATAACATTGGTTACACTGACAGCATTCATATTCATGTGGAGGGAGAAGATTGGAAATTCTAGGAAGCGGATAGGCTCTGTGACTGCATTGTTGATTGCCTCATGATAAACCCTGCAGCAGCAATAGCCTGGACAAAGAAGAAGAAGATTCAGATGTGGAAGGAATTCAGCCCATCCCATTGATTAGGTATGTTATATAACAAAATGATAAGCTAAAATACTATAATTATTATTTAAATTATATTTATGGAGCTACAAACAATGGAGTGGTAATATATCTTATTAGAATTCATTAAATAATTCGCACTAACTCCATTTATACAGCATTAGGACATGTTTCTCATCATCGGTTGTAGACCGACTACTTGATGTGGTGACTGGAACCCAAGGTGTTTCTGTGGTTGTCTCTGATGGTTGGAATAGGAACTTACTGAGTTCATCAATGGGTGGAACATTAAAATTCATTAAGTTTTTTCTATTTTTCAGAATGAAAATTTTTCCGCAAGTAGATGTCTGTATTAAGTTGTGAAGTTTTTTCAGCAGCTTAGTCTCTGGTTGAATTTTGTGAGTTTGGGTCCAAAAGTGAACTGGCACTGCTTATGTATCAATTTGTTTAAAATAAATATTCCTAAAGTGATCCTTTCCCCAACTTTATAAATTTCTCTTCGTTTTTCCGATGTATTTTTGATTACTGTTTGCATCTTTAATTTCGTAAATGCTGCATGAATGGAAGCTTTAAGTATATTTTGCACACTCAGAAGTCTAGATTATCCTTACATCTTCTTGGGCGATGGAAAGTCATATGAAACATATGAGTAATTGTTATTTCCTCAAGTTGGATAACAATCCTATATTGACCATTCTGTTAAGAGGAGCTGTCCAACCTAATGCTTGGTAAAACATGGAGTCTAAATTTAAAAAACTATATAAGGAAATATCACAGTGAAGCCAATTGTATGATTGAAAAATTTTGGGTTATGTCAACCTAAATGCTTTTATTGCTCCACATACTTGTTATAAAATACTTCAATTTTGTCCCGTGGCCAAGGATGAAGACAAAGGTCTTCGAAATTGGTACCACATTTTATAAGAAGTAGAGCAATAAGAGTGTTTAGGTTGACATAACCCAAAAGTTTTCAATCATGGAGTCTAAAGCCTAGTATGCTGCATCAGTTATGCAGCACTTATGTAATAACTGAAAATCAGATTAAGTTAATGCAAAACAGATCTTAGCAACGTTTATATGCAAAGCTATTGACATCGAAAAATGAAATTCTTCAAGTTTTCAAATGTTGATCATGATCTACAATTACAAGGTTTTTGACTTAGGACATGGTTAGACCTTTGTTCTATCTTCAGTTATTGATTGACTGCTTGGCAAGTTTTGGGATGTAACCTGCACCAAATTGCATAATTGCTCCTTAAAGCCATGAGAAAGTTTAGCTTTAAATGTACGTTTCCTGATGTCCCTGATTTTATCCCTTTATTGGATGAGGAGGTACCAAAAGTGGTAGGAAACTATGTGTCCTATCTTAAACAATTGCTCCAGTGTATAATTGATTTTTGGTTTTGTTAGCAGCTGCATCTATATTGCAAATATATAAACTTCAATGATAGCAAATGTTTTTAAAAAAAGCTAAATTTTGCAAGAGGAAGAATGTTACAAGTAAGATGATGATAGAAATTTCTTAATTTATAAGAAGGTTTTGTTGATTTGAATGGCAATGTGTATTCTGTTCACTGCAAACTATTTAAACAAAATGTGTTTGTGAGTGAAGATCTGAAGGAGGATATAATCACATAATCTTACAATGAGATCCTAAATACCCTAGCCACATTTCAAGGTTTATATTATTATCCTTGTCATATCTCCTGCATATGGTGAAACCCAATAGCCATGCACTGCAATGCAGTCACATTGCTGGGTTGTGCAGGAAAAGATATATAGCATAAATGAGCAAGATGAGTGCACTATTGTCATCTTGTGGTGCGAGACATCCAGTTACAATAAATTCAAGGAACAAAAGCAACTTGTTCTCATCTCAAACAAGATGTGATGACAGAGATTAATAACCATAGGTGCTAAATGTTCTTTCTCTTATGCAGATCTGCTTTTCGTTATTTAAAGTGAATATGTTTATAATAAAACTGCTTATAAAAAGAGAATGATTCAAACTAATCTTGGACTTTTAGGAAATTCCGAAGGAATGTACATATTGCAGTTGTACCCATGAAAAGCTGTTTGAAAATTTTCTTCAAATCTCTATTTGCCCTACTTTCTAGGCACCAAAAATTGTGACTAACAAAAGGTGTGTGTGAGAGAGAGAGAGCGCCCTCTAATGCCACAATTTTTCTCTCTCTCCATCCTTAATGAAACATGGCATATAATGATCAATTAACAAACAATTCATCAAGTTTATTAACCAGCAAAATTTGATCATTCTGGCTGGGAGTTAACTTAAGGGGAAAATGTAAACATTGCTCTAGAAGTCACAAAACTTGATATATGTACCATTGAAATGAAATAAGAAAAATAGTTTCTGAAAATCAGTGAAATCAGACTTATGAGTGGGATGAAACCCAAACTCTTCTTCTTCTTCTTCTTCTTCTTCTTCTTCTTCTTCTTCTTCTTCTTCTTCTTCTTCTTCTTCTTCTTCTTCTCTCTCTCTCTCTCTCTCTCTTTTGCAATGAAACTTGGTTTATACCATTTAAATAAAACTTGGTTTATACCATAAAAAAATTCTAAAAGCACACACCAGGGTATACTGTAATCACCAAGGACATCGATTTAGGCAGTCCAGGGGGAGATGTGACATGTGGAACTGCTATTGTTAGTAGTAACAATTGGGCATTCCTGCCAAGCAATAAACTCAGTGCCATATGAATGAGTATGGGAGAAATAGTCTGTGTACTCATAGGGACTAATAATCAGACTTAACCCTTACAGAGAGCATCCATCCTGTGGGTTCAATACCAAATAGTAGCAGGAAAAGCCTAATTCCAGGGAATACTGGAGCAATATACAAAACTGTAGTGTATGTGTTCTATCAACCTTGGTAGAGTATGTAATCCATTAACCTTGATAGTGTAAAGTGTACAGTAAATGCAGGTGGGGGAACAAAACTGTTTTGGAACACAAAAAACAAACAATTGTAGGACTAAAACTATGTAGCTCATGTTAATCACATTCTATTTTAATTATACAGCTAAGTACAATTTAAAATGTTAAGCTAACAATATAACACGTAAATAAAACAGTAATAATGATGTGGAAAAAGCATATTCTTTTAAACCTAAAAGTTGTTTTGTTAAATACATATATATTCAGTTAGCATTACTTGTTTTTTTTCACTACATTCTCTGCTCTAGTGCTTTATAGCACTCTGTAACTGAGGAAATTGTTTAGTTTATGCTTAGTTTTCATTTTGTCTGACTTTAAGCTTGCTGCAATAAACTATAAACAATTTATTTGGTAGAACTAATTCTGACTGGCATCACTGCATGTGTATGATTTGCTAGGGGTGTCAGCCTTTGAAGGTCATGTGCAGATAATAGTGTTCCCATCATTCCCAAACTGTCTTAAAAATGCTATATTATGATACTAAAAAGAAGTTCATAAAGCTTTTTCTTGCTGAAATAATTTTTATGAACTTCAAATCATTGCTCCACTAAAATGCTTACACATAAATGAGAAGAATGTACTTTTATTTCTGAATATGTAATAATCTGTTACTGTTAAAGCTTCTGCTTAAATCCTCTTTAAAAAAAACCCAGAGGGATTTTTATAGTAAATAATAATGTTTGTATGCTTTGTTGTGCAGAGAGTGCCCCTGTTGTTGATCTGACAGATGATGATAAACCTATGCCAAGTCTTGCTGACACACGGGAGATAACATTCAACAAATTGTCTGGCAAGACATTCCCATCTCTAGTGGTTGTGGCAAGACCAAACTTGCGTATCAAAGATATGTCACAGCAATCAATCAGCCAGGAGAGGGCAGCTCTTGGTGAGTAATATATTTCAGTATAAAGGCAGAATGGTAGATAAACATACATAATTTGCTATAGAAAGCTAAATGAAAGTACCTCCTTGAAGCTTCATAATGTAAATGAAATATATTAAAATCTTCTGTGTTAATTTTGGCAAATTTATTCCCAATTTTCTTGCTATCACCATGAGTTTATTTATAATCTACTGAAATAAAATTCACTCATTTATTATAATCTACTGATAGCTGCCAAATAAGTATATATATATATAGTATCTCCCCTTTAAAAAAGGGGTAGGAAGGGGGGAAAAAAAGAAGATAAAGGAAAGAGAGTGACCACCAAAACATGAGAATATTTATTATGGTTAAAAAATTTGAACATAAATGAGCAATTCACTCTAAAACTGGATGGAAAATTAATACAGTTCATCTTGTTATTTTATATATATTCATTACTTTCTTAGAGTATTCTAATATGCTTTATTAAAAAGCGATATTTCTGTTATTATTCAAATGTTTTATCTCTTTCTACTTCTCTATTTCTAGCTTTGTATGTATAATAAACATGAAAAATAAAGTAACTCTTCGAACAATGTAACTTAAATTACAAGAACTAGAAATAGATACAATTCTTGAGTTGCTTATGTAAGCGCAGAGAGGAAGGACATGTGGAGTGAACGCTGTACAAACCCAAGATTGCAGGTTCGATCCCGACCGGGATTGGTGGATTTTTTCGGGTGTAAAAATCCAAAGTATGGCTTCCTTCGGAAGGGAAATAAAGCCATGGGTCCCGTGTCATACATTTATGGCATGTTAAAGAACCACAAGCGTGAATAAAGAGGCCTCTGAGCAAAATTCGTCAGCCGTTTCATGCCTTGATTTGAATGGGACACTGATGACCTGAGATGTTAAAGAGCATCTGTAAATAAACCAAATAATAATAATAATAATAATAATAATAATGAAATCATGGTCCAGAAAAAGTAAACAGGGCAGATATGTGAGAACAGTGGAAGGGGTAGTGAATGGGAAATAGGATCTATAGCTTATACAACCAGGGAGTTAAATGCGTAGATCCTAAATAAGAAGTACTTCAAGAATGATGTGCAATGTAATTGTAATGTTTGTTGAAATAAAATTAATTCATTCATATTAAATTATTAAATATTATTATATTATATATAATTATACCACTACAACTTATAAAGATGAATGTTTGTATGAAATACGACATCCTTAAGTCATAATTTTCATGAAAAAATTTTCCAAAGCTACTATTATTCATTAAAATTATGTTTTTCATAGATACAAAGCTCTTGAAGAGTCCTTTTAAATAGAAATCTGAACATTAGCACATTTTAAAGCTATTACCTTACCAAACAATAATTTGTATAGCATAGTAATTATTTTATTAAATTAAAAGAAAATCTGCTTTATGCATGTTTGAACAATTTCTCCAAAGACAATTAAAATTAAAAATGTAATAGAATTGTAAATTCAACAGCTGAGTAGAACATTTCTAAACATTCCAAAATGCATAGAAATTAAACTGAGATAACCATTTTGTACATTTTTGTTTAAGCTATCCAATGAGTACAGAAAGAGGGTACAATTTGCTTATTATTATATTCAGCGTTGAAGTTTTTGCTGAAGGAAGACAAATAAATATTCAAGAATGTTTTATACTTAAGATTGCTTCGATAATTAAATTTATCTGTTGTCCAAGCCTTGAGTAAAAAATGGATTGCATTCCACCATGCTTAAATTGCCAATAACTAATAAACAAATATTTTGCTGTGAGATTTCATAAGTGAACATATGTTAACTAGATCTACAATTGCTCAGAGGGAACTGTTTTGAACAATCTTTATTTTTTCCACAAATTATAATATTTTCTTAATTAGCAAGTGAGTCAATTTAATACTCTTATGCTCCACTTACATTGACTTATACAGAACATGTATCACAGGTTTTTGCCCACATCATCAGTGAGTCACCTGTTGTTGACTGAATTGATTTGGTGTAGCTCTCATGGATATTTTATGAATTTTTGGATTAATTTGTCTTCTGTTGGGATTATGTTCCTTTGGCCTAATTCTATAATAATTGTTTATAAAAAATATGAAGATAAAGTAATGAACTTTAACATCCCAACAGAAAAATCAATCCAAAAGTCATAAAATGTCATGAGAGCTACACCATGTCCATCGAACCAACAGCGAATCCGAAGTCAGCTCACAGCTGAAGATACAGGCAAAAGCCTGTGAAACATGTTTTATGTACTAACGAATTTAATGTAGTTGAGTAGAATTTGTAATACATCACTTATTATTTAAGGAGGAAGACAAGTTTCACTGCAGTCAACCTGGAACTGAGGATGAGAGCAATTAGCTCTTGAAACTTGTTTTCCTTCTTAAATAATAAGTGATGTGTTACAAATTCCACTCAGCTATATTAAATTTAAATTAAAATCATCAAACAATGATATCAATTATATATTAACTTTGTTAGTGTATTAAACATCACTGTTTCAAAAGTCCACCATACTTAACAAATGTTCTTATAATTCAATGATAAGTGGAGCATAAGAGTATCAAATGGACTCACTAGCTAAGGTATATTAGTTGCTTCTTTGTATTAGTTCTGACACAAAATTAATTTTAAATTTAATATTATTATTTACCTTTTCCATGTAATTAGAAAAGCTAGAATTTTATCCTTTTGCACTCATTAAATTATTAAGCTGGATAAATATAGTTTTCAAATTGGTGTTTCAAGGTAAATGAATTTAGAAAAAAACAATTTCATACCTGAAGTTGAGTTCTTATAACTAACTTAAGTGCTGATAGCAGTTATCAGTTATTGCATGCCAACACTCTGGAGTCATTTGCTCCTGCAAGGCCATATGTGGAGACCAGACCTGTTATATTTAATGAGAAATCTGCCAGATGGAACATTAGAGAATAAGCAGTATTGATAGAACTTTATACACCAAATGTATGAAGTTAATTATGTTGCATGTTATAAATATAATTTTCTATTTCCATTTATTTACATTAAGTGATTTTCATTTTCTATTCCAACCTGCATGTACCCCATAAAGTTAACAACTGAGAGCATCCTATAACTCCTTAAACCTGTACCCACAGCATCTAGGCAATGTTTTAGTGCTCAGATTTATTCTTTAGTAATCAGGCAATATCTTTGTTTCTATCATTTTCTCCACAAATTATTTAAACATGAATTAATTAAATTTAAAATAAATTTTTTGTTGGAACAAATACAGTTAAGCCATTAATCAACAAAAATTAGCACTTATCAACTCACAGCTGATGATGCAGGGAAAAGAATAGTGAATTAATTAGTTTATATCTATTGAAATTTTGAATTTAAAATAACACATACAGATTTATTGTATATGTGTATGGACTATAATATCAACTTTGTTATTAAATGTCTAGCATTAATCTTTTCAGGTTTATGTCCCTTGAAATTGTTTGATTTTCATAAATATATTATAAATTTATCTTATTAAAACAAGAAAACTTAATAAGAAAAACAATTTATAAGCTTTTTGATTATAGCTTTGTTATGTTTGTGATAATTGCTGCATATGTTAAGCAAGTTTCACTTCACAGTTCACAGTTGTTGCCTTAAGCATATTATTCACATTTAAAGCAGCAATGTTAAGGTTCAGATTACTGTTATTTGTATAGTTTCTTTTTGTTCTTATGCACACTTTACTGTGTTAATGTTTTTATTCATAGCATGGTAACGCACTTTATAGAGATAGTAGTGCAGTGTTCTCCATCTACTCAAAAGCTTTTAATGCAAATCTCTTCCACAGATTACACTATAAATACTTTCTCTCTCAAACACCCATTTTTACTCTTTCTCTCAAACACCCATTTTTATTACTGGGGCACCAGAGGCGGTGAACACTGATTATACATGAGATGAAAAGATATATTGGGAAAGGTGTTTTTTAAGAAAGGAAATGTTCCAGGCCTAAGTTTAGGGTACCTCTCTGGCATTTGCCATTTATGAGGACTGAGGAAACCTGGAAAAACCTCAGCCAGGGAGGACGGTCTTGGTGGGATTCCCTGGACCTTCTGCTCATGAGTCTACACCTTAACGACTTCAGCCAGCTGTAGTGGTGGGGACATCATTTATTTCTCACACTCAATAATAACACAATTTAAAATTTGTGTCCTTTTATTAATCCATATAGTGCTCAACTTTTTTGCTCTTGGCTTCAGTGTCATGCACACTATAGCTTCACCAAAATACAATTATACAAATTTTTTAGTATATTCAGACACACCTTTCACATTCATAAAATTTGCCCATTTTTCTCATCTCCAAAACTTGAATATATAACAGCCTTACTTTTCTTAAGGAACTGTCATATTGGTATTATACTGTTTTCTGTGATATTTTTGTGTGCTCACTTCCTTAATGGATATTTCTGACTAATGTGAAAGGAATCAACAAAAAATTAACGAACAAATTTGATGGCTTTGTTGCAGACTCAAAGGTGAAAAGCGTGCTTATGTATTCTGCCACCAAATTCACTGAGTGGCTAATACAACAAGGACTGGTACGCAGTGAGCAGTATTGTACAACACATGTAATGCCAGATGGTACTACTGCAGTAAAACTTAAGTTAGGCATGTATTCAGATGTTAGCAAGTTTCCATACAGTGGTGGCTATGTTTGGATAAGTGAGTGTTGTCCTCAGCGTTTTGTATCGGTATGTAGTTGCCTTTTAATTTAATTAAGTTTTATGTAATAACTATTGTTGATCTGCTGTTGTGCCCAGACTAGTTAATCTAAAACAAAATAAACATTAGATACCACTACTAATTGCAGGTGAGTCTTGTTACTGCAGACTTTATCATTTCTTTAGCTCTTTGGAGCCAGTGGTAAGGAAGCAATTTGTTATAAAATCAAACAATGAGGAATATAGCTCCAAGGCACAAATTCTAACATGACATACCCCAGGGTTTTATATTGGGACCATTATTATTCATTCTGTACATTCATTATACAACTGAAACAATATTTGGAAATGCTGACATTACCCAGTTTGCTGATGACACTACAATTGCAGTCAGTAACAGTGACACATCCGTATTGAGTTCAAGTATCAATATCATAGTAAATTCAGTGGTAGAATACTTTGGAGGTCTGAATCTATATGTTAACCCAGTCAAGTGTGAAATTACAAAATTTGGATTCAAAAACACTGATTCCTTTGTGCAGGTCACTATCAACCACAATGCAATAGAAAATGTAAATTCCACGAAACTCTTTAGGACTTATTATAGATAAAAATTTTACATATGACAGTCATGTAGAAAAAATAGGGCTGGTAATCAGTAAAAACTTATTTGTATTTAGATATGTAATAAAATTTGTACCTGATAATATGGCTAAAATAGTTTATTTTTTCCCTTATTCAAGCATACATCACTTATGCCATAGAACTATGGGGCAGCACTTCCAAAACAAGTTTTTCAAAAAGCTGTTAGATATCAAGTCATCTTACATATAATGATTCCTGAAGGAATACCTTCAGACAGTTATAAATTCTAACTCTGCCATGTTTATACATTTACAAAACTATTCTTTACTTAGTAAAATGTAACTTAACCTATACTAACAAACTCGGATGTGCATAAATACAACACAAGGAACAGAAGTAACTTCACCCCAAGCCACAGACTGTGCTTTTATGGCAGGAAAGCAAGCTTTATGGCACTAAAACTCTACAATGCTCTTCCTAAAGAAATCAAACACAGTAACATTGAACAGATAAAAAACTGACAGAACAATTAAATAAACAAGAAGACTCAACAGAGGTATGTAGAACTATAGCACTTGAGCATCTACACAACCAATTCCCTGGAACAGAGTGGCTTAGAATTTACACAGATGAATCTGCAGACAAACCGAGAAATAATGTGGGAAGTGGTATATATTGTAAATATTTCTTGCATTATTTCACACTGCTAGACAATCTACAAGTTATGAGGGTGAAATGGTAGCAATATGAGCGCTGGAACAGATATACTATAGGACATATAAAAGAAAATAAAGTAGCGATTCTTACAGACTCATCTTCTATTATACAAGCTATAGAACAATATGATAGTTCATATGAATCTTACAATGTAAGGGACATGAGATCTTAATATAGATTACTCTAAACAAAATTTCAACAAATAATATTACTGTAGATACCAGCACATGTGGAGTGATAGGTAACGAGAATGCAGACCTTCTGGCCAAAAAGGGGGCAATGCTATTCAAAACCAATAAAGCCCTGTGGATTAAATGTAAAATTAAAAATTATCAAAACGACCATAAAACAAAACTATCAACATAATATTCAAGTGGAAATATCTAATAAAAATTATTCTAATATAAAATAAACAGTACAAAAAATAAAAAATCATTTTAGACTGGCAACTGGACATGATTGTCTGGCGGAACATCTACACAGATTTGGTTTTATGAATGACAACACATGTAAGATCTGCAATATTCACAAGATTCTAAATGGAGAACATCTATTGGAATGCACAGAACTGAGGAAAGCTGCACCTGACAGGAAAATACACAAATTATATTGGTTGGCCAGAGAAAAATTGATGGATCAAAATCCATTGAATTCAGAAAGCTTTGAAACATATTTAACAGATAAAGCACTACTGTAGCATTGTAGCATTGGGAATATTTATTATAATTTAGATCTTAATTTTATTGCATCTATCATAAACAAATACTCGTAACCTAGAGGTCATCCTTAACTATACTTAATGTTTTGTTCTTACCCATTTTTTTATGTATCTGATTTATTGCAATCTGTATTTGTATTTTTTTTTATCTTGCAACCCTAATGAAATGCATATCTATTAATTATTGTATGTATTTACTAATGAACATCTCTTCGGATCTATTTTTGCTGATGTAATTATTCTTAGCTATAACTTCATACTGACATGGTTCATTTGTGTATAATGCCATACTGAAATGAAATAAAAACACTGAATGTTTTCAGAAAGAAAAATATTTTTATTGTAATAAATTTTATAATTACTGTAGTGAACCCAAATTTCATCAGTTATGGGTGCAGTGATCACTGTGTTTTCTTTAAGGAAGAGGGGAACTATTTTAAAGTAATAAATTTTACAGTTACTGTATGAACCTAAATTTCATCAGTTATGGGTGTAGTGATCATTCTTTCATTAAGGAAGAAGGAAAAAATCTTTAGTTTGAAAGTTGCATAGTTGTATGATAAAAACCCAGTAGATCTACCTTTTTCCCAATAGTGAGTCTGACTTGGGTGAGTAACTGAATGCTTGTACCTCTTTGATATTTGCTTTTATTTTTGGATCATTTTGATGGAACTATAAGGTCTCGTGTTTGTAACCATGATATATTCAATGAATTTTCTGCTTTAGGGGAGATGAAAGGTAGTCTACAAAACCCAATAGGTATTATAGAAAAACAATACCACGCAATTGCTGCAACTGCAGCATTTATATCCAAAACTTCTTAACATATCAATCACTAGTATCAGAGTATTAATTCAATTTTGGTATATGGGAAAATTAGGAGTGGGAACTGTTACTTCTTTTCATGGTCTATGCAGTTTTGTATCCTTTGAAACCATAATCTGAAGCACTCAAGCCAATCTTCGGGTATTTTCAATATTATTTCAATTTGGAATCCAATGCAGTGAAACACACATTAATAATCTCTTCTGAATCAAAATATTTAGAATATTCTTTATGGTTTCACTTGCATGTTCTGAGAAAATCTCATGTAAGTTAAACGATAAAGAGTGTTCTAAATATTTTAACTCAGAAGAGATTATTCTCCAGGTATGTTTGCATTTTGTCATTATGCTTCAACAGTTTTTTCTACACTGCCAGACCACTTCTGTTGAAGTTTGTCTTTCACTTTCAGGAATAAAAAGAAATAACATGACATTAGATTTGGACTTTAGGCAGAATAAATAACCAACTGGAAATGTTACTGCTTGTGCTGGTGGAGAGAAGACCTTAGAGAACTATATTTAGTTGCTTCTTGTGGATTTTCTTTGTTTAAAAAAAAAAAAAAAAAAAAAAACTTTTCATACTAATCAGCAGTAGCCATGGTTTTCTCCTCCAGATGGTCAATGGCCATATTTCTGCTTTTCTTCATTTTTGCACGGGATTCCTTATCTGGAAAGATCCAAACTGCAAAGATTTTTGGATTCTGGATCTTACTGGTAAATACTCTTTTCATCACCTGTTATGATATCAGGCTACACATAATTTTCAAAATCTTTTGATCTTGTAGCTGCACCATTCCATCCGAGTTGCCCCAGGGCTTCTGATAGCAAATGTGGTACCCACCAGGAACAGACATTTCTTGCATGTTGTAGGATAGTATGCAATGATCATAAAGTGATGCCTAAAGTTCACTCTGTGTGTTGTTATAGAATAGAATATTTCACTCATTCATTTCAAAAAGCTTAACAAATTACATTTTTACCATTGTTCCCAGAGTGCATATTTCTGGGATCCTACACAACGTGCTGGATATATATGTGTTAGATCCCAATCTCTCCGGTTCCTTCCCTATCTCCATATATGCATTCTTTCTTAACTTTAGTCACTCTTTTCCACCATTTCTCCCTTACCTTTCCTATGTTATCACCAAATTTTCTCAAAACTCCTACTTACTTGTTCCAAAATTTTTAGTATCATAATTGCTACCTGTAAATTGTTCCACTTCTTAATCCATACACCTTCTCTCCATTCTTTAGTTTGTGAACATTCAACTATATAATGAAAATCCATCTCTATTTCTCCACATAGTGGATGCTTTTCCTTTTTTATTTGTAATCCACTTAACCCTAATACGCTGCTCTACCTCAAGCACATCCCTCCCTTCTCCTTTTATTACAAATATCTATATATTTTTCCTGGCCCCCCCATTCTTAAATTTCCTATTGTAAACTGCTCCATATTTCTTGGTGTCCAACATCATCTATCCTTTGCTTCACTTTATTCCAAAGCTCTTGTAACTGTTGTTACTCCACTTCACCTATTCCAACCTCTTGGACTATTTATTCTCTTTAGTTGAGCTGATTAACTTCTTTCCCCTTTAACTTTTTCTTGAATCTGTAAGCGGTCTTTTTTAACTACCATGACTTTGCTGCCAACTGTTCCCAATTCCATGTATGCCATCCCATTTGGAGTTGTCCTGAGTAATCCCAACACCATTTTACAAAATGCTCTGTGAATATGGTTGATACACTCCCATCCTTTCTCTGTGCCCCATATTTCAACCCCATACATTTTTTATTCAATCATCGCTGAATAAATTCTCTCATGCCACGTTATGCTCATACGAATCTTTTTTAAACAGATTCTTATAATTTATTAAGATCATTGTGTGATTAGGGTTCTTATAATATTAATAGTTAATTTTCCCTTTCCTAATACATTCCTTCCCTGCTCTGTCCATCTTCTATTATTTTTTAACCTAACCCCCGAAATAGTCCAATCTCTTTACTAATTCAATTTCTTTACCTTCCAGCCACCATTTCTCATCTCTTTTGGGTTTATTGCCTTTCCTGCATACCATAATTTTCTATTTATTTTTAACCCCCATTCTTTACAAAATCTCGATATTCTGTTGCTTTATTTAACCCACTGCTTGTTATTGCTGCTGCTACTAAATCATCTGCAAACAATAATCCTGGGATATCTTTATTATTAATTATAGGCAATATGTACTCTCCTTTCATATTTCCTTTAATATGTCATGTATAAAAAGATTGAATAATATTGAGCTTAGTTTCATTTTTGTCTTAGCCCCATATTATTAGGTATCCACTCCTTATTTTATTTTCTGCCTATGTAATACAGCACATATTTTCTCTATACAACCTCTGTATTAATTATATAAACCTTACACCCTTTTCCCTCATCTTAGTCCAGAGTGCATGAATGAATGAATAGTGTTTAGTGCCCGTTTTTGCTACAAAGGCACCACAGGCGATGGACACTGATGATACATGAGATGAAATGATATATTGGGAAAGGATTTATTTTTAAGGAAGGAATCATTCCAGGCCTAAGTTTAGGATATCTCCCCAGCATTTGCCATTTATGAGGACTGAGGAAAACCTGGAAAAAACCTCAGTCAGGGAAAACGGTCCTGGCAGTATTCGAACCCAGACCTCCCGCTCATGAGTCCAAGACTTAACGACCTCGGTCACCCATGGCAGTTCCAGACTGCCTCCAGTTGATTGTATCGAATGCCTTTTCTAGATCTACAAAAAGTATGTATTTCCGCTTTTATTAGCTAGACATTTATCTATAATTGTTCTTATGAAAACAAGTGGATCTGTCCCTCCTGAATCCAGTCTGTAATGCAGATATCTTTCCTTCTTTCTCTGCCAATCTTGTAACCGTTTAGATAGCCCCCCTTGTATATACTTTTCCAATCATAGACAACAAGCTGATACCTCTATAATTTGCAGAATCATTTTCATCTCCTTTTCCTTCGTAAATTGGCACAAATATCCCCATTTATAGTTCTGTGGAATCTTCCCACCTACTTTTATAATATTAAACAATTTAACAAGCAACATTCTTCTTTCTTCCTCCACACACCACACCTTGCCCTGATATGCCATCTAATCCAGTGTGTTGGTATGTTCATGGATCTGTGCAAAGCAAATTCTCAGCAGCACCACAGTTTCAGTTGTCATAGTAAAGATAGGCCAGCCAAGTCACTTTTAAAGGTGTGGCTTTGCAGTTCTGCGAACTATGAATACATCTGCATTCATGATGAAGCAGAGTCTGAAAATGCTGCCTGCTAACACTTCAACAATTGTGCTTATGTTAAACCATTTTTTAATCTTAAAAAGGGTTAGGTCGGGATTCATGTCACAGACATTGAGCCTTCCATACTGACACTCCAACCAACTTAGCTACCATGCCCTCCTCTGAGCATGAAACCACAAACCTCTATAATTTGATTTTGTATGTCCTGAAGCCTCCTTAAGGATTTCTTTTCTGTGAGAGATTTATTCTTTAAGAGGCAATTTGTAATGATATGCGTACTTTTCATCGAGGCTTTTTGTTTAACCACCAAGTATATAGAGATTCATTTATATATAGAAACAGCTTAAGGAATAAATCTCTCACAATAGAGAAAACTTTAGGGAGATCTCTGGGATATATAGAATCATATAAGAAAGGTTTGTGGTTCAGTTCATTTCTCATTATAGCTGAGTTGTTAGTTCTTTTTTAATAGTGTTTAATGCCCATTTTTGCTACTGAGGCACCACAGGCGGTCAGTTGGTTGACATGAGCATGAAAGGCTGAAGATCCATGGTTTGAATCATGGCTGAGACCTGAATTTTTCAAGTCTGATTCTTCCTTTCCAACTAATGTCCTACCCATTGCTAGTGTGTAAAAACTATTTTCATTTAAAAAGTTGTTGCTTGAAAATGCTCTGCAGTAAGTAAACACCATGATTAAGTAGCAGACAGCAAGTATAAGATGACAATTGATATTTAATTACAACTTATCTTTTGCTGTTATTTACCAATCTGGACATGCTCTTTCCATTGGTGGCAACATTAAATTTTTATCTCTCCTTGTTTTCCTGTATTAGCAAATTAAATTAGTGACCCTCATTTATAGTCACCTCTGTGATAGCTCAATGAGAAGCAATTTCATTTGTATTTGTAAATGAATTAATTATTCAACTCTTATAGCATGAAATAATTATTGTCCACTATGGCTAGAGCTCTCTTAAACAATCCTATCAATGTCCATATGGAAAAACCATGAATCTACTAGGTTTATATTATGTAAATAGAAAATTTATTAACTCCTCTCTCATGTTTAAGTCATTGTAAATTAATTTTTTTAAAAGTTCAATTATTAATAATTAATGCTTTTTGTTTACTTGTAGAGTGGTAAGTAATTGCAATGTTTATGAAAAAACAAAATTTAAAGTGGCAAACTAAATTAGTACAATTTTATAAAACTTTCAGAGTGCAGAACACTACAATCACCATCTATTGGTATTTCAAAGTTAATCAGGTTATCTTCATATTTCTTGCTAATTTTTCTTAAGCTAAATTCCAGTGGATGGTATGCAGATTTTAACAATTTTTATTGCTTTTTTGTTTCATGATTCTTGAGGGTATAAGGAAATGGGATCACAAAACAAGTTCTGCTAATAAATGTTGTAATGTGGAGAAATAAGAGTCAATCGACTCACCAGCTAAAACATTTAATTTATAATTAAATTAGTGCTCACAGTAGCATAAATCAAGGCTATAAAGCTTCTGTGCAATGTGTTATTTGTGAGTTTCAGGCATGGTATTGCCATAAGCTTGCAGGTGAATACAGTTAAGACCTATCTAATGTGGATAATTGATGATGAAACCATTTTTCCTCTTGCATCCGAATATTTTTCCCAATGGATAAAAAAGGATTTTGTAGATATTTATAATCCACTTTTTTAATTAATGTAAAGGTCATTTCGGAGTCTATGGTTAATATAAACTGTTATCAATCTGTTGTGACATAGATGTGCATCTTCTAGATAGTAAATGTGAGGGAAGGAGATTAGTGAAATTCTTTAGCCAATCTGGGAACTGCAAGTCAATGGACACCTTATTTCTCATATAAAAAACTAGCTATTCTTATAATTTATTTATTAAAATATTGCTGTTCAAAAGAATTGAATTACATTTTATTTTACAGGTGTTCAGTGGCTCAATATTTGAAGGGGCACCACATCCACCAACGGTGCTACTTAAACTCATGTATCACTGGGCGTGTCAGACTAATGTTCAAAATGTAGTTCAGTGGGTGAAGGTTGATAACTTTTATGTAAAGAACTTCTTCACAAATATGCGTAGCATTTGTACTACTGCTATACATGAAAAGTATGAGAAAATGGGTGGACTTCGTAAGCGGGTGGAGGTAGGTAATATTAAACAGATTTCAGTGCTTAATTTATTCTTCTATTCTTTTAGTAATTTTATATATACATAAATAGTGTAGGAGATAAACAAGAATGTTCAAAATATGAATATTAGTGAACAGACTGCTATTCTATCACCTATAGAAATAATGTAGTGGTTTAATTTAACAAATTATTATTGAGGAAATCACTCAAATTTCACTAATTTTATTCCGCTTACTTGCACATGTTTCAAAGGCTGTTGCCTTCATCTTCAGCATGGTTCCACTGTTTGCTTCCAAGCATGGTATTAAGATGTGACTTTGTAGATTTTACAAACTTATGATGAATTTTTCCCATACTATTAATTGTATGAGGTTTTGAAGAACTTTTAAAAGTTTTAGTTACTTTGGAATTTGTGGTTCTATTACCAGGAATAGTCTGCTATTGCTGATTTTTCTGTGTGTTTATATTTTACATTTCTCATGTGTTCCTTAAACAGAATGGTAATATTTCTTTTTGTTTTGCTTATGTATTTCAAATTGCAGTCTTTGCAACCGATTTCTAAATACCTGATTGTTTTCCTGGCAGAATTTTGTCTTTTGTGTAAGTTTTTAGGAGGTTTTTAAACTACATTTGTTTATGGGAGCCAAAATGATGTTTGTCTCTTTAAAAATCTTCAAAACAAAAAAAATATTGCTATGCAGTTTAAGGAACACATAAAAATGTAAACTATAAACATACAGAAAAATCAGCAATAGCAAATCATTTCTGGCAAAAGAACCACGAATTCCAAAAGGAACTAAAACTAAAAAGCTCTTCAAAAATCCATAGAATTAACAGTGTGGGAAAATATAGTTATAAACCAAAACAAGGAAATTTGGTTATTTTTGATCTTCCAAATAATAATAACCTGATCACTAAGTTTGTAAAATCCACAGAGTGACATCTTGATACCACTCTGGGAAGCAGACAGTGGAACTATGCTCAAGATGAAGGCAACAGCCTTTGAAATATGTCCAAGTAAGTGGAACAAAATTAGTGAAATTTGAGTGATTTCCTGAATAATAATTTGTTATATTATACTATACTTCACTGTGAAAATTCCCACTATTCAAAACAATTTATAAAATATAGAGGTTGTTTTGATTTTGAAGCTTCAGGAATTCATTCAAGGTAGTTGTTTCACTGCATGTTGATTAGTTTGCTTTTAAGCTCGGAAGTGAACATTGTGTTGTCAAGTTAGCAAAATATCTTATTTTGATTTAAAGTAAAACACTAAAAATCATGTCATCACATTAAAACTCTCTTTAAGTTTCACAAACACACTTATAAAAGTAAGTGAAACTTAAAGAGAGTTTTAATGTGACGACATGATTTTTAGTGTTTTACTTTAAATCAAAATAAGATTAACAAAAGTTTCACTGTGTGGATTCCCAAATTCCGTAAACATATTAGCAAAATATGCTTACTTAAAGATAAACTAGTTTGTTAATGTGAAATTTCCTGTAAAAAAATTGTAGCAGAATGCCTTAAAATATTAAAGAAAGAATATAGGACTACTTGCATCATATCATATACATGAGTTTTTGAGTGGCACAAAAGATTTAGTGAAGGTTGAGAGGAAGTGGAAAACGGTGAGCATCCAAATCGTCCTGTGACATCAAAAACTGATGAGAGCATTTGAAAATCAGGCCAGAGAGCAAACAAGCTTGCTGGAAAAAATTGTGTGACTTTTTCCGTTCCCAAAAGTGAAAAATATCTTGACTGGCAAAACTGCTGAAAATGGTGACTGTTAATATGTGGAGCATTGCAAAGAAGCCATGTATACACTTATGTATAGACAGAGAGATGACAGAAGCTGATTGGTAAGAGCCTTACAATAAACCATATTTATAATATTCCCATTTATTAATAGCCACTCCCTCTTAGAGCATTGTTATTGGTGTTGGTTCAACTGATAATGAATTATATCGGGTGGATGGAGTTTATGTGCAAATATTTGTATCAGTGATCAAGGGTAGTGTGATGATCAAGTATGTGCATTTTTTCGCTATCTTGAAACATTGTATTTATGGAGGAAATTATTTGTATCAGAAATTGATGTTATGGTCAGTAGGTGCTTTCTTCTTCTTCTTCTTCTTCTTCTTCTTCTTCTTCTTCTTCTTCTTCTTCTTCTTCTTCTTGTCCTTCTCCTCCTTCTCCCCTTCTCTCCTTCTCTCCTTCTCCTCCTCCTCTTCCTCTTCCTCTTCCTCCTCCTTCAACGTTATTTTCATGGGGGAAATTCCACATTGTTTTTTAGGATGGCAAATATGCCTCTTATCTTGCATATGTGGCTGTCTGATTATGCAGAAGGTGATGGCTAGTCCATCATCAACTTCCATTGCAGGTGTTGTGAAGATCAGAAAGAATGTTGATCATTCTTATCTCAACTTGCCTAACCAAACATCTTTAATTTCATGCGACACCAAGTGATTAGCATTCATAATGTAGCAAGTGTTAAGGAACATAAAATATCAAAAGCAATGTCATTTTTATGTTTTTATATATCTTTCTTGTACAGTGAGCAACATCAAACTTAATAGGTGAGCATTTATATTTCCTTTTTAATCTACATCATTATCTTATACTGCTCTTAAAGGGCAAGAGACTACAAGATAACCTCCACATACAAAAACCCTAAAACACACAAAATAAAAATGGACTTATAGCATCTTGAGCCATTCAATAAATAAAAAAAACTAGTACTGTACTGTGCCATCTGTATTCAGTTTTTCTGCACCATCTGTATTCAGTTTTTCTTCATCTACAGC
The DNA here is from genome assembly GCA_030762175.1 of Metallyticus violacea. NCBI lineage: Eukaryota > Metazoa > Arthropoda > Insecta > Mantodea > Metallyticidae > Metallyticus > Metallyticus violacea. The sequence goes on from CM060841.1 coordinate 70,119,424, forward strand.
AAGTGTTCACAATGTCATTTGTTAGTTCTGTAACAAGCTTCCATGTGGTGACTCATGAATCATTCTCTCTTGCACATACACATCAGCTCTCACAGCTACCACATCCCAGATTCGTTAAGAGTTTCTTTATCTTGATTTTATTGCATAAATTAATTCCTTGAGATGCCTCCAGAAATGAAAATCTAGGGATTGAAATCAGGGGATCTTGGAGCCAACTCTTACGATCTTATCTACCAAGCAATTGATTGGGAAATGAACTCAGCTTTTCTTCCATAGTTCGCTTGTTGCAGATGTTGAACCCTTTGGTGCTAGTGTGGGTAAACAGATGTTCATGCAATGGTGTGGTAAACACTCCAGCTAGATGTACTTACTTCTCTTGCCAAACTTCTTGTATTCAAACCAGGCCTCTCTTCTACGTCTCTTAAATTTTTCTTCTCGCCATAGTGCTGCAGCGTCACGACCCATAATCCAAGGATGAAGGTAACCTATGTCACAGAGCCTTTGATGCACTGCAATGAACATTTGTCTATTGGGAAGAGGACTATGTAGAATTCGCTGATGATACAGACCTCTTGCAGCATTGGCAGTTTCCCCAGCCATAAATTTAATGAATTTTTACTAATTCAACAAACATAAAGCCATTGTAAAGGAATGGATACTAGTTTGCAACTGAACTGATCTGATCCCCTTCCCCTACCTTACCATATTGCTTTAGCAGGGGATGAAGGCCATGCATGCTATGTAGACACAGGATTTACACAAAGGCAAGTCCGTTTAAAACCCATTAGATCCTCAATTTTATGGGAATAATTTGACAAATACTATTAGGAACTGGACGAAAGAAGATAACAATCATGTGTTATATGCATTATTCTGTAGTACAAAGGACATTCTAAAAGTTCTCAGTCTGACCAAGAAAACACAAGATTTAAGAGAAATTTATTTCTTAACATAAACACCTTGTAAGTCAATACATTTACTGCAGTAACTTTCTAACTTTTTAATGCAACAGTAAAATAAGATTTGTCCAATTGTGCAAAATAAGAGTCTTGTCAAATCTTCATCATTTGATGTGATTCTTCATCCACCCAACCATTTCTTCAGTTTTGGGAACAAAAAGTAATCACTGGGAGCCAAATATGGCAGATATGGAAGCACCTGGAAGTGAAGGTGTTGCAGTTTAGCAGATGTGTTTGATTGTTTATTTAAGGATGCTCTTTAACATCACAGGTCATCAGCGTAGATGTGTTTGAAGGTGCATTATCATGATGAAAGAGAACTTTCCGTTTTGCAAGATTTTTAACCAGAATAGCATCCTTCATGTGATCCAGTAGTGAAGTATAATACTCCTCTGTGATGGTTTTACCCTTTTGTAGGTAGTCTACAAGCACATGTCATGAGGATACTAAAAACCGACTTTTCCTGCAGATGAAACTTTTTTCCTTTCTTGTTTTTTCTTCTTCTTCCCTCACTTTCATCTACTGTTTGGACTGTGCTTTCATCTCTGTTGTGTTGTGATCCCATATTATGAAACATCAAAGAAACTGGTATAATTGTGTTTAAACAAATCAAAACGCTTTTGCAAAATGTTCATTCGAATGCATTTTTGGTCCATTAACCCATTGAGTGGTAAGCTGTCTCATACTCAAAATTTTGTGTAAAATTTAGTGAACACTGCCTATGAAGGTCTTTGCAATGTCAACCAACTCGTGTACCTTCAGTTGGGCGATCATTGAGTATGGCTTTATGAATTTTAGCAATTTTGGAATACCTTGAGTGCTCATCATCTTGAATGAATGTACGACCACATTTAAATTCAGCAGCCCTTGTTTTTAACCATCAAAAATGAAGGGGAGGAATCGTTTAATGTGGAATATAAATCATTTTGTACTCTTGTTAGGATTAAACCCTTCAAAACGAAGCCTTTTATCACAGCTCATATTTTAGTTTTATCCATTTTGTAGATAATGTTAATACTAGTTTATTTATACAATCATCATAAACAAGTGATTAGACTTACTGATTTGAAACTTGACAGTGCGCCATCTAATGCATGAAACTTAGCAAATATCATAGTAATTTTGGTCATCTACACAACTTCTCTGAGTCAGGCCGAGAACTTTCAGAACGCTCTTCATACATATAAAATATTTGCTCTTATACTTTTCCCACCCTGTATATTAAATTTCATTTAAAGTCTATTTTAAAATCTAAAGAGATTTTATGTACAAAAGTCATTGGTTAAATTATATTTATTACTACATTGTTATCAAAATGGTAATATTGAAGTTTTTAGAGATATCAAAGTTTCAGGACCCAGGCTCACATTCTGATCATATGATGTAGTCAGTGATCTGTGGTATCACATGTGGGTATCATTATTATTATTATTATTATTATTATTATTATTATTATTATTATTATTATTACCGCTGCCACCACCACCAAGTACCAATAGACTGTAAATCTCATTTGTATCATTCACTTATTTATCATCTTGCACAGTTTTGCAGTTGACATAATTACAAAAACAAAAATGTAACAGAGTCCCTAAACTGAATGTCATGCTGATTTACAGATAACTGCATCACATTGACTGCTTACCTCTAGTATATCTGTCACTTAACTGCATGACTGTAATAATAAAGAAATTCTGTAAAAAAAGAATTAGCATGCACAAATGTGTTTTCATGTTTGAATCTAGTAATAGCAATTCTATTTTGCAATTTTAAACATTATTTACTAATTAGGCTGTAAAATGGTTGAAAGTTATAGGTTTTTGAAATTTTTGGTCTCAGTTTTTACATATATATATATTCAAGCATACATTTTTGAGAAACTTGGTCACATTTTCTAAATGAAATATAAAATGTTCTCAGGTTGGAGTCATCAGCTTGGGAACAACTTCACAAGATGGTAATATGCGTCAGGTAAAGGTTGAAGTACTTGGCGTTATGGAGCCAGAAAGTAAACTTATTCGTCTTCGTGCTGTGGAACCATTGCAGGTAATTATATTAAGGACATTTTTCATAAATAATCATCTTTGGTGTCATTGAGATTGTTTCATTGCATACAAATCATTTTATTTACAAGGATGGTGAACGAAACTACAAGAGAAGATTTGTCAAGATCCTAGAACCCCTTGAACAATGGGTTGACAAGGATAGCATAATTTTAACCGACTTTACTGTAGACAAAGGTACTCTTCACAACATGGGCTTCAGTTCAGTTTATCAAGTGTCCATCAGTGACAACCCCAATCCACAAAACAAATACAGTAACCAAAATGTAATGGAATATCTACGACGAATTGTACCACGCATGTTCCAGGTAAATAATACTACTTGTTTATTTAGCATATCTTCATAATACAATTGCTATCCCTTAAACCAGCTTAAGTTAATTTACCTATACCTTCTGCATTCTTGATCATCATTCTCTTACTTGTACTTCTCACTTCATCCATTGAACTTCAGTCATCTGTTCCCCTCAGCACATATTCTAACATTATATTCAATATTCTACTCTTTTTCCATTAATTTGACATGTCCAAACTAAATTATCTTTTGTCAGGTACTCCAGTGTTATTCTTTTGAACTTCCTCCATTTTTTTTTATTTAGTATTTATCTGACTAATAATTTGTTTAACACTTTGAGTGCCAGCATGCAATTAATTAATTTATTTATTTATTTCCAGAGACCCATTATGATTTTTTTCCATAACTGAATAAAGGGCAGTTACTGCAAAAATTAAACCTTGGAAAATGTTTATAGGAAATTTTTATTAAAATATTTTGGGCAGCCCCTTTTACCCTGGGATCGTCAATGTCCACAATAAGAAATTTTACCATTTTACAAGCGGTCTTGCGTAGCAATCTGTGATAATCTACACAATATGTATGAAATTCATTTATTAACAAACCTGGGAGAAGTATGAGGCCAATTATTAATAACATAAACACTCCTATCTACCGTTTAGCAAGTTGGTTATCATTACAGTTCCATTCACTACCAAAATTTGATAGTTTAAGTTTAAAAAAACTCCATGGACCTCATCAATAAAATTAAAGATATAAAATTATCTCCGAACAACACACTTGTTCCTTTTGATGTCAAAGCCCGATTTCCCAGCATACCACAGAATAAATTATTGGTCTATTTAAGAAAATGGTTGCTGTCAGCCAACCTAACAGAAGAACACATCAAAGAATACATTGAATTCACTAAGTTGTGCATAAATCAAGCATTTTTTATATTCGAAGGAAAATTTTTTAAACAAAAAGCAGGACTTGTAATGGGCAGTCCATTATCACCTTTTCTAGCTGATTTATTCATGAGCTATTTTGAGATGCACATCACTAAGGCTTTTCCCCATATTTAAGGTTTGGCACAGATATGTGGATGATGTATTCACCATTATAAACAAAATGCATGTGGAAGATGCACTAAAAGTTTTAAACCTACAAGATCCTTCTATTAAGTTTACTGTTGAAACAGAAGCAGACAACATGTTACCACTTTTAGATCTGAAGATAATAAAATATAAGAATAAACTTGAATTTGACATCTACAGAAAGGACACATATACAGACAATTATATCAAAGCCCATGGTTTCAATCAAAAGATCACACAAGAAAGCAGCATTCAACAGCATGGTATTAATAAATATACCACTGAACAAAGAAGAATACAAGAATGAATATCTATACATAATAGAAACAGCTAAATCTAATGGGCTCAACAAACAGATGATTAACAAGATTCCCCCCCCCCCCAAAAAGAATTAAACAAATAACAACTTTGAGTGAATCAACAAAGGAAAAAACTTTTAAAAAGTTCACTTACTCAGCTAATCTGAAGTTAAACAAAACCGATGTCAAGCCCAAAGAGGAAAAATCTGGTATTTACCAAAACAGCTGTAAGGGTTGTGAAAAGATATACGTAGGAAAGACAAAGAGAAATTTAGGCATTAGGTTGAAGGAACATAGGGAGAAACATCCGTTACAAACAAATAGATAAATCAGCTGTGGCAGCACATTTCTGGAATGAAAACCATGAAATAGAAAAAAAGGCATCAGGTTATTAAAAACTGTTCAACAACCAAAAGAACTAAATATATGGGAAAGGATTTATATATATATATAAAAAAAAAAAAAACGTGAGCGTAACCTTATGAATTTTGATATCCCAGAAGAGACAACACTTTATTTAAGTTCATCACAAGACCACAAGAGTACATCCGGATTCCTACCTTCTCAACTTCTATGAATGAACAGCTATTAGTCATAAACAGCTGATGATGTAGAAAAGATGTCCACGAAACATATCTCCTGAATAAAATCTCATATAAGTGAAACCTGAAAGAGCGTTCTAATATTCCAACTCACAGAGATTATTAGTGCTTGTTTCACTATGTTCGATTCCAAATTGAATTAATATTGAATTCATTTATTTTATTTGTTTCACTGATTGTAAAGAATGCAACGGGAAATTGCACATTTGCTTGCCATGGTTTTCATTAATTAATATTTAAAAATAACTATTCTAACAATTTATATTTTTGTTTAATATGTGTATTAGAACTAAATTCATTCTTTGATTGTATGATAATTAACATTTTTCTTATTAGCTTATCAGTTTTTATAGCAAAATTATATATTAATGCACAATAAGGTTTGTTCATTGTAACAAATATGTTATATTCAGATTTATAATTCCATGATGCGCCAACTCTTAACCAAGTGGTAGTAACATTTAGATACAAGCCACAAAGGTCAATTCCAAAGGTAAAATTCAGAATTTTGTGGGGGAACATTGGCTTATAGGAAATCTAAGGTAGAAACTTGGTGGTCATATGGACTACCTTGCTCCACTAAAATTACTGCCAACAGACCCCAGGGATCACTCTGGAGCGTTAAGTATTAAAACATTCCTGTTTCACATCAAACATAGCAGACCAGTTATTCTTCCTCTGTATGGCCTACAAAACTTAATGGCATATAAAGGTGGGGTGTGCTGAAATCACAAACTAATCCCCTACCCACCCTACAACATTGCCAGAAATGACCACATGCCTGATTATGTAAACATTATGATTTACAATGGCTAAAATTGGCCATATAGAGCATTATAATTGAATACTGGTTAATGATCTGGTTATGATGGTAATGATCTGGTTATTATTATACTAGAATCATACATATACATCACATAGAACATAAGCAAATATTGAATTAAATCACAATATTTTTCACTTTTTTGGGAGGGAAAAAATTGGTCTTAAAATAAGCGTGCATAAATTATATAAGAAATTAAAAAATACACATAATTTGCACTTAAGTGATTAATTTTATTGCTATATCTTTATACATAGTGTACACTAGATATTAAATGTGTAAAAACAATTTAAAATCTTAGCTTTGACAAAATTGTGATTATCTGTAATGTTAATTTCAAGCTCACTCTTGAGATCATCTGTTGCATCCCTACTGGCAGTGGAGAACCTGTCGTCAAAGCGGGTGTTATCCTCAGAACTCACAAGTGAATTTGAAATGCCTATTTTCTTCAGATTTTTCTTCGCAATTTCTCAATCCAATCTAATAATTGGCATTGATTGTAACTATTGTATTTAGTTTTATTGTTGGATTTATGTTGATCATTCATTCTCATAACATAACTTTGATCAAGTGGACAGTGTTAATTGCATGGCTTGAAGTGAAATCTGCCAAGGTGAAGGATGAATTTTTTTTATCATGGCTAGAAAAGCATCCTTCCTAACAGTAATTAAAGATAGCCACAGTGCATGTGACCATGATATCATTGCACTTTATCGTTATAACTGGTCAACAGTCAACTTTGAAAAAAATAAATAATTGGGAAAATTGGGATGCATAAATTATATGAATCTGTTCCATAGACTTGGCTCTAAAGAGAGTGAGCACTGTTTAATTCCTTTTAAAGATTTATCAAGGAAATTCTATAAATGGTACAATATATACATTTAAATTCTCTGTTTCGGTTGTGTTTGTGCATATGAAAAAAAGTCATTGGAACCTAGTTTAATCTATAACCATGAAGTGATAGATAGCTAGGGATGAAAGTTAATTCATTTTAAAATACAAAATTGATGACTCCAAATTAAGTGAGACTGGAAACAAAAAAGAACTCCCCTAAATAACTTGCAGACCCGCTGTTTCAAAATACCACCATTTATTAATACCAACAAGTAAGATTTGTACTTGGTTTGCATATCTGTTCAATGGGTTCCATGTAAAGTGTTGTTTACTGCGCAACTGCATGCAAGTTTGGTAACAACACTGCACAGGCATGTGCTGTATTTCACATGCCTTTAAGTGAATTACTTCCATTCTTTATTGTTTTCCTCTGAAACTACCCATCAGTATTCACATTTTTAAATATGAGGCAGTTAAAATGTTTCAATAATGTAACTAGAGTAATTTTTCTTCAATTCAGACATTTAGTTCCTTTTAAAATCATGCATAGAGAGTCTTGTTAGCTGATATAATAATGTAACAAGCAGAATAAATAGTGATAAGGTATTTGGTTAAACAGCTGATGATGTGGAAAATGTTCCACGAAACATGTCCTGAGTAAATCTCATGTAAGTAAAACCATAAAGAGTGTTCTAAATATTACTCAGAGGAGATTATTAGTGATGGTAATTTAATTGAAATATATGTTTCACTATTCTTTACATTAATAAACTAAATAACAAATTTGTAATCTCTTTGTTTTGTAGAACACACTTTCCTTGCTAAGCAGACAGATAATTCAGCAGTTTCTTGACGAGTTGGTATGGAGGGAAAGATGGGGCCCTGTTGCTTCTCAAGCTTTTGACAACATCATAGCACACATGGCAGAGCAGACTAAATTGGAAACAGGTAAAAATTCATCAAATTGAATCTATTATCATTATCATTACACTGGCCTGCTGTCTCAAATGTGAATGGTAATTTTGGTATGCTAAAATCCATTTTCCCTATCACGTGAGGTTTCTAATCAAATTGCTAAAAGAATTTAAAAGAAGTCTATTTTTGTAAAATAAAAGAGTATCATAAAAATCCAAACTACAATGCCATATTCATATCTAATATACAAAACAGGTACCTACATACCTTCAAAAAAGTTCGATGTCTGAAGATCAGCATCTTTCTTTACTTGGAAGGAAGGTTTTATACATTTACGTTTATGGTTTGTTTACACATCTTCTCTCTTCAAGCATTAGCAGTAGTATGCCAGCATTGCTTTGTTCCACGTCTATGATATCTTCTTTCCATCTCCTTAATTTCTGGATGAAATCTTTCACCTTGCTCATGAGTCTCAAATTAGGTAGAAAGTAGTCAAGGTGAGTTCAAGAAGCGAAGTTTTAGACTCATATTGCAACCGAGAACTTGCAGTCTTCATAATATATTTCTTACAATTTCATTGTATAGCACATCTTTTACATTTTCAAGGGACTTATTGATATTATCCTTGAAAGTACACCATGCCTAAAGTTCTATATTGTTCATAATCTTAGTATTCTTCATTAGCCTCAGACAAGAGTGGAAATTTTTGGCATAAATACTTGAAGCACAAGCCATTCTTACCTAGTGCTGTGACGAATTGTTTTATGATACCAAGTTTAATATGAGGCAGAGGCAATAGTAATTTTTTGGGTCAACTAGACTGACACATATTAAATTTTTTTCTCCCAGTTATTAAACTTTTTCTCTTCGGCATTCTTTTGTTGACCAGTGTTTGCCCTAACATCTACTGTCCTATTTGCATAAAAAGCAAGGAAATTTTTTATACCCACCCTCCTGCCCTTTGAAACATGCTACTTATGGAAAGAAGTTTGAGGTCAATGTAATTGGCAAGTGAGAATATATAGTGCTTAATTATAAGCTTTGGTATTTAACAAATCCCCTGACCCCTTTTCATGTCCTTGAAGAGTGCTTTCTGATACTATTCCCTTCTGCTCTCATAGCATAATACATTAATTTATAAACCTGTCTAGACTCTAGAGCAATATATTTTCATATGTATATTTTAATTTAAATACAAATCTGCTTGTAATATGCATGCAGAATTTATTCAGAATTTTCCTACTCAGTTGCCTTCTAGAACTACAGTTCAAATATTTGCTCAAATTTTAATCTATGGCACAGTGCAAAACAGATAACAAGAGTGAAGCATTCAGTTTTAGTAGAGGAAAAACTAGATTAAATTGGTGCATATGTTAAACTTTCACTAGATAATATATCCCCAACTTAAGCACAGATGGAAGGTTTCATAATTTGAACATTAACAATGAAATCAAAAACATTATGATGGCCAAACTTAATTATGTCAGTAAAATGTCCAGATTTATAATCAAAACCTTGCAATTACCAACATGCACTATTTCATTGCTGATATAAAGATGTGAAACTTAGAGATTTTATAGAAAATGAATATGTGTATAAAAATTCTATACGTCATACAGATCCCCAAGGATCTCTTTCTCTCTTCTTTTATATATAGGGTGTGTTCCAAAAAAGACCAAATATGCATTAACTGGCACAAACAGCATGCTGTGGCTACTGAGCGCACGTAGTGGCAGATTTAGACAACAAACTGCATTTGACTTGTTTCACTATGACTGAAAGCAGAATGTTGGTCAGTCAGGATTTCAGACCTGGCCAACCTTTCACATCAACAGATGATGACTATGTCCAGACAGTTTTTCTTTGATTCATAGAAATTGTCATTTAAATATTCTAGAAGTTGCTGATGAAGTGAACATCAGCATAGGATCATGCGATCATTTTGAATCACAAACTTGAGATGCATTATGTCAGTACAAAATTGGTGCCGCATTTGTTGACTGATGATCAGAAACAGATCAGTTTGAAATCAACTTGCCACTACAAATGGCAATGAAAACTTCCTTAGGAACATAAAAACAGGAGATGAGACGTAGGTTTATGGCTATGATGTTGAAACTAAGATACAGTTGTTGGGCAAAGGGTCTCCTCATTCAAAAATAGCATGCATGAGTTGGTTAAAGATCAAGATGATGTTGGTTGTATTTTTTGACTGCAAAGGCATTGTCCATCAGGTTGTTCAGGGAAGTGTACCAGAAAATTTTAGGGCTTTTGAGAGATGCTGTGTGTAGGAAGAGGCCTAATTGTGGAAAAACTAGATTTGGATGTTGCATCATGACAATGTACCGGCTCCTGCATTGCTCCTTGTCTGCAGCTTTCTGGCTAAACATCAGACTCCTGTTATGCCCCATCCACCCTATTATCCAGACCTTGCCCCAGCAGACTTTTTCCTTTTTCCCAAACTTAAAACCACATTTAAAGGATGTGTTTTCAAAACCATAGAGGAGATTCAGGACAATACGACAAGAGATCTGTGTGCCATCCCAGAAAATGTGTTCCAAAATGGAAAACATTTGGAACAATGTATTACTAGTAGAGGAGGAGAGACAGTGCTTAAAATGTACAATGAGTAATAAAGATGTTTTTTTAACACATCTCATATATATCTTAAATGAGGAATTATTTTAAACTGAAGTTTCAGCATTTTCTATATTGACAAAAATGGTACCAAAATACATTATCTATAGGACAGCAATAATATAAACAGATATGTACATTAGTATTTCAGTTATATGACTTACTATGATATAAATGCTGTATTTTAAGATAATTTCCTAGCATTTATACTATAATGTCAAAACAACCCCAAAATAATTGTTTATGTATTGACAGCAACACAAGAAGTTACTTGTCCTCTCTACATGTTTACACAACTTTTACTGTGCCTCATTTTTTAAAATAATCGAAGGTAGTAGTTTCTTTTTAGCATTGTTACATTTTCAGTTCTCTGTTTTTCTCTAGCTATGACAGAGTTGACCAATTTAAATGTGATAAAAACCTCTGAACAATGTCTACATAGCAACAGTTTCAGTGAATGTTGGTAGTTTTATTTCATCCCCATCATAATCATCATCATTACTTTGGTCATTTGGTCATAATTAACTTTATCAAAGCAGCTCTGATGTAAATGCAATAAGTGCATGAACAAACTGAAGCCAAGATGATAATTCATGCTACACGCTATGATGGACACTCATGTATGACTGAATGATTGTAAAAGAGTACTGTGGAAACTTGCTGTATTATTAAGTGGAAATAAATTCAATTTAATTCAATATATGAACACTGTTTGATGCCATGATACTAAAGTATAACAGAAGCAGCATTGACTTGAGCGATGTAAAATCATCAGTCTTCTGTTCTTCTTGGTCTGTTACCTTGGCTATTCAAGAATATTTGTACCTGAGATGGCTCTGCTTGACTGAAATCAGATGTATACATGTATAAAAATTTTCTTAAGAGTAAATGTAGGTTTTATGGTAGTGCAAATTACGGTGTATCTAAAATGAAATTACGTTGCTCTTAAGGAAATTATTTTCGGAACTCAAAATTTCTTGCATTGAATGCAGGTTTACATGAAATCAAAGTCATGCAAAATGGGGCTTATACTGTTTGTAATAATTTAAGATCTCAGATTAAATAGTTGCTGAGAGAAAAAATGTGACACAACCATTTTAATTTTTTTATGTGGTTACTATTCACTTTTCAAAAACACTAAAATAGCCAGCTTATTTCTAACCTCTAATCTGTATACTGTAAAGACTACATTGACTTTTACTAAATTATTGTGAAATATTTGGAGCTTCTGCATCCGTATTCATGTGTTTAAAAATATATCACTATGTAAATTAATTTTATTTCAGCATTTTTTGTGAAAGGAACTTTTGCCATAAAGCAAAGCTTGTATAATTGTTAGATACTTGCATAAACATTTACTAACATGTACTTTCTTTGGCATTACAGGTGATAGTTTACTCACAAGGTTGTTCAAGGTTGCAGCAAATCCGTTCAGGAACTGGACCTATGCAAGTTGGAAATCCCCACCAACACCTAAAACACCAATTGTTACAAATGGAACTACCACGGTATGAAAAGAAACCAGCAAACTTGTTATTATTGTGCAAATTCTGTCAAATCTTAATTGATGATTTTAATAAACTGTGATAATATAGTAATATATAACATTGATTAGCATTTTGTGAGTTTGTACATTTTTTATTTCATTCCAAAAATTGATATAGTTGTGCCATATTTTTGTTATGTATATATTTAACTAGAAAAGAAACACAAGTATTTCTTTTAAAAAAAATTGTTCCCACTTTATTTGTTTATTTATTTATTAGAGAAATATATTATTTCAAAATACTGAAGTTTCTTCCCTTCCCATATATCTGAATGAAATAGCCATTGTTTTTTGCAGCCTATGTCTCATACAAGAAGCTTTCTGAAAGTTTTGTGCTGTTTCAAAATTCAAGTCTGAGGCACTTACCCTCAGAATGCTTAAGTACTCCCTGTTATCTGCCACATATAATTGGAGCAATAGCAACCATGTATTAAAGACCTTGAAATACTCCAAATAAGGCATTGCCAGCAGAGTTTAATTTTAAATTTGTGCAAGGTCCTTCATTTTTTTATAATGTTTTCCAGCAATGGCAGGCTTCCCTAGAGAAAACAACCAGTAAAGGTGGATGATCAAACACTTGCATTTTTTCATCCTCCATAGTTTTTTTTACACATGCAGTTATTCTTGAACAGATGCATTATCATGCAGAAGTAGCAGGTTAGAAGCTTCAGTTTTGGAATGTTAAAGAAAATTGTGAAAAGTATTTTTAAAGAACAAATCCTTTCAAATAACATGTCTTGCATTACTTTTGACCACCCACATGCAGTTCTGAGTCTTGTGTAAAGTAATAAAACAAACCTTCATCACTTGTTAAGGGCCAAATGATGGAGACATTGTGAGCAAATTCCTTCCTCCTTATTTTCCATTCTTTGGCAATGGAACCATTCTGCACAGATTTTATGCATATTTAAATGAGGATGGAATATAATGTTAAAGCCTCCAATAACAAATTATTTATTTAAAGTTTCATTGATGATTGATGGTTTTCTTCAGCTAGTTCCTTAACTTGTGAATGTTCCTCTTGTTTTTTTATGATTTCCAGAGGCTGATGATTAGAGCAATCATCTTTTGTACTATCAATTCTGCTCAAATAATTCAGTCATTCTTATTATGATATCAAATTTTGCTTTCAACAATATCAAGTGTTACCAAGTCCTTGTAATTATTTTACTCTTTCACCTAGCTTATAGCATGTGAAAACATAGAATGTAAAAATGCACTAATTTCCATGAGCTCTTGAAATGCAACAGACTGTCCAAGTATGAAGCTTCACTGAAACATATTTAAATAGCTCAAAGTGCATTGTTGCTAGCTGTTTCAGTTTAAATTTTGTAGTCGTTATCCAACAATACAAAGGTCAATAGCAGAACTTTCAAATGCATCATACATTAGTTTTATATTTTCTTTATTAAAGAAGAAATTCTTAAGAAACTTAATATTGGATTGGCAGTTAAGAGTCGGTGATGTCTAACCAAACTGATCATAATGAGGACTGTTTAGTAACAAAATATCTTCTTTTTTGTGTGTGTGGCAGCATACCTTTGCTCATCCTCATAATTTTGATCAACTTTTTCAAGTAATCCCCAATGGATGCAATGCACCTGTCCCAGTGTTTCAGTAATATTCAAAGACATGCTGGAAACCATTTTTCAACAGGTCCTTCCAATTGCCCCAACAGTCTTTACCACTGCTTCTGATGATGGAAAGTGCCTCCCATGAAGTTGTTTCTTCAATTTGTGGAAAAGGAAAAGATCTTAGAGAGCTAAATTTAGACTAAATAGAGGGTGAGGGACACTTCACATTTTTATGAGATATTCAGCAACAGCATTTGCAATATGCAGCTATGCATTATCGTAATGCAGATGGAAATTTGGCATTTTGCATGTGATATAACCCTACAGAGTTTTCAGGACATCTGTGTAATATTATCCAATTACGGGTATGACATGCTGGTAAACCATTCCTTGAATATTGAAAAATGAGATGACCATAACATTCCCAGAGAAGCAACTACTTTTGCTTTTTGTGATGTTGGTAATGATGGAGATTTCCACATAAAGCTTTGCTGTGCGCTATCACGATCGAAATGATGAGAAATTCACTCAATTTCACTAGTTTTGTTCCACTTACTTGATATGTGAAGTGAAATTGAGTGAATTCCTCATAAATAATTTTGTAATATTAAAATATTGTAAATTTAAATTGTCTCAGTCGATACTGCACAGTAAACAACTGACTTACTGCAAAAATCAGGTTTGTCCTTTCTATAGCCCAGACTTAGCCACAAGTAACTTTCTTCTGTTCTCTAAAATAAAATAAATAACAATTTTATGTTTCTCCATTTGAATCAACTGAAGCAGCATTTGCTGGTATGGAGTATTGTATAGAGTGTAGTGAAGAATACTAAGATGTAATGTTCTAAAGTCTCCTTTATTAAGAGTTACTGCTTCCATTCTCAAAACTTTCAAAGTGGCCCTCCTGTTCTTGATCTAAATATACTAACGCTAATGGTACTTAATGGACACATAATGTGCAGAGAACACAAGTAATCTGCTGTATATATATAAAATGCTGTAATAATTATTTAGTTAATGCTTTTTTTATTTTTTTTTGTTAGATTTCACAGCTAATGCAAAACTGTTCACTGGTTCATTAAGCCTTTAAAATCAAGAGTTATGTATGCATGGTGAAATTTCTTTGAAACTTGCATATATGTATGCAGCACAAGGAAAAGTAGAAACTTAATCTAAAATAACAGTGAATGGAGACACATTATAGCATGATGTGAACAATTTGAAGTCCATAGCCTCATGCACCCCTGTTAAATTTAGACGGTGCTTTATTATTATTAAAAAATTCCATACACCATGTTTGCATGTATGTCTTCCAGTTTTCCTCCTAGGGCAGCTCTTGTGCATCACTTTCTCAGTTCCTTGTTTATTTTTCAGAATTGCCAACTCTTGTATAATTTTACCATATTTGACAAATTTATAATTACAAATTGGAGACCAGCAAATGTTATCAGATCAGAGTGGGCTGCAGTAAACTACGGGGTCCTGCATTTTATAGGATTCTCCTGAGGTTAGATTTAGATTAGTCCTAAATTGTTGCTCCTGTTGTATGTATTTTGTTGCACATTGTACTCATGTTCCATTTCTTTTTGGCATTCTCTACAATAAGCTCTATGTTTACTATTTTCAACTCTTTATTCACAAATAAGCTGTGTGTTAACTATTTTCAACTCTCTATTCACAGTATTTGTGTACATTATCCCTCCCTGGCTTCTTTCCCACTACTTACTTTCACTAAGGAAGGAAATTTGCCTTCATTCAGCTTTATCCCTTACCCTCCTACTGTGCACTGCTTTCTAGTGCATTTCTTGTTGTATGTGCAGCCTTGACATCACCATACTATGCTGCCATTATCTCCATGATCATATTTCAGAATAAGTTTGGGGCATTTTTAGGAGTGGTGGGTGAATTAATGGCTTTCAATGCATTCACTTCCTTTGAATATCAGGTAATCAAGCCACTGACAGCAGTTTTCTTAAGACTGAGGGCACATGAAAAAGTTTATTTTGAGCAATACCTGTTTTTAAATCTTGTGATTCTTGTTTTAGAAAAAAATTAAACTGTATAATAATGTTCACAGCAGTTTAACGACATATCATTGCTAATGTATATATTTACTCTATGTTATTTTAGGTTAGTTTAAAATGTCTGCTTTGCTGTGTATCAATATACAAGTTTTAATGAAATTATATTAATGCATGCAGTACATTCAAAAGTATTTTTGTGTGCAATGATTTGATGTTGCTCTCCCACATTGTGTAAATTGTTATTGCAATTCAAACCTATTAATTTGCATACATTGGGACCTTAGATATATTCAACAATTATTCACTGTCTATAAGCTTGATTTAAATTCACTCCAACCAGCAGATCAATAGGCAGAATGAATTTTTGGCGACTTGCTCTAAACATATAACAGAAGAAAATGTTCCTTTCTTCTCTCAATGCATTCCTATCTATTTAGAAATGCAACTTAGAATAGTTCTAAAGGTAAATCCGTTCATTGACAATTGAAAGAATCTAAATTATATATGTTAAAACTATGTGCAACTTTTCACTTTTAATTTAAAATTTGCTTTAGAAAGATAGTTTTATTTATGTTTAATCTTAATGAGGGAAGCTACATGCAACAGTATTGTTTCACTTAAAGAGACATTCTGAATTTAATCAGCCTCCTGCGCCAATAACAGTTCCTGAGCCCGAACCACCAGGGCCAGTTAGCTCCATTGATATGCTGCCGCAGAGTATCCGGACAATAGATCCACCTCCTGCTACTCCATCTGCTAAGCGTGCTAGTCGTAAGCGTGGTGCTCCTGCACCAGCAGAAACAACAGAAGCCAAACGTGCACCAACTTCAATTCAGACAACTGCAGCAGTTACACCTACTCCAACTCCTGTTGTTCCACCTCCACCAGAAGAACAGATACCTCTAGACTCATACTACTATGGTAGCCTTGAAGGAGATGGACAAGTCATTCAAGAAGAGTACAAAACTAGTGACATTAATGTTAAGGTATGTATAAATGCCCTGTACTTTTCTGCAGTGATACTTTTAAAAAGGCCTGGACATAAATTACAAAACAGTATTTTAGTGACACACAGAATTGTGCATAGTGTCATCTGCCTTGCAGCGTATAATGAATCTCAGCCTTTTCAAATGGTTGGTCCACTCTTCCTTATAATGTGCCTCATTGCATTCCTACTGTCCTGAAGGCTATTTCACTATGAGCATATGGAATTGTAACTTGTAATTATTTGAATATTTATTGAAATGCAAGAAAAGGTCAAAGGGGCCTCCATCTATCTGGCCCAGGCCATTCTTAGATGTGACCCCCAAAGAATACAATTAATATATTAACTGATCATAATTATTCTTACTCCAATTCTTAAGAAAAAAATTAAATAGACTAACCTCAGACTAACCTCAGTCAAAACAATGTCATGTGACTTGACGTCATTATCATAACTGTATGCAGCCAAGTACAAGACAGTAGCAATACTTGCAAAAAAGTAGTTCCATGTTAACAATGTAAATTTTAGGATGGGTTCAATAATAAATAACTTCTGCTATAATGAAAATGATACTTGTGACTTTAATTTAATTACTGCTGACTTAAAGAAGTTGTATTCCGAAGTTACAAATTGATGCACTCCAGTTCCCAAGATGCAGCTCCCCCTGATTCTGTGGTTGTTTAAACATTGTTACAGCTGATGCTAATAAATCACTCATCTGCTGCTGTTTCTACGGAGACTTTATGTAAATCATAAACCAGGAAGCCTTTAACTAGCAATAAAACAAAACAAAACAATTAAAATATTTTAACAACAGAACAATTATCATCATAATATCAAATAACAGGACAAAATAAGTAAATCAAGTGAGAAAACAATTATTTTAATCATGTTTTCAAAGTTCTGTGAAAAGTACTTGCAATAAAGGAGATAGTAAACCTAACCTAAAAAATTACTGGTACTCTTGTCATTGCCTTGCTTACTTGCCATGTGCTTCTGACAATCAGTAGTATTCTTGGTACAAATTGTGTAAGAATATATTGTTTCTTTGTTGATGTTAGGATCACTCTAAGAGTGAATAGATAATACATTCTATGCTACCATCAATCTTTGGTTTGTCATTAATCTCCTATTGTATTGTAATTATTAGTAGAATTATGTTACACAAAGGTTTCTTCTATAATTGTACTTTATAAATCTATACTTTAATGCTTCGAGTGATTTATCATTATTTTGATCCACAGAAGTATTAGTATTAGTCATGCCATAGTAATTTATATATGAGTTTAGGAAACTTGGTACTAGTCAAATGTTTAATATCCTTTTAATAATATACAAAATCATTTGATCTAAATATTGATCTAGCAGTACCAAAAGAGATAATAATGGGAATAGGTATGTGTATATAGGAAGAATAATTTAAGTTCAATAAATGTTTTTGGCTAGAATTTATGACTAATATTGCTATTTCTTGTTTAAAATGTGTATTAATTCAGTTTGTATTTTAGTGTATGTTTAAGGTTCTTGTTAAATATTATGAAAATAATTTTATATCTTGGCACATTCTTTTTTTAAAGTAAATAATATTGACTCTTTTGGTACCATTTTCACAATTTTTGTTTGTAATGAAAATGTAACTTCCAGAAATGCAAACAAATTTATATAAATGCAATGATCAAAAAGACTAATAAATAATTAACAAGCCCAATTGGTATGATTGATTCTTGTGCCATCTCTTGACTAAAATTGATGGTTGGCTTATGATGCATAATAAAAATTTACATTCATTCGAAATTGGAAGATTACGCTTGAATATTGACAAATGCACATTAAAAAGTATTTAAAGAGTCATAACTATGAGAAAAAATATCAAACCAATATAATAGGAATGTTAATAATACATTTTGTACATTAAAAAATGTAAATTTATTACTGAGGAGTGGACATAGTCTGATTCAAAATATGGCATTGAGTGACAAACTGTAAAGGAATACAAAAAAAAAAAAAAAATTGAATTATCCAACATTCAAATTAGAGAAACATATACACATTATTTACTTCCAATAAAACAAAATTAATTTTCACAAAAATAATATACATGTAATGGAACATACCTTAAAATCTGCTGTATTTTGTGTATTGTCCTATAGTGCAAGACAAAAATAAACCCACAATGATTAAAATAGCAATAAATGAAAAATAGATTTCAATAGTTTGATATTATTCCATAGTCTTTAGTAATGTCACATTTTTGCTTACACCTTTTGCCACTTTTAGAACTTCTACTATTTTCTTTAATGTTATAATTTGCACCATGCTTGGCATTTTGAACATTGTATGGTACTTGAACAAATAATAGTTGTAAACTTGGCATCCTTTGGTAACTAATTTCAGTACAGTTAAGAGCATGTTCACAAATTTTTTATTCTTACAAATCTTAATGGTGAGGGATTTTGAAGGACAAGCAGAAAGAAATAGAAAATCCACATTATGAGATGGTGGAGGCACCGTAACTATTATGATGGGTTGAAGGACACAAGAGGTGGAAAACTCATGCTATTGAGGGGAGGGTGAAAGCTGCAGTTACAGTATAAGCAAGCAAAAGCTACTTCCCTATAACTTTCTTTGTATAGCTGTCAACCATTGAAATTGCATTATTCTATTTGCAGTCTGACAACTGCTACAAATTCTTGGAAGTATCTATTAACACAATATTAATTGAAATTCAGGAATATGTACTGTTTTTGAATAAATAAAATCCTGTCTTCGAATTATCCAAATAAAAGGTTAAAAAATTCTAGTTAAATAGTAATTTTTAACATTGTTTTCAATAGGATTTGAAAGGGTATAGGCATATATAGTTTTGAATAGCAGGAATTTTCACAGTGAAATATGGTATAATATAACAAATTATTATTGAGGAATAATAAATTGTAATAGTATAGGCATATGTTTGAATTATCCAATAAATCAAATCAGCACATTCAAATTGAAAATAGTCAACTGTAGTATCAACTACTTTTTGGTAAAATTATTTTTTCTTTTATTTTGTGGCAAAAATCCAGTTGAGTCAATTATGTGATGGTGAGGATTGTGTAAGTAAATAACATAAGATAGATCTAGAGTTCTCTAAATAGGTCTATGAATATATATTTTCTTATTTAGAGTTTTGGTTTTACAGCTTGTGAGTAATATGGAGTAAGACATGTCTTTTGAAATATTATGTTAAGAGGATTACGGGAGAGGGGGATAAGCCAGTTTCACCTCACACCCACTTCCTTTGTCAGTAACATCCTGTCTGAGCAAGAGGTTGATTTGGCACAAAAGGACGCAAACCAGCTAAAATCTTGCAAAGTTTAACAGCACATTTTAAGGATGTAATGCTTTCTACTAAGATATAAACATATGAGTGGCACAAAAGTTTCACAGAAGGACAAGAAACTGTGAAAAATAAAATTTGCCAATATCGACCTTGGACAAGTACAATGGAAAGAAATGTTTGTACTTTTTAGGATCTTATGGAGTGTGACTGACATTTGATGATTTCTGAAATCACTTTGAGGTTGGGATAAGTCATGGAAGTGTTCAGTCCATAATTTCAGATTACTTGCATTAACAAAAAAAATTCAGTAAGGTAGATTTCTCAAGTTCTTACTGGGGATCAAAAGACTGCACTTATGGGAGTATGTCAGAAGCTTTTGGCTTGAAGGAGAGAGGTTTCTGCATTGAAACATAACCTGCTGTGGAATATGAATATAACTCCTAGTTGAAGCAAGCCTGCAAGGAATGATGAAAAGAAGGGACTGTGCTCCTATCAAAACAAAAAAAAGTCAGCTGTAAAGGTTCTCATGACATAATTCCAGAACTACCAAGGCACTTTGTTCATCAGTTTTCTTCATGAACAGTCAATGCAGCTTATTACTTGCCAAATTCTGATTGAGACAAAATGTGAGCAAAAAGGGTGTTCAAAAAGTTCTTCTTTTCCAAGGCAATGTCCATCGGCATACAACTTCTTTGAAAGGGAAAATCTCTAGGAAACCCACCGAACAGCATGGGATTTATCACTTATGGTTATCATAGGTTTGAACTGTTAAAAGAAGCATTGGGAAGTAAACAGTATGTAACACCGCAAAAACATGCTGAATGCTTTTTTAGAACAATTTAAAAAGAATCAGCAACTGCATTAGAGTCATTCCCTCCTTCTTGCTGAATTCCATTGCATGTACATGAAGCTTGCCTGAATTATTTACAAATTTCACCAAGCTTTGCTCTTTCCTGCATTTGGAAGCTGAGAGCTAAAGAAAACATCTGCCTTTTGAAGATTGTAATAAAAGAATTGAAAATTATAAGTAGCATCTTAACAAACTGCTTTTTAAAATTTGGAATTAAGAGTCAGGTGTGAAGATTAGTACTGATGGCTGTTGATTTGTTTAATTACGGACACTCTTTAACATCTCTGGTCATCAGCATACCATTCAATGTAGGGCGTGAAATAGCCAATAAATTTTGCTCAGAGGCTTCTTCTTTCAAGCTCGAGGTTCTTTTATATGCTAAATATATGACAGGGGATGCATATCTTTATTTCCCTTCTGAAGCAAAAATAATCCATTGACCCTGGCCAGGATTGAACCCACAATCTTGGGTCTATGAGGCAAGTATGGTTACCACCACATTACCAGGACCAACAAGAGAGTACTGGTAGCCCAGGCTTCATGGTTAACCATGCCATTACGATCACTTTGAAATATGATTTTGACACAAGTCATATGTTAGACTAAGGTTTCAGATCAGAGTCAGAAGTGCAAATTAGAGGTCATAACCAAGTCTTGTAATTACAGATTTTCAGCTTACCTTGTAAGCTGTCCTCTCAGACCACTACTGCTTTTTAAAATATTTTGAAATTCTTTCCTTCCCTTTCT
The DNA here is from genome assembly GCA_030762175.1 of Metallyticus violacea. Taxonomy (NCBI): domain Eukaryota; kingdom Metazoa; phylum Arthropoda; class Insecta; order Mantodea; family Metallyticidae; genus Metallyticus; species Metallyticus violacea. Next base: position 70,140,978 of record CM060841.1, read on the forward strand.
GTGTAAAATAAATATAAGGGTCATTTGTAAAGTTCTCTGAATAGCCCACAGGCTGCAACAACAGTTTTGTTATCAAAACCTGTCTCCTTCCTTAGAAACATGTGTGCAATAATACATGGATTGGTCAAAAATCATAGTAACTATAGCTGTTTGTTGCAGTGCAGACATGTGTATACAGGAAAAATGGTTAATATTGAACATTGTGCAATTATTAAGTACTTGCTAAAGAAAGTTATAATGCAACAGAAATTCATACAGATGTGGCAAACACTCTAGAATACTCTGCACCATCATTTTCTACGGTTCCATGTGGACCATGAAGTTTGAATGGGCCATGAAAGCTTAGAAGATGACCCATGCAGTGGGCAACAAAAATCTTTCATGGAATCAGAAAATCAATAAGGTGTGCGATGTGGTCCTGAAGGATCGCCGATTAAAGGTGTCCAAAATTGCTAAAGATCTGGGCATTTCGGGAGAATGCATATTTCACACATGATATCGACAGGATGGGTGTCGCAACTGCTGACTCAGAATCAAAAGTAAATCAGAGTGCAAATTCTCTCATTGAAGTTTGGGCCATTTTCAGAGGGATTCTGCAGACTTTGTGACCAATGGTGAAACATGGGTCCACTACTATACACCTGAAACAAAGCAGCAGTCAAAATAATGGAAGCATCACCATTCTCCACTGCCAAAGAAGGCCAATTGTGTGAATTTGGCCGAGAAGGTAATGCTGTCAGTTTTCTGGGATGCTAAGGGTGTATTGCTAATCTATTATCATCCCACTGGAACATCTATCACTGGAGTGTATTATGCCAATCTTTTGAATATATTTAAGACAAAAATATGTAAAAAAAAGGCTGAGTTTATGAAAGAAGAAAGTCTTCTGGCATCAAGACTACTCTCCCTTGCACATGTTTTGTTGCAATAGCGATAAACAGCAAATTTATTAATATCATTGTATGATTGAGTCGAACTAACACTCTTTTGTTTAAAATATGTAGGACCGGTTTCATAAACCATTCATTCTCATCGTCAGCCCATTGTTGACTGGAGGATAAACCATTATGCTCTGGGAATGTGTAATTTGCTCTGATGGAGATGTGATGAAGTTAAAGTTTATGTTTTCATCACCAGAAGTGTCAAAGTTCATTAAACTGTCTGTACTTGTAAATGTAGAGTTTCTCCCATGTTGCTAATTCTGTAGGTCCTTGCACTGAATTTAATAATTTTATTTTATTCAATATGTAATGGTTTTTTTTTTTTTGTCCAGAAATAAGATGCCACTGCTGATTTCTGGATATGCTTCTATTTTATGTTCCTGAAATGTTCTTTTTACTGTGTGCATATGTTTATCTTTGTTTTTCCAATGTAGATTATTTTCACATTCTGCACTACTTATTTTATAAGTACCTGCTTTTTTCTGTTGTGGAATACTGTTATTAACATTGTCAATCAGGAGATTTTTAACATTAAATCTGTTTACAGGTGCTGACCTAATATTAAAATCTTTAAGAATATTCTGAAATTTTTCTAACTCATGGATGATATGTTAATGATTTAAAAATTAGTTTTGCCTCTTGAATTTCTGTACTTTTTTGTGTACTAGTTCTTTTTTAAAACAGTTTTAATCACTTTTCTTTCTCTCTCTTTTTTTTTTTTTATTAGTATTCTTTAAAGTATTCTTTGCTAATTTTTAGGTTAACTAACCTATATGTTAAGCTGTTGATAATTACATGTTTGTACATTGTGAGGTTAAAACCGTCAGCTTTGATGCGATTGTATGCACGTGTATTCTTTCTGTATATTACAAATTCCAGCATTTCTTGACATTTCATTATTTTATGTCCAAGAATGATATGTTATCTGTTTCAATTTTTTGTGTCAATGATATGTTTTAATCTTGTATCTTGAAAGGTTTGATACTGTATAATAATTACCAACTCCAGTTAAAGCAATTATAGGAAATAAATTTAAATGTGAGTTTAAAAAATATCTAATATGTAGATGTATGTATATATATATGTATAACACACACAGGTTGTTAAAGAACTACATCGAAATGTAGAGATGCCCTAAACAATTTTAGATAGGCAATCTATGGTCCACAACTAAACATAATGCATAACAAATTATTATTGAGGAAATCACTGAAATTTCACTAATTTAGTTCCACTTGGACATGTTTCAAAGGCGGTTGCCTTCATCGTCAGCATGATCCCAATGTCCGCTTTCCCGCGTGGTATTCAGATGTCGCTCCGTATATTTCACTGTGAACTGTGAACATTCCCGTAATTCAAAACATAATGCAGTTTAATGGTGCTAAACATTCTGATATCAGATGCTGATAAGTGGGTGTTAAAGCCAATTGATTTATTTGATGATTTATTTATGGACGCTCTTTAACATGTTAAAGCCAAGCCAGGTGAAAAATTGGTTTAGAATGTCTTTAAAACTGTCTTGCAAGCATAGAAATATCAATTTTCCGCAGCTTGTTATTAGTGTTTTCAAAATTTAGTGCCATAAAAATCCCTTAAATCTCAAACTAATCATGTGACATTGCAACACTGAATATCTATTAACTGCTTTCTTGCATTATGTAGCCTATTCTAGAGGGAGGTCTTTAACTGTTTGTGTGACGTAATGCAAATGCTGATGTTCCCCAGGCTGGGAGGTCAATTCTTGTCATGGGATTGTTTTTTTATTTAATATGAAGTATTGCAATTCACATGCTAAAGAAATATGAATAAAATTTACATAGTGCTTTCAAGTTTTATTCTCTTTCTGAACAGTGAATGTATTATCAATATACAATGGCTAATAAGCTTATAACTAACATGATGCCAATGGCTAATAAGCTTATAATTAACATGATGCCTAAAACTTAATTTACATAACACATACTTCTGCCTTATTGAATTATGTAGTCTACTCTAGAGGGATCTCCAAAACTGCTTGTATGATGTAATGCATAAGGCAAAAGATGATGTTCCGCAGGCTGCAGGTTCAATTCTTGCCATGGCATTAATTTTTTTATTTAATATGAAGTGCTGCAATGTACATACTGCAGGATTATGAATGAATTTTAGGTAATCTTTGAATGTACAACAGCCAAACTCATTACGATTACCCATAATTCTACCTTTTATAAGCAAGGCTGTAATATATAAATTGGTATGTTAAGATTTAAGTGTATAAATTGAAACATCATCTTAAAATGTAGGTTAAAGGATGTATTATTAGAACCTAGTTGGGGGGGGGGAGTGATGATTTATATAATAAGGAATTATGTAATTTGTAAATCATTGTATTTCTAGAATCATTTGTGACAATGTCAGATATTTGTAGGGAGTCTATTGACAATAAATCATTATTATTATTATTAATACCGCCACCACCACTGTGGAGGGCTTAGGTAAAGATGCATGTTGAGTCCAATTCTCCTCAATGATAGGATTAGAATATGTGTTATAAGAAATTATGAGATATTGTAAAGGACAGGATCTTAAAGTGAATAGGAAAAGACCAAAATAATGGTATTTAAAAACGAAAATAAACTGAGGAGGGATGAGAAGTGGTTCATGCTGGGGAGGGAGGTACAGATTGTGAAAGAATTCCCATACTTAGGAATGGTTTTGAGCGCTTCACATCAATGGGAGAATCAGAAGAAATCATCCGCTAACCAGAGATTATTATCTTTGAAGTTAATTAAGAAATGTATGTTTGTTGCAAGAGATGAAGGTGAATTAGTCGGAAAGAATATACAGGGCACTGGTGGAGTCAAGATGGGCATACTGCATTCAAACAAGGGGGATAGAGGTAAGTTGGAAATTGATGGATAGGATGCTCAGTAAATTTTGTGAGATTGTGCTGGGAATTCCACAAAATGCTGCAAATGCATGGGCTGTTGGAAATGGAGAGTGAGAGTGTTTTGAAGCATTGGTTTAGGATACAATGGATGTAAAAATTTTCCTTGTTAAATGAATGTGTAAAATTTCAGGAACCTGGGGTAGGGGACTTTTATTCGTTTTATGAAGTTGGGGAAGAGTTAATAAGGAAGGGAAGGGTGATGATACATAATTAAGAAGATGATTTGGAAGAAGATTTTTGGAAACTGATTAAAGTGAGATTTGAAGATATATATGAGCAGATATTACATTCTGTAATGAGGGGAAAGAGGTCACTGATGTTCTATCAGGAGATAAAAGGGGATGTTATGTTAAAAGTGATAGATATATAGATAGCAAGTGTAAAAAGCAGGAGAGGGGGGAATGGCATGTTTTAGATTAGGAAACTGGAGCTTAAGGGATTTTAGAAGAAATCATGAGCATAGAGTTTGCCATATATATGGAAATTTGGAAAATGTAGAAAATGTTCTGTTTGAATGCTCAGGAACAAGCCAGTTGAGACAACAAGTAGTATATGGCAAATGGTTGAAACTAAATAAGCAAGTTGCAGCAAAGAAAATGTTTGGTGACCAAAGACAAATTAAGAATCTTGGGGAATATCTGTTCAGAGTTAAGAACAAATGGTTATGGTCAGTGCAGACAGAGGATCTGTGAGTAGGGCTGTGTTTGCCTTGGGAAATTATCTGGTAGTAGTATTATGATTATATGTGTAGTGGATCGGAAGTTTAAATGTGTATGGGTGTAAGTTAGTTAAGGGCAGGAATTTATAAATGAGAACAGATTCGTTGAGAATCTAGGGTGATAAATAAATTGTAGAAAATGTTTTGGTGTGTCATTATACTGTTTCTCCATTTAGGAAAGGGGGAGGGGGCAGAGTCTTCTGGATAACTGAAGACTCAATAAATGTGACTAAATGTAGTTAGTTGAATAATAAGTGAGTTAATTAAAATTTTTGTATTGGAGTGAGTTAAAATATTGCCTGGAATAGAACCTAGGTTAGAACCTACTTGTTAGTACTGTTTAAATAAATAAATATAACTACTACTCACTTCCATAGGATGCATTTAAATTGTAAATCAACTTATAAAGATCCATTAATAAAAGGTTTGATACTGTATAATAAATTACCACACTAATTAAGAGACATATAGGAAATAAATTTAAGTGTAAATTAAAAGTATCTAATATATAGATGTATATATTAGTTAGGCAAATTATAAATAATAATGTAATAAGGGATTATTTTGTATGTATTTTCTAAATCATTTGTACATTGTGAATCATTTCTGACAATGTCAGACACTTGTAATGAGTCTGTTCAGAATAAATATATTATTATTATTATTATTATTATTATTATTATTATTATTATGTTTTCAGTGTTGTGTTTGCCATCGGAAGTATTCTAACAACATAGCCCTGATGAAGCATCTGATAATGCACGCTCAGTCAGAGAATCAGTTCTCCACTGAATTGAGTGATTTAACACAATGCAAATATTGCCTGAAATCTTTCCCAACACCCTTCTCCATGCAGACTCATATTGAGGAAGTAAGTACTATATAGTGGTTAGACAATATATAGTGTAGAGGATAAAAATGGTTTGTAAAGTTCTGCTGTAACATTAAATTTACCTATACTTTGTTTTAAAACTTCTGTCAACCACTGCCCATCCCTCAGATACAAATTCCATTTCTTCATTTGAGATAATTACAGAGCATTTTGCAAAAACCATTTTGAGAGCTATTGTATATTGAAATTTATCATAAAAACCAGGTTGAGATAATATAGCAATAATATCAATTTGTATATTTAAAAAAAAAATGTTTTCTTTTATACAGATGCATCTCAAAACATCAACCATTCAAGTGTGCCGCATATGTGAAGAGAAATTCCGAGATCGTGGTATGTTAATATCGCATATGCATCGTACTCATACAAGCTTGGAGTTACCTTATGAATGTGGTGTCTGCAAGTTCCGAAGCTCAATGCATAGAGATCTTATTGATCACTTTTATGAAGTGCATAATGGTGGTGAAAAGTTCCAGTGTCCTTTCTGCCTAAAGATAGTTGCATTTTCCAACCATGGCAAAAAGATATCTGCCAATGTGAACTTTTTCCTGAATCATATACAGGTAAGCAGCCATGATTGTACACAAACAAGCTGTTTGTTCATTGCACTAATAATGTATTATAATAATATAATGCAAATATGTATATGTTCTATGCTGATTTTGAAAGATCATTAGATGCATCAATAGGGATGTGTTAGAATGGAAATTAAGAGAAAAGGGGGTTATTAAGGAGTTTATTACAGGGATCAAGAAAATATATGAAGAAGTGAAGTTTTGTATTAAATGCAATAGAAATGGAATAACAGATGTAGGACCAATTGTATAAAGAGTTATCTTGAGTTTAGGGCATAAAATTAACTGTCAATTATGCTTAACAGGAAGTTTTAGTTATATAAACACTAATCTAAGATTATTTCGTCTTAAGCGCAAATGAAATCTAACTCTAGAAATTTCTCGAGCTAAAGCACTAACTAGAATTTAGTAATTCTTAAATAAAAGTTTCCTGAAGTACAGCAATGTAACAACTTCATTTATAAATAAATTGCTGAGTCACATTTATTTTAATTTCATATAGATAACGTTTATTCAGTGTTGCACTTTTCATTTTCTTGTAATAACAGCAGACAGAGTTGGGTTCAATTGTATGTTAAGCTAATCTTACAAGCAGTATATTGTACAGGTTTCTAATTATTACATCTCATCCGATGATGAATTTCATCATGCTTCTTGTGTATTTCATGAGAGAAATAATCCATTCCTAGAACTGAATGAATGACAAACAATTCAAAATAGGAATGATAATAAAATTAAAACTGGTATGAAATATCAAAAGAACAATTTTACACAATAGCTGGTGGAAGAGACTGAAAGAAGCATTGGAAGAGATCGGTATGGGCGATGTATGGCAAAAGGGAGAAAATAATTTTAAAAGTTTCTGGAGGAAAGTGAGCATTGAGATTGTACAAGGTATTAAAGAAAGATTGGGGTGTAGGGAGAAGTATTTCGACAGTTATGATAAGCAATGAGGGGAGGATGTGCATGGATGCGAAGCTTTGTGGTGAAAGTAGTAGTATGGGCCCTAGCATTGTGTGCAACTTCATTTGTGCAGTAAGATTCCCTTTTATTTCAATGTGCTTCTTCATTAACTGGTGCAGCACATTTTTTAGATACACAGCATTGAATGCCTTTGAACTGTGTGGGTTTACACCATTCCCATATAATCAAAGAAGGCAATGAATGACCTGGCCTTATTTGCCAACTTGTGGTGTGCATGGTTTTGTTTTTCCTTCCTTTTTTCCTTTTCTTTTCTTTCCCATCCATATTAACCAAACTAGTGCCTTCTTCTATACTTGCACTGTTTTGGGTTCTGATTGACCACATTCAACTTATTGTAAACTTAATAGAAGTTATAACAGTCAAGCATTACTACATCTCCAGGCTGTATTAACCACCTGTGATGCCTGAGCAGGTAAAATGGGCATTAAACGCTATTCAAAGGAAGGGGGGGGGACTGTATTAATGCAGGTTTGTAGTTCTGTGATGACATACATTCCGATGCTGCAGCAACAGCTTTTGTTGCATCAAGTACATTCCATTGTGGAATTGCTGTATTCTCAGCATAACAGTTTGCCATTCTAACAAAGTTGTTGCAATGAGCTTTCATCATAAGAGCAAGAGCCTTGCTGCTAAGACTGAAGGCAGCTTGTTGCAATTAGAAAAATAATTTAATCTTTAAATTGTTTGGGTTTAGATCACATGTGATGGACTGCATACATGTTCAAAGCCAGAAGAAAATATCTGAGAATAGACTTTTCTGATTACATTTTTGGTGACTAATTCTGTTTGTTCTTGATGTGATATCTTTAAATTGTTTATTAAATACATAGTTTCTTTTCTTAATTTCTTAAATCAAACCAACATTTATATTGTAAAAACTTAATACATATAATGGAGCATGTAATATTTACTAAAGAAATTTAAGTAATTAGAGAAATCTTTTAAAAGAATAATGGTGGTACTAGAATTTTAATATATTATTACATGTATAAAGCAAATTTGAAATGTTTTGTATCTACTCTTTTTCTCTATTTATGTTTTCCCTTATGTTATTTTTATTTTCCACTTGTAAAATGTTATTTGCTGATTATATGTATTTGCCTACTAATTTGAAGTATTGGAGCTTCTGATGCTATTTTGCTTTGTTTCTACTTTTTAGAAACATCAACGAAAATCAATTGCCCGTAAGTGCAACAAATGTGCGATGTGGTTTGTTCATAAAGGAATTCTGAAGGAACATCAAATTAAAGACCACGCTTCCTTCAAGGATGTGCCTGGTAAGGTTTTGAAATGTGCATGATTTGAGATAAAGACTTCCCTTATAAATGTGTTTTTATTAGTTTTTAACTGGAGATAAATGTTTTTTAATCTATGAACTTGCTGACAGTTACTCTTTCAGTATGTGATTAGAATTTCTTTCCTCCACATTAGGTATTCAGTTCTCTTTACACTATAGAGTCTAGCACTAAATGTTTAGCTTTCTATAAATGCATTACAAAAACTATTACTAATCAAACCTGCCAAAAATGCTAAAACATAAAAATTATTTCTCCATTTGCTGCAGTTAATGACCTAAATATCAAATGTCATGTTTTTCACTCTCTTATATAAACAAACAGCAGGTATAATTATGGTTAGTTGATTATCACCATTTTTGACTGATTTATTCATGAGCCATTTCGAAATACATCTCCATATATTTTTGAGGTATAGTTATGTAGATAGTATGTTTACAATTTTAAAGAAAAAACAGGCATATGGTCCTAAATATACTAGAACTGGCAATAAAGTTCACTTTGGAAATAGAAGCAGATAATGCAATTTCATTCTTAGATCTGAGAATAAGTAAAAATAATGGGAGACTAGAATATATAGAGAGAAAAATACTCACATTGATCAACTTAACACCAAATGCAGTGCAACCATACAAAATCTAGATAATCATTTCTACACATGACTTAGCACACCAAACATTAGCAAAACTAATTATTTATTTTAAATTGAAGTGCTAATTGGAACTTGTACAATGAAGCAAATTATATAATTAAGATTATTGTATAACTAAATGGAATTACACACTCTTGTTGGCTGCACTTGTTTATATTTAGAAATTGTTTTGCAGACCATCGTCCACATTCTAGGCTAACTGTGAACTGCTGGATAATTCACAGCCTTTGGGGATGCATATTATGCACTGGTGAAGGTGTGATGAACTTAAAAGTTTTATGTTTTCATCCTTAGAAGTGTCAAAGTTCATTAGTATGTTCATTTTTTGTATGTTATGTCAAATTTCAAAGTATTCTAAAAGATTTTAATGTTAGATTGGCACCAATAAACAGCTTTAAGGTTAAAATTCTCCTTAATGAAAGTATTTCACCAGAGAAAAATATAGGTAATTGCCAAATAAGATGTGCAGAATGCACAAAAGTCTATATTGGAACAACAAAGAGAAACATAGGCACACACATTATTAAAAGAATACTTTAGGAACATAAAATATAAACAAATGGAGAAATCAGCAGTGGCATCTTAATTTCTGAACAGAGAATCACAGCATAGTGAAAGAAGCAAATTATTACAGTCAGCATACAACTCACAGAGCTAGTAATGTGAGAGAAAATCTAAATTTATGAATACAGAGACAGATTATTGAACTTCAACACTTCCACTGTTAAAAACATAAAGTTTTAATTAAAATTTTTTAAAAATTGTAAAAACTTTAAAAAATTCATATGGAACTAACACAGTGATGCTCACATAATTTAAATCTGTTGTCTAACACTCTTCATGCTTCACTAACCTTAAAAATATCCGGAACCGGTTTCAAAGATAACATATCTTTGAAACCAGTTCTGGATATTTATAAGATTAGTGAAGCATGAAGAGTGTTAGACGACAGATTTAATGCATAAACTTTTAAGTTCATCACACCTCTACAGAACAATGCAACCAGAAAGGAACCCTTTAGTTATCCAGCAATTGAGGAAGCATGAAGAGTGTTAGACGACAGATTTAATTCATAAACTTTTTTAAGTTCATCACACCTCTACAGAACAGAATATGCAACCAGAAAGGAACCCTTTAGTTATCCAGCAATTGAGGATGCAAACGAGGTCTGCAAAACATGTTCTAAATATAAGTAAGCAGAGCCATAAATTCTTCTGCCTGCCCCATTGCCATTCATTACATTACATAATGCATACATGGATATAACATAGTTAATTGCAATAAATACTATGTACTCATATTTCCTTTAGAACACAAGCTTATTATGTGAGCTAACTTATTAATAGATTCCTTTTTTTTTTCCCCCTCCTGTTTTTTTCTTTCCTAACTATTACAATAATTGTACAATTACTTTGTATACCTGAAAATATAATATGTTATGTTCTATCTAGCCTATATGTCCATGGATTTAATATATTTGCAGAAACTTCATGGAAAATGGAATATTAATTCTTGGTTATTGATGGGTCAAGTACCTCCATGTTAAGGATCTTTGATAATGTCTATACATTCATAAATGAGATAATTGACTGTTGTCTCCTTTGCATGTACAGACTAAATCATTTATAATATAGAATCTATGTAAATATGAATTAGTTTTCCGTGACCTAACTTGATGGCTGTGGATATTGGCATTACAGGTAGTTTTATATTTAGTCTGTCTTTAATTTAGGGAAAGAAGGATTTAGTCTATTCCTTTTTGGGGCTGTGCCATCTGGCCTGTCATTCCTGGAGACCTGATTCTTTTATTTCTGATGTAATGTAGATTTGGGGATTTTGTTGTATATTATTATTTCGTCTCCTGCAAAAGCTTCTTAAGCTAACCTGTCAGCCAGTTTGTTACCAACTAAATCATTATGGCCTTTGACCCAGTTGAAGTGAATTATTCACTAAAGTTGTGATATTATTTTCCATGAAGAGAAAATCACTGAGTAGTGACCACATCTTACTAGAACAGAATGGATCATATACCAGGACATTATCCTCATTCTAGCCTGCTTAACTCAAAATGTCATCAAAGAATTGGGCATTGAAGTCACCTTATTCTCTAACTTACACCTGGCAACTTTCATCTATTCCTGAAAGTGAAAAGAAACTTTGCCATTTGGAAAATAAAGAACTGAACAGTGTTGTCATTAGTGTTCTGAACAGACTATCAAAAAATAGGCTCAGCAAGTGTATTGAAAGTGATAAACAATTGGAATAGTTGTCTTTCATCATGGGAGGAAATACTTTGACTTTGTAAGGGAATTTGAATGAAATAGTCATGAATTGGTTATAAAATTAGTTATTTTTGATACACCTCATATAAGCCATTTGCTTCTTATGCTGTCAAATAAAAAACACATCAGACACAAAAACTGTTTCCTTTCCAAGTATTACATAGCTTGTCTCAAATACCGTTATTTATTTCAGGTGTAAAGCCATTTGTGAATCCTTCTGGAATGGAAGTAATGATGCCATTCCCTCCTGTGCTTAACCTGTCACGAGGAGGCCCTCTCCAACATAAAAAGGCATTAGCAGCTCAATTAAAAGCTATACAAAGCACTAGTTTTGCTACAAAGAAGTTTGAAAATCCACTCATTATTTCTGGAGCAGAAGATGGAACAAAGTGCTGTGAATGTGAAGGAGATGTTCTAGAAGAAGACCATTTTGTGTAAGTATTCTGTATTCAAATTTTCATCACTACTCTCATAAATCTCTATTCCAAATATGTGAAAGCAGCAGAGTCAAACACAGCAGTAGACAGCGGTTAGAAACCTGGCAAAATTTTTAATATTTTATTGTTTTATGCTATGGCAGAGTCCATATAGCATGCATCTTATTCAGCTATTCGCCAGCTGATTGATAAAGGCAGATTTGTTTGGTTAGGAGTTGACTGTGCACATTTAGCTACAGATGGTTACTAAGAATACATGCAATATCCTAAACGATTCTCAGATTGATATTTGTATTAGGAAATTTCTCGGTTCAGAAATAACTTTAAAATCTAGTGCCATGGTATAAGACATGATATTATCATTTTATAATAATAACTGGGCTTGGGAACCGATAACACAAGTTGACTGCAGTATGGTATATAGACTGCGAACTTGATCTTGTGGCAGTACAATGAGTTGGTTTTATGATCAACTGGAGAAATAAAAGGGTGTGCATAAAAATATGTATCTTTAAATTAAATACAAATAGGTACAATAGTTAAAATATGTGTACTATTGAATTTTCTTATTCTGTTCACCACTAAATCCCTTTTCATTGTGTGTTGAATAATTGTTACGGAATTATTCATCAGTTAGGTGTTCCTCCTTTCCTCCACAATCCTTTAACTACAATTACAGTGCACAACAAGTGCCTTAAACATGAATCTTCTCCATCATCATAAAAACAATTCTTATAACAGGAAATACTCCACTCCACATTGCAAGAAGAGACAGGAGAAAAACTAAAAAAAAAAAAAAAAAAAAGGGATCGTGGGTTCGATGCGGGGTCTGGGTAAGGTGTGTGGTCGGTGTACATTTTTTTATTTATATGTGTGTGTTTTATTATTATTACTACTACTACTGCTACTGCTACTCTGTGAATGCCAGATAGCTTTAAGGCGCCAAGGACTTTGAGCATTTGCTCCATTATTAATTCTTTTCATTCTATTCATAACTACAAACTTACATCTACAGAATTTATGACCAATCTACAGATGTGACGAGAAGACCAATGCAGTCAAAGCGAGAATAATTAACACATTTAAAAATAAATAAGGTACAACATTGTTCAACATTGGTGGAGAAATATCACTACTTTGTACCACATATTCTTGAATAACCACTATTTTTTCTCAGAGTCTTGTTTACTGTTGTTTTACACTTTCAGTAACAAGTGTAACTGGCATCCAAGTAATTGCTTGGGCCATTTCATTTAGTAGTTTTAGGGCTTCAGGCATCTGAAAATTTTATGTTGCTAAATGTTTAATTGTATTAGAATAACTTTGGGGATAAGTTGTTTAATATAATGTAATGCAATGTAAATATACCTAGTAATTTAGAGTACAATGAATCCATTTTTATTTTCATAGCCCTTTCAAATTTTCTAAATCTGGGCAGAAGCAAATGCATGTACAGTTTGTTAAAGTGTTTGAAAACCAAATGTCATATTCTGTGTGGAAGACCATCTTACTGTTATTATCAAAGTTACTCAGTTTCAGCCTATGAGAACATGCATATACTTGTCCAAGTAACTAAGAGTTGTATAATATGCCAACCATATGTAAGAGATTTAATTAATAGCTTATGAATGATTTTCAATATTGTAATGTATGATAGCAAAAAAGGACCATAGGTAATGCATGTGTATAAGCAGCACCAATATTAATTCAATTTGGAATTGAACACAGTGAAATGTGCATTAATAATCTCTTCTGAGTCATAATATTTAGAACACTCCTGTTTTCACTTACATGAGATTTACTCAGGACATGTTTCATGGAACAATTGTCCACATTGGGATCAATCAGGTAGGTCAACCTACATAACTTCTAGGAAAGATCCAACATTTGTTTAACAGCTGAGGATATAGAAAATTGTTCCGTGAAACATGGCCTGAGTAAATCTCATGTAACTGAAACCATAAAGAGTGTTCTAAATATTTTGACTCAGAAGAGATTATAAAAGCAGTATTTTTCACTTTTCCAGTTCATATTCTTACTAAATTAATGGAGAAATATCATCTAACAAGGAATACCCTTGGATTCAAATGAAATAAAACCAGTACTGAATTTTGTAATAGGTAATTTCCATATCTCTGAATTCATTGGTAATATTCGTTTTTCTGTTAAACACTGCAGTTGACCATTATGAAGAAAAGTGCTACTTTAAAACTTTAAGAAAGGATCCGACAAAAATGATTAAGTACATAAGACTGTTGATTTCTGTCACTTTATCTGGAATGGTCAGAATATGCAAGTGTCAGCAGATTAATGCACATGAGGACTAAGCTCAAAAGCTCAAGTGCACCTTACTTTGCATTTTCATTTCAACCAATCTCAGTATATTAATTGCATTAATTAATGATCCTCAAACCATGTTATTGTTTCACTATATACACAGACACACAAGATATTCAATAAAAACACCTGCACTCTCTCGATTGGCATAGCAGAAAGCAAGAAAGGGATGACTAAATAGAGCCCTCGTAGTGATCAGCAGTATTTTTACAAAATAATGAATATTATCATTAAATTCAAAGGTTAAAAAATGGATTATAGCTGAATTTTGATGTGGTTTTGGTGTTTGAACCTGAGGTATTCCTTGTTAAGAAAAAGAAAAGGAAATTAGGCAAACATACCAATTAGGTAAAGGAAAAGGATAGTGTTACACATAGAAATTAATATATCACTTTCCGCCCATGGGAAGATGTTATTCTGCAGTATGTACACTTACTGCTGGGAGCTGGAAAAATGGTTAGTCAGAGGAATGTGTTGATACCGTCCAACTGTTGACTATTTATATTCTGCTTTGTTAATGCAAAGGGATGGACCAACTCTTAGGTATTTCAGTAGATCATACATATGCAGTGCATATGTTTTACTTGGCAGATAAAGCCCTCCTCTCCCTGCATTAGTTGCTAGCCATCTTTCCAGCTCCCAGCTTTGCATAAATGGTGTTTCTCGTGTACTAAAACTTAATTTTTTTCTTATCACTTACGGACTAGATTTAAAGTCTAACATACAAATGGAAAGTGGAAAACGTGTTTTTTTTTTCTACTCCTCCCAAAGCTGATGCTTTCTTAGGGCTTAACCTGATTATATTGTCTCTGATTACCTATTTGACATAATATTCAGAAAGTATAAAATTTTTATTTTCACAAATTTCAAGTTAATTTTGTTAATTGGCAGAGAAGCCAATTTTATTATAATAACGGATTCCTCTACAATTCATAGAAAATTCTGCTTTTTACATCAACTAATGTGGTTTTCAGGGGTTACCTCACTTGCTTACGTTGCCGTTATGCAACATGCTGCAGCAAAGCTATGGCTGAACATGCAGTTGTGTTCCATGAAGTGAACAAACCAGAATTCACACAAGGTCGCGTCATTCAGCTGCCATCTGACATGTTCTGTGTTTGTGGTTACAAATGTTCTAGTGGCAATAAATTAGGTAAGTATAGAGAGCATCTGTGTTGTAGTTTGCTGAATTCTAATACCTTAGCTGGCTGTTTATGTTGTACATTTCTTAAGGGTTGTTTATGATCTATGGTAACAAAATCAAATAACTTGGTTGGTTGCTAGTGGCCATGGGGGATGCTGATATTTATCATTTTTTCCCTAGCTTCCCAAAAAAGAGCTTTCCATTTATTTTTTATTTGTTTGTTGCTCTGAAGTTCACTGCATTTCGGTATATGTTCTTAGTTTAAGGTAGTAGTAACATACTTTCATAATGGGCAGTGGCTGTCCTTAATTATTTTAACCTGAAGAGATATTCTGACAGGTAATGCCTAATAGTTAAGTGGAATTGGATAATTCCAAAGATGTTTAAAAGCCTTTAGATTTTCATACAGTTTTCCCATAAGATTTTGTTGGATATTTTGTTGTGCCTGTTCGGTTATTAATCTTTTTATGAGTTTCAATTTAGAATGAAGTTATAGTTCAAAAGTTTGTTTTGATTTTATGGTGCCTGCTTTTTTTGCTAAAGTATCTACAGTCTCTTTTCTCTTTAATCTAACAATTCATTGTAAACTGTTTCTGTATTTCTGATCTGGATTGTATAGTTTTCATATTTTATTTACAGTGCACATTTTTTAATAGTGTTTAATGTCTGTTTTTACTGCTGAGTCATCATAGGCAGTGGCCTCTGGTGATGCATGAGATGAAATGATAAATTAGGAAAGAATATTTTTTTAAAGAAGGAAAAATTCCAGGCCTACCTCCCCAGCATTTGTCATTTATGAGGACTGGGAAAACCTAGTAAAAACTCAAGTCATGGAGGACAGTCCTGCCAGGAATCAACCCCAGAACTCACACTCACAAGTCTGTACCTTAATGACCTCAGCCACCCTTGGTGGTATAGTGTACTTTAGTGTGTAGCAGTAATTCTTTATACTTTTAACTGCTGCTTTAGTCACTTAAGATAAAAACTTTTTTTTTTTTTTTTTGTGTTAGGTCTATACAGTAGATTTTCTAATGCTGCTCAAATGGCCATTATTTTGCCATCAAAATTGTTAGCATACTGTCCCAAAGATGTATATTTAGAGAATTATTCACAGTAATCCCTAAGCCTGTTTCACCCATTTTTAAGAGATCCATCTGTATATATTCTACACCATGTATCAGTCGGATAATAGTTGTTTAGTGTACTAAGTGCTTTCAATCTTTTAATACAACAAGATAGTTGTTCTTCTTGGAGACCATTGTATCCAGATTTAGTTTCACATGATATTTATATATTGTAAACTCGCATTTGGCATGATGACATGTTTAGTATTTATTTTAAAATTTTGTTCTAATCTTGTTTCTGTATGTAATTTTTGAAAGTCTGTTTGACCGCGCTGTAGTGGACATGAGACCATTAATTATCAAGTTGTTAGTTATGCTCTGCATTGAAGCAGTTGATGTTTTTGCAGTTTCTATTGTTATTCTTAATGACCTAGATTATATTGTATCCAATTTATTATAGGTATTACCTGACTTCCATATAACAAATTAGACTTTATGTAGCTTTTATATGTGTCATTAAGGAAGCCAATGCATCCTCCCAATTTGACTCTTGCTAGTCTTCTCAATATATTGTTCTTCTTATTCACTTTCATAATTAAATTGTCAGTCTTTCAAAGAAGTGTCAAGTGTTATTTCAAGATATTTAGTGTGTTCTTTCTCATGTAGCTGATTTTAAATTGCAAATCATCTGTAGTGTGTTGAAGACTAAAAAGCTGGAAAACTGGCTGTTTAGTGTTTATTTCCATTGTTGGTGGATTTATTTATTGTGGTTTATTTACTGATACTCTTACATCTCAGGTCATCAACATTCTGTTCAATTCAGGCTGTGAATGGCCAATAAATTTTGCTCAAGGGCCTCTTCTTTCAGGCTTGAGGTTCTGTAACATGCTGTAAATCTATGACATGAGACCCACGGATTTACTTCCCTTCCAAAGGAAACTATACTTACGATTTTTACACCCAAATAAATCCATAGACCCTGGCCGAGATTGAACTTGCAATCTTGAATCTATGAGACAAGTGTGATTACCACTAGACCACCAGAAACGACTTGTTGGTGGATGCCCATGTTTCCATGCTATTGATAATTTTGTGCATATAATTTGTCATTTTTATAATATATCAACTCAGGGATATTTCTTATATGGGTTATTTACAAATGAAATCCACACACACACACGCACTTTCTATTAGAAAGCTTTTTAATTCTTTTTGAATATTACTCATTTTAATTCTGTAGAAAGTGAGTAATATAACATTTTGTCTCTATTTAAAGGATCCTTTTAGATGGCTTTTTATAAACATTTAAACAATGATAGAAATCTGGAGTCACTGTGTTGTATTTATTTTATTTTAACTTACTTTCAAGTTATTGCTTTTTGAATAATTATAAATGAGGGTTGCTCCACAATTAGACGTTCAAGATTGTTTAACAATTTATCTGTAAAACTTACTGATGTATCATCCACATATGATAAGATTTTCTAAAACATAAATTTAGGCAGTTGATTAACATAGTTCTACTGATACTGTGGCAATCCAATCTTTACAGGGTCCTCATACCACTATGCAATCAAAAATTTATTTAGCTGATGGGAAGTTTGCATAGTTGGTCTCACCACCCATGAAGGGAACTTATGTTGGGCGATCAGAACTCATGGCATGCCTTTTTTTTTTATTTCCTTTGTTATTTATTAATAATAATAGTAATTAACATTGTAGTAGATGCCTGAGGTGTCTGTTTTCTACTGAGAATCATTTTGAAAAGATTTTGAAACACTCACAACAATTCATCCTTCAGAATACTGTAAACTGGTTATTTTGTTTCAGCACCTCCACCTGTTTTTCTTCTTCTTCTTCTTCTTCTTCTTCTTCTTCTTCTTCTTCTTCTTCTTCTTCTTCTTCTTCTGCTCCTCCTCCTCCTCCTCCTCCTCCTCCTCTTCCTCCAGATATAGCAATTGTATATGGATGATCAAATAGCAGCTGAGTTACTTTATGTGCATTGCCAACAGATTACTAATTTGCAGTGCTAACCTTGTTAAAGAATTTCAAGGAGAAACTTTGAATCTATAACATTTTTCTTCAAGGTTCTTCTCTGTTAAAATTCAATTTTTTGGTCTTGGTTTCTTGTCCGTGAAAATGCCTTGGATTCAAATTTTGTTCGCCGATATGAAAATTACACTTCTTGATCTAGATTTTGCTCATGGAAATTTAATATGAAATTTTCTCTACAGTACTTGTATGATCTTTTACACATACCAATTACAAAATTATTTTTCTTTGTTATGTTTCTCTCTGAGCGTACTCCACAATGCACAATAGAAAGATTAACAAGCAGTTCCCATGGAAATGCGACTGAAATAGTTAGTGATAAACATGAGCACCTAAGATCGCAGGTTTGATCCTGGCCAGGGTCAGTAAATTTTTTAGGGCATAAAAATTCTAAATATGGCTTCCTTCAGAAGGAAGTAAAGCTGTGGGTCCCATGTCGTAGATTCATGGCTCGTAAAAGAACCTTAAGCCTGAAAGAAGATGCCTCTGAGCAAAAATTTATTGACTTTCAAATTGAATGGGACACAGATGATCTGAGATGTTAAAGAGCACCAGTAAATAGACCAAATCAACAACAGCTGAGCAAGCACAGTGGCCTGCATCAATGGAATTTTATCTCCAATTTTATTGAGAATTGCATGTCGACTGAAAGTCAGTTGGTTTCCGCTAATGTATACAAACTTTGATTCGCAGCAGAATGGGGCACAGCACTTCATAATCTAATTTAGTTGATGTCTAACCTTATCCTGTATATAATGCATTTCTGTGTATTGTTTCTACTTTTATAGATATTATTGAGTATTTCAAAGAATTAATCTGTTATACAGAATTAGTTTTTCTAATAGCCACACACGTGATACACTATTAAAAGCCTGGCCAGATCAAGAAATATTCTTGCATTTTTTTCCTTTTTTTTTTTTTAGGCCTTAAAGTATTGTGTGAAAAAGGCCTGAAACAGTCATTATGGTGAACAGATTTTTCCTAAATCCATGTTGATTTGCTGAATACCTTGTATCTAAGGTAGAAAAAACTTGGTAATCTGATGGCTAATACTTTTACATGGAACTTAAGCAACAACTGGGATTAGTGTGATTGACCTATAATTTTCCATTTTCAGCTTGTAATAGTAGTGAGGTTTGCTAAGTAAAAGGCAAAGATGATAAAGTTGTGTAATGGATAAGTGTTACCATCCAAACTCATATTGCAGCAAACCATTTGGCTCGTTGTGAGAGAAAGAGTGCTTATCCATCTCCTTCACAAGCAAAGGCAGCCACCATCCAGTCAGCCTCGTTTCCACCTCTTGTTACCCTGGATGATGTGGATAATCCAAGTGAAGATCCAAGTGATCGCTGGCTGAAGGCCTTCGTCCCTAGTAGGAAGGAGGATCCAGGAGAAGGAAGCAGGGATACACCTGACAAAAAAACTGCACCACAGCAAGGTTAGTGGACTAGAAAAAAATCTGAATTGACATGATCTTGAAATTGTTGCTAGAAAAATTTCTTTCTTTTCTATTCCATTTTTTTATGCTGTAGTAAAAAAAATGAATTTCTTCTTCTTCTTCTCCTCCTCTCGCTCTCTAATTTTCTTTTATTTTCCAAAAATTGAATTCCCCTTAGATATTGAACTATAATTTGAAAAGTTAATAGGCACTCATTGCCTGCAGATGTTCAAGTTTGGTTTGCAGCACAAGCAGATAGTTCATTTTTAAAACAGGGGGAAAAGAATATATATATTAAAGTTAGTTAAATATGCTTTCAGGCTAACTTATATCTGGGCAACCTCTCTTGTTCACTCTCGTTGCCTTAAGGGGATATGGTATGAAGTAATGGGGAGAGGAGTCACCAACAGTAGCTCATGAGAGAGTGTTTTACTGAACAATTACTTATTCTCATAAGCAGTAAGTTCAGTCACGGAGTGCTTATGTAGATCTAGAAACAATGTTTGTATTCATACTCGTTTGTTGTATATAAGTTTCCTTCATAAATGGTATTTACATAATGCAAGATATTATGCTTTGGTTGCTCATGTACTGGCTTCAAGAATTCTCAAGCCTTCATTAACCAAGAGGTTCTCATGATACGATATTCTCATAGCAGGACTCCTGCACAGCCTCTCCTGCTTATGAGAAGAGAGAGAATAAATAACCCAACATTTACCGCCTTAAATGTATATTATTTATACCTAAGAGAACAGTGGTTCAGAAACAAACACTGAAAGCCAACAAATAATGCATTATATCAAACAATTGTATATTTTTCAAAGGCCTGGAGAAAATGGAAGACATAAATGTAAACATGCCATCGTGAAATTTCACTATATTAATAATGTCTCCACTCTGTGTGTTATTTTAATAAGTGAAAGCAGTTCACATATACTAAGTTTGGCCATAGTACTATATGGAATAAATCAACAATACAATGGTATGTGTAATATAATGGCCTAAGAATATAGAAATTTAATGCTAAAGTATATAATATTAATTTAAGAGAAATTTGGAGCACTTGCTATCCAAGAAAAAGAAATTTCAGCCACTAATACAAATTAACAGCTTGTTTTTATTTTTTTATTAGCTACTCTTAAGCTACGCTTATCATTAAGTTATTCAGATCCTGAAATGCTAATTGGAACTGGTACAGTAAAACTAATTATATAATTAAGATCATTGTGTGATTGAGTGAAACTATACACTTACTTATTTAAATGTAGTACATGTTTTGCAAACCTTCCTCCACATCCTCAGCTGCCTGTCAAGAACTGGATAATTCTTGTGCTTTGGCGATGTATATTCTGTCTGGTGGAGGTTTGATGAACTTAAAGTTCATGTGTTCATCCCTGGAAGTGTCAAAATTCATTAATCTGTCTCTCTATTTGTAAATGTAGATTTTCTCCCATGTTGCTAACTCTGTAGGTCTTTGTACTGATTTTAATAATTTTGCTTTAATCACTATGTCATGGTTTTCTGTCCATAAATGAGATGTCACTGTTCATTTCTCCATTTATTTGTATATTATGTTCCTGAATTGTTCTTTTAATTGTGTGTCTATGTTTCTCTTTGTTTTTCCAATATGAACTTTTTGCATTCTGCACAACTTATTTGGTAAATGCTGGCTTTTATTTCAAGTGGAATACTGGCATTAA
Source organism: Metallyticus violacea (assembly GCA_030762175.1). Lineage (NCBI taxonomy): Eukaryota > Metazoa > Arthropoda > Insecta > Mantodea > Metallyticidae > Metallyticus > Metallyticus violacea. Next base: position 70,162,418 of record CM060841.1, read on the forward strand.
TATTATCAATTAATTATTATATTTAACATTAAATCTCTTTATAGATGCCAACTTGATATTAAAATCTTTAAGAATATTTTGAAATTTTTGTGTAGCCCATGGATGATACGTGAAATTTTTAAAAATTATCTTCTCTTTTCATGCTCAAGTTTTGTGGTTTCTTTAATCAGTTTCTGCTTCTTGAATTTCTGTACTTTTGTGAACTAGTTTTTTTCTAAATCCATTTTTAATCGCTGTTCTTTCTATTTGCTTATATTCTTTAGAGTATTCTTCCTTGCTAATTTGTAGGTTAACTAGCTTGTTAACCTGTTGATCATTGTATGCTTATGTATTTTGGGGTTAAAACCATCAGCTTTATAGACGATCACATCTGATATTGGCAAAACAAAAAAAGAAGCACTAAAATTAGGCCAAAGGAACACTGGAGAAACATCAGGTACAATCAGATAGATAAATAAGCGATTGCACAAATATTTTGGAGAGGTAAACATGATATAGAAATGGAAGTCAAATTATTGAAATATGTAGATAGATCTTTAGAGCTGGAAACATGGGAAAAAATTTTATAAAAAAATATGAAGATAAATTGTGAACTTTGAGATCCCAAAGAAGACAAATAAATCCAAAAGTTCATAAAATGTCCACGAGAGCTAAACCAAATCCATCCAGCCATTAGCGAATCTGGCAGTTGACTCACAGCTGATGCTATGAGTAAAGGCTTGTGAAACATGTGTATAATTCAATGGTGAGTATAAGTGTATTAAATCAACTCAACACTAATTAAGAATAAATAAGCTGTTTGACTGTATCAGTTCTAAGACAAAGTAGGTCTTAATTTAAGCTTGTTTTTAATTTATTTTTATATTATATGTTTTTCTTTACAGAACTTGCTGTATTCATCATTGAATAAAATTAGTTTATTTCCAAGAATTTATATAATGTTATGCCATTATGTTTAAAAGATTGTTGAGATGGTTTGGTTTAATAAGGATTTATTTGCAGTTTGTTTGTTGTTTTTTTAATTATGCAAATATATATCTGCATTTATTGATAAGCTATTAAGGTCGCCTTTCACATGAACCAATATTATTGTTTTTTATGTATAGGCTTATATTTAAGCCTGTTTTTAGTTTATTTTTCTGTTATATTATTAGTGTTTCTCTTTACAGAATTTGCTGTATTCATCAGTTGAGTAAAATTGGTTATATCCCAAGAATTTATATAATTTATTTTATAATTTTATGCCATTAAGTTTAAAAGACTTGAAATGATTTGGTTTGATAAGGGTTTATTTCCAGTTTTTTTCTTTTATTGTGTATTATACAAGTATATAACTGCATTTGTTGATAAGCTACCAAGTTTGCCTTTCACATGAACCAATATAATTATTAGTTTTAAATAGCAGAAATTTTCACAATGAGGTATAGTGTAATGTTGCAACCCTTTATGAAGAAATCACTCAAATTTCACTAATTTTGTTCCACTTACTTCAACATGTTTATGTTTGAAGGCTGTTGCATTCATCCCCGGCATGGTTCCACTGTTAACTTCCCAGTATGGTATTAAGATGTCACTTAGTAGATTTTACGAATTTAGTGATGAGGTTACTGTTGTTTGGAAGATCAAACTATCATGCTGGGAAGCTGAAAGTGGGACTATGATGATGAAGGCAACAGCCTTCAAAATATGCTCAAGTAAGTGGAACAAAATTAGTGAAATTTTAGTGATTTCCTTCTAAATTGCAGTTACAATATAATTCTTTTATATATATAAGCTTGGCAAGAGCAATATTCTCAGTTGCTTAAAATATTATTCTCTATATGGAATGCCCTTTATAATTCTTATAGCCTTTTTTTGTAGTTTAAATATTGCAATATTATTTATTGCATTTTCCCATAATTTTGGCCTAACTTAAGTGTTTGTTGACCCACAATCTTAAAAACTTAGTTTCAGATGCAATGTTACAAATTTGAATCCAAATCTAAGTTGACGATCCCAGGTAAAGGTGGTCAAATAAACATACAATCTCGCTCATATTTTGACAGCGGTCTTGCTGCCACCAGGAAGGCATAGCATGAAATAGCATGGAATCAGGGGTTGCCATTGGTAGCTTATGAGAGCATGTTTCACTCGAGAATTACTCGTTCTTGTAAGCAGTAGAGCCTGGTCATGAATAAGAGGAGTGCCTATGTTGATCAAGAAATAGACAAGAGCACAGATGGAGGATAATTTATTAATTTTTTAAATTTTTTATTTTATTCATTTATTGTTATTTTTTTTTATTTATTTATTTTTTTTTTTAATGCCCATTTTTACAACTGAGGCACCACAGGCAGTGGACACTGATGATACATGAGATGATATATTAAGAAAGGAATTTTTTAAGGAAGGAAACGTTCCGGGCCTAAGTTTAGAGTACCTCTCCAGCATTTGCCATTTATGAGGACTGAGGAAAACCTAGAAAAAACCTTAGTCACGTCAGGGAGGTCCTGGCAGGATTCGAACCCCAAACCTTCCACTCACGAGTTCAAGGCTTAATGACCTCGGGCACCCATGGCAGTCAAAAAAGAAAAGGGTGGAAAATATGAAGTAAAGGCTATGTTCAAGGCAATATATAATGGAGATTAAAGCTTGGAGGCGAAAATGAAAGAAATATTAGAGCAGAGCATGGAAGAGACAAACAGAGGATCAGATTGCTGGAAGAAGAATAGGAGAAGAGTTAACAGAATGCAGGAATAGAATAGAATAGAATAGAGAAGATGGAGAAAGCTGCAGATGCAAGCAAGAAGCTGAAGAAAGAAGAGAGAAAAAGACATGGGAAGAAGTAGAAGAAATCATCGAAAGCATAGTGGGTAACAAATTGTAATTTTGGAAAATTAGAGATGCCTGGAGAATTGGATATAGGGACGAGAGAGAATGGCTACTATTGGTTAAATTAGCTGCAATAAACATGAAATTGAAAGTATTAGGCCAAACTGGCAAATTAAAAGGCTGAAGAATTTTTATTGGAAATGACTATGGGAAAAGGAGCGATAAATAAGAGCGAAATTAATAAAAAAGATGAAAGAAGCCAGGAATGAAGATAGAAGAACATTTTGCACTTATGGATAGACAATAATTTGTCAATGCAGCAACAAGATCAAGAAATGATGGTCGCAAAGAAAGAGAGAAGAAGCAGAAACAGAAACTTGTTGACACTGCATCAAGGTCAAGAAAGGAGTAATGATGGGGAGGAGAAAAGGGAAGAAGGGCGAACCTGCAGCTGGCAAAGGAGAGTGGAGTGTTTAGCCTTGAGAGTGACAGGAATTTCACCTAGTGCAAATCAGCGGAGTAAGATTATTGATATGGTGGAGAAAAGCAATGGAGGGAATTCAAATGGTGTGTGGTCCAGAGGTTTGAGTGTGGTGGTATCACTTGGGGGCATTTTGATGGAAATAGAGATTGATAAAAATATAGGGTCAGAATAAAGAGTCATGAGAGCAAAAGCAAAACTAGAGTGTTATATTTGGAAGAAATAGAAAATACGTATTTATAAAGGGTTTATTGGTTAAAGAGTTGGTAAGATTGATGAAGCACGGTCCAGAAAAAGTGCAGGGAGAGGACAGACATGTGAGAACAATGAAAGGATGGTGAATGGGAGTAGGATCTATAGCATGTACAACCAGGGAGTTGAAAAAAATTCATTCATTCATACTATTACTTTATTGGTTTTGAACCAGTTGAGTAATTTATATGTTATATGTATTTATTTTAATTATCTTTTCCTTTAACAAATATGCTTCCATCATCAGCAAAAAGATTTTTTTTTAATTATGTATAATGCTAAATGAATTAATGTATAGTAGGAATGGTATGGCCGAAATGAAGAAGCCCAGACAGAACTGTGCTTCTTTGAGACAATCCCTTAGCAATTTGTTATATCTACAAAATTAATTTCAACTCTTTGTTCTCTTTTTTCTAGGTATGTTTTAAATTATTTATAAGCTATTCCAGTGATATTCATTTTTAATTACTTATTTAACAGAATTTCAGCAATGTCAAACACTTTAGTTAAGAACGGGAATAATTCTAATACTTTTGCATCATCATTAATTCATTTTATTGATCCCTACAGACTACGTGTAGGTATCCATAGATTTGATGACCTCCCTCCCCCACAGTGCACCATAACCATAACACCATCTCCATTGAGATAACATAGCATTACACTATGGGCTTCAATGCTGGGGGGAATGCCCACAATTTCTTTAGAAGAACAATGGGTTGGGATTGGGCAAAAAATAATTCTAATCCTAACTTACTGTTATCCAATATATCGTAAATGGTGTGTATAAATTCAATATTGCTAAATCAATAGAATTGAATCTCTGGGTGCCAAGCTGACTATTGGTAGTAATAGTAAATTTTTTTAAGAATTTTTGGAAAAAAATTGAAATAAAGTATTTGATTTATAGATTTTAATCTTCCATTCCTCTGATTTTTTGTAAATGGGCTTTATTTTGGCTAATTTCTTAGTTTATTTTATTTTATTTTTTGTTGTCATTATTATTATTATTATTATTATTATTATTATTATTATTATTATTATTTTTTATTATTATTAAGTGGCAAAGAGGTTTATTTAAGCTAGAATTGTGTTCTTTAATTATGACATTTGTACTTCCTTCTAAAGCTTGTTTTGTTTTTTTTTTTTTTTTCTTATTTAATGCTTTTATTATGGCTAGTGCTTCAGTTTCTGAAACTGGTTCTAAGAATATCTTTTTGTTCACTTAATCAAGATTATCATTATCTTTCTAGAGACACTCATAGTAATTCTTTGGAATACTTTTATATGACCACTAATGTTTGCATAATGTTCCAGAGAGCAAAGACCCTCCAAGCATGCTGAACATACTAGGATTGGTGCGCAAGGCTTCCACAGATGAATCAAGCTTGGATAAGGCCCCATCAGATGGTGAAGGCCAGACTGATGCCAAAACAGAAACTGGAGATGCTGAGTCAGAGAGTAATAAACAAGACGAGAATGCAGATCCACAAGAGACAATCCGAGATGCAAAAGCAGAATCAGCTGGTGAGTTGAAACTAAAAATACGTTTCAACCACATCAGCAGACACTGTTAATCCTGAGTGCTGCTCTGAAGGAGGAATGCTGTAAATGCAAGCTCTAAGTACCGTCAGCTTAAGGTATATTTCATCTGAGAAAATGCGTAAATCATAGATCATTTTAGGTCATTTTCGTATTCTCTGCCTTGCTTTATACTTATACATCATGAGCATGACAAGCACTCACAGCTGTAACATTCAGGTGCTGTATTGGGTAATAATAGTTCTATTATATTAATGCCTCCTTATGCTATATTCTCTTTTTAATTCAATATAATTAATAATTATTAATATTCTCTTTTTAATTCAGTAATTTTGGGATGTAATCTCTTTTCAAAGTCATGCAACTTAATTTCACAAACCAAGTTGTGTAGACAAAAGTGATAATAGGACTGCAAGTGATAGTGAAGTGGTGCTGAAATGAGGGTCAGAGATACTAGATTACCTAGAGGAAACAGATCCAGATATATAATTCTTTGTTCACTACAATTCTACATCTAGTAACTGGATATCAAGATGTCTTGTTGGAAACCGAGCAGTTATGGAGCTACCTGTAAAATTATTTTATTTGTGCCAAATATCATACAAAATATTACTTTGGTTACAATGCTAGTTCTACCCCAAGCCAAATACAGAATAACAAAAGAAAACTCAAACTTCATTTATTTATACATAATGAAAGTATAGTACATCAGAGTGTATAGAAGAAAAAGTGTGCTGATTTTTGCAGAATCATATTGTCAGTGGCAGACTATTCAGAGAAGTTATACTGATCACTAGAATTATGGTTAGCTGAGGGCAGTAAATAGTTTTGTGATTCATATCCACTTTATTCAGGACTCACATTAAATTAGGCACTTGAATTAGTATGTGTTATGAATTGATTTTTTGAAGAACATAATACATTCATAGATTCCAACTTGTAATCATTTTATAGTGAAGATTTAAAATATTAAAATAGCAATATTTCTTAAAATTAGTAACATAAGAAGTGTATAGATTTAGTAACTTCAGCTTTGTTAAATTCCTGAACATTGTAAGTGGTAGAGGGGGGACATTCATTTTCTAAGATAGAATATGCTTCTGAGTTAACATGCCTCGTCCCAGGTTACAATTAAAGCGACATTGGAAATACCAATAGTAAGTATTTATTTCATAACACCTTAAGGACAAAAATGCATTTTTATAAAGTGGGTTGAGGTGATTCCATGGAAAGATTGCCAATTTTCAGTTAAAAATAAAGCATGCAATTTAAATTTCAGTGAAGAGTTAATCATAAAAACATATTATTCATAGTGTAAGGTAAAAAGGTGGACGTACCCTGGTGTATTCTAAATTGAAACTAGGAGCAGTATCTCATATATTCCTTAACTTGCCAAAATATTTTACAATGATTAAGTTTCGCAAATGGCCAGGGGTATGATATGAACTTGCACTAAATAGAAAGAGGAAAAATGAAGATAACAAAAGCCAGGTAACTCAGCAGATTTAATGTCCAAGGCCAGTCCAATACTGGGAAAAAGTCATCTCATTGCCAATTATATGTTTCTGAGTAAAAAGTAGAAATTATTGACACTATACTTATGAAATGTTTGGTTAAAAACTTCCATGACATAAGATACAACATTAATCTTATTTTGGAGAGATTGCTTCTAAAAATAATCTTAAGGGCTATAGCTACTGTCTGAAGTATTACCTCTCCTTTTAGAGAGTCATTTGAGAAGCCTATGTAAAGGTCTCACATGCCTTAAATTCATCTGCAGCGAAGGCTTATCAAAATATTACAGAGATGAATGTGAAGATAAATTGACATTGTAACTTTTGATGAAGTTAAACTGAGGAAAGAGCTTCAATTCAATAATATATTTAATTGGTTATTTTATTGATATAGGCCGGCATTAATATGATATTCAGTGTTATGAATTACACATAAAAATATTCTTCTTATTTAGAAAAGTGTATGCATTCATGTGTGTGTGTGTGTGTTTAACGTTAGCCTAGTAACCAGACAATTTTTATTCATGCTTAAGCCTAAAATAATACGATTGCCTGGCTTAGTCATAGCCTGGTTAGAGTAAACAGACAAGCTAGACACTAGCATTGCACTGCAATGATCCCATGCATTTCACATGAATCAGCATACTATCTGTTCTGTACGCTATGGTACACTGTCATTCATTAGTATTGCAGATATATTCTGTCATTTTCCAAGAACTTTTGGAAACAGCTGAATAGTGCTAGCTTAAATTACATATATTTGACCAGCATATATCATCTACCTTCTATCACACATTTATGTGTCATCTCACACAAAAAACTGCCATGGGTGGTTGAGGTCATTAAGACGTGGACTCATGAGCGGGAGGTCTGGGGTTCAAATCCCGCCAGGATCTTCCTCCCTGACTGAGGTTTTTTCCAGGTTTTCCTCACTCTTCATAAATGGCAAATGCCAGGGAGGTACCCTAAACTTAGGCCTGGAATGTTTCCTTCCTTAAAAATTCTTTCCTAATTTATCATTTTCATTTCATGTATCATCAGTGTCCATCACCTGTGGTGCCTCAGAAATAAAAACGGGTGTTAAACCTATTCAAAAAAAAATCAGACATAAAGATTTATGATTATAGAATAGTAGTACTGTTTACAAGGCCTTCAGTATATCACCATGTGCAGGTTTCATAAAGAAGTGCTAAAAATGCATGGCACATGAATGTTAAGAGGAGCAGAGACACATTTTCTAAACTTTAAAAGTAGTTAATTGTTGAATAAGGAAGTGCTAAGAAATAATGGACGTAGTCAGTCTCATCTCCTCTGTAACATTATCTAACAAAGCTGCTGCAATAGTTATTGTTAACATAGTTTGGAATTTGGTTTGTAATCCTCAATTTATAACAGGAAAGTGCCCTTTTTCATATCCCTATTATTTTTCCTATTTAGTTGTGTGTTTTGGTGTGCACTGTATTATACCTGTATTGAGCTCATTTCAGGATATAGCTAAGATGATAAAAAGATATTTCCTTAAGGTAGCCTGCAAAATGACACTCATTTCAAACTGAGCTCTGAATTGGTAGTTGTTGAATATCATACTATTACAGTATAGGGAGATAAAATTATATGCTCATCCAGGCCACCTATTATTTGAATATTGATGGAAAAGTAGCCTTTGCAAATGTGATGAATTTCAGTTCTGTTGCATCTAGGAGATTGAATTATACAATTTAATGCTCCCAAAATATCAAGAAAATGATAACAGTACAGTATTCCTCTAAATATGAAATGCTATACATATTCCTCTTTTTGATGCATTTGCTGCAGAAACCATTCAATAATCCTAAAAACATTAGACTCTGAAAAGTCAGTATTTTTCCCAACTATTAAATAAAAATAACCAGTGCTATAAACCCTTAACATAACGGATAGGAGGGGGAAGGAATGAGGTAAATTTTTGTTTACTGCATTCTAACTTCTTTTGTATTGCATTCACAACTTAGGCAACTTTTTTACATTGTGTGCCTTTGTAAAGAGTGCTAAGTGCTTTTTTCATAAAATTTTAAAGGCATCCTCTGTTAGGAACAGCATTTAAAAATTCAAATATAGAATTTTGACATTTACAGACAGATTTTCAGCTGCCATTTTCCACCTGTTAACAATTTTATTGTTAAATACACTAGGGAAAAATGATGTTAATTTAACACAAGGTAAGACATAGAGCTCCCATGCAGCAAGCCCATCCCATTTCTGTTATTCATTAAACTTCTGTAAATATTTATATTGTGACAATCCATTTGTGAACAGGGGTCAAACATGGTTTGGAAGTGCAGCTCAGATGTTAAAAGGTTTTAGGAAAGAGTGGAATGGAGCACCTCTTAGATACCAAATATGAAGTATTAATAGAAATTTTAATAATTTGGGATTTTCACACTGAAATATAGGTATCATATAACAAGTTATTTATGAGGAAATCACTCAAATTTCACTAGTTTTTATTCCACTTACTTGGACATGTTTCAAAGGCAAATTTCCTTCATCGTCAGCACGGTTCCACTGTCAGCTTTCCAGAGTGGTATTAAGACATTGCTCTTTGGATTTTATAAACTTTTTGATGAGGTTACTGTTGTTTGGAAGATCAAAATTAACTTTTCTTTTCTATTTTCTTTTATATAAATATTGTACCTATGAAGCTGTTGACAATGGAGTGGCAATATAATCCAAACTTATTTTTTACACTAAACTCCATTCACTTACACAAAAGTAAGACACATTTCGGGAAAATCTCTCCCATCTTCAGTTGCTCACTGAACCGCCGTTACTCGAAACGATGGCTGGACAAATGGATATTCCTGTGATGGCCTCTGTTGGTTGAAGTAGGAAGTTGCTGAGTTCATCCATTGGAGGAAACTCGAAATTCATTACGTTTTCTCTATTTTGTAATATAACATTTTTTTCCCAAGTGGATAACTCCAATGGGTTGTGAATATGTTTCAGCAGTTTAATTCCCAGTTTTATTTCATGGTTTTTGGTCCAAAAGTGAGCTGCTACTGCTGATTTATCCACCTGTTTAAACCAAATATTCCTAAAATGTTCTTTCCTCCAAATTTCCAAATTTCTTTTTGTTTTGCCTATATAGCTCTGTTCAGAATCTGCACATTTTATTTCGTAAACTCCTGATTTCTGTTCTGTTACTGTGCAACCTAATAAATTCTTGATGTTGTATCTTTTCTTTGGGGCTAACATTATCCCATGTTCTTTGAAGATTTTCTTGAACTTGTGGTAAATTGGATGGTAGGTGAAACTTTTGATTTTGTGTTATCAGTGTGAAAATTTTCCTTATCCCTTTTTGTCTTTTAGATTTATTGATAATTTTTATCACTGTGTCTTTGTTGAAACCATTGATTATAGATAGCTATCTTTATTATTTGTTTGTATTCTATTTTGTACTCTGCTTGTGTGAGTGGAATATTCATCAATCTGTGTGCCAAACTGTGAAACACTGCATATTTATGTGGAATAGGGTTATAACTCTCATTTTTATGTGTGTGTTTCTTTTCTTTTCTTTTCTGTAAATTCCAAAATTCAAACCATCTCTATTGTAATTTTTAAATCTAGATATGGTAGCCACCCATTTCTTTCTTCTCCTATAGCAAATTGTATGGATTCAAGTTGCAAATTAAGAAGTTTCAGGGCATCTATTGAGTGTTTCTTTGGTATTATTGCAAAAATGTCATCCACATACCTATACCATGACTTGAAAATTAAAGGGAAGGCTTTTGTGATGTGTATTTCAAATGAGCTCATGAATAACTCTGCTAGAAAAGGTGACAGAGGGTTTCCCATAGGTAGGCCTGAAACTTGTTGGTAATATTTTTTGTTGAAAATGAAGTAATTTTGTTTAATGCAAATATTAGTAAGTTTTAATAAGTCTTCTATTTCTTCTGTTTTTAAATTTATTGATGTTAACCATTTCTCTAGTATAAGCATAAGTTTCTCTATAGGTATGCTCGGGAATAAGGCTTGTACATCAAATGAAACCATTATATCTCTAGCCATAATTCGGCTATTTTCAAGCTTTTTGACTAGGTCAACTGAATTTTTAATGCTCAAACTTTGGAATCTCTTAAAAGAATTAAAGACTTTGATCAATTTATTTTGCTACCTGGTATGTTGGTGAATTGATATTGTTTATTTATTATTTTTATGCATTTTAGGTAGTGCATAAAGCCTGGGTAGTAATGGATTACTCTGTGTTATATTCTGTTTTTCAGTAGTGAATAGTGTTTTGACTTTATTTAATGTTTTGTTTAACATTTTATTGCATTTATTGAGTAGATTATTTTTAATTGGTTTGTAGTCTTTTCCTTTTAACATAATTTCAACTCTACTTATGTATTCATTTTCGTCTAAAATGGCTATTTTATTACCTTTATCTGCTTTTATGTATATTACTGGTTTTTCTTTTAGTTGTTTTAATGCCGTTCTGTAGTTGATTGATTTCTTTTGGTTTTTTATGTTCTCTAAAACTTTTTTGCATTTGCTTTTGATGGACGATTTTTCCCTTTTGTTTAGTTTTTACGTGGCTATATAATCTTCTGTATTATCTGAGAAATCTATACAAGTTTTTAGGCCTTTATTTAGGAGATTGATTTCATTTTTGGAAAATGCGGCACTCGAAAGATTAACTACTTTATCTGTTGTGTGCGCGCGTGAGGGTGGAACCATTTTTATTTGGTGTTTTTGTAAGTTCTGAAGTTTCTTTTTTAATTTCTGCTTTTTGTTTTTCATTTGTACACTTAAATTTTGATGTAGGTGGTGTTGTAAATTTTCCCATACGTAAAATCCTAGTTTTTTCTTTAGTTTTAAATACAGATCGTAAATATCTACGTCTATTTCATGTAGTTTTTTATACTGTAAGTTCTTTTCACTTTCAATTACCTTTGTTTCTGCTGCCTTCTGGTGTATGCTATTGTTGATTTTAATGGTTTTTCTCATGAATATAGGTGTGACTTTTCTTTTGAGACATGATTTCAGGAAGTTAATGTTGGCCGCAATGTGTCTTTTCCTGATTTATAATTTTATATATGTTTTAATCTCCCGTTTTGTATTGCTAAGATTTACGTTATAAGTTGTGAAATTGTCCTTGTCTGTATTCGCCATTTTTTCTAACCAACGGGTGTTCAATTTTGCTTCTAGACTTGTTTGTATTACATATAAATATTGTACTTACGAAGCTGTTGACAATGGAGTGGCAATATAATCCAAACTTATGTATTCATTTTTTACACTAAACTCCATTCACTTACACAAAAGTAAGATGCATTTCGGGAGAATCTCGTTTAGTTCAGTGAGTAACTGAAGATGGGAGAGATCCTCTCGAAACGCGTCTTTACTTTTGTGTAAGTAAATGGAGTTTAGTGTAAAAAATGAATATGCATTTTCTTTGTTTTCATTCAAGAATATATTTTCCCACACCAATAATTCTATGGGTTTTTAAAGAGCTTTAAGAGTTTTGGTTCACAATTTGGAACTTATGTTTTTCTTTTTTCTTTTTTTTCTTTCTTTCTTTTTCTTTTCTTTTCTTTCTTTTTTTTTCCCCCTCTCTTCTTCCTCCCTAGAAATGGTATGCTGCAGCTGATTTTTCCGTATGTATGCAGTAGCATACCATTTCAAGCAAAAAAAAAAAAAAAAAAAAAGTTCCAAAATGAAGCAAAACTGTTAAAAGCTCTTCAAAAACCCATAGAATTATTGATGTGGGAAAATATATTCTTGAACGAAACAAAGAAAATTGAGTTAAATTTTGATCTTCCAAACAACAGTAACCTCATCAAAAACTTTATAAAATCCAAAAAGCAACATCTTAACACCACTTTGGAAAGCTGACAGTGGAACTGTGCCGACAATGAAGAAAATTTGTCTTCGAAACATGTCCAAGTAAATGGAACAAAACTAGTGAAATTTGTTATATGAAGTATTAAGTTTTAATAAATTCAAATAGTGCAAAGAGAAATGTTTTAACAGTAATACAAAAGCTGAAGATGATGCCAGGCGGACAAGTACCTGCCGATACATCAGTTACCTTAAAGGCACAGGAGCGAGCACAGAAGAAATTATACTTAAGAGAAGCTAAGAGAGCCACTTTTCACAAACAAGCCTAATTTACATGATCATATATGTCACACAGGAGGGACACATATTTCTGGAATGTTCTGTGTCCACATAACCAATCACATTGCAGCACATCATTGTACCCATTTAACTACATGACGCATGGATCATTGTGTAATGTTATTTAGTCAGTCCTTGTGGTCTAGTGGTAACCATACTTGCCTCATAAACCCAAGATCATGAGTTCAATCTCAGGGTTAATGGATTTTTTTCAGGCGTAAAACTCTTAAATATGGCTTCCTTTGGAAGGGAAATAAAGCCATGGATTCTGTGTCATAGATTCATGGCACAAAAAAGAACCTAGAGCCTAAAAAGAGGCCTCTGAGCAAAATTTACGGCTGTTTCATGCCCTGAATTGAGTGGAACGCTGATGACCTGAGATGTAAAAGAGCATCAATAAATAAAACAAATCAACAACAAAAAAAATATCAGTTTGCAGAAAACCATATTTCCTTTGCATTTCTACAGATATACTTGGAACATCATCTTTTAAATTTGTACTACTTTAATATAATTTTGTTAATATTTATAGGTCAGCTAATGTATTCATGACCATATATCACTTATGCATTTACTCTTAACTCTAATTTAACACTTTCACTAACTGCTAATTTGTTGATGATATTTTTATTTTTTAATCGTAGTTCTAATCTTAATAATATTACTATCATCAGTGTTTTCCTCACTCTTCTTCATACTTCTTTCCAGATTACCTCTTAATTTTTTTCAGTTTCCGGATTCCTAACCTGTTACATTCTAATCTTTCCCCTCTCTTCCTGTTAGATTAATCCAAACAGATACATTCTCTAATTAATTCAGTTTTTATTTCACTGTAAAATAACAAATGTTTCTTCTTAAAGGTGGATGATGGGATCTGTCTGTCTATATCCTCAAATTTAAGGCTAATATTCTTCCAAAATCCAATCCAAAGATTTTCGCTTTCTAATCACACATCCCCTTTTCCATTCCTGCCTGTTTAATAACAAAGTAAATAGCACATGAGGCTCCAAGACAAGCCTATTCTCCAACATTTCAGATTTTCAGTTTTGTTAACATATATGCAAAATTCTGAAAAGCTATATGCAAAGTATTGCAATTAGATTTTTAAATATCAGCTTTTTTGTTATAAATTGTTACAGTTATTATTTTTCTTGATGTTGTTGAAATAGTTAAGCTAATCTGCAATGAATTAGCTAATCTTTTTTTGTGTTTTTAAGGATAATGTGAATCATTTTGGTACAAAAGTCAAATGGAATGTTATATGTGCTGAATATATGGGGAGAAAAATTCTTTCTAAGCAATTATAACTTAAATGGCAACCTTCATAGATACATTTTTGCATCCTATTAAAGAAGCCTAAGCCAACTATGTTATGCTCATATTAGCATGAGCCTTAAACTTTTAAAACAATACAGTGAAACCTGTTCAAAATGGAACTGATTTGATCAGCTTTTTTTTCCCCACCCCTTTCTGGATATGTTTCGGTGTTATTTAGGTATGAAGTTTGTTTAAATTAACCATCCCACCATCTGCAGTATCTTAAACATAAAGACAGACAATAAGTAGAGTGACCTGACCAGATGTTCTCTTTGTTTGAACATGTCCTTTTTATATATTTGTTCAGGATCCAGGCAAGCTTTTTAAAAATCATGAAATGTCCTCCTTTTAGTAACTTGCATGCCAAACATTTTGAAATTATTTGTTTTGATCCTTTAATTTGCCTGTAGCTGGCAACAACAAAATATAGAAGGATCAAAGTTATTCATGGTGTGAATTTACTTTTTTTTTTCCATATTCTCATAGTCTGCCTGCTTTGCATGTTCATTGGTCTGCTCCCCCCACCTCTCTCTATCCTTCTTGATTACATGGTTCTAAAAGTTAGATATTACCATTTATGTATTAAGAAAAGGAAGATGTGAATTTGAAGCCAAATATAAAATTTGTGGATTCAAAACCTAATAACTCTGAAATACATTGCACAGATAATCTAAATTTTGAGCTGCCTTTTTGCCTTTTGACAATTCAGCATTATATTTTTCTTGGCTTTCACATGCAGCTAGTGTAAAACCATTATTACGTTTTATTATAAATATTTTTTGTAAAACAGATATAAACACTTTTAAATATATTATAAGCTGAAATTTTTTGTTCTCTTTTTTATCGATGTCACTGAAACAATAAGGCATTATTTGAAGATCTTGTCATCTACACTCAAAGAAAGCAGAAAAAATGCCCTAAAAATGAACCTTCTCGCCCTCATTGATTACATCACTTGGTTAAAATTCCTCTAATATAATGTTTTCACTTTTTCCTGCCACTCGGAATATCACTGTTAAGATCACTCACCTCTCCACACATCATATCACCATTATTGCTTGCAAGCTATTCTTGTTGCAATATTCATTTTCCACCTGAATTTTTTTGCAATTATTTCTCTTACACTTCATTTCTTCTTTTCCTTTAACTTGATAAGTTTTATCTTATCTTTTAATAGTAGTGCCACATTTTTATGTAATATTGTTGACCATGAAAATCACAATTATATGCAATACTTAGACACTCACAACAATATACAGTTGGCATGATATAAGAAAATTTGCTGGAAGGGCTGTTTAACCTAAAAATCCAATGCACTCTTGCACTTGTTGCAAAGAAACAGTTTTTACAACAGTGGCCCACATACAGTGAAATCTTAATCCATTGTTCCTAGAAGTATTGTTTTCTCGGAATAAATCCTGCATTGATCATTCCTGTAAATATAGTTTCCTCAATTGGTAATTTTTTTTTATCATGAATCATTGATAAATTGTGACAAGTGAACTGCAATATTTTTTTAAGCATACTGTAGCAAGGTGCACATTCTCATGTGTGAAGCAGCAAGGCATTGCTAAAAATGTGCAAATACAAAACATGTATCATAATTACATTTATTTGTGGTGGAAGGCAAGCATAAATCGAAACAAAGATACACAAGACAGATAACAGACAAAGCCATGAATGAACTCTTGTAGGAAAGAATCTCATTTTGTTTGTACATCATAAGCTCTTGCAGTATGCAGGCATCATGAAAAGGCAACTAAGGTTTATTGTTATCACATTTATGGCACATTCCATGAAGCACATGAGGATACTTAATGAAAGACCTAAAGTCTTTCTTTCATCTTAGTCAATGGCCCTCCCTCCAGTTTAGCATGCAAGAGATGCTTGTTTCCCCATCTGTTGTTTTTCTGCATTTATTATTTTCTTCTGCTTACCCGTAGGGAAACAACGGATTGAGATATCACAGTATTTTATTGTTTCCTTGAAACTGCATGCATTTTATTTAGGAATTTAAAAAAGCATGTAAAACTTATTATTTTTGTCAGTACAAACCAAATTTTTCAAAACAGACAGGATTTTGAGATGGACAGGTTTCACTGTATTTTAATTTTTTGCCAAAGTTTCAACGTATTCACTAATATCTGATATTTTTCAAGAGTTTCAGAATACATTTTCATAATAGGTATTGTGGTTCTTTGATTAAGAAATTTAAACCTTTTTCTTTCATGATTTGTAGATAAACAAAAGACACCAGAGCCAGCTGATGAAGAGAAAATGGAAGAGGACAATTCAGCAGAAGACCAGCAGCTCAAAGATATCCCTCTAGAAGTAAATAAAATAAAAACAAAAGTAGATGGAAGTACATCAGAACCTATGGAAATGGGCAAGGAGGTAGAATCTGAAGAGTGTGCAGAAATAGAAAAATCCAAGAAGCAGGAAGAAGCAGAAGAACATAGTGTTGAGCAGAGCAAGGAGAAAGAGGCAGCTGAAGAAGAAAGGAATAAAGAAGCTTCTCCAACGCCCACAGCTCCAGCTGAACCTGAACCAGAAACCGAATCTGAGCCTGAACCAAAACCTGAAGCAATTGGCAGTCAAATGGAGGAGACAGAATCTGAGACCAACATGGAGATTGAATCTTCTGAGCCACAAAATGATGGTGTTGAAGCCTCTCCATACATTGAGGAGGAAGAGGAGGAGGAGGAGCAAGAGGAAGAGGAAGAGGAGGAGGCGGAGGAGCAGGAGCAAGAGCAAGAGGAACAAGAGGAGGAGCAGCAGCAGCAGCATCATCATCAGCATCCAGAAATGCAGGAGCAAAAAGAATCCATCACAAAGTGTGAAAATGAGAATGATATGAATGGAGCAGACAGTGTAGAAGAGCCCATAAAAGAACCAGAAGAACCATCCTTGCTTATAACCAATAGTATTGAGGACATTGCTGCTCCTGATAAATGTGCTGTGCAGGATGAATAATGCGATTAAAACATATTTTGCCGTGAAACTTAACCTAAACTGAAAACATTTAAAAAAAATTTTTTAATTATCAGCTAATGCTGCCCATCTTAAAATTTAGTATAGCTGTTTTTGTCAAGATTTGATAATGCTGTCGAGATTGTGTGCGTGTGTGAAGGTGATGCATTAGACCACAAGATAGTAGGCTTCGATATCTTGCTGTTTATCTGTACATTCAGTTCAGTACAATGCATGCATGAATGAATGTATGCTCGTGTGTATGTGTGTGTGCTCTATTAGTGGAAATGGGATTATATCTTACATTTTTTGCAGGCCCCCACTCTCAAGCCAAATTACTTTTTTTTTATTATTGTTATTAATTTTTTTTTTAATTTTTTCCCATTCTGTTAACTGGTGCTGTTGAATCACAGTGAGTGTTACTCAAAAACATAAGAAGAGACAGCATTAAAGTCCTGCAGAAAATAATGCAGTACCTAGGAGATTTGTTAAATCATGTCTTTTAAAAATTCCACTATCATTAGATTAGAAACATTTACAAAATGTGCACATTTGTATATTAGTTATATGCAAGCGTAATAGAGTGAAAATATATGTTAACAAGTAGGAATATCAGAATTGAAAGAATTTCAGAATTGTGTGATTGTAAATGTAAATGCATTTTTTAAAAATATTCTTATTCTTTTGCTGTTCTGTCCTTCATGCACACTCTTTTACTGTGGTAAGTTATCCATCCTGGTTTTATTTCCCCCATTTTGCATTCAGATAATCAGAATCTTTGTTACTCCTCCCCCATTTTTGTTTCAATACTATGTGGTTGTCCAAAGCATAGAGTTGATAAGTTTTAAAATATATGTGTATATATTCTTTTTTTTTTTATTTTATTTTCTTCTAATAAAAGTTTCTTGGCTTGTAAAAAAAGAAGAAAGACAACAGAGAGAGAATAAACTTTTAATTAAGTGAGGTATAATTGAATTAGATATACTATAAGGTAAAAACAGTGACACCTGGATGCATTGTTCCCTTCATCCTTTTCTAGTAAATTGCATTGCATTTGTTCAGTTGATTATTGAAAAATTACAATTCTGCTTTAAAGTTTTACCAGGTTGAAACAGCTGGATGTATGCATTGATTTTTTAATGCAGCCAATTGCAAATACAGGTCTTCATTTTTTTCTTTCAGGCTACATTCAGAGAATTTGAGTGCTATTCCTTGTTTGTATGGGGAGCATAGCATTTATGCCTCCCATATTGTGCGGGTATTTTTAAATAGCTGATGAAAATATGGTAATTCTAAAACTGAATGACTGATGAAAATATGGTAATTCTAAAACTGATAATAAAGCATTCCATAATGATTGACAAATGTGTACCAGGATACAGAGAGAGAGAAACAATGACTCTTTCTTTGGATGGTTTACTAAGTAATGATATTATTGGAGTGTATATGGAAAAGATCAAGCCCATAGTTGCACTGCACTTAGAAAAAAATGCACTAAGTGTGTATGATTGCTTTATGCACATCTCTTTGAATTTAGAAATAAAGATTTTATAAAATAACTATGAATTATCTTTATAAATATTAGTAGTTTTATTGTTATTGCATAAATGCTAATATGAGGAACATTCGATTTTAAGTATAATTAAGTAAATGCCTTTAATGATAAAAGCACAGAGTAACTTTTAGCGTGATGCAGTATAGAACTATTAATTGAAGTTGGCATGCATGTTCACATGGTCTGTTAGGACCCAAAAGGGGCAACTACTGACAATTGGAAATGCAAGAGAAGAGATGGCACTACCAGTTATTCAGCATTGACAGAAATATTTTTAATTTTTCTCTTGAAGGAATAGAACCCTTCAAAATGTGCAGAAGAATATAGGTTTAGGTGGAGATGAAACATAAGATACCAAGAGCAGGGTGATTTACACAGTAATGCTTGAGACTCGCATTCAGAAGGTTCCTGGTTCCAATATAAGAGTTCCTCAGAAGGCCTGCTTTCTTACCAGATGCTGGAGCAAAAAGTGCAAGCTACCATCAGACCATTCCAGCGCACACTGCTCTGGAACTTTTGACCCCATATAATACAACAGAATGAAATTATATGAAATGGAAAAGCAGAAACTTCATGAAAAATAAAGATCCATCCCAGCATTTGCTTAAGCAACTAAGGCAAACTAAACTAACTATATATAGTTAGTTTAGTTTTAGTTTACACATATATATGTATTATATGGAGTCAAAAGTTCCGGAGCAGTGTGCGCTGGAATGGTTGATGGTAGCTTGCACTTTTTGCCCCAGCATTTGGTAAGAAAGCAGGCCTTCTGAGGAACTCTTATGGGGGGGGGGGGGGGGGCTTACAGCGGCATCAGTGTTCTACCTAGAAACATTAAATACCCGTCCACATGCACAGTCATAGTCCATGGATCTTGCCTTCCCACTGTCCCCCTCACTTCATTCCTTCATCCTGAAGGTGCTCCCATTGATCCCCATCCCAGACAATCCAATTCAAATGTAAATAATATGTATTAAGACACAGCAGTAAAACATCCAAGAACAAACTACCCCAGTGTCCAAAAACATTGATGGTGACAGAAGAAATACTGACAGAACTTATGAATTAATGCATGCCATGGCAAATAATTGCTGTAGTTGAATAAATATTGGTAACTGTGGATATACCGTTAAAGATCAACAGCATGTTGTGGGTTTATGCATGCTGGATTCCATAACTGCATAAGATCAGAACAAAAATGTACAATTGCTGAGGACTTGGCTATTATTGTTGTGTTTCAAGGAATTTTACTGTAAATGAGACCTGGGTGTATTATTTTGCACCTGTTAGGAAAAGAGTGCAGCCTCCTAAGTCAAAGTAAACCAAGACTGGCTTTTCTGCAGGGAAGATTATAGTTACATTTTTCGGTTGGAAACATATATAGTGTTTGCACTTTGGTAAGTTTATGTGAGGGCTTTGTTCTACCAATCCATTCTTGGCCTGCACTAGGTGTCATGGAGCACAGCAGTTAGTATATACTAACATATACATATACATTAACTGGCAGTGAGGGTTAGATCTTCAATTTCAAAGAGTAAAAATTACTTCATTTTTTTTATTATTTTTTAGAAGCATGTCTTCTATAAAGCATCCAATATTGAATTTTGTCTTAGGCTTCCATGGCTGGCATCTTACATGTTGATGTTTCAAACTCTTTGATGTTCTTTCTTACAGTTTGTGTTACTACAGTAGTGTTATATTAGATGAGGAGGTAGGAGGAATGGGACCTTCTTGACTGACTGAATGATTGCTGGCCAATGGTTCATTTTTTCAAGAAAGGCTTCCAGATATTTATATGTACAGGTTATTAATGAACTACAATGAAATAATCTTATTTTGATTTTTAGTGTTTTACTTTAAATCAAAATAAGATTAACAAAAGTTTCACTGTGTGGATTCCCAAATTCCATAAACATATTACAATGAAATAATTTCAGAGTGTGGAGGTGTCTTAGACATGTTTGAGATGGAAAACATGTGGTCTGTCTAAATATAGAAACTATGGCTATAAGTTTGTAAAGTGCAGTATGCCACTGGATAATGAAGATGCAGCTCAAGCATATATACAATAACAAAGAAAATTTCAGAATGTGTCACTCTGGTGCAATGGTTATGACATTAGCTTTTGAGTAAAAGGTGGTAATTTGTTTTAAAGTTCAAGCCTAATTCATTACATTTTTTTCTTCTGACTAGGGCCTAATAATGCAGCATTTAACCTATGTTTTAAGTTGATGTTTCGGTTTATACACTTAAATCTTAACATATCAATTAATATAATTACAATCCTTGTGGTTGTTATTGTATTTGCCAATCAGAATTCTGTCCAAGTATGTGTGAGGTACTAATTCATTACATTTTTTTCTTCTGACTAGGGCCTAATAATGCAGCATTTAACGTATGTTTTAAGTTGATGTTTCGGTTTATACACCTAAATCTTAACATATCAATTAATATAATTACAATCCTTGTGGTTGTTATTGTATTTGCCAATCAGAATTCTGTCCAAGTATGTGTGAGGTAAATTAAGTTTTAGGCAATGTTATTAATAAGCTTATTAGCTATTGTATATAATACATTCATTGCTGAGAAAGAGAATAAAATTTGAAAGCATTAAGTAATTTTCATTCATAATCCTTTCATATGCATATCAAAGCACTTCATAATAATAATATAAAAAATTAACAGCATAGCAAGATTTGAACTTGAAGCCTGCAGAATATCAGCTTTTGCATTATACCAAACAAGCAGTTTAAGAGCTCCCTTTAGAGTAGGCTACATCAATACTGATTTAAATTAAATGTATTCTGTCTTGACTACATAATGCAAAGAGGCAGGTAATAGAAGTTTGGTGTTGCTGAAGGACTAATTGTAAGAATTATATTACTTAAAGTTGATTTAATTTATTTTATCTTGATTGTCAAATGATTAGTTGAGATTTGAGGGATTTTTAATCTTGAAAATGCTAACTATGAGCAGCAGAAATTTGATATTTCAGTGCTTGCAAGAGAGTTTTAAAGACATTCTAAACCAATTTTTTCACCGGGTTTGGCTTTACACCAGCTTATCAACATCTCATGCCAAAATGTTGAACATTATAAAACTGCATAATGATTAGTTGTGGGCCATACATTGTCTATCTCAAATTGCTTATATACAATATCTATACACTGAAATTATTCCAGTGTAGTTCATTAGCACTGTATATACTAGGGTCCTTATACAATAACAGCATGGAAGAACCAAATGTTACAACATGGCAACACCAGAAAAACAAAAGTACCCAGTACTGAATTTGACATCATGTGAGAAAAATGACAAAGCAGTGTTCGACAAATTTCCTTCACATACTATTGCTGTGAATGTTGAAATTACTTGCAAGCAAAGGTTTGCTCTACTGCTATTGGTGGACTATATTTCTCAAAAGCACAGTCTGGTGACTTGTTAATGGAGCATTCCTAGCTATCTTCCTAGATTATTAGATGCAATGAAAATAACTGTATAAAGAGGAAGAAGAGGGAATTCCATCCACACGACTATGTCTGGCACCACACCATTGCTCTTAAGATGCAAAAAACAGATTCTGAAGCGTAGTGCTTCTTCTCTCCCGTTCCTTCAGTTGAACACAGACCTTAAGGTTTCAGCTTACTTGACCCTGAAGGAGTGTTAGTATTAATGCAATATGAATGTGCCTGGTGCCATAATTCTTTTCACAGTGAATCAAGAAGCTATCACTTCAATAGTGCCAATACATTGCAAAATAAGAGGAACTATATAAAAAAACATTTATCAATTTAAAATTTAATGTCTCTAGTAAATAAAGGTTCAATATATTTTTCTTATTAACATTTTCTTATACTTATCCTTGATACATACCTTCATAAACAATGCATTTGGGTTTTACTGTAATATAATATTCTTTGATTTCCATTGAGACTTTTTTACAGCTAAAATGGTATACAAATAGGTAAGCAGAACAATGGAGAGCTAAGCTGAAAACTTTTATTCTAACCTATATTAAAAAACTATGCACTTTTGCTGAAAAGCAACCAACTATTTAGATTAAGAGCATAATAGCAATTACCTCAAAAAAACAAGAGTTGCTTACTACAGGATTTATCTTAATTTTTTTGTCAGTGATACTTTGTGCTTTGTTTCTGAATGTAATTTTGGGTCCATACTTTTTTTCATCTATACTGGTGTATTACTGCAATGTTTTATGCTTATATGAATAAATTAATTTGTTTTGGAAATAAAAGCTATTTTAGAAACAATAATGCATGTGTATGTGATTGCTTAAAAGTTAACACAATGTCTTGATTGCTATAGACTGTGGTAA
This sequence comes from Metallyticus violacea, assembly GCA_030762175.1. Taxonomy (NCBI): domain Eukaryota; kingdom Metazoa; phylum Arthropoda; class Insecta; order Mantodea; family Metallyticidae; genus Metallyticus; species Metallyticus violacea. Next base: position 70,185,355 of record CM060841.1, read on the forward strand.
TAGTATAAAATTAAATATGTTTGGCAGTACATTAGCAAGTGTACATTGTTTACTGCCTTGATATAGAAAAGGCTAATCGTATGACATGGGGACACGTTCTGTTTTTGTCATATTTGACACAAGGCTGATGCCAAATGGCAGGAAACAATTTTTTTAAAATCCATGATAACTGCTGCAAAACTTTTTGGGACTATTATTTAGTGTCAGATTAATGTACAGCTCAGAGAGAGGGCAATAACTCTTGAAAATTCAAAGAAGGGTCAATTGTCAGCAACAGAAATTGTCATATAAGCAGGAATTGTTAATTGAAAATTATCCTTTCACGCAAGATATTTATAGCAAGAATTGGATCAGGAAATTAGGCAAAAGTAGCCCATTGTCCATTAGTGCCATGCAAATTTATAGCCTCTTTACTGCAAGGTTGTGTGAGCACATAGTATTGATGCCACAGTGAATAGGTCGAGGGGGATTGGGACAGATATGGTTTGCAAAGATGTAAACTGTTATTAAATTAATATGATACACATTACAAAATGTGTGTAATATCTTAAGGTTATAAATGTTTTACTTAACATAAAAATATTACTATATTAGCTGTACAGTAGTGTAAACAGTGATTTTACGTTTGACCAATTGTAAAAAAATGCCACAATTGTAAACATAAATAATATATTAACTTTTACATTAAAAATGTTATAAATTTGAGAACTGATTATTTTATTCTCCATCTGTGAAATGTACAATTACTTTTTGCACTCAGTCTACAAGTAAAATTGTAATATTTTTTACATTAAGTAAAATTATATACATCATGGCTTAAGATAGTGCATAGAGACTGGAAGTTCAGGTATTAAAAAGGGTAGAAAAGGTCAGGCAAAAGGATAATAAAAAATGTATAATGAAGGAAGTAAAAAAAAAAAAAAAAAAAAGGCATCATACACTATTACCAGTAGCTAAACATTGATTTAAAGAAAATGACCATTAAAAATTAGTGAAATTTGAGTGATTTTATAATAATAATAATAATAATAATAATAATAATAATAATTTATCATAATGGCCATTACATTTGCAAAAACATTTTTTCTTAAATTGATTAGTTACCTAAAATTATAATTTCTTTTGTTGCATAATAAGAAAACATTTAAATAATGATTCCTATACTTTTTAAAGAGCAATATTATTTGTAAATAAAAATTACAAAAATATGCAAAACATTTACTAAAATGACTTTTCTCCAAAATATTTTTATATAAACAATGTGCAGATTGTAAGAGTCTAACAAAGGATGCCAACAGAAATTGCAAGGCATTAAGTTGTAAATCAGCATCTTGATGAAAACTTAAAAGGCAAATCAGGTATAGTAGCATTTTCAATACAGAAGCAGCATCCAAAAAATGTCCCTTATTGCATCTCATTGCTGTGTCTTTGTGATCGGAATGTGTCATGCTGTAGCTGCAGAGATTATTTTAACAAGTCAGTGATGCAAACTGAGATCATCTCAAACTAATATTACTACTATTTAACTAATATCACGCTGTAATTTTGATAAAACAGATATAGTTAAATTCATTACATAAATGTCAAAGTATTCAATGTCAGTATAGTAAATGATAATAGAATTATTCTAAATATAAATTTCTTAAGACTTGAAGATAATCATTTAAATTAGACGTTGCATGAGTACATTACATCAAGTTCAGCAAGGTATCACCTTAGGACACTGAACAATTTCAGCTCAGCCAAAACTTTAAAAGCTATTATATATTTTGCCAATTTTCATTCTAGGGTGAAATCTGGAATTATTTTCTGGAGAAACTCTGTAGAGAGCAAAATCATCCTTAAATTGCAGAAAAATGCAATGAAAATAATTTAAGGAGCTCATTATAAAGCCTTATGCAGAAATTTGTTTTGTAAACTGGAAACTTTAACCCTGCCATCTGATTATATTTTCACACTTAGGACATTTTATATAAAAAATAAATTTAAGTTTACAAGCATGCAGTCTGACACCAAACAAGAAAAATTTCCATTGTCCAGCAACACATTTGATGTTATCAAAGAGATATGTATTATTACTGCATCATTGTATATTCTACAAGTGCAATAAAATAACACTTGTTAAAGCTATATGGCCATGATGAGAATTAACTAAATGAAAATAGCAGAAACATGCTTGACAATGAAGCGTGTTTTTGGAGTAGTAGTTGCCTAAATCAGAAGTGTCAATGCTAATAGTGAACATTTTGAGCAACTTATGTGGTTGCAAAACTCAATACTTAAAGCTCCCCTTTGATGTTTTCATATATTTGATGATAAACTTTAGCGTATCTTTTTCATGTTGAAATATGTGTACTATTTTTGGGCCCTTCTATCTAATTATTATAGCAATGACCTATGGAACGCCTCACCAGGGAACAAATTACATAAAATATCAACTCTTTTGCAAACATTATTTAAAATTTAATTTTAAATATCACATGATTATTAAAATACAAATAAATTGCCCACGTTCATAGTAAAATTGAGAAAAAAAACACACTTATATTTAATTTAATACACATTAATTCTGGCGTTTTCCTTTTAAATTAGCAAGTTTTATTTTTTTCGACATCCGAAAAAAAAATAGCGGTGGGGCTGCCATCTATTGGCAAAAGTAACGTATTGAGGATAAAGCGTTAGTTTTCTGTGGTTGTTAGAATGCACAGTTACTGTGCTAGTAGTTGGTAGTCTTCGCAGTGAGTAATCAATGTTATTGGATAGTGTTACGTGACATCAACTGCAAAGGCTGTGAAAAGATGGTAAATGACCGTAGAATTCTTTTATTTTATAACATTTTGAATGCCCAAAACACAGTGGTACTACTTTCTCGTTAATTTCTGCTTTCTAATTTTCAGGCTTCGTATTCAGAGGACCAGCTGGCCGGTAAGTAAAGAGTGCCTGAAAGGAGGTCATCTTTTATGGTGTGAGTCACTCATGACACGCCCAGACCCAATCTTTGCCTTATTTGGACACAGATTGAAAGTTAAAGAACAAGTTTTTTATTTTGTAGACGGTTTATAGCGACACAGATTGATATTTGTTAGCTAGACGGTGTGTGCTGATCACACTTGTGCGATATTTTCAAATTTATTCACAAAGATTTCACCCTTTTCACATCATGTATGGATACGAGGTTGCGAATAAAGTTATGACTTCTGTGGAAGGTAATAAACCCTTAAAAATGAGCCGAAATCATTGATGAAGCAGGAGAGTATATCTGCAAATAATGTCACGTTTATTGATTACAAAAACACAGCTCCAAAATTTATTGCTTATTTTAATGTTTCGTTTTAGAGTTCCAAGAAGCATTTCAACTGTTCGATTCTCGCGGAGATGGTAAGATCAACGTCACACAAATTGGTGATGCTCTTCGGGCTTTAGGACAAAATCCAACAGAATCTGATGTGAAGAAGTTCACTCATCAACATAAACCTGGTAAGCAAAAATAATTCTACTCTTGTGTTTTATTTAACCTCCAGGATTCAGATTGTCTGTTAATAACTGCATCCTTCCTGTTGATTATTTTATTTATTGCATATTTATTTTCTACATTGCAAGTCAGTTTCATAGAACGTAATTATTTTTTCTTATCTTATTGAGAAAGCAAATCTTGGAAAACCAAGAAGTCAATAGCTCTATAGAATTCCGGACCAAAATACTATCAGATCTCCCTAGACCAGCTCCTTTTTAAAATACTATAGCTACCTGGTATGTTGACTATTCATTTATGTACAGTGAAATACAGATGTAGCTCTGTTAATTAACCAGAAGAAAAATATGTTTTTAGCACAAGTGCTACTGGAATGCAATAGTAATAGTTTAAAATCCTTGGTTTACAACAGCAATAGCATTGCATCAACACGGTTGCTGAAATTGTAAATGGCAGGTCTGGTGTTCAACTCGACAGTTTTTATTCCAGATTTTGCTTAGCAAATGCTAGGAAGGTCCCTAAATGCATCCTTCACTACTAAAATTCCTTTCCCAACTTACCATTTCATCTCATCTATTATCAATGTCTACTGCCTATGATCCCTCAATGGTGAAAATAAGCGTTAAACACTATTTGAAAAAAATTTGCATTGACATTTTATATTTGTTGGAAACATTGGTAAAAGCCTGAAAAGCTCCTGAAAAGTAGGAGATATTATTAATGTTGTAATATTTTTAAATAGAGAACTGAGAATAACTATGAAAATAAAAACTTACTAGTTCTAATATCAGAATTCACAGGTTTTTTACTGACAAATGTTGGAAATCCATGTTAACAGAACTTGTGGGGGAACTTAAAAAAGAAAGATTAGTTTTCTACCACAAATTTCTGTACTTCATACTTTTAGATATAAAAGTATTGGTAATTTTTGAGAATAGGGTACCCCCTTATTTGTTTTATGTTTACACAGTTAATGCTAGGGGATGCGCATATTGCACATGTGGAACTACTGGAGTCAAAACACATCTTTTTTTCATTATACAGCAGAAGTAGCTTAGCGAAATGTTATCAGGTACACAATTGCACATACAAGTGCAATAATCACAAACACATGCAAACAGTTTTAAAAGTGCACAAGCAGTGAAAGTGTGTACACTGTGGAACTAATAATACTTTTTTGTTATATATTTGGAGACTCCTAAAGGAGCTGTTGGCTCTAGTTGCAATTGCAGTGAAAAGATGCAGGTTGTCTTGTTGAAGATGGTTTATTTCTGGCTGCCAGCTACTCCAACACCCAAATGGAATCATGTTCTGCAATCTGCAGGGCCAGGTGGAACAAGTTAATTAATTGGGCTTCCATTACATTTCTGTCCATAATTTAGGGAAAAAATTTTCCTGCCCTACTTGTCAACCTCCTGCATCTTTCAGGGCTTAAAAGAACATTATTTCTCATAATTGACGATATTGCAGACTTGCAGGCATTTAAAAACATAAAGGATGATTTGCAAAATGTTCACATGTGTACCAGTGCATATAATTACCTTACACACAAAGAAAAATGCCTGATTAAAAAGCTACAGAAAACATATCTCTCACACACATGCCTATGACATTTCCTACCTGTTCTCAATTTCCTGTTACACTAGCATATACTCTCATTTGATTCCATTTTCATTCCCACAAACCCAACATGGGGTACCCTATTCTCAAAGATTACTAAAATACCTCGTATTAACTTGGGAAAAACTTGACGTATGATTCAAATGGAATGTTATATATTTCTTCACTGCCTTTGCTTCCAAATAGGATACAGTACATTTCATGATGAAACTTCCATGTTGGTTTAAATAAACTTACCTAAAATAACAGTACAGTGAATATAAACATTATTAGAAAATGAAGTGAAAGCTATTAATCTACCTGTCACCCAAATAAAGTAGATAAACTTTTATAGCTCAAATATGACCAAAAAGGAGAAAATGGTGGTGAAGTTTGGTGATATCAAGTTTGTACCAACAGCAAGAAATGCTTAAGATAGCAGCACACAAAAGGAGGGATAACAGGTAAAGCTGAAGGCAAATTTCTTAAACCATTCAAGGGAAGTAGCAGAAAGCTGCCTAGGAAGGGGTAGCATGTGCGAAAAAAGTGAATAGAGATTTGAAATTGTGGGTATGAGAGCAATATAGAAATATAGAAATGTGGAAATGGAATGGAAGATGAGAACAATGTGCTATGCAATCAATTTTGTTTGCCAACAGAGTATTTTACCTATGGGCAAGCATGCCACTTTTTAGCCAGCCAGCTGGATTTTAGTAATTAGCAGGAGGGCAAATCAATAAAACAAACCAACTGTACAACAATATACAAAACAAATGAAGAGGCATTACTTACCAAATTATCAATTGATGTGTTGAAACTGCCCACCTTTATTCTCCACTTATTTTTGAATTTGGAGAGGGCCACAAATCCCTACTAATAACTCTTGTCTTGTGAAAACACATTGTGAATTGCTCTCGTGGAACTATTTGCGGAATGATAAGTGGCAGAGTCCTGTTGAAAAAATGCAAGATCATGATTCTTGTCGGTTAATTCTCTGAAAAAAATAAGGGGGTTGGTATGGTATTCACATAAGTAACTGAATAAACTATATGCTCAAAAAAAAATTTGTTCTGTGATTCTTTCACCACTGAATTAACACATACAAATCAAGAATCATATATAATGACACACTGGTTTTTTTTTTAAATAGCGTTTAATGCCTATTTTTACTACTGAGGCACCATAGGCAGTGGACACTGATGATACATGAAATTAAATGATAAATTGAGAATGGAGTTTTTTTTTATTTTTAATAATAAAGAAAGAAGCATTCCAAGCCTAAGTTTAGGGTACCTCCCTAGCATTTGCCATTTATGATGACTGAGGAAAACCTGGAAACCTCAGTCAGGGAGGACTGTCCTGGTGGGAATGAACCCCAAATCTCCCAATCACCAGTCCATGCCATAACGACCTCAGCCACCCATGGCAATAAAGACACACTGCTCCATTGTAAACACAAGACATAATGCATTTTATGTATATGTCGAATTAAGAAATGAACAACACATCGCACATTTGGGAACAGCTATGATATGACTGCAACAGTCAGCAAGATCAACAAATAAGCAAGCGGGCTGGCTACTCTCTCCATGGCATGGCAAACAAGTGGGGGCTTTCTCATAGGAAAAACCTCATTCTGCAGGGGAAAGCATCACTGTTCACACCGTACAACTAAATACAACAGGGCAACAATAGCAAAAATGTAATTCTAATTAATTCATATACACACGCTAACCTAAACATCACCTTGATGTTTAGAATTTGGAGGACCCATTGACCCTGACAGTCTCTGCTCGCCTCAAATTCATAAGTATTATTCAATCTAAAATGGTAATGACAAAATTGTCTACTGTGAAAAATAAACTAGGAACTGCTGAAAGTGATGCACAGAAATGATGGGGAAAAATGGAAGACATGCATGCAAATATGGCAATTTGGAATTTTGCTTTATTAACAATGTACTATATAAGTTGGAGGGCAAGTGCATGGAACTATGTGCAAATTGTTCACATCATGCTATAATAATGTTTTCACTCATCTATTATTTTGTGTAAGTTTAAAATTTGTGCTTATTCTGTATACTTTGGAAGTTTCAATTATTACACAAGCATTAATGTTTTCTTTAAAATACTCTTGTTCGTTATTCCCTCTTTTAATTGTTGTTTTTTATGTGAATATCTACCATTTTCCATTGCCTAGTGAGCAATGACATATCCTCACACCAAATTTTCCAATAGAGGCTTCTGCTGCCAGACTGTATTAATAACTTGATACAATTTCACCACTATTATAGTGTACAATATGCTGATTTACCCTCCAGGTTGGCAGTTATAAAAATTAATTTCTGCATTATTTTCATGTGCTGTTATTTGTAATGCACCAGAATTTATATATTTTAATTTTAGTAATGAATAGACAAACAGAAATTGATCAGATAATGCCTTTGTAATTTTTTTATAACTGGAAGGTTTTTTTTTATCCAAATTCACCTAAAATTTTATGTAAATCATTTGCTTTTACAAAGTTAGATTTGGCATTGCTGAAATTGTTGTTATAGCATTGATTTTTACAAAGATTAAAGAATTGAGCGACACATTAAGAACTTATTTTTGCAGTAAGGGTATGCAAACAAATATTAATATCTATAATATGTGCATTCAAAATTTGTAAGCTAATCATGGAAAAGTTCCAATTGGAATTATTTAGGCCTGCTACTTATTTATGGAGAACTACATCTCAGTATTTGCAACTCTGTTGTACTAAGAGAGATACGTAACAAAAAGACTACCAAATCTTCAAATTTTTGTCACTAATGACTTTCAGATATAGGAAATGGTGCCCATTCATCCGGAAGCAGGCAGACAACAGACACATTGGACAAAGAATGCACAAAAATGCAGGTGTCAAGCATATGTATTTGTCATTGGAAAGCATTTAGAACATTTAATTTAAAACTTTGTGCGCTTGAATCTCATATTTTCTTATGTTTTGATTTGTGATGTTTTTATTTGCTAACAATATTTTCCTAAATCAGTCAGAATAGTATTGCCATGAGTGGCCAAGGACGTTAAGGCATGGACTCGAGAGCGGGAGGTCTGGGGTTCGATTCCTACCAGAACCATCCACCCTGATAGAGGTTTTTTCCAGGTTTTCCTCAGTCCTCATAAATGGCAAATGCTAGGGAGGTACCCTAAATTTAAGCCTAGAATGCTTCCTTCCTTTAAAAAAAAAATATTTTCCCAATTTATCCTTTTCCCTTATGTATCATTAGTGTCACTGCCTGTGATGCCTCGGTAGTAAAAATAGGCATTAAACACTATTAAAAAGTCAGAATAGTATTATTAATTGATGATTCCTCAGAATAGAAAACCCTGAAAATAATAAATTTCTGTTTCGTTATATTTTGCGTTGATATGAAACTTTGTTGCAGTATACATAGGGTACTCTCATGCTCATGTACTTAATGTGATGTTGACCATTAAACTTGTTTCCAAAGTGGTTCAGGAGAAGTAGCAGTAAGTACAGAACCTTTAGCAGCATTTTCAATATAAAATATTTATTTTCTCAGCTTAAAAGATAGGAAAAAAAGCTATTTAGATTTTTCTATTCCCCATATTAAGTTCTATTTCCAGCTTTATTTATGTATGAGCTTCCATTCTATATGCCATTCCTTATTACAAAAATATTAATCAGTCTCAAAGAAGACAATATTCACCATATGCAATATGCTAATAAGTCCATCTTACTGTATACAAAATAAAGAACACAAGTTTCTGTGTCATTTGAATGTGATTATGAAAATTGTTTACCCTAAGACAAAAAAAAATTAAGCCATGAATGATTCAGAAAACATCGAATGTACTGGGTTATCAATACATGTTTTAATGGCATCTTCATTTTATATTCAAATTATGCCATAAACAGGAAATGCATTTTAATATAGATTTGAATAGTTTTGAGATTTTCCCAGTGAAATAACAAAATATTTATGAGGAAATCAATCAAATTTCAATAGTTTTGTTCCACTTACTTTGACATGTTTCAAAGGCAAATTTCCTGCATCGTCAGCACGGTTCCACTGTCAGCTTTCCAGCCTGGTATTAAAGATCTTTTATTTGTGAGCTTTTGTAAGTAAAATTAATGTTTAATGTATGAAAAAAATATGTATGTATATACATACATATATATAAATTAACACTAATAATAAAAGTAGAGCAGTTTCAAGTGTGACTCTTTCTCTGTGTTTTATCTTTATCTACTTTTATTATTAGTGTTAATTTGTTACATTGTTAATGGTGTTTCTTTATTTTTATGTTTCATTAATATTGTTTGCACCTCTGGTGCTGCTTTTAACTTTGCTTATTAGGCTTTATTTGCTTTTGCGTGTGTTGCTTTTGACTTCTTTACTATTTATCTTTTTTTCTTTTAATTTTATTTCTGTGTTTTCTAAAATACTTTATTATTTATTACATCTTAAAATAGCAGTTTCAAGTGTGACTCTTTCTCTGTGTTTTATCTTTATCTACTTTTATTATTAGTGTTAATTTGTTACATTGTTAATAGTGTTTCTTTATTTTTATGTTTCATTAATATTGTTTGCACCTCTGGTGCTGCTTTTAACTTTGCTTATTAGGCTTTATTTGCTTTTGCGTGTGTTGCTTTTGACTTCTTTACTATTTATCTTTTTTTCTTTTAATTTTATTTCTGTGTTTTCTAAAGTACTTTATTATTTATTACATCTTAAAATACCATGGCAATTTCAAGTGTGACTCTTTCTCTGTGTCTTATCTTTATCTACTTTTATTATTAGTGTTAATTTGTAACATTGTTAATAGTGTTTCTTTATTTTTATGTTTCATATATATATATATATATTTGTTAATGGAGAGCATATATTTGAATTTTAAGGCATTTGCTCAGGCACAAAATTATTAATTAATCATGTTTGTTTTCATAATAAATGCCACATTATGAAAGAAAAATATGAATTTTTCTTTTAAGTTTTATTTCAATGGTTTCATTTCATTTAAAAATAATCCTTAATTTTCTATTTATTTTGAAAACAAACATTACTTCCCCCCATTTTTTTCCCTCCCACCCTACCTAAATGTCTTAAATTATTTCTGTTTAGAAATACAACTTGCTTTCTCCAATCTCTAAGTTTGGATCTTTTGTTGCTTCTGGAATTTTTTTGGTGCTATCTTGGTCTCTTTAATGTGGTTAATCTCTGATTCCAAGAAGCTTTGTAGCTAATACCATTTCCTCTGGACATTGTTATTTTTGCAGCATTAATCAGTTTTTTGTTCAGTCCCCAGTATAGTGAATAAGTTTTGGGATCATTGTTTTATAATCTACTGAAATGCAGCCAACTCAGCCAACAGCCTACAAACAAATGAAAAGTAATTTGGAAGCTAGGAAAATATTATAAATATCAGCATCCCTAATAGTCTCTAGAACCAACCAATCAGCCATGCCTTGAAATTCAAATAGGCATTTCCAATTTTGAAGCAATATTATCATATGTATAATGAACACTATTTTTACTTGGAAAAAGGACAAATAAAATAATTCACTCATGGGTAGGATTTAAACTTTAGTACTCATTGTTACACCCTGTTTTTAACGACTCCACTGTCAGCATACATCTGCCATGAAGAACTGCATTAACTGATGACAGAATAGGGCTAAAGGCTGTATGACCCATGCGCAGAGACATACTAGAAATCAAACTCTAAGCCGAGCAAAATTAGACAAATTAATGCTTCAAGCGTATGCTTTTTTGTTTTGTGCTCCCCCCCCCCTTTCTTTCTTTATTCCTTTCGTAGAGTATACAACCTAGAAAGGGTATATAATTTTTTATAAAAATAATTGTTTATTGTTGCAGATGAAAGAATCAGCTTTGAAGTATTTCTACCCATTTATCAAGCCATCTCCAAGAGTCGCACCTCAGATACAGCTGATGACTTCATAGAGGGTCTTCGCCATTTTGATAAAGATGGCAATGGATTTATTTCTTCTGCAGAACTTAGACATCTACTCAGCACTTTAGGTAAAGATTTTTTGTAACTTTTGGTCTACTGTAACGGTAGAGATTTATATTCTAATATGTACCATAAACTATATGGTAGTCTTTTTTTTTTTTTTTTTGTACATCTGCGAGTACCCATGGGACAAACAGGTGCAAACTTTGCATTATCATAACATTGCTAGCATAATTTTTTTCATTTCCATATGAAATTTCCATATTATAATAAACTAATTTGCATGGATCAGTTGATTAAGTTACTGTTTTTTACTTGGAGTTTTATCTTTTAAGATGTGCAGTAAAACTTTTTTTTTAATGTTTTGTGTTTATACTTTTACACTTAATCTGTTCCCCTTGCCTCCCATAGGTTCCAGCAAAACCCCTATACTTTCCATGTCAGAATATTTTGGAAACATTTTTTATTTATTCATTTTTTACATTTATATAATCAATGATTTCACTTAATTGTTGGGCGTGATTGCCTGTCAGAACATCTTTTCAGAATGAAATTAATCAATGGCTACTCTCCATTGTGTAAGAATGTGAATACTATCCTAAACAAAGAACATCTAATGAAATGCAGCCAGCATAATTGATAGCAACAAATAAAAAAAAAGTAAATCGAAAATTCTGTATTTAAGCTAGAGAAAAAATAACTACCAGTGTCCCCAATGGCCACCAGCCAACCAACCATTGTATTTTCTGAAATGTTATTTATACATTTTGCTTAAAATGTTTTTTGTGGAAATTTAAAATGCAGAACTATGGGAGTTGACTTAAAATATACAGCCTGACTTTAAATTTCAAATTGAGATATGAATTCAGCTCATGCTTACCCTGGCAGTATCGCATGGAAGCATGTGGTGTTTCTATAATGTTGCTGGTTTAACTTGTTACTTAACCATTTTAGAAACTATCATAGCTGTACATCAGCTATAAAAACAAACCAATCGTAGCGTCTGTCACAAAAGACACTCACATTCAACCTGCCTCTTTCCTGTTTATGTATGCGCATAATTGTGCTTTGTGTTGTTTGAAAATAAAGTGAGACAGCTTACTGTTTGTATGTAGGTTTGCTTGAAATTAGATCTTGTGTGGTTCTAAGTTTGATATTCAGCAGTTTAAACAAGTGTTTATTCTGCACATCATTGTATCATTATAAGGAATTAACATCTCCTTCTCTCTTCTCCATTCATTTCATAAGACATCAGCTGTTCATTGTTTTCTGTTGATCAGCACACTTCTACCACTCCATTTGCTTTTTAATTTAGAAGCTGAAGCAGAGGCCGAAATATTTAAACAATAAAATTCCGATGTAAAACCTTTGAAAGAGTGAATACATCATACCACCCCTCCAAACTTAAAACAGACTGCTCATTATATGTCAAAAACATTGCTGGTTGAACACATTATGATCGTAATAGATCGCTGTTATTCATTGTCCATTGCTTCTTTCAGCATCTGGTATTAAAGCATCATAGATTTGAGTTTTGAAGCAGTAAGAAGTAATTAATGCTACTCTGTTCTATTTGCTCATTTGATGCCTTTATTATTAGTTCATTAAAATCATATAAATGAATGTAAGAAAAGGGAATTTTATAATTGAAATTATTGTATAATTTAGTCGAACATTCTTATTGCTTCACTTGTTTATAATATGTACCCTACAGTTCTACATATTATTAAACAAATAAGTGAAGCTATAGTTTTCGACTCAATCATACATTGATTTCAGTTATATGATTAGCTTCACTGTACAAGTTCCAATTAACATTTCTAGTTTAAAGGAATTTTTCACAATCAACAAAAAATTAAAAATTTGTGAAAGAAAGTGGCAGTAAGAAAAGAATTGATTGACATTGTGAAAGAATTATGGGATGGTGCTATCCACTTAAAATTCAACTGTAGCTAATGTGTCAAAAATTCAGGAGAGTTCAGTGTTTGGAGCATCCAACAGCAAATACATGCCTATTCAATGTGAGAAATAGAATGTCTGGAAAGAGGTTTGCTACAATGGTTCCAACAACATGGCAGAAAACATCTGAATTAGTGGTCCTATGCTCGGTAAGAAAGCAGCAGAACTAGTAGCGCATATCAAAATTTAAGACTAGTGTATCAAATGGATGGATTCAAAAATTTAAAATAATGTATGGTATATGCAGCAAGGGAAAATATGGTGAAAGTAAAAGTGTGGACATAAACACTGTATGTGTTCCCTGGAAAAAATTTACTTCACAGTATGCTCCCAGAGATAAGCTGATGAGACTATAATTTTATGCCTGACTATACAATGGCATTCAAAGAAGAAAAATTGTCATGTAAGAAGCATAGTAGGAGAAGCTGTGTTATGTACAGATAGTTATGGCTCAGAAAAACCACCTTGACAATTGTCAAATTTGCAACTCCAAGTTGCATTATGTAAGTTGCTGGTTCAACAGGTCATCCCCTACATGGAAACTGGAAAGGAGTGAAGATCCACACTCTTCAGGTCAAATTTGATTTTCAATGTGATTGAAAAAAATTGTTCTCTTGTTGCAAGTTAAACATTTTAAATGGGCTCTGCATTACATCGCTGCATCATGGAACAAGATATTGCATTCAACAATCAAGCAACTGTTTTTGAAAGACATGGTGATTGCACTACTGACAAAGATGATAGCAGCATTTGGTTTGTGAAGTGTGGGAGAAACTGGAAAACCAAGCTACATTTGATAATTATGTCAATGTTGACACAAAAGTCATTATAATCCAAAGCATGATATCTGACATGGTTGAAGATATTCAACGGGAACTATGGGAAGATAAGTGTGATCATGATGTGCCATTCTCCATTAATCCTGTTTGTTGTAATGATCTATTAGCTCTTTGGAAAGTGAAAAATTTTATTTTGAGTCATAATAAGGTATAACTAACCAAATCAATGGAACAACTATCTGAATTTGAAGATATAGCTTATTCATTAGGAGGGGGGGAAATGTGTAAAACAGTATTTTGTTTTAATGCCAATAAATTTTTTATTTTGTAAAATTAGTACCACTAATTCAATGCTGTATATTCTTTATTTGTGGATGCTAGAAAATGCTATTTCAGCTAATACATTTTTCTCACTTGTGTATTTTCCATGAAAGCCTTTAAAAACGTATAAATTAAGATGAGATCAGAGGTCCTACATGACTAATGCAAAATTAAAAATTTTTATGTACCTTTTTTTCCGAAAGTATTACAGATATCTCGGTGAAAGTTTTACTGCTTATTTTTCATTACATTAATTCTGAGCTCTAGTTTAGAGAATGTACTTTTTTTTCCAGGCTTCTTTTTTATGAAAATAAAATTATACTAATATTCCTTTTGACAAAAAAATAAGTCTTTGCCAGATTCTATGTGTCAATCAGAGAACTTTGGGGATGCTCATAATGCTGTATTCACAAAATCATGCAGCATGTGCACACTGTAGTAGGCTCTTTGCTTATAAGCATAATGGTCACAAACATAATCATCTGGAAAGAAAACATTAGGGTAGAGAAGCAATGGTTGAGAGGTATAGAAGGCATTGCTATTCTGTGTAAGCTCCTGGGCTCCAATTCCACTTTTTTAAGAATGGCTTTATGAATATATATGTAAAACATTTTTACCTTAATATCATATTATATTTTAATCTATCATTTGAGTTTTATGGCATTACCTATGCACGTACACAAAATGGTAATTGCAAACATGTTCTTTACAAACAACTAAATAAATATATGAACAGAAACATTTAGCTTTTAAAGTAAAAACACATAGAAATAGCACACATTGATATTGGGTTTATGAACTGTTAGCATGTATAACTGCCCTCACTCTTTGAGACATAGATGGTATCATATTTTCACAGCAGTGTGGACGAGAGGCTACAACATCTCAGCCTTCTTTAATTTGTGCCCATAAGACACCTTTTGTCCTTTGTGCATGTGCAGCATATTGCATTTAGATAGAATAGATACTGAAGGAAATATTACAATATACTATGTTAAGGCTAAAACTTTCTGTGTATGGGGAAACAATACTATAAAACAAAATTTATCATAATATGTTACAAGGGATTATTAATAAAAAGTGCTTCATGCTGGGAGGAAAACCTGTGGTCTTAACCACAGCATCATTGAACACACTGCCAGAACAAATGCACACTAGTCAGCATCTTAAGTGCTTGGCATATAACACAACTGCTGCAGTGGCTGCAAAGCCTTCCTGGATACCTAGTGAACTGCTCGCTGCAATGAGTAAGATTTAGAAGAATTTTGCATTCCAAAGATAACCCTCTTTTGGGGGGGGGGGGGTCAAAGTGTGTACGAAAAGTTCTTATGCCAATAATTTAAAACTAGAGCTCAGCAATGAATGTAATAATATAGATCATCTGTGAAAAAAGTTTCATGCTTCTATCTTCATTAGTTCATGAGGAAAAAGTACATATGTAATGAATTTTTAACCTATGACTAAAATAATGAAGTAATACAAATAATTGCAAATTTATACTAATTCATTTCTTACACCTGCATCTTCATACAAGTCGGTCCGTGGTGTAGTGGTTACCATACTAGCCTTCTAAACCCAAGATTGTGGGTTTGATCCCGGCCAGGACTGATGGATTTTTTCGGGTGTAAAAATCTTAAGTATGGCTTCCTTCGGAAGGGAAGTAAAGCTGTGGGTCCCATGTCATACATTTATGGCACAATAAAGAACCTCAAGCCTGAAAAAAGAGGCCTCTGGGCAAAATTTGTCAGCCATTTCATGCCCTGAATTGAATGGGACGCTGATGACCAGAGATGTTAAAGAGCGTCCGTAAATAAACATAATCAAAAAAAATCTTCGCACAAAGTAATATTACCACCTCCACACATATTATGGGATACAGTTTCACTCAACACTGTAATTAAAATATTCAAGTAAATCATTGTATTAATATTTCCTATGTTGTTTTCAATATATTCCATATAATTATCAATATCTTTTTCTTGGAAGCACTAGGGGAAATGTAAGTACTTGGTTTATCATTCACTGTGTTATTCTCTTCAGAAGTAGGCCTATTATTTTCATTATCAATACTACCAACCTTTACTTTTTAGGTTTTGTAATACCTATTTCCTTTGTTTTTAAATTTTTTATAAACCCTGGTGGACTTAGGCATGATAGATGCATTTAGGAGAGAAAACTCTAAGGTATAACTAAATGTGTAAATAAAACAAAATTTTCCAATTACTTCAAAAATTAAACACACAAGTAGCCATTACTATTATTGGCATTTGCAACAGTAATTTAACAACAAAATGCATCAAAACACAACCTTGTATGGTTTTAGAGACATTTTCATTTTTATGCAATAGTGCAGGGTATTGGCTGGCATATAAAACAAATTATGTAATTATAAGCACTTACAATTAGAATTATTCAATAAATGATATACCAAATTCAGTACAAAAATCCAAAAATACCAAAGTACAATTAGTACTTTCAAAGATGTTGACAATGGAGCGGTAATATATCCTAAACTTAGGTATTCATTTTTTATACTAAACTCCACTTACTCATATAAAATTAAGACGTATTTCGGGAGAATCTCTCCCATCTTCAGTCGATCACTGAACTGCCGTTACTTGAAAAGATGGCAGGACACCCAGATGTTTCTGTGTTGGCCTTTGTTGGTTGAAGTAGGAAATTGCTGAGTTTATCCATAGGAGGAAACTGGAAATTCATTAGGTTTTCTCCATTTTTTAATATAAAATTTTTTTCCCAAGTGGATAACTCCAATGGATTGTGAAGATGTTTCAACAGTTTAATTTCCGATTTTATTTCATGGTTTTTGGTCCAAAAGTGAGGTGCTACTGCTGATTTTCCACCTACTTAAACTGAATATTCCTAAAATGTTCTTTCCTCTGCATTTCCAAATTTCTCTTTGTTTTGCCTATGTAGCTCTGCTCACAATCTGCACATTTTATTTCGTAAATTCCTGATTTCTGTTCTGTTGATATCAGAATAGTGATAATTAAAATACTTTATTATGCATTTATCAACATTTAAGCATAATAATCCACTTTGAGACAACGATCCCTTACAGCTACATTTAGGAGCATCGTTTTCAGTTATCAAGAGATGGCAGAATAATTTAACTTTCCAATTGCCCTTGGACATTTATTTTATTAATCTATATGATCCTTTATATTTATTTATTTGTTTATATTGCTTGACAAACATGTTCTCATGACAAAAAATTGGAAAATTGGTGAAAAGAGATTATTTTAAAAGAGAATGAAAAGAAATATTTTCATGGCATATAGCAAGATCCTTAAAAATTAACTAGATGCTGAACTGAAAATATGCATTTGGAACAAAAAAATGCCAATATTATTCAAGCCGTACTTTATTTGCACTTAACCTAACTTTTTCATTGTATACAAATATTTATTCTTTCTTTATACATATTCCTACTCATCATTATCATGACTTTCACTAATACTTAGCACATTTGGGTGAACTGACTCCCAAATCATTGAAAAGATAAGAAAATTTTGTTATAGTATTGTAGTTACCAATATTCGTACACTTTTAGAGAAATGTACACAAATTACCAGTGCCCGATAATACTAATACTTCTGTAGAACAGAACTATGAAAAATCACTTGTACATTTGTAAGTATGGAGTTGTAAAGTACAAGTATAGCAGAAACCTTTGTGGAACAGAATTTTACTAATGACTACAACTTACAAGTCTACGCACTTGTAGTGTCTTAGACTATACTTCTGTGTGACAGGCCCTGCTGGGCTGTGCTGTCGAAATACAGGAAGCCATTTTCTAACCCTATATGAATAATTCCACTGCCTCTCAGCTACTAAATGCAATTAGAGAGTCTATGTCAAATCCCAGCCTGAAGTTTGTCCTTATCCCTTCTAGCTTATTCCCTATCCTGAAAAGGCATATGTCAGCTAACTTCGGCTCATATGCAGAATCATTTTATTTGTTTTTCAATAGTGTAATAGTTGAAATGTGGACTTAATCGTCTAGAATACCAAAATTAATGATCTGAAATCCTTACTACCATAGAATGAAATCATACCTCATTAGACTTTATGGCACCTTTGTTTTTTAATAACTGATTGAATAAAGATTAATCTGTATCAATACATTGTGCATATGCACTAATGGGAATAGTCCCTGACTTGAAGGAAAATTAAATTATTTTCATATAATTGCATTATATTTAATATGTATGAAAAAGGCTAATAGAAGGTTAAAGTTATTATTATGTAATAACAAGAATTCATATCTGCAGGAGAATGCTCTGTATCTTATCACATTGCATTATTACTTTAGTGTCAGCTTTCAGGGTTTTGAAATTATTGCATAAAATTTGCCTATGTGTTTCAGGAGAAAAACTAACAGATGAAGAGGTAGAACAGCTGCTGATGGGCCAGGAAGACTCTCAGGGAAATATAAACTATGAGGAATTTGTTCGTATGGTGATGTGCGGTTAATGATCCATGAACTTCAAGGCTTTTTAACTTGTAAGTTGTAAAACAAATGGCAGTTCTTAAATATAAGAGTTTGAACAGCTGCTGATGGACCAGGAAGACTCTCAGGGAAATATAAACTATGAGGAATTTGACAAATTATTATTATTATGTAATCACCCAAATTTCACTGATTTTGTTCCAATTGGACATGTTTCAAAGGCATTTGCCTGGAAGGCTGAAGATGGAACCAAACGCCTTTGAAACTTGTCCAAGTAAGTGGAACAAAATTAGTGAAATTTGAGCGATTTCATAATAATAATTTGTCATATTATACTATATTTCACTGTGAATATCCCGGATACAAAAAACTACTTTATGAGGAATTTGTTTTTATGGTGATGTGTGGTTAATGATTCATGAACTTCAAGGTTTTTAACTTTGCCTGGAAGGCTGAAGATGGAACCAAACACCTTTGAAACTTGTCCAAGTAAGTGGAACAAAATTAGTGAAATTTGAGCGATTTCATAATAATAATTTGTCATATTATACTATATTTCACTGTGAATATCCCGGATACAAAAAACTATTTTATGAGGAATTTGTTTTTATGGTGATGTGTGGTTAATGATTCATGAACTTCAAGGTTTTTAACTTATAAGTTGTACGACAAATGGCATTTCTTAAACATAAAGAAATTTTATCCTCTTGAGAGAGAGAGAGAGAGAGAGAGAGAGATACCATCATTTTATACAACCCCCCGCCCCCATTTTTGCATTAAACTTGCAAACATTAACATAAGACAGCACACTATACAGTGTGTTAATGAACTACATGAAATAATTTCAGAGAGTGCAAAGAGTAGTGCAAGAGAGTAGTTTGAAATAGAAACTTATGATCTATCTCTTCAAATATGACACTGGCTAATGAAGATACCCCATGATAATGCAGGGAGGTTTCAGAACGTATCACTCTGGACATGGTTATGACATCTTTTCGGGTAAGAGAGTATAAATATTTTTGAGTTCAAGTTTTGTTCATCACATTTTCTTTGTTTGTAACTAGGTCCTAACAATACAGAATTTAGTTAATGTTTTAGTTGATGTTTCACTTTATACACCTAAATCTTAACATACCTTTCATATAATTACAACTTTTGTAGTTATTGTACTTATCAATCAGAATCGTGTCCCGAGTATGTGCTAGGTAAATTAAGTTTTAGGCATCATGTTAGTAGTAAGCTTATTGGCCAATGTATAATATATTCATTGTTGAGAAATAGAATAAAGCTTGAAAGTATTATATAAATTCATTCCTAATTCTTTAGTAAGCGTATCACAGCACATCATATTAAAAAAAATTAACTACATGACAAGAATTGAACCCTTGGCCTGCAGAACATAAGCTTTTGCATTATGAATTATACTACACAAGAAGTTAATCTCCCTCTAGAGTAACATTTATTTAGTTGGTCTTGTCCTATATGATGGAAGACTGCAGTTAATAGGTGTTCAGTGTCGCACTGTAAAATTATTTGTTTGGGGTCTTTCACTGCTTCCAAATTTTTTATGGATTCTGTATCTTTGGATGCAAAATGATAAATTTCTGCATACAAAAAATAACAATTATAAGTTGTGTAATATTGATTGTTTCCAGTTTCCAGCCTTTTTCATTTCTCTGTCCATTTAATATTCATACAGGATAACATCCTCTCAATAGTTGCATTGTTAAATAAAGTTGCAAAAAATGCCTATATATTTTGTACAGTTCAAAATACTATTATTTTATTAACTAGAAATTATTTTATGCAACTTAAAAACTATAAAAATATCTCTATTAATTATATGTCCAGAAACTGGGACAATTTTGCATTCCATATGGTTTTTGGAGATACCAATAAACCGAACTATCCAATCTAGTGATTACTTTTAAGACTTATTTTTTATCTCCTCTTCCTCTGATGTAAATAGCTTCTAAGCATCACTTTATCTTTAACAACTGCAGCTCTTTTGCATTAAACCAATGACAATAAGCATTAAATTAATTTACCATGGAACTATCCAATCTAGTGATTACTTTTAAGACTTCAGTTTTTTTACCTCATCTTTCTCTGATATAAATAGCTTCTAAGCATCACTTTATCTTTAACAACTGCAGCTCTTCTGCTTTAAACTGATGACAATAAGCATTAAATTAATTTACCAAAGGAAGTTACATTTATGTGTGGAATTATCTCTTTTAGGTATCTGGAGTTCAGAAGAAGTGTCATCCATTTCACACCATTAGATACCCGGCACCTCAGAACTCTACATGCAACCGCAAGAGAAGCATATGGAAGATCACCTCTTATGCCAATATTTATAACACAGGTATAATTTAAGGGTTGCATTTGATGAGTTAACACATTCCTGAGAGTATGGAGAAAATATCTGTTGAAAGTATTTAAAAACTTTTTATTATAATTTAAATGTATTAACCCTCTTCTGTAATAATTCTGTCTAATTATCTATAAAGTAAATTTTGTATTTCATGATCCAACTTGAATTGTCTTTGCAAAGCCTTTAACAAATTCCCTCCATATATACTTGGTAAAAAAAATGTCATTCCTGTCTTTCCTTTTAAATAATAATTTATGGTACTATTTAAAATATCAATACTTTTATGAGTGAAAGATTTCATTTACAAAGTATGTTGACTCAGGCAAAAATGCTTTAGACTCATATTTAGGAGGTCCTGGTTCAAATCCTGACTAATTTGTCTTGAGGTTTTTCCATGCGTTTCCTTGGTTCATTTTCAGAAAGTACAGATAGCAATTTAATATTTCTTTACCATGGATTTCCTTTCCATTATCGTTATTCATCTTCATTCCATCCACGTTATCTATCTGTCATCTCATCAAGGCAGCCCTGGCATTGGTGTGGGCACCCATTCAAGGAGCCCCTCAGTAGGTATGTGTGCTAATATGTATCCAAGAAAATTCTCTTCCTGACAGGTAATTAACCTTGGTATAGGCTTGTAAGTTCTTATACTGGAAGAGGGTAAACAGCTAAGGAAGAAGAAATTGACTTCTAAGGTTCATACCAGGGCTGTTCGAATAAGTCTATGCAAACTCAAAAGGTGGTAGCACTAGATAATTTTTAACATTATCTTGGCAAAGTGGTGACATTTTAGGGATGGTTATAAACAGCTACAAAGACAAAGTCTGTGTTTGAGAGCAATATTCCTGCTTAAATTTGTAGACAAGCTGTCAAAATAGAGAAACACAAATGTGACAAAATGGCTTTTTGAAAGGGGCAATGACTTCAAAAACTAAGATGAAGCGGGACAAACATTATGACAAATCTGCATCTTCATTTAAGAGTGATGTATAAAAGGTTTGGTGAGTTCAGATGAGGCTGAATGAGCAAAACCAGTGTGGATCGCTCTGTATGCCCTCTAGATTGAAGAAATCCAAGACATGTTACTGAGTGATGGAAGACTGGAGGTGTAGGAATTGCTGAAGCTGTGGGCATTTCAGTAAATTAGGTGCATAATATTTTCCATAATCATTTTCAAACGTAAAAGCTATCGATGAGAAGGGTGCCACATTTGCTAACATTGACCAGAAGAAAGAACAAGTTGTCATTTCCATACAAAATTTGCAACTTTCTAAGTAGAACCCTTGTGAATTTTGGAGATGGTATGTAACTAACCAAACAGGAATCCACCACCACACACCAGAAATGGAGCAATCAAAACAGTGGGTTGCAATTGGAGAAGCACACTGAAGAATGCAAAAATTATCCCCTTAACAGAAAAGGTGATTGTGACTGTGTTTGGGATTGCCACAGTGTAATTTAAAATCACTATTTTAATAAGGGCAAAACTATAACTGGTAAATACAGGGTGATTATAAAGTCTCAATGATTTTTGAGAAAATGGCTGATTATGTATTTCTTATATAGGTGATCTCAAAGCTGTATCCATTAAAGAAATAACAGCGGTGGTGTGTGCTTGTGCTAGATAATTTATTACCAGGAGGTTCAAGTGGAACTTGGAATAAAAATTCCATAAACCCACTACCACCAGGACAAATATCATTCTATTAATCTTATTTTGATTTAAAGTAAAACACTAAAAATCATGTCGTCACATTAAAACTCTCTTTAAGTTTCACAAACACACTTATAAAAGTAATTTTGGTACATGTTTCGTGAGGTACATTCCTCACATTGTGAGGACAATGACAATGTGAGGAATGTACCTCACGAAACATGTACCAAAATTACTTTTATAAGTGTGTTTGTGAAACTTAAAGAGAGTTTTAATGTGACGACATGATTTTTAGTGTTTTACTTTAAATCAAAATAAGATTAACAAAAGTTTCACTGTGTGGATTCCCAAATTCCGTAAACATATCATTCTATTAGTTTATAAATACAAGACTACGGGTAGTGTGCAGGATGTGAAATGCTCCAGTAGGCCCAGTATGCCAGCTGAAACTGTAACAGGTAAAGGATGTGATTAGCAGAAACCCAAAAGCATCAACCAAGAGACTTAAGTCAGGAGTTGACTGTACCACAACCGACAGTGTGGAAAATTCTCCACTACACCTTGAAAAAACACTCATACCACCTCCAAATCTGGTATAAGCTGGAAGGGAGGACTATGCTGGTTATGAATCAGTGTGTGCTGACTTGTTGCAGGCAGTGGAAGAGGATAATTTGCTGCAAAATATCTTTAGTGATGAAGCATGGTCAATCTACACAACTGCAGAGTGTGGGCAAAATGAACAGCCAAATGATTTTCTCGAGTACGAATGAAACACCCCAAAAGTTAATCTGTAGTTGATTACAAACACAGTGACAAGATATTTCATATCTCAAACTGTGCTGCATCTCTTCAATTACAGTTGCAGCAAGATGGCATCTTGGAAATGGTGCTTTTCCAACAGGAATGGAGAACCCTCTTATTTAACATGGGTCATTTGTGATTACCTGAATAGCTACATAAAAGTGGATTTGCAGAGCATTATACTGTTTGGGCTCCACATTCTCCTGCTCTCACACCTATTTACTTTTTTGTATGGGAATACATAAAGTCACAAATGTACAAAGAGAAAACCAACTCCATTGATCCTTTAAAGGAGGGTATCAGGCATGCGGTTCTCAACATCTCACCTGCAATTTTAAAAAAAGTGTTTTGTGAAGCTATGTGTGGAAGTACATAGTGGTTGGATTATGTTTTACGGTGTGTTAGGATTTGCATTCACTGTAGTAGTTTAAATCTAATATCTGTTTTTCACAAAAATGCATCGAGACTTTATAATCACCCTATATTATGCTGTACTACTAGTACAGTTAAATAATGCAGTCGAGAAGAATTGTCTTCATTTGACAAAGAAAAGGATTCTGGCACACACATCTGAAATTGCAATCTCAATATTTTGGACCTAGGGTATGAAATCCTTCCTCATCCCTTCCAGATTTGGTTCCCCTGGGCTACTTCCTGTTTCCCAATGAGAAGAAATGGCTAGAGGAAGGAAATTCACTTCAAATGAAGAGGTTGTTACCAAAACAAATGGATATTTTGCAGAACTGAAGAAATCGCACTTTGGATGGGATAAAAAGGTTAGAAAATCACTAGATTGCATGTGTAGATTTGAAAGTAGATTGCAGACTTATCAAAAAGCCCTCATAAATATATCACCATTTTTGTCAGTCAGAGCTAATGGAAAATTAACTAAGTCCCATCTTACTATTACTGAATAGTGTGAACTTCCATGAAATGGTAGAAATGTTTAAGTGGTTTTAACTCAGATAGATGTATTAGTGTTTACATTTGACAGCCATCTGAACTGACCAATTTTGCATCTATCAAGGGGAGGGGGAGGTAAATGATCTTAATGCTGTGATTAAGCATTTTTATTTGAAGAAATAAATGGCTAAATAGATCAAAACATAATTGGATGAAATTCATGAGGACTTGCACCAGCATTACAGATTATTTATTTATAGATAATGGGTTTAAATGTGGCACCGATGAAACATGTCTTAAATGCTGATTGAGGGCATCACAAAGGGTATTGAAAAGGTCCTTGGTATCATACCACCAAGTGAAAGTGTCCTGAGATAGCTGAACTGAAAGAGTGCATAATATCTGTACAAAAAATTTCCACATAAAAAGCTGTAGCATGCTGGATGCTATACGTACTAACTTTGGGATAAACATGTATGCAAAAGGAAATTCTTTAGTGATGTTAAATCTCAGTTTGCAGGGATGTTTTATCATTAATGACCATGGGACCATGGATGAAACTGATCCAATTAACTTTTTTTTTTTTTTTTTTTTTTTTTTTGTGATAGCATCTGCTTTTTTTGGAGTTCTAAGGAATAATTTTGATAGACTTCTGGTAAAAGCAACAGTGTTAAAGGAATGACTTGATCCAAAAATAGTACTTTCATTAGAACAACATGCCATTTCACTCATTGATGGAAAAAATGCATAATATGGGTTTTCTCAACTCCTTGGGCACTATGGAAACTCACTGGAGCAGATGTCTAGCCATTTCTGGAGATGGTGTGTTAAGATAAAATTGATATTTCATAACTAAAATTGTTAATTGGAACATTGCAAAGTGAAGCTAATCATATATCAAGATATTGTGCGATTTTGATATTTGAGTTTAATTTGCTTGTATACCAAATGTTTCAAATACTCTTGCATAAAATTCCTTAAGAGTGAAGCTTTAAGCTCATCCCACTTAAAAACCGCCATGGGTGGCAGAGGTCGTAAATTGCGAACTTGTGATAGGGAGATCACGAGTTTGCTTCCCACCAGGACTTTCCTCCCTAATTGTTCTTTTCCCCTGTTCCCTATTTTTCCGCTTTTTCCCTCTCCCCCTCTTTTTTCCCCTCTTTTCCATCAATCCTCATAAATGGCAAATGCTAAATGGTGAGGAGGTACCTTAAACTTAGACCTGGGAGCGCTTCCTTCCTTTAAAAAAATTTTTTCCCCTTTCTTTCTCTCTCTCTCTTTTTTACAAGGTTTTCCTCAGTCCTCATAAATGGCAAATGCTAAATACTTAGGAGGCACCCTAAACTTAGGCCTGTGAATGCTTTCTTCCTTTAAAAACAATTCTGTTCCAGTTATCATTTCATATCATGTATCGTCATTGTCCATCCCTGTGGTGCCTTAGTAGTTAA
Source organism: Metallyticus violacea (assembly GCA_030762175.1). Lineage (NCBI taxonomy): Eukaryota > Metazoa > Arthropoda > Insecta > Mantodea > Metallyticidae > Metallyticus > Metallyticus violacea. The sequence goes on from CM060841.1 coordinate 70,211,120, forward strand.
AAATGGGTGTTAAATACTATTAAAAAATCCCATTTAAGGAACAGCTGCCAACATAAATGCTATGTTGAAGAAATTTTTAATGAAGGCTTAGAAAGCTAGCAAGAGGAACTATTTATTCAGCATTTAAAAAAAAATATAAAATCTTTTTAGCAGTATTTCAAACATTGAATGTATTTATTATATAGTTGATGAATGCATGTGTAGCATGTGAAACCGCAAAAATGCAGCACAAGCATAGCTAACAAATATTGATAAAGATATTATATTGGATGAGTAAAACAAGGAGAGTTTGCCTATGCTAACATGGGAAACAGCTGTGGCTGAAATATAATATGTCTCATACACTGAACGACAAAAATGGCTAATGTTTTTATATTTGAACACAACTTTTTAGCATCAAAAAAGGCATAAATTTCTTTTGACTTTACTTATATATTAGTATTTATTTCTCCTACACCACATACATATTTTTTTTAATACAAAATAGAAACAAATAAAAGAAAAAAAAACATTACTTTTAAATATAACAATTACGAATAGTGTCCTCGGCAATTCCAGAAGGCACTGAATCCAATTAAAATTTATTCCAATTTGATTGCCTCAGCCCCCCAGTCCCCGGTTCATCAGCAGCTACCTACTGGAATATCCAGGGGACTGGGGCTTTGATCGAACCAAAAACAAAAAACAACATTAAAAGTAATTTATACATTCAGTACAATTTACTTATGTAAATAGAGGCATATATCCTTCAACCTCTCCTTCCCATGAATGACTAAGCTATTTGTGCCTCAGGTGGCACAACCTAAGAGCTGCAGAGATTATTGCAAGAAGTATACCATTAAAGAGTAATCTAGTGAATTGTGTTAATGAGCAAACTGAACATTATTTCAAATAAGTGTACTTACGAAGCTGTTGACAATGGAGTGGTATATATATAAACAATGTATACAGTTTTTTTCACACTCACTCCATTCACTTACATAAATTTGGAACATATGTTTCGGGAGCGATCCCTCCCATCTTCAGCCTGTTGACAAACTGTTGTTAAACGTGGCGGTTGGGTCTCTTGACATCAAGATCTCTTGACATCAAGAGACCCAACCGCCACGTTTAACAACAGTTTGTCAACAGGCTGAAGATGGGAGGGATCGCTCCCGAAACATATGTTCCAAATTTATGTAAGTGAATGGAGTTAGTGTGAAAAAAACTGTATACATTGTTTATATGAACATTATTTGTTCTCTCCATTGAACTAGGTCTAGTGACAAGTGAATGCAGTAATTAAGTCATATGTGCCCATGTTATGATGAAACAAGGTTAACCTAGGAAATAATCTCGCCCCTTATAGTTAATGATAATGTGTTGCATGAACTGCAGTAGTGCCAATGCTGTCACACATCATACTTCATGTGCTAACGAAAACAAATATTTCCTGTAATTTTTTAAATGTATAAGGATACATTATTACTTTAAATAACAAACTAATTTGTATCATATAGAAGTGTTTGTGTGCCTACCAGCCCAAATGGAATGGGCAAGGAGCACATGGTACTGTTGACATAAAGAGGAATATGATATAGAGATGCCTGCGGTATTAAAAGTTCAACACACATTTTAAAAGTTTAGAATAACTGAATTGACTTTGTAACACTTACATCACTAATAGTTTTCCTCTTTTAAAACTATTAGTGATGTAAGTGTTACAAAGTCAACTTAGTTATTCTAAACTTATATTAAACATCACTGTTACAAACGTCCACCATATTTAACTAACACATTTTAAACTAAGAGTTTTAGAGAAAAAATATTATTCCTTATTTAAAATTGCTATGCTCACAGATTTTATGATAAACAAAAGAAGCTTTTAGGATTATTCTCAACTTAGAGGTAGAATTAAGCCTAGTACACATTAGCAACAACATGTACACAATACTAGGTGTATGTGAAGTTTGCAAGAAGGTGAAAAGTAATCAATATGGTTGGTTGGTTGATTGATTGATTGCTAGTGGTCATTGGAAAAGCTAATATTTATCATTTTTTACCTAGTTTCCCAACAAAGAGCTTCCAAATTATTTCTCCTTTGTTTGTTGCTATCAAGTTGGCTGCATTTTAGTAGATGTTCTTTGTTAAGGATAGTATTCACCTCCTTACACAATGGATAGTAGTTGTCCTTGAATAATTTCATAAAGAGATGTTCTGACAGGCAATCATGCCCAACAATTAAGTGGAATTGAAACCAAGAAATATTAAAACATAAATTTAAAGTTAGATTTCCGATGATTTTATATCAGTAAGTTAAAAAGTATATGTCCTTTATGAAACATAAAATTATTTAAACTAAATACAAGAGCAAATCAAATAAAAACCTTTAAATATTGTACTTATGAAGCTGTTGACAATGGAATGGTAATAAATCCTAAACTTATGTATTCATTTTTTTACACTAAACTCCATTTACTTACATAAAAGTAAGACGCATTTCAGGAGAATCTCTCCCATCTTCAGTTGCTCACCAAACCGCCGTTACTCGAAATGATGGCTTAAGTTAAATAAAAATTCAAAATTTCACACTACTGTTCAGTAAGTTAGCAGTTAAGATACAAATTCTCTAAGGAATATCCTATCAGTAGCAGGACATTGCTGACAAGCAAACAGCATCATAGTATAAGTTTAATGATAGTATCCCACTTTAGACATGCACCAAAGAAGAACTGTATTCACTTATTCAGTTTTTGAGTAACGAAGCAGTGAAACATATTGAAATTCAAAGGCAAATGAATATTCAATATATTGCTGCACATTAGTCACAGCAGCAAGTTTATGAATGGTAAGAGGTTCAGAAATTATGTGATTTCTGGCACATCAAGTTGTGATGCCAGAGAATATTGCAGCAGTTCAAGCCTTTGTGATGAGAGAATTGCCAAGTGACGGTGGATGAAATTACAGCAATTCTGAACATTAGTCATGATTCAGCACACCACATCATTCAAATGCTCAGATGAAGAGGTACACCAGATGGTGCATGAATGACTGCACAGACAAGCAAACAATTTGTTTCTGTAGGAATCCATGTTCTTTATAAGCACAGGAACACTTGCAATGAACATAAAGAGATTGCATAGAAAATGATACGGTTGTGTAACACTTTGGCGCAATAAATTAAATTTTAAAAAAACATTTAAGTTTTTCATTTGATTTGCCTGGACACAATTCTAACACTTATTATTATTGAGACCCATTTCTGTTTTACAAGCAATAGTTGGCACACCAATATAAAAGATCATAAAAATTAATTTTATATATATATATATAGGCATAAGCTTTAAAAAAATATTGTGAGGAAGAAGATCCTCAGCTAGGTAAGCCTAATCCTATCCAATTTCTAAACCTTGATCTTCAATCTAAAGTAGACAATCTTTACTGTCATCCCTATACATCTTGTTAATAGGAAACACTCAAAGAAATGGAAAGGAATGAATTTTATTCCCATTTATTTCAATTTTTTTATAATGTTATACTACACTGCAGCATGTACAATGATGTACATATTCAGTTGCTAAAATTAGTTTCACAAAGTTCTTTTGCCTGTTATAATTATCACTTTGTGAAAAGCCAGCTCCTCCTGTTATGTCAAGTGTCTGCAACAGGGGGTGGTTTGTTCATTCCTTTGTCCTACTGTCACATGATTGCCATGTGACCTTGGTAATCTGTGGTCTTGACACAGTGGCTCCAGCCAAGTCACAGACAGAAGACTGTAGCCTGCCTTTCAGAATGGTTGACTTAATTTTATGCTCAGTGGGAGCTCCTTGCTTGGTCCGAATGTGAGGTAACCTTTTTAGCGTTAATGTGTTGGTTTGGTTTGCATACTTCATAATCTGTTTTAAGATTATGAAGCATGCAATTTAGAGGAGCATGGTTATAAAATTTTCCTAACAAATTAAGTATGAGTTCTTATTTAGATGTTGGGTGTTAACTGTTTCTAGTTATTTTATTTGAGAGAAGAAATATTTTAACTTACTGTATGCTTATAGTATAATAGCCACCCTTTATGAGGAAAGTATATGGTCCTTGCTTATTTGTGCAGTTCCTGGCACTTGTCATAGGTTGCAGAATTTTATTGCCAGTCGATTTAAAATAATTAACCATTGTTTGGCCAGTATGCTTTTATGACTTATGCACTGTTAATAAATTTTATTATATACCATTAATTTGCCTTGGGTCATTTAAAAGTGCACTCTTGCTGTTCTTGCATGTATTTATGGAGCACCTCCAAATACTGCTGTCGACTATTATTACAGACTATCCAACTTAATGGGGTAGTAGCCAAGGCGAACATGCACTCAAGAGGGGCAGATTGGAACTTCATGTGCACATCTTTAAAGTTAGTTATTGTAGGAGTACATTTTTAATTCTTATTATCAGAGCCTGGAAGTAAGGCAAAATGCCTTTTCTATCTGGGTGGATATATTTAAGAGTCAGAAATTAACATGTTTCCATACATTTGGGGTCAATAGGGCCAGTTTTTATTTTGGCTTCTGATGCCAATTTTAAAGTTCAACCTCTTTTTTTTTTTTTTCCTTTTCTTTCTTTTTTTTTTTTTTTCCTCTCCCATGTTTTGGATTGTTGTGGATTTTTCTGCAATTATTTATGAACGTTAGTTGTACTCAGTTGACAATGTGAACGATATGTTCAGAAACATGTCCTGTTATTTTAATAATTAAAGGAGTGAAACGCTCATGAGTGTTGATTATTTTAACTTTTTAATAAACAAAGAAGTGATGAAATTGCAAGTTCGCCTCAAAAATGTCTTTTGAGGATTTTGTTTTACATTTATTTTTTTTCAAGCAGTCAAACTTTTTCCTCAACCCATTCACTTAAGCTCTTTAAATAGCAGCATTAGTGAAAGGAATGAATGGTTACCTCAGACATACGAATACCAGGTATTAGGATGAGGGAAGTTCTGTCCTTTTGAATAGCCTAGTGAATGACCTTGTATCGATCTGTACAAGACAATTTTAGGAAATTTGTGGTGGGTACGACATCTCAGCTGCATAAATGTAACAAACAGATGAGAGTGGTACAGCTGTGCAATAAACCATCCCTACAATGTGTTTAGCATAGAAGTAAGAGAGATACTAACCTGATTCCCCTATAAACGCATAATCAGATAACGAACTCTATCAGAAACCGCTGTGCGTCTTTTTCTCGTTTGACTTTATTTTGTCTTGATCGACATTTCCATGAAGCTGCAATGAAAAGCAAAAAGATATCAGTTACACCCTTCCTTACAGCTGGCATGCAAACCTATTGTCTCTAAAATGTCTCATATGTTGACAATGCACTATCGGTTTTTTCCAATCTCAAAAAGATATGGAGCAGAGAAAGGAAGAGAATTAATTCTCTCTTAACAGGTGAACAATACAAATTGGAGTACAGAAAATCCCAATTTTTTTACACGAACCCCATGCATTGTGAGAAAATTGATGTTTAGTGTCCAGTAAATGCGTATAGAGAAATAAGGCCTATTCTTATTTGAGAATACCATAAATTAACAAAGATACATGAATTAATTAGTCGCACCATGTTTTGAATAACTGGTCGATATTGAATGCCGCTCGGGTATTTACAGCAAGAACTGATGTGTGTGAATTACAGTTTTGTAAAATATGCCAGAAATGCATATGTAGCAGGACATTTCCAACATCTGCCATTAAATACATGCTTATTCTCATTGTAATTATAGTTGTAATTGCGTGAACTTGACCAAGTTGGTGGGATATTACATTCGCTTCGCCGCTCTGACTGCCGGTTCGCCAGCTGCCGTGAATCGGGCGACAAAACCATGAAAGATCCGCTCGCTATATATAGGGCTTTAGCTATAAACCTTATCCGCTCAATTGGTGGTTTATTTCTTGGCCTAATGCACCGCAGCCAGAGCTATGTCCATGCTTCAATTCGCTTTCCTCCTTGTCATATTCTTAAACCTCGCTTTTTGAACATGTTCTTCCCTGCAGGTCTCGCGTCAGTATATATTTATTCGCGAATATTGACTCCAGCAACTTTGGTGTAACTTTTATACGAATCAGCCCGTCATGGGTGTGCGGAATTTATTTAGAACTATTCTCACCTAATGTGCACAAATTTTAATTACAATACAAGCGAAAACATGCAATCTTAAGAGAGGGAAAACTAAACGAAATTAGGGCACATTCAGGATTTTCTATCTATAAGGTAAGATTTAAGTTTAAGAAAGGGTAGTTGAAATACGGACACCGGCGGCTGTGCTGTTAGCCGAGACGTAAAACAGCAAGTGAACAGACAAGGCTTATAACTAATTCAAGAGAACACGCTGGTTAACCATGGTTGGTTTTTATTTATTTTTTTTTTATTTACGGACGCTTTTTAACATCTCAGATCATCAGCGTCCCATTCAGCGCGTGAAACTGACCATAAATTTAGCTCAAATGCCTCTTCTTTCAGCTTGAAATTCTTTTACGTGCCGTAAATCTACAATACGAGACTCGTGGCTTTACTTGCCTTCCGAAGGAAGTCATACTTAAGATTGGTGAAACTAATAATGATGTCAGTACGGAATTGCTGTAAAACGGTAGGGTTGTATCGCTTCTCAATCTGCAGGTGGAACTTAATGATGTACAGCAGTGACGTAGAGTTCAAAAACATAATAAATTAATAATTATACCGACGGCGTACCAATTTAAATTGGTACCAACTCGTGTAAGTAGGAATGAAATAAATAACAAGTCATTATTGGGTGAAACACCGATGGTGGGAGACTTGTTTCATTATTTATGGAAACAACTTGTTAGCCTAGTTACATTAAAGAGACTGGGAATTTCACTACCGAATTCAGACAGAACCTTTTCAGAGTGCAGCTGTACAAATCTACCGCAGTAAACAGTTTCGACTTGCATGAAGGAGCGGCCTTGACAGCAACGCATTCTCAAAGTAAATATGGTTTTTGTTGGCTTATAGAATGAATTTGCGAGGTACATATTTATGGGTTGTCAAAACAAATCGCAAAATATTTGTCCGTGACTGGTTTGTATCTACCTTTGCATACATGAATCTATGCTACAGTCAACGCAGTGAACAACAAGCGGTGAAAGTGTGTCGAAAGGAGAAACTGTTTTGTCGCCTGGAAATGCGTTGACCTTTATTTTCGGCATCCCGAAAGTATAATATCTGTTCGGTGAGTTTGGTGTACTTGGAAAAGGGTTAAATAATAATAGAAACTAATTATGCAACATTGTTGGGTGGTATTTTTTCTCCCCAATATGGTTGTACATAAATTCTGAAATTGGAGAGAAGAGATTAGTAGTAGTATTATACAGGTGTGTTTAAAAAAAAATAGAGCTTTCAAACTTTTGCGGCAAACAAGTATGGTAGCACTGATTAGCTCTGACCACGACGAGACTCCTGTTTGCAGTGCAGTGCTATCTTATATCAGTCGAGTTCCACGCTACTGTCTTTGCAATAGTTGTAAGTGTTCTGTGTTCATTGAAATGAGCAGCGAATTAATGTTAAATTTTGCGTGAAACCACGTAAATCTTTACGGCCTTAGCGACATTTCCTTATTCCCAACATGTGGCTCTGTGGGTATAATTTTTCATCTACGTCATCAATAGTTATTTTATACAGTTTGACAAAATACATTTTTCGATTGGGATGAAACAATTGTAAACTCTTTTAACCACGTGTATTTATCCTGAGATAATGATACTGTAATGAGAGTTGAAATTGTGTTTAAAACGTTTAATTATTAGGTAAAGTTTTTAATAAAAACGGAGAGTGTAGATAGTTTCCTTAAAACATTTTAAATGTGTTCATTTACACTCAACCGTCTTCTATTACATTAATCATAGCTGGAATTCATTTTTAAGCGTTGTAACTTCTGACTGAGCCGTACTAGTATCGGCCACTCCTAGCATCTCTCAATGTCAAAAGAGGCGTTTAGCAAGTTACGGGCAGCAGGCAACTACTGTGTGCTAAGGCTCCTCTGCATATTTCGGGCATGATTTGAACAAATAATCCCAGGTATTTGATTGATAAATACACTCAAGACACAAGGGACTTGTGTACTAATTTAATCCTAGCTTTGTAGTTTCAGATCTGTACCTTTAGTGAGCTCTAGAATCTTCCCTGCAAGCTTAGAAAGTACATCTCCCAAAGTGCAATATCCTACTAGAAATGTTCTTGTCTTTCCAAAGTTTCACACTCTAGTTAAAATAAATTTTCTCATCAGACTGTTTACATAGACGGCATGTGGGATTTTCATGCTAGAGTCCCTCGTTCGTTTCCGGAATGACCAATGTCCAGTAATCATTCTATGACTTACCCGATTTGCTTTCTTTCCCTACTCAATAGGTCCTTAACCAGGTGCTATCGGATATTTTACGAGAATTCATTTCTTGATTGGGAAAATTCTACTATTTTATCCGATGCACTTTCTTGATCCACTAATGTACAGCAGTTTTCTTGCTAATACCGTAGAAAGTATCTGGTTCTAAGTTCCTTAAAACTTGCGCTGAATTAGTTTCTAGAAATACAGAGGAGGGTTATTTAGCATATAGTAAATGGCGTTAGTCACCGTTTGGAAGATTCCGCCATAAACTACATACGGCAACAAACGATACTTTCTTATGGTAATATACCTATATGATTTTATTTCATAAGTTGGTGAAGAAACAAGTTTATTTTCAATAGCATTGTGGCGATTGTGTGGTTCTCTTTTTATTACATTTAGGCTTCCTCTTGTACATATGTTATTTGAGGTACTGGCCGGCAGGGGACGGTTGCTTATTGGGAGAAGCCAGTCGTCAAGGCCGTATAGTACATGTGTAGGTAGCAGCTCGTAGTTGAGCGAGTCTGCGTTCGTCTGCTTTTATTGCATGTAAATGACGTGCAAATTGTTCTTCGTTAGTTATGCCGTGCATAAGTATAGTCTTGAACGGATTTTATGTACCATACTTAACGTGAAAACGAAGTCTTGCAGAGAAGCGATGCGACCATTCACAAGAAAATATCCTGGCAACGGGTCCCATATAGAGAAGCTGTTCACCAAATGTTTAAAAAATTAGGAGAGACCGGAACTCTCAATGACATGAAAGGTGTTTTAAACCACGGTATTATTACGGAAGAAAAGTTTGATGAATTTACTACGGAGATGCCTGCAATGTATTTTCTGTCGTCGAGGACCATCATTTACAGCTTCTCTTATAACACAGGTTAGTACTTGTCAGTTTTATTCTTTAATAACAATACTAAATTTCTGCGTGATGACTCTCCAGTGAATCAATTAATCTCGCTATTTAATCTTGATATTCCTTCCCAAATAGTTTAAATTTACATCTAAATCATAGGCATGTTGTTGGAAACTAACTACCGTAGTTGTAGCACAGAGGCGTGTGCACTAATCATTAAGTTCAACCTGTGGTGTCACCTGAGAGGATAGCTTTAGTTGAACCTTGATTTCAATAACCTAATAACTTTCGACTGCTTGTGGACAGCTATGCATAGGTATATTATTCTCGCTATGTTCGGCAATAACAAGCCTTCTTCTGAATACCTGCTCGAGCTCGCGTGTGATGGAATCAAGCTGAAGAAAATTCTTGAGGCTACAAAAATTTTGTCTTGTACTAAAATGACAACAGAGACAATGGTTAATTCTATGAAGAATAATACCTTCCCATTTTATCCATTTATTTCGCTCGCTAGGGATAATGTGAAGAATAGAGCAGGATAGCCAGTGAATTGCTTCTTTCTGGGAATTTTGTAAATTATTCGAGTTGCAGGACTGACATAGATGCCCACTCAACAAATGCCAGATGCTCCTGGCTTTTTAAGAGATAAGGCTATCAGCTCCGATGAAGAAAGAAGAAAAAAGAATTGAGAAAACAGGCTAGAGCTCGCAACAACCTGTGTAGCTCATAGTTGTCCGAAGCCCTGTTCCACAAAAGTATGGTCTAATACATACAAGTGTATCAGTGCAGGTCCTTGTAAAGTATGGTCTGGTAACTTTCTGATCCACAAAAGAAATGCTGCACTGCTAAAATATTAGCAAAAAGCTACAATATCATTATATAAGAGCAAGATGAAGGACCAGCTGTTGGCTATACGTCGTCATACCTTGAATTAGGTTATGTCCACTCTTTAGGGGTTTTTAATGCAAAGAGCGGATCATTGTCATTTCTGCAAAATGGGTTTTGTTTTTTCTCAGACATACTAATAATTTAAATACTTTATTATGTATTTATCAGCGTAATAATCCACTTAGAGAGGACGGTCCCATAAGGCTACATTTAGGGGCATCAATTTCAGCCGTCATGAAATGGCAGAAGAATCGAGCTTCCAGATTGCTCTCGGTTATTTTATTAGTCCATTTTATCCTTTATATTTATTAAATGTTTATATTGCTTGACAATCACGTTCTCATAAGCAAACAAACTGGGAAAATTGTGCCAAAAGAGGTTATTTTAAAAGAGAATGAAGAATGAAAAGAAATTATTTTCGTGGCATGTAACAAGAACCTTAAAAATATATTAAGTAAGATAATGGTGTGAAATATGCATTTGGAAAGGATACACCAATATCAGTCTAAGCCGTATTTTATTTGCACGTAATCTATCTTTATCATTATATACAAATACTTATTTATTCTTTCATTATACATATTCCTACCTGCATTATCATCACTTTCGCTACTTAGCACATTTGGGTCAACTGATTCCCAAAATCATTACAAAGAATCAAGAATTTTGTGCTAGTATTTGAGGTTCCAGAGCTCCTACACTTATAAAGAAATTTTTACAAATTATCAGTGCCCGACCAATGCTAATACTTCTTGAAACAGAAAAACGAAAAATCACATGTACATTTGTAAGTATGGAGTAGTAAAGTACAAGAGTAGCAGGAACCTTTGTGCAACAGTATTTTCTAAAGACTACAAGTTACAAGTCCATACACTTCTAATGTATTACACCATACTTTTGTGCAACAGCGCCCAGTTCGTCTCCTGCCTTCTTTGTCCTGGCTGGCCCTTATGTATTTGCAAATTGCACAAGTCAGTTGACCACATGTAGGAAGTGTAACAGTATTCATTATTTCAATTTCTTTCTTTTATTCTTAACATCCTAAGTAAGGTATTTTTCTGGAACAATGATAACACTGCTAAGTAAAGTAAATTTTATATGCTACATTACATTTTGTTATTTAATACAACGAGTAAGATATATGTTGTACACAACTGCCTTGCTTGGCTACCTCTTGCACTTTTATTACTTCTGTACAGCTGAGTAAGCTGTATGTCGCACACAACTGCTTTGCTATGCTTCGTATTGCTGTATTGCACTTTTTAGCACACCTTTAGCTCTGCTAATATAAAATGCTATTACATTTAGAGGCAATATATATTTAGTATATATGTAATTATATACTGAAATGAAATAAAGTAACTAAAGAACAATATAACTAAAATAGCAAGAGCTAGAGTAGCAGAAAGGAACGCTGAAAAGGTCACATAAATGGATATTTGGGGTTTATCTGAAAAAAAGCAAATTTGCTCGAAACAGTGCGTTAAGGTGTATTCATTTATGTGTTTTCTTTACTAAAACAGTGAACGTCAGAGTTGACATTACTTTTATACATCTCCTAGAAGTTATTTTATTTGATCTTTCTTTCAATATAAGATGTGTAAATATATATTTATTTCTCTGTCTGCCAATTTACGTCACAGTGAAATATAACAATAAATATTCAATTATGATTAAGAACCACTCAAATTTCACCACTTTTTACGAGCTTAGTTGGACATGTTTCGAAAGTTCTCGCTTTCATTAACAGCACAGATTCACTGTCAGCTTTCATGCGAGGTATGCAGATAGATGTATCTCTATTTTAAGAATTTGAAGAAGAGGTTATTGTTATTTGGAAGTTGGAAATTAGCTATAGCATTTATATTTTTCTGTGTATGAACTAATTCTCCCATACAGTTAATTCTGTGAGCTTAGAAGTTGTTTCATTTTGGAATGCATTATTTTCGGACCAAAAAAAAAAAAAAAAAAAAAAAAAAAAAAGGAATGCTATTGCTGATATTTTTTTTTCTGTGTATACACATCTTATTGCAGCATTACAGCTGATTTCATAAATGCCTGATGCTGGAAGGGAATTCTGTCCTTTGTGTTGGTTTTTGGGTGTTTTAAGGCAAGTTTGTTTATGGGGGGGGGGGCAAAGTAATATTTCTATATTTAAATACGTACAGAAAATTTTGACATGTTCAGTAATAAATGTAAATTTGTTTTATGTATTTCTTGTAATCTTTCAAGGTAGCGATGTTCTTTATTTTTTTTTTTATTTTTTTATTTTTTTTTTTATGATTTCTTTTGACCTAGTTTTCAAGGAATACACTGAGAAATCAGCAATAGCATACCATGAATTCCTTAAAATGTGAACAGCTATCCATAAGTCCATAAAACTAACTGGCTGGGGAATTTATCCATTAAAAATAAATTAAAAAGAAAAAACATCTAGTTTAGTATTTGTTCTTCGGAATAATAATGAATTCATATACAAATTCATAAAAATATAGGCATCTGCATACCACCCTGGAAACCGGAAGGGAAACCTGTTTTTGGTTAGTGTTTAATTCATATCATTTTTGTGGTCTAGTGCTAGCAATGATACTTCCTACGCGGCGGGCCCGGGTTTGATTTCTTCAATTGAATCAATTTCCTGACAGGTTTTTAGGAAACAGTCTACAAAGCCTCTTGAGCTCACCGGCTCATCTATCAACCCGTAGCTATTCTTGGGATAACGTAGCCCCCTACCAGTCATCCCAGTCTCAGAAATGGGCTACAGCCGCCGTCTTTGGGGCAGCATCCCACAAGTCTGAATGGATAGTGGTGGCACATTAAAAAACATTTGTTTTGTTCATTGGAGTAATAATATTCGTGAATAAAAGATATTCAAACGATCGTGCCGTTGGAAAAGTTTCCATATCAATTAGAACGTAATTTTAAACCATCGACCTATTAAAGAAAAAAAGTGAAGTTATCTCTTGCGAATATCGCCCTCCTTCAGTTAATCTGTTTTATTGCGCCTTACGGATATGAGCTCTATCTATAGAGTCATTCTTGTTCAAAATTATTGCTGTACCAATATTGTTCTTTAGTAGTTAAAAAATAATGTTTTAAGTATCTATTCTTAAAATTCATAAAAATCATGTTTTATTTTTTATTTTATTTTATTTTATTTATTTGTTGTAAAAAACGTTTTTAAATTGGGCAGCAAACCTGGTTGAGTTTAAAGAAAGGATTGCAGAATGGGTAGGGATGGTGTTAGCGTGAATGGTAACTTTCGTCGCCTTCTTCTTCTTCTTCTTCTTCTTCTTCTTCTTCTTCTTGCTTTTCAGGATAGGATCGGGTGGTTTTGTAGGGGGAGGAAGATAAGAACAGACCAGATATCCTTGGAAAAATGGCGTCCCAACGTTGCCACATTTGAGAGACCCAGTTTTTCCTTGGAGTTCATATTCCTTTACCAGCTTATGAAGAATGATTCCCACTGGTTTAATTGTAACTCCTATAACCATAATACTACATAAACTGCGATCTTTTAAATAACGTTTTTCCTCTTTCCTTGCTCTTGGTACAAAACTCTTAAATACTAACTATTAAAATATCAATTAGTTGCTAATTTTATACAATAATAGTAATAGCGCTAATAATTATATTCTTGATTTCAAGGTCAGAGGAAAGCTCACATCGCAGATTTTTTTAACTCTAATATTTTAAATTTTCCTTGGCAGATTTACCATTTCCTTTTTGTCGCCAAATTATTATTTAACTATCACTTATATTTTATGATTTTTATGTTCTTCAGTAATGCCACGAGTGCTGATAATAATTGTTTAATAACAATAAGCATTAGTTTGAAACCTCAATTAAAAAAAATGATAAGCAAGGAGGGGGGAGATATTCGGTAAGATAATTGCAACGCTACAACGATGATTTTTTAAGCATAATCATTGAACCACCTTTTTGTTTCTTTTTTAATTATGCGGCATTAGATCTTATACCGATTCATTTATATTTTGAATTCGCAGATCACCAACTCTCTCCATTTTTACAGTTTGTACTAACCGCCAATAATGAATAGGAAAATACATAAGAATAGGGTTCCTAGATTCCTAGTCGATTCGAAGCAAAGATTATAGAAATAAAATAAATGAATGTAGAAGAAAAAAAATACCATTTATCAATTTTTGAGCACCGCGCTTTAAAACTGTCGATTAAGTTCATTCTAAATAAGGTATCAATGTTACCGACATTGGCTGAAAAGCGCTTGCGTGGCATTTAGTTAAGCGTAATAGATATAATCTATTTCACTCTTTACGCATTTATTAAGTTAATAACTATAAACATTTAAAGCGTATTATCGCCACAGGTGGCCGAGGTCGTTAAGGCGCGGACTCCTGAGCGGGAGGTCTGGGGTTTGATTTCCACCAGGATCGTCCTCCCTGACTGAGTTTTTTTTTCCCGGTTTTCCTCATTCCTCATAAATGGCAAATGCCGGGGATGTACGCTAAACGTATATCTGGAACGTTTCCTTGATAATTCTTTCCCAATATATCACCTCATTTCATGTATCATCAGTGTCCACTGTCTGTGGTGCCTCAGTAGTAAAAAAGGGCGTTGAACACTAAGAAGAAGAAGAAGAAGAAGAAGAAGAAGAAGAAGAAGAAGAAGAAGAAGAAGAAGAAGAAGAAGAAGAAGATATTACATTAGGACACATTTGTGTATAAAAGCGATTAACGAAGATCATAATAATTATACATACCTAAATAGGAACATAAATGTAAACAACCATAAATATGTTTAATTTTAATTTTAGGTACTGTAACAAGATCACTTCGTAATGTTTTACTTTCTCAGAATTTCAATACTTGGGAGTAGCTGCAAGCCGGAGATGGTCAATATGTACCTGCAAACATAATGGAAAAAGAAAAGAAGTATGGTTGAAAGGGTGGGCAAGAAGGGATAATCGTCCCGATAATTAGAGAAAGGTTTTCTAGGAATTTGGTCAGAAAAGGTTGTGAAATGTTGTTACCATAGTAAAACCAAGTAATATTAGCATAATACTCCTATAGGCAAGAAAGGGAGGAAAAGAATTAATACACTGCTGGCCATTAAAATTGCAACGCACACAAGAGATGCATTAAATTGACCCCGCATTTTTTCAGAAGGAACGAGAATTATGACTCGACAGCAACGCTAGGAGGTGTCTGAATATCATTAAGGGAGAATTGTGGCATACGAAGAGTGCGGAATGTCATTCCGAGAAATGTGTGCTCTTGTTGGACAAAATGCGTCCACAGCGAAAGGAATATGACGTGGTGGGTGGAGGTAGGAACAACACACAGACATGAAGGATCTCAACAGCCCTGTCAAACAACTGAACGAAAAGACCCACATTTCCACATGACTGTTATGAACATGCACCACGTGTTGCAATTTTATGGCCAGTGGTGTATTTTGCCCATGACACAATTAGCTAATTATAACAAAATAAGCCAATATCCCAATATATTAATATTATCTCTAAATAGTAATTTTTTTCATTACAGCTATGGAATTATAAAGTGACACTGTCTTAAATTCTTTATAGTAGCGCTTAAACATTAATAATAGATAAATAAATGCATTTAATAAAATGTCTTAATACACTTATTAAATATTATTATGAAACAATTACTTAATTATCCCATTGGTACGTTTAATTCGATATTCGTTCCTTTGGTCATGTTTTTAGTTGCTTTGAATAGTACATTTCATCATTTAGCACTCTGGATATATTTCATTTTTTAATTATGGAAATATTTTCTTCCTTTTTTCAAGTGGGGATTTTTCCTTAAAGTAAGAAATACAACGGTAACTCTTGTATGGTTAAATTTTTAATTAGTACTTACTTATATCTCAATAAATAATATAATTGAGAAGCCTTTTAATCATGCGTGTAGGTCACCCGATACGGGTGGCCGAAGGCACGGACTCGTGAGCGGGAGGTTTGCGGTTCGATTCTCGCGAGGAACGTCCTTTCTAACTGAGGTATTTTTCAGGTTTTTCTCAGCTTCATAAATGGCAAATGCCGGGAGGTACCATAAACTTAGCCTTGTAACTTTCTCTTAAAATAAAGAAAAATCCTTTCTTATTTTTTCATTTTATCCCTTTATCACCAGTATCTACTGCTTGTGATACCTCAGTGGTAAAAACGAGCGTGAAACACTGTTAAAAGAATGTGTGGGCCGGCTTGTGTCGGCACCTTTGAATTTGTTGCTCCTAAATCCGGCTCCCAGTTGCGTGTATTTCTCAAAGAATCTATCTGATGTCGAGTCATCATTGCAGCTAACATAATTGTTTAACGAACCACTTTTAAACGCATTTGTAGAGGAATTAATTAAAACGCCAACTCTAATAAATATGTACTTATTCTTTTAAAAATAGACACAACATTCTCGTTTTTTTCCCCTTAAATAAAATATAATTAAGGAGGGTAAATCGTGCTTATTTACTCTGGTTTTGCGTTTTGATTATTTATTGGCAGTTCCTAAAAGACGGTAAAGCATTTTATGCAATTATTATTATTATTATTATTATTATTATTATTATTATTATTATTATTACTAATACTACGGCTACTACTACTACTACTACTATCATCATCATCATCATCCCTAAATTCCTACATTATATTTGGTGAATAAGAATAACAGTGTTTCTCATATCAAAAAGTTAAGTTAAGGAGCTGGCGAGCGCAGTTTATAATTACTGTAAATGATACATCTCTGAAAAGCGTTATTGTATTTTCTGCGTTTTACAGCAGATTTACCATATGACATCCATTACTCGATAATCAAGTGGGGAAAGGGAGGAAGAATATTTTAAACAGATATTAGTTGTATTTTTATATATTTATTACTGCCACGAGTAAGTCATGTTCTTTTGTTTTTGTAAGCGTGCCGCTCATCTCCTGTAAACAATAACAGCGACATGATACAGTTAATTTTTTCTTTGTGGCCGGTGTCAACAGGTTGCTCAATGGTCTCTAAGCACTGACTACTCTCTTAAGGAAGTATAAGAGGAACCTGTCTCATTAAGATAACGATGGAAGAGAGATCTCCGGGAGGGGGTGTATGAGTTAGTTGCGGTTAGTTAGGCTCTGCAGGTAAGATAGTTTACAATTGTAACTGTACTTTTATACGAAGTAGGACATCCTCCCTTCAAGGGCGCGCGTTTGTGTTGGCGATGAACCCCGCCACTTTTTCTAGCTCTTGCAAGTGAGAGGTCGCGAAGGGAGGAAAAAAAAAAAGTGCTGTAACCATAATATTCTGTTCACCTTTGCAAGGCTCGGTAAATTTTACAGTAAGAGTTTGCCTTGCTTTAGCAGTTAACTGTTGATGCAAGATCCAGTTCGTTTTGGAATTGCACTATCACCTAATTCGATTGAGGAGGAATTTAAATGATGACTGATGAATAACCATATGTGGTAATTTTTAAATAGCTATACTATTAAACAGTCTATGATAGCTATAAATAAAGTTGGCTGCTGCACCTCGTAACATGTTTGATAAACGTTACTTCTTATCAGCTGTAACCACTTCCTGGCCAGTATACTAAACATTAAAACGCTATATACATTTTGGGATGACATTCAGTTTCAGCGGAATCATACTCTTGACTACTGAAATCACCAATGATTCAACGTTTGTTTCATGCATAATTTGTTTATTCAAGGATATAACATGTTTAAATACAAAAGTGCTTCTTTGTAACTGAATATTTTGTATTTCCGGTTGTTATATTTAGCTCTGATAACTCCTTGGCTCTTCTGTTTTTTACGTCTCATGATATGTCGAATAATACATAACCGGATCCCGGAGGCCTTGTCTATCTGGGTGAATATATTTAAGAGTCAAATAGAAATGAACAAGTTTCCGTATATTTGGGGTCAGTAGAGGCAGCTTTTATTTTGTCTTTTTTGTGCCTATTTTGGCGTCTGTTGCCTATACTTTCTCCTTTGACAATTTTCAAGGATATAACATTTTTAAATACAAAAGTGCTTCTTTGTAACTGAATATTTTGTATTTCCCGTTGTTATATTGAGCTCTGAAAGCTCCATGGCTCTTTTATTTTTCGTGTCTCGAGATATGTCGAATAATCAAAAGTTTGGCATAATGTCTTTTCTACTTTGGTGGATATATTTAAGAGTCAGACATATTTCCGTTCGTTTGGGGTAGGTAGGGTCAATTTTATCCCCCCCCCCTTTTATGCCTATTTTGGCATCTGTTGCGTATTATGAGGTTTAAATTTTATTATTATTTATTTTTGTATTTGTTGTTGTTATGACTGTTATGGGTCGTTATGGATTGGATTTTCCTCCCTCTCATTTTCTTCCACAATTTTTTAATAGTGTTTAACGCCCGTATTTACAACTGAGGCACTACAGGCGGTGGACAGTGAGAGACGAAATTATATTTTGGGAAAGGATTTTTAAGGAGAAACGTCCAGGCCTAAGTTTAAGGTACCTCCGCGGCATTTGCCATTTATAAGGACTGAGGAAAACCTGGAAAAACTTCAGTTAGGGAGGACGGTTCTGGCAGGATCCGAACTCCAGACCTCCCGCTCACAGGTCCGCGCCTTAACGACCTCACCCGTGGCAGTTTCTTTTACAATAACAGCATAAGCAGCAAGAGCATGTCAGTTTCCAAGTTGAAATTGAATTGCAATGTCCTATTAAATGTTCCAAATGTAAACATTCATTTATTTTGTATGGAACAAATCTCTATGATGCAAAAGTAATACACAGTTCTAGACAAAAGTTCCCCATGTGAACCCACCTTAACAAATAATATTCATAAAAGCATGTTAACATTGTATATGCTCTAAAGTCAGAAAATAAGACATAATATGCAATATAATAGTCGAAACACGTGTTTTTACATCTAAAATCTTAAAATTTGCATTAAACATGAATTTACTCCCCAAAAGACCAAAACATGCAAACTGCACGAAAAAAGTATGGCTATTTGGAATCAAGCAGTCATAAATAGAATATTTGCAATCTTTGAGAAATGTAATAAATTTATGCAAAAATATGCATTTGCATGGAAATCCGGCTCTAATCATTATAATCCCAAAACGAAGAGACAGACTTCTTATGGTATTTTCCTGAAGATGAATGAATGGTGTTTAACGTCCGTTTTTGCTACAGAGGCACCACAGGCGATGGACAGTGATGATACATGAGATGAAATACTGAGAAAGGATTTGTTCGTTTCAGGCGTAAGTTTAGGGTACCTCCCGGCATTTGCCATTTATGAAGACAGGAAAACCTGGGAAAAAACCTCAGTGAGGGAGAACGGTCCTGGCGGTATTACGAACCCAGACCTCCCGCTCACGAGTCCGTGCCTTAACGACCTCGGCCACCCGTGGCGGTTTCCTTTCTGAAGGTGGACCGTATTGAAAGTCCAAAGGAATTTAAGCTTCGCAAAGAGAACGATGGCAAGTTTCTTCTATAAAATGGTTAATCTAACCTTTATTACCTTCGACACAGTTATACAAAGCGGCATGTAAAAGAATCCCTTCCTATGTCATCATTACATCAAGGTCACAGCACCCAAAATTAAGCAGTGCACATTGCTGCAAAACGACAATGCCTCATAGTACAGGGCTGCCACAACATGACTTCTGGGAGAAGAATAGAGTGAGAATAATACCACACCCATACATTCACCTGCGTTTCGAAGACCAAGGAAAAGCATTCGTGGACAGCATTTTTGTCTTTGGAAAAGGCCCTCACAGCGTGTATTATCCTCAAAGAAGCTTAGATTGAGACATTTTTCAAGGTGGTTTCAGGGGAAGAAAAAGTGCGTAAATATCAACGGAGAGAGTATTTTGAAATATTGTAATTGTCGATCCTGGTGGTGTAGTGGTAACCTTACTTGCCTTCTAAACCCAAGATCGCGGGTTCGAACCCGGCCAGGACCGCTGGATTTTTCGGGCGTAAATATCCTAAGTATGGCTTCCTTCGGAAGGGAAGTAAAGCCGTGTTACGGCACGAAAAAGAACCTCAAGCCTGAAAGAAGAGGCCTCCGAGCAAAATTTGTCGGCCGTTTCACGCCCTGAATTGAATGGGACGCCGATGACCTGAGATGTTAAAGAGCGTCCGTAAATAAACAAATTAAAAAAAAAGAAACATTGTAATTATTGTTTTGTAAATAAAATTATTTTCTAAGAAGCCGCTAGACACTTTTGGAAAGACCCTTGCACCATACTTGTTACGGATCTTTTTTGTTTTGCTTAATTCCTGTCTATGTGATTTATTAACGCCGTTCACATATGCCGTTACTTCTATCAGTCATTTATACAGTTACCAGGAAGCTGGTCTTCCACTTGTATCCCCTGAACATGATTTTTTTCACACTCAATGCTTTTCTTATCTGAATGATATCACCTCACGCCACTGTAACCAGGGCTGCTTTTTTCTTTTCTTAAAGACCAAAAATACGGATAATGGGTAGAAAAAACTATTCAAATTGATGACATAATGTTTATTTGGTGATTCATAGTTATTGTTACGAACGAAACTACTTAATTAATAATGCGTTTGTTGCATTCTTACAGTGCAACATTTTCATTCATGTTTATAATGAATGGTTACCGTGCCGAATGTAGCTTGGGATCTAATGTGCTAAAATCAGACTACCTTTGAGCGGATAAATGCACAATGAAGCAATAGAATACTCACCCTGAGTTTCTATGTGGTCATTGATTTAATTAATTATGATTTGGAGGTGATGTCACTATAAAGACGTGCTGAAATGATGAAAGGCATCTAATAAGGTTATATTGTACTTAGATTCATTTGAAATATTAAGTTATTGCGCAAGTATTTTTTAAAAATTTAGCGGTGTAACTATTATTCCTTGTTGAAAGAATGCGCTTAACGTAGATCCCGCCAAAGGATGCAATTGGCTTTGTGCGAAATGCGAAATACACAAATTTCCCGCCAAGTAGACTGTTTCACGCTCAGAAATTATTGATAACGGCACTTACCTACTTAATATTAGAGGGGATATTTGAATTGGTATATCAGCTGGGTAGAGCAAGTGGTAGCTTTTTGAAGAAAATTATGTTTTTTTTTATTAAGATACTAATAGAAAGGCATCTTTTAGAACATTGACAATTAATTTGATAATCGCCTTTGTGAAAGAACTTTTGCCCACGTGACAAATGCACGCCAAAAGTGTAAATCTATTGGTTGTGAGCTGATGACGTAACACTAGTAGGAGGTTTCTTGTGAAGAATGCTTGGATCTGTGCTTAGATCGCTTGGATTTGTAGAATGGTATTAAGAAGCTGAACAGGCTAAATTCCGCCATTTTGAGCTCTGAAGTTTATAAACAGAAAAACAGGTATTATAAAGTCAGAAATAGAAAAAATGAAAACAAACCAGTATTATTGTTCTTAGTTATTGTATTTGTTATAAATATGCTTGATTGTGATAAATCAAGTCTCGGTATTTTCAGAAATTTATGTTTACTACTAAGGCTATAAAAGCAACACATGTTCTACTAATAGTTAGAAATTATGCAGAAAACTGGATAAAACACTGGTATTTAAACATGGCAAACGAAAAATCATTGTGATTCATATTGCTGGTTCAAGGCCTATGATATACTGTAATTTTTCTATGATACTGAAATGTGTTGTAATGCACGTAGCCAATAGTGGACTTGTTGAAACTTGTATGTGTATTTTCTTCATTCTGTTTTTTGAGGCAATTAGGTTATAGACGTGCAGCGTATAAATCACGATCTCAGAATTTAAATTTATAAACATTATTTTACTGTATGGTGCTATTTTGTATTGTTAGGTTGCAGGCATTTTTTAATACCATACCAACTTGCCATAATTTGTTATGCAAGCGATGGTTTAGCTTAATTTTTTGGGGGGTGGAAGTAAAAACATTACAGGTACTTTAAAGGATACTTTAATTTCAGACAATATCTTTCAAAATTTTTACAGAACCTAGAATTTCGACATTAAATAGGTTTAAAACAATATTTCATTGTAACTACAATTATGTGCTTTAATCAACTAAATAAGCCAATTCTTCAGGAGAAGTTTAAATATTTGTAAATTTTTTTCCATTTTTCACCATTGGAGAACAGTGTGCTGCTTTGATGCTGACATTCATTTATGTTTCTAAATGTTTTGAAATTGCTACACAAACAGCTTAAAACAATATGCATAAGCTCATTTCTCTAATGTTTTTTGTTTTCAAGATAAATATGTGCACTTTGCATGTATGCACATAAGGAATGGCAAAAAATGGTAAATAACAGTGCTATTGTTAGAATATGTAAAGTGCGATGTATGTCTAAATATTCCTCCTTGCATCCTTTTAGTGAGTTTTGAAGTTTTTGCAGTTGTACCCATGAAACTAGTTTTGAAAATTTTCTTAAAATCTCCATCAATCCTACCTACTAGGCACCAAAAACAATGAAAAAATGCACTATTGGTCTGTTACTGCTCTAGTGGTTGCAATTTTTGTTTTTTTCTAACAAAACTCTGCATATAACCATCAATGAACAAATAATTTGTCAAGTTCATTAACCATCAAAATTGGATAGTTGGGGGTTGGGGATTAACCTGAAGCAAAAATTTTTTTTAAAAAAAATGACAATTTCATTAGCAACTGCACAATTTTTTTCCACAACAAAACTCTGTGTATTTCATTAAAATAAATGAATAAACCTTGTTTGTGAAAATCAGGGCAATCTGGACATTAAGATTGGGGTATACGTGAAAAACGAGTGGAGGTTTAATCAAAATTTAAAAATGCTCCATCGGCCGCAATTTTAAATTTATTTTGAAGGAAACTTGGTACGGTATATGCCAATTAAATAAAATAAGAAAAATAGTTAATGAGAATTGGTGAAATCACATTATTAGCAATGGAGGTTTACCTAACATCCAAAAATTGATCTAGCTACACCAATATTTGCTTTTTTATTTTTGCAATGAAACTTCATGTATACCATTTATGTAAAATAAAAATAAGTTTCTGCAAATCAGGGAAATCAGGCCATTACCTGAAACCCAAAATTTAAAAATTGCTCTACTGGCACCAATATTTCTCTCTTCACAACAAAATTTGGTATATACCATTTACATAAAATAAAAAAAAATAGCTTCTGAAAATTGGGAAAATTGAACCATTAGGAATATGGGGATATATGTGAAAACCAAAATTTAATTTTCCTTCATTTCAAAATATAGAATATATTAACTCAGCATGTAAACTGTATTTATAATTATGCATAGGCTTTATATTTGACAAAGACATTTTGTGAAGATAGCAAATGTGAAATATTAATCTAATGTGTGTGTGAATTAAATTTGTACTTAAGAGTGCTTGGGAATAACATTGCTTAGTACATTGTAATTGGTTTAGTAACATGTTTTTGTTTTATTGAAACATATGAACATCTTAAATGCACAATGTAACTTGAAACTTTTTGTTATTTCTTTATATTAGTGAATGCAAAGATAATATCAAGGGCTCAGTTCATAAACATAATTACATTTTAAATATCCACACAGTGTAATTTTGTCTATCATTGTTAATATATTTCATTTAATAATAATGAACCATTAATTTTTGTGTATTAATCTTAATAATAATTCTAAAAATGTGGTTTCTCTTTTGTGGTACTTATAGATTGCAAAAATTCTAATTTTGTTCCCATAATACCTCACAGTAATGCTTAACATATTTCATTTCATGAAAGTTATTAAAGTTGCTGAGGAATTTGCTTAGTTTATGCAGCTTCTGCGTGACAGACTTTTGTTTAGTGTGTCTGCACCCCAAAATGTATTTTCTATTTATACAATGTTTTGGCAGTGTCCTGTACATTATTTCAAATATCGTAATTTATAATGCCATTTTCTTAATTTTAATACACTTTTTAATTTTCATTAAAGGATAAGCCATGTCAGAAGGTAGTAAGTCCCGAGGTAGGGCACGGGGGCGGGCTCGAACACAGCCCCCTCAGCAGCCACCAACTCAGGCAAGACGTCCAGGGGAAGCTCAACCTCCACAAGCACAAGCACAAGCACAAAGGCCAAGACCACAACAACAACAGCAGCAGCCACCATACCCAGTTAGTACAATGTGTTATTGTTTTGAATAATATACTAAGTATAATTAAGATCATTATATGATTGAGTGGAACTACACACTTGTTTATAATATGTAGTACTAGTTTCAAGAACCCTTTGTTTGTGAAACTAATGAACTTTGACACTTGCGGGGATGAAAATATAAACTTTCAAGTTCATCACACCTCCACCATAGGAGAATATCCATACCCACAACATAACAAATTATCCAGCAATCGACGGTTAGCTGATGATGCGAACAAAGGGTTTGTGAAACTAGTACCACACATTATAAACAAATAAGTGAAGCAATAAGAGCATGTTAAGTTTGATTCAATCATAAAATGATCTTAATTATATGATTAACTTTGCTGTACAAGTTCCAATCAGCATTTCTATTTGGTATACTAAGTGCATTCTGCACATATTGAGCATATGAATATTACACAACTCTGCTCTACTGTCTCCTAACAGGCTACAATACAACATTATACAAGAATGAACATCTAATAATTCTTTTCGGTCTTTGAATATTCACAGTTGTTGTCTCTCGTAATTGCTGCTTTACATAAAATTTCATAATATAACATAAGAGAACATTTGCGAAGTAATTGCAAATATAACTGGATATTTTAGAGTCCTTAGAAATGCATTAGCATCAAAATAATCATAACAGTAATATAGCATGGTCATGATAAATTTTAATACCACCACGTTTACGTATAGTTCAGCTTTTTCTTTTCATCAAGTGGGCTCTGTGCATAAATTAAGTTGTTCCTCCATTCTTTATTTTACCATTAACCGCAATTCATTGTGTGCAACAATGGTGATGATGATTATTGCTTAAGGGCGCAAAACTGCTGTGGTCATTAGCGCCCAAGTGCAACAATGGGAATATGTAGAAGTTATATGAGAAATTATTAGGCGTGTTTGTATGAACCAATATTATATATAGCATAAGACATTGTTGGGATTGGGGTTTGTTTTGTTTTTGGTGTGTGGTGTATGGGTGACCATCGGGATGCTGATATTTATAATTTTTTTTCCCTAGCTTCCCAATAAAGACCTTCCAAATTATTTTTAATTTAGATTTAAATAGAGGGGATTTTCACAGTGAAATATAGTATAATGTAATAGATTATTTATGAGGAAATCAGTCATTTCATTAGTTTTGTTCCTTTACTTGGACATGTTTCGAAGGTTGATTCTTTCATCATCAGTATGGTTCTACTGTCAGCTTCCCAGTATGGTATTAAGATGTCGCTCTGTAGATTTTATGAACTTTGTGATGATGTTACCGTTGTTTGGAAGATCAAAATGAACTAAATTTTCCTTCTATTTAAACTCATTTAACAGTTGATGATGTGAACAAGTGCTTCAAGAAACATGTCTTGGATTTTTAATTCTTGGGAGTGAAACCATAAAGAGTATTTCGAATATTTTAAACATTTTAACTCTGATTTTATGCCATGGGAATGAAACCATAAATAGTTTTTAGATGTTTGAAATATTTTAACTAGAAGAGGTTTTATGCTTGTTTCACTATATGTGATTGCTGAATGTATTAAAAACTGGAATTAAATTTTCCTTGTTTTCATTTGGAATATATTTTCATTTCATTTAGAATATATTTTCCCAGGTTGATAATTCTATGGGTTTTTGAAAAACTTATAAGAGTTTACATTCATTTTGGAACTTGTGGTGTGTGTGTGTGTGTGTGTGCGCGCGCGCGCGCATGATTTTTCTGTGTGTTTATATTTTACATTTTTCGTGTGTTCCTTGAACTGTAGCGTAATGTTCCTTTTTGTTTTACCTATATATTTCATATTGCAGTCTTTGCAACTGATTTCCTAAGTGCCTGATTGTTTTGCTGGCAGAATTTTGTCTTTTTATGTTGGTTTTTAGGAGGATTTTTAAACTGCATTTGTTCATTGGAACCAAAATAATGTTGACATCTTTAACAATCTTCTGGAATTTTTGGTGTGCCCATGGATGGAATGTAAATTTCTTATATATATGATCTCCTTTGTAGCCTTTCGTGTGATGTTGTCTTTTGTTTTTTGAATTTTTCTATTTTTGTTCTTCACTAGATCTGTTGTGTAGCCATTTTTCTTGCAATATTTATGATTTTTTGGTACTCTGATTCATATTCTGTCTTCTTATTGGTAGGTATATTAATTTGAATGTGAGGATATTGATATTGCATGTTATGTTTTGGATTGTTGATGTTTATTTTTATACAGTTATCTATATGGTCATCTTGCCTGAATATGCCAAATTCCAGTATAATGTCATTTTTTATAATTTTATATCCAGGAAGATAAGGGCCTTATTGTTTAATATTCGCATTGTGAATTTAATAGCGCTGTTTTGTAAGTTAAGTAGCGTAATTACATCCTCTTTTCATTTTTCATTTAATATCGTAAAGACATCAACAACATAATGATACCAAAATTTGTATTTATATGGGAAAGCCTCAACTAATTTTGTTTCCAAGAAATTCATAAAATATTTGCTAGGAGTGGAGAGAATAGATTTCTCATTGCTAAACCCTACTTTTGTATGTGTGTTGTGTTTGTGTGATGCCTCTGAATGTTATCGAAATTAATAGAAAAAAAATCAGTCATATGAAACTGGAAAACAAGGATTTCTAGTTTCTTATTTGTCTCACTGTTTCTTAGTGTCCCCAAAGAAAAACCAATAAATATTATAAAAAAAATGGGTAACATCAATAAAGCTACCTGCAGAAGTAATAGAACAATATCTGAACCTGACCAAAATTTGCATCAGTTAAACCACATTCATTGGTGGGTAACTAATTCATGATACATGGAACCTTGATCTATGGTTCTGGAACCATCTTTTTCCCTTATGTATCATTAAATTTATGTGGTCCCAAACATTTTATCTTATATCTTTTGTAAATAAAACCTGCATTCATCATTCCTTGAATGTCGTTTTTCTGCATTATTTGTTCAAATTGTATCCTTGAATGATTGTTTTTAAACCTGAATGATGAAGCAGTGATCATCTCACATAAAGAGAGTTTGCATCACACTTTATCCAAGAAAGTGTTACTCTAAATCTCCATAGTTGGTGATACTTTTGAGCTGCAGGCTAACGAGATAGTTGATGTGAGGAATGGATCAAAGTTGCCGTGGCTGTTAATTTTGATACTTACATGTGGTGTACGAGGACATTGTCACATGTGGCATTCAAAGTGTTGATGTTGATGGGTTGTGCAATGAAGTGGAAGGAGTCTCAGTGCTATGGAGGAGGGGAGTGAGGAAGACAAAGGTGATGCAACAGAGAAGGCTAGTAAAAACCTCCCCCCCTTTTTCCCCCCTCTCCTTCTAGAGCTTTGTATAATGGTACAGTGCAATGCCATCAAAGCTGACAGTTCTATGACTATCTTTAGTTGCTGTGAGAAAAGTGCTTTTCTAGCTGAAGTCAAAAATCTACCAATAATAAAATAAAATACAGTAGATGCATAAATGGTTTTAAAGTTTGTGAGATTTGGTATGCTGAAGAAAATAGAAACCATCTGCAGAGAGGAAAATTAGTGTTTCAGAAGTACATATGCAGTAGTGGTGAAAACAGGAAGATTTATTAACTGTCTTGAAAAGTTCTTGTCTAATTTTCCTGGACATTGCAGTAGAATTAATTACTTAATTGCTAATTATGATGTGTATTTCTTAATTTCAAGCATAGTGTATACACCTTTATTTGAAGGCAATTTTTTCTTTCAAAAAAGTGCAAAAATATGCAAAGAAATTCTACAGTAATGAAGAAATGTATAGGGTAGAAATGTCTTTCAACATGACTCTTCTTTACACATGCAGTATTTGCTTTATACAGTAAATAAATATATATCTTATTTGTCTCAGTCATAAACTAATGCTATAATTCAGCAAAATTTTCAATTTCTGAGAAACATTCATTTCAATACAAAAAAAGATACCACTGCACTATTCAATTTATAACAAATTATGCTGAGGTATTTAGTAAAGTAAGGTTCAGTGTCTTGCAGGAAAAAATAATAAAATTTAAAAGCAAAATTCTAATTTATGGCCAAAGGAGTGAATAACAAGTAAAAAAAGTAAGATGTGCAACATTAAAGTCTAAAATATAGAGCACTAGGATTTAGTTAGTAAGGAATGAGTTAAACATTTTCTAGGGGTTAAACTATAAGATTGTGATCACATGCAGATATGAGAACTGAAGCTTAGTGTTAGGCTGTAGGTCTACAAGTTAGAAAAGAATAGGAAATTTTCAGTAATCACGTGACTGGGAGGAGGGGCAGGCAGTTAGGCTGAGTTACAATAGTCTATTTCCATTTCTGACTGTGAATCCAATTCAGAAGCCACGTCGGCTGAATGCGAGTCTTCTTCTGCCCTTATTATTTAACTACCAATAGTGTCATCCATTAATCCATAAGATTGCCAGTTATGTGTCTTCAACTTTCCAGATAATGTCACAACACTTTCTCCACTTGTCTCTTGAGTATTCATGGAAAATTTCAGCATATTGTTAAAGCTACATTATTGTCTTAACTATTGCATTATATCTTTCTTTAGCATTGTCATTGTTGACTTTTTATTTTTCTGCTCACTGTTATGGCTCGCATTGTCAATCACAATGACAGAATTACTGGGCAAATTAGGAAGAACTTAATGTTTGTAGCCATTTTGTAAAATATATGGCATTCATATCATCTTAATAATCACGTTTTTTGTTTGGATTTGAGCATTAGCAGAGCATTTTGCATAAATCCATTTTCTCCTCCTGAATGGGCGACTATACACGGAGCACAGAAATCAAATGCAACTTTTGCTGCTTGCTCCTGCAAGTCTCGAGCTAAGATGGGGAGAGCCGAAGATAGTAACCGACAGATGTAGCTAGATATTAAGACTTTCAAGCAAATAGTACCACGTACAGAACGCGTTATAAATTGATGTTCATGAATTTTTTTCTGCTGCAATCAAAGGAGATTGCCACCATTACAGTGATTTATCTCACCCCCCCTCCCCAATCAATTTGCATTTACAAAAAACCATGGGCTCACACATTTATAGGATTTACCCAAGGTAGCATTTGTGTGTGTGTGTGTGTGTGTATCTATGTCTAACTTAAGAAATCAGCCAATCAGAACACAGCTGCTCTGTTCATAGAGCTCTGTGGTAGAATTTATATATGGAGCACATAAATCAAATGTAACTCTTGCTGCCTGATGGTTGCTCCTGCAAGTCTCGAGTGGAGAGAGCGGAAGGTAGTAACCCACAGATGTAGCTAGATAATAAGACTTTCAAACGAATAGTACCTTGTACAAAATGCGCTATAAATCGATGTTTATGAATTTTTTTTCTGCTGCAATCAAAGGAGATTTGCCACCATTACATAGATTTATCCGACCCTATCAATTTATATGTGCAAAAAAACCATGGGTCTACCTGTTTATAGCACTTACCCGAGGTTAGCATTAGTATATATATATATATAATATAAATGAAAAATAATGTAACGCTATTAACACGTAACTAAAATAACAGTAATTAGAAAAACAGAAAGGGATAAAACACTAAGAAAAGGTCACAGATTAGTAATTGCTATATTTCGAACTGCTCGAGTTCTTCTATGACAAATATATATAAATATAAAAATGAATTTAGTTGCGAATTCCAATAAGAGCAGTTTGCCACCGTTATAATATTTACCCGCCTAACAATCCTCTATCAATTTATATTTAAATGTTACAGAGGACAATGCATAGGTTATGTTATGTTTAACAAAAAATAATGCATGCAACATACACTGCAGCCACGCAAAGTAATTTGGCTCTCTCCACTGTCACTTGGGATATGCAGCAGCTAGCAGCAGGAGTTGCACTTAATTTATGCACTCTGTGTAAGGGCAAGTTATAGAAGAGAGAGCTGAAGATCAGTGACTCTGTAGGCAGAATGGTGTCAGTGGACAAAAGATTAATTGCACTGTAAGAAAGCTATCCTTGCTTATATTACTCCAAGCAAATTAATTACTGCACTTTTCATATACATAAACGCTTACGCTGCCTGCTGAGAAGCAGCCATTTTTAATCAGCTGTTAGTTGATCTTTGCTTGTTCTTATTTTTGGTTAGCTAATACATACATTTGCATCTTTCATTGTGAATGCCTACATACTACTAAGTTAACTGTTCTGTCTTATTTTAGTATGTTTAATTTTCATTGTGAATGGGGCATAACACATGCTTGTTGAGAGCTGAACCATACCATATCGTTATTACTGAAACATAATTGACTCCCACCACTAGCACCATGTGCAACAACCAAGACATTTCCATTCAGGTTTTTTTCCAGCTTGCATACCTAAAGGTCATGATGGAGCCCTGCTAATTTTGTGCCTTGGTTTGCTACAACCATATTTTTTTTTTTCTTTAACATACAAATTACTCTGAACGAACCTAATGGAACAAAAGTCAATACAATAATTTACAAACACACTGGTAAATGTTTACAATATTTCTTCCATAAAAATTACCCTCAACAAATTGAATCCAAATCAAACTCCTTCCTCACAGGCCATATCCGTTTGTTCTTAATTCTATAAAAGTATTGTCCTAGATTCCTAAATTGACTTTGATCATCTACAATTTCTTAACTACAATTAACTTATTTAACTTCTACCATTTCCCATTTATCAGTTGTTGTCTCCATTCCCTGGTTCTTGAGCATTCAAACAGGATATGTTATACATTTTCACATTTCCACATACAGGACAAAATCCATGCTCACCACTAGTCCTAAAACCACTTAATCTCCAAATTCCCAATCTAAACCATGCCATTCCCTCTCCTGCTTATTATATTTACTAATATATCTTTCTCTTTTGGTATTCTTATCTCTTAATAAAACATTAACTAACTCTTCTCCTGCATTATAGACATCTGCCCATCTGTATTATCAAACCTGGCTTTAATCTGTTTCCAAAAACCTCCAAATGGCCTCTTCTTAGCCATAGATCCTGCATTTCATTCTTCCCCGCCACGGTGATGGCTGAGGTTGTTAAGGTGCAGACTCATGAGCAAGTCAGGTCAGGGGTTTGATTCCTACCAGGACCGTCGTCCTTGACCGAGGATTTCTTCCAGATTTTCCTCAGTCCTCATAAATGGTAAATGCTGGGGAGATACCCTAGACTTAGGCCTGGAACACACTTCTTTCTTTAAAAAAAAATTCCCCATTTATCATTTCATTTAGTGTCATCAGTGTCACTGCCTGTGATGCCTCAGTTAAAACAAGCATTAAATGCTATTTAAAAAAAATAATAAAAAAATTGCAATCCTCCTTACTCTTCCCCAACTTTGTGCACCCTATAACAATTACCTATTTCAGACTCTTGGTATATTAAACATTCTTTAATAAGGTGGTCTGCGACATTTGTTGTACCCTGAACCAATACTCGCACACCTTCTCACACCAACCATCTCCATTTCCAAGAGTGCTCCGGCATTTGCAGCATTTTTAGGGATTCCCAACACAATCTTACAAAAACTAAGTACCCTAGCTATCCATTTTCATCTTTACTGTATCCCTCATAATTCAATACCATATGCCCACCTAGACTCCACCATTGTCCTATATAATCTTTCCAACCAACAGCTCAAGCGCAACAACCATTATTCCTTTAATAACTTCAGAAATAGTAAAACCTTGGTTAGCTCAAATTTTTTGTTTCTCCCATTGACCAGAAGCGCTCAAAATCATCCATAAATAGGACAGTTTCTTTGCAATCTGTATCTCCTCCTTGGCCATATACCACTTCTCATCCTTCCTCAACTTATTTCCCTTTTTAAATACCATATTTTTTGTCTATATTGATTAAGTTTAAGGTCACATTTTTTGCAGTACCTCATAATTTCTGATATACATACTTTAAACC
Source organism: Metallyticus violacea (assembly GCA_030762175.1). Lineage (NCBI taxonomy): Eukaryota > Metazoa > Arthropoda > Insecta > Mantodea > Metallyticidae > Metallyticus > Metallyticus violacea. The sequence goes on from CM060841.1 coordinate 70,243,288, forward strand.
TATTTCTTAGATGGATGCAACCATTAAATCATTGGCTGCATAAAGTTAGCCTGGGATCTCCAGTTTATTTAATATTGTTTTGTGAATATTTACTTGCTGTAAACCTACCACTATGTCATCTATAAATAAATTGAAAAGAATCAAACTTGTACACCCTTGTCTAAGCCCCCTGAGTAACTTCCTCAGTCACGCGCCCTTTACCAAATCTAACACAGAACATATTACCCTTATAAATCTCCTTCAACAAAAAATTGTCTCCTTAACTAAAATTGTTAATTATAACATTGCACAGTGAAGCTAATCATATATCATTGTGTGATGGAGTCGAACTAACACTCTTTTGTATTTATATAATTTTGAAGCTGTTTACAGTGAAGATATTGTATTAATTTAAATAACACTCTTTTACTCTTTACTTGTTTAAATATGAAGGACCGCTTTCACGATCCCATTGTCAGCCCATTGTGGAGTCAGTGTGTTTGTTCGACTCAATCAGACAATGATCTAAATAAATCATCTCCTTACTCATCCCTTTATACCATAATCTATACCTAAGTGCCTCCCTACTAATTGATATATGCTTTCTCTAGGTCAACAAATACAGCGTATTATCTGCCCTGTGTATACATCATTGTTTCAATAACATACATTATCAGCAGTTTTTCTGTCTTTTCTAAAACCTGATTGAAATGAGATTAGAGTATTCTTTTCTATGAGATTAGAGTATTCTTTTCTACCCAGTAATTTATTATGTTGACTAAAATTCCCATATAAAGTTTGCCAAAATTCGACAGAAGAACAATTAATTCCTCTATAACTTCCTGGTTCATCTATAGACTCTACCCTTATATATAGGGTATATAATAGCTATATGCCAATTCTTGGGTATCCTCTTTGAACATTTAATTGAATTCAATAATCCTTTCAAGCACTCTAATATTTGCTTCTGACACCATACCTGCAAAAATTCTAATGGCAATCCATCTTTTCATACTGCATTATTCTTCTTTCCCTTCAGAACCTGCTTCAACATCTCTTTACAAGAAAACTCATGTCCAGCATCTCATTGTGGCTTAATTCCAATTCCAACCCTTCATCACAAAGTTCCTAAATTTAAATAAGCCTTTAAAATACTCCATTTCTCCTGCACAATTGGTTTCCTGCTCTAGCTTCTGTACAGTTTCTTATAATTTCCCATATTAGTTGCACCTTCCCTAATCCAATTTTTTCCAGTATTTCTGTGGTCTTTTTTTTTCATCTTTTTACCAATCTAATAACCTTTTATACAGAAACCTTAGCTTCTCTTTCTGCTCAATCTTTCTCTATCCTCCTGAGGTTTTCTCTCCACTTAATTAAGATACCCTTTGCTAAGCTTCTCATTATTCTGTATTCATAATCAAACTAGTCATTGTGGTTTTCCATTAATTCCTTGTTCTTATGAACACGCTATTTCCCTTGACAAACTGCTTTTCAGGCCTTTCCAGAATCCCAACCTGACATACCTGACCTCCTCATGCTATTTTCCAGACTATATCTGAATTCCTGCAGTTTCTTCTGGTTTTTCAACTCATTTTCCACATGCATTTGTTCCATGTTACCAGGCTCAGGGAACTGTCCTGTGATGTTGACACAACACTCCCACTTGATACTTCTCTTCTTTCTTCCTTCATCTTCTCCATCGTATGAAAATAATTTGAAATTAGAATGCCTTAGTATACATACTCAAATCATGAATGGCTGCTTGTTATAAACAAAGACCACTTTGTGCTTCTGAACATACCTTCAATGATACATGTGTTTCATCATGAAAACCATAAAAGTTTACTGTTTCTTCATTAAAACCAGAAATTAAAGTAGTATTGCATTTTCATTGATTAAACAGCAACTGTCTTGTAATACGGAAGTTAATCAAAAAGAACAGTGTTGACATTCCAATCTCAAAAGTGTCTGAGCAGTTAAAGGCATTACTTGATAGATTATGTGTAAGATATAATGTGGATTTGAATCTTCTGCAATTTCTACACCTTTTACTTTTAATATTTTTGTTGTTTGCATGAGCAGCAACTCAGTATGACTTAATTCTGAAATATAAGAGGAAGTTTTAATGTTTGTAGTTTTAAAATATATATTGCTGCTTTAAGACCTTTTGACTGTGATGTTAAAAAATAAATGTTTACATTTTAGACATGGTTTAGTTTATATTAAAAATGAAAATAAATAAAACAAAGCATAAAAATAAAAAAACCGTAATACTCAATCCAATAGCCTTCATGTCGAAAAGCTTGTTAATTTTTCTTGGCATTGATTCTTATCATCTGGAAAACATAATTTGGCTATTCTGCAATGAAATTCCATGTCTCAACACATATTCTGAGAGGTGGGAAACTGGAATTTTGAAGAGTCTCCTTTATTTTTCCCCAAATATTTTAAATAGGGTTTAGATCAGGTGATTTGAGATTTGAGGTATCAGTGAGATATCCTGAAGCCTATCAAACCAACACTGACAACAAGTTGATTCAAGATGGAGAGGATGACTCTTTGAAACCAGTTCCACTGTATTTAAAAAGTAAGTGCTGCATAAGAGTGTGTTAGACAACAGATTAGATAGGATTTACATTCAACAAGCTTCACTGTGCAAGTTTCAGCAGAATTTTTTAAAAATTTCTTAATTTTTTTTTAAAGTTCTTAAATGATTCTCAATTGTTTGTGGTTCATATGCCTAACTAAATGACTCATTTTAAAGGAAAATGACTAATTTTCATAAATAATATTTATTTATTGAAATGCTAAGGACATTAAAAGTTGGCCTCCACCTAGCTGGTCCAAGCAATTTAAGTGTGACCCCACCACAATTCAGTTAGTGAACATAGAAGATGGCTGTACTGTAAGATATTGATATACAAGTAAATGAATAATCAATATATATATATATATATATATTTTAATAATACTATTTAATAAATATATTATTTGTCTTATGGCCTTGGCTAATAACCTTAATGTGTTTATCTTTTTTTGAATAATTTCCCTCATACTCCATACCTTAAAAATATCAAGGTAAAATTCCTTGTATCTTCCTCCAAGCACGGAACCATGAATCTACATGGCAACTCAGTTGATACAGCATAAATTCGGAAGCCTGAAGATCAATGGTTCAAATATTGGCTGTAACTTGAAGTCTGAGTCTTTATTTCCAACTTATGTTGTACACATGACTGTTGTGAAAGAAATTTTCCCATATATAAACTCCTATATAGTAGTGGTAAAACAGAAACCAGGGTTATAAGTACTGGAATATTGTGAGTTTCCTCTTAAGCAGTTAATCTCTTGTAGTAGAGAAAACTTGATGGAGTCTCTGAAATATATAGAATCAGATGAAAGAGGTTTGTGGCTCTGTGGTTAGATGAGGTGAGGGTAGCACAGTTGGTAGAGCATCAGCTCAAAAGGCTGAATATCATGGTTCAAATCCCAGTCAGGAGTCTGATTCTTCCTTTCCAACTTATGTCTGACATAAAGGCTAGTGTGAAAGAAGAATTTTTATATATAAATGGTAATATGGTTTTCTTTCACTACCAGATTGCACATCTGCTCATGTGTTGTAAACAGAACGTTTATCTTAGCCAGGCTTGTCATCCTAGCACCCTCAGCATTTTTGTGTAAAATTTGTGATGAACTTATATTTAGAGTATATCAGCTCTTCACTTATTTGCAAAGAACTTATGTCCACAATTATAACTGTCCAATGTTCAGTTAAAATAACCACTTGGGGTAAAAATGTGGAAACTTCATAATTACTTCAAGGAAGTGGTGCCCATTTGCATGGTACAAATCTTTATTACCGTTGTAAAGATTAGCCTAATTATCTATTAAAACAGTATAAATGAAATACATTATGAAATCTAATAGCCTTGTATGTTATTATAAGAAGGCCAGTGGAAGATCTGCAGAAAGCAAGATGGTATGATTAATTAGTTGCAGCTCATGCATGCACAGATCAAGGTTTTTCCTTTGTTAATTGCAATTGGCAAAACAGTTTTGTGATTTTATAGTTGCACCTTTTGCTTTATATACTACACAGTATATTATTGTATTTATTGTTAATTTAAAGATAACCATTTTATTTATTTATTTTTCTCTCCAGATTATGATATGTTATTATCATGACAGTTTTCTTCATGGTCTCCAGATAACCCACAAATGTAGCAAGCAATGTTATTTACTTCTAGGATTATTGTTTACTATAATTTAATTGTTTTATCAAGAGTGGACTATTATTTTTAAGTGAAATGCTATATTAGATGTTGGTTGTGGATAAAGTATGTGCCAGTGATATAAAAAAAAAGTGAAAAGGCTCAGCATCTGTTCAGAAAGATAGAAGGGTTTATTACAGCTGGTGCTGTAAGTAAGGCTCATTTGATGTTTCATCAATATTTGCAGGAAAGTCAAGGTGGAAGAGCACTGCACCGTGGGGCAAGGGGAGGTGCTCCTGGAGGAGATGACCTATCAGGAAGAATGCAACATATGGGTTTGGGAGGTGAGCCAAGTATTATTATTATTATTATTATTATTATTATTATTATTTATTTCCTTTCTAAAGCTGAGCAGTAATATCAAGATGTGTTTTTAAAAAAAACAAAATGTCTAATTTTAAATGCATATTATTTTATTTATTTCCCCCCCATAATTATGAAAATGGTAACTATTGTCTGTCCAATATAAGAACTAAACCATGTTATCTCACTATATGCTAGCTGTGCTGCTTTGTGCAAGTAAATTAATATAGTAGAACAGCAATTCATTATTTTTGGAGGGACCAGGTTATACAAAAGATGGGAATGTGGAAAGTTTATAAATCAATTTCAAAAATAAATAAAACCAATATATAAACAAACCCTGACTTTTCCATCAATTTTATTGTTACCAACACATTTTGCATATTTGTCACTTTCTTTGAAAAAGATCAGTAATTGACATTCTGCTTTGCTGCTTTTATTTTCATGGGGAAACATTTTCCACATTCAACACATTCTTTTGCTTACTACTGTCATTGTCATGTTCATAGTAATACACTCCCACAGTTTCACATGCTCTTATGGGCAAATGTTGGCATGGCTTCTGATTGCTTTATATAAAATCTATTATAAACCAGTTAAAATCTCTTTCCCTTGGGAAGGGTTAAAATTCTAAAATGGTTAAAATGGCTAAAATCTTCAATGCTCGTAAGTGTTTCACTCTTTAAACTGTTAAATTCAGGACATGTTTCGTGACCATTTCAGTCACATACGTTTTACTGTGTGGATTTCGATCAAGTTTTATATTGGTTATAATGGCTTCTGGTGTTGGATTATCTTCCTCCTCTTTTTCATTCTGCTCCCCTATATCATAAACACTTGCTATTTCTCCCACCTTGTTGCACGCTTCATCAGTGCTTTGAACACCACATGTGATAAATGTCCTCATCTGTTGCCACATAGGTGTCAAAACTGACGACTACGCCAACTCTGGCCCATTCTTTGCATCTGTGCTATCAGCCTGCTGCTCGAAAAGTATCAGCAACTAGGGAGAGTTCGAGTCAAACTTTCTTGGATCAAACATTTCTCTGTACATGAGAAAATCACTGTTTCAATTATTACAATTTAAAAACTATTCAAGAATAGAATTTTTCTTAGGAACTAAACTTTTTAAACGAATTATGAGGGAAAATGGTGAATGCTGGTTTTATTTACATAAAATATAAGGTAAACGTTTAGAATGGCATAAATTGAATGATACATCCTGGAAAACTATGGTTCTGGAAATGGTAGATTGAAGTTCCACTGTACACCCAAAGTGCAGGAATATGTGACCATTATGGACAATGTAACTGGGGAAAAAAAAAAAAAAAACTGGGTATTTTGCATTTATCTGGTAAAACAACCTCGGAAGGAAGACTGCACAAAGTAATTGCCAGAAAAAAAAAAAACTTTGAGAGATAAAAGTGATGACTTCGAGTCAAGTGATCTCAGACCTGCACACTTTGCAAATACTGAAACAATATGATTTGATATTCAATGTTCTACCTGTTTAATTTGACAACACCTCTTGCTGCAGGTGTTCAGTTTAGTTTTTTATGTATAGTTTTCAGTCAAAGGAATGTCATCCAAGTTAGTGCAAGTTTTGTTTGCGATATTTTGTATATTTTACCATTACAGTTTTTCATTAAGTAAATAATGAATCATAGGTAGGTTTCCATTTAACACACTGATATACTAAGAAAGCTACAGAATGATTCGCTTGATAGAGGCCCCAAACTATTGTATGTAAAAACCTCTTATTTAAAAAATGTTTTGCATCCTTCAATGATGCAAAACTGGACAGGCTTATAATCTGGTGTTATCCTATTTTCAAGCACCCAATAAATTTAAATATTGTACTTACGAAGCTGTACAATAAATTTGTAAATTTGTCCATGCATATATGTTTCAGACAATGGCAATGGGAGTGTGCCAGTGGGTCGAGGTGCTGTGAGAGGCAGAAGGCAAGCAATCGATATCATCAAAACTAGACCAGAAGCAGTTGATAGTAAGAAAGGTAAGTTATATATAACTAATAGAATTAGTCATATTAGTGTGCTTAAAAAATAAAATCCGTTGTGTATGGTTTTTTTTTTAAATAGACAATGTATATTGTGTTAATGAAGTACACCAAAATAATTTCAGAGAGTGTGGAAATGTAGTACATAGTAATTTGAGATAGTTAATGTATGGCCTGTATTTTCAAAATTCGAAGCTCTGGTTATAAGTTTCTAAAGCACCTCTGGCATGAAGATGCCCCTGGAAAGCATAACAGATGATAATGAAGGGAGGTTTCTGAACGTGTCGCTCTGCCACCATGGTTATGCTATTAGATTTAGAATAAGAGGTGTTTGTTTTACGAGTTAAAATATCATTCATCACATTTTTTTCTTTTAACTAGAGACTAATAATACAACTTTTAGCCTACATTTAAGTTAATGTTTCAATTTATACACTTAAATCTTAACATATTAATGCATATAATTACAAATCTTTTAGTTATTGTACTTACCAATCAGAATCGTTTCCTAAGTATGTGTTAGGTAAATTAAGTTTTAGGCATCCTGTTAGTAGTAAATTTATTAGCCATTGTCTGTTGGCAATACATCTATTGTTGAGAAAGAGAATAAATAAAAAAAATTTAACAGTATGACAAGAATTGAACAAGCTGCCTGGGAATATCATTACTCCACACACAAGCAGTTAAAAAGCTCCCTCTAGAGTAGGCTGTATCAAGACTGACTACATTTAAATGTGGTTGATGAAATCGATCTTGGCTACATGATACAAGAAGGTAGTTAAAAAGTTCAGTGCCGTACTGTCAAATGATTAGTTTGAGAATTGAAGGATTTTTATGATCTTGTAAATGCTGATAATGGCCTGCAGTAAATGGATATTGGTGATGTGGTTGATGAAATTGATCTTGGCTACATGATACAAGAAGGTAGTGAAAAAGTTCAGTGCCATACTGTCAAATGATTAGTTTGAGAATTGAAAGATTTTTATGATATTGTAAATGCTGACCTGCAGTAAATGGATATTTTTATGCTTGCAAGGAAGTTGTAAAAACACTCCAAACTAATTTTTTCACCTGGCTTGGCATTAACACCGACTTAATCAGCATCTCATACCAAAATATTTAATACTGCATTATGTTTAGTTGTGGAGCATACATTGCCTAACTCAAATTGCTTATATGCATCTCTACACTCTGAAACTATTTTGGTGTAGTTCATTAATACTCTGTGTATAAATTATATCATGCATAGTGCAGATTTTAATATCACAAAGTTTTAAAATATACAGTGAAACTGTTTAAGATGAACTGACTTGGTCCTAATTTTTTTTTTCTGTTGTGGACAGGTTTTGGTGTTATTCAAGTATGAAGTTTAAGAACCATGTCATATGTAATATCTTAAAAAAATACATTTACATGTTCTTTTGATGTCTTGTCACTTACTACATTTTTCTTCCTGCAAAGAGTGATTTTGTAAGAAGTGCCCTAAAAATAAACCTTATTACCTTTGTATACATTACTTAGTTGAAATTACTTGTGTTCTCAGTTTTTCTGCCATTGTAAAACAAGGGATCTTGAGTCTGCCATTCTTGTTTGTCCCACACATCTGATTTCGGACAGATTTTGTCTGTTTGTAATACTTTCTACCATTCTTTATAAGGTTTAAATTCTAGCTTTTTTTAGCTTCTTCGCCAGTTTGAGAGTTTGGGCCTGCTAAATAAGTGCCAAAATGGTCATGAACAAACATAGCGATTCACTCATTCTTATAGTTTTTTTTTTCCTTTTTTTTTCTTCCCCCATCCTTTTTTCCCTTCATTTTCTTCCTTTTTTTTTTCTCCTCCCTCTCCATGTCACCATTATTGTGTGCAAGACACTCATGTTGCAATCTTTATTTTTTCAATGTTGTGTATTCTATTTATATTTAAACTATTAACATTACTTTTCTTATATTCCATTTTTCCTTATCCTTTATTTTAGTAACATTCACATTATTGCATAATGATATTGTCAGATTTTTATGTGACATGTTGCAATTTTTGCTCTGCTGAGTCATTCATAAGATGTTCTGCAGGTAGGCTGTATGAAAATTCACAGAAAGGGTCCTTCTGCCTAATCATTCTGCCTTCTGAGATGTATTCCTTTTGTTTCAGAATCCAAGGATTGCAAGGTATATTTTGAGACATCAATGTGGCATAAGGACATTAGGCGGGGTGAAGGTTGCTATGGTCTTTTCAATAGTCCCCAATTAGTGATATGCACTTCCTAATGTGCTTGCCAGTTCTGAAAAACATGTTGGTAACTGTTTTTTTGACATTCTTCAAAACTGTCTCTGCCTTCTTCATGTCAGCTGTTGATTGACCAAAATTCTGGCCCTGCAGCTTGTTTTTCAGATGAGGGAAACAGAAAAACATCTAGGTCTGGGGTATATGGAGGGTAGGTCGAACATTCAATATTTTTTTCTGGCCAAAAGTTGAGCAACAACATTATAAATGTGAGGGTATGCATGTGATGGTAAAGGCATCAACCAAATGAATGCAGCCCAGGGCACTTTTGTCAGATGTGTTTACCAAGAATGCTTAAAAGTCTTATAATATGATCCCATAACTGTTTTTTGGGACACTTGATGTTGATAAACCATTTCACTGCAGTCTAATAAAATCACCATAATCTTCCCTGCTGGCCAAACATCCTTGGCATTCTTTGGTGTCCGAGAACCAGTGGATAACTGTTATCTTAGATGGAGCAAGGTCCCCAAAATCCTGGTAAGGATTTAAATTACTCTTGAAATCATAAAGAATTGTAGCATGAAAATGCTCTCTCCCCAGCTCCATTGTATCAACCGGCTGCCTGTACATGGAAGGGATTGTTTACCCTGACTCTCTGGAATGGTAGAATTTTTTTTTTTTTTTTTTTGATTCACTCTATTTAAGGATGCTCTTTAACATCTCGGGTAATCAGCGTGCCATTCAATTCCGGGTGTGAAACGGTCGACAAATTTTGCTCAAGGCCTCTTCTTTCAGGCTTGGTGTCTTTTTCATGCCTTAAATGTACGACATGGGACCCACAGCTTTACTTCCCTTCCGAAGGAAGCCATATTTAGAATTTTTATGCCCGAAAAAATCCATCAATCCTGGCCGAGTTTGAACCTGTGACCTTGGGTTTAGAAGGCAAGTATGGTTGCCACTGCACCATCAGGACTGACAATGGGGGGAATGAGGAAGATCATAACTGGTTACTGTTTTAATTGCAAGCAGGGGCTATAACATGCCAAATTCACTTTAAGTGAGTTGACATTCATTTTTCCTCATCTCAAAACTTTCGTAGTGTCCCCATAAATGCATATATTATATGGTTTTTAAAAGTAAAATGTAGTTAGGTATTGATTAAATTTGTAATTGTTTTGGAGGGTTGGCCTTTAGGATAGAAGGGACATTATGTAAAAAAGATTTTTGCATTTTTAATATACTTTATGCCCAGAAATTTATTATGCAGGTTGCAGTTAGCAGATGTTACCTAATACTGATACCCTTTGTTGTTACAACTGTTAGTAAAGCTGAAGGCCAATAAGAATACCCCAGTGCTCCCTTAGTATAAGTAATTTATTTATACTTTTTCAGTGACATATATAATATGATTCAATTTATTTTTATTAAGTGGGTTATTTAAGGATGTTGTACAGATATCTGGTTATCCCATTCAATTCAGGACATGAAACAGCAGCAGATAAATTTTGCTCATAGGCCTCTTTTTTTCAGGCTTGAGGTTATTTTATGTGCCATAAATGTATACATGGGACCCATGACTTTACTTCCCTTCCAATTGAAGTCATACTTGGGATTTTAATCCGTAAAAACCCATTGCTGATTTTAAGCCCTAAAAATCCATTGTCCCTGACAGGGTTTAAACCTGGAACTTTGGGTGTACAAGGCAAGTTGGTTACCACTAAACCACCAGGACTGATAAAATGTGATTGATGACACAGACATCTACAGTTAGCAGTTTTAATAAGATTCATGGTCATTTTCATAAACAAATGCATGTTACTTTGCTTCACTTTGATTACAGGCGTATCAGGCCGTTCTGTGTCGTTAAAGGCTAATTTCTTCAGATTAAAGTCTGTACCAAATTGGTGCCTTTGGCAGTATAGAGTTGACTTCAGCCCAGAAGAAGACAGAATAGGAGTACGTAAAGCTCTTCTAAGAGTACATAAACCACAGCTAGGAGCATACATCTTTGATGGAACAATGTTATTCACTGGTGTAAGACAGGAAAAGGAGGTGAGTACAGAGTATTGCCTGATGCAGAAACGAACTGTGAGTTTTTTCTTTTAAGGAGTAATTATAAACAAAAACATTTTCAAAAGAATAGTCATAAATACATGTTTTCACTGTTAAATATTTTCTTACAAACTTTGTGTCATTCTGCCATTAGCTGGATTAAAAAACTAATATAAATTATTAAGAAGAATGTATGTGCAAAGGCCAATTGAAAAAGAGTGAGAATGAATTTGTTTTACTACTCAGTGATTATATGGCAATTAAACAAATTTTCGTCAGAATAGACTTGTGAAATCTGGGAGGGATTAAAGTGGGCAGATAAAACATGAGTGATCAAAAGTAGCTCTTAATGATGAATGGTATGGAGCCTGAAATTTTGCAGAAATTCACCATAGAAGCATAAAAAATGTTGCGTTAAGTTTTTTTATTTATTTATTATATACATAACAGCATTTCATTGGTTCAAGCCATTTAGAAGGGTTGTGTTTTGACCACAAAGCAGAGCACTGGACAATGAAAGTGAATGAGACAATGAATAATATAGCTGCCATTGTTTTGAAAGATTGTTAAATAATATTAGGTAGACTGGTGGATATACATTCTCCATGGTAGTGCTTTCACCATAGTGCACAATTGGTTGCATCAGTCTTATAGGCACCTGCACCTAGATAATGATTCATAGTCTGATGTTTCAAATATAGTTGCCCAATATTTTACCCAAAAAATAAAATTTTTGACACACCCTCCTTAAAGCCCAGATTGCTCTACCCAACTCTTTGTTCTCCCATCTAAAATGATTAGTTCAACAGCCATTCTGAAGATGTCAAAAGATGGGTTCTCTCTTTTCTTCTTCTCTCCCCCCCCCCTTTTTTAGTCAATAAAGTAGTATGTGACATTTTCTTATCTTCAAAGAGAAAGTATTCTAGTTGACTCAAAATTTTCTTTTATTGTATATTTTAAGTAGAAATTTGGGGTAAATAGGATGTGTTGTTTTGAGATTACTCAGGCATGTAAAAATAAAAACCAAACTTTAGAAAAAGCATTGCATTTATTTGCTCTAAATTATGTAGACATTTATATGAAACAATTGTCATTAATGTTGAATTTTTCCTAGGCCCTGTTTTTGTTGATAGACTATCTAATGGGTAAATCTTTTCAGAATATAAGATACGTATTCCATAACTTTATCCCTCGGATAAGTTTCTGAAAAGTCAGTTAGCTGTTATGAAGCAAATGACCTTTCAATAATTTTTTGCAAGAAAATTCAATATATATCTCCCATAAGCTTTGATTAACCTATAAGATGGACTAATGTACATGTGGTGAAGTTTTAATAATAAAAGAACAAGATAATTCCATATTATAAATTATTTGTGAGAAAATCACTCAAATTTTACAAGTTTTGTTTCATTTTAAAGCAAAACTAGTGAAATTTGAATGATTTCCTGATAAATAATTTGTTATAATATTCTATATTTCACTGTTAAAAATCCCAGCTATTTAAAAGAGATGATTCCATTTTGAAAATTGTATGGTTATGTTGCACAATTTCTGCATGAGTACAAAGGAAGAAGAAAGAAAGAAGGAAAGCTGTGGGTCCCATATCATAGATTATGGCACGATAAAGAACTTCAAGCCTGAAAGAAGAAGTCTCTGAGCAAAATCTGTCAGTAGTTTCTTGCACTGAATTGAATGGGTTGCTGATAGACCTGAGATGTTAAAGAGCGCCCACAAATAAATCAAATCAAAAATCTTCAAGGATGAACATTCCAAAGATCAAAGAATGATCTTTGGAATAAAGAATGATTTAAAAACTACAATGTCAGTGTATGAATGAATATTTATTATTTCTACACATTACAATTATAGTTTTGCAATACTTGTATTTCCATGGTCCTTGAGTGCCTGTTCATTCACAATCCTATACATCTAACAACCCAGTTATTAGGTATGTGGATCCTACATCATTCTAACTGTAAATATTATCAAATGAACTTTACAAATACTTCCCTAAAGGTGATCATCTTCCCTCATTATTAACATCTTCCTTTGCCTTGATCACTTTTCTCTTACTTTCCCTACATAATTTCCAAATGGATTAAAAAATTCTTTTCTGCTAATGCCAAAAATCTTTAATGCCAGAATTTCTGCCGGCAAATTATCCCATTTCTTGTTTCATATTTCCTCCATGCTTCAGTTTCTGTACATTCTAATATACAGTGCAACTTCTTGTTTGCCTTACCACAAAATGAGTACAATTCTTCGTCATCTTTTACCATACCTCATTGTTCCTGTTCTCCACATGGCATACTCTTCCTACCCATTTTGTCACAAACCTTGATACATTTTCCCCTGCCTCACTCTTTCGTAAAACTCCTGTAATATATCAGAGTACTCTTATCTCTTAGGCTTCCAAATATTTCCTGTTTCATTATATCATCAATCCTTCCATTTACTTTATTCCACTCAACTTTCCCATTTGGTTACTATAAACTAACTAGCTCTCCCACACCAATTTTTCTTACAATTTCCTTCAATCTACATACCCAACTTACTACCCATTTTCCTTTTTCTTGCACCCCCAAGCAGTCTTTGAGAGTATTTCTTTCCTAGAATAATTGTATCCTCTGCCAGTATTTCATAATACATTTTATTACTAGACCTTTTCAGCCCATCCTTCCTAGTTCCACCAGGGCTACTCCATTGGGTGCAACTTTAGGTAATCCCAATATCATTCAGACTGCTCTGTGGATCTGATCTATGCATTCTACCCTTTTTATGTTCCCCATATTTCTATCCCATGCATCACTTTTGATTTAACTGTTCCCTGGTATGAATGTATACGCTCTAACCAACTTACACTCATAGTTGGAATTTTCTTCAAGCAGGTTCTTATACTATTGGAAGCTGCTTTTCTCTTCCCTTGTTCTGTCCATTTTTCATTACTGTTCAGCCTAACCCCCCAAATAATCAAATTTCCTTACCACTTCAATTTCACTCTCCTGTAGTCACCATTTCCCATCTATGCAGAGTTTGTTCGCTTTTTTACATTTCAAAATTTTGATTTACTTTTATTTATTTTAAAGTGGCAATTTTTTTCAATAAATCTTTGTTGCTTCTATTGCTTTCTTTAAACTTCCACTTGTAATTTCAGCTGCTAATAAATCCTCTGCAAAAAGCAAACCTGGAATGTTTTGCTTATTAATTGTTGGAGAGTGCCTGTTCTTCACTATTTCTTATACTATCTCATCTATAAACAGATTAAATTGTAATGGACTTAATTTACCACCCTGCCCTAAGCCAGTTCTTTTTGGTATTCAGTTTGTTACTTTGTTGCTTTCGAGCCTAATGCAAAAATTAAAACCCTAAATACATCCTCTGTATTAGTCCTATAAACTTCCCACTCACTCCTTTTTCTCTGAACTTAATCCAAAGCACTCTCTTTTGATAATATCAAAGGCCTTTTCAAAATCTACAAAGAACAAGTACATGTTCCCTCTTTTTATATTTAGACATTTGTCTATCAATGTTCTTATTACAGTGGAACCTTGATCAATTGTTCCCGGAACCATCGTTTTCCCAGATGTAAAATTCAATTTATGGGTTCCCAAATTATTTTACATTATAACTTGTGTAAATAAAACCTACATTCATCGTTCCTCAAAGTATAGTTTTTTTGCATTATTCGTTCAAAAAGTAAGTCCCAAAGAAATTCTATCCTCGAAGTATCGTTTTCAAACTGGAATTGAAGCAGTAATCATTGCATGCAGTTGCTGATACTTTTGGAGCAGCCTGTACCAATCAGACTAAGAATTGTAAACTTTAACTTGACTTTCAGTGATAACAATAGGGTGAAAAAGTGAAATCAAGGAAACTCTGATAAGTCAACGATAGGAATAAAAACAAATCAGTAACAAAGATAGCAATAATAATAACTGGAACAATATCAATTGAAAGATGTAACAAATAACAAGATTAAAAACTTTAAAAGAATGCTCACATTTATTCAGTGAGCAAGACAGACTGCAGCAATAGTCATATGCTATTGGCAATTGTTGAAGTAGTGGAGAGAAACCCATTTGAAAAGAGAGTTGATAGAGCCAAATGGCTGAGTTTGGCCACTTCTACTCTGAACTCCAATGTGGCCAAGAAATGTGAGATTCAGGACCAAGTTAGTAAATGTGGCCTGTCTGTGAAGAAAAGGAAGACCAGAAAGGACTCATTTTACAGTGACTTGGAGGAAGTCCTGTTTATATGGTATCAGTAGGCCCGGGCATTGGATACTGATTAATAGGAACATTCTAAGGGAGAAAGAGTTGCAGGTGGCTTCAAGAATGCGATATGCAGAGTTTTCTGCATCCAATGGCTGGATATCTTGCTTCAAAGAGCAGCATGGAATGAGAGTGAAAAAACTGGCCGGTGAGAGCGCTGCTGTGAATGAGGACTGGGTATAGTAGAGGGGTGCAAGGCCAGGAATGTGTACAGTGCTGATAAAACTGATCTATTTTTTTAATTGTCTCCCTGACCATACATTGGCTTTGGAAGGAGAAGCCTGTCACGGAGGGAATAGAGCCAAGGAATTGCTGTTCTTCTGGTAACCAATTATGATGGTATGGATAAGCTGGTCCCCTTAGTGATCATTAAGCTGCAGGATTTGAGATGCTTCAAAAACATAAAGAAGCTCCCTGTTCAATATTGTGCCAACAAAAGGACATGGTGATATTTTCACTAGATTTCTTTAGGAACTCCACGCATCAATGGGCTGGAAGAATTGAAAAATCTTGTTACCCCTTGAAAATTGCTCTGCACATAATGCAAAGGACACACTGTTCCTGCAGAATGCTGGTTTCCTATCCTCCTAATTGCACTGGTAAACTGCAGCCACTAGATGTGGGCCTATTACACTAGTTTAAACTTTCATATCGGAAGCAGATTGTTCAGAGGGTGTTGTGCCTGCTTGATGCTGGCAAAAATGTAGAAATGGAAATAAATCTTCTCCAGGCAATACATTTTATCAACTCCACTTGGCAGCTGAATGTGTCTAATGCCACCATTAGTAACTGCTTTGGCAAATGTGGAAGTTAAGTATACAACCAGCTATGGTGTATGATGATGATAGCTGAATAGAGTTGCCGGAGCCATCAGTTTTGACAGCTACATGACTGTGGACGAGGATGTTGTCACAGGTGGCATTTAAAGTATTATGGAAGTGTGCAAGTGGATGGAAGGAGTAGGAAGTGTTTGCAGCATGGAGGAGGGGAGTGAGAAAGAGGAGGAAGATGATGTAATAGGCGAAGCTGTGCCGACGTTTGCCAAAGCTGGAGAGCATATGAAACTATGCAGGCATATATCTAAGCACATGACAATGATGGTACTGAGCAACAGAATATATTAACTGGAAAATTTGTTGCTTCAGGATGGAGGGGAGGAAATGTTAGTGAACTATTATTTTCAAAGCAAGTGAAAAATTTATAAAATTGTTGTGAAATATAGTGTTTGCATATATAATGATTTCATTTATTTTTGGATGTGGTTTATGCACTTCCCATATCTGTCATTTCCTGCATCCATCATTTGATTAACCTGGTTGCTCCAAAAATGATTAATCGAGGTTCCACTGTTTAAAGGTGTTGTCCACTGTACTTTTTCCTTTTCTGAACCCCCATTGGAAATCTGATAGCTTCCTTTCTCCCTCCACCGATGACTAATCGTTTTGCTAACACCTCTATAAACACCTTAACTATCACTGCTAAGAGATTAATTGTCTGTATAATTGTTTGGACAATGTCTGTAACATGGTTATAACTCGGGTAGAAATGGCATTTTGCATCATAGCATAAGAAACAACTGCAATCTAACATGGGGAGGAGAGAGAGAGAGCGAACATCACATGTACAATCTAGTGCCATAAGAGTGAGTTATATCAAATATATGTTGAAAATATTTGTAAACAGAAAAAAAAAACATTAAAAGATTGGGTTAACATGGGGTTATAAGTTTTGTAAATCATTGTGCCAGAGCTATCTTGGGATAATATGTTAGGTTATAAGATATGGATAGCAAATTAGAAAGAATAGTTTTACAATAGTCCACATAATGTTTACAGTATTTTATTGAAGATCAAAAGGAATTGATTAACTGCACTAAATGGGGTAACCCATCATTGTTTAAAAAGCAAATAAAACGTACTTACAATTGAATAATCCATAATTATGTTGTTATGGGTTATAAAATTTATGGATAGTATTCTAGTACATTTTGATGAAATTACTAAATATTATATTACAAATTATTTATGAGGAAGTCGCTCAAATTTCACTAGTTGTTTTCCACTTGGTCATGTTTCAAAGGCAAATTTCCTTCGTTGTCAGCACGGTTCCACTGTCAGCTTTCCAGCATGGTATTAAGATGTAGCTCTTTGAATTTTATGAACTTTTTGATGAGGTTGCTGTTGTTTGGAACATCAAAATTTAACTAAATTTTTCTTGTTTTCTTTCTAGAATATATTTTCCCACACCGATAATTCTATGGGATTTTGAAGAACTTTTATGAGTTTTGGTTCATTTTGGAACTCATGGTTTTGCCAGAAATGGTATACTATTGCTGGTTTTTCAGCTGTAAATCAGTTGCAAAGACTACAATAATAAAACATATAGGTAAAACAAAAAGATACATTACCATACGGTTTAAGGAACACATGAGAAGTGTAAAATATAAACATAGGGAAAAATCAGCAGTACCACACAATTTCTGGCAAAAAAAAAAAAAAAAAGCATAAGTTCCAAAATGAACCAAAACTCTTAAAAGCTATTAAAAAATCCATAGAATTATCAGTGTGGGAAAATATATTGTTTAGCGAAAGCAAAGAAAATTTAGTTAATTTGATCTTCCAAACAACAGCAACCTCATCAAAAAGTTTATACAATTCAAAGAGCAACATCTTAATACCACATTGGAAAGCTGACTGTGGAACCATGCTGACGAAGGAAATTTGCCTTTAAAGCATGTACAAGTGGGAAAAAAACTAGTGAAATTTGAGTGACTTCTTCATAAATAATTTGTTATGTGATACTATATTTCACTGTGAGAATCCCAAACTATTCAAATTTTTACTAAATATTACCTGAGGAAAGTAAAATTTATTAAAAAAAGGCTTCCTGCAAGTTACAAAAGTCTGTAATTGGTTTTGAAATAATTACTTGTTTCTGTTACAGGAATTTGAGGTTTTCTCTAATCGTGATTCTGATGATGCCAAAATAAGAATCACTATAAGAAGGGTTGGGGAGCTGGGAGCTGGTGATCACATGTATCTTCAGTTCTTCAACATTTTAATGCGCAAGGCGCTTAGTGCGCTACATCTTCAGTTGGTGGGCCGTGATTATTATGATGCTAATGCCAAGGTGGGTGTATTGGAAAGTTCTTTGTAGATACCTATGGATAATCATAGTTGAGCATTGGAATTTCTAAGTAAAACCAGAATGAAGTGGAATGAAGTTACATTGGTGCTTATTTTAGGCAACAGATGGGAGGGTTTCAATAGGTCATGAGCTAATATGAGAATGTGTAGATACCCGATTTCATCTTTGCTGACAATACAACCAGCGAAAAAAGCATAGTTTTAAATTTGTTTTAAACTAACCACTTTGGCAAAATAGACTGTTAATGATAAATTTTAATAATATAGCTGGCATGAAAGCGTAACGAATGTTATAGGTAAAATTAATTAAAATAATCTGTATTTTCTCTTTAAGAGTAATTTTTACTCGGACATTTTTACTCAGCCATTTTCTCAAAGTTATCTGAATAGTTCCAAGAAATGCTCTTTTCCTTTTCCTCTAATCTTCCTGAACATTTTGTTAGATTTTTCTCTGTAATTGTGAGCTATATTGGTTTTTTTTTCTTTCTCATAAGGTAACGTATTTCATCAGAATTTTTTCTGTAAATGTGAGCTATCTTTCCTTTTTTCTCTTTCTCATAGGTTGACGCTCAGCTCTCTTATTAATTTTGCATATAAAAAATTAAAAGTATGCTAGTATTTTGCTAATTTTTATGTATGCTGTAAATAATCTGTATTTATATTCATTTATTCAAATGCTAAGACAAAAACAGGAGGTTTTCACGTATTTGTCCCTGGTCGTTCTTAGATGAACCCAATTTGTATGTTGCAGCAAGTTTCTTTACTAAATTTTAAGTAAACATAATTATTTTTATTTCAAATTCCTGAAACTATATAAAATAATGCAATTAGAGTACTTCCTTTGTAACATGATAATTGCTGACCTCTTGTCATTGGTTTGTCGGTAGTCTCCTACTGGAATTCCAGAAGATAGAGGTGCAACCACAATTTCTGGTAATTCTTTCACATCAGAGGGTTCTATTTCCATTCTTTCCCTCATTTATTTCCATCATAATTGCTCTCTCCTAAGTTCCTACTCTGTTCCAATTGTTCTTGAGTTCATCAGTCACTAATTAATAAATAAAATATACATATTCCACCAAAGTTCAATTCAAAACAGTATTTACTCAATTATGTAACCCTAAACATATTACAGTAGAACCTGGATCATTGTTTTTGGACCACATTAAAAAAACTATTTATGTGGGAACACAATAGATATGGAAAGTGCATAAATAATTTCAATGTTAATTCAATTTGGAATTGAACTTGGTGAAACACTCATTAATAATCTCTTCTGAGTTGAAAAATTTAGAACACTTTATGGTTTTACTTACATGAGATTTATTCAGGATATGTTTCGTTTCCACATCCTGACCTGTTAAACAATTATTGGATCATTTGTAGAAGTTGGGTAAATAGGTATCTGGATTGACCCTGGTGGTCGTATGATAAATTTGAATAAAGAGCTGTCTCCTTCTGGGATGTTGAAATTCATAAGAATTTGCTCATGCTTTTTTTTTTATGTAAATCATTTCTGATATGATCCACAGATTCGGAAGAAGTACTAGGCCAATATTAACAACTGAAGTACTTCGATCTACGGTTTAGCAAACTGGTTGTCATTACAGTATCATTCTCTACCTAAGTTTGATAGCTTAACTTTAATTAAAGATAAAAAATTATCACTCAACTACACACTGGTTTCTTGTGATAGCAAGAACCATCATACACAGAATAAATTATTGGCTCTTTTAAGAGAATATGGGCAACTTAATAGAAGAACAAACACACCGAAGAATATATCAAATTCACTAAATTGTGTATAAATTAAGCATTTTTTTATATTTGAAGACGAAATCTTTAAATGGGACTAATAACTGGCAATTCATTTTTTTATCCGACTTATTTACGAGCTATTTTCAGATGCAAATCACTAGGCTTTCCCCCACGTTTTTAAATTGTAGACAAAAAATCAAGAAATTCAAACAAGAGAAGAGGTTAAAATAGGTTAGAACATTGTCAGCAAAATAAAAGAAACTACCATTCACAAGAAATTTACTTATCATCCTTGGGCCACCAAAAAATTCCAGAAAATACTCCAAGAGTTTGGGATTACTTTGTCTCCAGTGAACAGATACAGCCTAAATAATCTGCTGAACTCCGATGATAGTGATAAAATACCTGATGAGAAGAAGCCAGGAATATATAAATAACTGTTTGAAATGCAACAAAGTCTATGTTGGCAAAACAAAAGGAACCATTGGAATTAGGCTAAAAGAACACTGGAGAAACATCAGGTACAATCAGATATGAATCAGCTGTTGCACATCACTTTTGGAGAGGTAAATATGGTATAGAAATGGAAGTCAAATTATTGAAATTTATAGATAGACTTTTGGAGTTGGGGAATATGGGAAAAAAATTGTTATAAAAATGTGAAGATAAGGTTATAAACTTCCAGATCCCAACAGAAAACAAATTAATCCAAAAGTTCATAAAATGTCCACAAGAGGTATACCAAGTCCATCCAACAAACAACGAATCTGGCAATGGACTCATAGCTGATAATACAAGCAAAAGCCTGTGAAACATGTTCTGCATAATTCAATGGTAAGTGGAGCATAAGAGTAATAAATCCACAAACTAGATAATTAAGAATATATTAATTGCTTCACTGTATTAGTTCCAACAAGAAGTAAGTGGAATAAAACTAGTGAAATTTGAGTGACTTCCTCATAAATAATTTGTTATATGATACTAAAATTCACTGAAAATCCCAAACTATTGAAATTTAAAGTAAATTTAATACTTTGATTGTACAGATAATGTAAGCTTTAAGGTTCTCACTTTGATGAAAATATTTTATCTGTGAAAGTTTATAAACTAAATATAGTTTTACATATCTTAAGAATGCTTCATTCAGCAAAGCATTTAGTATGTAATATTTGATTTTTGAGGTTTTAGCTTTTAAGGGTTTTTTTGAGAAAAAGTATACCTGTCCCAAAATTTATATCTCTTAATCTTATTTTGATTTAAAGTAAAACACTAAAAATCATGTCGTCACATTAAAACTCTCTTTAAGTTTCACAAACACACTTATAAAAGTAATTTTGGTACATGTTTCGTGAGGTACATTCCTCACGAAACATGTACCAAAATTACTTTTATAAGTGTGTTTGTGAAACTTAAAGAGAGTTTTAATGTGACGACATGATTTTTAGTGTTTTACTTTAAATCAAAATAAGATTAACAAAAGTTTCACTGTGTGGATTCCCAAATTCCGTAAACATTTTATATCTCTTATTTAAAAGAAACCTAAATTTTAGATGTTAAAACATTTATTATGAAGTTTTATACTTTCTAGATATTAGTTCCTGACTACAAGCTAGAATTATGGCCTGGTTACTTGACATCTATTCGCCAACATGAGGATGGAATATTGATGTGTGCTGAAATAACACATAAGGTGATGAGACAAGACACTGTACTGAATCTTCTGGCAGAGTGTCGAGGAAGTGGAGGAGATCATAGGGTGAGAAAAACTCTATTTTATCAAATTAATAATTTATTCATTATTACATAAACCTTTGACAGTTTCCTCAGAAATATTGAAGTTTTAATCATTTCTGGAGACTTAATTTTTTACTATCCTTTAAACCCTATTCATAATACTTTAAAACACTCCCCCCACCTTCATATTTCATTCTGAGAGCTTTTCAAATTATGCTTGTTAGTGTCATAGTCCTGAAAATATATTCATTCTGATACTGATATTGTTTTTGCATCCACCTAACTTACCCGTTTGTAGTAGAATGTGTAAACAGGATGAGGAATCAGCCTTGCTTATCCTGTTTGAGTATCCATTCATGTTAAGAAAGACACTCTTTCTATACCCAGGGAAGACCTAGGAATGGATGCTAACATTGGAACCAAAATACTGCAACTTTTCAAGAAACTGATTTTGCGAAACAATGAAGGGCATCTCTTCCAATGGGATAACACAATAACAACTTAGATTGATTTATTTAAGGACACTCTTTAACAAATAAGTCTTGCAGGCTGAGTAGCTGGTGGTCGTTTAAACTGTATCAAACCCCCTATTATCTGTATATCCACCTAAGTTTGTGAGTGGATGTTCATGACATTTTTAATGCAAGAATTCAGTAATATAGAAAGAACGCACACCTAGTCTTGCCATAAATACTGTTGCAACACGTTAAGTAATTAGCTTTAACATATTCTGTTCACCCACTTTTGATGATGTTCATATGTAGCAATATACACCATCTCCATGGGGAAGTCCACCACTGCTAACTCTGACTACTTGAAACTCTCAATATTAGGTTGTCTTGCAAAACAATACATTCAACCACTGATCATTAGTCCAGGAGCATTTAGCCAGGGCTGCTAGAATGCCGATCTTGAGCAATAATAAAATCTGGAACATTTCTCTCAAGCAAAGTCTATATGGACCTTGGCTTATTGGCTAAAGCTGAATCATGCTAGAAGGTCCGGTGCCTGTTCTTGAACAAAGTTATGCATAGGTTCTTCGTCACAGTTTCCAACAGTGGTTTTGTATACTTAGGGGGTTGCCTTCAATTCCTTTTGACAGAAATAGAGCTTGGACACACCAATCACAGCTCACTCACCAAACAAGTATGAGGTGGCTTTTCCAGATCTTCAGGACCCTCTCACAAAGTTTTAGTTAAGTCTGGCATACTCTAGTGTCATTTGGTGATAATGCTTCTTTCTCATCAGTAAATTAATTTTCTAGCAGTTATTCTCTATTGCTTTAGTTATATGTGCTGAGGCAATAAGCATTCTGGACATGATCCTCTGAATTTTCAACTCGAACAATCATTGTTTGCTTCCAAACTGGATTCTGCAAAACATGAGCATCACTGTATTGACAACAGCTATGATCCTCAAGGAGCATGAGTATTGAGATCTGAAATGGTCATTTGTAGTACTGATGGCAGTGAAGTATTGAATAATGTAGTACACAAAAATTCTGATTCCCCATTGCATTGGGAGGCTATAAAATTTCTCATATCTCCTATACTGTAATTGATATTGATGAACTGTTTTTGCTATATATAGCACCTAAGAACCCACGAGAATTCCTATTAGAAAAAAATTACTTTTTTCAGCACAGTTATTTTTATTTTTATTTATTTATTTATTATTTATTTATTTATTTTTTTTTTCATTGAATCAATATTACTTGCTTATTTTTCACCTTCCTGACTTGGTCATTGCACAGCTGTTCCCAGGCATGTATTTCTTTGTTTGTTTCTTAATTCAACAGTATACATGGAGTGTATTATACCTCTTGTGTTTACAGTGACACTGTGTGTCTTTATGTATGATTCTTGTGTGTTAATTCAATGGTGAAAGAATTGTAAGATCAGTTTTTTTTTGGATCATACACTTGATTCTGCCACTTAGTAAATACCACACTAATCCCTTTTTTCAGAGAATTTTCCATGAAAGCAATTCATAATGTAACCTCAACTTGGGTATTCATTTTTTACACTAAACTTAAGTGAATGGAGTTAAGCATAAAAAATGAAACTCTCACTAAACTCTCACTTAAGTGAATCGAGTTTAGCGTAAAAAATGAATACCCAAGTTGAGGTTATATTGCCACTCCCATTGTCAACAGCTTCGTAAGTACAATATTTATATACAAGACAAACAAGTCTAGAAGCAAAATTGAACATTCGTTGGTTAGGAAAAATGGCGAATACAGACACGGACAATTTCACAACTTATAACGTAAATCTTAACAATACAAAACGAGAGATTAAAGCATATATAAAATTAAAAATCAGGAAAACACATTGCTGCGAACATTAACTTCCTGAAATTATGTCTAAAAAGGAAAGTCACACCTATATTAGTGAGAAAAAACGTTAAAATCAACAATAGCATACACCGGAAGGCAGCAGAAACAAAGATTATTGATAAGTGAATGGAATTTAGTGTAAAAAATGAATATCCAAGTTGAGGTTATATTGCCACTCCATTGTTAACAGCTTCGTAAGTACAATATTTAAATTCATAATGTGTTTCCACAAGATGGAATTATTGGTAGGGATAAGTGGCCTGGTCCCCAGATTTAAAAGCCTGTGAATTTCTCTGGGGTAAATTAAAAAATTCATGTATGAGACCAACCCCACACACCATACAAAGATTCAAAGATAATATTCATCAGGGAATTGTTCAGATTTCTCAAAATGAAGTTCAGTGAGCGATGAATAATTTCTTAAAAAATACCACAAATATGTAGAGAATGAAGACAGGCAGTTTCGACACCTTATTTGATAATTTGGTAAGTAATGAGCCTCTTAAATTTGTTTGTTTTATTGTTTTACCATTCTGCTAATCACTGAAACCTGGCTGGCCAGAGAACCTGCTAAAAAGTGGCATCCATGTACATGGGCAAGACACTCTTGGAGGAGGCAGACATTGCACAGTATGAGAGATATTTGAGATAGCAGTTTTAAGATAAATGCTTGTAGTCAAAGCATTAATACCAAAAAAAGTTTGACATTGTAAGAGAAACATGGTACTAGAACGTTCTAAGTTAGTAGAAAGTAACAGAAACAGGCGAGCAGGAAAAAAAAAAAACAATATTTTGGGCATAACATACTTTTTGGGTAGAAAGTGTTCGGTTAAATAATCAGTTTATAAGACAAACTAGAGATCAATTAAGGAAAAATAAAAAAAAATGAATTATATACACCAATTTTTATTGTGATTAACTGTTAATTTATTTCTATTTACAGAAAGTATTTGAAGCTGCTGTAATTGGTTGCATAGTGCTGACAGATTACAACAATCACACCTACCGCATTGATGATGTGGACTTTGGTGTGACACCATCATCAACATTCAAGCTAAGGGATGGTAGAGACATATCCTATAGAGACTACTACAAGTCGGTAAGATATTTACAGCATGTGTTATTTAATATATCGAATTTACTTATGAATAGGATCCCATTGCATATCAACTGCATTAAAGGATTTTAATCATAAATTTTAAAAGCACAGAATAATTGAATGTGATGTCCTCTTCATAATTTTGAATTGCTTGGGACATGACTGTTAGGACATAAATAATACCAGTAGACATTATAAATGAGCAATTGTATTTCTGATAAAACTGAATTTAAATTTTAAAAAAAAGTATTTCTGTAATCTTATTTAAATTAATGAAAAATTTCATGCTTATTTTCAAAGGTAAATTCTAAATTTGAGAAATATTCTGCAGTATTATCCTGCATTGACATTTAAGTTTTCAGCATTTTCCTGTTATTTACAACATTTGGTTTTTTCATATATTCAGAATGTATTTAAATCCTCTGGTTTACATTTATGAATTTTTGTATCCTATGTTTTGCACCGTACCAAATTAGTAAAACAAAAATCAAGGTAAAATGATGTTGCAATTAACCCAGAAATGGAACTTCCACATTTTCTCACTGAGATCAACTTTCACAATTTGCCGCATTGTTGTACTTTTGTGCAAAGTTCTGAAGTAATTCTGCATTCATCTTGCCTAAAGTTATTGATATAGTTAATGTTTTATAGTTTCCTTTGTTCTATTCATTGGCTTTTATTATCTTATTCCAATGGCTTTACTACTAAAATCTTATAGTTCATTCAGAATTTTGCTCTATCCAGTACAATTTGACTAAGGTTGGAGTAAAGTTTCATACAGATAATTTTATTATTTTTGTTATTGTTATCCCCTTCACTTTAATGGCTTTAGCCATTTACTGCAATCATCTTTTTTTTTTACTTTGTTTAAATGTTTATGCTCTTCTTAGTTATTGTTTAATTTTCATAATAGGGAAAAGAAAGGAAATCTTTAACTATTGAAGAGAGGGTTAATAAATCTTGGAAAACGTTGCTTTGTTATGTGTACCAAATTCCAAGAAAAAATTGCATATTATATTCCAAATAAGATGATTTGGAAATTGAAAAAGGTTGGGTAGCAACTTCCAGGGTAGCAGATGTACCAGTTAAAGATGTGCTTTTAAGGGAGAAGGCATTTGCAGTTGCAACCATTCTTGCATTGAGATTTTCAGTCCATTGAATGACTGGATTAATCACTTCAGGAAAAAGTAGAATATAATGTTCCAAACTGGCAAATCAAATGCTGTTAGTAATGAAAGTGGATCAGTGGATATGTGAAAGATTACAGGAGTTGACCAGTAAATACGAACTCAGGGACATGTTCAATATAGATGAAATAACTACTTTTAGTATATCCTAAACTTAGGTATTAATTTTTTTAAACTAATCTCCACTTACATAAAAGTAAGATGCGTTTCGGGAGAATCTCTCCCATCTTCAGTTGCTCACCGAACTGCCATTACTGGAAACGATGGCTGGACACCAGAATGTTTCTGTGGTGGCCTCTGTTGGTTGAAGTAGGAAATTGCTGAGTTCATCCATAGGAGGAAACTGGAAATTCATTATTTTTCTCTATTTTTTAATATAAAATTTTTTTCCCAAGTGCATAACTCCAATGGGTTCTGAAGATGTTTCAGCAGTTTAATTTCCGGTTTTATTTCATAGTTTTTGATCCAAAAGTGAGCTGCTACTGCTGATTTATCCACCTGCTTAAACCAAATATTCCTAAAATGTTCTTTCCTCCTAATTTTCAAATTTATCTTTGTTTTGCCTATGTAGCTCTGCTCACAATCTGCACATTTTATTTCGTAAATATCTGATTTCTCCTATATTGATATGGATTCTCTTACTGTGCAACCTAATAATTTCTTGATGTTGTATCTGTTCTTTGGGGCTAATACTATCCATGTTCTTTGAAAATTTTCTTGAACATGTTGTGGTAAATTGGATGGTAGATGAAACATTTGAATTTGTATTCTTCTTTTGTGTTTTTCAGAATACAAACAAATAATAAAGACAACTGTAATCATGGTTTCAACAAAGACACTGATAAAAATTATCAATAAATCTAAAAGACAAAAAGGGATAAGGGAAGTTTCCACACTGAAAAACACAAAAGAAGAACACAAATTCAAAAGTTTCAACTACCATCCAAACAAAAGTTAAAGAAAATTTTAATAAGGTAATAAGCCTGACAGGGCAATAGCTGTCTTTTTGGAACACTACATTAAATTCACTGCAAGCGCTTACTTTACTAACCCGATGTATAAAATGTCCATTCTGTAAAAAGATGATTGTAGCTGCTTCACTCATCTTAAATTCTAATTAAATAACTGAGCATTGTATTTGCTCATTAATTTTGGTTTTGAATTTTAGATGTAGGGCAAACATCTCATGTACATCACAGGCTAAGGTCTGATTTATGCTTTTATTAGCATTTCCAGATATTTGGGGAGGAAAATAAGCTAGTCAGTAAAACTTAATAGACTCCTCTTGAAATGAAACGAAAGCTGGTAGGTATATTTTGTAGTTTCCTAGATGATACTCCAGCTGTACCAGTGGTTACAATTATTCATCTCCATTATGAAATTATTTGGGCTAAACATGTGGGATCTTATGAGTGTGCTATAAAATTTTCTATCTAATTGCCTGACTGCTTCATTAGCATCAAACTCAATATTTTGATCAAGCGTAAATTATGTATATAAGAGGGGATTGATTCTGCAACGAGCAGGCATATCAGTGGGAGTAGGATGTGGCAATATTGCACTTTCTGAATGAACGATGCCTTAAGAGCTTTGGCTAAATCCTACTTGACATGCGCACTGTAATTAAGATACAGTTTATTAATATTTTGAGTATATGTAAATGGAGCCCTATTTTTCTATGGCAATTTCAGTTGATTTAACTTTGTGAGTGATTCATGTGGTCAGCTTTGTACAGTTTTCTCTTATGTGTACGTTGTTTCTTATTTAGTCCTTAACTGGTGTGTGTTTGTTACAGAAATATCAAATAAACATACGAAGTATGGAACAACCCCTCTTGGTATCCCGTACAAAACCAAGAGAGCAAAGAGCAGGGATGTCTGAAATAGTTTATTTAATACCTGAACTCTGTCGTCTGACTGGCCTTACAAATGAGATGAGGAACAACTTCAGTCTCATGCGAGCTCTTGCAGATCATACCAGAGTTGCCCCAGATGCCAGAATTGAAAAGCTAATGAGATTTAATAAACGTTTGGAAAATGAGGAGCAGGTATTTTGAAAACTAGGATTTTTAAGCTAATTATGAATACTTTTGTGAGGTTTTGAGGAAATAATTCCAAAAATAATTATGTACTTATTCTATCATTTTAGGTAAAAAAAGATTTAAAGGAGTGGAATTTGCAATTGGCAAATCATCTAATAGAATTTGGTGGTAGAGTGCTACCCCAGGAAAAAATCACTCAAGGATCTGGTAATGATCAAAAGAAATATGATGCTGGTCCACAAACAGATTGGACTAAAGAACTCAGAAGTGAGTATTGAGGTTAATGAAATAAAGTATCATTGTTGAGCAATAATTTAGTTTGATTGAAGTTAACTTGCAAGTTCCCACCTGAAGCAATTATTTAGTTTGATTCTAATTTACTTGCAAGGTCCCACATTTAGGTGGTAGAGTTAACAACTGAAATCTGACCAAGTCTTAGAAATGTAGGTTCCTAATCCCAAATCTATTGATTTACATTTATACTATGCCATCCATTTTTTTGGACCTTGCTTTAAAGGCAGGGTAATTTTAAAATTGGCAGCTAAGTACATCTTACAACACCTAATGTCTTAAGTATCAAAGAGATATACCGAATAGAGAGAGTTGGTTTGGGTATGTGAGGAAACTATTAAAAGAAATTGGAAAAGGGGATGTGTAGCAATTGGGTGAAAGTAATGTCAGTAGATTTTGGAAAGAAGTGAGGTAGAGGCTCCATTCACAATGAAAATTAAAAGTAAACATAATAAAATAGGACATAACACATTAACTTAGTAGTATGAAGGCATTCGCAATGAAAGATGCAAACCTACATTTTAGCCAATCAAAACTAAGAACGAGTGAAGATCAACATACAAATGATTGAAAATGGCTGCTTCTGAGCATACAACGGTAGCGTTTATGCATATGCAAAGTATAGCAACTAATTTGCTTGGAGTATGAGCATGGATAGCTTCCTTATAGTACAATTAATCTTTTGTGCAATGATCCACTTTTCCCTTATCTTTTTTTCTTTAACATTTTATTTGTGTTTTACTGCATTTGAAATGCAACATTATTTTGTGCACATAAAGTTTATCGTGATCACTCATCTGGATTACTTACCTTCATATTTTTGTTAAATGCTAGCAACAACTTTTTGTTTGACATGATGTTGGAATGGGTGCCTTGTAGAAAATAAATAATGCAGGTACATAGCACATTTCTTGGGGTTACTTGACCTGGGTAAACCCCATAGCTAAACTGTACAAAGGCCACCCCCTTTCACACCCTAACAGTTCTGTTAGGACTTTACATTCTTCATAACCCGCTCATCTAGACATGAATATCAAAGCTGTAATATAATACAGTAGTACATATGATATTTTTTCTGCATTATACAGTGAAATATGAATTAAAACTTACATTCCATTTCTGTGTTGAGCATGTTCTGTTTTATGCTACAAATTAACATATAAAAATGAATTGGATGCGTCAGGACCGAAATATTTGCACTCTTTAGCCAGATTTACGAATTATACACATTTCGCTTTGATCAAGTTTTACTATATATTCATTAATAGAACTGTCTTTTTCAACCTAATTTTCCTATCAAAATCAAAAGGGAGGGTTCTAATAAGTGCATAATGCATAGAAAGGTTTTAGGAGAGAGCATATGGTCATTTTTACTTATTTTAATTGAAATGTTTTATTTCATTTTATCATATTTATACACGCTATTACATAAATATGTATTCTTTAGAATCTAAACAGACCTTTGAAGATCAGCATTTTTGCAGAATGTATGATTTACCATTATTGAATAGGACAAGTGGAAAATTCATGAAATACTACCTTTACAGCTATATGTTTAGCATATGCAAGTGTCCAAAGTGATCCTAAAATTCAATGCCTCTATATGTATATATATATATTTCTGTACTATTTGCTTTCAGGCTATTAACCATATTATTGATTTGCACATGTTTCAATCTACAATTTTAATATATTTATAATACATTGCATATATCTGTTTCAGGTAATCCAATGATATATGTTCCATCCTTCACTAACTGGGCTGTGATTTCTCCTGCAAGAGCTAAGAGAGACACAGCAAACTTTGTGAGCTCAGTTACAGCAGCTGCACGTGGAATGCGTTTTGTCATTCCTCAGCCCTATTTGTAAGAATTGTTTACTTATTTAAAGTGTAGTATAAATTTAAGTTTAATATCCAATATAGCCATGATAAATTTTAAGATTGCAATTGCTTTATAAAAACATTTTCTGACCAATAATAATTTGCATAAGCAAATATTAATGAAGATCAGTTGTATAATTGAGTTGAACTAAACACTCTTATTGCTCCACTTGTTTATAATATGTAGTACTATTTTCACAAATCCTTTGTTTACATTATCAGCTACCCGTTAACTGCTGGATAATTAGTTATGCTGTGGGAATGTGTATTTTGCTCTGATGGAGGTATAATGAACTTCGAGTTTTCATCCCCAAAAGTGTCGAAGTTCATTAAACTGTCTCTATTTATAAAATAGATTTTCTCCTATGTTTTCACCCCAGAAGTGTCGAAGTTCATTAAACCGTCTCAAGTTTTTCAAGGGCAAATTCTATAAACAACAATCAGAACTTACTATGGGCAGCCCCTTATCTCCATTATTAGCTAACCTCTTCATGAGCAGATTTGAAACGTTATTTAAAATATGATACAGATATATTTGCCATAGTTAACAAACTCATTGATAATGCCATAATATTTATGAATATACAAGATAAAAACATATCGTTCACCTACAAAACAGAAACAGATAACATGTTACCTAATGGACATAACATGTTACCTAATGGACATAAAAATAATGAAACTTCAAATAAACCTAGAATTTGGAATGTACAGAAAGAATACACATGCAAACAATCGCATCAAAGCTTACTTTTTTTTACACCAGGACACAAAAAGATGCAGTGATCAACAGCTTAACATACTGGCAAGTTTACCTACAAATTAACAAAGAAGAATATTTTGAAGAATACAAAAAATTGGAAATTATGGTGACAAATTGACTCAGCCAATGATGGGAGGGACCTCTCCCAAAACTAGTCCTAAGTTTTAAAAAGTAAGTGGAGTTAGTTAACAACTGGAACACATTAATGTAAGAAATAAAACTTTAAGTTCATCACACCTCCACCAGAGCAGAATACATGTTCCCAAAGCATAACAAATTATCCAATAGTCGACTGGTGGTACCTAAATGATGCAAACAAAAGAGTTCGTGAAACTAGTACTACATATTACAAACAAGTGGAGCAATAAGTGTATGTAGTTCGACCTCAGTCATACAGTTGATTTTAATTATATGAGTAGCTTCACTGTACAAGTTCCAATTAACATTTCTAGTTAAATATTAACTGTTTTGCATATTTTTTATTAAAACTTCAGAACATAGAACATCTGGATTTTATAAAATGGTTCCTCTAGTACAAATTTATACTACTGTAAAATGACCAAAAACGCAGCTTCAAAATGAAGTAATGATCACTTTTACTATTCTGGCTACTCCCTATGAATTGTATCAATGCATGAAATGTTAAATTTGCTATCTGAACTTTGTTATACAGTATAACCTTGATTTTGCATGATCTCTTAGTGTAAATCCATATTTAATGCAAAAAATTTCGAGTCCCAAAAATTATTCCATAACAGCAAAGTAATTTCATTCTCAATTTAGCATAATTTGCACTACTGTAAAACCTGCAATTAGCATAAGAAAATATTGGATGCATACACCCAGTCTTAGATGAGTATGTCATCACAGTTATGAATGTTCTTAAATAGCATAGGCTGCTGACCACACAAAGTTGAAAACTGCCTATGTTACACCACTGAGATCAATGTTGCTTTTGCTTAACATATACTATGCAGGATTTGTTTGCCCTTTCCTATCATAGCATCATTGATAGTGGTCTGTCATATTGTGTAGCTTGACTTTTGTTTGCTTATTTACATTGTTTCATTTCAATTAAGCTGCCAGTTTTGGTTATTATGTTCGCAAAAAGAAAAACACCTTCCATATCTGGGAAGGTACACTTATTCATGGAGATAAGCAAAATGCAAGTATGCCAATTAGTAAAATGGCTTGACATCTGGTAGTGACGAATTCTTTTTATTCAGTAATTTTGAAAAATAAAACAATGATTCCTTACTGGGAATAGCAATGTACTTCCCATGCAATAGAGTGTTAAAAGATTACTCATTCTGTAAACAAGGAATTGATGATGGACTGGTTCAAAGGATCTCATGCTGAAAACGTACTAATTGACGGAGTACTAATAAAAATGAATGCAACCGTGATATCAGGAAACGTGGACTTTTTCAAAGCATTGAATGCTGGATAGTTTCAAGAAATGATAAATCATTTGCAGGGTTGTTTGTGGAGAGAATGCGCAGTTAGTGATGTGACGGTTACTGAAAAGAAGAAATGCTGTCATTACTCCTGCAAGGCTTTGAACCGCAGGATGTCTATATGTGGATGAAAATGGCCTGTTTTATCAATTTAGGTCCATTAAAGAAGAATCCTAACATAGAGGGCAAATGAGCAAGCAGAAAATTACTGTTCTCTTATGCAGCAATCAGATCCTGTCATGATGCTGCTGTATGTTGTAAGCTACATATAATAGCAGGTTTGCTGGTGCGTTTTGAGAGCTTTATTAGATATGTGGAAATGATATCTTAAGGGCAAGTTTTATTGCTCTTGAAAGCAAATATCTATGTGATATCACATATCAGATATTTTGTGGTAAAACATTTAAAATTTTATTTTTTATTTAATAGAAAACAGGAAAATATGAAACTGTTTGAAAATCAATTTTATATGTTAAAACTGAGAACATTTTGATTTGTTTCAAAACAGACAAAAAAATTGTATAATGTTGTAAATATTTCCTTCTATTCACTATAAATGACCTCTTTCATTACAACTTATTACATGTATTCAGAAAAAATATTTATTTACATAAAAATGTGGTACCTAGTAGCATTTTCCTAATAGACAGCTGCTACTTGAACTTATGATTTGAAAATGAAGTGTGCAAATAAAGATTGCACTCCCTTTAATTTCTGTTGCTGAGAATAGTAGGTCATTGTTAAGCATTGCAAAATTGCTGAGATAATGTTTGGTTTTGTAGCCACGACATTCCAGATGACCGACTCACAACATACATCGATGCCTTGGAGAAGTTAATAGCTGCTAAAGGACCACAGCTCATAATGTGTGTGGTTTCAAATAACAATGTCCAAAGATATGGTGCCATTAAGAAGAAATGTTGTGTGGATAGACCTGGTGAGTAAATCAATTGCCATATCACATTGAGATGGTAGGCTTCCTTGAACACATTTTGTGTAAATAACTTGGCCAAGTGTGAAGTATTGCAAGGAGGCTTTCCAAACTACATAATGCTTCTACAACTAAATACTCAAACATGTCTATTGTGTATAAGCATCTTATGTGCTATCTGTACTAAGTAGTGCAGATGTAACAAAAGGATGCGAAAATATTTCTCTCCTGAACCATTGTGATATTTGAAATTGAATATCTCATACTGATGTGGATAGAACAATAATACAGCAAAACCTTGATGTAATATTCCTTAAATACAAGGGTAGATCGTAAAGTAATGCACAATAATTTTTTTCTGCATTGGTTAAGTGGCTGGGATGTTGAAATTTCATCAAGATATAGTTTGAACCGCTCACTACAGATGCTATTTTGTTCTCGTGTATAGATCTAGCGAGAGGAGCATGAACTATGCAACAAAGATGGCACGCATGTTTTTGTCATCCACTTGTGGAGAGAAGTGAGGTGTAGTGTGATTTTTGTGGGCTAAAGGGCATAACCAGAGTGAAATTCACAGCGAATGATGACAAGCTTGGATCACTTTATTGCATTTCACTGGCCCTTGTAGTCATCTGTCAGATTCTTAGGCTCCCAGTAAGCCCTAACTTTACAAAACTTAAATGTATCATTTACAATATCATACACTGCATCGTATGAAATGTAAATTCTATCTAATCTATTATGTAACACACTATTATGCTTCACTTATTTTTAAATACAATGGGATGGTTTCGAAGAGACATCTTCACCATCTTTAACTTACTTGACTGGTAGGAGAAACTAACATAAATGAGAACCTGTGGCTCGCCCTGATGGTGTTATTTTATAACCTGGAATTTGTATTACAATCTCCTGTAATGTCAAAATTCATAAGATTTAAAAAATTCACTTACATCCAGTAGCTATGAATAAATTTCAAAAAATTGTTTAAAGATATTAACATTAAATTGGCACCTGTTAACAGATTCTCTCTAAAAATGCTTAATTGGACAACACTTTTAATAACATTCCACAGAAGAAAAAGTCCGGCATCTACAAAATAACATGTGAAGAACGTGATAAGATATACGTTGGAAGAACTAAAAGGAACATAGGAACACTGTTAAAGGAACATCTCAGAAACATTAAGTACAAACAGGTAGCTAGGTCAGCGGTGGTACACCATTTTTGGATAGATAATCACGACATAAAAAAAGAAATAAAGTTACTTCAAGAAGCCCATGAACTTGAGAGAATTAGACACATGGGAGAAGATTTACATTCATAAACATAGGGATCATCTTATGAATTTCGACATTACAGGAGAATCTAATACAAATTTCTACTTTATAAAAAAAACACCATAAGGGCAGAGCCACAGGTTCTCAGAGATGTTAGTTTCTCCTACCAGTTGTCAAGTTGGTTAAAGATGGAGAGGATGCCTCTTCGAAACCAGTCCCAACGTATTTAAAAGTAAGTGAAACATAAGAGTATGTTAGACAACAGATTAGATAGAATTTACATTTAACAAGCTTGACTCTGTGAGTTACAACAGAATTTTTTAAAAATTTCTTATAATTTTTCAAAATGAACCATATGAAATGTTAAACTGCTGAGATAAGGTTTGCAGTTGGATCCGCTGGTCATTCAGAATTGCTGCCTCAATAGCTGTGACATTCTATATGGTTGCAGCTGTTACCGGCTGTCCAGAATGTGGCGAATCACAAAAGTTATCAGGGCTGTCTTTGAAGAATGCACACAAATTGGAGACATTGCTACTGTCAATTCGGTCGTCCCCATACATGCCACGCATGTCCCTGTGAATTTCACTGGGGTTATGCCCTTTAGCCCACTAAAGTCACACTGCACCTTACTGCTCTTCCCAAGTGGATGACAGTAACATGCGTGCCATCTTTGTTGCATAGTTTATGCTTCTGTTGCTAGAGCGACACATGAGAACAAATAGTGTCTGTAGTGAAAGCTTCAACCATATCTAATTTCAACAACCCAGCCGCAAAGCCAACACAAAAAAATTATTGTGGATTACTTTCCGATCCACTCTTGTATATTTTTCCTGCAAGTATCATTGGTCTTCTTTGCACCTAAAAGTAGCTGCATATACAATAAAATCTTTCTCAAAAGATAATCTCAAGAGTCTAGACATTTTTTCTGCTTAAACCAGCTTGCTTTAATTGAAGTGTAACTATAAAAATTAATCCAAACATGCACACATTGGAGACAAACAGCGTACTCATTCATTTAATCACAGTATAATTATTACATAGGACAGAAACTTTTTTAATGTTCATAGAACTCAAGCAGAACCCTTTACATAAGTTTACAGTCTGAAGTTTTTAATGACTTTTAACATATTACTGCACCATAGCATGTGACAAGCAACAATTTTTTTACCCTGAAAGTGGCAAACCATTATGACACATTTTCACTAACATCTTTGTTAGCAATTTTTTTGAAATCTCTCTATTTTTCCATTAGTATAATTGTCCCATTGCTTCGAAATTTCAATTTTCTACTTTAGAATCTCATACGCTTTAGTTTTACAAACATTAACAATTTCACAATCTGCTTTACAGACATTATATCTTACTGACATGAATCACTTTTATTATGCTTTAAGCTCATGCACAACTCTCTGTCTTTGCAGCTTTGGTAACTCCTAGACTGAAGTAAATATATATGCCTAGATTTCTTACTGAGTAAAGTTCCAGAAATGTCAGTTGAATTTGAGGTGCAAGTACGGGAGTATCATTAAGAGAAGAATTTAATGGGTGATTTACAAGTAATTAGTGCAGAAACCAGAAAGAGTAGAGATAATCAAAAAGCAATTACTCTGCAGTGCAAAATTTTCTAAACAGGGTAACCAAAAAAAAAAAACTTTGAATGAAATAAGTTTAGAATAACTCAGTCGACTTTGTAACACTTACATCACTAATAGTTTTTAAAAGAGGAAAACTAAGTTTCTGGAGCTAATTGCTCCCATCTTCAGTTCCAATTCGACTGCCGGCCTTGTTCTTCGTGGTGGTTTGGTTTGTCTCTGGTGGCGGTTGGATGAACTTCTGTATTAACACATCACTTGGTGGGATTTCAAAGTTGAAAACGCTACATTTGTTCGTCCAGATATAAATGTTTTCCAAAATGGCAAGTTCTGTTTTCCCTGTAATGTTTTTCAGTAGTTTGGGATTCCTGTTTATATTATGTTTTTCATTCCAAAAATGAAAATGACATATTTCTTCACATTTCAAATCGTTGCTAATTAAAAATAGTTAAAGCAAAATTTTTATAATCTATAAGTGCCTAAATTTCTTATTAATGAAACATTTCAGAATACTGAAACTTTTTTATATGAAGGCTTATTTTGGTTTGCTTTCAGTTTAATTCAGGATATTTAACATGTATTTAAGCCCCATGGTCACAGATCTGGACATATTTCCATTTAAGAAATAGGTCTGTTCAATAAAGGGTTTTTTTAAGGCAGGTATTACGTAAAACAAAGAAAATTTTTTATGTAAATGAGTTATTGGGCAAGCTGCTGCTAACAAAATGTGTTAAGATCCAGCACCGAGAAACTTTAATAGCTTATAACTTAGGAATGCTCAATTTGTTGGTAATATAACCTAGTATATAATCTGCAATAACTTTCCATGATTAGAGAACTGCTACTAGGATAAACAGTATAAATAACTAAAACATAGCAGCAGCAATAATAATAATAATAAGAATAAAAATTAAATTGTAAAAGTGAATAATATGGCTTTCATTTATAAAAATTACAATTTGAATTATCAAAAATTATTTTCTAATATTTAAATAGTGCCCTTAAAAGCAGTGACTAAAATTTGGACTGTTGGAGGTTCAAAACTGGGCTGAAAATGATGTAGGCAACAGCTTTCGAAACATGTCCAAGTAAGTGGATCAAAACTGATGAAATTTGAGTGAATTCCTTATAAATATACTATATTTGACTATAAAAATCCCCACTATTTAAATCTGGGCTAAAAATGTTTGGTATAGTTCCTCGTGCATTAATATGTCATTAATTATACCTATGGCATTAATGTACTTGTTCTTATAGTATATGGCAGTAGACTCATATTGTTCACTTCCAATTGTTAGCATTTGTGAGATTTATAGTAAATAGTAGAATTCAACACTAATCCATGTTTCTCAGGTCTAAATGCAATAATATCAACAAGTCTGTCACTGCTGTTAGTGGCCAGACTAGAGACTTTCTCATAAATAGTGCAGCCACAGTATCTTATAAAAAGTAGATTATCATGCTCCAAATGATATGTCTGAACACACATTGTTATTTTCATTGCCTCTCTCCATTTGGAGCATGGTAAGCCACAATAATCATAGATTCATGTATTTTCTAACAGATTTTCTTTATAAAGGATATTTACTTTTTCTTTATAAGGAAGCTAACTTCATAAAGTAATTTCTCACTCTCTTAATTGGTATCTAGCTTTCGTGGAATCTGATGGAAAACTGTTAGGGTCAGTAATTTGAGGTTATGGTTGAATGTCAAGATCTCGCATGCACTGTAGACTTCCTTGAAGATTTCTGAGGATCTGCTCCCATTTAGCAGAATCAAAACTAAATGCCTTCTGCTTCTCCCATCTAATGGAATTGAATCAAACTGAAGAATACTTGTGGCATATGTGGCATTAGAAAATGGACTGCATAATAGCACCAGATTACTTATGTGAAGAGGCATAGGAAGAAGAAAAATAACAGCTTAACGAAACTAAAATACTGGGATCATGATATTTTTTTTTAATACAAAATGGTGACTTTTGCAGGCTTTTTAATTTCCTGCTTTGGGATTAAATAAAGTTAATGCATTATTTTGGAATAAGCATTCCAAATTGAAACAAAATTTTAAACAAGAGCTTTTTAATTTGCTTATTTCAGCCCAAGTATCATATGCAAGAGGCATAGGAAGAAGAAAAATAACAATGGTGATTTTTGCAGACTTTTTAATTTCCTGCTTTGGGATAAAATAAAGTTAATGCATTATTTTGGAATAAGTATTCCAAATTGAAACAAAATTTTAAACAAGAGCTTTTTAATTTGCTTATTTCAGCCCAAGTATCATCATGGATGTAATTGTTGCAGTAATATTTCATGTTTATCAGTGGAAAGTTCTGAAGCAGAGTTATTAATTTTTCTTTTTCTTCATTTTTTAATCTTTATGTTTCAATGTGCAATATTGCAGTTTAATTTCCAGTAAGCAAATTATGCTGATTAGAAACACATAATTATTTACAACAGTATGAGATATAAAAGTTCCATTCTGCAAGGGAAACAAATACTCTTGCCCAGGAATAGCATTTCATTTGATTCATCACCACCTGTGGTTCCTCAGTAGTTAAAACGGCGTTAAACACTATTAAAAAAAAAAAATCAATCGGTACATCAGCTTCAACTAGTTTCCATTAAAATATATTAGTAAGAGAAATTTCTTTCAATTCAATTCTGCTAAGTAGAAGTGCTCACTAGATCGTTCTTGTAAATGTAATCTAATAGAAGAACACTGAACAGTAGTTTTATTTCCCTAGGTTAGACCTTATGTTTATGGTCGGAGTATAGCATACGATCAGGAATTTCTATTGTTATTGTAAGATTTCCTTAAGTTTACTTTTCAAAATTTGTTGTAGTTACTTTTAAACATTTTGATATAATTTCTTGGATGGAATTGTTTGAAACCGGCATGTTAATTATGATAATATAGTCAAGCTTTAGTATAATAAAATAGAATAGGTGTGCTAATTTGGTAAATATATTAGAGCTTTAGTATAGTAGAATATTCTTTCTATTCTATAGATGGTGTGTTATGTTAATATATTACAGCTTCTGTATAAATATACTTTCTAATCTACTCTACTATACTGAATCTTTAATATATTGACATAATTAACACACCTGTCTTGGTTCAAATTCTAGCTGAAAGATTCATCTATATTCCATTTTGACATTGAAGTATACATATTAAAGGCATCTACTTCTGGATTATTTTTCATGATTTTATTTGGAGACTTTTAAATGCATTAGTGGTACAGTTCAGCTGTTTGAGTAATAAGAGTTTAGGTGAGATAATGGTAATAAATCTGGAATGTTAGGCTGAACACAAACAGATAATAAGAAAGATTTGATAAAATATGCTTTAATAATATATTATTTTCTAATATTTATAAAATATTTTGTTTTATAGTTCCCACACAGGTGATACTTTCAAGAAGCATGACATCCAAAGGTGTGATGTCAATTGCTACTAAAGTGGCAATTCAAATGTGCTGCAAAATTGGAGGGGCACCATGGACTGTGGATATTCCTTTGACTGCAAGTATTGCATCACTAAATGTGATATATTTTATTGAGCATAGCAATGCCTTATGAAAGTTCATTAAAATTAATGGTTTTTTTTCCTCTTCTTTTTTTCTCAGGGATTGATGGTTGTGGGTTTTGATGTCTGTCATGACACAAATGTAAAGAGCAGATCGTATGGTGCTATGGTAGCATCACTGAACAAGCCATTCAGCAGATATTTTTCTGCAGTATCCCCACATACTTCAGGGGAGGAACTGAGTAATTATTTCAGCACAAACATAATCAGTAAGTACCTTGCTTTAAGTGTGCTTTCTAGGCTTAATTTCAATGTCATTTAGACAGGGTAATGGGAAGAAAAATCAGTTTGTTGTATTCCTTGTGAATAGGATCACCATTATATACTGCAGGCCATTAAAATGGCAACAGTCATAAGATGTTTTAAACTGATCTCACGCTTTCTCAGAAGCAACAAGTATGACTTATCGAAAATATGACAGCAGTACTAACATGTGTCTGAATTGGAGAATATGGCATAATGAGAGTGTGGGATGACATTCCGAGGAATTGATGCATAAAAAAATGAAAATGAGATCTTTGGATCTAGGTATGACAAACACACATGAAGGTTCCCAATGGCTCTGTCAAACTGGAAGATATTCATTTCTGCTTGGCTATTATAAATGTGCATAATATGTTGCAATTTTAATGAACAACAATACGTGTTGAAAGCGTAGATTTAATCTAACTTTTTATAAAGACATTCATTTCTACATGGCTATAATAAATGTGCATAATATGTTGCAATTTTAATGAACAACAATATGTGTTGAAAACTTAGACATTAGTCTAACTTTTATAAATGATTTTTTCATTGAATGAGCTCTCAATAATTTGTTATGTTATATTTCACTGTAAAAATCTCCTATGTTTAAATCTCCATTATAAGTTTGCAAAGAAAAAATTGGTTGTATTTGTATGTAGTTTCTCTTGCTAAATGTTAAAATGATTCCAATTGCAGCATATGAACATTGTAACAATTACCCTATTTACCTGAATATAAGATGACCGCTGATTTTCTAGTAGCTTTTGTAGGATATGTAGGTAGGTCCTTTGGTAAGCCTTGCAGTTGCAAGAAGAAAGCCAAAAATTAAGCGTATAATTTAAACACTACAATGTAGAAATTAAATTATATTTAAATAATGATTTTCTATTCATATAGCAATTAAACTATAATTAGTATAGTTTTTGTATACAATGGTAAACAAATTATACAGGATGTTAATGAATTACACTGAAATAACTTTATTTAAAGAGTATAGAGATGTCTTATATAAGCAATGTGAGATGGACAATGTGTGGTCCACAACTAAACTTAATGCAGTTTTATAGTGTTAAATATTTTTGCATCAGATGCTGATAAGTCTGTGTTAGTCAAGCCAAGTGAAAAACATTTTTGCATCAGATGCTGATAAGTCAGTGTTAAAGCCAAGCCAGTGAAAAATTGGTTAGGAATGTCTTTAAAACTGCCTTGTAGATTATTTTCTCCAGCTCATTATGAGCATTTTCAAGTTTTGGTGTCTAAAATCCCTCAAATCTTGAACTAATCATTTGACAGGTTACACTGATCATCTGTTAACTACCTTCTTGCATTATGTATCCTACTTTAGAGGCTCTTCAACTGTTTGTGTGGCATAATGCAAATGATGTTCTGTGGGTTCAATTCTTGTCATGCCATTGAATTTTTTTTTATTTAATTTGAAGTGCTGCGATACGCATACTAAAGAATTATGAATGAAATTTACGTATTGAACTCAAGTTTTATTCACTTTCACAACCATTACTAACATACAATGGCTAATAAACTTACTATTAACATGTCCAAAACTTAATTTACCTAACACATATTTAACTGCCTTCTTGAATTATGTAGCCTACTCTAGAAGGAGCTCTTAATGCTTATGTAGTATGATGCATAAGGCAAAAGCTGATTCTGAATGCTGTGAGTTCAATTCTTGCCATGCCATTCAGCCCTGGTGATGTAGTGGTAACCATACTTGCAACCCAAGATTGCAGGTTGAAACCTGGCCACGACTGATGGATTTTTTTCGAGCGTAAAAATCCTAAATATAGCTTCTTTCGGAAGGGAAGTAAAGCCATGGGTCCCATGTCATACATTTATGGCACGAAAAAGAACCTCAAGCCTGAAAGAGAGGCCTCTGAGCAAAATTTGTCGACCGTTTCGCGCCCTGAATTGAATGGGATGCTGATGACCTAAGATGTTAAAAGAGTGTCCATAAATAAACCAATCAAAAAAAAAAAATCGCTGACACTGAATTTATAATGCTACCTTCAGTGCATGTTATGCCATAAATGGGAAATGCATTTGTCTGGATCCTGTGCTGATGGATGAGCAGACATACTTCGAAATTAAAACTTTGGTAAAGTCTTATTGCTAGTCATTTGCTTTTAATAGCTTAACCATCGGTGTACACAACAGTAGAGAACTTCATACGACATTAATGACAGAATGGAGCTAAAGGCATTTTGCATTGAATTGCTATTAAAATTTGGTATTTTGAATTGCAGAAGCACTACGCAAGTACCAAGACTACAATCAGGGTGCCCTTCCCAACAGGATTATGGTCTACCGGGATGGTGTTGGTGAGGGACAGTTGAATTATGTTTATGTGCATGAAGTAAATCTGCTACGGGAAAACCTGCAGAGGATCTATAAGGACCAACCAGTGAGATTGGGATTTGTTGTGGTATCCAAAAGAATAAATTCCAGACTGTTCCTTTCAAATGGCAATCCACCA
The DNA here is from genome assembly GCA_030762175.1 of Metallyticus violacea. NCBI lineage: Eukaryota > Metazoa > Arthropoda > Insecta > Mantodea > Metallyticidae > Metallyticus > Metallyticus violacea. Next base: position 70,286,239 of record CM060841.1, read on the forward strand.
CCAGGAACCATAGCAGATGATGTGATTACATTACCTGAAAGGTAGGTTTATCTTCAAACAAAGCACTTCTAAAAATGTTGTGGTACTGTAAACATATTGCTTTTATTGCTGTGAGGAATGGTTTTTGTATTTTAAAGCCTGCAACATGTAAATTCACTATTTGTGCATGTGCATAGAAGTTTGCTGCATTCCATTAGTTTTCATTGTGTGCATACAAATACCCTCACCCCCTTTCCAAATCTCTGGTAGCAAGGTTTTACTACAATGCAAGAGGTTATACTTTGTTTTTGAGCAAGTAGCAACACTAATAGTATAATAATCTCTTCTGAGTCTTAATATTAAAACACTCTTTATGATTTCACTTACACGAGATTTACTCAGAACATGTTTCTTGGAACAATTGTTCATATCTTCAGATGTTAAACAACTCTTGGATCATTCATAGGTGGGTAGGTAGGCATTCGGGTTGACTCTGGTGATTTTGTGATAAACTTTAATTAAGAGCTATCTGCTTCCGGAATGTCAAAATTCATAAGGTTTTGCTCATGTTTTTTTTTATATAAATCCTTTCCCATGTGTTTAATTCTTTGGTTGTTGAACAGTGTTTAATAACTGGATGCCTTTTCCTATTTCATTGTTTTCATTCCAAAAATGTGCTGCCACAATTGATATATATATATATTTGTTTGTAACAGATGTTTCTCCAATGTTGCAGGTTTTTTCCCTTTCTGCTGAAATCTGTTTTAATTTGAACAAATTTTTTACATTGTATTGGTTTTGAGGTGCTAAGATGATATAATGCTTGAAAATTTTTTGAAATTATCGGCACACATACATTTTGTGAACAGATGTATCAAAGAAAGAAAATGCTCCAAATTCATTATAAAAGTGGTAATGTTTGACAAAGAGAGCCAGGAACAAAAAGCTGCAGAAAAGAAAGTTCTTGAGATGGAAAAATGTAATCACAATGGAGAGATTGCCAAAATAGATTTGCAGTTAAATGAATTACATTTAAAATTATCAAAATTGTTAGGCACAGCAATTTGGGAAAATTTGACAAGAAATATCTTTGAATTAATCATTTTCCAAGTAAAATGAAAAGCCAACTGCCAAAAGAGAAAATTTAAAAAATAATATAAAAAAAAACTGGTATATAGGAACAACATTATCCCCAAGCCTAACCGGAATGTTGTCAATCTTTGCAATGATAATTTTAATTCTAAAGAACTGGAATTCCTTATCAAAGGCATTAACACATGTGTAGGTTTCTCATGTAATGTAGATGAATATATAGCAGATGTACAGTTGGCAATAGAGAATTTAAGCACAACAGACAAAAATTTTGTTATGAAAACATTGGAAAAAATACTACAAGAAATTAAAAAAATAACTTTGGCCCAAAATCTTATCTAAACTAACAAAAGCTCTGAATAATAAATTTGTCGAATTTGTTGAAGTCAAAACAGACCTACTGAATAAATGCATTAAATCCATGAAAGAAGTTTTGGAAAATATATGCTGATTCCAAAAACATTGATACAAAATTAAGGTCCACAACCCATCTTTAACCTCCCAAAGATCCACAAACCTAGGAGAAGTATGAGGCCAATTTCTAACAACATAAATACCGCAATCTACTGTTTAGCAACCTGGTTATCATTACAATTTCATTCAATATCTAAATTTGATAACTTAATTTTAAAAAATTTCATGGACCTCATCAACAAAATTAAAGATAAAAAATTATCACAAATAACACATTGGTTTCTTTTGATGTCAACGCCATATCTCCCAGCATACCACAGAATAAATTATTGGTCTATTGAAGAAAATGGTTGCTGTCAGCCAACCTAACAGAAGAACACTTCAAAGAATACATTGAATTCACAAAGTTGTGCATAAATCAAGCATTTTTTATATTTGAGGAAAAATTTTTTAAACAAAAAGCAGGACTTGTAATGGGCAGTCCATTATCACCTTTCCTAGCTGATTTATTCATGAGTTATTTTGAGATGCACATCACTAAGGCTTTTCCCTACATTTTTAAGGTTTGGCACAGATATGTGAAGGATGTATTTGCCATTATAAGCAAAAAGCATGTGGAAGATGGGCTAAATGTTCTAAACCTACAAGCTTACTATTAAGTTCACTGTGGAAATGGAAACAGATAATATGTTGCCAGTTTGGATCTGAAGATGATAAAATGTAATATTAAACTTGAATTTCGCAGCTACAGAAAGGACATGCATACAGACAATTATATATCAAAGCCCATGGCTTCAATCCAAGATCACACAAGGAAGCAGCACTCAACATACATACTAATGAATATACTTGTACCACTGAACAAAGAAGAATACAAGAATGAATATCTACACATAATAGAAGCAGCTAAATCTAATGGGTTCAGCAAACAGATGTTAAACAAATAAATTAAAAGATTCCAGAAACAAAATGAATTAAACAAGTCACCACTTTGAGTCGTAGTTGCAGGGAAGAAAACATTTAAAAAGTTCATTTACCATCTCTCATCCAATAAAAAATTTCAAAAAATTTTCAAGCAGTACAGTATCCAGGCACCACAGGTGGTGGACACTAATGATACATGAGATGAAATGATAAACTGGGAAAGGATATTTTTTTTTTTAAGGAAGGAAGCATTCCAGGCCTAAGTGTAGGTACCTCCCCGGCATTTGCCAGTTATGAAGACTGAAGAAAACCTGGAAAAAACCCCAGTCAGGGAAGACAGTCCTGGCGGGATTTGAATTGCAGACCTCTAGCTCATGAGTCCGTGCCTTAACGACCTCGGTAGTATCATCTTAGCACCTCAAAACCAATACAGTGTAAAAAATTTATTCAAATTAAACAAAACAGATACTAGGCCAAAGAGAATAAATCTGGTATTTACCAAATTGATTATAAGGATTGTGAAAAAATCTACAAAGGAAAAACAAACAGAAATAAATATTAGTATAGGTTGAAGGAACATAGAAACATCTGTTACATACAAACAGATAAATCAGCTATGGCAGCACATTTTTGGAATGAAAACCATGAAATAGTATTAAAAACTGTCCAACAATCAAAGAATTAAAACATATGGGAAAAGATTTATATAAAAAAATATGAGCAGAACCTTATGAATTTAGACATCCCAGAAGCAGACAGCTCTTTATTCAAGTTTACCACAAAACCATCTGAGTCCTCATACCTACCTCCCTACTCAACCTGTACAAATGATTGAACAGTTTAACAGCTAAGGATGTGAACTATTGTTCCACAAAACATGTCTTGAGAAAATCTCATGTAAGTGAGATAATAAAGAGTGTTCTAAATATTTGGACTCCAGAAGGATTATTAAGTGTGTTTCACTGTGTTTGATTCCAATTGAATTAATATTAAAACTAATATTAATCTCTTGATCCGTTTATTTATAATCTCTTAATTGTTAAGACAGAGCTTTTGCAGTATGCTAAACATTTAGTGGAGAGCAACTCATACAAACTTTTCAGATTTTCAGCTGTTGACAATTGTGCTAAAATTTTGCATAATTTTAATTTATATTGGTTATACCAAAACCTTTCTGTAGCCACCCATTTAAGTAAGATGTCTATTGAATTATACCTAATTGCTGTTAAATAAACAGCATATTTTTAATATTTTTTTAATTTGATTTTTAATTATAGTGCTCACATGTCTTCCATAGATATCAATAACCTGGAAAATTCATGAATAAACCTAAAAAATTCTTGAGTACAACTGAAAAATTCTGAAATAAAAAACCACCTATTTGATGTTGCATAAATACAGGGTTTTCATGAAAAAGAACCCTATATGCATGGTGCAGTGTTTTCAGTTCCATCGGCTGTGAGTGGCACTCCCCACTCATTCCCCTACAAGCGAGAACTAAGGGATATAACTGAAATAAGAATCAAATTGAATATTTAAATGTTAGCATCAGTGTAATTTACTTTTATAAAATTTCTCTTTTCATACAAACATGAAGCCCAGAGTCCCAAGTTTGTTGTGCTTAGATTTTTCCTACGATCTATAAGAACACATGCAAGTTAGAGCAGAATCTCTGACAGTTTGCATTGGAGATGGAAATCCACATTGCTCTTAATGCTCCCTCTGCAAATTTGGCGTGGTCTTCTGTAATCACATAAGGTCCAATTCCACGGGTATGTTGGGGTTGTTAGCAACTTACCAAGCTGCCTATAGGTGTGAAGTGCTTTGACTGGCCATGTTTAAGAGTTAAGAGTCTTTGAAAGGGCTGTTCTCAGTTTTTCATATTTAACCCATTGCCCAGTGGCCATTTAAACCCTGCACTGACTGTTCCTGGATACTCAATGAACTGTTAGGTATTTTAAATGGTCAGCAATTAAAATTTCTGCATTGCAGAACCTTTATATTTTGCTTATTTTTTATATTTTAATGAAACAAAAACTGAACTGAAGGAGATTAAATGCAGTATGAGCCAACTACAAGTATTACTGTATGTATTTGGGGAGGGGGAGTTCAATTTTGGAATGTATTTTACGTGTCTGATTGTGATTTGCAGAGCTAAAAAGGTTCTTTTTTCCCTCCAACGCTACTACCATTCAACACTTGTGTTTAGAAGTATTGAAAGCTCTTAGCTGAGCTAGCACACAGCACATAATAAATATTATAAAGGGAGAAATGTTTGGCGTAACACAAAGAGACTGCACACATACTTTATCATTTGTAGAGAGTGGGTTTTTAATGCATACATGTGTGTGGCTGTATACGAAGTTGTTGAATCATGATATCGTTTGCATGAAACAATAAGCGGACCTTGTTATTCTCAGGTCAGCTGTACAATTTTTAGCTGCTGAGATAGATAAATAAGCAACTTGATACTGGAATTTGTTCTTGGCACCATATGTTTGGGTTTGTTTGAGAATATTTTTGTTTTACCTAAATATTAATGAGGCAAGGTTCACTTGCCAAGGAATTACAAAGTTACAAACTTGTTATTCTTAGTTCGAATCATGGCTTTAACTAGTGATGTAGCTTTAACTTGTTTAGGAAGTTCGTAGTGCAGAGACAGGGTTATGGATTTCAAAAACCATTGCGGCACAAAAGGGCACTTTTTTCGGAGTACAACTTGTGGGGTACAGCCTCATACATAGCTCACAAGTGACAGTCAACCAATTAATTTTTTTTACCAAGTTGGTAGAAAAAACTATTTTTTCACATGTTCAATATCACCATATTAATTGCTTGATAATTTGGAGAGCTCTAAACCCACATAAAATAATGAAATATCTGGATTTTGCTTATCAGTTGCTCGCAGTGTAATTGCAAGCTACCAAATTCAGAGGCATGTACACACAGGTTGGAAAGTCTAAAATCCCTGCCACACTCAGATTGATGGAAAACATTTCCCAGAAAGAATACATCCACTGGAAATGTGTGGTATGCCGCAAAAGGAGTACACACAAAAAAACCGAAATGATTTTTGCTGACTGCGGAGATGTGCCCTTATCTCACCATTCCTTGAGGTGTATTATTCAAAATGCAAATTTAAAAGTTAAGGTTGAACTATTTTATAGAATTTATGTAAGTTTATTATTTAAAGAAATGTTGAAACAAATATGGTTGAAAAGCACTCAATTGCAGCGCTTGCCGGACAGGTATACACATCCATATCGCTCGGGCCCAATCTAATCTGAAAGCCTATAAACATTCTTATCCAGGGGAAAGGTTAAGCAGCTGGACAACCACATGCTGCCCATAGAAAAGATTTAAGACTTGAGAAACTTTTGAGCAGGATCTCCTTTTATAAGCAACTTCAACTTGAGTAATATGTGATTTGACACCTTCAGCAATTGTAGTGCTCTACCCTTCAGTACAACCCTAGTAGCTGAGTGTATCCTGTACCTTGTTGCAGAGATTCCCCAACAAATGTTTATTATCTGGTCTTTAGATTTCATAGCTTAGAATAAACCTCAGATGCTACAATCTTTGTATTTGTTTCTAATCTCACTAGCATAGATTAGATTAGTGAGGAAGCCCCACTGGAAAAAAAGAGCATCACTTTGCACTACTTTTAGATCTCCTCAGAAATTCCCTGGAGATGTGATGCTCTTTCAAAATACACACTGCCAGACTGTGATTGTAAAAAATCAGAGTGGTCCAGTTCTCTGCCAGCCACACCATAGCCGTCAACCATGAATTCCAGCAAGTCTGGAATGGAAAAGAACCCAGCTGATGACCCCTTTTCCCTAAGGAATGTCTGGAATGCAAGCCTCCTCTTGCAGGAACATGTGCTTAATTCTGATTACACAGTTCAAAATAAGGCATGAATTTAGATGATATTATCCAAAAGACTGATTTTGTGCACCCAACAGTGCACATGTAGAGCCTCTTCTGGAAAGAGAAAAGAGTAAGCCCTTCATAGCAAGCAGCCATGAAAGCAGAAACACTCACATATGCCAGCATGTGCTCAAAGCCTACTTCCATACCTGAGCATCCTGGCATAGATTCTATCATTCACTGTTTCTAGAGATGTAACTGCTGCTGCATACTACTACTCCTGAGACTAGACAGAAGCACAACATACGTGGCCTTCCCTTTCTTAGCTGTCATCTGATCGGATAACATTGCAACCTGCTTCCCTTTGACAGCAGTTCTGGCATATTCTTTTCTTCTTTTGCCAGAGATGACAAATATTGCCCATGGAGTGTGTCACTGCCAGGTAAATATCCATCCCCCAAACACATTCTTCTTAATCCAGCTTCTGAATGCTGGGTGGTTTGCCTTTTCAAGTGATATTTTTGCAGCAGCCATCATCTCCACAGTGGACATTATAACATCAACTAGCCTAGAAAAGTAACCACAAATCATTAGAAATGTAAAATATATTCAAAGAACACTTTTCTTTTTGCTATAAATATACCATGGGTGATCATAGATGCAACGGAAAATTACCTCTGCTTACTACACATAAATATACAAAATATGTATGAAGTTTATTAAATTACTTTGAAAACAACAATCTTTACTTATTTTGCACCTTCCATTGTCCCAAACATTGTTCGTTGTTGTTTACGAGTATTTGCTGCTTCAACATGAACCTTACTGCCATGTGCTTCCACATGCTGTTCAAAGTTTCACAGGAAACACATTTATTGCAAATTCTGCACAAATTATTTGCTTATTGTTTCATACCATCAGTGGCAAACTACCACACAGTCATCGAGGCTAATTTTGGGTGGCATTCTGTAGGTACAACAGAAAGAAATTTATTGTACCTACAAAGGAATTGCTGACTGTGAGATACTAGTTACGGAGTATGCAGTTGTATAGCATGCTCTGAAGAGTACAAACTAATATAAGTAAATTCATTTTGCCAATCAGGATCACCACAGGAACTGGATATTGGTGAGGTTTTCATCCAATTGTACCAATTTATCAAAAGTGTTGCCAACCCCTGAGCATAGAATAGTTTTAACTCTTAAAATTTAAACCCTACAAGATCACTGTTCCCCAAAAAATAACTACGAGGTGGTAAGAGATTCAGGTACATTTCTGTAACTGAATTTTGAGGAATTTTATAATGGGGTAATTGACCCACATTTAATAATTTTGTCTGATGAAGCATGGTTCCATTTACATGTCCATGTTTCAATGCAGAATAACCAATATTGTAGCTCAGAAGAATTCAATTTACTGCAGCACTCATTACATGGTGAAAAAATTGGGATATAGTGAATGGTTAATGCATACAGGATAGTAGGGCTAATACTTCTGCGGATAACGTAAATTCAGAAAGTTGAAGGAATGACATACTAATCCCATTCTTTGAAACAAATGACATATAGAATATTGGTCCAGATATTTCCAGCAAGTTTGTCACTGCTCAAATAGCTGTATAACCATAAATTTCATTGAGGAAATTTTAAAGTTAAATTATTTGGGGGTTATGGCCTGCATGGTCCTTGATCTCACATGTGATTTTTATTTATGGGGGAACTTGAAAAACAGTGTAAGGTTAAACCTATTAGATAACTGAAAAACAATATCAGGAGAGAAATAAACTGTTATTTTGTAAGCTGAAATAATGCTTGTGAAGGAAAATTTCCTAAAAAGATGCCAGAGTTGTATATATGCAGGAGACATTTCCAATATCTTCGTGATGAGGTGCATATTTATTTTCATTTTAATAGTAATTGTTAGAACCTGAATCATTACAAAGTTGGTGGTTTTGGTAGCCTATATATTTTATATAATTTCTTGGGAGTAAAGTACTCTGCCTGCCGCAGCCAGATTTGTCGAACTACTGGCCAACTCGTGCATAAGAGACCCTGTAGAATATTATGCAGCAGGCCCTTGGTTTCATGAAAACATTTAGCTAGTTTTCAGTTTCTTAATTTCAGTGAAGGGAGACTTGGTTCTCAGAACTCCCAAGTAATCTGCTCTTACTACTATAGCTGAATCCAACAGTGAGAATTGACAAAATCTGATTACCAAAATTTTTTTGGTAGTAGTTAATGCATAAATACATAATAGGCATTTTAAGCCTTACATTTTCAAAATTAATAATAATGTTCTTTCTACAGTGTTACTGTAACGTGTACCGAAAGACAATACTACTGTTGCTGTATTTTATGTAAAAAAGAAATATTGTTCCAAGTATGAATAGAAGATTATACACACAAAGGTGGAAAAAAAGTTGTCTATTTTTTAAGCTTTGTTGGTGCGTGGACCATATATATTTTCCAATGTCATTATTACAAATTGATAATAAAGTTGATGCTCACTGAGGCATCTCCAAACAATGACCTTTAGTATAAATGAAAAATTATAGCAGAGTGCATCATAATTTTATAAATTTAATTCGAAATGTTTAATTTAAGATAATCATTGATTGATCTCATTTTTTTCTGTTTTTAGATATGACTTCTACTTAGTATCTCAGTCAGTGCGGCAGGGCACAGTTTCGCCTACCAGTTACAACATCCTGTTTGATTCCCTGGGTCTTGACCCAGATAAAATTCAGAGACTCACTTACAAACTTACTCACCTGTACTTCAACTGGAGTGTAAGTGCTTTATTAATGTTAAATTTGTACTGCTTTGCTCTTAAGTATGATTTTTGCAAAATATGTTTATGTTGTAAAACTTTGGATTAAATACTTTAGCTGCAACCCACTATATGAACCAGATTCCAAAGTAGGTATCAATAGTAGAAAATAATGGAATATGTGGTCCATGTGTTAATTTTGATCATGCTATTATTTTGCAGTTATCTGGTTTATTAAAGTGGTTTATAGTTGGAAGGAAATTAACAGTAGCATGTTATTTCTTTTGTTTTTTATTAGGTTAATATTGATTTAGTGAAATCACACCAGAAAGTGTAAGAACCACATGGGTTTGCTCATGTATGTCTTTTAAATGATAGTACATGCCATTATACCGTATGCACATTTCCTAAATAGCATTAAAGGAATGGATAAGGAGTATACATTGTGCATATTTTGAAGTTAATGATGAAACTGCAGGGTGTATTACACCTATCATGCAAAACTTTATGGTTAGAGAGGATATTTTCCAAGAAAATTTCTCTAATCTACCACCATATGTTATAGTATGGGCTAGCAAAGAAAGGAAAAATCAAAAAAAGCCATGGAGCTGGGTTTGGATCCAGATATGAGAGTTTTAGTGATCTTGATGTTATAACATGTTTCGATTCATTTGCAAATGCAGTTATGTAGTATAGTTGAACGTTAATAAACAACAGCATACTAGTTCTTTAGCTTTTTATTAAGTTAATATTGAAATCACACCAGGAACTTGTGCAACAGAAAGTGTTTAGTACAACATAGGTTGCTCTTGTATGTCTTAATTATGGCAGTGCATTGCATAATATATTTGCATTTCCTAAATAGCAATAATTAAAGGAAGAGTGGATAAAAAGTGTAAACTGTGCAAGTTTTGAAGTTCATGATGAAACTGTAGTGTGTATTAAACATTTCTAACTAAAATTTGTTGTTTGGAAGGACATTTTCTTCGTGCAATTTTCCTTAATGTACTATTTTATGTGACAGTAAGGTTTAATGAAAAGGAAAGATCCAGAAGCATGAATGAATGAATCCAGTTTTTGTGTGAGATGAGAGTTTTAAAGAATGGGGAAAGCAGGATATTATGTTTTAATTCCTTTGCAAGTGAGGTTAGACAAGACAGGTTCACCCATTTATAACTATTGCCAAGGAAGATTGTCCTTTACTTACAATAGACGATAAATATGATCCTGTCCCAACCATGTCATTTAGTTTAAGGTGTCCGATTATTTGGAAGAATGTGTGTTTTATAAAGATTTGATTGTAAGGGTTTTAATTCATATTATTTTGTATTTTATTTGCATTATGAAAGATATTGTTTGTAAACAATTTAGATTCTAAAAACCATCAAAATATTTTCTAATGATAAATAATGTTATCTTGTAAACAACTGCATAGAAGTTCCATATTCTATTGGCAGTAGTAGATCACTTTGGCCACCATTTTCTTATGATTGGGATCTGGTAAATATAGTTGATCCTACATTAATAGGATATATTAACACTCCATTTTACCGTTGCACATTAGCATTTCTCATTGAAGAATATCTTTAGATCTCTCTTAAATTTCTGCCCGTTTTTTATTTTTAGAGTCTCTGGTGTAGTTTTGTATAAAATTACACCTCTGATAAATGAATCATGTTCTGATGCTTTTTTGTTTACAATGACTTGATGTAAATAAGCTTTTCCCCGTGTGTCATAGGTGTGGTATTGGTTTTTACTGCCAGCGTGCTTATTGCTATTTACTATTATTAGGATTAGTCTATACATATAGCGAGATTACAGTTAACAGGTTATTTTCACTAAAGATTTTTCAACATGAAGTTCTTTTTTTAAGTCTGTAATTCTAATATATTGTTTTTGTAAAATTAGCAGTCTATTTTGGTTTCCAATAGCTGTGCCACCCTACCGTACTGTATATGAGGGTAAATTATACTGTAATGTCATTTTTAGTTGAGTAGTATCCAGATATTTTGAGAGTACCCTTAACAGGTGTAATCTGGTGCTTATTTTCTTGCATATATGTGATCTACATGGTAGTCATATGTCAGATTCCTATCAAGGTATAATCCGAAGAAATTAACACAATGAGTTCCTTCTATCACTTTTCCATTTAATATTATTTCAGGATTATTACTCTTATTGTTGTAATGCTGGAAGTGTAAAATTGTTCTCTTATTTAAATTTATTTTTAGATTATTTTCAAGATATTTCAGCATGACTGTTCAGGAGTCTGCTATAAAATGTTTTACACTCTCTATTGTCTTACCCCAAAATAGTTGTGATATATCATCTGCATATGAAATTACTTAGCAATTCTCAAACTGAGGAATATCGTTCACATATATAAGATGAGGACTCCGCACTTTACAATGTCATACTGTGATGGAAATGTTTTATTAATATTACCAATGTTACTCTGTATCCTGGTGCATTGTTTGTGATTTGTCAGGTATGAATTTAGTAATTCAAATGTTTTCCCCCGTATAGAATAGCTTTCAAGTTTAATCAATAGGTCAATAAATACACTGTTAAATGCCTTTGATATATCAAGAGTGTCCCATCACTATTTCCCCATTGTCTAAGTGTGCAAATGCTTTCCTGATTAGCTCTGCCATAGCTATGAGTTTTGAATGATTCTTCCTAAAGCCATGCTGAGTACCAACAAGTAAATTACGTTTATTGAAGAAACTGACCAATCTGATATTTATAACTTTTTCAAGCACTTTACCAAATACAAAAGTGAGAGTAGTTCATAATATTATGCTCATCTCTCTTTTTAAAGATTGGTCTGACTACACTTATCTTTAAACAATCAGGAAAGGTACTTGTATCAATTGAATAAGTTTTTAGGTATACTAGTATATCTTTAAGTTCCATTTTACAGTACCTAAGATTCTTAGGAGAAACCTCATACCATCCTGAAGATGATTGACATTTTAATTCATGAGTTATTTTGCTTATTTTCATGTGTGATGTGTAATTGAAGGGTATTGAGTGTGGTACAGTAAGCTGAAAGTTATAAGGTTTAACTTGATTATGTGTATGTCCCCATCATATTTGTAAAATAATAGTTAAATACATAACATATTTCTCCTGGTGTGTGTGTGTAATTTGTTCATTCACAAGTAGGGTTATGTTTTTTGTTTGGCTTATCTCATTCTTTGGCCTATTTATAGTTTTAACCTTTTAACCATGCAGTTTTAACCTTATTTTATGATTCTGAAATTTCAGTCTATATGCTTGAGATATCTGTCTGGCAAGAGCTTTAGTATATTGTTTTTTCAAGTTTTATAGTTCTTTGAAATTTCAATTTTGTCATTTTATAAAACTCATACATGCATTTCATCTTCTCTCTTAGCATTTTTATTTCATAAAGTAAAATGAATTTTCTGTTTTGTTTGTTTGTTTGTTTGTTTTTTTTTTTGTAAATTTTTTTTTATCTTTACTGGAATGCCAAATTAAATGTTGATGAACTGTATCAACGAAAGAACCCCATTTATTGTTTGGATCATCTATTAAGTACACACATTCCCATTTTTGCAATTTTAATGTATTTCTTAACTTTGTTATATTTGTGTTATTAGTCTTGTTTTATTTGTATGTGTACCTCCCTTTCCACATCAAAATTACAATTAATTATATCTATAATTTCTGCCCAATGATCAGATATGTGATATTCATTTACAAATGCAGAAAACTGATTCAACTTTGTTATTATATAGTCTATTGATACGCAGATTTGGAAGTTATTCTGGTTGGGCAGTTAATTACATTATGTAAGTTGTAGCTTCTTAATAAGTTGCAAAGTTGCTTGTACTCATTAGTTTTCAGGTTTGAGTTTATGTTGGTATCACCTAGTATAACAATAGTTTGCTCTTTCATCATAATTTTACTTAATAACTCGTCAAGTCCTTTCAGAAAATCACTTTAGGGATCTATATATACCTATTATAAATATATTACCTGTCTCTGTTGATAATTTAATTGCTGTGCTTTCTAGAGTCATTTCTATAGAATGTTTTGTACCCATTCTTGAGGACTATATGCAATATTATTTTCTATGTACATTGCTATACCTTTCCCTTTATGGTTTTTCCTGCTAAAGTTAGCTCCTAAATTATAACCTATTAAATTTGAAAATTTAATCATATTATCTAAGAGACCATGTTCTATGAATATAACTACATTTGCTTTACAATCATTGAGCATTACATTAATGGCATCTGCTTTATTGTATATTACTGGACATTTTGGTGAAGAACTCTTTAATATTTTATTGTTTAGGTGTGCTCTAGTTCCTTTAAGGGCATTGAGTTTTCTGACTGAAAGGTTATTTCCCCACTTGGTGACACATGAAGAGGGTTGCTTAGTTTTTTGTTTATGTATTCTGTTAGTTCACACAGATCTTTGACTATATAATTTTTCCATTTGAATTTAAGTGTAGGCCATGCTTAGTATGTAGATTTTTGTCTTAATTTTCCCATGTCAATCAAGTTTACGTTGCTAAATTTATAGCATAGAAACTTTAGTTGTAGGTTACATTTTTGTAATTATGACTTAAATCATATCTATGGAATATCTTTGTTACTACTATTTGCTTATCTCAAGGGTAATTTGAGAATAACTTATCCATTTCACCATTTATCTTTTTTGCCTTATTTTTGTATACATCGTTTGCACCTACTATAATGACTGTTACTGCTATGTGGATAAATTAGTGTTTGGCTTGACATAGCCTATTACATTTATGCTGCTTAGGCAGCCATGCAATTTCCATATGTTTCGAGATGACTATCACCATGTACAGCTATTTTTATTCTCTTTGGTCTGGAAGCTACATTTTTCTTTGTAACACTTTGTTTACACACTTGTTCCACTACCAAACTGTGTACCTGATCTTATATTGGGCTGTAGAAGTTAGTTGTTTGTAAAGTCCAGGTTTAGTATTTTTGAAGATTTCTTACACACAAACCCCCCCTCCCCCCCCCCCGTTTTTTGCTGCTGCCTTTTCTATTTTATTTCTTCCTCTCTTGAGGAGAGCAATTCCTTGTTTTCCTGTATTAGATTTTCCACTACTCTGTGTGCTTCTTTTAGATCTTCGTTTAATATTGCTATTACTTTCTTCCAAGATGTTATATGTACTCGATATTCCACATGCTTTCTAATGCCACAATCAACTTTTTCTTTCTTTCTTTTTATTTTATTTTATTTTATTTTATTTTATTGCCATATCACAGTTCTTCGGTTGTATTTCATTTTCACTGTTACAATTTATGCACACGTAATTAACTGTATTACTATTAGTAGAATATTAATTATTTTCATCCATTTTTCTTTTATTTTTGCGAGAGAACTGCGATTATCTTCCTTACTGCCTGCCATTTTGATCCCCATCATCACAAACTTGTAAATTTACAATAAAAGATTCTAAAATTTTGTCATGATTTATGCAGAATTTTCATTCAGTCTGTATCACTTTGTTAATGAGCGTTTCCACATATTTTAGTTTTAACATATAATTTCTTTTGCAACCTCTGCTTTATATTAGGCCAAACAAGTTCCTTTGATTACAATGGTAGTGATGAGTAAGTTTATTTACCATGTGTTTGCTAGCTATCTATGCATTCAATGGCCAACCAAGTGGACACCTGTAGAACAAATCATGATGTTATCTATATATTGACTGATGTTTGAAGGAATACATGTTATATAGGGTTTCCATTCTACTATGTAATTGGAATTGATTCTGCTAATGGGAAGTTACTGCATAATGGCCCATTTGCTTAAGGAAACTGTTGCTTGGGCAGAACATATAGTATGCATTTTTTTTTGTTTCTTTCATTATTTATTAGTAATAGTATTTGATATTATCCCCCATCAGAGTAAATGCTAGAAATGCTGTGAGACGTGCCTAAATTGTTTTGAAAAGATTTTGAGACACTTTGCATAATTCACTCTCGAGTATTTGTTTGTGCCTCCACAGGTTTTATTTCAGATACAGCAGTAATTTAATATGAATGAAGGTGCAGCTCTGCATGACTATGTGTACTGCTGACAGATACATTAACTTGCTGAATTAATAGTGTTAACTTTCAAAAAATTTCTAATTAAGCCTATTTTATCTACTAGTGTTAAAATCCATTTTTGGTCTTGGTCTCTTATCAATGAAAATGCCCTGAATTTGAACTTTGTTTACCAGTCTGAAAATTGCACTTTCTCATGAAACTGTAAGTCCTGGAAATTTTCTATTAATACAATTTTCTCCAACACTTCTTGTGCACTTTCTTTTGCATGTAACAATCAAATGTAAAGTAGTTTTGAATGGTCCTGACAAATGAGTAAAAGATGTGCAATGGTTTCAGGTTCAGTTCATTTTCTGTTTATAGGGGAATCAGGTTAGTATCTTACTTCCTTACCAAACAAATTGTAGGAATGGTTTATTGCACAGTTGTACTGCTTTCATCTTTGTCACTTGCAATTGTTCATTACATTTTTGCAGCTGAGAAGTTATCCCCATCACAAAATTCTTAGAATTGTCTTGTGAATCGATATTCACAAGATACAAGGTCATTTGCTAGGACTATTCAGTACTACAGTATATATTATTTGTTCTAGTATATATCTCAATCACAGCATATTCTACAAACACACGCAATATAAAGTCTAACATGCATTTACTACAGAAATAGAACTGAAACTGTTGTCATGATAAAATAGTTGCTTACATCTGTTGAACTTCAACATTTTTGGGAATATCACTAGCACATACAAACTCTGATGGATCGTTTAATGAGGTATATTTGTTAGATTAATGAACAAATTTAAGATATGAGAACATATTCAAAAGGTTCTAAAACTTCCATATAATATTTGTAATAAAATAATTTGTACACCTGCAAATCGAGCTATAATATGTGCAGAAACTTCAGATCTCTGTGCATAAATAAAATTCTTATAAAATCTATATGTAAAAAATAGTAATACATTTTTTTTCTGCCCTTTTCATGTTTTCAGGGTACGGTACGTGTGCCAGCTCCATGTCAGTATGCCCATAAATTGGCCTATCTGGTGGGACAAGCAATCCATCAGGAACCTGCTGGAAAATTGGAAGATCTGCTCTATTTCTTGTAGGCCACGTGTTTGGAAAAGTGTTAACGGTTATTCTCTGAATGAAATATGCATCAAAAGAGAAGACTAACTGACTTATCCTCTGAATGAAATATACATCAGAAGAGAAGACCAACTGACATTCCTTTTTGTAATTTCCAGAGATGGACTCTTTTTATATTAACATATGTGTAATTTTTTTATATGAACGTACGTTTCTAAAGACATGAAATATTAGCATTTATGTGATTGTTCACACTTATAGGTCAATAGTACAATTTATTTTTCATACAGTTTAATATTTATGTTTTAGGAAAGTTATAAATGGGTGCTGCATACTTAATGATTGCTCAAGTGGTGAGGTTGAATATGTGAAGGAGTTCTGATTGTGTTCATCTTAGAATTAATAATGGTATTGAAATTATTACACGAGGATAGGCATTCTGTTTTTCCTGAAATAATTTTTGTTGCATAAGGAACAATGGCAATTTAAGAGTCACTAAAAATGTGACTTGGACAAATTGACCATTGTTGAAAGGGAAAAGATGGTGTTTTTAATATTAGTTGCTAATTACTTGAAATTTTGTAAGTAATTTGTGA
The DNA here is from genome assembly GCA_030762175.1 of Metallyticus violacea. Lineage (NCBI taxonomy): Eukaryota > Metazoa > Arthropoda > Insecta > Mantodea > Metallyticidae > Metallyticus > Metallyticus violacea. The sequence continues at coordinate 70,303,033 of CM060841.1, forward strand.
TGGGATGGTTTTAGAAGAAAGTTTTGCTTTGTTCATGTATAGGAAAGTTTTTCTGTTGGTTTCTTACATGACTGACATTTTCAAAAAACTCACAGGAGCAGGATTTCAATTTATATTTTAAATTTATTAGGACAAAATACAGTGGAAAATAATACATTTCCGACGAGAATAATTAAGGAAGTTACTTGTTACCACTTGTTCATTAAGTTCTGTTGACTGTTAAGTGAATGAAAATAAATTTAAGATATGAAAAACAAATTTTAATATGCACTTTCAGTTGATTTCCTCCTAGCAGATAGGTCTGTGCAATCTCTAAAAGGTGATAGCACTACATTGTTTATGGTGTTTGGCAGCATTATGATGTTGAGGAATGATGTAAACCCTGTGACATAAAAAATTAGTCATCTCCAGATTCTACGTGTTGATCAGAGAACTTAAGGGCCCCCGTAAATGCAGTATTCACAATGCACATACAGTGACTGCACACTGCTTTGCCTGTAAACATAATGGTCACAATCATAAGCATCTGGAAAGAGAACATTAGGGTAGAGTAGTGGTGGCCGAGCGATTTAAAAGGCATTGCTGTTCTGTGAAACTCCTGGGTTGTTGTCCCACAAATTTTTGTTTTATTTTTAATTAGTTTTATAAGTGTACATGTAGAACATTTATGTTGCCTTAATATATTATATTGTAACATATCAATTAAACTTTATATAAATCAAAAATCCATTTAATTCTAAATAAATGGTTAAAATAAGTAACCTATGCACACACAAAAACCTGATCACAAACTAACATACTCTTTACAAATAACTAAATGCATTAACAGAAACATTTGTCTTCACACAGAAATAAATACAAATTGATATCTGTATAAGAACGCTGAACATGTTTAACTACCCAATCTTTGGGGCATAGATGATATCAGATTTCTCTAGTAATGTGGATAAGAGGCCATCCCTGGTATTTGTGCCTATAAGCCATCTTTTATTTTTCTTGCAGTTGCAGGGAATGTGTGTGCACCATATTGCATTTAGTCGGAACAAAAATACTAAGGGAAATATAATATTCATTATAATGCGTATAATATGCTAACGATAAAACTTGCTGTGTATAGGGAACAATATTACAAAATTAATTTGTCATAATATTTTACAAAGGTTTATTTCAAAAAGTTCTTCGTACTGGAAGGCGATCTGTGTGCTAACCATGGCATCAGTACACAATCTGCTGCAAAGCTAATGAAACACACACAGACACACTAGTCGGCATCTTTGGTGCATTCCATACAACACAACTACTGCAGTGGCTATATAACTTTGCTGGATACCTTGTGAACCTCCACTGTCTTGAGTGTCAGTCCTGGTGGTCTTAGGTCTACTTGCCTCGTAGACCTAAGATCGCAGGTTTGATCCTGGCCAGGGTTGATGGACTTTTTAGGGTTTAAAAATCCTGAATATGACTTCCTTCCAAAGGGAAGTAAAGCTGTGAGTCCTGTGTCGTAGATTTATGGCACATAAAAGAACCTCAAGCCTGAAAGAAGAGGCCTCTGAGCAAAATTTATTGGCCATTTCATACCATAAATTGAATGGGACAATGCCCTGAGGTGTCAAAGAGCATCTATAAATAAATGAAATCAGATGTCTTGAGTAGGACTTATAAGAATTTTGTGTTTAAGAGATGACTAATTGTTTTGTCAAAGGGTTATAAACAGTTACAAAGTTTGTTTTGTGTTTGGGATCCATTTTCCTATTTAAATTTGTAAACAAGTATTCAAATTAAAGAAACAGAATTTCTAGTATTATTAAAACATTCTTTTTGAATGGGGCAATACCTGCAGAAACTAAGACAAAACTGGGTAAACATTACTTGAATCTACACCTTCACTCAGAATGGTGTATAAATGGTTTGGTGAGTTTAGATGTGATAGAATGAGTACAAGCAGTGTACCGCTTCAGATATTCTATAGAGATAATGGTTCCTAATATTATTGAAAAATATCATTGACATGATCTAGTGATTGGAGACAGAAGGAATGGGAGGTTGCTGAAGCTGTAGATATTTTTGGAGATTGGATTCATAATATTTTGCACAATCATTTATGAATGAAAAAGCTATCAGCAAGATGGACATGACATTTCCTAACACTTGACCAAAAAAGAGAACAAGTTATCACTTAAATATTGTACTTACGAAGCTGTTGACAATGGAGTGGCAATATAACCTAAACTGTGGTATTCATTTTTTACACTAAACTCCATTCACTTACACAAAAGTAAGACTGGTTTCTGGAGAATCTTACTTTTGTGTAGGTGAATGGAGTTTAGTGTAAAAAATGAATACCTAAGTTTAAGTTATCACTTCTTTGCAATATTTGATTGTTAAAATAAAATCCATGAGTTCTGGAGATGGTATTTGACAGTTGACAAAGTGTGGATCCATCAAAACATGCCGGAAATAAGGAACAGTCAAAACAGTGGGTTGCTACTGGAGGAAGTACTCTGAAGAAGATGAAAATAGCGCCCTCAGGAGGAAAGATTGTGGATGGTAACTGTTTTTGGGATTGCCACTATGTAATTTTATTTGACTTTTTAGGAAAAGGACAAAACTATGTCATTTTATTTAACTTTTTTGGAAAAGGGGGAAACCATATACAGTGAATATTGCACTGTGCTATTAGGGAATAAAGAAGAATCATCCTCATTTAGTGAAGAAAACGGTTCTGTTTCGTCACAATAAAATGTCATTGCACAAGTCTGCTAAGTAAGTTAAATATGGTGGACTTGTAACAGTGATGTTTAATACTAAGAAATTAAAATGATCGAGTTGAATTTGTAAAACTTACATCACTAATATTTTAAAAAAGAAAAACTAAGTTTCTGGAGCTAATTGCTGCCATCTTCAGTTCCAGATCGACTCAAACAATCGTCAAATCAGTCGAGGATGGAGAGGATTCTCTTCGAAACCGGTTCCACAATAATTTAAAAGTAAGTGAAGCACTAGAGTGCATGAGACGACAGTATTGGATAATCATTTATATTTTATCTAGCTTTACTGCGTTGGTTCCAACAAAATTTTAAAAAAATTCATTATAAAAAATATTCTTTTGTCACTGGTCTTGAGGAATAGAGGTATCTACATAGAAATAGAACACAGCGAATAAGTGGAGAGAGAAAAAGGGGTGAATAGACAAGAGACAATTGATACAAGTGTGAGCTTGCAAAAGCAATTACCTAACTAGGTACCTAAAAATGTGAATTTACAAAAACCCTACATTAACTAATTACCTGAAAGCTAAGGCAATTTATTAGTTACCTCTAAATCTTCATAAAAGTGGGAAGCAAATTTTCAGTTTTTCGTTCTATTGTTCCTTTCTCCAGTTGTAATGCTTCTTTTGCAAGCTTTAACACTTCAATTTCCTTCTTTCTGCTTAAGCATGATAATGCCAAACAGAATGTGATCCTCTCATTACCGGAAGACTAATACATAAACGCAGTGATGAACAGATGATGCACATGTGCGTAGACATAATGCTCGTACAAATCAAAACAGGTTTATAATTAAAAAATTTCTTATAAAACTGACCCTAAATTTAACTTACAACGAAACTAACTTCTTACTTGCTGTAGAGCTATAATTCATGATAACACCTTATAAAATTTGGAATGACTTAATTTTACATATATTTTAATCGTCTAATTGCAGAAGATATCAATAAAATATACAAAAACAAGTACAAATAATCCACTTACAGTATATCATTTGGCAAATGACAAACTTCTTAATACATCATATTAAGGAAATCAGGGCTTGAATTAAAGAAGGGGATGAATGTCATCTTTTGAAAGTCATGCGAATCTGGATTTCTATTTAATAATTTGCCAAACATTGTAATTTCATGTCTCTTATTTAAAGTCTGTAATTCCATTTAATTTATTAAATGTGAATATGTTTAACATGAATAGTATATGAATATTTAAGAGCAGCAAAGATTTAAATTGCTTCCTGAATGTGTGTTTACTCAGCTAATGTGGTATGGTGAAGGTCACTAAGCATTTTCTTGGTCTGTTGATAGTAATTGCTTGACAAAGAGAGGAAATTTTTATTTATACCAAACCAGGAGCTGATACTCGATTCTCAACTTGGTTGCAAGTAGAAGCTTGGGAGCAACTGCATATTTTTATTTATATCGCCAATGTTATAGCAAGCAATTCAACACCAGAAGCCAAGGAATCTTAGAATTTTTGAGAACTGTAAATCAAATTAAACTGAACAAAAAGATGAGATCACTTATCTTGCCAAAGAGGGAAGGGCCATTATACAAAAAAAAAAAAAAAAAACTGTGACAGCATTTTAAGAAACCTCAAAAAGTAAAAAAGAGGAAGTCTTGATAAAAGGCCAAATTTAATTCCTGATTACCATGGAAAAGTGTAGTTGCAATTTTCTGATTAATTATGGGTCATGATTGTCAGGCAATGCACTTGAACATGTAGATAATTTTAAATATTCCTAAAATGACCCACAGATTTAGTTTTAATTTTCTTGTCAAAATCCATCTTTCACAAACAACTGTGTAATAATGCTTTATTCAATGAAGGATCATAGCAATAAATTCATAGATGCATGACAAATTCTCTAAAGACTCTGTGCCATCATTCTGAACTATTCAAATGGACCATTGAGCTCAAGCTTGAAAGATGAGCTGGTAGTGGGTAGGTGAAAATTTGTCACCATACTGGAAATTGTCAAAATGTGCCTATGTGTTATTTGGGGATTGCCATCTAAAGCTATTAGAAATTGCTGAAGCCATAGACATTTCAGGCAAATGGATATTTCACATTTTGGCTGAGAAATTTTATAAGGAAAAATTATATGCAAGATGAATTGGCACCCAATCAAATGCAAATCTGAGCAAAATTTGGTGCATTTTTAGAGAGATCCAACTAATTTTATCCATTGATTCAAGACCAGCGATTATCATGGATACACTACTACACATCAACAAAACAATGAAAACATCGTAATTTTTCAGTACGAAAGAAGACCAAATGTGTGAAATCTGTTGGAAAGATCATGGCATCGGTTTTCTGGGATGCTAAAATCTATCTTCCTAGTGAAACATACATTGCTATACTAAATTTCTGGACCAACTAAAGACAAATAAAAGATCTTAAAACATGTTATTGCAATTGTAAAAATTATGTTTTTGACATGGGAAGAAATACGTAATTGTCATATGGCTAAGATCAGATATTCATTGTTAGCAAGTTTATAGAAAGCAGTTTATTACCTGCAGAAAATTGTAGAAAAATTTATTTAGTGAATCTAATGCATCATTGAATGTAATGTGCATTCCAAATGTGAAACTTAAAGTAATAAAAAAAGATTTTAGGCATATTGTTGTGTGACATCTTAAGAGACAAGTCTGTCTGCTTCATTAAATGTTCAGAACATAAGAGGTTATAAGTGGACCATTGTTTCATCATGGAGCACATAGGACAAAATCAATCACTCATGCTGTTGTCAGGACAGTTGAAGAAAACATTATTTCTTTTAGTGTCACTAGTCGCAGGTTGTCTGTTCTTCCAACTTTCATGTATGAATGATTCCAATCTTCCTGCCTTTCTGTTATTTTTTTGAGCATCATAACATGTTCTTACTGTTGTCCTCCATTTTGTGATTATCTACTATTCAAATGATCATACAATAATCGCAGCAATGCATAATAACTAAATAAACAATTAATTTGAAGTTACTGGCAAACTATGGAATAGATTTACACTGGAATCTAATCTGGACCAGAATTATGAATACTACATTTGAACAAAAAGAAGTGCACTATAGTTGCATAAATGTGGTATACTTTAAAAATATCAACATGCAAAACGGAAGTCTTCAAAGGAGCATATCCAGTTTAATCTAAAGTAGTTAATGACACATCTATTGAACAAGTTCACAGTTTCACATTCCTGGGTTGTATTCTATCATAGTGAAATTTCAGTGATATAGAAAAATTTAATCAAATGAATGGTACTATTAAAAGAATGTTATAAAAACAAAGTTAGGAAAGAAACCATGATAAAATTGTATAAAGTAATGGTACTGCTGGGAGCTGGAGAGATGGTGACATGCGGGGAGAAGAGGTTTTATCTGCCAAATAAAACATTATGTACTGCCAATGTATCGTCTATTCAAATTAGGTCCATTCTCATTGCATTAACGAAAGCAGAATATTTATGTACATTCCTCTAACTAGTCATTTCTCCACCTCCTAGCAGTAATTCCAATGGGTTTATACAAAATTGAAACGAGGACCATGACTAAAAGAGATAAAGCCAGAGTGCAAGCTTTAGAAATGAGGTTCCTGAGAATATCAGAAGGATATAGTTTAATGGATAGGAAAAGCAATATATATTTATATGTAGGAAAATAGTTGATGCAGACTGCCTGATGGAGAAAAATGAATATAGAAACTTGTTTAGAACATGTGCAACGTATTAATAATGATTGCATCCCTAAACAAATAATTAAATATAGACTGAGGGGACAACAGTATAGGTCATCTAAAGAAGTGAGACCAGATGTCTGAGTTATAACAGGCTGTAATGCCTCAAACACATGAGGATAAGAAGAAAAAATCATTGAATGGGCTACGATTTATCATCACATCTGCCTTATTCCCCATAGTTGGCTATATTAGGCTTATATCTCATCCCAAAGCTGAGAAAATTCCTTGATGGTGAGAAATTATACCATGAACTTAAAAGCATCAATGAGCATTTTGCAGACCTGGAGGATTCTGATTTTCTTGATGGAATAAAGGAGGCATCTGAAGATCAGTTCTTTGAAACATAGAAACTCAAGTATCAAGTTAAATAGCTGTGGTGGAGAGGAGAGAATCTGCATATATTTACACAAAGATAGCCAAATGAGTCAGATGCCCTGGTTATCATGAAATATGTATATATTGAAAGGGGAGTGAGTCAAACTGCCCCAATCTGCATTTATTTCAGTCAGAAAGTACCACTTTGCATTTGAATAATCAGAATAGAACTGCATTGTGCATGTGTAATGAAGTCAATATAGCAATTAGTGATTTGACAATAAATATACTCTGCTGCTCCAATGCTAAGCAAAATGAGCAAATGCTGGTGAACACAAGCTTGTCTCATTTCTGGTCCATTTGAGACCCCAGGAGTACTATAGTGTCAAGGGATACTATACTGAGAAATAACAATTTCAAAATAGTTGGTCTGTATTTTATGCTTAATTCTGAGAAATTTTCAAATTACCCTCATAGAATTGGAATAGTTTGGTCACAGCTCTTTCCATTGTGCAATCTTAATCTATGGATGGAAAATCAAAATTCACTAGGTTTTTCTTATTTTTTAAGATGAAATCTTTTCCCAAGTGGATAGCTCCATTGGGTTGTGAAATTCTTTCAGTAACTTAGTCTCTGGTTTAATTTAATGATTTTTGATCCAAAAGTGGCCTGCTACTGTTGATTTGTGCCTGCATAAAATGCATAATCCTAAAGTGTTTTTTTTTTCTCTCTGAATTCCAAATTTCTCTCCATTTTTCTGATGTAGCTGATAACAATCTGCACATTTGATTTCTGTTCTGCTGGTATGCCTTTTACTGTGCAACCTAATACAATTTTGATATTTTTGTTCTTTGGTGCTAACATTATGCCTTGTTCTTTGAGTATTCTCTTAAATTTGTATCTTTCCTTGATGTTCTTCAGTATGGAAATTTCTAATAGATTTTTGTCTTTTAAATTTATTGATAATTTTTATTACTGTGTCTTTGTTGAAACCATCGGTTATTGCTGTATTAATTATTTGTTGGTATTTCATATTGCACTCTGTTTCTATGAGTGGAATATTAATTATTCTGTGTGCCAAGCTGTAAAACATTACCTATTTATTTTTCATGTACTTTTCTGTGTGTCTCTTTTCTATGGACTCCAAAGTTCAGTCTATCTCCATTTCTTATAATTTTAAATCTAGAAATGGGAGCCAATATTTTTCCCTTCTTCTGTGGTAAACTGTATATATGTATGTTGGAAATTAGAAGTTTCAGAACATCTATCGACTTTTTTCAAATATGTCATGCACATACCTATACCATGACTTGAAAATTAATTGTGATAACACAAAAGATATGTGTAAATATCAAAAGATAGGGGCACCATTTTAAGTTTCAAAGTGGGGAAAGGGATGAAACCAAAAATTTCTTATGAGTTTATAGCAGATGTACTGGCTCATTCTCTGTGTGTGTGTGTGAATGTGAGAGAGTGAGTGAGTGAGAGAGAGAAAAAAAATTTTAATTTGCGCTTTGCATGTTTTGAATCTGTACTCCTTAAGTTTTACTGTTTTACGGGTTACATCACTAATCAAAGACTTTGTTTTAACAAAAGAATGGGATTATTTACATTGTAATATAGTTGGAGAATATTGGCATGTTCAATAAGCACACCAATAAGTAGAATTGATATAGTCTCATAAAACTTTCGAAGAGCAACCTTCCGAATATACAGCAATTATTTTGAGGAACAAGTATAACTAGAGGGTACTTTTTTAAATTTTTTTCATGGGTAGTCTTCTTAGAGTGACATATTTTTACATTTTTATTGTTGTTTACCTTTTATTTAAACAAGGAAAAGAAAATTATATAAATACTCCATTTTTTCGCCACAGATACAAATCTATGCTTAATGTAATTTACATGCATACTTTTTGAAGCCCAGTACATGTTCATCAAATTCCTCTGGTTCCCCCCCTCCCAAGAATGACTTCAGAATATTTCCAATGAGAGAAGTGATATTCAGGAAGAAAGGATCCTTTGTAGAGTTAGATGTCTAGCATGGAAGATATGTTCTTGAGAATACCTTATGCTAGATACAATTTTTGGACTGTTTTTCCTAAAGTATTTTTATATAGTACATCAGACGGAGCAACTTTTGAATTTGAATATTTGTATTGTTTTAAATGAAAAGCATTGTTAGGTCTGAAAGGTGTGTGCCTATTTTCTTATTTTTTTCTTGAAAGGGGTATAATATTAAATAGGAAATGATATAAAATTCTTGATTTTGGAAAAAAAGTACATCCTTTAAGTAACAGTTACATCATAAGATTCTGATTTTTTTTTTCCTGAGTTCTTATAAAACTCATATTTGGTTTCTTATTGTGCATATGAATTGTTTTGTGGCGATGAAAGTTCTCAACTCTATCTCACACAGGAGCTATATAAACTAAGAGCTTGTGATACGGCTTCAAGTACCAGCTGGAGTCATCTGAGGTATGCCAGGAATCTTTCCAAGTGTTCGACATGACACAATTATGTGATGCACAAAATGTACAAACGGTGGCAGCCATATTGAGCATTTTATGTAGTTCATTAAAATACTGTTTACTTACAGTGTCACAATTTTCTGTTTTAATTGTTTCCTAGCTTTGGTAATCTGTACTGCCTACTCCACATTTCAGAGAGGCTAGCACATAAACAAAGCATTTCTGGGTATGGGTTTATTAACAACATATCACATGGTTCCCTTTTACCTACCACCGAGCATGTAACACATTTTTTTGCAACCAATATTTGAGAATTTTTATTTCATTTGCTTTTACTTTATCTTTTGTCTCATTACAGTTCCATCAAAAGGCACACATTAGATACAACTTTGTGCAATTTAGTGAGTTCCCCCTCAAAAAAAAGATCTCCTGTACTTGTGCATTTAGTAAATTTTTATTCCAGGTGAGCATTCTCATAATGCCATTATTTTTCCGAGAGACATTTAAATTATTTTACTTTCAATAGGTTCAGTTCGAATTGCATTTTTGCCCATAGAAATCATAGTTTTATTTTTACTACAAATATTTTTATATTATATAGTTTAGATATTTTATATAGTCCATACAGTACTTTCTGTAATAGTGATACCCATTATCATCATCTTGAATGGTGATTGGTGGTAACATTTTTTATTCGTACCCATTTTCTTCCTGTGTTAATTTTCGGGGATTACTTCCTGTGCTAACGTAATGCGAGTTGTACTTTGAAAGAATGAATTATAACCACAACGATATTTTTTTAATAAAACCTATGGTGCAATTAAAACTCGTATGACTTGTCCAATTTGTGGAAATGACCTTGTATTGAATAAGGAAACATTATCTTTTCATTGAGGAGTGTATAATTTAATCCGCCAGAATTGGTGGTCACATGCACCATCCTCGATCAATCATTTTAATTAACTACGATGAACCGCAACTATAATTTCACCAAGGTGCAAGTTTGATCACGTTTCAGTAACCCTCGATCAGCACGGATTTGATCGAGAATGGTGCACATGGCTGTAAGTTCACGTTTTATAAATCTGCTAGTTCTGAAAGTATCGCGGTGATATTGCAGCAGGTTTTCTGGTTTTTTAATTTAAGACCACTAAGACAGGAACGTTTACAAGAAGAATTTCAAATTAATTCAACAACCGTTGTCAATTAGTATTTCTTTGTGAGGGATTTTTTGTGGACTTTGTGTGCAACGAGGACTGTGCAGACTCCATGTTGTGGAGGCGAAATATATCGTCGTTATATTCTCTGGCATATTAAGGTAATTTATGGAATTTCTCGCTTCTTCTTTCTTTTTCCTTTTTTTTTCTTCTTTTCTTTTCTTTCTTTCTTTCTTTCTTTTGTGTGTGTGATACCTTTAAGACTATGTTCAGGTTAGGTTGAGTCTAGGTTACTGTATTATGTAATTAGTTTCCCATCTCGAAAACATGAGTGATTTCTAAAAACATTTTCCGCGAATTTCATGTTGTAGATGTTCTAAATAATTGCCGCATTGGGCATTTTTAATGACGTGTGCAAAGATGCCCAACATTTAGGTGTATAGCGAAAGAATCTAATTTTGGGAAATTGACGAGACTTAGTTTGGAAAGGAAATTGGAAAAAATTGTTAGTGGATCGATTGTGATGGATATAATACTTTTTGGTTATGATAGATAAGAGAATTTTTACATGCTTCGAAATAATGAGGTGAATGCAGTGTTAGGTTAGGTTACAGTTAGCCCTGTCACTTTTTGCTTAAGTGCAATTTGAAAATATAAAATTGTTTATTTTCATTTTTTAAAATTGTTTTTTAAAGGATAATCTCTTAAAATCCATATTAGTTTATGTTCTTAAACGTTACAGTATTACATCGAGGTGTTATTGTTTTAGTCCAGGTGTGCGTAAGTTCTTTTCGTTACTAGCCTATTAGTGTTTGTTACAATAACATATTAGCTAGGCATTTGATTTTAGCACTTTTTTGTGACTGATGTAGAATTTATTGGATACTCACTTTTTGCACATGCTGTTTTTTTTATCATTAAATGACATCATAATTGGAATATATAGTATGTTCAGTTTTAAATGGGACTTTTTTAAATTATTAGGAAGCGAGCTTAATCCTCGAGACATAGAAGACGTAGGTCATGTCTTTTGACATTTGATACTATACTTTTGTTTTGTTATCTTTATATTAGCTATAAATAAATGCCATTCATGTTTTTGTTGTAAATTAAAATTTTCAAAATAACATTATTAAGGTTCATGAATGTTGCAGTAGAAGATTATAAATGTATTCTTCAAAGTTATTTCAATATTAGTTGGGGAGAAGTAGCACTAGAATATACTTAAGTGTGGATGAATTTCTGGCAACTGGCCACAATTTTAACGACTTACGGCTATGCACACCATTCTCGATCAAATCCACGCTGATATAGGGTTATTAAAACGTGATCAAACTTAATATCATATGTAGGTAAATGAAAATGGAAAATAAAGGTCTCCAAAATTTTCTCAGCATGAGATAAACATTCTGTTGGAACCAGTTATCTTATATTCCAATAAACTGGAAAATAAAGATTGATTCATGTTCTTTAAAGGAAATAGAGGCATTGAATGATTTAGCCATGCTTTTCAAATAACACTAGGCTAGTTCTAATTACAAAATAATAAATCGCTAATTGTTAAAACAGCGCGAGTCATGAAGTGTAACATTCTATTCATGGGTGAAACAAGGTGATTACGGTTAGTAAGAAATTAACCTTTTAGTCATTTTATTTGCAACTTACCACACTGTATCCTTTGATAACCGGAATCTTTCTTAAAGCTTCCTGTCCCCATATTTTTCAAAAGGGTCACATCTTTCCGCAATGATTCGATTTTGACGCTGATCCCGATTTAAGTAATCCAGATGTATTATCTCGTCCTCTATACTTTCAAGAAAATCGAAACGGACAGCCATTTTGTGTAACTTGACCGCGGGTGCTGGACCCTATCAACTCCGTTGATTGCGGTCAAGCTAATCATAATCAACAAACTCTTTTAATTTGATAATTGTCGATGAATCAAAAAATCGCATTGAACGCAAGCAAATGCCGATTTGAGCGCTCTTCAAACAATGACCCAGGGTGGTGCACATGGCTATTTGGATGTTGCTTTTATTTGTCAATTTGCACATTGATAGTCATACTCAGCATTTACAAAATTTATTAGCGTTTATCTTAATTTAGAACTGATAATGTATGGTACGTCGCTAATTTATTTAATGCCTTTGTGAAATATGACTCATATCAGTCATTTAGATCTGTAATTTATTGCCCAATAGATATTGGTTAATAATGAAAGCTCAAAACCTTAATTCTTTGAAACAAAAAGAAAACACATGCAGAAATTATTTTTGCTTTGTTATTAAACAAAGGCAATAGATTACTACAGCTATACCACACTGAAAAGAAGGTTGAAGGCAAGACTCGCTGTAGTCCCTTGCAAGGCGCTTATCCTTCCGCGGTTTCAGTTCCTCCTCTCTCCCCTCTCCTATAAATGCTGCTGTCGTCATCCCCATCAGACGTGCTAAAAAAAAAAAAAAAAAGCGATACCCGAACAATTCTTTTAAAGTATTGCACTACATTATATGCTATTTACCGCGCTTGACTTCTAAGAGGCCTTCCAGACATACTTGAAGATTTTGACGAAGTAGGAACCATCATGTTTGAAAAGATTTCAATATCACCTATGCACAAAAGAAGATTGACTAACCTAACACCATACAAACCCCCAAGCCTTTTCATTAGAGATAATGTTAGTGACTACAATGGAAACAAAACACTACAGGAAAATGAATGAAAAACAATGGAGAACGCTAAATAATAAAGTCAACCCAGTTTGCTAAACTTGAGAACTGGTTTTTTTACTGATAATTTTGTTGACTTGGCCAACTGGGTGGAAATTCAACAATGCATACAACATGGAACCACATTTTTTTTTGGCTACGTTTACATTTAGATGCTGAAAAGGAAATGAGCAGCGTCGTTTTATGGTCTTTCGGTTATATTGTTTTTATGACAAAACAAGTCAATTATATTTTAATCTGCTCTCATTGTTGGTCTTTGCATTAATATAAACGTATTCATCGTGAACCAACATGACTTTCTCAGATTAAGATCGAGAATCTCACATGTAAGGAATGGGGGAAGCTCTCTCCTTCCTTATGGGCACGCATGCGCAGATGCACATTCTTTACAGAGTGGTACACCTATAGCTTCGGCAAACATAACTATGAGATCATGAAGTGACGTAGACTCCATTTGAATTTGAATACACGGCATAATTTACCAACCTCTTGATGTTAACAGAATGTGAAAGTTTGTTACATTTTTTTATTCGCAGTAATTGTAGAGCTGTAATAGTTTGGAAATGACAAGCCAATTAAAATATATAAGTGAAAATATTTGCACATTTTAGTTACGCTTATGTAAATATAAAAATATCAATGAACATATAATGAAAGTTCTCTTTGTGGACCTTGTTCGTTAAAAGTTCTGGGTTATTTACATTTGAAAATGTTATGCTTAAACCTCTCGCACCCGTGCTACAATTTAATAAAAAATCCTCCACAATATTTAGAAATACTGACGTAATGTAAATAACATTGTAAATTAATAGCTTTGCTGCACCGAAATTAAAATATTCATCTAATTATAAATAATATATTTAATATTTTTTTCCTTGAAAGAGTCGCGTTTTTTGTTAATTACATATAACAATGTCAAGGAACCTAGAAGATTGTCGTATACTTTATTGCAGAGTTATGACAGCTCATCTAGAAAAGTTTCAGTGAATTTGTCTATTCTATTCTATTCAATAGCATGCCTAGACACAGACAGGTTCATTTTAAGGTTAACAATATTGTCAAGAAAATGCCCATACGAGGATATACGAGTATGTACTCTCCAGTAAGAGTATGAATATTTAGCTTCTTAAATAACGTCTACAGCAGCGGTTCTCAAACTGTGGTCTGCGAGGCCCTCCTAGTGTGTCCAGTAATTATTAGATTACTGCTAAAGCATTTATTCTTCAATATATAAATTAAAACAATGAATTACGAGAGAAAAAAAAAAGATGCTGCAATTTTACGATGTAGCTATAAATTAATCTCTTCTCCTTCATTCCTTTGCTAGCAAACAACCCAAATATAATTTCAACAGAATCGTCTCTTAAATATTTTTTAATTCAGTCTATAAACTGTAAATTAGAAACAAATCGAAGGCGATTATTTTGCTCCGGAGGGAGCTTTCTAATAGGTAAGCCGAAAACGTGGATCAAGCGTTCATATGTACCGCCATAGTTTCCATGGCAACAACTGCATCTTTCGGTGGCGAACTGAGTAGACCAGTGATTCTTACTATAAATTACAGGAGAGCCAAATATAAGAAACAGTTTTTGTAGGAGAGCCGCGCCAAATTAAATGGTGCAATATTGTTAATAACTTGCAAACTGAAACACTTATTTATTATATATTCATTATTGTGATTAATTTTTGATTATACTAACACTATAATGCCCAATGGTGGTCAATTGACCGCTTTTGATTTTCAAAAGCTCATATTTTCACTGTTTTTAGAAGTATTTTTCTATGGTTTTGAGACTTTTAATCCCTTAATGACATTTAGTCACCAATATATACCGAGGGTTCCGAAAAAATGTGTACACACTTTTACAGTAGATATCTATTTAATATATTTCAAAGTTGGATAAAAAATAGTACGATGTTCTGTAAACAGATGCGACTCGCATACATTATGATAGCGTTGCTACGTGACAGGTAAATCAACAATGAAGTCAAGATTATCAATGATGTTCTGTTAACAGATGTGACTCACATTACGTTATGCCACTAAAACAAAATGGAGCCAAGTATATCGTTTGTTATATCGTGTGATTACTTTGCTTTATTAGATGTCTTCTTATATCTTCACTTCTATTCACTACCTCTATCTATTCACTCGCAACATCTCATCTACACCCCTTATCTTCTATCTTAAATGCGTCTAAGTATTTATTTATTTACAACTTATAAATGTCTTACCTGGAAGAGACTCAATCCCAGTCATTTCAATCGTAAGCCAAGCTCTAGGCCATTATGCTGCAAGAACCATGTTCAAGTAAGTTTTAAAATATTCCTCATATAGTATCTAACTTAAAACTTATCAAAATACATTAAAAGCTCTGAAAAATACTAAACGAAGTATAAGTAATTATGCATAATAATTTATAAAACAAGCATGAAAGCAATATTATAATTCATGACGTCACTTCAACGTAAAAAACGAAAACATTAATCTTGAACCAGAACGCATATAAATGGAAAAAAGTGAACATCTACTTATTAATACTTTAGAATAACCGGTGAAATACCAAAAAGATATGCAAAAACTAAGAACCTTTTTAACCGACGAAGTAAATTCAGAAACGAGTTTAAATTTAACCTTACTAGATCTGAAATACAAGCAGATATGCAAAAACGAAAAACACAAGACAAATTTGTAAATTTTCTAGTTACAGTTTCAAAAATTCAGTGGTAAAACCAGTCCCTGTATACGTTCGAATTCATTTATAATGATCCAGCTTTTCTTCAAGATACTCTGTTCCATATATCCGCAAGTACAAAAATGCATCATCAGTTCATTCACTAAAATAATTTTGTACAACTGAAAAATGCACTAACCTAACCTAATCGAAAAAAACCACTCACTTAAACAAATTTAACTGGGATTCTAGCGGTATTTTAAGGGACAGCTGTAAAAAAAATGGAATTCGTAATTATTCATGTACACACTAATCCTAACACTAACTTCGGGTGAGACCTAGAAATCGGTGGACCCAGTGATTCGCTGCGGCGAGCTACGGCCTGACGGCCTACGCTTGCCTCCTTTTCGTAAGTATAAATTGTTCGTAATTAATTCAATACGCGCGCGCGCAGTAACCCTAACACTAACCTCGGGTGAATCCTAGAAACCGGTTGACCCAGTGGTCACCTGACGGCCTACGCTCGCTTCTTTTTGCAAGTATAAATTGATAGCGGATTGTGTGGCTCTAAGTTAGCGGTAAATTGTTGTATTGTAAAGAGAGCGCTATGTTCTGGAGTGTTGAAAGTACTGGAAAGGAGTAAAATGCGTTGTATTTGCGTAAAAAATGTACTCCTAACATATAAGAAATTTGGGTAAATATGTTTTATATCGTGCTTTGATCTTATTTCAGATCAACTTAACACATAAAATTTCTACAGTGTTAAATTCATATCATATATGAATGTAAAGTGCACCACTCTACATAATCTATGGGTGGCTATAATATGGACAAGAACAGTGTGTACGTGCTCGCGTTGCTTGTCGAAAATCAGAGAGTGAAACGTATAATGTTGGTATTACTACTGAGATGATGTACGAAACAACAACCTAAGTACGTGATGACCGTGTTCTGAAGGTTAGCCTTAAATTTATTTTGAACGTATGTCTTATTACCTTAATTTTATCCTAAGTTGAATCCACAGACCTTGGGAATAATTTTACTTATCTTGCTTTTAGAAATTCTGTGAAAATACACCAAATGAGCTGCCTGTTGCTAGAAAGCGTAGTGTTACAGCTGGTTGTTCTGCCAGTGAAATAGCGTTCTGAAGTTTGTGTCTTGTAACACAATAAGAGGAATTTGTAGTAAGTTTGGTAATATACTCACAAAATTTCTAAATCCTTAACGGTCCTCAATGAATAATTGCTTTAATATTGAATGGTATGCACCATATAACTACTTTTCAGCACACAAAAAAAAAAAAAAGTCTACCACCGGCGTTTTGCTTTTTTCCTCTCATTTTCTTCCACATAACAGCACAAGTGCCAGCAGCTGCGCAGACAAAGAAAGTTTCCTCCATGTTGAAACTGACTTGCTATAATGTCCTATATAAAGTTTCAAATGTAAACACTTTATTTATTTTGTACGGAACAAATCTGTATAATAGAAAATTTCATATACAGTTCCCGATGTGAACGCACCTTTACAAAGACATGAGTTGTTTACAAACAGCTCAGTCACTGTCGAGAAGCATTTATTTTTTGATTCCTCAAATCTTGGTTAATTTAAGTGAAACAGTAATTTTTATTTCAAACCGGTATCAGAACCGATATACGTCAGCATTTATACCAACATGTTTGATTCGTCCTCTCAGTTGCTTTTATTTATTAAATATTATAAGATAAAGGTTATAAAGGAAGAATTCTTAACAGTAATGCCTATTTCAGGTCAGACATAGGTATTTTTTCGATAAATACAAAATTTGCCTCATATCAGTACGTACTAACTCCATGTTTGTTGTTTATGAAGAAGAAAAGAGAGTCGTTAATTGACTCAAGTGCGCATGATCAGTTTGCAGAACAAGAATTGTTTTCGCTCGTCTAGCGATATACACGACTTTGTCCTATACATTCATTTGTATGAAACAGGAAGGAACTTGTTCCATACCAACCAGAACATTCGGAACACAAAAAGTTCCTTAACGCTGCAACTAGGAAATAGGAGTGGTAGGTAGGAAGGAGAGCATAAAGACAAGCAGATGCTGTTGAGCTTCCTAGAATTAATATAATTAACTCCACGTTGCTACTATATACATACAGATAGACACAGAGCTTGCACTAGGAGAAGATCATCTAAAACAACACTGCTTAGCATTATGTGTACCTTAAAATTATCACATATATAATAATATTTTTAAAATATATAGTAAAGACAGTAATTGCTAACACTTTGTTTTAATATTTTTAAAAGTGATATGTTTGTTGTACATCACATTCATGTTAAATAGTCTGATATGTTTGACTGTTAATGTTTTCTAAATACCTTGTTTTGACTGTTGCTTTGGTATAATTGATATGTTTCGTGATACGATAGGACGTGTTAGCTGTCGCTCTGTTTACAGCAAAAACATTAAGACACTAACAACACATCTTAGTTAACAGTTAGGAACATCAATATATTAACATTGTTACACCTGTTGTTGATATGCCTCAGCCAGTAACGAACGCTTCTTCATGATAGACTGCAGTGGTGTTCTAGAGTAATTTGACAACTTGTGGAGTATAAGAATTACAGTGGGTACACGTGTGCTGGAGATGGAATGTGGGATAAGGGAATAGAACAGCATGTATTTCTGTTATTTTTGTTTCAACTAGACAGCGTTAGTCTCTGCTCCACGTGTACCAACATATTTAGACAAACAGAGAGCACCGCAGTGTTATAATATTTTATTAATATTACATATTTGATTTCTCTCCTAGCTATAATGTTCTTTCTTCCTCGTGGTTCTAGGAGGACATAATTAGACAAAAATATTACAAGATATAGACTTTGATAAACATCTGTTTAAAATATAACATGTATTGTTTCGGTACCTGCGATGGATGTGTTAGAAAAAACCTCAGAAGGGGTCAATGGGATAGGGATCTACTTGCGGCGCCTGGTGGTGAGGTGCGAGAAGGCCGCGGCTTTGCCCGTGAGACGCTTTTCACCGGCTGTATGCTCCAGGTTATCTTCCTTGATCTGGTCGGTAGCAACGGGACCGATGCAGATGAGTGGGTCCTTGAAATACGAGCAAACCTGGAAGCAAAGGCTTTGATTTAGTGCAGGACGAAATTTGTAGTGAGGAACATTAGAACACAAACTAGTAATGACTTTGTTTTCACGTAGCTGTGGCCTGCTCTACTTCGTAATAATTTTAAAATAAGTTTAAAGTATTAGTGAAAGTAATAATGATGAGAGTAGGAATTATATAATGAAAGATTAATTCAATATTTGAGTACAATGAAAACGTTACATTAAGTACAATTAAGAATTATACTGGTCTTTCAAATGCATATTCCAATTCAGTTTCTCAGTTTTTTTAAAGTTCTTACTACATGCCACTAAAATAAATTCTAATTCTCATTTTGCTTTAAAAATCCATTTTGCCCCCATTTTCCAAATTTTTTGCTTTTAATAAAAATATAATTACCGAAAAATAAAAACAAATTTATGCAAACATAAATTATATAATGAACTAATAAAATAAATTACCGAACGCAATCGGCAAGCTCAATTCTTATACCATCACTCGACGACTGAAATTGATGCTGCTATTTATCCGTCGTCTCTAAGTGGATTATTACGTTTGAATGTTGGCAAATGCATAATAAATACAAGAGTCATTTAGCAGGAATGATAACAATACGCTCTGTGAATTGAAACTACGAATTTATTATTAAAGAGTGGACATAACCTAATTTAAGGCATGGCTACATATGGTAAATAGTGATCCTCCATTTTGCTCTTTTTTAATCTTCTTTATTTACTGCATGCCCTATTACTATAATAATTAGTAATAATACATACATATTTAGCAATCATTTTATGTTCCATGTTATTCTTAATACAAATTTTTTACACTGTTACATTCTTTTCTAACATAATCATCATATTTTGAAGATTGTCGAGTTGGTACTATATGCAAATTAATGCTTTTACATTATTTACATCAACATTCTTAGTCAAGTAAGTGGTTATGTTATTTACAAAATATCAGTTGTTATATTATTCACAATTTAATACATTTATTTAGACTGTTATACCCCATTTTCTAGCCTATTATTAAAATTCTTTTAATTTGAGAACTCTCAAAGTGGATAGGTACTGTTTACAAAATTTTAAAACTGTTTATTATATTTTAGAATAATTCACTATTGTCTATTGTTACTTTTGCTACATCTTTCTTGAATATTTCTCGCCCTTTCTTCAAGATGTTGCAATCCCACAAGATGTGTTCCACCTTTTGTATACCCTCCAGGCATATACATGATGGATTCTCTGCCACTTGAAGGGATGAAAGTAGGCTCCAAATTTCCGGTATCCTGAGAGGATCTTGCTCTTGTATGACATCACTTGTAGCTTTTTTTTACAAGTGTTGTACATTCTATCGTGAAACAAAGTTACAAGGATTTGTACTATGTAATGCATTTGTAAAGTATTAGACCATGCTTTTGTGGAACGGGGCCCTGGTAATACTGCAATTGCTGTTTGAGCCATGTCACGACTATCCTTTTATGTACTGACAAAACAACCGCAAGTGATTATAGAAGTTAATGGTATGGTTATTTACATTTTCAATGGAAAACCTAACACTTTGCAATTGATGACCGTGCACAAAAGGCTGTCACTCGCTAACTGGTCAGACTGCTTGCTAATGCTGTATGACTCAAAAGAGTGCCGGTAATTCTATGTGAGCGTCAGTAGCCCAAAGAGTCAAAGTGAATAAGCATATTTTACTTACAATTCATAACACGTTACTCGCAGTTAGCAGACATCGGGAATAATAAAGAGCAGTTCATTTATAAACAAGGGTCGATATAATACACAGAAAGTGCAACTTAGTGGTCGGTATAAGTTAGGGCTTTAAAAACAATTCGTTTTCTGAAAATATATCCATTATCTCTTGATTTATTCTGAAATCTTTTTAAAAACATTAAACATTTCCATTCGTTTTGAAGTTAAAAAATAAAAGTTTGGTATTTTTGCATCGCGACTTTCTGATTGTATACATATTCACGACTTATCTCTCGATTTCCACTAGCTGTCATGAAATGCTTTTTTCGCAGCTTTTTAGCAATTCAAATTTTCTTTGAATATTTATGTAGTGTATAGCTACAGTATTTGCCAAAACACAGGGTGTTACTGAACACTCTAAATTGCTAAAAACTAAAGGCAACATTATCATTCAGTAATGCTAACTGGGAAACATTCATCACTCTGTAGTTTGAAAAGGGACGTTTCAATTTAATTCTAAAAAGTTCTTATTCTAAATGTAGGTAGTTTTAAAATGAAATTCTTCATAGGTGTTTGTGCTGTGCTCGTAATGAATGAGAGAGAATATAGTTGGTCAAAATATTTAATTTTACACAATTTGACAGAGGCTGAGAAACAAACGCAAGGAAATGTCGGTTAAATCCTATTTTTTTTTGTTGACATCATAACATGTTATGAAATATGCACTTAATGTTAGTGGGAGAATTATATGCACTTTAAACCCTAAAATATGCGTTTTAAAATGCCCAAATTTACGCTTAAAATACGAAAATATGCACTAGTTTGAGAATTTCCAAACTTATCCATAGTGTAAGATCAAACATTCTTCTTCTTCTTCTTCTTCTTCTTCTTCTTCTTTTTAATATTAATATTTGTTATTCTGAGTAATAGAGTGAATGAAAAATAGAAACATAATCTTTACAATAGCTCAACTTATTTCTTCTGCCCATAAAAATATAGATTGTTTTCTACGTATGGAGAAAACTTCTAGTCTTCACGAAACAGTATTAACATTATTATAACGTTATCCTTGTCTGCGCATCATAAAACTTTTGCTGAAGCATTAGCCAATTTGTATTTTGCAACTTCACCTTGCCTATCGCCTGCGGCATCTACACATTTACTTTGAGATGTTCTATTATCTTCCGTGATAACTCTGTTTCAGTGAACACCTCACAAAACTCCTGGTAAAAATCCCGTGTCAACTTATTTTGGCTTCTAAATAATAAATGTGTGTTTTTATTTCATAAGCATTCGGTTTTTCTGTACTTCTATGTCTATATATTGAACCAGTTGAAATTTTTGTGGCATTTAACCTGTAAAGTGGAAATTATTATATGCATAGCTTCCCATGAGACAGATCAAATTGCCAAATACACAAATGATTATAGCGGCTTTAAACTTATATTTTTTCTTTGTCATATACAATATGAGTTTGAATCATAACTTAAATTGAAGAAAAACTGTGGAAGTTACAATAACATAAATTACAAGTATTCAATATGGTACCCATTTGTGACACGGCATACATCAAGCCGGTAGTTCATTTCTTGCCACACGATGTTAGCATGTCTGGTGTAACTGATCCAACTGCTGCAATAGTCCTCCATCTCAACTCAGGGAGGTCTGCAGGTAGCGGTTGCAGTATACACGATCTTTATGTACCCCCACAAGAAAAAATCATAGGGTGTCAGATCTGGGGACCTGGAGGCCAATGGAGGAAAGCCAAGGCATCCGGACCATGGCAACCGATCCAAGGATGGGGAAATTTTGTCTTTAACAATTGCATATGATATGCTCTCTGTTGAAGATGTTTTCTTAACACATCCACACTGTCACTTTTGAAATTGTTAGTTCTCGAGTCGCCAGCCCCTCAGATTTTTTAGAACCGCGCGCGAAAACTGTTCTGACTCTCTACACATTCTCATCTGACACAAGCGGTCGTCCTTTACAGACACCCCGTCGTTTGGATCTGATAGTATCACATACGAATGTTGTAACCAGAAGGGGGGTTAAGACTAAATCTTCACCTGTACGCCCCCTGCACTGGATTATGTTTCGCGACTTCCAAGACATAAAAAGGTTTTTGTATGCGAGTTGTCTTATTTTGTTTATTTCGTTATCATGGCTACAAAACAAAATCTGCACACGTAGAATTGAAACTTGCACAGTTAACTCTTCAATTTATTTAAGTTATGATTCAAAATTATATTGTATATCGCAGAGAAAAATATATAAGTCCAAAGCCGCTATAATGGTTTGTGTACATCCTGTATTTATTAAAATTTAGGTAAATAAACTAATATTAACCGAATCCAATTATTTTAAAATTCAATAAATATTAAGCATTAAAATGCAGGGAAAAGCTTGCGTTAGTCGTCTTTTAATACAGCTCATATAATATTGCCCGTTAGCCCGTCTCAACTTCTGTCTTCAACGAACTAGTGCCTGAAGTGCGTCTAGAAACGTGAGTATATTGATTTTTTTGTTGATTTATTTATGGACGCCCTTTAACATCTCAGGTCATCAGCGTCCCATTCAACCCAGGGCGTGAAACGGCCGACAAATTTTGCTCAGAGGCCTCTCTTTCAGGCTTGAGGTTCTTTTTCGTGTCGTAAATGTACGACACGGGACCCACGGCTTTACTTCCCTTCCGAAGGAAGCCATACTTAGGATTTTTACGCCCGAAAAAATCCATCGGTCCTGGCCGGGTTCGAACCCGTGATCTTGGGTATAGGAGGCAAGTATGGTAACCACTACACCACCAGGACCGACGTATATTGCTTTGATGACTCGTTCTGTCGAATGGACAAATGCATAAGATTTAAGGGAGATATTTTTGAGGCAATAAAGTCAAAAGCAAGAATAATTTGTTGGTATATAAATCACTTGAAGAAGTTTTCAATGTGATCCACGCAACAAACTAGTGTAATATTTCAGTAGCCTTTATATCACCGAAGACTAGTGCGAGAGAAAAGAATATGCTGCTCTTCAAGGAGAAGTCTAATTTATAATACATTTACTGTAAAGCAGTTAGTTATTGGATATTTAATAGGCTCTTAACCATGTCGACTACAGGGAGTCAATACAAGTAAACAAACATAAAGCGTGAAGGTGAATGTAAAGATTTATTATCTTCTGGAAATGCGAAGAAGGGAATAATAATTTCTAATAATGTATAGGATCTCCAGGACTTATCCGAAAATTGATTGAATGGTGTTTAACGCCGTTTTTATACTGACGCACCACAGGCGGTGACATTGATAATACATGAGATGAAATGATAAACTGGGAAAGGATGTTTTTACGGAAGAAACGTTTCCAGGCCTAAGTTTAGGGCACCTCCACGGCATTTGCCATTTGTGAGGACTGAGGAAAACCTGACAATCAGGGAGGACGGTCCTGATGGGATTCGAACCCAGACCTCCCGCTCACGAGTCCGCGCCTTAACGATCTCGGCCACCCGTGGTGGTTGGCCGAAAACTTGACCACATCTTGTTGATGTAGTTAGTTTTTTAAGTGTCCATTTGAAATATTTTTAAAAATGTAAAATTGTAAAATAGATTTATTACTTGAAGTATTTTTATTAGCAATAAAATTTTCTGAAGAAATCATCCGAGTACAAACACCGTCATATTCCAAGTATGTTTTTATTGTTATATTCACTACAGCTTTGACTGCGTTGGTTTCTCGCGATGCTATAGATTGTGGACTGAATGCTATAGGTGTAAGTATGTAGGAATAAATGAAATGAATTAATGATGACAGAAAAGGGCTCCTTGACGCCATAAAGCTATCTGGCATTCACCAATCTCCGAAAAAGAAAAAACCTTATCCAGACACCTTCACCTGACCGGGGTTCCTAATAAATAGTTGCAAACGCTACCACCAGAGCACAGAGGCGCTCTTCTTTGGATATTGCAGTTATCAATAAAATTTTACCTGTTTTGTTTAACATTATTTAAATTAAACTTTTTTCATACTCAATTGGTTAATGTAATGTACGAATTTGAGTTTTTAAGCTTGTTCTGTTCCTGCAAGGACAGTTCTGGCGTATACATTTTTCATTTCTTTTCTGCCTGTTATCCTTACCTTGCGTGGCGCCTGTCGGTGACGACGCTGAAGCTGACAGCAGAGGCCCTTGCCGATGTCACACTCGCTGCTCATGGTGCAATCTTCACTGTACTGCTTCTTATTAGAGGACGGTGGCTGGCAGGTGCGGCCCTCCCCAGGCGTAGTTTCGCTGCACAGTAGTCCGGTCTCGCAGTCATTGTCACGTCGACACAGCTCCCCTTGTTTGAGCCCATATGCAAAGAGACACGAGCCCACGACTGCAACAACAAAAACGCAGCCTACACTTCCTCTCCTGAATTAGTGAAAACTTAATTATTATGTGTTTGTGCAGTTAACTATCGGATTATCAGAGAAGATCAACTTTTCAGCCCAGCAATACTCAATGCCATACAACATCTTTGAATGTCGGGGAATTAATTGAGTAGTTCTGGAAGGACGTTGGATATTACACTTGGGAACCTTTAGGTGTAGCCGAAAACATTTTATTGGGTTACTGTAAACATACAAATACTCTCGCCAACAGGGAAATCAACATTTTTTCTTTTTCTTTAACAACAAAATATATATTTTGCAAGTCTTAAAAAGGAATAAGATTGGATGTTAAAACAGCTTTATAATACACTACTAATATAATAAATAATTGAGCCTTGGGCAGCAATGTTTAGTCATTTCAGCGATTGATTTAAAATCACTGATAGTTTTGGACTCTATTAATTAAATACGAAGTGAACAAATTTAAAGATAATTTTCCAAACCCATAAAATTTCAATTTCCATAGCAATTTATGATCAGCCATCAAAATTCTTAGCAAGTCACAAAAATATTCCCAGAGAAAAACTATTTTTATTTAGGGTAGATATATTTCAGTGTGGTATTGCTAGTTGACAATTCTCTTCTAAATTCGAAATACTGAGAATATTGCTTAAGTTAAGATAATTACATAATGCGCTGTAACTTTTAGCATAAACATCCAACATTTTTTCACTAACCCATTTTAAGATGATTTCTCAGGGAAAACAGTTCCTTTCCATATTAAATATTCCTGCCCAACGAACATTGCAGTTAATTCCATTTATAAATGTTAATTTTGTGTTTTCTTGGTGAATTCATAGTTTTAATGTTTGAACGTGCAAGCGCTGCAGCACCCTGATCCACCACTCTCTAAACAACCAACATTGTTCCAGGATAGCCAATATTTTGGCCTCAAATGTACCAAAAGAAAAACTAAATATCCTTCACTTCACCATGCTGTTTCGTAGAAAAGAGAACGTATATTTATTCCATTGTAACCTCGTTTTTGAGCAAAATGTCACATCCAGCTGTCCCTTAGTCAAAAATGTTGATGTCAAACTGCTTTGAGATTTTCAATATTTAAACGAGAGGGATGGCTTATAAAGCATCGCTGGGTTAAGTATATTAAAGTTCAAGATTAAACTAATTGAACTTTTATGTTATTTAAATGGGAAGTTACTATTGCATGTAGATAATTTATAAACTTTCTCCAGAGGGTTAATTGTTTAGTTTTAGTGAAAAGCAATAATTAACTAATAAACATATTTGCTTGTTAGTTTCTTACTGTCGTGTATAACCTGGGTCCTTTTTCTTTAAAGACAACTTTCCAAACAGAATATTAGTAAGACCAAAAGTAAATCGAAAAATTGAAAACAGAATATGATGTTTTACTTTTTCGATCCTGGCAACGAACCAGCCGCCTGCAGTATAGTTTGGCCGCAACACATAAATGTCGGAGAAGTTGCCGTATAAGAACGGGTGATGCCTAGCTTCATTTATTTTTTGCTTATTTTGCTCCGCATATGCCTGTGTAACAACAATGTACTTACTACCATCCACATCGACGCATACGGAACCAGGGCAGCAATGTTCATTAGCAGTACACTTCTTGCCGTAGCAGGGTTCTTGCTGTTCTTCCTCTTCGAGTTCCTGGAATATCTCACCCGGATTTGACAGCCGCTGCAACATAAGAAAGATTCAGTTACACTGTATTGTTTAACTCTGGGAATGTAGATCTAGTTACAAAACAAGTTTCAATGGGAAATATATGTACCAAGATATAATAAATATAAAACTTGTTCTGATTCACATGTTTACTGATGTACAGCATTATTTCATTGCTATTGTTTATCTTTACATTCCAAACCCAAATCGTTCTGCTAATTTTGTTGGTGAATGTTCAAGATTTGTACCATTTTTGTTTAGTTTTATGTACAAGGACGGTCAGAACGCTTTTCCCCTCTAACTGGTACCTTAACGTAACATAGCACAACAAAGATGATTTATTTGTCAAAAAATTGACCATAATTTTGACAACTTTATCCATCTCTCTGCCAGCATTTGAATTAGTGGCGATACCAATTCTTAGATTTAGAAGAAACTGTGAACATGTTTTTTGTATTATTCAAAATTATCAAACTGCCTTCCTCTAAAAATATTATCATGGACCAGAACAAAACATAAACGGTGCAACATCTAGACTGCATGCTGGTTGAGGCTGCAGTTTTTTCATTTAATTTTTCGATTTTTTGTTAGATAAATCTTGATCGATAGGCAGGGGCTTTATCTTGTTCCAGTATAGTACGCTTTGTATTTGTTAAAACCGGATGGTGTGGTCTTTAAAACATCGCAAACTGTGTGCAGTTGATCACAAAACAACTGAGTTTAACTCCACAGTCGTTTGGCACCAACTCGAAATGGACAATACGTTTGGAATTCCATCAAACGCAAAACATCAACTTTTGCCCTAAACTCCCTTGACGAACCACTGACTGAGGTTCTTTCCCAAAGGATATCCATTGCTTTCTCTTCTCAGAATTACGGAACGGAACAGGACAGCAGGATACGAGCTGGGTCTGAGCTTTAGTAAGTTCATATGAATTTACTCTTCCACTACACGTTATATCCACTTGGTGCAGGTGCATACTACTTATGTTTTGGAGATACCAAACCTTCCTGGCAATTCACCAATATTGGCAAGTGACCCAGTGCGCAGAACTTCATTTTCTATAACTGAAAGTCGTCCAGAACACAGTTTATCTTCAATCGCCTGAACCAGTTTGATGCTTGGAATAATATTTATATTTCGCGACCCTGGGTTAAATTATTATTTAAATATGTAAGAGCATTTTAATATAATTGTAAACTTGTTTCATTTTTGATGATGTATTTGAGTAATCTTTTTAGTGTGTTATATATTATAAGTGTGCATTATGTAAATCAAAGTGAACGGGGAGAGAGAAAATCTTAGCTGGATGAACAAGATGAGATGTTAGAGACTTGAAATCAACAAAGGGTAAGGTCTTAATGGGAATTTAATGACCGAATCGAGAGCGAAGTGCTATCATAACTTTAATTCTTGCGCATGCGCAGTGAATTCCCGCCTAAATGTAAACACATACGAAGAATATTTAATATTTTAAAATATTAAAGGTAACAGCAACAATGGTCAAGGCCCCCGAAAGAAACCTGAGCACGAATAGCAGGGTACATAAAGGCTATGTTCTGACACTTCTTATCTTAATTGAGGTTTACGAGTGATTGCGTTCTCACGCGGCCATCATTTATTCATCATCAATTATGTACGTACGCAGAGACAACATGTTTTTCATCTATGCTTAATATTTTCTTCTCAGCTAAGTTCGTAATAAGCGTCGTTAATACGTTTCTAAGAAAATGTAAAGATTGCGAAGTTTGCGAGTGGAGTAAATTGCTGACCATGACCCACATTCTGAGGAAACCGTAAACCTGTAGATAGGTAGAAAACGCGCCCAAGTTCAAGAGTAATATTCCTCACCCGCTACCTGCTTACATAATCGGAAGCTCAGGTGTCTTAACCATCCAGAGGGAGGTAATTATTGCCAAGCAAAAAACCTTGAGATACTGTTATGGCAAAGAGGCATCAACATTACTGGTACCCAGATCATCATCGCGACTAGACTAATGGTGTCCTTGTCTTCTCCAAGAATGAGAACTGCTATTTTGTCGTCGCACTTCTGTATTAGACTTGGAAAATATGTTTAAACTTGTCTTTCAACAAAGTAAACAAATCATCCTTGCCTAGTAGTTCATAGCTAAACAAGATACCGTTTAAAGGAAAGGCATTTCTGACCAACCTAAAACTAGAACTGTATGTTTTACATATTTTTTTTTGTTTTATACTGAACCAGTAGATTTAAATATGTGCACAATTTTTTGAGTTTCAGTTGTGGAAGGAGGCAATTGATCAGAAAATTTCTGAATAAATTTACATGCACACGATGATCTGATGGGTTTTTAAAATAAATTTTACATACAAAAATTCGTTGCTCAAAGAATAAACTGTTTAATAAAATACGTGAATGACGTTAACTACCGTGATACTGGAAGGGAACAGGTTTATACAATAACGTCCATAGTATATGACAAAGAAGTAGGGAAGCGGTACCACGGTGCGCCTAATAGCCGAGATAAAGCTCTGAATGAGCGGACTATTACAACTAAAGCCTTCTTTGTGATAAAAGATTTTGTCCATTTGTAATGACCTAGGTATATTTAAAACTGTTGTCCGGAAAATATGGATAGAGTGGGGAAACATTGTAGAAACATCAGAAAAGGTGGTGAGCGGAATTTGAGAAAAGAAAAAAGGAAATTAAAGACGAACAGCATGTTGGAAGATCCAGATAACATTGATAGTGCGCATGACATGATTTTGTAGAATCAATTTGTTAGATTTTAATTATATTGTAGACTTTGAACATTCTTATGTTTATTTCAAAGAGTATGTAATAATTTGAGGCGAAAAAAACTAACAGAAGTGATAATTCCCATGTCTAGGATAGAATTGTGATGACAGCATATTTCATCATTAGCTAGGATTCGAAAATATATTGTATAAAAGCTATGGTAAATTTTTCAAAGGTAGATTCTTGCTGAAAGACATTGGTTGATCAAATTTAATCAGATTTTAACCCGACTCAGATTGCATGGATAACGCAATTGCTAGTCCGCGCATCATATCTCGAGGGGGTGGTGAAAGAGTACCCGCTTCGAGAGTACGATACTGTGCAACCTAGCGATTATTAAAAAACTAACATAGCCGCATTTTGTGAACAAATTGACTTATTACAGTTAACTTTTTTCTTCGTGGCCGGTGTCAAAACGTGCCCATCGAAATTCAAAAAACAAAACGGAGGGATATATGGGTTAGTTGTTGTTTGTGGACTCTGCAAATAGTAAAAAGCGTACTCACTGGAACTGTCGCAGTAACGTAACATGTTTTCGTCCCTCCTCCCACCAAGCGTGTATGTGGTGACCCCAACCATTTTTCAACTCGCGCAGGGTAGGGTCGCGATACCATATTTGTTTGTTTAACGTTTAGCCGACGGCCACAGGAATCCCCAAACGCCAGATGTCAACATAACTGAATACGCAGACGGTTTCCTGGTTTACAAAACAGATAAACACCTAGGCAGAGCCATTAACCGGACAAACGTAATAGAGCAGCCTTCTCTAAATTAAATAATTAATGCAAAGACTTCTACATCTAATCGATATTTGGTGCAGGCATTGGCGATTGTCAATATATCTGACGGAAAGCAAAGCCATTATATTTATCTAACGTCGCATTCCCGCTAATTAACATACAGACAGCAAAGGATTCAGTAGGAAAATTCCCTCACTTGTTTGAGGGCAGAGCTGGACAAAGCTGTAACCTTTAAGGGACACAATTCACAAGGTTCAGGGAGCGATTGCTCAACTGACCTCTGTATTCAATCCAAAAGCAAGGCCTGTCCGTTTAAAGCTACACCTCTTTAAAACGCTGGTCAGTCTGTGAAATCTCCGACGTGGCTGTAGACAGTTGGCTGTTTCTTCTACAAAGGGCACAGAATAGAGGACTTAAAACTCTTTCTCACCAGACTACTGCACGGCGCCTCTTCCCTTCCCTATAAGGAGGATGAAATTAGGCACCTGGCAAAGAAAATCTACACAAATTACCTTTTCATGAGAATGCTCTCATCCGTGCCCTATGCAATTATAATTGCCAAACAAGACCAAAGCCAAGATTCAAGACGCCTTTCTTGGGTGACAATAGCACTATTGGCTTATATTGCTACAACTTTTCAACTGAACTTAATGTTTAAAACACAACAGTAACATGGACATGCTGACAACTGAATTCATGTTATCAGGACATGTCAGCATCACCCAGGACATCAGACCCACCCTTA
This sequence comes from Metallyticus violacea, assembly GCA_030762175.1. Classification (NCBI taxonomy): domain Eukaryota; kingdom Metazoa; phylum Arthropoda; class Insecta; order Mantodea; family Metallyticidae; genus Metallyticus; species Metallyticus violacea. The sequence continues at coordinate 70,334,033 of CM060841.1, forward strand.
ACTAACTATTCCGAGAAGTCTAGCACCATGTCCATACATTCCACGTCCACGTCTACAACAATCCTCCTGCACTGCGATTAAGCCCTAGCACAGGTAAGTGTATACATGGTAGTTGTTATTGACAATTAGATTGGCTTTGACAAGGAAGGAATTGCCGTTGTTTTAACCCGATGAGAAGGAGGGAAAGAGGGTTCTATCCGCTTATTCTAAGCCTAATTGGTGTTAGCTCTATTTTGTTTTAGCTCATTAACAATGCAGCATGTCATAGTGGTTTTTGTGTTTTTGCGTTCAGTTAGCATTCCTACACGACTGCAATGCCACGGTAGTAGGAAAGGCACCAATAGAAGCGCTCCCGCCCAAATCGATAAATGGGATATAAATGCATACTGCATAAAACGCACTTTTGTCCTGCCTCAGAATTAGACCAAACTGTGGCTGATTATACTGATTGAAACTCGCTCCGCAGTAGTGACGTCATTAATTTCAAATGACTTGTTTTAAAGTTCACTCATGTTCAGATTGCGTTACAGAAAATTAATGAAGCTGGCTTTGAACTTATTGACCATAAAATTCAGCTTTCAGGTTATCATCTTCAAAATTGAAAAGTTTTTTGAAACGAATGAGGGTTTCATAGTAAACCGTGGCTTGCAGACACATTTTTAAAAAGTCCGTCACGCAGGAGCTATGTAAACTAAGAGAATTACTCGCCGAGTTGAATGCTTTTTAATAAAAATGAATATAAAACCAAATTATTGAAATGAAATAAGTTATGGCATTACTATGTGGTATTAGCGGAACAAAATTAGAATTCTTACAATCTATAAGTATTACAAAAGAGGAACCACATTTTTGATTTATCATGGAGATTAAGCCACAAAAATGATGGCATTACTATTAATTAAATGAAATATGACTACTTATAAACAAAGCTATACTATGTGGGTATTTTTAAATGTAGCCATGTTTATCAACTGAGCTCTTGGTATCATATTTACATTCACTAAAATAGAGAAATAACAGAAAGTTTCGAGTTACATTGTGTATTTAAGATGTTCACATGTTTCAATAAAACAAAAACATGTTACTATTTAAAAACAATTACAATGTACAAAACAAATAAATACAATTGAAAGTTATATCGATTTTCATTGGCTTTTAAATTTAATTTAAATGTTATTGCAGTAAAAACACGAATTCGTGTAATGCAAAGGTTTTCTGAAGGTTATTACAGATCGCTCTTACATACACATGTAATGCTCGAACACATAGTAGATTAATATTTTACATTTGCTATCTTCACGACGATGTTAAATATAAAACATATGAATAGTTATAAATACAGTTTATATGCTGAATTTATTTGTCCTTTAATTTTAAAACAAGTCAAAGGAAATTAAACGCTACAGTGTTTTCTAATTTCGGTCCAATTCCCCTAATTTTTAGAAACTATTGTTCTTATTTGATTTAAACGCTATATACCCATTTTGTTTCGTGAAGAAACAAATATTACTGCCGCTAGAGCGACTTTCAAATTTTGAGTTTCAGATAAACTCCCACTCCTAACGACCCGATTTCCCTAATTTTCAGAAACTGTTTTTATTATTTTATTTAAATACTATATATGAAGCTTTGTTGGATAAAATGCAATATTAATGTCGCTAGAGTTATTTTTAAATTTTGGGTTTCCGATTTCACTTTTTTTTCAGAAAGTTATTTTTTCTCATTTTATTTTATTTCAATGTCATATGGCCAGTTTTCTTAAAAATAATAAATAAATTGCGATCGCTGGAGCGATTTTAAAATTTCCCTTCAACCCCCACTCCGTTTTCAGGTATACTCCCACTTCTAATGGCCCGATTGCCCCGAATTTCCGAAACTACTTTTATCTATTTATTTACTGATTAAGAATAAACGTAATTGCAGCCCTAGAGCAAGTTATTATTATTATTATTATTATTATTATTTTATATATTCGATTTAGATTAACTCCCACCGCAACAGACCAATTTTGCTGGTTAACGAACTCGATGTATCTTTTGTTAATTGATCGCCACAACCCGAGTTTCGTTGAAAAAATGCAAAAACTGCAAGCGCTAGATCGTTAACGGATACATTACATGAAACTTTTTTTTATTGTAGATGTCTATTAGATACGTCGATAAAGATTTGGGTAGACTATTAAAAACGGCACCCATGGGTACAACTACAATAGTAAACATTCCTTGGGAATTCGCTAAAAAGGCATAAAATCAATTTATGACCATTGTACTTACATACATACCGTTAAACACGATTAGTTGATTAAACAAAGCCTTATATTATGGTGACTCTTCTGTGTTAGAATAAGAATTTGTCAACGCAGTGTATGTGGGTTGGTTTCACCTGCTCGTCCCTCTGGCGGGACGCATTGCACTAGTGAAGTACTTAAACAACCTCGCAACTCATGAATTAATAGAGAGCGTTTATACTTCATAATGTTTACGTTGTGTAGCACGTGCGTTATTTACATGGAAGTTTCCTGGTGGTCGAGTTCGAAAACCTTTCAAAGTGGACTCGTGCATTCGTGTGTATTGTTAGAGGAAAGTAACATACTGAAAAATACACAATCGAAATCTGCAAGAAACAAAAGTTAATTGTATAACCTGACTGTATTCATTTCTCTGAAGGAGAGAAGCGAGAGAGAGATAGAGGAAACATTTGTCGATTCTTTTTTTCATATACTTTATCTTTAATTTGTTTATTTTTTAATTTCTTCTCGATTAGACAGAGAGAGAAAGAGAGAGAGAGAGATAAAGAAAACATTTCCCCTTTCCCTTTTCTTTTCCTCTGCCCTGTTTTTAATTTCTTTGTTTCTTCTTAATTGGAGAGAGAGAAAGGAAATACTTTTCTCTTTTTATTTCTTTTACTCTGTTCCGTATTTCATTTTTTATTTCTTGATCTATTCTTAATTAGAGACATGGATAAGGGGAAAATTTTCTTCCTTTCCTTTATTCTACTTCCATTTCTTTATTTTTCATCTATTATTGATTAAAGAGATAAAGAAAACATTTCTTTTCGACTATGCTGTTTTTGTTTTCTTTATTTTTTCATATTTTCTCAGGACAAAAGACATATTTTCATCTTTTTCTTATGTTATCTTTATTGTACAACTGTGGTAGGCTTTTTTCTATACAGAAAAGCAAGTACTCTATTTTCCTCATCTTTTCATCTGTTCTTGATTAGAGAGAAATAGAAAGGAAACATTTAGACAGATAACTGAGACATTCTGTCCGTTTTCCTTGTTCACCTACTCTAATTTATTTATTTTTTCATCTTTTCTTGATTAGAGAGAGAGAGAAAAGCATTTCCCTCATTTGCTTTTCTTTTCAACTCCGCTGTTTTCAATTTCTTTATTTTTCTCTTTTGCCCTACTCTTCCTTTCATTATTTTATTTCCTGACATATTTTAATTAGAGAGACAGGTAAAGGAAACCGTTTCTTCTTTTCTACTCTACTTCTTTATTTCTATCCTATTCTTGATTAAAGAGAAGGGAAAGTTTCTCTCTTTTCTAGATCTTTTCAAATACGCTGTTTTTAACTTCTGTCTTTTTTCGTATCTTATTATTTAGAAGGAGAGAGAAAATAAAGGAAATATTTTCTTCTTTTTCTTATGTTATCCTCTACTCGAATATCCTTATCTCTTCATTTCTTATGAATTGCAGAGAGAGGAAGAAAAAAAGGAAAAAGATTTTGCTCTTTTTCTTTTTTCTACTCTGTTTACAATTTATTTACTTCATCTCTTCTAAATGAGATCGAAGGAATATAAAAAGAAAATATAGTTCTCCTTTCTATGCTGTGTCTTTCAATTTCTTATTTTCTTTTTTCTTCTCTATTAGAGAGGAATAGATAAAGCAGACAATTAATTTTTGTTTGTTTTATTTACGCTAATTTTTTATTGTCTTGATTAGACAGAGAAAGAGAAAGATGAAACCATTTCCCTTGTTTTCTTTTATTTTCCTTTCCTCTACCCTGTTTTTATTTCTTTATTTCTTCATCTGTTTATTATGGTGCGCGCGCACATACACGCACACAAACAAATGGTTTCTTTACTCTCATTGAGAAAAGCGTATTGGTAATCATACCTGTCTGCTAAACCCAAGATCGCGGGTTCGATCCCGGCCATGACCGATGGATATTTTCGGGCGTAAAAATCCTAAGTATGGCTTCCTTCGGAAGGAAATAAAAATCGTGGGTCCCGTGTCGTAGATTTACGGAATGAAAAAGAACCTCAAGCCTGAAAGAGAGGCATCTGAGAAAAATTTATCGGCCGTTTCACGCCCTGAGTTGAATGAGACGCTGATGACCTGAGATGTTAAAGAGTGTCCGTAAATAATAATAATAATAATAATAATAATAATAATAATAATAATAATAATAATAATAATAATAATAATAATAATGCGTTGAGCAAAACATTAGCTGTTCAACATATAGCGCTATTTATATAGCTCTTACAGTGTTTTATTTAATATATACTCTAAAAGAATAGGTATATACTTATTATGTTCCTCTATTCTTTCATTTATTTTTATTTCTTCTTCATTAACGTTTAAAAAAAATCTGTAAAAGAAAGTACATTTGTTCTCTCCTCCCGTTAGCTTCTCCTGTTCTTCCTCTCCATAAGGAGGAAATTGTACTTTATAGCGAAGCGTGGCTGCATCCAAACAGACTAGTTAGAGCATGCAGCAATATACATTAAATTTTCTCTCTCAGTGAAAGTAGCTGCCAAGGATTTGAAGCCGCAAGTCAAGAACCCCCTCTTCACTGGTACATTTTCAGAAACGTTTGTATGCTGTTATCGACTCCCTGCTCACGTTCTGCTTACGCAGCACCACACTTCTTGTTTCTCTGCTTTCGCATTTTATTGCCAACCCACTGCTCAAAGGCTGTGTTTTGCAGCAAGGATTTATTAGCATTTACGAGTATCCAGCCATTTAATAAAAATTAAAAAAATTAGCTCACTGAGTACACTGGTGCCTTAATCCCCTTAGGACATAGCACAAATTTCCTTCCCCATTTTCAAACAGTTTGCAAAGCCTTCTTTCGGCATTATCATTTACTGTCTTACTGAGATTTGTTTTATGTAACCTACATAATCGAAAGGAAGATTAAAATTAGTGTTCATTAGGTTTTATTATCCATCCCTCCCCCCATCTACTCCCACTATGAAATTTCAAACAAAAAAAATTTTTTTCAACCAGTTGTAGAACGAAAACACAAATTACTTTGGGAAATATTAAGACAATTAATAATATTACAGTAATATGTATATTTCGTAACCTCTGTTACACTCTGTTCTTTCTTGTAGGGTTTGTGTCATTTTGAAACAATTTATTACCAAATTAAAACTATTACACGAAATACTCGATAGTTTGTGAAAATTCAAATAACTATAAAAATAGTAACGTGCCAGATCACGATAAGAAAAAAAGAATTAAATTCACTTTAAAACGTAAGTGTCTTAAGGTATGGATACGATTTAAACTTTCAAAGAGAAGTAGCTGCAGATGAGAGGGTAAAACCTAAAATTGTTTAAATGTATGAACCCCAGCGTGTTTCAGAAGATATTTTCATACCGCTTCGGTAGCACGTATTCGCTAACTACTGCCCTAATAAGACTAGATAGTGTGCAACAATATCGGACTGCAGCACTTGGAGGCGTCCCATAATACTAGAAACTTTGTTTAATACATGCAAGGAAGGGAGAAATAGTCTTTCAGAAATTACACTAAACAACTAACGCACGTGATTAGATTTATTAACAATCATGAAAGCATTAATGCGACCGCTCAAACAATAAATGAATATCTTAAAAATCAGCTGACGGTACCATTCAATAACTTACAATAAACGCCAAACTACATAAATAAAGGAGAAATGAAATATTCTTCTCACAAAGGACGGGTGATAAAAAAATGTACCAAAATAAAGCTTGTTCTTCCCAACCAAAGTTGAGAGAATTCATACATAATATATATCACACTTCTCGAAATTAAATAGTTAATACTGTTGAACGAAAGTGAGGAAAATTTCAATGCCGAAGTAAAAGCAGAACATTGAACAGCCAAATAGTACCTAACCATCTCCTTGTCCTAGTGGTTAGCGTTGCTGACTGATGAGCTTTGATTCCCGGTACCTGCTTAGGAATTTTGCTAAGTTGGGGAGGTCTGGAGCGGGATCCATTTAGCCTTTCCTAGCGAGGAAAATTGGAAAACTGCCCGTCATCGAAATGTCATACTTCGATCTAGGGAGCCGCGTAATAGGCGACTTACGGGGTGCCGGCATGCTGGTCATATAACTTACCCAGCAATACTGTCCTCTATCAATGAAGTCGTAAGACGGAGGTAGAGGAAGCAGAGGTCGCTCTGGCAGGCCAAGATTCACTCCGGGCTGTAACGCGAATAAGTTGCTACAGAAACCAGAGAGAAGCTACCACTGAGCACGTAGTTAAACCAACCGTCTCTGAGGCCAGACTGCGGTCATTTCCCCGTAACTGAGACTGGAGCTCGCTAGTGCGCCAGCAATTTCGTGACTTCAACAGGATATGACAGTAACACAGCACGGAGCTGAAAATTAAACCCAGGTCTGGCTGGCACTGTCACAAAATTAAACTTCATTTTTTTGTAATGAAATATATTAACATTTTTCAAACCTGTAATTTTATCTAAAACTTTTAATTACTTAAACGCTTCATATTACGGAAAAAATAAATGCCTACCATAGGTTTACAGTAAAGAGTTAGTGCAAGACGTTTCCACGCCAGCTCTGTTGATAAACAATGAATCAATCAATTGTATTTGCTACTTCGCTTTTCGTTATTCTTCTGCGAAATCTAAGAATGTGATTATAGATGTAGCATTTGTATTTAATTTATGTATGTAACAAAGGACTTGCATATTGAAAATGCGCATCTATTTTTATATCCAGCGGTTCCTTTAGGTGGGTAATAACAAACATTTGTGGAAAAAAAAGCAAATATATTCTGGTTGTATTTTCAGCTTTTTGTCAGACTCTTTCAATTATTTTTTTCATCTTAAGTGAACAACATATTGTTGTAAATTAACACAGAGTTTTATACAAGGTTTTATTCAGTTTGCACCACTATATAGTGTTATTTATTTTATATGTTGTAACATATTATTTATATAATATAAATAAAATAATATGTTATTTATATTATATAAATGTTATTATTTTTCGTTTGCTGTGCTCCTACCGCCAAATTTGTAACATTTCTTGGAACAAAAGTGCAGGACATTGAAATAAATGTTGCGAAAAAGTTAAGATCACCGAATAAATATACTTGGCGGATCAGCTTCTAGAGAAAGCGAATCCAGAGGGAAAGCGGTCAATAGTGGGAAAAAGTGGCATGCGATATAAATTAATCCCTCCCTCTTTTATTTATTTATTTTTTTTAAAGTTTGTGTATCTAATTCATTTGATGAAGTATTTTAAGTGCAATATTACCGTTTCATTATTACCTGTTAGTGACAAGAGTATTTTTTACGCATTGATAAATTGCATAGTAAAAATTGAGATAGATATCCCGCCCCCTACTCTACAAAAGTATGCTGGGAAATAGCATGATTTAAAAGAACTCTTTAAATGACTGTAGAGACCGAAGGATGCGGGGGGGGGGGGGGGCATGCAAATATTGATTCTCTGTGGACGCCCAAAGGTTGCAAAAAAAAAAAAACGGTTTTTTGGCCGATTTTGACCAAAAACTTATTCCCAATGTCCCTTTAGGCATTTACTTTATAAGATTATGCGAAATTTCTTTAACATCAACTCTTTAACAATGAACGCTCTAGCGTGCGCCTTTTATTTTCACTAATGTTAGGTATATCCCAAAAGCAGGCATATCTTGTGAATCTGATAACACTCAAGCAGTACCCTCATCGTAATTACATGCTTTTCTATGGCATAACTCGATAACATCTGGTGCAAAGGTCATCGTTGCGTGTGCAAGTTACTTCACGCTCCAGTTGTAAACTACGAGAACAAAAGAACATCTCTGAATGCGGTTAGTTTTTGTTTTATAGAGAAACTAAACTTAGGACCGACAAAACTAAGGAGATCATTATATATAGAGAGATATATGAATAAGTATAGTATATTTTAGACCTGGAAAATGTACTTTTCAAATACAGAATGATTACGACAAGGTGTATTGAAAGGCATGATTGAGCATAACTGGACAGCAATTTTTGTTCTTTGCACTTTCTTCCTTAAGCGCTTTGTTTTGTCACAATTTAGCATTTTTATTTCATATAAAGCTTAATTTCTAACCGGAGTTCGATGTTGCGGGGCGAGGGAGGTTTGACGACACACTCCAAACCGATCTGATATAAGGGGAGAGCGCGCCATATTGACAGTAGATTTCGACACTGATTGATCTTTCAGTTATAATATACAGATACGCAGCAGTCGTGACACTATTCATTGAATGTTTAAATAAATGAAATTAATATATTTTTGGGTTCAAAGGATGACATCTATACCCCTTCCACCCAATATAGAGGATTTATTTTAATGTATGGTATGATAGGTTAATAACACATTTTATGGTAAATATGAACTATTATAACGTTTTAGATGCAAATTTATTAAACAATTGTTTCAGTAAAATAAAAAGTACTATAACTTTTTTACATAAAATTTATGTGCTGAATGAAAAGTTATTTTATCACAAAATACATTTTAAGATACCTTTTAAAGGAAATTTAACATTTGTATTTATAATCTGATATGTGATATGAATTTAAACTTTCAAAAAAAAATGCTGACCAGCTATGTTCTATCATGACTTTCAGCACATCTTGTCGTAATCATTCCATATTAATTTATAAGGCCACGAAAAGTGCGTTTTTTTCAGTACAGTTTCGAGATGTAAAATATTTTATATCTATTTGTCTCTGTATATAGAATTATCTCCTTATCTGATGATACTTATACCCTTCTACCCGCCGCAGTATTCCTTTTTGTGGCGTAATTCTTATCTGTTGCTTTTAAAACGATTATCTTGGTTAGAAATGATGCGTATTTCTTCTATTCGTGTTGTAGTAATGTGTAAAACGTCATTAGCCCTGCTATAAAATTCCTACCTCTGTCTTCAAAGATTCTTACAAACCTTACCTGACTTTCTTGCTCCAAATAGGGAAACAAAATCTTCATTGTTCGATATTCGATTGGCACACACATGGTATGTGTTTAACACTAAACAGTCACTGTACTGGAAAAATATGAAATAATCTGAAACGCATATAAACCTTCACGATTAACATTCAAGAAGGCTCATTTCTGTAATAAAAACATAGGCTGAAAAATACCTATTTAAAACGTTGCTATATGTTTTGCGTTCAGTTTTACTGTCATTTGCACACGTCGCTAAAAAGCCTCGCCGAGCAGATTTTGCAATGAAAACAGTTTTCATATTTGTAGCGATGTTACCCAGGTATTTCCGCCGTAATCCGGTTCCGTCTCCGCTGCCGAGGAATTTTCTTACGATACCGGGAAGGAATTCCTGTCTGCTGAAGCGGTTGCCACAGTTACTCTATTAAGTGCTGAAGTGCGTACAGTCCGGTTCAAAACGCGTGTTTTTGTACCAGCTCTCTCGTAATAAAAATGTGAATTACAGAGTTTCAGAGAGCACATTTGACGTCATTGTCAATGTTCCATGAAGAACTGATAAAAGAAACAACCATATCTATGAAATTATTGCATCAAGCGCTGTATATTTTGAAAGGGTAATTCAAAAGGTTTTATTTGCATTTGTGTCGATGATTTTCATGTTCTGCAATATCTCTGCTGCGTTGTTTTCGAACAACTGAGCAACACAACGCCACTGGTGGACGAGGTCGTTAAGACACGGACTCGTGAGCGGGAGGTCTGGGGTTCGAATCCTGCCAGGACCGTCCTCCCTGATTGAGGTTTTTTCAAGGTTTTCCTCAGTTCTCATAAATGTCAAATACTGGGGAGATACCTAAATTAGGCCTGGAACGATTCCTTCATTAAAAATCCTTTCCCAATTTATCATTTCATCTCCTGTATCACCAGTGTTCACCGCCTGTGGTGCTTGAGTAGTAAAAACGGGCGTTAAACACCATTAAAAAACTGAATATCGCAGTGCTAAGAATTTCGTTGAGAAAAAATAAAAATTGCGACCGCGGGAGCGTTAACACACACACACAAATGCGCGCGCGTTTTAATATATATATGCATATAACATTTTTTCATTGTCATTTTCAATGCCTAGTAGATACGATTGATAGACATTTTAAGAAAAATTTTAAAATATTTTCATGGGCTCAACCGCAATAGCGAATTCCGAGCTTATTAAAATGTTTAAATGTAATTGTTTTTTCTTATACAAAATTATTGGATTGTTTAAAATTAAGGATTTTAAAGAAGGAATGATTTTGCATATTGGCCAGTGTAATGACGTAGTGTAGCATTAATGAATTCGGGATTTGTTATTTTCCATTGTTTAATGTGATTACAGGAAGAGATAGGGGCAACGTTTACAGATATTATAATTACGGTTAGATTTTCAATGGTTTATGCAGTCCATATGATGTTATCTAATTACGAACCGGAACACGGAAGCCCATTTTACTAGGAAGCACGTGAATAATTCATGTACTCACATATATAATCTTCCAATATTAACCCATGACATTTTATCTTCTGACGTAGACACGAGACGACCGCAAATGGATACATGTGTCTCTTCAACTGAGATTACATTATGAGCCAAAACAGAGGAAATCACGCAGGATCATATCAATAATGACCTACTTTCCTTCTTTAGTTAATTCCCCTACAAACATATTAGCAATCACTGATAGATGGCAGCAATACGCTTATAATTAGTGTACATAACACAAATACGATACTTATAGAAAGTACACTGGCTTTACAGTAGAGCAGATTTGATGTTGTTGCTAAAACCGGCCACGAGATGAGTGTATTTCTCACTGAATCCATAGTTGTTAAACGTAGAAGCTTCACCTTCACTAATTAAAACATTAACTATAATGAAAATGTGTTTATTATCACAATAGACTTGAAATTGCTGTGTATTCCCACTGAAATAAAAGGTAGTTATGTAGAACACTGGGTAAATCGTGCTTTTATACTCTGGTTTTCAGTTTTCATCGTATTGTGGTTTCTGAATGACGGTCAAGCATTTATATTTTTATCTTAAATTCAACGAGTTTTTAAAGCAAGTTTTAGGAATAAGGAGGAATACACCCAACTTGGGATTTTACGAGGATGTGGGTGCTATGAAAACAGAACAATTAAGTACTGGTTACGCATAATAAAAGGGGATCGCACAACATCAAGGGTTTTATGCTACCAACATCAGATTTGCTATTAGGATTAAAGATACAGGTCTAGAGAGCATTGGGGTAGAATGGGTGTGGGAGAAGGGAACAAGTAATGGTATTTATATTTGGAGGAAGGTACAAAGACTTAGGGAAATTAACCAACAGGATATACAGGCAGAATGCAGATAGAAAACATCACTTAGTTTAGGCAACGAATTCAAAATAAGACTGAGCAGAGAGATGTATATATATTTCAAGAGTTCTCAGAATAGATCGGGTCTAGTATAGAATGGACTAGGGGCATGGGAGGGAACTAAAATAACACATGAAGCTGGGCAAAGAATAAGTGCTCCTTGTGGTGACAGCGAAAACTGGAAGCACATTCTAATGAACTGTCTAGATACTGAACTGTGGAGGTTGACTGCGCTTGGAGCTAAGTTTGCTAAGTGGAATAGGGATAGGTTAGCATGTTGAGATCTGTTTACGCAGGAAGACAACTAGCCAAACTCGGTTGTTTTCTATGCAAAGCGCGTTTTGTTGTAATAGACGGGCTCTTGTGTGCTTAACTGCTAATGGCTGTAATTATATTTGCTTTGAAGTTCAATTTCTTTTTCTATAAATGTCTGTGTAATGAACAGCATGTATGGTCAAAAGACCCATGTGAACGATGTTGTAGAAATATTGTATATAAATATTGAATAATAAATATATGTTCCTACTTATCATAAATCCCTACTTTATGTTTAGCTGGTAAAGTATGACAAAATTTCTAGGTTTTAAGTTATCAAGGTAAAAATTAGGTTATAGAGCTGCCGAGGGTAGTTATAATCGTAAATGACTGATTTCTGAAAAGTAAATTGCGTTTTCCGCACTTTACAGTAGCTTTACAATATGATACCCATTACTTGATAATCAAGTGGGGAAAGGAGAGAAGAATATCGTAAAGAGCTATGAGTGGTGTTCTAAAATTTACTAGGTATATAAAATATACTTTTTATCCAAGAACAAAATTCACTGCGCAAATATCACTTTGATTTGTTAATTTTTTCTGCATTCATTTTCTAGGCAGTATTTTACCGCACAAAACCCGAAATACTACTACTACTACTACTACTACTACTACTACTACTACTACTACTACTACTACTACTACTACTACTACTACTACTACTACTAATAATAATAATAATAATAATAATAATAATAATAATAATAATAATAATAATGACGAAGAAAAGAGTCCCCGATTTGGTATTTGAGTTTTAATATCACTATTAATTTTTGTTCGGAGGAACTTTTTTCAGTGCTTTTAAGATTTTTCAATATTAAAAGGCATCTAGGAACATTTGGCCAGATTATTCAGAGGAATTCGATTCAGCATTAAATTTAGTATTATAGCCGTAACCTGTGCAACCAGAAAATTATATAAGAATGGTAGTGCCAACATATTCGCCAGCCAGCCCCAACCAGGGGATTTAAATTTCTTAGGAACATATTCTGACGTACTGCAAGGGCACGGAAGATTGGAGAAAGAGACATCTACCGGCCCCGTTTGTTAACGGCATGAGAGAGCGGTGGTAGTGCTGGACTTTGCTAGCAGATAGGAAGGAGTAGGAGGGAGTAGGTAAATTTTTAAACAAAATGAGGCAGCTCGGATCGAAGAGACAGACAACCGGGAAGGGGATAAGGGAATATGAGTCACAATATTTTTGGAATTATTTGTACATATATGTGAGGGAGTGTAAATTATTTACTTTTGCACTGTTTATTTAATTTATAAATGTCAAAAATGTCATTATATGTTTTTATTTATTTAATTATTATATATATTGTTTGCCTCTTAAAAGTTAAATATTCGTTTGTATATTTCAATATTTTATAGTGTATTTGGAAAACACGTTCGTTCCAGGATCAGCATGACATGGATTAGGTAGATTTGTAACAAATATAGTTTGTAAATAAATACACTATTACTTTTTAAAAATTTTAGTTTCAACAGTAATTAATATTTCGGAATAATGCTTACATTTGGCAATAATTATTATTAGGTTTCAATGGCAATATAATATCATTATATGCTTTCAGTAAACCATAAATACTAAAATAAAAACAGTAACTAACTATTGACTTTTACAATTTACGGCGTTGTACTTCATCGGTAAGCAGCAGCACTCAGGCGGCACATAACTCAAATAACCTCACTGTATAAAGAAAGCCCCTATCCATGCTGTTTATCATTTTATAGATCATTGATTGCATTATTTTCTTATTCAAGTAAGTGTACATTTTTGTGCTACTTATCTTGCTCTCCTGATAAAGGATCCACAACTCTTACCTATTTTAAATTATATAAAATGTTCTGTTAACAAAATAATACATTTTTGCACAATATGTGCTACTTATGGGTATACTTAGTTTATATAACTATATTACTTGCCTAAAATTTGCTAATATTTAAGTGGAATGAAAGTGAGATCAGAGATCAAATTTTGAAGAAGAAGAAGAAGAAGAAGAAGAAGAAATAAGAAATTTTAGTTTTTTGTTTCAAACAATTATTTGGATTTTCTGCTTAATTTGGTGTATAATTTATTGAACAATTCTAATTGTAATTCCTTCGAATGACGTAATGCGTTTTATGTGTCATTTGTCTTTCTGGCAAAATGCAGTTTACCTTTCGATAAGTAAGTTGTCATGCCTACCAACTCTTCACAACGAAGTTACAGTCAAAAGTTGCCTCGAGAGAATATATGTGGTGCCTTTTTTGTTTTATGTTGTGAGATGCTTTCAGTTTTTGAACGGCTAAAACTCACGAACTTGACTAGGCTGTGCTGAGTTGGTTCTCGAGCCCGTTACGAAGATCTAGTACACACTGCATAATGAAGTGGCTCTTTGTATGTTGTAACTGCATGCTGTAGCAGAATGCGATATGAATTTTCGTGCAATGAAGAGCAGTAAAAATGTAGCCTGCTTGTTATCTGGGCCGTTTATCTTCATATAACTCCCACTCAAATTTATGCTGTATAGGTTCTCCGCACGAAATGTGAAGTTGAAACACGTAAAGCCACAAAGAGCATCGTTCAGCACGGAATAAAAAGCAAAAGTCACTTGGTTTTAAGTTTAGAATAGTCAAGCATGAGTGGTTTATTGCATTCTGACTGAAAAATTCCTGTACTAAATTGTGTGGGGTTTTGGCGAACATTTGCATATGTTTCAGTTTTAGTAAACCACTGTCGATAGTCAGAAACCTTTCGGGCTGTTTCATGCACTACGGGAGGAAAAGCTCCTTTCTGAATTTATTTAAGACTTGTTAAGGTAAAATTTAGAGTACGCTTTAAAAACAATCTAACCCTAGCTTACAATAGTAAAATTTATTAGCAATTTGGGCTTCCGCTTATTAGTTTCCAAAATTACTTTCAAAGTTAAACTGTTCATACAAGGAAAAAATGTATAAATACCGCACAATCTAAGGGCATACCCATTCGTAGGACAATGGACTGATATTAGTATGTCATGCAGAAGCTAGATGGCGGCTGTAGGCAGAGTTTGTAGTGAAAGGACAGTGTTCGTTTGTTGTCATGTAGAGAAAGATGTTGACAAATATACTGCATAGTTTTTGTGGGAGTAAGACATCAAAACTGCAGAATTTCATAGATAGACGTTTTTCATTACAGTATGCTGTCAAGAAGTTCTTGCACAGAAGATCGTTTACCTGGGTCGATGGGTTCGCCGCGGCAGGGAGTCGGCACACAAGAATGTGAGTAATGGTCGTCTGTCAACCAAGAACACTGAGGTTGTGTCTGAATTGATAGGTGCATAGCCTTTGGTGAACTGAATGTCAGACAGGCCTCGGCCGCTCAATCCTACATACCATTATTCATAATGACTTGAATATGAAAAATGTGTGCGTATATTAGGTTCCTTGGAGCTGACACAGGCACAGAAGGACAAAAGGTTGTCGGTCACTAGAAATGCATAAAGAATCCAGATGAAGAAATTCAATCCATGCAATGGAAGTACTCAGGAATCTCCGGCCCAAAAATTTCGTGCCACTCCATCTGCGGGCAAGTAGATGGGCACATGTCAGGTATACTGCTAATGAACTGATTTCTTCAAGGAACGGCTGTCAAAAGCGGATGAACAGGGCATAGGCCCAGGATCAGCAATGACGAAAGGAAAAGTGAACTTCGGAAGATTTCTTCCAACATGATAATATGCGGCCCGCACCAGAAACACCACGACTGAAAAGTTAGCTGTTGTGCTGCAACGACCATATCAACCGAATTTTACTCGTCTGATTATATCTTATTAGACATAATGGACTCGCTGCGAGGTGAAACATTCAACACCGATGAGGAACTTCAAACAGCTATCCACGAAGGGTGGCGTAGTATTCTCAAACAATGATTTAGCGACGTCATAATGAAGTTAGCATATAGATGGTAACGGTGTATTGACGCTAGGGAGAAATATCCCATGTGCATTGAACCATGTTGCATAATAAATAAGGTACAAAATTACTATTGTAAATTATTTTCGTACGCCCCTAGTACATTTTGCCGCACTGTTTACATCACCACATATTCTTCGGCGTCAATAGTATATCTCATATGTAGTGAAACAATACTACGGTCTTTGTTCACGTCGGTCCTGGTGGTGTAGTGGCCTCCTAAACCCAAGATCGCGGGTTCGAACCCGGCTAGGACCGATGGATTTTTTCGGGGCGTAAAAATCCTAAGTATGACTTTCTTCGGAAGGGAAGTAAAGCCGTGGGTCCCGTGTCGTACATTTACGGCACGATAAAGAACCTCAAGCCTGAAAGAGAGGCCTCTGAGCAAAATTAGTCGGCCGTTTCACGCCCTGAGTTGAATGGGACGCTGATGACCTGAGATGTTAAAGAGCGTCCATAAATAAACCAATAAAAAAAAATCTTTGTTCACGGGATTGTATTGAAGAAAGGAAGATAGGTATCTGTTATGACTAGAGCCCGGCAGCTCATGCATTTATTTTGGTTAAAACAGGCGGGCAAAAAGGCACTTAAATACTGAAAATAAGCAGTAATATAATTAAAATAGGCCTTTATTAAAACTGAAAGCACAGAATAATCACTCATTATTAAAGAAAATAGATATTTAAGATACTAATTTCTTTTCTATTTCTTTATCACACAATTAAAGTACTTAAACTTACTTTTCTTGGGTACAAGCAACAACAAAAATGTTTTTTTCAAGGTAGCATCTGTCATAGTCAACCGCTTGTCAGAAAGAACATTTTTCATCGTGGGAAAACAACGTTCTACTACCACTGAAGTTATTAAAGCATATTTAAAACAAGCTATTTCGGAAGGACTCATACCAGTTACAACATAATATTCACCTTTCAGACACCATGCCAATGTTGATCAAGACAAAGTAAAGTAGTTTTGAATAGTCCTGGAGAATGAGCCAAAGATGCGCAATGTTTCTTGTCGAGTTCATTTCTGTTTATGCTTTTATAGGGGAATCAATTTAGCGTCTCTCTTTTTCCATACCGAACACATTGTAGGCGCGGTTTTTTGCCAACTGTATCGCTTTCGTCTTTCTCGCTTGGTTTGTTTGTTTCATTTATGCAGTTGACAAATTTTCTAGATATGTCTCTTGCGGATCAATACAAGGTCATATTACAGAGAAGACAGGATAATGATGATTAAATGAGTGGCCAGATGTTTTTTATAAAATATTTTTTTCCAAAGCCGTGAATAAAGCAAAAAGTAATTTCCTTATTACTGTTTACTTCCACGTCTTAATACTTTCCCCCCACTTTCCTTGGGACGATGTAAAACAGATGCTAGGTAGCGAAATACCAACCTGGAGCGAAATAATTTAATTACGAAATGCCATATGCACTGTGGCTCCATCATGTCGTTACCATAAGGTTTCTGCATGGCTTCACCATCACTATGCTAGACTGCACGATAAATTCAGCGCTTCTGCCTGACTGACAGCCTGGGCAAGGGATGTGCAAAGTTAAGAGCAAAGCTACACCTGGAGCTTGGTGTTTGCATGCACATAGTTTATATGAACATTATATCCACTAATATATTGGATATCTTCACCTAAATGTGCACCATAAAAGTTAAAGTATCGGTTTGTTATAACGTAACATCTAAATATTTAAAAAGATATTTCACATCCTTTTATTTTCCGTCTTCTGATTATTACAACTTTTCAAAGGCGATAATTTGAAATATTTTATTCTACCCAGCACACCAATAAAGAAACCCCCTTGTCTGCAGCAATTTCTTAAAGTGAAAGCTTATAACGTCATAAGCCACAAATTGATTGACGATTTTTAGCAGTTAATTCCTTAATAGAGCCAAAATAATTTAAATTTAATGCCATTACGTGCAGAAAATAAGCTATGAATGTATTCCTTGAATGTGCGTAAAAAGACAAACGGTAACCCGAAATCTAAATTCTTACCATAAAGTTAAACCACAGTAGAGAAAGCTTGTGTTGACTCCTTTGATGTTCTTGGTCCTAAAATCCGGCTGCGACTCGACTGTAATTTTCAATGAATTTAATAGCTGACGCTTTATCACTGCAGCTAAGTTGTGTTTAGTAATCAAAACTATAAATGTGGAATTTGCGGATTCGCTAATTAAAACTTGATCCACAATGAAATTTCACCTTTTGTTTAAAATAAATAAATAAATAAATAAATAAATAAATAAATAAATAAATAAATGTGTGTGTTTGTGTGTGTGAAATTCCCGTACTTGAAATAAATAGTAAATATTAAGGTGGGTAAATCTTTGATTTTTTAATCTGGTTTTCGGTTTTGTTGTTTATTGGTGATTTCGGAATGAAGTTCAAGCATTTTTAAGCATTACTAATATGAGAGATGTTTTCTTGTGCAAACATACCCACCGGCTTACCCGTACACGGGTCATCTTCAAGGTTCTCTCTGCCCAAATGAAATAATTTTGACCACACCTACCCCGTGGAATATAAACCTTGCCGTACACACCGCGATGTCCTTTAGTTAAAAAATACAATCTTCCTTATAGGTACGCCACACAATTAAAAGTTAAACTTTTGATAAAGTGAGTGTACACTTATTACAGCAAGTTAATTAACGGAGATAAGTATTATTATTATTATTATTATTATTATTATTATTATTATTATAGATTGGAGTTCATGCTCGCAAGTATCCAGTGATAAACTTCTACAAATTTCTACATTATTATGTTTGCGTGATTGTCTTTCATTTTCTTTACTTGGGCGCCTCTGCGAACTATCTTCAGTGGTTCGTCGTTTATTTTTCGGGGTTTCCAACACGTGCATAATTTTACCATATAATACTGTTCCACTGTATATCATATTTTTTTTTTCTTTACCACGAGGGCCTTATTTCATGAAACAACCTGTCTAGTAGCTACTAACCGTAATTCCAAAATGGTTTAATCGTAAACATGTGACATTAGTCACTTGTCAAGGTTACTAGTGTGGCGATTGTATCCGAAGGCTGTTTCGGGGATATTTATTATTCCATGGATTGTTTGTTGATGCGATTTTGTTTACGTGGCATGTATTTTAAACCGTATATCTAAGCCAAGAAATATAATTATGTCTACAATATCGAAAAGAATCACTAGTATCAAAACAAATTAATAGTGCTGCATTTAATTAATGAGCATAAGAAGTACTTACTATTTGGGCAATTCTCCGACAAAATTACGAAGAAAGACAAAGTCGAAACGAAGAAAATAATAACGCCAACTGTGAAAGCGTTGGGGTTAATTGTATCAGAGGAAGATTTCGCACATATGAGGGACACATTTTGGGCAAACATCAAGAAAGCTACAAAAGTAAGTGATTTTATTTTACATTCACAGTCGTCATTCGTATTATTATCTACAAATAATGTTGTATTTTTCAGGTGAAAGTAGATAATTCAAGAAGTACGGAAATGGATGGTGGGTTTGAGATCAAATATTACATAAATAACCCTTAATGAGCTTTATAATTAAAATAGATCGATCATAATTATTAGAAGCAATATCTAACCTAAAATATGTACACTAGCATGTAAACACACCATTCGAGATTTACGAATAGAATTCCACTAGTCAACAATACGCAATATTACAAGGCCAAATGTTTCTTGAAACAGAACACTGATAATACCAGTCTGCCACACCAGTAACTAATAGTTTACGCTCATAAGTTCTAGAAACACAAACTAGTCAGTTTTACTAGATCACGAACTTCGTGAAATAGGGCACAGGGCGAATTTATGCCTCAGTTTCAGCTTTTTCTCGACGTTGTGCATCTGCTTGAGCGATTCCACGTTTGTTTTTCAGAGTTGCCGACTCAACTGTTAAATATTTTTTCCGAATAAGAGGTAAGCGGGAGCCGTCAGGTCGTGGCGAGTCGCAGTAAATTCCCTGGTGTTGTGTTTTTGTTTACTCCGGTTTCTAGGATTTACCCGAGGTTAGGTTAGGGTGTGTATATATATATAAGTTCATTACTAAATTGCCTTTTTTGGTTATAGCATTGCTAGCATGGATACATCAGTTGATTGTTTTCTGACGTCACTATATTTCAACATGGTCGTGTGCAATTTTGGTATGTTAATAACGCATCATCTAAGACAGGTTATTTTATTGAATACTATTTACCCATTATTTCACCTGTATTTTATTTGCTACTTTAGAAATGCATTACTTTTATCTAGTAATTATGCAATCTTTTATTTCAGGTAGCTTTTTACATTACTTATGAAATTTTCTCCTATTCACCGTTATCTCTTACATTCCCTTTTCTAGTGTACAACAGTGACGTAAGCATATACTATGCAGCAATTTCGTTCTTCTTCAATTTCAGTTATAAAATTAGACGCACCTTTTGATAGGGTTGGTGACGTACTAACTTTTAACCGAGTCATATCTCCTAATACTGTTTTTACTCACTCTCCTATTATTTTAGATGACTTTTAACACTTTAATTTCTCCGGTGTGCCTATATAGGGAAGTTTGGCCATTAAAAAGTTATGTGCAGTATTGTTTTCTGCAAATATCTGACTTAAACGGGCTTCTCCAAGCAAACAAATGGCATGACTGGAAAGAAAATGAAACAGGCGAATATCAGATAGCATGGATATCGCAATATTGTAATTGCCACAATAATGAATAAAGGGCATTCTATGTAAGGTCGAAACTTAAGGACCACACTTCGTATTCTCAACTTTACAATCATCGCAAATTCAGCATTGCTTGAATATGCGTAATAAATACCTTTGAATGTTAAAATTGTGTAAAAAAATCGCAAACATTGCTTTAAGCTATGGCTATAAATAATGTTGTTCATATAAATGATAATGAGAAAATATTTTCGAGGCACTCACAGAAGTAATTTCTTGTTATAAAATGTTTGTGATCAACGCTAACCTTTTAAACAAGATGTGAACTTAATGGAATCCATTATAAGGTAACATTTTTATTAGATAGTTTAATATTGCATTTTCCTGAATAAAATTCGGTTTAGTAATGAGTTTGTTTACATTTTATAATTTTTCTCTTTTAATAAACAACTTTCGATTTCTTCTCATGATTAATTCGAATAAGTTGCTATAGTAATGGCGTTTTGTTTAAAATAAACTACGATAGAAAACATTTGAACTACGCTTGGTGTTGTGTTTATGTTTTCGTGTTATTTCCTTTGAGAGCAACTGAGCATCGCGATATCTCAGCGGGGTGTTTTGATGTAAGCCCAACATATCCCCTGATGAATGTCCAGTGCAAAATATACTCGAGAGCTGCTTTTTGGCCCAGAAAGCCTCTAAGGTGCAAAGAAAAATAAAAGACTTGTGTTTCTTTTGCGTGGCTTCGGAAAACATAAGCAAGATCACTGTGTGGAGTACCGCATCTGATTTATTCACACTTTCCGCGGAGGCGTCGAGCCCTTAGTGCAAGAGGGGCTTAAGCAGGGTTTCAAACATTGATGTAAATGTCGTAAAGATGTATTTGTACGAAACTATTAATATTTAAGAAATGGTTTATAGCATGTCATACCTGCATACACAGCTGTGCTACAGACACGCCATGAAAACTCTGCAAGCCCATATCATAGGGAAAAAGCCAATACGATAATGCACAGTCGCACATTCCAAATGCTGTTTGTGACCTTTTCCTTTTCCTTAAATTGGAGTAACACCTTCATGTGAGGCATTTTCCATAATCAAAAGCAATGGTGAAGGCTACGGAGGCGATTCTGAAGGACTTGTCCAAAATGATTATGGTTTCCAGTTTAAAGATTGGCTAAAACGCTGGGACAGACGCATTGCATCCAACGGGGACAAATTTGAGATAGATCATCAAAATATGAGAATGGGTAAAGGGATTACCCAAAATTTTCAAAATTGCCAAAAATTTATGATAATTCTTTATTGAACATCCTTCGTGTCTTGTGAATACGAAACGCTTGTCAAGGCAGCGTATATATTCAAACGTCGAGATAAAGAACTATTTGAGCTATTTCTATATAGTATACTGAAGAGATTATAATTTCGAGAAAGAAAACTTGCTTTCATATTCCCTAAGGATTGCAGACGAATGTCATATGCTTAAAAATTGGGAAGAAGCAAATAAAAGAGAGAACATGGAAATGTATAAAAGATGGGTGAGGGATGGAAATTGATTGTATGCTGAAGAATATGTTTGAATATCATCAGATACTGTGTGGACTTGCATAAAATGTAGGCAAACCTCTCTACTTTTCCTTTAGAGAAAAACATACTTCCGTTTCTTGTGCTTCGTTTTCTGATAACTGAACGTGCTGAAGGCATGGCTCCTTCGGAAGGGAAGTAAAGCCACAGGCCCCGTGTCGTACATTTGCGGCACGAAAAAGAACCTCAAGCCTGAAAAAAGAGACCCCCGAGCAAAATTTATCGGCCGTTTCACGCCCTGAATTGAATGGGACACTGATGACCTGAGATGCTAAAGAGCGTCCATAAATAAATCAAATCAATCAATTTCAGAGCTGAAAGTTTTTCAGTTCTAGTGTAAGACGTGGGCATTACTTGAAATGGGGAAGGTTAGTGTGAAAGATTTGGTGATTTAAAATAATTTGTTTAGGGTACACCAGTTGTATGAATAGGGGGTTTTAAAACACTGTGTAAAATATCAGAAAAGCAAGTGCATTAACAATTGGGTTAATAAGATTTTTGATGGAGAGAGAATGCCTAAGGCTGGTGTTTTGGAAGAAAATCATATTAATGTATGGATATATATACATATATGTGTGTGTGTGTGTGTGTGTGTGTGTGTGTGTGGGCAAATTAGAGGAAATTGCCTTGTTCAGATTAGTATGTTAGAAGTTTAGATGACTCAGAAATAACTGTGAACAGAACATATGCCCCATCTGTAAGCAATCCTTATAGTGTGTGAATATCCAGGAACTAAGAACTTTATTAAAGAAAAATAAAAAATGGTTTAGGGCCATCATTTAGCTCGATTAACTTTAATTCCTATTTAATTCTCCTTTAGTTGGAGTGTTGCATCTCACCCTCAACAGTTGGGTGCTGATCCATAATTAATCTTCAATTAAATTAATTCGTGTGTATTTTGTCAACGAATTAACCCTCAATTAACTTTTCATCATAGCAAGGCGGATGATGAATATGCTATTTAAAGACTACATTGTTTCAGGACGGCCGAGGACAATTTCCGAAAGACAACATTTGTTGGATTCGGTATTAGATATTTTAATTTGATTAGAATATGACTTAGAATTCTCAACAGACATATGAGTTTTTATAATATTTAAATAATGCTAAAATTCTTATTATTTCATCGTAAATATTACGTAAAACAGGAACCTTTATGTTGTAGGTTACGTTAAGTTACAGTAAGGAGGTTATGTCTTCCCATATTTCGAAAGTTGGTTATCTGAGCCGTCAACCACTCAGTATAAAATGAAATGTAATTGTTTGTTTAAGGAATCAAGTCATTTCTCCACTACGAGTTAACACTAAAGGAGTACATGCATAGCAGCAGGTGATTTAGTAGAGCAATGGCCTAAGAATTGTAAATATCGAGTGATCGCTGCTGTATCTCGTCTTATATTCTCTTCCTTCCCCCCATTTCTGATGTGCAATTGTCATGAAAAACGAATGAGTAACAATCTCCGGTATTGGCGTATAGACTGTCCATGGCCTTTTAAATCACAGATTTTCTGTAATTTAGAAGGGCAGAGGACTTAAATCCGAATTAGTTAATTTACTGCGTATCTAGTTAGATGAGATCCAAAGATGCAATTGGTAATGAACTTCCTCAATTAACTTAAATCTTAATTAGTTAATTCTCAATTTGTAAGAAATTGGTGAGATCGGCCCTAAGAATAAGAAGAGTAGCGGCAATTGGACATTTTTTTTGAGGTTGATGACCAGATTAGAAATTTAGGTACATTTTTGTTTAAAGCTAAAAGAAAATGGTTCTGGTCAGCAGAAAGATAAATGAACAATGAAAACATGATAGTATTAGCGCAATTTAATTATATAACATGTTTTTATTATATTAATAATTAGTTATTTTGTATCTCTCTTTTTTTACTTTATGTTAATTCATTTGTTCGGTGTACTAGGCAATAATAACCAGGGTCACAAGCTACAGACCGCCATGGGTGGTCGTTAAGGCGCGGATCCCACTAGGACCGTCCTTCATGACTGAGGTTTTTTACAGGTTTTCCTCAGTCCTCATAAATGACAAATGCCGGGGAGGTACCCTAAACTTAGGCCTGGAACGTTTCCTTCCTTAAAAATCCTTTCCTAATTTATCATTTATTCTCATATATCATCATTATCCACCGACTATGGTGCCTAAGTAGTAAAAACTGACATTAAACACCATTAAAAAAAAGCTATAGGCATACATAATTTTGTAATTTACTTAGAACTCAATAAAGCATTATTATTATTCCTACACATAGATTTGCCGTAAGCGTACCAGAAAAACTTTCCTTTTAGTGTTTCATTTTAATACGTCTCTTTGAAACACAACCAATACTTATATATGCCATTTTTGCACACAGTGTGCTTTCTGAACCGAAAACGCAATGAATTATAAGAGCAGGGCAACCTGTCCTATCTCTCTCCTCGCGCGACTGAATCCCTCGAGATATCTGTTCCAATCTCCAAGCCGACATGTTGACGTCACACTAGTACCTTTATTCCGCGAGATATTAGGGAAATGCCGCAGTGGTATGCGCAAAACAAATATTGTTGACGTGCTCAAATATGAAAATCCATTGAACATCAGAAGCAACAATACGACGTACTTTCGTGCCCCCGGGATTAAACAGCTTTGAGCTTGTTCTGTATTTGAATACGTCACCATTCTGCCGCCACGGCTTAGAAATACAGCTTTAGAGTGTTTCTGTTACGAAATATTGGTCTCTACCCGAATTATTGGGACTGTTTCAGAAACAATTTTTAGCAGTTGAACTTAGTTATTCTATGTTCATTTCTGTTCACGCGTCGAACGGGCCACAAGCTACGAATATTATAATGATGACAATAATTTTGCACACGGCGCCTATTTACAAAAAAACTACTTGAAAAAATCTAACCCTACCTAAGATTGAAGTATAATAAGGCGTTTTTGGATTCACATATAAGCGGTTAGGTTAGATTTAAGTAGCAAGGGAAAGTAATGCTAATTTTATGTGTAGGAAGTAGTAACCTGTAATACATAGCTTCCACCCTTCCTTCATTATAGATATTCGCCGTTTGGTTAAGTTTGTGTGCGCTCTTGCTCTGCTAAACTGTATTACATAGCCTCCACCTTTCCTTCATTTTAGATATTCGCCGTTAGGTTAAGTTTGTGTGCGCTCTTGCTCCGCTAAACCTGTAATATACTTATTCCAGCTTTCCTTCATTATAGGCTAAGTTTGTGTGCGCTCTTGCTCACCTAAACCTGCAACACTCTGATTCCACCGGTCCTTCATTAGCTAGTTTAAGTTTGTGTGAGCACTTGCTCCGCTAGGAACTTATATCTCCCTTTTTACCTCTAGGTAGCAGCATGTATGTCTTGTTTCTTTCTTTAAAGCACTACTTGTTGACACATGACTGCCTGTGGTCTTTAGTTTACATTACTATGTTTGGATTTGGAGCTTGTCCTTGCTTGAGGCTATTGTGTGGGTACTCGTATTCCATCGTTCTGCTTCGATATCCACAGCAGGGCTTACACTCAAAATTTTTCTTTGAAATTTGGAGCCCAACTCATTTTCTGTGATGAGCGCAGAGACTTGGGTAAATTTATTTATTTATTATATGTTTAATTTTACATACATTTTTTCACAGTCTTGCAGTAAAGTTTCCATTGTAATTGTATACATGTTTTTAAAATGGTTTATTACGCTCTATATTGGAGATGTTTTTTTTTTTAAATGAATTGTTCACTCATGTTTTTGGTCTTAAGGGAAGATTTAAAGAGTTTTCGTAGGTTAAACACTTGTTAAGAAGGTGATTATTGATGAAATCAGCTATAATATACGAAAAATGAATAGGTGCAAGACCTGTTCCGGGTTCTAACGGACAATATGAACAATTTCAATGTAGTTACACTTAGCACTAAGTGCCATCTAATATGATGGTAAGGTTTGGATGTGAAATGGCCGATAATTTTGCCCAGTGACATCTTTTCTTTCAGGTATGGAGTTCCTTAACGTGCCGTATATCTACAACAGGAACCCACCCCTTTAAGTTCTTCCCGGAGGACTTGTGCTCGAGATTCTTAAGTTCAGAAAAATCTGTCAATCTCGGTTTCACTTTTATAAATTAATTACAAAGTTATTAATTTTTTATTTAGCTATCAACGCTTTAACTGGACAAAGCCCTTTACTGCACTACAGAAATGTGACAAGTTGACTGGGATCTCCCAACTTAACTACGCAAGTGTAACTTTGCACGATGGAGATGCGAGGAGTGTAGCTGACATTTAACGGCAATTAGCGTGAAACTCGATGAGCCTTTGTGAGTAGGAAAGGTCACTTCACATGACCAGCCACGTTGTTATAGCGGCAGAGGAGAGAGGGAGACAGAGGACACTGAAAATCCACCTCTCTTCATAGTCTATTTTTGTCTCGCTCAAGTCCTCTCTTGAGCTCGTGATAGGAAATTGATTTCCCCAGGTAATGCTTTTCATTCTCAAACAAATTGCTTGCACTGCATGGGAAGCAAGCTCTTGTTCCATATTGCCATTAGTTGGTGCATTGTTGGTCAAAATATTGACAGCTCCCTAGCATTAAGTAGTAAATAACCGAGCATTGTACTAGTGACTTAAGGCTGCTATGCACTTCTAAAACTCATTGAAAATAAATGAAATCTCAGCATAAAATAAATTACAGCTCATGTTGCAAAACTGAAAACAAAATTTAAGTACGTTTGGAGAGAGAAATACATAACGGCATTTACGTGAATTTAAATCTCCTTCGGTCATCCTGCCCTCTTCCGACCGTGATTGCTTTATAATGATGATGATGATAATATATTTATATTCTTATAGACTTACCAGGTCTTTCATGCTTTTGTCGCCCATTTCACGATTGGGCGGTTGGCAATCAAATAGGTAACTCCCGGGGAAGCGAATGTAATACCCGCCCAACTGATTCAAATTCTCTGATTTACAACTACATTACCTTCAAAACAAGTTTGTACCGTAAAGATGTTGGAAATGTTGTCATTTACACATATCAGTTCATCTTCCGAAATTGAGTCGCTTTGTTTTAGTTCTTCTAATGTATGGCAGGTTTATTCCGTGTATTATATTTACCAACTTCCCCCCAAAATAAAAATTACATACTTTCAATATAAAAAAAAGTCCAGTCACTTAGGAGCTGAGAAAACTAAGCGAATTCCTCCCCTAGCAGAGTAACTTTAAAAAAATAATGTAAAATATAAATAATGACCTTATTAATTAATGGAATGAAATAGTTATGCCATTACTGTGTGGTATTAGGGAAACAATATTATAACTCTTGCAATCTATTATTATTATTATTATTATTATTATTATTACAAAAAAGAAACCACCTTTTTAGAAATATTATTATGATTAAACCATAAAAGCTAACTGTATACTATTAATTAAATAAAATATATAATTACTGATAGACAAAGCTATACTGAGCGGGTAATTTTAAATATTTTTAAATGTAGCCATGTTTATGAACCTTGATATCATCATTACATTCATTAAAATACAGATTCGGTTCGTTTCTTTTTTTTTTAAGGACGCTCTTTATATCTCAAGTCATCAGCGTCCCATTCAACTCAGGGCGTGAAACGGCCGACAAATTTTGCTCAGAGGCCTCTTCTTTCAGGCTTGAGGTTCTTTTTCGTGCCGTAAATTTACGATATGGGATCCACGGCTTTACTTCCCTTCCGAAGGAAGCCATACTTAGAATTTTTACGTCCGAAAAAATCCATCGGTCCTGGCCGGGTTCGAACCCGCGATCTTGGGTTTAGAAGTCAAGTATGGTTACCACTACACCACCAGATTAAAATAGAGAGAAATAACAGAAAGTTTCGAGTTACATTGTGTATTTAAGTAGATGATGTTCATATGTTTCAACAAAACAAAAACAAGTTACTGTTCAGAAACAATTGCAATGTACAAAGCAAATAAAAACAATCGAACGTTAACATCTATTTTCATTGGCTTTTAAATTTAATTTAAATATTATTGTAATATATATATATAACGCAAACGTTTTCTCTTCACCGAGTTTTGAGTCTAAACAGACCCCCTGTTGAAGGCTGCAAATAATTGTGTGGCTTATCCGCGCCTTCACCTTCCGGCTAGGCTACCATTTCCATGCTTAGCTTTCTGTAGTAATTTTAAGGAACGAATATGTTTTCTTTATATTTACATTTTCTTATGTTTGCTTTTTTTAATCCATATTGAGCCTTTGCTGAACATTTAAAGTAGATTGGTGAAAGTTGCTGCTGAGGGAGTAATTTGAATTACCATTTATGCAAGAAAAAGCAGTTTTGAGAAAAACGGGTTTTAACATCTAAGAGGTGATATCTTGTGCCTAGGGTTATATAAATAGTCACGTGACAAGTATTTAAAGTGAAAGTAGGACAAAATATATTCGCCATATGAATATCAAAGAAATGCACATAATGTGTAAAGGGAAAAAAAAAAAAAAAAAAAAAAAAGGATATTGTTGACTATTTTTGACATTTTTCATAGGTCGATCCCCTTAATGAAGTTAATTTTGAATGTATTTTTTTATTGAAGTTTACACATTAATTTCTGATGAATTTACTTTATTGAGATTGACGAAACTGACATTAATTTCCTAACTGCCTAACACGTTCAAAACATTTTTGTTTACGAACCTATATCTATGGCTGTCTATAGCCCAAGGAGACGCGTTGACCTGCCGCGGCAACCGCTGCGCCCTCAATCTCCGCCATATGACATCATCGGTAGAGGGCAGTATTGCAGGGGGGCACGTGATCAGTGCACCACATTCCTCCCGCTCATCGCCATATATGTCGGTCCTGGTGGTGTAGTGGTTACCATACTTGCCTCCTATACCCAAGATCACGGGTTCGAACCCGGCCAGGACCGATGGATTTTTTCGGGCGTAAAAATCCTAAGTATGGCTTCCTTCTGAAGGGAAGTAAAGCCGTGGGTCCCGTGTCGTGCATTTACGGCACGAAAAAGAACCTCAAGCCTGAAAGCGAGGCCTCTGAGCAAAATTTATCGGCCGTTTCACGCCCTGGGTTGAATGGGACGCTGATGACCTGAGCTGTTAAAGAGCGTCCTTAAATAAATCAATCAATCATCGCTATATCGCGCAGCTTGCGAGATCGAAAGTCGCCACCTCTACATCAGGCAGTTTCTAAGTTGTCCTCACGAGGCTGGATAGACCTCTTTCCAGACCTCCCTTAGTCAGAGAAATTCGTAAGTAGGTACTTGGAATCGAACCCGGGCCTCCCGGCAGTCAGCAACGCTAACCACTAGACCAGGTTGGTGGTCATAAACTCATACAATACACCTAAATGTTAACACATTTAGCAATAAGTGTCCTTATGACACAGCAGTGGCCTGTTGACTGTTCCCTGGCTTGACGAGACTCGCAAATTTTTTTGATCATAGAAGGATAAACTGAGTTAGTGGTCGATACTTGTTTAGCCCAATTTTTAAATGAAGCTAAATCCTGAAGCTCATAGAAGGTGGATATTGTACTTATTCTTCTTCTTCTTACAGCAATAAACAAGAAACTCCCCAGCACACAAATTTTTATATCTTTATTGGTCCAAACCTAACAAATGGACAATAATTCATTTCTGTAACTTTTGAACCCGATTTTGAGCCAATCGAAGACAGCATTTTGTTCTTCTTTCATAAAAATATTTCAAAATGTGTGGTACTATATACTCAAATTGATTGGTCTCGAGCTCCCTGAAAGGAAAACTGAAATCACAAAAGAGTTCTAAAACTAAAATAAAACACAGATAACTTAGCTATTAATGCTAGGAACACAGAGCAAGAAGGTTCAGAAATACAAAAGCAGTCGGTTTGCCCGGAGCAAACAACATTCACACACAAGTGGTCGAAATGAAGAGAGGTAACAAAGACAGGAACATTTTATGACGAGAACAAAGCTAAGTAATGCAATTTGTACGCCCTCTGCGCGGAAGAAAAGGTTACAGAGTCTAGAGGTTAACAAAGCAGGGTTGATATAACGAAGACCTCTGCTATAAAACTGGGTGTCTACTTCAGACAATAGCGGAGTGAACGTGTAGAGGGGGAATATTCCTCTCTGCGAATTTCCCTTACTCAGCAAATGTGTTTTGGGGCCGTGAGGCTAGCGCAGAAAGTAATACATTTAAAAATATTTAGGCTAAGACAGACGTTCATCTCGCACCTCCCTAATTCCTTTATATTTCGCAATTTATGAACCTTAGCACACAGCAGTCGCGTGTTGCTCTTAATTGGCGTGACCTTGCTTACCAAACACTGAGCAAATGTCTTCTTGACCGCGGGAGCAAAGTCCGCGTAGTGGTCGATACTTGTATGGCTTACTCTGTGCGTTAATAATGAAATTTTGCAAAATAGTTGCTCATACCTTTTTTTCTCAAGACACTTTAGCGACTTTCGAAGGAATGCAGATATCGTGGTTGTGCCCATGAAACGATTTTGATAACATTTCTTCAAATCTCCATCGATGCTACCTGTTAGGCACCAAAAAAAAAAAAAAAGAAAAAAAAAAAAAAAGAAAGAAAGAAAAAAAGAAAGAAAAAAAAAAGAAAGAAAGAAAGAAAAAGACGACCATGCCTGTCTTGTCTTCTTGCCATAGAAGAACCCAAGCAGTTCGAAATATAGTGATTACAATTCTGTGACTTTTTGTTAGTGTTTTATCCTTTTTGCTTTTCTAGTTATATCTATATATGAGTGTGTGTGTGTGTTGACCTTCTAAAGTTCGCGTTTTTTGCTTTTTCCTCGACGAAACTCGGCATAAAACGATGATTAAACAAACGATTCATCGAATTTTACCCAGCAAAATAGAACCATTGAGGGTGGGGGCTAACCTAAAGCGAAAATTTAAAAATCGCTCTAGCGGCCCCAATATTTCTTTTTTATTAACCAAACACCCCATATTCCAGTGAAATTAACTAAGAAAAGTATTTTATGAAAATCGGCAAACTCAGACTATTAGGAGCGAGGTTTACCAGAAATCCAAAATTTAAAAATCACTCTAGTGACACCAATATTTATTATTTTTGCAACGCAGCTTCGTATATACATTTTAATTAAATAAGAAAAACAGTTTCTGAAAATCAGGGAAATCGGGCCAATAGGAGGGGGGGTATACCTGAAACCCTAAATTTAAAAATCACTCGAGGGCCACCAATATTGGTTTTTTGCAACGAAACTCGGTATATGCCATTGAAATAAAATAATAAAAGTAGGTTCTAAAAATCATCTGAAATCAGACAATTAGGGGGGGGGGGGTTAGCCGGAAACCTAAATTTAAAAATCTCTCTAGCAACACCATTTTTGTGCAATTTAAATAAAGAGACCTGAATATCACTAAAGGACTTTGCTCTACGCTTGATTCATATCCGTGTCACCGTTCTAAATGTAAACCTGTTTAATAATTAAATTATCCCCAGCACCACATTTATTAGTCCGATACTAAATCTAGAATTTAATATTTATTCGTCTTCCATTTGCTCATCGAAAACCAGCTTTCGAGAATTACCTTTTAAGTTTTTACAAAAACTAGGAGAGAAAAACATTTTTTTGGAACAACCTGTTTTATAGCTTTTCAAAAGGTTTGCCTTTAAAGATTTATACACTTTTGCGTGCGTTCAAACCAATTCTCGAAACATTTTTTTCCTCTCTGAAGTTGGTATCTTTAAAACATGGTTTTTAAAGGCTTCAACAGTTTATTGAAGTGATAAAAATTTCTGTCCGCTCATTTTTTGTTTGACCTTCGGGAACAAAAAGAAGTCGTTAGATGATAAATCAGGGGAATGCGGGCAATGAGACAATTCGATATAATCAATTGTTTGACTGCTGTGTGAGAGCTGGCATTGTCATGATGAAGAATGGTGCGACTTTTCGGTTGTTTTTACTAATTTCTTCGATGACTTCTGGCAGACAAATGTTATATACCAGGGAGGACAGTCTTGGCGGGGATCGAACCCCAGTCCTCCCGCACACGAGTCCATACCTTAACGACCTTGGCCACCCATGACGGTAGGACCCTCTCCGTGGTCTAGTAGTAGCGTTTGCACTACAACCCGGAGGTTCTGATTCTAATTCCGGTCAGGTCAAGCTGTCTTGGTTAGGCTTTTTCGGAGACTTTCCTTTCCCTGAGAAGGTAAATGTAGATAGCTTTAAGGCACCAAAGACTATGAACTAATTTGCGCCATCATTAATTCATTTCATTCATGCTTACATACTTACACCTATGGTATTCAGGTTAAATCTACAGACGTCGGGAGAAGACCCGTGCAGTTAAGGCGATAATAATAATAATAATAATAATAATAATAATAATAATAATAATAATAATAATAACAATAAATAAAACATTAAAAAATAATTTTAGGCATGTTTACACGATGTACTGTTTTAATTATGTAGAAATAAACTTTAACTGAATAAGTTCGGAAAAAAAAACCACTATTTCATCCTTCCTTTTTGTGTCATTTCCCTTTTCATACTTTTATTTTTAGCTGACGCAATCAACGGAAATGTGTATTAGTTTTACGGCCATATATCGTCATTTGTTCGTTTAAAGTGAATCTGTGGGCTCATGGTTTTTTTTTTAAAATTGTATTTAATGTTTTGATCCATAACTTGTGAGATTTCTGCTACAGTTCTGCCTTGCAAACGTTCGACTTTTACAAATTTTTTTACAAAAAAAAAAAAACAAACAAACAAACAAACAGCTAACAGTCTTTAAATTGAAGTGGATTTTAAACGTTGTCAATTGTTCCGAACATTTCGTTCTTAGTAGATGCATGATGTTTTAAAAACAAAAGCAGAACGTTGTCATGATAAGAAAAACAAATTCGTCTGTCAGTGCGGGAGCAAGAGTTAATGAAAAGTAAACATTTACGTGATATAGAGGTTCATGTGACAGCATAGAAAAAACATACATGAACCTACGCTCCCTTTTTGTTTTACTTTTCTTTTTCGCTTCGCTTCTTTGCTTTGTGCAGATACATGCAGATACATACCAGCATGCCAGCAAATGAGGTTAGTTTCTGGCCTAATGGTGATAACGAGAAGCCGCTCTAATGTGTATAAAATGTTTATAATTTTCTAATTATAAGATATGCGGCTTAGACCTTGCTGCTATATATTCTGTTTAGTACTTTACAGATGTACACGGATGTAATTCAAGACTTAAATCCAAACATTGAGGAAAATCATTCATTAAAATAAGTACAAACTAGAAAATCCGATAATTTTTTTAAAAGTTAAACATAAGATTTTATGGTTAGTGCGAATCAGTAAAACGTTGTTAGTAATTTATCAGAAGACATTTTAAAATTATACTATTTCACTTATGTGACGTCATCTTAAAATCGACCGATGACACGGAACAAAATTTTGAATTTTGACCAATCATAGCCGGATATTGCCGTGAAATTATCGAGAATAATTATCAAATCTGTTTTATCACGCGACGTGTATTTGTCTTGTGGTCAGTGTATCCAACTCTGTACCCCCTACTATATACTTCCTGAGCACGCATCACTGGCCGCCTCTCTTTGTTTTCAGTAATATTATGCATTTAACTATCTTAACGTGTATTTACTCTAGCAATTGTTTTTGCGTATTCAGCCAAACAGTCTGAAATCATTTTGTAAATTATATAACAATATGTGCCTAAGAATTTTAATAAACACGTGGTTCAGAAAGGTAAACTATTTTCTCTGTTTCGTTTTTCTCAGTTGGTATCAGTAAATCGAACAGTAGCGATTGTAATAGTCGACTTTCGTCTATTTCATTCTCACGGTTTCTGAATAGGCAGGTATTCATAAGTACGTTATACAATTATTAGCAATACGTGCCCGAATTTCAAATATAAATTACTTTTATTCTTATTTTATTCACGAAATAGTCCTAAACCCGCATTTGACTCTTCTCTATTTCATTACTGACAATCGACATTCGTCTGTTGCAAGATGGCTTGAAAAGATTAAGTTTCCATATATAAATGTACAATTATTACATTGTTGTAACTCAAGTTTAGGGGAACTTTAAATTCTTATTTTATTCGTGAAATAAGACATTTGTACTATATTTTCCAAGTGAATAACAAAAACAGGCACTTGGCACGTCATCCCGTACGATTTGAAAATTTAGTAGCATATTATATATCAATTTCATCTGTCTTGAATCAAAACAAAATTATCAGTTTCTGTAATCAAAGCCTGATTTTGTATATTGCTGACCATACGAAAATTTACTTACTCTGACTGCATAAACATGTTTAACGACTGTCATTGGTTTCGAGAGATGTATTTATAATTAGCTGTTAAAATATGCAGTCAATTTGTATATGCTCTAATTACCTCTTTTGTAATACTTTTTAGCTCAACTCCTATGGCATTTTTTCCCTCATTCCTTTTCCATGTCTTAAATACATGCCAGCGATGTGTTCGATAGAGCACGGCACGCTTACCCATGCTCCCTGTAGCTCTATGTGGCATTCTCGCGCATTCCTGCCGCGGAAACGCACGTTACCTCCATTCCTGACCATTCCGCTCACCAACTGAACTTCGGGGCGTGCCGAGACATGCAACTTTGCTCACATACACCGTATGGTGGCTTCATTTGAAAGTGCATTCTATACACTTTTGATCATATCTCCTTTTCTTGTTTCTTGTTTGCGAGGGAAATAAATGGTTGCCATGACTTGTAACTTATGTGTGTTTTTACAGTTAAAACGCATAAAAAGCACCATAATTTACTATTTTTTAAACACCTGATCAATTTACCGATGAAGCACTGCGCACTGGGAGAAAGTGGTCATGAAGTTTTCATAATGCGTTTGCAGGTAGCAGCTTGTCGTTATTTTGAGATATGCTTTGTCAGCCAATGTTGTATGTTCGGGGATCTTGCATAGAAGTGGTAAGGCGATTCGCAAGAAAATGTCCTGTCAATCGTGTTCCAGATAGAGAAACAGGATTTTAATTTTATAAAAGTTACGAGTGAGGGGGGGGGGGAGATAGGATCTCGCAATGAAAAGACACGTGTTCAGAATCAACCTGTTCTTACCAAAGAAAAGTTAGATAATGTACAGGAATTTCATACGCAGATGGCAATGTACTTCCGCCGAGGAGCATCATTTTAAATATGTTTACAGTAAAATGTAAATACTAACATAATATTAACTTTACGGTGGCGACTGTATCTCTCTATTTCCGATTGGGCGATCGCACTTCCCCTGTAGGCAGTGGGATTCAAAAGTGCCATAATTCAAATAACCTCACTGTACTCAAACACCTGTATATGCCCAGACATGTTTTTTTCATCTAAACATTCTTGATGTTGTGCGCATTGTAAGCACCATGGGTATAAAAGATGTATTTTAATTTCGTATACGGTTTTATGGTCATTTAGAGCGACACCTCTAAGCGCATGAGTGTATTCGTTTATCAAATCATTCCCAGAAAGTCGTTCGTATTTTATTTTGTACCGTAGCAACGGAGGAGATTCGTGAGACCAGTTACGGATAAGAAATCACAGCCAGTGAGCCGTTTGCTTTTGTTTTATACTGTAGGAGTTTGTGAATTATGGATCAGAAATTGCGCCTCAGTGGGCGTCGGTGCTCGGTAAATAAACACTAATAATAATGACAGCTTAATTTTTTCCTCCCTGGGGACCAGCGCTGAATGGTCTGCCGCTGCGCGGAGCCTTGCCGCATTGCAGCTGCTCGGGGTTGGCGAGAGGGATGGGGAGGCCGAGGGAGCAGTTCGCGCGGCCTATTTGCGATAGGCCTTATACGATTAGCTCTGCTCTCAAACTTCAGATGTTACTTTCTCTGTGAGTAGAGCTAAGGCGTATTCTTTAAGTTCGATTCAATTTCATGGTGTGCACTTCTGTTGGCTACACACACTCTAGGAGTGTATTGGACAAGCTCATAAAGCTCATTACATGTGGAAGGGCAGCAAATGCACCACTTTGACGCTTAGCAGCCAAGCGGTTCATTGTACTACAAGTAAAGAGCTGATTTTCTTTGTTCATTTATTTACTTATAAGATGTAAATTTATACTGAATAGTTTTTTTACAATTTTATAAAAAGCGCATCTACAAGGGCAAGTCAAAAAGTAAGTTTCTCTGTTCCTCGTGTATGTGAGCGGGTAAACACGTAAGACACTTTTATTTCAACGCCACTCCTTTTAGTCAATTTCGAAGAAATGAAATTATTGCAGTCGTACCCATAAAACATCTATTTTGTTTATATTTTAGCTTATTATTATTATTATTATTATTATTATTATTTTTAGCGAATTCCAAAGGAATATAAGCTATAGCGATTATATAATAAAATTCGTTTTGAATAATCTTTACTAATCTGGATCGATCGTACCTACTAGACACCGAAAAGAAAAAAAAAATGTGTATACACAAGAGTCGGTTAACGTTCTAGTGGTCGCAATTTTTGTTTTTTTCTCAATTAAATTTTATATATAACCATCAGTTAACAAACGAATAGTCGAGTTCCTTAACCAAAAAAATTGGACCATTTGAGGTGGGGAAACATAAAGCAAAACTTTTTTAAAAAAAATTAAAAATTGCTATAGCGGCTTAAATGTTTGATTTATCACAACGAAACTCTGTAGATTTCTTTAAAATTAATT
Organism: Metallyticus violacea; assembly: GCA_030762175.1. NCBI lineage: Eukaryota > Metazoa > Arthropoda > Insecta > Mantodea > Metallyticidae > Metallyticus > Metallyticus violacea. The sequence continues at coordinate 70,370,788 of CM060841.1, forward strand.
TATACAAGTTGATTCCGAAAATCAGAGTAATCGGGCCATTAGAAGTGGGGGATATGTGAAAAACTAGTGGGAATTAAGGCGAAATTTAAAAATTACTCTAGCAGCCGCTATTTAAATTTTTTTTAATGGAAATTTGGTAACATTGAAATATGTACTGAAGAAATGTATGTACTGAAAATCAATGAAATCGAACTATTGGGAGGAGAGGGAATTACCTGAAACCCAATACTTAAAAATCTCTCTAACGGCATTAATATTTATTTTTCCCGGCGAAACTCCGTATGTACCATTTAAATAAAACAAAGAATATAATTTCTGAAAAACAGGGAAATGGAGCCATTAGGAGTGGGGTTTTGCCTAAAATTCAAAATTTAAAAATCTACCTAGTGGCCCCAACATTTATTTCTTCACAACAAAATTCGAAATATACCGTTTAAATAAAACAAGAAAAATAGTTCCCGAAAATTAGGAAAATTGGACAATTAGGAGTAGGGAAATACTTGAAAACCGAAATTTAAAAAGCGCTCTTGCGTTTAATTTTCTCTATATTTTATTAAAATAAAAATATTGAAACATTAATTCAGCATTTAAACTGTATTTACAATGATACGTATGCTTTATATTTAACAAAAGCATTGTCGTGAAGATAGCAAATGTGAAAAATTAATTTAACGTGTTTCAGAATTATATTTTTATATAAGAGCGCTCTGTAATAATAGTCAGAAAACGTTTTTCTTACCTGTTTTTACTAAATAATATTTAAATTAAATTTCAAAGCCAATGAAAATCGATGTAACTTTCGATTGTTTTTATTTGCTTTGTACATTATTTCTGAATAGTAACATGTTTTTGTTTTATTGAAACATATGAACATCATCTTTTTAAATATACAATATAACTCGAAACTTTCTGTTATTTCTCTCTGTTTTAGTGAATGTAAAGATGATATCAAGGGCCCAGTTCATATACATTGTTACATTTAAAAATGTTTAAAAATATTCACACAGTATAGCTTTGACTATATATTTCATTTAATTAATAGTATATCATTAATTTTTGTTGTTTAATCTCAATAATTATAATAGTACTTCTGAAAATGTGGCTTCTATTTTGTAATACTTATAGGTTGCAAGAATTCTAATTTTGTTCCCCTAATACCACACAGTAATGCCATAAATTATTTCATTTCATTAATTAAAAAGGCCTAAATTGGAATTTTATGTTGATTTCTATTAAACTTTATTCAACTGAGTGAGCAGTTCGCAGACCACTGTTTGAGAATTAACATTTGTTCATGCGACGCGGTTAAACCTTCGGCAAGACATGTACTCCACGTGAGTTATGCAGTGTGTGTATTTGGCAATCTATCCATCTACAAGCGTCAAGGAAAGAAAACGTTTTCAAACTTGTTACCATAGCGACCGATAAACCCTTATGACATGCAAGCCGGATTACTGTATCAGCTGTAAGCTCATTGAGTTGATGGATTGGCCATATAATCTGACATGATATTCTCTCGTCACAATGGAAGTAACCTGTCACAGAATTTCGCGTGTGTCTGTCATTATTTCAATCTCTGGCATCTGGGGGCGAACTATGTGCTTTAGAAAAGAGGTTAGAACATTCTACTGGGTAATATTACCCGCAATATTGATGTTTTAAAGACTTGTTTCATTGAAGAAATATTTATTTTCGTATTGTGTTTTATGTACCTGTTTAGTTATATATTATTATTATTATTATTATTATTATTATTATTATTATTATTATTATTTACAACCAGCAGGGTGTAATGGGAAGTTTTAGGTTACTGAAATGTTGAACAAAATTATTTTATTATTTTTTATTTTGTACCTCTGAAGTTCAGAACATATGCCCCAGAAATATTCAAGAGCCCTGATGTCATCTTATTTCTTAAAATCGGCTCTATGGCCGTAGACTTTTTACCAGAGTGCAATTGGATCCACAGAAATGGAAGTGAACTGAATTCCGGAGACTAAGCTTTGTAATTAATGAGCTTTGGCCACACACTGAGACACATGTGACAAAATACATTATCCTCTAATAAGAATTATTTTCTTCCCTAACCTTCACGTTGGAAGGTATTATCTGAAGCGGCTGTTAAGTGAATTTGTGTAGTGATTTTCATTTTAAGTTTTTTCAATTTTATAAACAGATGAACTGTGGCCATAATCTTTCCGACTGATAGAACGTTCGGTGATTAATTTTTAAACTGGTTCGTCTTTAATTATCCATTATTTGACCACCCGCGAACGTACTCCAATAAATTTGCGCAAGTCACAAGAAGTGAACGGATATTGCACCAGCGCTGAAGACTATTTAAACCAGTTTAAACGTGGTTGTACATGCATGGAAGATGAAGCTCGCTTCACTTCTAAAGGGAGGTTGAGTTACGGGCCGTCAGAACGCGGCTGCTTACTAGCGAAATGAAACTGTCGCAACCAGAAAAACGGAGATAGAGGAGCCCCAGGCTAAGTTAGTATTTCTATTTTTACTGGAAGTATAAAAATGATATTATATTTAAAATATGCAATTTGTTAATCAGCTGATGTGAATGGTTAGTTTAAATCTTCATACTTATTTTAAAATAGAATTGTTACCCCACTTTTTGCTTAAAAGTCCCCTGGAGGATGTCTAGAGCTAGAAATATCAGAGATGATAATTAAATAAAGGAATTTGTAATACATTTTTTAAAGTACTTACAGAAAAAATTTTGACTTATTGTTCAACATAGTGTTAATGGTTTGCAATACACTTGATCCATCTGTTCACATATTTGTGGCTATTACGCAGAAAATATGGCCTTTAACCATTTTTGCACTGTCTTATTACCTAGTTATCTGTAACTTTCTGATCTCGTAAAAGTTCTTTTAAAGGTTAAAAAATGTGCGATAGACCTTTCATATTTTAGTGACCCTACCTATTTAATGCGCAGCCGTATGAGGGCGGCGTTGTCGTGAAAGAGCAGTACCTCTATTGAGGTAAGTCCCTAGCGGGACTTCAAACTTGTTCATCAGTAAGTCACGACATTAAACAATAGCCACAGGTGTGAACGCCAATAGTCATTAACCAGCAGAAGTTTATGACTTATGACTTGAATATTTTCATGACCAAAGACATGGGAACTTCCATTAAATAACTGCTGTTTTACTCCCTGATTCATAAAGGTACACTTAGAGGTCCTCTGCTGTCACAATGCAACGGAACACAACGGTTCAAGAGCTATTGACAATTCGTCTGCTGGGCAGCTGCCTTGGGACCCATCTAAAACACTTTCTACACTCAAGGCTATAGTGGACAATATTGTATGGGGTAATATTCGGTGATCCATCTGCTGTTTCACTGTACAAATTGCAATGGAGGCTAGTCTCTCACTACGGTGTTCATCATTGACCGTTTTGTTTTCCATTTTTAAACCTTCCTACCTGTTCATACAATCTCCAACGACTGAAACTGCTGTCTCCATATTGAACCTTCATTCTGCTGTGGATTTGATTAATTGCTTCTAAAATAATAATAATAATAATAATAATAATAATAATAATAATAATAATAATGAACCTTATTGCCTTTCCCAGGTTTATTTGACAGCAAAGCAGCCATGTTTTATGAGTTATTGCGCAGGCTCAAACTACACGATCGTCATGATCCCTATATGACGCATTAATACGGCGCCATGTAGTGTCCCAAAATAACATTTTTGTACTTCATACATGTCCATGAACTTAAAATGAAATTCCCGTTATATATTGATTTTCAACGTATAACTGTGAAACGGTGTGGTATTCAATATTAACTGCACAGTAGGTTTCCACATAGTTGTAATGGAAACAGAATATGCAATTCACTTGCAATGACCGGGACAGCAGTCGGTTGTTTCTATGATAATCGAGCTGGAAGATATTCTACATATTGACTAAAGGGCGTTAAAATTTAATTGTCATAGCTGCACTCTACTGACTGTAGCTAGCCCGGCAAACGAGCATCCCCTTTCCGGTACATAAAATATGTACTACAGTCCTTAAATTAAATGACTGTCTGTTCATCGATGCGTTGGAACACTAGGTAATTAAATTTTATGTATGACAGGTGGCTGTTGAAGGAGTTATTATCTTAAGGGGAGAATAGATCTAAGCGCAGCGTTTAGAAATGTACTTAAGGTAACCAGGAAGTGTAAATCTAGGAAATAATGCAACGGTATACATTTTACACTGTATCTCAGAAAGTTTTAAAGCTATCAATATGAAAATTTTGAGAGATATTAAGAAAACTTAACTAAAGATACTCTGTAAATTTTAGTACCCTAATGCGCATGATTTTTTTAATTTTTTTAAACCAAAATAAAATCTTATTAAAAACTGAAAACAATGTGACATAATCATGTATTTTTCTTATAAACTATTGGTAAAATTGGATTTTATTACTTAAACTGCAGACAACGTGCTATTCTGGGAACTAGAATAATATATCTATGCTAGTTGCTTGAAAAGAAATTCATTTTCAAAATTTGAAAAAATAAATAAATAAGTAAAAATAAAATTATATTTAATTTTTTATTTGTATTGATTTTTATCAACTAATAGTGATTGTTAAATACTTCTAGTTACCACACTTCGCATTTACATACATTATGTGTGTGCAAATTTTCAACAAAATTGGTCCAGCCAACCCTGAGAAAAATGCACATTTACGTCAAAATTTTAAGTTATCGAGAAATAAGATTTGCTTTTGTTTAAAAACTTTTTATGTGCATTAAGGAATTAAACTTTACAAAGCATCTTTACTTAACTATTCTTAATATCTCATAAAATGTCATATTGATAGCTTTATAAATTCATGAGATACAGTACAAAATGTATATGCTGCATTATTTGCATGATTTACCCTTCCTGGTAACCTTAAAAATGATTCTCGTGCAGGATGTTAACCCATTTATTAAAACGACAGTTGCGTTTGCTTCCGACGGCATATAACCGAACAACAACAGCCGCTTTGAATATGCAGCATTGGAACTGCAAAACAAACATGGCCGGAGGTACATACAGGGGGGGGGGGCGAAAAGTTGATTAATAGCCGTGGTTGAAAGGCATGGTATATCTGTAACGTCACGGCAGCTCTGCGTTTTTCTAATAGCCATCTGTGAAATCAATGACGTTACTATAGCTTATATTGTCCTCATAGACATATATACTTATTTAGTTATTGAATACGTGGGGGCAAACAATGACAGTACTACTGACGTAAAATATTTGTTTTGTTATTTCGTTTTACTTTATTTTAGTACGGTCGGAATTATAACATTTAGGATGCATTTACTTTTGTGTACAGTATGGGTGAAAAGACGCTCTACACCTGTTGTAAAGACTACGATAGCTAGTCAAAAGATGTGAAAAAAGTTGGGGGTTCCTTAAATTTCCCACACCACGAATTAGGAAGGGAAAACAGTTGAGTTTAATTGTTTTATGCTGATACAGTGAGAGCAATGAATAAGAAGTTATTTGTTTAGAAATGTTTCGAAGATATAATTTCATATTTAAAGTCACGAAATATAAAACGTTAGTATGTTACAAATACAAAATATATAAATAATACAAAAACTATACCATTTTACTTATAATGTAGTTACATATTTTGATGGAAAATTTATAAATAGCATAACTTGTATAAAGATAATTATTTAGGTTAATTCAGCCAATCAAAGGAAAACCGCCAGGGTGACCGAGGTCGAACTCGTGAGCGCGAGGACTGGGGTTCGAATCCCACCAGGACCTCCTTCCTGGTGAAGGTTTTTTTCATGTTTTCTCCAGTCCTCATAATTGGCAAATGCCGAGGAGGTATCCTAAACTTAGGCCTGGAACGTTTCCTTCCTTAAAAATACTTTCCCGATATATCTTTTCATCTCATGTATCATCAGTGTACAAAAATAATAATGATAATAATAATAATAGTAATAGTAATAATAATAATAATAATAATAATAATAAAGGAATTAGTTCAAATTGATAAGTATGCTTTAAAATTATATTGTCAGATGAAATCATATGCATCGTTAATTTGTTTTATATGCGGGCGCTCTTTAATATCTTAGGTCATCAACGTCCCATTCAAATCAGGGCGTGAAACGGTCGGTAAATTTTGTCAGAGGCCTCTCTTTCAGGCTTGAGGTTCTTTTTCGTTTCGTAAATGTACGACACGGGACCCACTGCTTTACTTTCCTTCCGAAGGAATCGATACTTAGGATTTTTACGCCCGAAAAAATCCATCGATTCTGGCCGATCCCGCGATCTTGGGTTTTGGAGACAAGTATGGTTACCACTACACCAGGACGACTAAGTCAAAAGGCAACAATGTTTATAAATATAAAAATTATTAGCGTTATAATTGCTATAAAATATTTCATATTAAGTCATTACAACAAAAATAATGATATATTAAATATTTAAGGTGTTCAAAAAGAGATTCAGTCACTTTTTCTGGGCAATACAGCATTCAGACGTCTTGGAGCTGAATTTATGGGTCCTCTAAGTATTCTAGATCTTTTGGAAAGTCTTTGCAAACTCGTCTACAGCACTCCATCACGACTGCCCTTGTTCTTTCTTGGCCAGGCTTCCATTTATTAACTACCTGACCCCAGACATGGTCTCTTGCATTCAAATCAGGTGACTTATGAGGTCATTCCAAAACTTAGATGTTCGAGCAAAGAAATTTCGAATGCAACGAGCACCAGTCTAATAACTGGAACTTTCTCGACGGAGAATAATGCTCTAATGCTCGAAAGGACTGCGTCACTAATATTTCTTTATACTCGGCTGTATCATGTGAGGTGTAGTTTCCATTAATTCTCCAGGTCAGAACTAGTGATACATTCTATACAGCACAAGTAATATATCTCGACTGATGCTTTTGCTGCATGTATTTCTCATCATAACGCTGGCCATTAGGTCGCTAACACAGAAGTTGCTCCTTGAACAGATGAAAATAACTTTTGATCCAACCAAACTGTGATGTACCACATCTCCCGTTACGTAGGAAGTTCCTGCAGCGCAAATTCCAATTGGAGTTCCCTATGGAAAGGAAGAACTCCGCGTTTCTTCGCCACTAGCGCTATAGAGTCGACTGCTCAAAGACTTATTGCTGGCATGGATTTCATTATCCATAGTCACATTGCTGACAGTACGGAAAGAATTTTCAACGACTGCGTGAATAACTGCGGCATATTGTTCGGAGGTTGTCTTTTTTAACTCCTTTATTTCGCCTTTGATGGTCTCTTCGAGCTCCTTCGCCAAGTATCTGCCATGCTTCAATATATCTCCACAATTTTCCAATTTACTTTTGTGATTTGTTCTGTGGGCATATGTGCCTCCCACATTCCAACAATTGGACCCCTTGACTTGTGAAAGCAGGTAACTAAGGAATGACTTGTACTGTAACGAACTAGAAAGAACATGCAATGTGTTTGCACATATGGGAGCTGAGGGCTGGAGAGATGGTCAGCGACTTTTGCGGGGACAGAGATAAACTTTATTTCTCAAGTGAAACAATACACACAAATGCTTGCATGCTCATCTATCCAAATAATTAAGGCGGTTCATTCCAGCTTTTCTCTATTATGGAGACAGAATTTGTGGAGACCTTGGCCACAATGCAGCTCTATCTCTCATTCATGTTTGTCTGCTGACTAGTCAAAATTTAATGCGTCGCATGATTGAAGGCACTGTGAATGGCCGTAAGTGCTGCCCCTAACACTTACAAGCTTTGAGTAGGTATCTGGTCTCCCATCAAAGTGCTGACCACGTTCAAAGTGTTCGTCAGCCGTTTAGCGGAGTGTCGGTGAAGTATTTTTTTAGGTGCTGTTTCTGAGCCTCGTTGCGCTAACAAGTGCCTTGTATTAATAGTGAACAATTGGACGTTTTGCACTCCATGGTTTAGTTAGTGTATAGTATCACCAATTATTGAAATAATCATACATAGATATAAATAATGAATGTACCACAACTAAAGAAAGGGAAAACCATACATATTGAAGCACGAGAAATAGTAAAAAAGAATGATCGCTGCATGTGATGACAAGTAGAAACAAGGGTAGGCTAGAACACAATTTAAAACAAACTTACGTGTTCCCCATTTTACCGAAAACTATTGCCAGGTTGACGTCGGCGAGTTTTCTCTGTCTACTCCAGGAAAACACAGAAACAGACCAGAGCATACGAAAGTGAATTTGGATTATTTTGACAAGAATGTGATACATAATATAGGCGAATTTAATGTAGTGAGAAAGGACATATCCAAAATTGTTATGTGCGAGAGATTCGAGAACGAATTCCATTTACCTGGGGGGGTTCCCTCTATGAGAAGAGTTCTTAAAGAAATGGGTTACAATAGGAAACGTGTCAAAATTAAAGGAAAATATTAATTGAAAAGCCAAACATAGTGGAATAGCGCTCAAGTATCTGAGAACAATAAGTCGCTTTAGGAAACAGAGACGTTCTAATATATATATATATATATATATATATATATATATATATATATATATATATATATATATATATTACGAGACTTTAGTGCACAATAATTTAGCAATTAGGAAATGCTGGTAAAGTGAAAATCATGGCAAGACCTTATCCTACCCTGTTACAAACTTGGAATTCTATATGTTTTGGCGATCAGATAAATTTTGCTACCAGCCTCTACCATCCTCATGCTTTATTTCGGGGGCAGCAGAAAGAACTAGGCGTATTGATTGAAGCGAATTCTAGTAACCGTCTCATTGTCCTCCATTCAGCATCTGAAATGGGGGTTGTAAAAAATTTATTATCCATTTTTCAAGCAGGTCAAAATTCCGAAAATCATCATGATCAAATATATTTCATAAACGTTGATCTTTGAATTATTAATCAGTTTCTTTTCAGTCTCCCAGAGAAGGGAGTTACTTTTATGGACGATGCTCCCTACCACAATGTTCAGGGAAATAAACCCCTTTCGAAATAGCTTGTAAAATAAGAAACTATATCTTGGCCGCAAAATAACAGCATTCCTTGTGCGATAGAGAAATGAGGAAACCTGAAAACAAAACCACAATGACCAAGAAAAGGTTTCCGCAATAACGAAAAGTAATGCCTTCATACATAACTGAACTCTATTGAACTTGCCAAGTCCAAGGTAAAACTCTTAGTGGAGATATGAACAGGCAAGCGTTACTGAAACAAACACTTAAAGCGTTTTCTTCCTTTACTCTTAAAGACTGCTTGTTGCTGCAATTATGTGAAAAAAGTAAAGAAACAATTTTGGGAAAAGATTGGGCTACTGGAGGACGCCATCGACAGTTTCATTATTGCTTTTGGAGGAGAAACGTGTGAAACGAGTGACTCAACCCAATTACATTTTATTAATTTGTTATTAAGTTTAAGCATGTTAGCTTAAGCCTTAAGCGATCAATATTTTCTAAACGCATTACAGCACAAGCGCTGTTAAATAATAATGTGCGCTAAGCATTGTTATGACCTCCTCTTGACACCAGACTAGCTCCCAGTAGCCTCCTCCCGACACTGTCAACATTCGGCCAGTTTGCCGCTTCCGACTATCATTGTCCCCGCCTTACTCGTTCGTGCGCTTTCCTCAGCAAAGTTCTGTTGTTACATTTTCAGTATGAGCCACGAGAGGTTTCGCACAACGGATCCCTGCACACTAACATTACAGTTAGTTTTTGACTGTAATCAAAATTTATAGTACAGAGCGGCCCAACGAACTACGAACCAACTTAGTGGTGTTTGTGCCTTGTGCTCGTTGCCTTTGCGATGTTAAGGTTTTACATACCAAATTTTATGAAAAGAGATGCTAAAAATGGCCATTGTCATTGTTCATACATTTTGACACCTCATTTCACGTTTGATTCTGCTGGCTAATTTCTGTGGGATATTTTGTTTGAATTCTTCCAGGATATACTTTACTCCAGAGATAAAAGTTGCAAGGGGTTGGAAGTAGGACCGATGCAGCCCCATAAATTCTTACTAATAACTATAAACACACTTTCAATCTCATACCGAAACATTCCTATATGCTCCGTGGCAGATTTGTTGAAAAAAGACGAAATGAAGCTCCTTGTCGGTTCATTTTTTAAAAAGGGGGGCAAAAATATATTCACAGTTATTTTATTTGGTTTTAATTTTAACATAAAACCTATAAACTGTCTATTTATTCAACAGTGTTTAACACTCGTTTAACTACTGAGGCATCACAGGTGGTGGCACGGATGATACATGAGATGAAATGATAAACTGCAACAGACTTTTTCAAAAGGAAGGAAGTGCTCCAAGCCTAAGTTTAGGGTACCTCCCCGGCATTTGTCATTTATGAGGACAGAGGAAATCCTCGAAAAAAAAAAAACTCAGTTAGAAAGGATGGTCCTGGTGAGAATCGAACCCCTGCGCCTTAACAATTTCGGCCACAGGTAGCGGTCCTCAATACTATTACGAGCACGCACAATATATCGCAATTTTAAAGAACAGAAGTAACTTAATAGTTTGCATGCAACCATGAAAAGCCGCAAGTCAGGTATATAAAAACGTAGGTCTAATGGGAAAACAGCTGAATTGGGTGCTAACTCAAGGTATAAATACTGCCGAGTGAAGTTTTGACGACAAAAGAACTTGTTTATTTTGGAATCTATTTATTTCTCATGTATCAACATACAACGTTTTATAACAAAATAAACACAATTAAAAATCATTATTTTAAGTGAGTGCCTTCGGCAGTTCCAGAAGGCACTAACTCAAATCAAAATTCCAATTTGATTGGTTCTGCCCCTTAGTCCCAGAAAAAAAAACCTAAAGATAATTTATACATTTATGCAATAAAAATAAATATACAACAAGGCTCTTTTATTTAAATTTTGTCAGTGCCCTTATAATTATGAGACTTGATGCAATAACTGCCTATAGAGAGTGGTTATTTGGACAGCCGTCTTCAAAATATTAGCTGTGCGTCATCGTGTATAGACTAACTGCGGAGCTAATAAAAACTTGTGCCGTAAGCGAGTCCGCGCTATTCTTGAATCAGGCAACAGCCATGCATGTGTAAGCTTTGTTCAGGTCCGCCTCAAAATTGAAATTCCTCTATAATATAAAAGTAGCATATTTTGCAATCATTATAAATGAAGCACTCTATATAGAGTACAGAAATTTTACGTTTTTATTTTTTGCTACAATTTTGTTTGATCTCTTCTCTTAACAGGGTTATTATACTTCTTGAGCTGTCTGTTAGACATTATCACTTCAGATTTTACTCTTTTATCTCGAGGATATCCGCCTCTAAACGCTTCACAACAAAGACTGATGCACAAAGAACAAAAGCAAACCGAACGTTATTCCTGAGCCTGTATTGAAATTGGATACATAGAGTCGAGGATTCCCTGTAGGAAACTTGTCATGTTTCGTCTATGGCTGTCATTGACAAGCCGCGCATCAGCGAGAGGGTCGTGAACTTTCGACCTTTGCCAGAAGGAACGAAATTTGTATCACAATGTCAAAAATGTAAATGAAACAGAAAAAGGAACATGAACAAAACCAACGAGGCTGTAAATCAAGAGATTTTAAAAGCATGAAGAGTAAATGTTTTCAATAGTCTTACATGTTATGGAGATTAGAAACATTTGGTTGTTCATTGTTAGGAGTTATTTGTGTTACTAGGTTTACATTAAAATGTTCAACACCTTTTTTTTTTTAAAAAAATTTTCAATATTTACACATTACAAGGTTCGTTCAAATGAGAGGTTCTACTTTTTTACTTCTGGAAACATCACACAAACTCTAACGGATATGCAGAATCCCTTAAATTTCTACAAATATAAAACGCCAACGTTTTAATTGCTTTAACTATTGCTTCATTTTTGCGTTTTTTTGTTTTGTTTGTTTGTTTGTTTTTTTTTGAAGTTTAAAGACGCTACAAAATTACATTTGATATATAGAAATGGTACTTTCTAGAATAATTCTTAAGATAGACTTTTAATAGCCTCATCTTTTTAAATAATGTCAAGTGTTATTTGTTCTTGTTAATTAGCATTAAAAAGCGAAAGCCTCAATACTTTTAGATAAAAGCAATCAACGTCCACTAACTACATAATGGAATGTACCAAATTATACCAGATATTTGCTGAGGAAAAAACAAATATTCATGAAATATTATTTAAAATAATCATTCAATAAATTTATTCATTGTCTACTACAGGTAATCTTGAAAAATAAGGCTGAGTATTTTCGGAACAATCTCATCAGACATTGTAGGTCATCACAGTTGCCTTGGAAAATGGAATTAAACTTGAATAGGAAGGGGCAGGCTGGTCATCAATCCGTGTACGGCACATTTTGTCAACAATAACATGGAACTCCAGGAGTCATTGCAGGTTGTTCAACTGGTTATAGTTCTAGAAGTTATGTCAGCTACAATTTCTCGTATTTCCCTTATCTTCATTGAACATGTCTTTCTGTATTCTTTATTAAGAAATGAACACCGCGATTTAAAAATATCCTGAGAACACCCAATGATATTGAAGGGAGATGATTTCACGAAGCATCTTCTGATGTGCTCATTCCAATCGCTGAGTGTTTCAGTGTGGGTTGAATTATTAAACCAATATCTTTATCACATTCCACATAACTGTGGCCTCTGATGATAAAAGTCACTTTTACTGATTCAAATCTGTTCTACTTGAGAATCGTAGCATGAATGAGGCGAATAAAGATGTAATTTTTATTTTGACCGGGAAACAATACCCAAAAATTCTTGCAAATTTCGAACTGATGGGTCCAGATGATGAAACAAAAGCCAAACAATATTGAGGCAACTTCATCAGCTCCCTTTCTTGCTAAGGTTCCATTGCATGTATTTTACTCTGATTAGAACAGTTAAAATCTTCCGTATTGTTTTGCCGTGGTCCACGGCTTAAATTGCTATCCACATCTCTCACCAGCTACTTCGGTTGCCCTCATCAGTGGACGACGAACAATAACGACACATTGATCCGTCTCTGCCTGGTTTTTGAATATGATCATATAACGTGTGTGGTAGAAGTGGAGGGAAGGGAGGGGAGGTATTTATTTATTTTTAAGAACTGGTTTCCAAGTGGTACTTAGGTGATAGCCGCCGTCTCTGTTAAAGTTGTTTGGATGTTGTATTTCCAATGCCTCCCTGCAGGCTAGATTGAAAAAGCTTTGGGTTTTTGCAACCTCTTCTGTTTTACTAAAGTGGTAGACATTCAGCGGTTTTTCGCTGTTTTTTCAGCATTTACAGCGATTCGTAAAGCACACTTTTAGCCGAGACGATACTATGGTTTTCACAGAGGAACCGCAGCAAACATTTGCTTTCCACACGGCGTGATCATGCATTACTCTTAATTAACAATTATGTGTAGAGACTGTGCCGCATTAGCAGCATTATATGTAACTTGCTCAGCAGTGACTGCTCTTGTGAACTGTCCTAGAGCTTTGTTCCAAGAGCACCACTATCATAAGCATCTCGGAAAACTATTACCTACCTCATCTTATAATTAATGCTGCTCTGCTAGGCCTTTCACTTTGTTCATATACAGTGCCTTTATGCAAGTAGGTAATGGAAATAACGCAGTTTCACAGTTGGAGAGCTTCTTGGCTACTAATGGAAAACTTGGATCTAAAAAAATTCTGAAATGGTGGACACAGTAATAGAGCTCAGGGTTTCGATAATGGAGAAACAGAAATTTACGATCTCAGAGAGTCTAGATAGATAACGAGGGATTTTTATTAGAGTTTTATCGACTTCGCGCAAGTCAGTCTAAAAGGTTTATTGCGCAACCCCATAGGAAGAGAGACTTTCACTGTTTCCCAAAATCTGTTCCCTGAACAAGTTGCCGTATTTTGGTTCTAATGTCAGAGTCCGTTCATAGATCCCTGGTTATAGAAAGAGTTGGTTTCTTTCTTACCAGGAATGGACACTCAAACAGGATAAACCAGGCCATTTCCTATCCTGTTTGTACACCATACAAATGAGTTCATCTTTGTATAGTTCCAATTTGTGTAGTTGTTTCTTAAAGTGACCATGTTCAGTGAGCAATGAACTGCTTTCCTTATTCTTCTCCTGTAACATTTAAGGTGAGACGAGGAACGAGCGTTGCCTGGACCTAGTATCAATTTCCTATTTATTTATTCTGGTAAAGCTAAGCTATTTCCTTTTCTTCCGCTCTACCAAGTTATAGCGACAAGATTACAATCATGATTTTGACGTAACGTTTACAATACTCGTACAGATATAAACCCATGTAAGACATGACTTAGCTATATAAATATGGTAATATATATAGTGAAAAATATTAACTTAGGAAGAAGGAAGAAAATAAAAATAAAATAAAATAAAAAAAAGCACCAGCAATGATAATTTAAACACATATAAATCTACGTAAATCCTGAAAGTGGAAATAAAGATGCATATAATTCTAATTCTACAGCAGGATAAAACAAGTCGGTCCTGGTGGTGGTGGTTACCATACTTGCCTCCTAAACCCAAGATCGCGGGTTCGAATCCGGCCAGGACCGATGTATTTTTTCGGGCGTAAAAATCGTAAGTATGGCTTCCTTCGGGGAGTAAAGCATGGGTCCCGTGTCGTACATTTACGGCACGATAAAGAACCTCAAGCCTGAAAGAGAACCCTCTGAGCAAAATTTGTCGGTTGCGTTGTGATGTCTCTGTCTTCTTCTCTCCGGCTATGTGAGACTTTACACAAGTGGCTTTTCGGAATGTAAAGCATTTCTCTGGTCCAGGAATTTGAATAGGTTTTTGTCACTTGGATGGATACAAAACGAGTCAGCTTACACAGGAGTTTTATTTCTGATTCACTTTTACACTCGGGGGTTCAAGTAAATTTTGTTAATGTTAATTTTCGAAAAGGAGCTTCGATTTACGCACTGATTTTTTTACTGCTGTTTGACCATCACTTCTACTTTGACTACTCCCGATGTCACACTAACTTACGATTTTAACGAGAATTTGCCAACCAACTTTCACACTAAAAAAAATTGCCTTCCAATTCTAAACTGCCTACCGACTGTCTTCCAACTCGCAGCTGCAACTGCCTTAATTCTTCTCAATCTAATGGTTTTATTTGGCGACAGTCTGTCAGTCCATAAGACGCTTCCTAGGTCTTAATTCAACTGTTTTAATTATTCTTCTGTACTACTTAGTGGCTGTTCGATACGATTTATGTTACGAAATCTTCTGATTGGTGAATGTTTTCGCGCTTTCTCTGGCTAGAGCTGGGGGTGTTACAATCTACTGCGCGAAAACATATACCGTAACTTGTTTTTCATTTCCTGTTTTCGTAACATATTTTCCCTAGGGGGTGCAACAGTCGATGTTCCTTTGTACGCCTTACATAATAGAGTTTAACGGTGCATGGTTAGTTTCAGGGTAACCATGGTTATTGAAGAAAGAGGGATTGAGGCGTTTATGATTCTCATCCGTCCTTTCCGCGTACAAAAGATTCTGTTTTTGCCAAACTGACGGCTTTGTGAGATTTTGAAAGATACTTCTCGATCATAAATGTTATGCCATCTCATTTTTAATATTAATTTAATATTCTCCCGATCATAGTGAATACCTGGGTGATTTGTGTGGGCTAGGAATCTATTACTTCAATTTCATTTCTAGCTGTTCTTGTTACTATTCCACATATGGACTGAAATTTTGATAACTTTTTAGAAATATCTTTGTCTTTTCTCTAAATTATTTCACGTTCAGATAACATAAATGCGACACATGTAACAATAAATAAAATGCACAAAAACAAAATGAAACCATTAGGATTGTCACACAAACAGCTGGGTTTACTCATTTTTCCCCCCACTTTGCCTTTCAAAACCTGAGCTTTCTCACTTTCATCAGAAATTCATTTATTTGCTCCTATTTCTTGCCTGCCAGTAGACCCTAACACGAACATTTACCCCCTCCTCACAGATAGAGAAAATTCTCAACCCAATTTTGTACGTGGCCTTCACCATCTGCCATGCCTCTGGCTAGTGAGTAAGGAACATTTACATTTTTTAAATTAAATTTACAAACTGCTGAACCGTTCATAATTCTATCAAACGCTGTATACTGTACAAAGGCTCTTAAAATACAACTGTTGGTTGTATCTTTTGTGTTCTTTAGAGTGAAGGTATGAGATATTATTACAGAGGTTTTAAAGCGTTCTTTGCTTTTCTCAACCAATAGGTTAGCCAATAGGCCAACTTTACACATGTTCATTAAAACCTGTGCTTGCATATTTTGCTCGATGAATGCGTTCCCAAGCGGCCAGGAATTCATAAATTAGTACACTGCATCACTGCTGAAACAACAGAACACAGTATTGGCTGGGAGTCTGTAATCTTCCTTGACTGGGAATAGAAACGGAAAGCTGTTGCTCAATGAACTGCAGTTTTAATATATTTTTTTCAGCTCCTTGTGTTAAACGTTCCAACCTTCCCCATTTAACTAAAGCATACTGTAACAAGATAGTGTACCCTCTCATTTTAAACCAGCTAATTAACATTTGTGTGTGTGAAGTAAATTTAGTCTTGGAGAGGGAATTTCCTGTGGCGCACTTGCCAAGTTGTTATACGAAACAAAACAAAACACTATTGTGACGTCTTTACTGCTTGGTTGTCCAAGGTCGAGGATGTACAGTCATCGTGAGAGTCCTGAATCGATATCACCTCGCATAATTAACCGTCACCACCACCTTGCAGAAGAGTCGTTACACCGCATGGCGCATAATGATCCGGCCCGGGGCCTCCGTGACACTCATCAGCCACACAAAGGGAAAAATAACACGACCTTGGCTAGGTTGAAAACGTAAAGATCGGTGCAAGTTCTTGCGATTTCTGACAGATGTCTCTGTCAGAGTATGAGGAAGAATCTTTCTTAACGATTCAATCAACTGATTGCGTGCGCCCGGGTTGCCAGAAGCAAGTTATTGTAGATATAATTAGACTTACAATATGCAGTCGTACACAATTTTCATTGTAATATGCCTAAAGCGAAATTACATCAACGATTGAATAAAACTTTAATGAAATCATGCTCTTTAATTATTTGTTATAGAATGTCTGTAATACACAGGAAGACTTTTATGGGAACCTGGTTTATGGGTCTGGTTCCAAAATGTCCTAAACAATGAAAATACAAGACATGGTACTCCAGACATTTCTTGAATGAAACACCATGTCCTCATTCCACTACGCAATCACATTTTGTATTCACTAGAGGAAACCAGTTGACCTTCAATGAACGCGCGATTCCTGAAAAAGCTGAAGTTATACTTCCGCTGACGTAGACAGTTGAGCTTTCTCATTTCCTGCTTACCACGTTGTATTTCTGCAGAGTGCGTGTATCACTTTCTACTGTGTATTTGTGAATTGTGGCGTATGCCAAAGTGAGATGTGTGCTAGAACAAAGACTATTTATTTATGATATGTTATGTGCAAAAGAAATCGTACAAGTTCTGTAGCAGAGAATTATCTGCATCGAGTAACGAAAATTTCAGTTCGAACCCAGGCGTTTTCATTGAGAAGAAACCGAGACAAAGAAACCAGGTTTTAACACCAGGAATCGATTAACTTTTCCTCCAAAGTGTTTAACCAATTAGTACAGCAAGTTGGTATATCTGTCGGCAGTGCGTATAAATCCACTCAGCCGCTGCAGCTTCATTTATATAAAATTACTGTTATACCTAAAATAAAACCCGCTAAGGTGCTAAAACAAAATATTCAGGACTTAGTTTACAATATTCAGAAAGATGAATACCGCTACGGGTGGCCGAGGTCGTTAAGGCACGGACTCGTGAGCGGGAGGTCTGCGGTTCGAATCCCGCCAGGACCGTCCTCCCTGACTGGGGTTTTTTCCAGGTTTTCCTCAGTCTTGATAACTGGCAAATGCCGGGGAGGTACCTAAACTTAGGCCTGGAACGCTTCCTTCCAAAAATAAAAATATCCTTTCCCAATTTATCATTTCATCTCATGTATCATCAGTGTCCACCGCCTGTGGTGCCTCAGTAGTGAAAACGGGCGTTAAACACTACTCAAAAAAAAAAAAAAAGATAAAAAGAAAGATGAATAGCTGGAAGTGTCTAAAAAAATCTTAAAGCATCTACAATGATGATGAGTACAATATCAATACTAATAGGAGTAGTAAGAATGTATTAACTACAGTGGCACCAATTAAATACAAATTGGACAGGGGGCACGGTCCCAAATGACCGTAAGTGCTTTTATAATGCACTAGGTGTGTATGATTTATTACAAGGCCTTTCATTAGATATTTCATTGAAGAATATTTAATTTATATTGCATATATTAGGTAATTTTTTCCTTTGCGGGACCGCTCCACGTGTAGTTGGTCGCAGTTGAGCGAGTTTTCATCTGTTCCCACGCTTAAAAACGCCGAGGTGCCGGAGGGGAGGTCAGTACAAGTGTAATTGTAGGAACGTATGGACGTGTTCTTGTGATTTGTGTAACAGTGCATTATGTATTCATTAGGTGGTGTAATACAGTGTATAAATTACGTTATTATGTCTCAATTCAGGTATTTTATTCCCAAAGAATGTTTATTTATTACACGAAGTGTGTACAGAATCGGCTCGTGATGTACGGAGATTGTTTCAAGAGAGATTTCCTGACATACAACTGCCAAGTCGAAGTTCGATTCACAGATTGGTAAATAAATTTCGTAAAACGGGAAGTATTCTTGATAAAAAGCGTACATACTCACAGAAGGAACGTCAAAACATTGGTAATGCTTTGAACGTTCCCCTAAAAATCACTTCGACGCCTTTCTCAGTAAGCGGATCTTTCCTACCTCTGCTCGAACAAAGCTACTGAAGTTAAAACTCTACTGTAGTGAACGAACTTAAACCGGGTGACCCTGCATCCAAGAGTAAATTTTGTGGTTCCACTTGAGTGCGTATGCGTGGTGCACCATTAGTGACGAGAGATTTTTTTGAGAAACAATTAATAGTGATGCGTATGTGCAGAATATTGCAACACTTTTTCCCCGTGAATTAGCTGTAAAAAAAGACAGGTTCGCGTCTTTGCAACAGGACTCTGTAACGACATATACAGCCCCATGTCTCCTTTTATGCAATTTATGAAATATTCGACGATACAGTCAACACTAATAACATAAGGCCCTCTCTGTCCATCGATTGAACGCCTTGCGATTATTTTATTCTCTGTGGAGCATTAAAGGGAAAAATGTACATGACAATCCACACACATTAGATGAACTGCAAAATAACACTCATGAAGAAATGTATTTCACATCTCATAAAAAACTGCAGAGGGTTATGGTTTATTTCATAAGCCGATGCCGGAACTGTATGGAAAATGAAGCGAGGCAGTTCCAGCATCTTCTTGCTTGGTAATGGTGAGTAAAAGTACATTATAAGTGTTTAAGTGTTTGTGATTAGTAATAACTTACGCTGCGAACTTTCTGACTCCCATTTATCGAGGTATCAGCTTGAACCGGCCGTCCGACAGTTACGCGTGAAGCGGTCCCGTGAAGGAAAAATCACCCATTACTTTTTATAAAACTTACTAAGCTAATGCAAATGAACTAAATACTTTATGTTCGTGATACAGAATGGGCTAACATGTTATCTTTATTCATAGAATAACTGTTTATAATAATACACACAGCTCACGCCTATATTTATAACAAAGGATGACTCATCACAGAAACACTGTACTTGGTGATCAATAGATATTTCATACTTGTTGCGGCAAGAACAGCACTAAAAGCGAAACAAGAAAACAGCTATCCTGACCATGGGCGAAACTGATATCGTTCCCTTACTTCCTCCTCCCTTCAAACTTTGTGAATTATTGATTCCATAGCTACTTTCGTTTAGCACTGCTGGGCATGAAACACGATTTCCGGCGGTAGGGAGGATGAAACGTATATACTCTGAGGGAAATGCACTATATATAGTTTATGGACCAAAAGCTGCAGGGTTATAGCGTACATTTTTCATGAACTACACCGTGGGACTCAGAATTTCTCTCGCAATTTTAAGAGTTTGTTGCTCAGTTGTTTATGCTTCAAGTGTTTGATAATGGTGTGGGTAAGAATTTTATCGAGCTTGATAATGCGCTTTCTCTCACCAATTTTCTCTTGTAATTCTTGTATTACAGGATAATAGACAGTTTAATGGATTCCTGGTCATGTTGGTATTAAGAGTTAAATCGGCAGGGTACGAACAATCACATAAAATTAATTAAAAGAACTGCAGCAACTTTCTTGGTATATTCGGTTCCTCAGTGATTAAACTGGCACAGAATAATATTACTACAATATCTGCGTAAGTAATAATATAGTAGAGGTGTAATGTGTTCACTCACAATGACTATAACAGACTTTGATAGTTAAATATCACGTTACATTTTTCTTATCACACGATCTTCTGCTCAATGATCATTTGATTGTTAAATAAACGTAATTATTTCGTAATTTCGACTAAATCATTTTGTATAATGTTAACTGCAGTGTTGTCACAGTAAAATGAGATCGTAATGAAAATGTATGACATTTCATGCATATCAAATACATAAGTACATATTAACATTCTTACATATAGTGAATTGCAGGATATAAAGTACTATTATCTTTCCAAATAATTTGATCGAAGAAATAATTTCAAGATGTAACAATAGACCTGTAGTTCTGACGAACGTCACTCCGAATTTGTAGCGCCCAGCATTAAGCGTTAATAAAAAATCTGTCACGCAGGAGCTATAAAATTCAAATTAGGTTTTTTACTTAAAGGAATAAAATAATTTATGGCATTGCTGTGTGGTATTAGGGGAACAAAATTAGAATTCTTGCAATCTATAAGTATTACAAAAGAAAAAACTACATTTGTAGAATTATTATTATTATTATTATTATTATTATTATTATTATTATTATTATTATTATTGAGATTAAGTCACAAACATTAAAGGCATTCTATTAATTAAATGAAATGTATGACTACTGATAGACAAAACTATATTGTGTAAGTATTTTTAAACATTTTTAAACGTAACGATGTTTATGAACTTAGTCCCTGATATCATCTTTATTTTTATGGAGGAAAATAACAAAAGGTTTCGAGTTAGTACATTGTGTATTTAAGAAGATATTCATATGTTGAATAAAACAAGAAAATGTTACTATTTAAAAACAATTACAGTATACTAAGCAAATATACACAATCAACAATAAACAAGCGAAAGTTTCATAGATTTTAATTGACTGTGAAATTTGATTTTAATATTATTGTAATAAAATGTGTAAAGCAAACGTTTTGTGAAGGTTATTACAGAGAGCCCTTACATATAAATATAATTCTCAAACACATATTAGATTAACAATTCCCATTTGCTATCTTCACGACGATGCTTTTGTTAAATGTAAAATATTGCATTGTTATAAATACAGTTTATATGCTGAATTAATTTGTCCTTTTATTTTAAAACAATACAGAGAAAATTTAACGAAAGAGAATCTTTCTTTTACATTTTGGTTTTGAAGTATATATGCTCCCAATATTCCAATTTCCATAATTTTCAGTAACTATTTTTCTTATTTTATTTAAATGGTGTATACTGAATTTTTTGTGAAGAAACAAAAATTGATACAGCTAGACCGATTTTTAAACTTTGGGTTTCAGGTAAACCCCCACTCTTAATGACTCGATTTCCCTAATTTTCAGGAAATATTTTTCTTATATTATTTAAATGGTATATACAGAGTTTTACTGCGAAAAAGAAAATGGTGCCGCTAGAGTAAATATTAATCGTTTATTAATTGATGGCTATATGCCGAGTTTCGTTGAGAAAAAAAAAATTGCGACGGTTAGAGTGAGAACGAGACACACGCACACGCACACACACGCGCAATAGGCATATTTTAGACACTTTTAATTGTAGGTGCCTAGTAGGTACGATCGATGCAGATTTAAATCTTCCTAAAGGTACTGCCGCAATAGCTTATATTCTTTCGGAATTCACTTAATTTGTTTTAAAATAAAATAAACAAATAAACAAAATAAACAAAATTTGTTTTAAAATAAACAAATAAATAAATATTAGCTAAAAATTAAGTAGACTTTTCACAGGTTCCACCGCAATAGCTCATTACTAAAATTATTTAGGAAAGAAAACAAGGAAGAAATGCATCGTATACCATTAGAAAATAAACAACATAATTAAAAATCTACTCTATGAAACTTACAGCTTTGTGTGAACTAAATTTACTACATGAAAAAGCTCAGTATATTCCCAAGTGATTTCTTTCAATAAATTATACAGGGTTATTCTTTCACTAGAGACTGCAAATTATTGTTTATATAATTATATCATTGGTTAACGGATTGGTTAACTCATCTTTCAGTCTTTATACTACAAAACGTAATGGAAAGAAAGTTCGTATTTTTTAACAAAGAGTTTTCAGGAAATATTCACCTGACGTGGCACTATTGTCGTTTTTAATGTTGAACATGAACACTCACAGATTGTATGAGTTTCACTGTTGGGTGCTTCTGCTGTGATTTCCTGTAATTCGTCGCAAACAGATGTCAGTGCTGATAATGGCACAGTGGATCCATTTCCGAATGTCAGCTGTCACCAACAATGCGTTTCTCTGCTTCTCCCTCGCTCTGTCATTTGCATAGCATGCATCTGCTAAGATTTAATTTGATGATAGGTTTGCAGGCTGGAAAATATTTTTCCAGAAATGTTCTCGCAAATTTGCTTACTCAAATTATATTTGTGAATCGTTGACACATATGTTCAAATGTTTCATTGATACATTTTATACAGTAGGGTTATTACAGTATACAAAAAGGGAAAAGAACTTGATTATTTCATATATAGACCAATTAGTATAACTTCTATGATATCTGTCGGTCCTGATGGCGTAGTGGTAACCATACTTGCCTCCTAAACCCAAGATCGCGGGTTCAAACCCGGTTAGGATCGATGGATTTTTTCGGGCGTAAAAATCCTAAGTATAGCTAACTTCGGAAGGAAAGTAAAGCCGTGGGTCCCATGTCGTACATTTACGGCACGGTAAAGAACCTCAAGCCTGAAAGAGAGGACTCTGAGCAAAATCTGTCCGCCGTTTCACACCCTGAATTGAATGGGACGCTGATGACCTGAGATGTTAAAGAGCGACCGTAAATAAACAAAAACAACAACCTATGATATCTAAGATATTTGAAACAAATCATTGATTATTTTGAGCAAAATTTTGTGAGTCAATATGATTTTTAATCAGCCATTGTACCACAGAGGATGTTGTAAAATTTATTTTAAGAGTTAGAAAGTGGAAAGCAGTTAATTGGAAGATTTTATAATTTTACTAAGGTATTTGATTCTGTATCTCACTACATTCTCCTTGAGAAGGTGAAATTTAATGGCTTTAATGACAATACCACAAAGTTTTTTGAATCTTATTTAAAAAGAAGACACCAGACAGCTTATAACAATGGGAAATATTCTTAATTTATGCCTGTTTTACACTGTGCCCCACAGGGGTCTGTATTTGGACGGAATTTGTTTATTATTTATTTTAAAGATCTCTCAGGAAGCATTGATAGTAAATCTTTGAGTAACTTCTTATTTGCTGATGATTTAGCGATTACTTTTCAAAACGAAACTTCCTTAGAACTTGACGTTGATGAATTGTCATTCAAGGTAAACGAATGGTGTAGTGCCAACTAACTTAGTATTAATGAAAACATAATTATTGATATACGGTTTACTTTCAATTAGTAAAATTGTTGTTCTACTAAGTATCTTGAAGCTGGCTTAGGTTGGAGTATTCACATTGATTATATTGCAAAAAGATTACTAAAGGCATATATGCTTCGTGTTACTATGAGTAAAGACTCGTTAATTATGACCTACTACTGACAAATTTAAACTCTGGTACATTCTTATGCAGCAATCCCTCAGCTAGTAAACTGCTTATGTTACAGAAGAGAGCACTTAGGAAATTATATCAGGAATTCCTCTGAGAACATTGCAAACCACGTTTTGTTGATCTGGGCGTACTTTAGCATCAATGTACTTATTGCCATGTCTATTGTATGTAAGGAATAATTTAAAAGACGACATGAAGTATTCATCAAATCACAATTATCTAACTTGAAATAGAGAGTATATTTATATAAATAAATATATATAATAAAATAATAAATAGTTTTCTATATGTGGCCTATATATTTTCATACAACAACTTGTCATATAGAATACGATGTTTGCCCCTGAAATCTTTAAGAGATCGATATGTAACACACAGACGTAAATTCTATACACACCCTTGACACAATGGAACTTTTCTGAAAGTTTTCAGTACCTTTTTGTGGGACATTCGTATAGAATTAAATAAAAACACATTTTAAAGGAACAAGTAGCATTACAATTTAATAATCTGAACTTATTTTTTAAAAGGCACATTTTTAAGTGGGCTCAATGACA
Source organism: Metallyticus violacea (assembly GCA_030762175.1). Taxonomy (NCBI): domain Eukaryota; kingdom Metazoa; phylum Arthropoda; class Insecta; order Mantodea; family Metallyticidae; genus Metallyticus; species Metallyticus violacea. Next base: position 70,395,336 of record CM060841.1, read on the forward strand.
ACGAACACATTCGTGTAATCGGCTGGGGAAGTTTACCATAACTCGCTACAATAAAACGTCATTTCACGAGTTATGTTTTCTTTTAACTGCCTGATAGTCTGGTCTGTGGCCTGTCGCAGTACACTTTACTTTTCAAGTATCTCCATAAAAATATTCCGCAGCCGTCAGACCGGGCTGGTCAGACATCAGCAAATCGAGAAATAATTCGTCCAGAAAACAGGATCCGCAGTGTGATTACGAGCTGTGTGAGCTGTGGTACCATCCTGCTGGAACCAAAACTCATTTTAGTCTTTATCATCCATCTGAAAGTCCAGTATTGCCTGAATTTCTGACACATCAAATTCTACCATAAATCTTCTCTGAACGTAGGAGATTGGCTTACATTCAACAAATCTTGTAACAACAACGAATACACGTTTTTCAACCGTCCAATTATCAATACTTGTTTACTAAATGGACAGAATAAATTGCATAGTTACATAGCAACCAACACCATAACTATAATGTAATATCACTAGAAACGACAGCGTTCTAAAAACCGTCATATTCCATTCGGTCACTTGTGATTTACAAAAAATACGTTCACATTAATAAATTGCATTGTGCTACTTGTTCCTTAAAAAGAATTTTTATTTAATTCTATACGAGTGACCCACAAGAAGGTTCTGAAAACCGTTATATTTCATTGGGTCACCCAGTTTAAGACTGATGAATTTTATAATATAATATTTAATGTGTAATCCTTAAATTTTTTCTTTTTTAATTATGTGCTACGCTTTATTATTATTATTATTATTATTATTATTATTATTATAGAATGCAGCGGGAATTAACATCGTTTTGGAAATTTCTTAATACAAACTATTTACTAATATTTATTTCAAACCAATGCCCCTGTACCCCATATTTAGCAGCTAGCGATTTCTTCCTGGATTCGAACCTGGAAGAAATGTTCATCGCATGATGTGGACATCATCAATAATTGATTTGCATAAACTCTCTTTTCCGAACTAATGATTTACAGCGTGTCCTTAGAGACACTCTGTCACCCTCAGTAGCCACATGACTAGAAAGAGAACCTAAAAGATAATGGTGTGTTCATCACAGGTCCCATAACGGTGGAGAGTAGTTGCCCTACAGATGCTGAAGGTACTGGCTCTGCGGACCCTGAGTACCCTGGTACCTCTGACGTTACTAGAAGCAGCCGGGTCGGACTTATTCGAGCCCCTCCCGTCGGGGAGTCCTCCGGACGAGTTGGACTCGGCGTGGCAGTGGTGCCTTAACTCACGGGAAAATGAGTACCCGCGGCGGCAGTGTGTCCCAGGGGAGTGCATATGGCGTGTACTTTGGGGGCAGGTTTACCTGAATCACTGTTGTCATGGGGTGGGTGGTGGCTACCTTAATGCTGGGGTAACTCACCTCTTAAATTGAGTAGGTCTATGCTAGACGTGACCTACCCACCAGTGAGAATCTGGTAGCCAAGCTCGCTTAGCGAGTTTGGGCGACGAGATCGTCTACGGCCAAAAGGCGGGTCGGTTTAAGAAATTAGATGCTGTCCTAAATGTAAAAAGCCACTGAGGATCATGGGCCTCCATGAATCCCTTTGGACATGGGGTGGAATCCCCGATGAAAAAACTTGTCTGTCACAGGTACTCAGTGTGTCATGCTGCAGACTTTTCGCTGATTTTGTGATATACGTTTTTTTTTCATTGTTATTTTTGGTGCCTAGTAAGTAAGATCGATGAAGATTAGAAGAAAAATGTAAAAAATCTTATCACCGGTAATAGCTAAATAACTACATTTCTTCAGAATTCACTAAAACTGGGTAGATCAATTATAAACGTTGATTTGAATCAAACGGTGATTCCAAAACATAGGAAATTTACGGGGTGAGCAATCCTTCACGCAACTGGTTTCTCAGCGTGTAGCCTGCTGGTGAGGTGCACTTGATGTACTTTCACTCACTACGCTTTGCGTCTCCTACTTGCACAAGATTTCAACTCACACTGAAGCCTTGCGGAGGGGAAATATACGCCGACATAGCGCTGCCGGCCGGTCCCGCGGTTGCGTCAAGTATTGCCACTCTGTATAACGCTTTCTATAGAGACAGACTTCATCCTACCGACTCCAGACTTAAATCAAAGGATCGTCGACAACTTTGTTGCTATGAAAACCAAGAGGATTACTTTTTTTGTTAAATAGGTGCGTTACTATGACATTTTTTTAATTAAATTCTCTTTCTGTTATGTTTGTGCAGCCACGCAAGCATGAGTGTTAAATTAAATTGTTAAGATTTTAGAAGCTTGCCTCTATACATAGGGATTTCACATATAAACTACCGAATCCCCTCAACAACAGCAAGCGGTGCGACACGCTCAGCCGCCGAGAATCAAACACCGCTCGTGTGGGATAGTTTTTACGTGAAAGCCCTGTATTACAACAGCAGTGGTAAAGTTGTGCATCCCGACTTTAGGCTACAGACAACCAGTGCTAAGGGCGGCGTTCATTAGCACCAGAGGGCTGGCTGTCCATAGACAAAAATTGCATGAACGATGCAGAAGCTGGGCATACACCTTAACTCAGCATCTTCCCAGAAACTTAAGACGTGTCTCAGATTTAATTGATATAGCTTAGGAACTTAATTATATTGTAATTACAAAATCGTGGCAAGTTTGCAAAGATCTAATGAAATTATTGAAGATAATGCTGAAGCAACGATTTGACAAGATTTGCCAGAAGCAAGTGATTATAACAGCGAGCAAATGAATGAAGAATTTACACAAATCCGATGCAGTATCGCCTTTAGGCAGTTAAGACTGTAATTAGAGCACATCACAATCTAGTGGAATTTTAATGTACAATTCGATGTTCCGACCTCAAAAGCAAAGCGAGTATTGATAATCTAATTCTGGCATGTACAGTCTGGGACACATGTACGTGGTGCACGAGCCTTGCCCCTTTCATTTTTAGTTTTAATTGACCAAAAATTCTGTAGGTTTTTTCGAATTGCCCTTACAGGTAGAAGTTACCCAGTCCCGAGCGGCAGGGCAGCCATTAAATGCCTTAGTTTCGTATGGAAGTGCTGCCATTATGAAGTAACATACATTTTTTATGTACTATTATTCTTTCTTTCTTTCTTTTTCTTTTTTTTTTTTTTGTTAAACTTAAACTGAAATGACGGAAAAAGTAACATTTATTCCATTAAGAATAGTGCAGAAAAATTATGAAGACAAAAAAAAAAAAGTTATAAATTGTTATTATGCAGTAATATTATTTTGTTATTTTCTATTATTTTTGTTAAATTTAATCTAAGCTAAGTTAACCTAACCTATGAACTATTTTTTATGTTCTATTATTTTTTGTTAATGTTAAACTAAACTAACCATACCTAGCTGATTAAAAAGTAACGAGTTATAAATAGTTATTATGAATTAATATTACTTTTTATGTTATATTATTTTTTGTTCAACTTAAGTTAAACTAACCTAACCCAATTGATTAAAAAAGTAACGAGTTAGAAATTATTATTGTGGAGTAATATTATTTTATGTTGTATTATTTTTTTGTTAAATTTAAACTAACCTAGGTATGAGCTATTTTTATGCTCTATTATTTTTTGTAAACTTAAACTAAACTAACCTAACCTGATAGATTAAAAAGTAACGAGTTGGAAATGGTTATTATGGAGTAATATTGTTTTTTTATGTTCTATTATTTTTTTGTTAAACTTAAACTAACCTAACCTAACGAATGAACTATTTTTTGTTCTATTACTTTGTTGTTTAACTTAAACTAAATCAACATAACATAATTGATTAAAAAATTAACGGACACTATTATGATGCAACGTTTTTGTTTGTTTTTCCTGATTTTGTATGATTTCTGGTAAACAAATTGTTGTATATCATTCAGCATTAACTGCTTTTCTATCCTCTAACAACCGAAGTTATGGAATTTTCATGGATATGCTTTGTGAAAGCGAATACTTTTGTGGGGTTCGGTTCATCTTGGAACATTCAAACAGTGAACTGTTGCTTAGTTTCGGGTTCACACGAATATATCCAACTTCCGTCACCTGTTACGATGTGTGTACGACTTTTGCAGTTTCTCGATGACATTTTTGAGCATCCCATTACACCAATTAATACGAGCGGTTTTTTTTTTTTTTTTTTTTTTTTTTTTTGCTTGGGTCAAATTATGCGGAGTGTATCGGGAACAGATCTTTTTCATACGAAATGTTCATGCAAAATCGAATGTACTGCAGTCTTCGATATGTTTAAGGATGCCTCTATCTCACTGTAAGTCACAGGTCGATCTTCTTTAATCATGTTGCGCAAAGCATCGATGTTTTTTTTTTTTTTTTTTTTTTTTTTTTATTTTGGTCGACCTGCACGAAATTAATCACTGACGGACGCACGATTACCAAAAGTTTATTACCAAAATTGAACGAAGCTATTTTATCCATTGCTGTTAAGTTGGTTCTTTACCAAAATCGTAAAAAAAAAAAAAAAAAATAAAAATAATTCACCGAAAATTTTCACTTGAATTTTTCTATTTTTTTTTTTGCCAAATTCCTTTGTTTAAAAGCTCACTATAAACAAACTACTCAGTCAGTTTCTAAGCTGCAGCTGTTTTCACTATAACAAATGTCAATTGATGAGAAAATAGTAATGATATATTTCAATAGCGCCACTTAGCGGTCGTCTGTAAAAACTTAAAGCGTAACCCATGTATATACACTAAGGAAGGGTGGTAAGCTACCAAAAATACCCATATACATACTAACGTCGTTGATGGATGAGCCAAAGGTCTGACGCTTATAAGAGGTTATCGCTTTAAAGTATAAGGAACACGCTTGAGGGACTCTCTCACTGTTATATTTACTGAAAACGCGCAAATGATTGTTTTCATAAAATATGTAATGCCTAAATAAAAGAAATATGTTGATTGCCTACACAAAAACACCCGAACACGGTTCCGCTTTATTAAAATAGCTCACATTAATGAATGCATTTTTCATAGTTTCATAATTACAGATAGTTTTTGTTACTCAATAATTAGGCAGGGGTTGGAATAAAAATTATCTCAAAACGCGTGTGCAACAGTGATCGAACAGTATATTTTAATAAATATTCATCAGCCGGAAAAAGCGTCCTGAAAAAAAAGTAATGTAAAAGTTAATTGCTTTTCAAACGGTGAATTTTATTTTCACCTGCATCGCTAACAAGGCCACATTTTTGTTTGAAGCACATTTTTTTTTAGCTTCAGTTAAAGCATTTTTTCCCCATTACTATTCTATTAGAACTAGCATGCGATCTCTGTCTCTAGTTTGCAATTCTCCAACTGCTCCTTCAAATGATGTATGTTTATGTTGGGTTCATCAAGATAACTTTCAACTCGCTTATTGTTCTCTAAGAGCCTTTATCGTCCAGAGCCAGCAAGCTGATACTTCCTCATGTGTGTCAAGTGAAACCCGTAGTTTTGTTACCCGTTTCACATGAGCTGGTCGTTCGGCAGTAACTTCTCGCAATTACAAGGGAAATGAGCATTTATCTTATGAAGTTATGACAGAAGATGTTGGAAATAGACATTTATCATTCACAAGCATTAGTTCATCTTCCAAAATTGAAAGCATACAAGTTCACTTTTGTCCAGATGATTATATTTAGTTGCTACGGAACATTGCAGATGTATTTGATCCACACTCAACATTCTTTAGCAAAAGGGTTCTATTTACGTGGTCGCGCAAAATAACATGTATTGCAGAACAGTAAAACGCGATTTTATACTTTAAAACCCATTGCATGACGACGTTCATATGGAGTAATAGGGCATTTTACTCAATTTCCGATATTACATCCGTTTCGCCGGAAGTTACCGCTCTGACTATCGACCCGATAGCTACCTTGAAATGGGCGACAAAAACCATGAAAGACGACCTTTTTCCTTTATATTTCTGTCTTTGCGAACAGTATATATATATATATATATATATATATATATATGTATATGTGTGTGTGTTAATTTATTTTTATCTCATCTTAATTCTCCGCTATTTTGAACATGTTTCTTACATCTGGTACCTTTTTCATTTTCACATCAAAAGCGGAAGTAATGACACGTTTTGTGAACTTTCTAGAAAGCACCAAATAATTAATCCAGTCTCAAAAGGGGAAAAAGTACATACATGGAATATCCAACACTTTGGCGATTGCCAATATGTAGTTAAATTCAGAAATCCAGTTTGCAAGACTATAGCATATTCCGAAGGAATTGCAGTTGTACCTATGAAAAGCTTTTTGAAAATTTTCTTAAAATTTCCATTGATCCTACCTATTGCGTAATATATGTTAACGCTCTATCGGTCGCAATTTTTTGTTTTACTCATTGAAACTCTGCATATAAATATCAATGAACAGGAGTTCATTTATCGGAAAATTAGACAATTGAGGGTGGGGGTTAATCAAAAACAAAATTTTAAATATTAATCTAGCGGTCGCAATTTCTGTTTTTTTTTCTCAACAAAACTGGATATATGCGTTGAAATTAAATTATAAAAAATAGTTTCCGAAAATCAGGGAAAGTAGACTATAGGAGAGGAGTTTACCTGATATCCGACATTCAAAAACGATCTAGCAGGACCAACATTTCCTTTTTCGCAACGAAACTCTGTATATACCATTTAAATAAAATAAGAAAAAATGGTTTCTGAAAATTATGGAAATTGGACCATTAAGAGTGGGGATTTTCCTGAAAACCGAAATTTAAAGAGGGGGGGTTAAAGCAAAAATTAAAAATCGGAAAATTTTTGTTTTTTATGAACGAATCTCGGCACATACCATTAAAATAAAACATATAAAATAATTTATGAAAATAGTGTCATCAGAATATTAGGAACGGATTTACCTGAAACCCAAAATTTAAATATTAATATTTGTTTTTTGCTGTATTAATATTTTGCTTTTTTTATCGCAACAAAATTCCGTATATTCAATTTAAATGAAAATAGTTTCTGAAAATGAGGGAAACCGGATTATTAGGGGTGGGGTATACCTGAAAACCGTAATTTAAAAAGGGCTCTAGTGTTTAATTTTCCCTCTATTGTTTCAAAATAAAGGGCAAATTAACTCAGCATATAAACTGTATTTATAATGATGCATATGTTTTATATTTTACAAAGATATCGTCGTGAAGATAACAAATGTGAAAGATTAATCTAATATGTGTGTGAGAATTATATTTGTAGGTACGAGCGCTCTGTAATAACCTTCAGAAAACGTTTTCGTCACATGTTTTTACTACAATAAAATTTAAACTAAATTTCAAAGCCACTGAAAATCGATGAAAATTTCGATCGTTTATTGTTGATTGTGTATATTTGTTTATTACATTGTAATTGTTTTTAAGTAGTAACATGTATTGGTGTTATTGAAACATATGAACATGTTAAATACACAATGTAAGTCGAATCTTTCTCTCTCTCTTTCTCTCTCTCTCTTTGAGTAGTGCTTAACGCCCGTTTTTACTACTGAGGCACCACAGGCGGTGGACACTGATGATACATGAGATGAAATTATAAATTGGGAAAGGATATTTTTTTTTAAGGAAGGAAGCGTTCCAGGCCTAAGTTTAGGTACCTCCCCGGCATTTGGCAGTTATGAAGACTGAGGAAAACCTGGAAAAAACCCCAGTCAGGGAGGACGGTTCGAACCGCAGACCTCCCGCTCACGAGTCCGTTGCCTTAGCGACCTCGGCCACCCGTGGCTGTGTTATTTCTCTCTGTTTTAGTGAGTGCAAAGACGATATCAAGGATTTGTTCATAAACGTGGTTACATATAAACATACTCAAGCAATATCGCTTTGTCTATCAATGGTCATATTATTAATTTAATTAGTCATTAATTTTTGTGGTTTAATCTCAATTGTAATAATGATAATTCTAAAAATATGATTTCTCTTTTGTAATACTTATAGATTGCAAGAATTCTAATTAAGGTTCACAATTTGGATTTTACATTCGTTTTTACAGTTATTCAACTTGGTGAAGAATTCGCTTAGTTTACGCAGCTTATGTTGAAGGTAGGCTTCTCTGCAGATGCAAGATGCACACTCCAAAGGAGTTTCTTATAACGTTTTCTAAATAATTGATCAGGCTGGAACAAGGGTAGTTGAAGAAAGAGGTGTAGATGTTACAACGCTGCAGGTCTTAGTCTGTTATCTTACTTTTACTAATTATTATGCCGCATAAAGACGCCCCAAGCCTTTTTAATCTCATACTGTGTCTTTGTACATACGGTTGCCATGACTACATGACGTAGTAGCGTGAGGAAAAGAAAAGAAAGCTGACCTAATAAAGGACAGCACATTCGGGAATTGGCGTTATAGTGCTTAGGAAAGAGCGTTCTTCCGGAACATTGTTTCTGATAATCTGTCTGGATTTTACACATCCGAAAATAAATAACTTACCTCGGGGAGTAACATTCATAAATGCATCCGATCTGTGGAGCAAATGGCGATCTCTTGGGACATATTGGAGTTTAGAGGAAATGCATAAGACGAGCGGCCAGAAATAAGCTGTTTTAGGAGAATGATATATTCACAGCCTATAAATGTTTCTCTCTTATGCTCACTGAGGTTGGTACTTTCACAGAAAGTGAGTTACTTTAAAACAGTTCAGACAATATTTAATATAAGTATTTTAATATGAACACATGTTTCAAATCTATTAATTAATTAATAACCTAGATTTTAGAGCAAAAATATCAGTATAATAAATCATATAATATACCCATTTTCATCATATTCACCGCCAAGGCTGGCTGAGGTCGTTAAGGCACGGACTCGTGAGCCGGAGATCTGGGGTTCGAATCCCGCAAGGACCGCCCTTCCTGACTGAGGTTTTTTCCAGGTTTTCCTCGATCCTCATAAATAGCAAATGCCGGGGAGGTACCCTAAACTTAGGCCTGGAACGATTCCTTCCTTAAAAATAAATCCTTTCCCATTGTATCATTTCATCTCATGTATAGTCGGTGCTGGTGGTGTAGTGGTTACCCTACTTGCCTCCTAAACCCAAGATCGCGGGTTCGAACCCGGCCAGGACCGATGGATTTTTTCGGGGCGTAAAAATCCTAAGTATGGCTTCCTTCGGAAGGGAAGTAAAGCCGTGGGTCCCATGTCGTACATTTACGGCACGAAAAAGAACCTCAAGCCTGAAAGAGAGGCCTCTGAGCAAAATTTGTCGGCCGTTTCACGCCCTGAGTTGAATGGGACACTGATGACCTGAGCTGTTAAAGAGCGTCCATAAATAAATCAATCAAAAAAAAAATCTCATGCATTATCAATGTCCATCGCCTGTGGCGCCTCTGTAGCAAAAACGGGCGTTAAACACCAACCATTCATTCATCGTATTCTTGGTTATGAAAAAGTATTGGACCAAGCTTTAGACCATAATGAGAGAAATAGTAGTAAGTGTATTTATTTCAATAATGGCTAGCGGATAGGTAAATTATACTTGACCAGCGCACGGGTCTAGCCAGACCATTCGCACTGCTTTTTACACATAAGAAACATTGAGAAAAAACCAAACACCCAGAAATACACAGAACTACACACATACAAACATAATGAAATAACCCTCCCCCCGTCATGTCGGACAAAAATTGATGTCATTAATAAGAATCTTATATTTATAATTACAGGGTACTAAACAAGAGAAATTCATAATTCATAACACTCATATATAAACAAAAAACCCAGCAGAAATGAATTTAAAATATATCAGTACATTACATGCTATATCCTCTTTAGCCAGAGATTTTCTTTAGTCCATTTTATCTTCCCACAAAATGTAATAACTCCTGCAAATTATTTTTATAAAATATTAAATTTATACATGCCTCTACTTCTTCTCGGCTTCCCAAAGTTTTCGGAGAGAGTCTGCGACCTTCAGTACTCTGTAGCTTCACATTCTGCAAGAATAGGAACCCAATTTTCCCCTTTACCACACACAGAGCATTCTTTCCCTTGTGTCATTTTCTGCGTTTCCATCTTGCGAGGCGCCGCCAGGACATTGCTGTTCTGTCTTCTGCTGTCAATGTGCTTCCCTGCCCCATGCCCGTTTTAGTTTTGGTTGTAATTCCAGCGACGCTTTGTTAGAACACTATCAATATCAAGATAATGACAGAAATAGGATATCCTGTACACACCACCAAAACATGGATCCATATGTATCGTCAATGCGAGAGAGCTCAGCGACACAGTTAATGTTAATCGAGGAGTAAAGTCCAAGGGCTGTCGTGAAAGAAATCCAAGAAAATCGATACCTCGCTTAGCACTTCAAACCAGCGTTTCAGTTTCATCTCTCTATAGCATTAAAACGCATTTATTATGACAGAATACTTTATTGGCCTGTTCGTTATCCTGAATTAAATCCATTTGATTATTATTTGTGGAGAATGCTGTGAATTAGAAGTCAATATCCAGCATGCGTTTTCCAATATTCCGACTCCAGAAGTTCGTCGAGTGTTCATTAATGTGTTCAACAGGTGTCAGACTTGTGTAACCCCAGAGGACATCATTCGAACACCTGTTATACGGAAAAGCAAGAGTAACATATTCATGTTTCGCACCTACAGCATTATCTAGGGAGAAACGGTGGGGCGTTCCACCGCTACTGCACGGATGAATTCGTAGGTAGATGGATAAATAAATAGATGGATGAATGGATGGATGGATGGATGGATGGATGGGTAGGTAGGTAGGTAGGCAGGCAGACAGGCAGGCAGGCAGGCAGGCAGGTAGATAGGTAGGTAGGTAGGTAGGTAGGTAGGTAGGTAGGTAGGTAGGTAGGTAGGTAGGTAGGTAGGTAGGTAGGTAGGTAGGTAGGTAGGTAGGTAGGTAGGTAGGTAGGTAGGTAGGTAGGTAGGTAGGTGGGTGGGTAGATTTGACGGACAAATAGACAGAGAGATCAATGGAAGTATATATGGATGGATGTATACATAGATAAATAGATGAATATATGTAGGGGACTTTATGCAGTTTAAACAAGCTCTAGCATATCAGGCTAAAATGCTTATTGTCATACCCCATTGACAGAGACGCCCTCATTGTTTCCCAAACTTTGTTCTAAGAACAAATTGCAGTATTTCGGTTCCAATGTTAGCGTCCGATACCAGGTCTTTCCTGGTTATAGAAAGCTCAAATCTCTCTCTCTCTCTCTCTCTCTCTCTCTCTCTCTCTCTCTCTCTCTTTTCGCAGCATTGGACACTAAAACAGGTTATTCGAGGCAGATTCCTCGTCTTGTTTACGCACTCTACCAGTGGGTTCATCTTTATGTAGTCCCACTTTTTGTAGATGTTTCCTGAAGTAACCATGTTCAGTAATCAACTCAAATACTTTCCTTATTCCTCTACTGTCCACTTTTAGAGGAGACGTGGAAAGAGTATTGCTAGGATCTGGGATAAATTTCCTAACTTGCGTTTGTGCAGGATAGGTTTGCCATCTTAGTTGATGTTTATCCCCAATCTATGTTTTAACCACAGTTTTGGCAGTATATCACTTGATTCCAACCGTTGGCTTAGAGCCAAAAAAGGGGGTATCATATTTCTCATTCTCATAAATGCCCTGATGCCCCGGCACCCACCACAACTCAAGCCTGTTGCGTGATGCCAGGGCAGAAAGGTATTTTGATAGTTCCATACCAGTTTTGATTTCAAATGGTTGGAGGAAAGTGCATTGAAGGCGCTTTGACTGTCTGAGAGATTCGTTTTTGATAATAATTCTTATCAAGTTCTCTATGAGCACAGTTCAAATACTTCTGCGTTAAAAAGTGTGCAATACTTATCAAGGCTTGTGCTAAATAGTGTGCTACAGGCTGCCAGTCGCGATATTAAAGAAAAACCCGATACAAGAAGAATAGTTTTGAAATCGCCGACATCGAATGACATGCAGTGCATGTCTACTACTACTACTACTACTACTACTACTACTACTACTACTACTACTACTACTACTACTACTACTACTACTACTAATAATAATAATAATAATAATAATAATAATAATAATAATAATAATAATAATAATTCTAAAAATGTGGTTTCTCTTTTGTGAAATAGATTGCAAAAATTATAATTTTGTTCCCCTAACACCACACAGTAATGCCATAACTTATTTAATTTCATTAAATAATAATACCTTAATTTGGATTTCATTTTTTTTTTTTTTTTTTGAAGTTACTCTACTAGGTGAGGAATTCGCTAAGTTTACACAGTCTCTATGTGGTGGATATTTTAAATATGAGTTTGAACATTTATCTATCAATCAATCCAGCGTTTTGAATGTAAGCATTCATAACTGGTTTAACATAGTAACCTTTAAATATAGCACTTGTAGGAAAGAGAATGGATACCTTTCAAAAGCAACATAGCCAGGCAGAGGGCCATAAAGAGACAACAAATGTTACTCCCACGGGCATAGCCACCTTTGTAATTCTGTTGGCATTCACGCCTCAGCTGATCAGATGTAACATATATCCTCAGGGGAGATATAAACACCTACGCGAATAAAAGGCCACTGTTATTTCTTGTGCAAACAGCCCACGCCATGACTTCCTTGTTTTTATGACCAGTAGTCAGGTCACTATTGGAAAATGCTTACTTGTGTTCCCTATTAAAACACTCTAAAAATAACAAAACCACATCCAATGCACAAAAATATTATAATAAAGACAATATAGAAAACTGGCGACGTCTAGGTGGCCAAATAAAGTTATTAAATTTTGTGCAGCGTTTCCGCGTTTTCCGAGTTTTGGTACTTGTTTGTGCTGTTTGTTCTAAACGATTTTTTAGAATGATCGTTTTACGAGGATAAATTATTAAGTACGCTGCAAGTAATTATAGAACAAAGTATGACAATCACTGGATAGGTCGGGGTGAGCCCGTTGCTTGGCCGGCGCGTTCACCTGACATTAATGCTCTTGATTTGCGCTAGTGGGGACACATGAAGTCCCTTGTTTGCAATACTCCTGTTGATTCTGTACAAGATCTTGTAGCATGCATAGCTAGCACAGCTGATGAAATGAGAGACATGTCTGGAGTGTTTGAGAGATTTAGACAGAGTATGACACACTTATGTGGAAGTGAATGATCCTGTGTTCCAGCATCTGCTTTGAGATGAGAATGATGTACCTATTTGTTTCAGAATGTTAATTTAACATTTCAGTAAAAGGTTTGTCAATTACATTTTGTTTGTTTTGTTTCTATTATCGTGTATTTTGGGTCAAATAAACACTGTATTGATTATTATTGACTTTATTCATAAATTTCGCATGCCAGATAACCCCAAGCTCTTCCTGTAAAATTATCAAAATAACAACTAACCTTATTAACCTGAAAAGAAACATAGTAGCCCTTGGGTTCCTTAACCAAAAGTTAAAATATCAATCTATCATATTCCAAAGTTTGTCGCTCTGATTTTGGAACACCCGGTATATATATTGATCTTAAGGGCGAGTGTGTTGTAAATTAAAAATAATGTTCAAGTTATTAAACATTCGTGCATTCATTGTTAAGGAGAGAACTGTTCAGACTACTCTAATGTGTTACCAAGGGAACTATTAATCGCCACCACGCAAATCTCTCTTGAAACTTTTAGATATGTAAATTATATATAAATTAGAAAAAAACAGCTTTCATTAACAGCGTACTTCGCTATGGTTTTGTAACGCCGCTTTTTTGTGTGAGGAAGGCTACTCAGAGACGAATGTGACAATAGTGACATGGCGTTATTCTCTGTCCTGTTGCTCGCTGAGGTTTGAAGCAGTTGAGGACTCACCTGGAGGAAAGGCTGTGCGCGATAGACGCCGTGACCGCCACCATAGCCCAGATTGGAGAGCATCTCTGGGCTGAACCTGTTGAAGAGACCGCCCCAGGCCGACACACTGCCGGCCCCACACCAGCACACCAACACCGCCACCGCTAGCACACCGCGTACCATGGCACCCTGAAAATGTCACCACAACGTTCGTTAGCCGAGAATAAAATTCCAAAAGAAGTGGAACTTAATCATTTTGTAAGAGGCGACATTAACTAGAATAGTGGTTGGCAGCAATGTTATATAAGAAGTTTATATTCCCTTGATGGAAGTTTCTGTAGCCGTAGGAAGAACTCTAAGGTAAACATAGTGTTGACATCTTTCTGTCAGTTTAAGTGATTTTCGAAGTTAACATAACCTACACAGATTTGAAGCCCCTGTACCTCGAAGTTGAGAAAGTATGGAGAATTGGGTCTAGGTACGTTTTGGAGTGCTTGTTGATTTGATTTATTTACGGACGCTCTTTAACATCTCAGAGCATCAATGTCCCATTCAATTCAGGATGTTAAACGGCCCACAAATTTTGCCTCAGAGGCCTCTTCTTTCATGCTTGAGGTTATTTTACGTGCCGTAAATATATGAAATGGGATCCACGGCTTTACTTCCCTTCTAAAGGAAGCCATGCTTAAGATATTTACACCAGAAAAAAATCCATCCATCCTGGCCAGGATTGAAGTCACTATCTTGGGTTTAGAAGGCAAGTACCAATCGTTTTGTCCAGTAAGTTAGATCTGTGTTATAGCCGTATGGGAACTTAAAAACGTAATAGTAAAAGGTTATATTGAGAGTGTAGTATTTGCTGTTAGTAGAAATAGCAGGCATTCTTATCATTAATTTTAAATAAAACAATGCAAAATGTTTAGTCAGGGCGCGAACCTTATTACTTTAAAAACACTAAAGTTTTCTCGTTAACCCCTTGGATTTTCGGCTGTAGTTAGGCAAATAAGTAGGCATTGGAATTCTTAAGCACTGAACATTAAGCTAGTTACACTCAAACTACTTCAAACAAAGCAAGCACACAAGCTATGTGAGCCACTTATCGACAGGTAAGCAAGAACTGATGAGTGACAGGCGTAAGAGAGTGTGGTTTGTATCTCGTGACATATTGTGCTCTTTCTACATGTTGTGTAAAGCTCAATACCAACATAACTTCAATGCGTTTAATTTTAGTTGCATTGCTTAGACAACCCGTTGCCTATTTATATGCTTTGATCGGTATATAATGAACGAACCTTGCATATACTTTACCCAGTGCACTCTTAACAGAAATCTATAATAAACCTACATTTAATAAATATATTCTTTTAAATGAATATAATTCTGTGAAGGATTTTTGCTCTCCCAACATATAGTAGACACTTTCGTTTCCATGGTAACAAATAGAATTGCTACTCGACCCCGTGCATATTAAACGTCTATGTTGATTCTGAAGTTTAATTTGAAATTCTTGATGCACACGGATCTTAAAAAAAAACTGCACTCGAAATCCCGGGTAGGATCAAAGTCTCCTGCAAGATTCTACTTGCGAACAGCCCCTAAGGATAAAAAGATACGGAGCTCGGAGCTGACTTGAGGCCTCAAGTGGCTTGGAGAGCTTTCCGACCACTTGTTATTCTGTGCGAAGAGAGATAACAAGACCACCACGATGCATTCCTTTTTACTCAAGCGTTCTTCGGGGATAAGGTGGATGAGATATTCACTTAATTATTACTTGTGTATGTGTGTGCGTGCGGTACACCCAATCTCCACGGGCACAGTGACATTGGATCACTGATTTGGCACTGTATATCAGAACAATATAAAAATCACGTTTTATTATTAAAGATAATAATCATATTTCTAGCTTTCAAAGCTTCTATATACTTTGTTAACATTTATATTTGAGAAAAAAGAAAAAAAAAAGTAATTTGTTCAGAGATTAATGTTGTGGACCGTTCCAATGATATAACTTCTCTGATAGAAATTATGCGTTAATTATGGGGTTTAATAATTAAAACACTAACAATGTGACACATCATTATTGCAGCAGTAAATTATTTTCCAAGTCAATAATTGTTAGGTAATTGAACGCTCGCCTAGCTTATTAAACGTAGGAAAAGGCCAAGTTCTGCGCATGCGTCTAGCTGCAATGTTCAGGGGGGGGGGGTTTCGTAAGGAAACTTATTCGTATATACCGTTGAAACAATAGCTCTGGTCACGCCTGCTTTCACGAATGCCAGCGGAGATAATCGAACACCCGGATTTTGTAAATGTTGGTCGCGCCTCTTCTAAAAATCAGATGTGTTATGGAATTGTTGCGGGATTTCCGTGTATTATTATTATTATTATTATTATTATTATTATTATTATTATTATTATTGTTGTTGTTGTTATTACTTGTTAATGATGAGTGCATTAAAACAGTATATATACCTGGAATGTGAGAGGGAATATCAACACAATAAAAATCTAAAACAGCACGTGCCTATAATAAATCCCGAAAAGTTGATGTAAGGGCTTTAACCTTAATCTAAAATTACAATCTCTAGTTGTTTAAAAATTTTAATACGCTGACATATAAATGCACGTTTGTTTGGAAACATGTTTCATGTCACAACTTTAAAAATGTATAACAAATTAATTAATTCTATTCATTTTTATTCTTTTTTTTAATTCTTTCTGAATATTAGATTTATAAATGGTCTAAGAAGTTTCAGTATTCATAAAGACGAAAACATGAAAAGTTTGTATCATTAGGATGTATCGTTTCTATATTAGATAATATATTTTATTTGTGAAAAATGGCAAAAAGAGAAAGCACTACACGCTGAAGATATTTCTGTTCTCAATGAAAAGGAGGAAATACTAGCACAAGTAACAAACAAGAAAGTTACAACTGTTCTGTGCCCCTACCAAAAAAAAAAAAAAAAAAAAAAAAAGTTTGCGTATTTTGGGATGCCATTATAGGAATTTTCACATCAGAAGTTGAAGTAGTGAAGAAACACGCCGCATGCTTAAAGGCAACATCAGCCGCAGTTCGAAAACAAAATGAACAAGTATCCATGGCCATACCTAAAGATATGTCCCAAAAGAGGAGCATTTTTCCACGGAGAAGACACTTTGCCGAACCCCCCCCCCCCTCGTCGCATTCTCCTTGCAAAACTTGATACAATGGAAACCAATTACTACGCGCTTTCATCGATCCTGGGTTTGGGAGGCAAATATGTAGAACTTATGTACTTGCGCATTTAAAAAAAAAATAGTATTTTCCCATTTGCTTGTGAATAAACACTTCATATTATGTGTTATTATGTTTAAAAATCAAGAATATTTTATGAAAAATATGGAACTACATAATATTGATACTAGACAAAAACAACAAATCTTCATTACCATTGCCAATAATTTATCAAGGGGATTATCGCTTCGGTTGTTGTCCATGCTACACGACAACAATATCTCAGGGAATTTTGCCGCTTTTTCGTGGAGTCGTCGCTCAACAAAACTGGGAGAGCAGATCAGCTGTGTTTAATAATCACGCGATGCGACATAATTTAGGTAGTAATTTATTAATTTCAAGGTCTTATACAAGCTCTGGTGTTCCTGCCTGCGATAGAGCTTGGTGTTGCGGTATTGACTTATTCTTGACATTGTAACCGAATTTATTATAATCTACGCCGCGAGGGCATTTTAATATTTGTAACTTTTATTGCTTCAGCGAGGAACAGAAGGTACTATTTAATTATATATAGGGATTTCTGATAACGCTACTTATTATAAATATTAGAGATAAATTGCAGTTTTAAATGTGAATCGGAAAATGATTGCCAAAGAAGCACTTTTGGACTTCGCTGGTTACATAAGAGTGCAAACGAAAAAGAACACTGGGCAGTCTCGGTTACATAATGGGTTTTTCCTGACGCCAGGAATGCCACTGATCATACGATAACACCTGACCAATCAGCAGATAATTTTTTTTTTGAGTAGTGTTTAACGCCCATTTTTACTACTGAGGCACCACAGGCGGTTCAGCAGATAAATTTGACTTTTAGAAGCCAGGGATGCTTTTGCGCTTACATGTGTGAACCCCGTGGCGTCTAGTTTAAGCACGTGGCGAATCACGTTATGGAAGGATATAAAGGAAGCAAAAGCGTTCAGTTTTCAATTACTTCCAATTACTACTTAGTTCAAGCAGTAGCTAGCAAATACTTTTATATTCTCAATTAAGCACTCAGATCACGCAACAAAGCATTCCGAAGCCATTCGACGCAGTTGTTGAGTCCAGCAGATTATAGAGGCATTCGTCATTCGGCGGCGAATAGTTATAAGAGGCGTGTAATTAACACCATGCATGTGTAATTCATAATTCTCACGAGATACTGAGGTGAAATTCTCGTGTGATAAATTAGTGATAAGCGAGTGCGAATTTTTGTAAATATCTACGCGAAAGTCGGACTGCAAATTAATGCTAATGGAAGTGTTGCTGCCACGCGTCACTTAGACAACAGAGTGATTGTTTTCAGCCACTGAAGCTCGCGTCCTTCACAAGTACATAGCTAGCCGGCGCGCAGTGTTAATTAACCAGCAGTGGAAGGGTTGCGGGCATTCATTTCCCGAGTCGGACATCCGCCCTTTTGTAAAAAGTACCGTATCAATAAATACACCTGTTTAGTTACATTCTGTCTGTATTTATATATAGAGCTTACTTCCTTACCCCTCCCTGTTGTGTGAAGAAAACAACGAAGACGGCGAAAACTTGGGACAAAAGATAACTAAAGAAAGCGCGGTGCCTTCCACTCCCACGCAGCAACAGTGTACATCGAAAGCCAAACCCTATCTGTCGGAAACCCCGACGGGGATGTACTATCATCAGCACCAAAAACGGTTTCAACGTTAATAAAGTTGCTGCGCCGCGGAGACAGTAATTGGAATCTAGCTTTGGTCTTCACGCGAGCGCGGTCTCAATATTAAAAGAATTGAGTAAATGAGTCTGAATTTAACTACAGCGACTTCCAAGGAGATGAACTTAACCTCGGGCCGAACAATGACGAAAGGGTGAAATACTTGAAGTGAGGAATTTGCTTAAGTGCTCTCTCGAGCCGAGGAAACGGCTGCTTATATATTCAATTAAAACTGCCCAAGCGTTGGCATAGAGATCTACACAAGCAAGTGCATCTCTCGCGCTTCACTTCGAACACTTAAAAATCTATCTACAATTGACTTGTTTAAAGTCAACAGTCAGCGCACGACACCCGCTGTATTTATTTATATTGACTAGATTAATGGTAGGCCAGTACATTCCCCTACACACAATAGCCTAGAATCCTACTAACCCTCACAAACATTGGGTCACTCAAGAAACGGCCCAACACTTGTCTCTTGTGTTTACCCTTCCTTTGAAGAGCGATTTATTATCCCCTTGGCACTCCGCTTCCTGGCGTGGCCGTTCGTAACAGGTACACCAGAGAACTTTGTATTCTGACGAAACACAATTCACGTCATAAAGCTATACCTTATATTTATACGTAATATATACACTATTAGTTACAATAAACATATCAGATTAATATTTCAGTGGGGGTGGGCTACGGGTACTGCTTCAATTTCAATTATCAGGAGATGAACAAAAAATACAAATATGCTCTTACAGAATACCTATGTGCGATAACTGTAAAAGAATTTATAAAAGAAAATTTCTTTTCTTTCGTTCATAACACATTAACCTTGTTTTTCAAAACATAATTTATATTTTCTGACGAGATATATAGCTGGAATTTTCTTATGAATGGGTAATATAACACATTTCCTCACATTAAAAAATGACAATGTTCTTTGTTCAAAACCCTTCTGTACACAAACTTTTGGAATTAAATGTTGTTAAAGAAGTGATTTTCATCACAAATTTTAATTTTCATACCAGAAGGATATATTTATTTATTGAAAACTTCTCGTATACTTTCTCTTTATGACAAAATTGGATTAACATTTAACTTTTTTGGTTCTTTTCAGTTAGAAGCTTTTCTGAAAACATAGGCAGATTACATGAATTGATAATAAATGTATTTTCGGCAATTCTGGCAGTGGCAGATTTATTTAATTTAAACGTTGTCTTAAATAAATTTAAGGTTCTTCCAGGAGTATGTTGGAATACTTAAAAAGTGGTTTTGCCTTGTGAAAACCAGGGTTCAAAACCTACCAGAACTAGTCTTTCGGTTGAGCAAAGCCCGGTAGGAAAACAGCTGACGCTTTGGTTCGTGAGTCTAAAGCGTTGTTATTTGTTTATTTATCGCTGTCTTTTTTCTTTGCGAAACGCTGTCTTGCCTACAGTTATTAAGCACTAAGTTAGTAAGTAGTAATTATAGTAATTATTGTCGTTTTTAACCCGGCACGGTTAGTTGACCACTTTGTTTTTTGTAAGCACCGGACATTGTTCCGGGAACAAAAGAGCTTCAAATGTTAACATGGAAATTGCGTACTTAATGCTCACAAATGAGGAAACGCGTAAGTGCTTTGTGTGAAGGTAATTCTCCCAGCGCAAGGAAATGTCATAAACCCCTAAAGCATTTTGAATATCATGAGAACAGGTCCCTCGGTCAACATGTAAGTTGGCAGCTACCTCTTGAGTTCATTCATCATTGAGATAATCTTTTAATAATAGCATTGAAAAGTGAATATACCAGATAGAACTCTCGATAAATTTCTATTTACTGCCACGGGAGGCCGAAGTTGCTAAGGCGCGGAGATTTGGGGTTTGAATCCTATCAGGACCTTCCTACATGACTGAGTTTTTTTTTTTTCCAATTATAAATGGCAAATTTCGGGGAGGTACCCTAAACTTAGGCCTGGAACGTTTCCTTCCTAAATCCTTTCCCAATGTATCATTTCATTTCATGTATCATCAGTGTACACCGCCTGTAGTGCCTCTGTAATGAAAATGGCCGTTAAATATTAAAAAAAAAAAAAAAAACAAATTTCTCGCTAATTTTACAACACCTTGAGTAACAGATGGCATCATGTATGCAGAGTTAAGTGTAGAACAGAAGATAGTAATATGGCACCCCTGCTTTCTGGCCTTGTATTATGCTGACATCTGGTGAATGCTATTTCAAACTATTGTTATCCTGACCGTTCACACGTCAGTTGTGCTGCTGAGCTCTTCCTGCAAGCATTGTAGACACATTGTGCGATTTTCTGTTTTACAGATTAAAGAAATTATTGTTGTATATTGAACCGCATATTATGTTATATTTGTTTACTACTGAGGATACTGTGCTTCTAGAAATGTACTACACGAATTAGTTTTATTAATAATGTAACTTGAAAACCTGTACAGCTAGTAGGATATGTATTTCTTTTAGGTTCTGGTATAACTTGGCGGTGATTAATGTGGCAGCGCCCTTCATATTTGGGAGTATAAAAGGAATTTAGCAGAGAGGGAGAAGAAAGATAGACCTGCTTAGACATTACTTCCTCTTGTATTTTTCGCCTTATTCTGTGCAAAGAGATTGTGAAAGATAACAGAAACAGTGTAAAGACCATATTCCAAGAAGTTCTCTGTAGGCCTTATTTTATGAACTGACAGATACCAGAGATAATAAGAGGAAGGAAAAAAATAAATAAACGACCCTGACGCAGATGAAGGGATCGTCTTAGTCCAGGAATAATCAGAACTTAACAGAAAGAAGAAGAACGCTTCGTAATAAATATGACGAATCTGAAGTTTCTGATGATCATGTGTCCATTGCTACTGACAGCACTGATTTAACAGGTACAGATATTTATAGGCAATAATTTGAAAAATAAAAATACTATATATCAGGTTTTTAAGTATATGATTAAGATTTCTGCAGGCTCCTTGTAAAGCTTTTCCACCATATAAAATGAACATTTATTGTAGAGATATATGTTTGTTGAATTTCCCGAAACTTTTGGTGTGATGGACATGTTCAATTTTGGAAAAAAAAAAAAAACACCTCTTCAAATGCACTGTTCAACAGCTTTTCGCATACTTTTACATGTCGTTTAATGTGTTGATATAGTTACCTGTATTTTATTATATTCTCTTCCATATCTACAGCTAACTGATGTCATAGATCTCAAGTAATTCAATTCTGATAACTGCTCAATTATCTTGGCATCTATATTACTTTAACTATGGATTTCATCTTCTTACAGGAATTGTCCATGTTGTAATTCTTTATAATATTGTTAGGATCGGTCTTTTGTAGGTCATTTTCAGACCCAGGTAGTAGCACTCGATCGCCAGCAAACAATACAGTTTGAATATTACTATTATTGTTTAGCTTTATTCCTTTTGTTTACTTCCTCTTCATTTCTCCTATCCCCTTTTTATATAACGTCCAACAGAAAGGGCAAAAGACCACGAATATCCTCTAAATGCCTTATGAGGACTCTTTATTTTGCTTGGTCTATTCAATGCAATTTTTGCAAAAGAAGAAGAAGAGGAAGAATAGGTGATAGAAAGAAGAAAAGCTTAATAGTTTCTGGGAAAACTTTTTTTTGTAAAGTAATAACGATATATTGTAACTGTATTAGAGGAACATAACTTTGACAATGAACATGGAACAATATTAACTACTAGTAACTAAAGAGATATAGTTAAATAGACTTTGTAGAATGCTTTACTTTTGGACCCCAGCTGGATTTCAGTAGAAAGAAACAGCACTGTGAGATCATTTTTATTTTACGCCGGGGTGTTTGCCTAAGGGAAAGAGGGCGCTCGCCGGCCACCGTTGTCTTTGTGATTAGCGTGAGGGTAAAACAATAAAACCAACCAACCTTACACAAACCAAATAAAGTGGCTCATTACTTACCAAATTATCAAATGAGGTGTTGAAACTGCCTGTCTTTGTTCTCCACACATTTTTGACATCTCATTAGGAAATTATTGATCATTCGCTGTAGTTCATTCTGAGAAATCCGTACAATTTCCTGACGAATATTATCTTTGAGTTCTTGTTTGGTGTGCGGTTTTGTCTTGTACACGACATTGTTTAATTTATCCCATTGCAGGTTATTAAATCGGGGAACAGAGAGGGCCATAAATTTCTACTAATAACTCTGACTTCTGGAAAAAACATTGTGAATTGCTCTCATGGAATTATTCGCAGTGTGAGCAGTAGCAGAGTCCTGTTGAAAAAATGCACGACCACGTTCTCTTTCGGTTAATTCTTTCAAAAAAGAGTTTAATATGAAACTCACACAAGTTTCAGTTTGTATTGTCAAAACATGGAATCCTTTGCTTCTTTCTCTTACCCATTCAATTATACTTAATGTTTTATTTAATACCTTGTCTTGTCCGGGCATATTATGTAAATGACCGCCATTTAAATATAATAATTATACTGATTTTATTTCGCCCGCTCGGAAAAAATAGAGAAAAGGCATGGGATTCGCCATTCCTCACGGCACCTCCCCAGTGAAAGGGAAGGATATGGAATTGTGCCATACACGATGAAAAAAGACTTTTGAGCACGTATTGTCACAAGGGACAAGCCCTGGGTATATCACTATGAGCCCAAAAGCAAGAGGCAAACATGCAGCCATGAAGTTTAAAACTCAACCCTACGTCGCAAAGATCCTGTTGACTTTCTCTCGGGATTTGAAACGATCAATTTCGGAGCACTATCAAGAAAAGGCGAAACAGAGAACAGAACTCGATACAGCGCAATATTGGAGGAGGGGGAGGAGGAGGAGGAGGAGGAGAAGGAGGAGGAGGAGAAAGTTGAAGCCATCAAAGCCAACAATATTTGGGCTTTCTTTTCCTTCTGATAACACACGCACACACCGCCACGGGTGGCCGAGGTCGTTAAGACGCGGACTCGTGAATGGGAGGTCTGGGGTTCGATTCCCGCTAGGACTGTCCTCCTAGACTGAGGTTTTATTCCACGTTTTACTCAGTCCTCATAAATGGCAAATACCGAGGAGTTATCCTAAACGTAGGCTGGGAAGGTTTAATTCCTTATAAAAAAAAACCCTTGCCCAATTTATCATTTCATCTCATGTATTATCAGTGTCCACCGACTGTGTGCCTGAGTAGTAAAAAACAGGCGGTAAACGCCATTAAAAAAAACACGCACACACATACACTTGCCCTTAGAGCAGGATTCGTCTTGGGAAACCGAACTCCTCTTAAGCTGAAATTCGCCTTTTTTGTTTTAGTTTGGAGATGCGAATGATATCGCACCTCTTCTATTTTTCGCCTATTGGAATTCGCAATTAATTCATGTACACACACTAACTTAAACCTAACCTCAAGTAAATCTAGAAACCAGCGGACCCAGTGGTTTCTGCTGCTCGCTACGGCCTGACGGTCTACGCTCGCCTCCTTTTCATAAATATAAGATAATAGTGGGTAAATCATTGTAATCGTGGCAAATTTCCTTTAACTACTTAAAAAAGAAGTAATTATACCGTGAGGATTCGAACCCACTAACTTCCCTTCTTTAATCTTCCCTTTATTTCCATCATGCTCCAATAGTCTGAGCTATCACACTGAGATGATGGTTTGGCTTATTATTTATTTGCCCATATCTGTTAAAATCATGCTACTTTCACTAAGAACGCTCACCTCCGCTGGCGTTCATGAAAAGCAGGCGTGACTTTGCCCAGGGCGAATCTGCTCTATGGGTAAGTCACACACATACCCACACGGGGTCGACACAATTCTTTATAAGTTTACATCGTTCGGAGTCCTTACGTCATCTCCTACAGAGCTCTGATGTTTCTCCTTCAAATTATCACGTTTTGCATCCCTATATGATATTTTGAGACAGCGGCGACTGGAAGCGCGCTACTTTTATATTGCTAAATATAGATAGCTAGGTTCTACAATCTTAATCATTATACTTAATGAATCAATGAATTTCATCTGTAGAATGAAAATCTGTCACTGTATAGTTCCTATGTTTTGAAATTACATTTTGACTCAAATTAATACTTAAGAGTTGATCCCTAGTTTTTAACAACAATTTCCAATTAAACAAGTATCATGCCTCCGGAGTGTTATACCTACAGGCGAGCGCTCTTAACTGGATAGCCGGCTAGCCAGTTTTCGGCAATTAACGATAGGGTAGAACAAATCAACCATACAACAATATACAAACCAATTTAAGAGTCTTATTACTTATTAAATTAACAAATGAGGTTTTGAAACTGCCCACCTTCATTCTTACATCTCTTTAGGGAATTATTCATCACTCACTGTGGTTCATTTTGAAAAATCCGGACAATTTCCTGACGAGTATTATCTTTGAGTTCTTGTCTAGGTTCGCCTTGTACACAGCATTTTCTAATTTACCCAAAGATAATAATCACAGAAACTGTTAAATCGGGGGATCGAAGGGACACAAATTCCTACTAATAACTCTGTCTTGTGGAAACACGTCGTGAATTGCTCTCATGGAATTATTAGCAGTGGCAGCGTCCTGTTAATAAAAATGCACGATGACGCTCCCTATCGTTTAATTCTCCAACAAAAGGGGTTAGTATGGTATTCCCACTAGTAACACAATCAACTGTATGCTCCGTCCTAAAAAAAGTTGGTCCTATGATTCTTTCATCACTGAGTTAACACATAAAAATTCTACATAAAGGCTGTAAACACACGAGGCACATAATGCTTTATGTATACTGTTGAATTAACTAACAAACGAGCAACACACGTCACACACTGTGCTACAGTTAGAAAGGTCAACAATAAGCAAGCAGGCTTGTTACCCCTTCCACGAATGGGCTCGCTCACAGCAAAAACTCCGCGCCTTGGGGGAAAGCATCACTGATTGCACTAAATTTTACAAATGTACACGAAACTTCAGTACTTCACCAATATCAATAGCTTGCCAAACGACTTTTGCAGAGTTCTGCATTGAGCATTGTTACTTTAAATGTAATATTATTTAATATTGAAATAACTGCATGTTTCGCCATATTTAATATACATATGGCGTTTGCTTGCAAAAATTAGACATGTTCATTCGTTTATAAAATGATTTAATGATACTTCCGTTTAATTTTGCTGGATTCTATTGATATTTATATTGATTTTCAGTCAAATTTGAAGAAATGCTATATAGTATTGCTGTCGAAATAACATTTTTCGGCCAAAACTTAACTGTGAACTTGAAAAATAAAATGTTTACATTGTTTCTGTAAATACTAAAAAAATCCTGTACAGATACATTCCAATGTATTCTTTTTTAAACTAAAATTAAACAAATACCATTTGCATATTGTCTTGGGAATGAATCCCTTTGTTATTTTCAACCTAAACTGGACTTGTCCAAACAGTTTTAACCAATGCTGAACAAAGTCCTACACATTTTTTTACAATAGCTCACGATCATTTTGTGTCAAAATAAAAAGGGATTTCCATACAAGTCCTTTTATTATTTTTGGTTCTTATTTTTGTTTTATCAATATTTATTATTTGACTTAATTTTATTAGAATTTTAATAGATGAGTTTTTATATGAATTTTGATTTAACAGTTATTCATTTGTGTTCATCAGGTTTATTTTTTTTGCAAATATTACTTATGAGCGGCTAGGGAAGAGTTTATAATCAAACTTATTGGGGGTTTATTTGCCTTTTTCATATATTTATGTCCAATAGATATTAAATCTTTAATTGTTTAATAATAATTTGTAGTTTTTCCACATTATGATTACAAAATGTTAAATTCATTTAGCTTTTTCCACTCCCTGTAAAATGAGCGTTGATGATTTGTTTGATTTTGGACACAAGCTTCGTATATATGACTTGTGTTGCCATGAATATTAGGTTCACTGTAATTAGCTAATAGTCATTTAAAATTATTTATTCAACTTTGTTACGCTACAAGAAAAATCAGGCTGTATAAAATTCGAGGCAAAATTTCCTGGGAATATACGTGATGAGTGATGAAGTTTCAGGTGTTGCTTGCACATAATGGCGCTTATGGGAAGGAGTCTCCGCTTATTCTACAAGCTTACAGACAGTTTGCAGCGAGGCCCCTAATAACCACAAATAGAAACTTCAGATGCAATATAGGAATTCCCTGTAGCAGTTTTTAATACATAAAACGCACCAAAGTTATAGGAAATTAAGCGTTGGAAACCGTCAACCTGTTAGAGGAGCCCTCCACCTCCAGTTAGTGTAATGATGTTAAAGCGTATTGAAAGAAGGGTGTTTTCTTTTGTATTCTAGCTTTACAAAGATGCTAGTTGGAAATGGGACGGCGTGAATATTCCATTAGGTGTTATACACGTTCTAACACCCCCAAAGTAGGCTGGCGGGAAGACACGAGAAAAACAAGGATTTGCAAAGAGAAGAGCTCGCGGAAATGTCATGGGCAGTGTAAACACCGCTGAATAAATAAAAAGATGTGAGATAGATAAATGTAGCGGACCAGAGAGAAAACACTAAGCTTTGGGTTAATGAAAAACGCCTGGGACGGGAAATAACGTCCTACTTAATCAAACTTTATCCTGGGAACATCGCGCATGGTCATTGGTTAGTTACCCCGCAACTTTAAAGCCTCGCTTTATTTCCGAGTGGGCGTTTCAGTACAAGCAGCCAAGTTTGTTAGGACACTTTAATTAATGCTGCATACTCATAGGTATTACGAGCAGAATTATCAACTGAGTGCATTTGCTATGAAGTTCATTTTAAACAAATCATTTTGGATGAGGTAAAGTATAACATTATAGTATCAGAATTCCTAATGTATTAATGTGATAGAGGACATTAAAATAAACTTTTTTTCTTAATAAAGTAATGTACTAAAACATTCCGTTTTCATGTTATAGTAGAATGAAAGAAAAAAAAAATGAATGAATTTAAACTTGGAAAGTTACTTTACGAGAGTTATTTACTTGCTATGGTTACACATAACATTTTTTATCTAATACTAGCTAATGAGATAATTATAAATTGTAGAAACTGTTCGATCGTTGATATACAAAGTATAAAGCTGTATGATTGGATGATGACTCCTTCGAAATATTTGTGGTCGGTTACAAGATCGTCAAGTGGAAAAATAATTCCAGCAACTAATTCTTCTGCTATGTCAAAGTATAAACAATTGATGTAACATGACTCCATACACAAAAATCAATCTGAGTCATATCTGGGGAACGTGTCGGCCAAGCAACTGGACCTCCTCTGACTATCCAACGATTCGGAAAACGTACATTTAAATAATTTCGACAATTTATTTGAAGTTAGTACTAGAGACGTCATATGTTTGATCAAGAACAGAGAACTACATCTCAAAGATGTCGCGCATGTAATTATCGTCAACTCGTGAAGAACAAAGAGATGTAGTTCGTTTTTTGTGGGAGAAAGGACAAAACTGGAATAAAATACGCAGGAAAATGTCGGGCGTATTTGGAGAAATCGCGGGTTCAATTCCTGCCAGGATCAATGGATTTTTTCGGGCGTAAAAACATTTTCTGAAAATCAGGGAAACCCGACCATTAAGCAGGGAGTGCCTGGAAACCGAATTTTTGTTATCGTTGAGGACTTCAATTAAGGTGGTTCATGGGGAGATGTGGCATACGAATACCTAATTGTTAGCCTTAAAATTGGATATTCGCGCCATTTCGGTGACATGTGAAAAAGTATGGGATGAATGGCCTGTGCATGCGCATGGACGAATAATCGGATTTACCCTTAGAGACAGCGATCATCCCAAGGCGAACGGCAGCGGAAAAAGCCAAGTTCCAGGGAATGCTGAAGCGATGTACAAAACTTAAGCGGTAGTGTATATACTCTTATAAACCTTGGTAGTGTAAAGTGTACAATAAATGCAGGCGGAGAGAGTGCAACGGTTTCGGAACACAGAAAAACAAGCAACTGTAAGCCTAAAATTAACTATGTAGCTTAAATGTTGATCACATTCCGTTTTAGTTGTTATACTGCCAAGTGCAATTAGAAACGTTTAGCTAATAATATAACATGTAAATAAAACAATGATCCTGGAAAAGTACATACTTTTAAGCACGAAAAAGTTATTGTTTTTAATACATACGCATATTTTCAGTTAGGGTTACTTTTTTATTTTTTATTTTACTATATTCTCTGCTCTAGCGCTAAGTAATAATCTTCACAGATTCAAGTTGCTGGAAAATTCGCTTAGTTTGCGCAGCTCTGGACTTTCTCTCTTTGGCGTTGGATGGAAAACTGGGATGAACTGTTTACGTATCTGGGTAAAGTCGGTCCTGGTAGTCTAGTGCAACAATATTTATTACGTAAACTCAAGGTTGCGGGTCCAAACCTGAACAGGATCGATGGATTTTTGTTTCTGTTTTAGGATGTATAATTCCTTAGTATGACTTCCTTTGTAAGGAAAGTAAAACCGTTGGTCCCATCTTGTAGGCTTACAGCATGTAAAAGATACTACATCCTGAAAGCAGAACCTCTGAGCAGAATTTATCCGCCGGTTGACGCCCTTAGTAGAATGGGACGCCAAGGTTAAAGAGCATCCTTAAATAATGAATATATATATATAATATATATATATATACTAAATAATATCTGAGAAAAATCAGCCGAAATGGACACAGGGAAAATGTTGACACATTGGACAAATTTCATGATTTTACACATATTTATTGCTACATTGTAAAGTTTTTGTTCGTATATTTTGTTTTGTTTGTTAATTTTTGAATTCGCGTATCACATAGATTCCATAGGCAAGGTAGACACCCACAATAAAAAGCTATTTATTTACTCATTCACAGTGTAACAATTTAAAGAAATAAAACAAGTGATAGAAATTAAAGCTATGGTCACCAATAAGTAGATCAATTAACAAAGCATTTATATTTAATCAGCCTATACAATTTGTTTAGATATGTCAAGAATTTTATTTAAAATATGTTTTGTTCCTTAGACAGTTTTGAAAGTGTATTATTTGAGCTGAAGAAGACTTATACTACGTAAGAACTAAGCAATTAAATGAATGACTGCAGATTTGGGATATTGTATAGCTATAACTGTGATGCAAGGCATGACACATCTAGAATGCTAACACGCCATGTTTCTACAGCTGCAAGAGTATCATTCATTTCTCGGTATGCAACAGGACTCGTGTTTTATTATTTTCTGCGAACTGCAGTCAATAACAGCACGTGGCTAAGGTAGAGCATGTGTTTTAGTTTCAGTGCAGTGAATACGATTGAAAATATTCGCTTATTACTTGTACACTATCAGAGTGACCCAATGGAATATGACGGTTTTCAGAACCGTCTTATGGGACTCTCATATGAAATTAAAAATACTTTTTCATGGAACAATTTGATAATCAGAATTTATTTTTGAAAAAAAAAAAAACGCATTTTTAAGTGGGTTCCATGACAACGAACACATTCGTGTAGTCGGCTCTGGAAATTTAATATAACTCGCTGCAATGAAACGTGATAATTATCCCTAATTTCACGAGTTTTTTTTCTTTTTTTTAACTACGTGATGGTCTGTGGCCTGCCACAGTACACTTCACTTTTCAAGTATCCCTATAAAAAAATAGACCAGATGGGACTGGCCAGGCAACAGCAAATCGAGAAATTATTCGTCCAGGAAACAGGATTCTCAGATTGTTCATTGCTTCCTGAGCAGTGTGAGTTGTGGCACCATCCTGCTGGAACCAAAACCCAGTTTCATCATTATCATCCATCTAAAAGTCCATTGTTACCAACATTACTGGCACATTGAATTCTACCCTAAATCTTCTCTGAACGTAGGAGATTGACTCAGATTCAATAATCTTGTAACAACAACGAATACACGTTTTTCAACTTTCCAATTATCAATGCTGTAGGTTACTAAACGGACAGACTACACTGCATTGTTACATAGTAACTAATACCATAACTGTAATGCAAAATTGCTAGAAACGACAGCGTTCAGAAAACCGTCATTGGGTCACTTGTGATTTTTAAAAAATAAATTTTGATTAATAAATTGCATTGTGCTGCTTGCACCTTGAAAAAATATTTTTATTTAATCCTATACAAGTAGCCCATAAGAAGTTTCTGAAAACCGTCATATTCCATTTGGGTCACCCTATACATTATACAATTATTATAGTTTTGTGACAGGTTACATTACCTTTAGTAAGAATATATTTTTAAAATAATATTTAGAGTCATTGAGTTTAATATTTTACGCTAAATACCAATAGTAATACTCTTTGAAAGAGACATCAGTCGATGTACAATATTTGAGACATAGGACAACGGTTATACTTACATTTTTCTGTATCACGAAACAGAACATTTAAAACCTTGGGGTTTAATGTCGGGCGTACATTTCTGTTAGAAGAGATGTTTTAAGGACAGTTCCCAAATGGTATAGTTTTTGGTTTTACGTAGGTGCGGGAACAGGCAACACTCGACAGGAGTACGGCTGTGCTCAAGTTAATCGAAACGGCTCTCTAAAATTTTCAGAAAATTACGAAAAAAAAAAATCCATATCTATAAAACACGAGGAAAATGCTAAATTTTAAACGTAATTTTTCATACACGATGTGTGTTGGCAGCATTTTCAAATTAGAATCCGAATCAGACAGAAAAAAAAAAAAAAGTGCAAAGTCCCGTCCAACTTCTAAGCTACTTTGTCTTATCCAGTCGCAACCACGAACCTCCTCAATCATAAATCCGTCTAAACCACAATTTAAATTATACAAGGTAACCCTTATATTGCAGTTAACAACAGTGAGATTATTTGAATAATGGGTCGCCTGAGTGCAGCCGTAATTTGGAGAGGTGATTTTTTTTTTGATTTGATTATTTAAGGACCCTCTTTTAACATCACAGGTCATCAGCGTCCCATTCAATTCAGGACGTAAAACATTCGACAAATTTTGCTCAGAAGCCTCTTCTTTCAGGCTTGAGGTTCTTTATCATGCCGTAAATGTACGACATGGGACCTACGGCTTTACTTCCCTTCCGAAGAAAACCATACTTAGGATTTTTTGGCCGGAAAAAATCCATTGGTCCTGACCGGGATCGAACCCGCGATCTTGAGTTACCACTACGTCACCAGGACCGACTTTATTTTTTTTAATTTTACACGGAGAACCAGGAATAGCTACTTCATGTATGGTTTTCTTCTTATACTGCAATAATATGACATACCGTTGTGTAGTTAAATATATTTATACAATGATTGTAGTTTGTTTTGACAATTAGCAACAGCGACAGCAGTGAACACAGTGCAACGGTACCGGCACAAGTCTTGTAATAGTATTAGCTAGACTCACACGCTGCGCTGATGTGCAAAAAACAAAAGTGAATCAGTCGGTGTATGACAGTCGACCACTAATATCGCTTTGTAAACACATGTTTCGGTTGATAAAGTTAGTGTAATCAAGAAAGGCAAAGCTAGAAACAACTATGTTTATTTAATCAACAGTGTGTGCTTTATAGTGTTTCAGTGTACTAATATTAACACAGTCGTAGTAAAGTTAAATCTTGGTGTATCTACGTTTTGTGCTGCATACAACTGTACAAATTGGCGGAAAGAATCAGGAACCTCCTTTCATGAAAGGCAAAACTAGAAACAACTGTGATTATTTAATCAACAGTGTGTACTTTACAGTATTTCAGTGTACTAATATTAACACAGTCAAGTTAAATCTTGGTGTATCTACGTTTGTGCTGCACACAACTGTACAAATTGGCGGAAAGAATCAGGAATTTCCTTTCACAAGTAAGCTGGTTAGATAATATATTAGTACTTTAATTTCTGGAGCATTCCTTGAGTTCACGATGCAGCCAGAAATCTACAAACATAAAATTTGTTATTTACAATTACCACAGTAGCACACACTCTACATTTACAAAACATGTCCTGTACAACTGCATAAACGGTTGTAATAAAAATGAAAAAGCAACACCAATAACAGTTTAACCACCCAAAAAAAAAAAAAAAAAAAAAAAACCAGAAGAAGAAACAGACAAATCACTTGATACACAAATTTTAATTTGTATATATTTACATATACATCGATATAAAACCAGCAGTTTTATTATTATTTTTTTTTTTTTTAAATCTGTATATTGCCACGCATATATTCCTTTACAGAATAATAGGCCTTCAGGTATTTTCTAATTTTCTAAGAGCAGGTTTAAAGTATTTACCATTGTTTATTAAGGCTTTTAGGTTAAGGAAAGAGCGTTTTGTACTAAAATAAACTCATTTTTAATAGCAAGAAAGCGTTGACACCGGTTTATGTCGATTTTTTTTCTAGTATTTTTGTCTTGTTTATTTTGATTTTATACTTTTTTTTTTTATTATTTCTTATGTAAAAGTTCATGAGGGACAATATATGTTCACATGGAAGAGTTACCGCAACGGGTAGCCGAGGTCGTTAAGACGCGGACTCGTGAGAGGGATGTCTGGGATTCGAATCCCGCCAGGACCGTCCTCCCTGACTGAGGTTTTTTCCTCAGCCCTCTTAGCTGGCAAATGCCGGGGAGGTACCATGAAATTAGGCCTGGAACGTTTCCTTCCTTATAAGAAAATCCTTTCCCAGTATATAATTTCATTTCATGTATCACCAGTGTTCACCGCCTGTGGTGCCGCAGTAGCAAAAACTGGCGTTAAACAGCACAAAAAAAAAAAAAAAAAAAAAACAATGGAAGCATGGAAGAGATAAACTTTCAAATTGCCTAAACAGGTTTCTGCATGAATGTCTGCTGGGTGTGTGCCAGCGATTATTCTTATGACTTTTTTCTGTAATGGAAAGACACGTTCACTTTTAACTGAGTTGCCCCAAAATATAAGCCTATGTTTCAGTGTACAGTTAATAGAAACAAACGATATTTTTGTTAATTGTATAAATAGAAAACATTATTCAATTCTATAGTCGTTTATGGGGCACCGAGGGTTTTTTTGGGGGGGGGGTTTAACCTGTAAAAATAACGCGATTTGTGCAAAAAAGCGTTATAGAACAATGGAAGGAGACGTTCTTGTTCTTTGGTGAGCGAAGTTCAAGGATATTTAATGTGACATATAACTTATAAGTATTTAACACATCACACGAGAATATAACAAACCATCATTATATAATAAGTAGCAAACCATACGGGTTTATAATATATCACTTATCGCTTAATAAAAATACCCTCACAATATTTATAACATATTAATCTAGTTTAATAACATGACAAATTAGTCATGCAGTTCTGGAATTAAAACATTATCCATATTAGAGAAAATGTATTTATCACATTTATTTAACTTTTTTATTGGAATGTTCGCCCATATGTGAATTATAGAAATTTGAAGTTGGAAGATTTAATATAAAGTGAAAGACAGTATTATCGCTTTCCTCTAAACAGCAACCACTGCCACGAGATACCTAGTACCCTTTTCTTTAAATTTGACAAGTGTGACAGTTTGACAAATTTGTCAGTATATTGTAACAATAAATTTTTCATATAATTTACAAACATGTCACATATTACAAGTATAAAATTGTAACATCATACGGTAAATTACTGTTTCATAAAAATGACGATCATGAAAAAGCAAACTATTAATAAATGACTCTTCTGAGTAGAGAGGTGGAAGAGCTTGTAAGGTTTGTTTCTACCTACCGAGGATGAAACGTAGAATAAAATAAATTATTTTGGCGAGGATACTCTTGACATAACTATTTTTCCTAGTAGAAGAAAGTAGTGTAGTATATTAAATGAACACTAAAGAAATAGGTAGAATTCCTCAGAAAATGATTTATTTGTGTTGCTTTCATTGACATTTTATTAGTAAGTTTGATCATTAGCGAAACTCTTATTTAGTTATGTGCGACATTCATTTGTGAACTAGTGTACTGCGTGCGGAAAATTATAGATTAGAAAGGCAGTACTAAACAAAGCATTTTGAGGATAGGCCGCAGAAGCTTTTTTTTTTTTTACTGCGCTACCTGCTTCAACATTAAATCCGTCATGTTAGAGCCTCAGATGATGAAACTTGTTTGTGACGTGACAGATGTAAACAAAACCCACTCTTGTACAGTACTAGTAACTGTCGCTAGGTGTGTCTGATGTTGTGTTTTGAAGCCTACTGGATGGTACGGTAATACCGAACGAGCACTCATTAGTGAAACATGTGGTTCCAACACGACGGAGCCCCTGCACATTTTCCACTTACAGCTCGAAAGCACCTAAACAAAGCATTTGGTGGCAGATTGGATTGAGGGCGGTGGACCAACGCGGTGGCCTCCACGGTCGCCTAATTTAACACTGCTGGAATTTTTTCTCTGGGGAAAGCATGAAAAGCACAATTTATGAAACGCCAGTAGGTTGCATTATGACAGCAGTAGAAGTGGTCCAGACTAATCCGGGTGTATTTCGGAGAATACGTCGATCCTTGTTACACGGTTATGTTGTTGAACTTTGTTACGGCATGTTGACATTAATTAATTAATTAACTGACTCTGTAACTGTACATTAAGAAGCAAAAGCGTTTGATTCACTAGTCAGAACTTTGTGGGACATGTAACAAGCATTGCAATAAGTACAAACATTTAATTTTTCTCAATTCAGCATTTTTAAGTCGTATTGTATAGGGCAACAATTAAGTACGTGCATGTAATATTTAATTTCTCATTGTGTACCAGTACTCATTAGTTGAAACAGTAGGTACACAGTGAAATACATTTCATTTTTACTGGCAAATGAAGATATTTCATAACGTCAGGTTTCAATTATGAAAATGCAGCACTGCTGTTATTCTGCATTTGCGAACCCCTACTTAGTTTGGTACTGTCTTTCTACTCTGCACTTTTATGCACATTGTTTTTCCGCACCCAGTATAGCTACAGAGTTTTAGTTTTTGTAGCAGTCCCATGCTAATTAATTAGGCATTTACTCTGAAATGGAAAATGAAAATGCAATTTATGCTCAGTGTCATTATCACGCTTTTAAATTTAATTTCATCTGGATGTTAAATGAGACGTCGTGTGCCAAAACCTTTTGATTATATCGTTCTTAGGGGTTGACTGAAATTTTTAATCGAAGAACGGTTTATTTTTATTTGGTTTATTTACGAACGCTCTCTACATTTCAGGTCAT
This sequence comes from Metallyticus violacea, assembly GCA_030762175.1. Taxonomy (NCBI): domain Eukaryota; kingdom Metazoa; phylum Arthropoda; class Insecta; order Mantodea; family Metallyticidae; genus Metallyticus; species Metallyticus violacea. The sequence goes on from CM060841.1 coordinate 70,431,265, forward strand.
CAGCGTTCCATTCAAATCAGGACGTGAAACGGCCGGCAAATTTTGCTCAGAGGCCTCTTTTTTTCAGGCTTGAGGCTCTTTATCGTGCCGTAAATGTACGACACGGGACCCACGGCTTTACTTTCCTTCCGAAGGAAGCCATACTTAAGATTTTTATGCCCGGAAAAATCCATCGGTCCCGTCCGGGATTGAACCCACGATCTTGGATTTAGGAGGCACCAGGACCGACTTGAAGAACGTCATTGAATACGTAAAGCTGATATTTCGGCTATAGACTGGTTTACAGAATGAGTTTTTCATCAATGAATACACTGTTTGAAAGAGTGTGAATACCGGAAGGAGTTTTAATTGGATTGTGGTGGCCAAGCGGTTCCCAGAACGACTCTCTACTTCTCCCCATCACGATAATTATTCAGCAGCGCCAGTTCCATTGAACGGTGGGTGTAATATAAACCAGATATATGAATGGGTTTTAGCATCATTTTAACTATGTTACTGGATATCAATGATTAGAGATATGCAATGGAATAGACACACCCTATTCTGGTATTTAGAATAACGTTATTTTGGAAATTATTAAAGATCTGAGATTGATTGCACTGCTCAAGGAGTCGGTCCTAGTGGTCTAGTACTAACCATACTTGTCTCGTAAACCCAAGATTGCGGGTTCAGTCCCGGCCAGGGTCGATAGGTTTTTTTCGTACGTAAAACTCCTAAGTATGGCTTCCTTCGGAAGGAAGTAAAGCCGTGGGTCCCGTGTCGTACATTTACTGCAAGAGAAAGAACCTCAAGCCTGAAAGAAGAGGCCTCTGAGCAAAAATTGTCGGCCGTTTCACGCCCTGAATTGAATGGGACGCTGATGACCGCAGATGTTAAACAGCGTCCGTAAATAAATCAAATCAACTGCTCAAGGAAATGATGCTACTTTTAATTTCCAGAGATGAAACTGTGCCCATCTAATGCGATTTTCCTCGCTGATTTCAGAAACATTGTCAGTTTTCTCCAAAATATAAAATTTTAAATTATAAATAACGCAACAAATTTATTAAAATGGTCTAAAAATAAAACACACATTTATCACTATACATTTTTCACATAGAAAGCTTTAACATATTATATTGAATGAATTATGATACAAGCTGTTATTTAAATCTAAGGACTAAATTGAATTTAATGCAGAATTTAAAGTTAAAAGCTTAGCATATTTTTCTTTTCTTTTATACACTTTCTTCGAATTATTACGATAAGTTTATTCAGCAATCTGCCATCATGGATTCTTGTCAAAAGCATTGATAACATTTTTTTCATCAATTTAATGTCTTGATGTCTTCTTTCATACATCTTGTCAATGACATCACCAAGATTGGTTCGAAAAAAAAAAATGTAAATGCAAATTCAAGAAATGAAGTTTGAGTGAAATGCTGGAAGAAATTTATTTATAGACATCCAACAATTCCTGAAATTTCTTTTCTGTATAGTCAGAGGTCAAAGTTTCAGTTCAGATGAATGAAAATCATTCGTGCACGCTCCCTGGCAACGGAGTTTCATGAATAAGCCACATTCAAATTGCTGTAACAGTGGGATAAATGTCTCAAGAGATGCAGTTCTTGTGTTGAAAAAAGACAAACCCTGTAGTTTTTGTGTATACTTTTTGTTTTTTTAATCATTAAAATGTTCAGTGACATTTTAGATCCTCCCTCGTACAAAACCTTTTTGGAAAAACGTTGTTTCGACTAGAAAAATACCCAGGAGCTTCATAAATTGGAGTTTTCAATCACCTATATTGTATCGCCAGTTTGGGTTAGCCAATTAAAGTAAAGGGCAAAACGTTAACATCAAATTCATTTTTGAAAACCAATTACTGTGTACTATGATGGATGTAGTAATCAGTGGCCGTTTGCACAGCCACAGGACATACAAAAGAAATGTCTCCAAAGCCTGCTGACCTAATTTAACTTTGCATTCTGTTTGAAATAAAATCACCGACAGTTTCTAATTGGTTTCGATGTTCTCAATGTATTTGACTTTCTCCTTTGAAAGAACGCAAACGAGCCGGGCTTATTAGCACGTGTAACTGGTTCTTTGTTTCGTATTGGTGAGGTGTTTTATCAGGCAGGTGCTGCGAACACACTTGCAATGTTTAGGATAGAGTAAGTTCAAATCATTTTGTTTATAGAACATTTGTTGGGTTATTCACACATTACACTCACTCTGGCTGTTTGACAAGCAAACTCAGCCTGACCGAGGGTTTGTAGATCTTTATTTTTAATAGTTTACTTGCTTCACTAGTGCACTAAAATCCTGATAGTATGGTTGAATTTATGCTACGAAAGCTGTTCACTGAAGAAGAAGCATCTTTTTAAAGGCATAACACCTCGCGCTAAAACTTAACTTTACAATATTTTGTTAATTTAATGGAAAATGGGAAAGCAGTCAAAAATATGCTGCTCTATAATTGTGCTTTCGTCTCAACAAATCTTCACATGAGGTCAACGTTCTTTCCTATAGCACACCTCAAAGTTGGCTTAAAATATTTAAAGAGGGGAGACAAGCAACTTCAAAAGGAGGACCCCGCACTACAGTTTGTGCTCTAACAGAAGAAAACATTGACCACTGCTGTCATTGTAAGAGATGCTCGTCAACTATCATCAAGAACACTTTCAGAAATTTTGAAAATTTTATTGCGTGCCATCCACACATCGGTAACTGAGAAGATGCATATGAGCTGTGTTTATGCACGGTGGGTTGCAAGACTATTGATTCCAAAACAAAAAATATTCGCTTGCAGTTGAAGATGGCGTTACAAGAATATGTGCAGTTTCTTGCAAAACTGATGAAACTTGATTGCACCATTTCGATCTTGAGAGCTAGCAGCAAAGCTCTCCATTGTCACCAACATAAAAAAGCAAAGGTGGTTGCTTCTGCTGGGAAAATTATTGCAATTTCTTTTTTCGATATGCGAGGAATGGTTTACCAGCATGACATACCTGCATACACAACTGTAAATGGGCAAAATCACAGAAGTGCCCTATAAGCTCTGCTAGTTTGCCTACTCTTGGTAACTAGGCAGTATTTGTGTGTTTTGTAAGACAATTGAAATTGCAAAAGTATTTAAAACATAAAAATATCTCGAGGAGAGATGTGTTATTTTTTACTCTTAAAATTGCTGCAATTTTTGCTCTAATGGTTCTTGGGCTCAGTCGATAGATTTTTCTAGACGTAAAAATCTCAAGCACTTCTCTGGAAAGGATATTAAGCGTTCGTTCCGTATCGTAGATTTATGGCTCTTTAAAAAAGAGTTACCATTCATTTAAAGTGTACGTAATACCCGTACTTCTTACTAGGTGACATTTGAGGCGATGGGCTGACCATCCCTCTGACATCTATCGGTAAGTACTGAGTATAACTAAATGTTAATGGTTCATTATGGTCCCTCAGGATACAGAGCAGGCTTTAAACCTAATCATAATTTAATAGAATACCCACATGGCTAATAATGCTTGGGTAAGTGCATCCCTGGGAATTGATGCCAAGATGTAAGAGCATTTCCCTAAAAATCTGTGCTTTACGAGATCGGAGTTTATGACGCCTAAGACACTAAATCGGTTGCCGACTATCGAGATTAGGTGCTGCGAAAAGAAAGGTTAATACAAATATCACAATTACATCAAAACACCATTTTATCTCATTTTACTCTTCAGCGAGTAAATATACCCAATATAGAGACGAATGTACCCAACTTAGTTATGCTAGCAGATTTTATTCCAGCTTTAATTTTGAATTGCTAAGATGAATGACATAACATGAGATTTAGGAATCGAAAGCTCTGCTATGAGTGCTACCAAAATAAAGACACGCTACTGCAGTAACGTTTCCATGGCAGCGAAAGAGCCACACCTCTAGCACTAATGCACTAACAATTACCAGTGTGATCAATATTACACCGACGATCCTATCGAGATACTCCCCTAGGGAGGCAGCAACGCAGTAATCAGGTATGTTATGCGGGTTGCCGTACCCGTAAGGCGTGCTTAATAACATAAATGCGGAGATACATAGATCTAATTTGCTTACAGTAATATGAAACGTGCTTTGATATTAAATGGTGAACCGACTGCATCAAATACCTCAGAAATTCATTGCATGCACGTAAATGTGTATAAAAAATCAACAGCAGAAAAATGGCCCGACGTTTGTTAACATGTTCTTCTCACTAATAAGGAATGTATTGTTAGGTACACATTATAACGCAAATTTCATTTCATTTGTGTACTAGTAAAGAGTACGATTTTATATTAATACCAAAATGTCAAACTAAGATAAACAATAAAGCGAATAATGTAACTAAATAAAAGCGTTTTACTAAATTTAAATGTTTAAGAAAATAATGCACGGTTACAATCAGTAGTTAATCGGATAATAGGAAGATATTAATGCTTTTTTTCACCATAAGTGAGTGGGACTAACCTGGAGAAGAGAATATTAGCTGAATCAGTCATTCGATAAAATATTTAGCTTTAGGAAAGTATCCACACTACACTGAGCAATTGAACAATGCATCCACCTTAATCACCATATTTGGCATCTTGAAAGATGCAATAAATGGGTATTATTATTTAATAAGGAAAAAAGTACCGCATAAATAACACAACATACTACTATATTTTGACAAATATAGAGAGAATAGTTTAATTAAAGGTAAAAAAAAAAAAAACCTAGAGGAAATAGGAACTTTTCTACAAATATAATACATAAGATAAAGAACGATTGAAAATGAAGGTGTACAAATATTAGGAGAGAAAATAAAACTTAATAACACTTTTGAGAGTTATAAGACTGTTAAAGTTATACTCGTAAAATAATGCTCTGACGTTTCTTGATCGTGAACCTCCTTTAACTCAAATTTAAAATTCTAAATTTGCACTCTGTATTTTTTTTAAGAATGTAATCACTGGTTTACAAAATTTAAAGATATAAACTAACAAATAAATACACATTTTTAAAATATTTATCCTTTATTGTAATATAACCGTATATAAATAGTAATAGTAATAATAATAATAATAATAATAATAATAATAATAATAATAATAAAATAAAAATTGTAGCACGTGTATATTTATTGTTATTAAATTATATATATTTATTACAAATTATATTTGATGCATCGACCGTGCATTCTTAAGTACAATACACAATTTGGGAAAGGAAAAATTATGAAGATTGTAAAAAATTGTAATAAATAAAAATAAATGAGAAAAACAATATTTAGGATATATAATGAGGATAGCTCTGGCAGGAATACATGCGCATTTTGTGGAACGGATGAGGAATGGGTACATATTCTGACTTAATGTACTCACTGAGAGCACTTGATAAATGCTGTTTCCAGAATATTTTCTTAAAGCAATTAGAGATCCACTGGCATGCTGGGTTTACACAAATTAGCTAGACAAAGTGCGCAAAGCTAGAAACAATTTATTTTCTACTTAAAACGTAATAGCTGGTTCAATTATAACTAATATGTAAGTTGTTTTAAAATGTATATACATCGCATTAAACTTTAATATTAACAATATATGCTAGCAAACATTACTCGAATACGAGGGATGATTGTGAATTTCACTTATAAGTCGCGTTATAATAGGAGAATGTTGTATTTTGAGTTCTGATTCTACGCTTTGCAAATGTTTGTATATTTTTCTTTTTAGATAAATGATTTCAGAGACGGATTTTTCACACATGTGAATTGTTAATATTTTCATGCCCTTCTTTGATAATCTGAACCTTAGACTACAAGAAACGTGCCATTCTGAGGATTATATGAATGTTCTGCCTGGTCCAGTTTTCCGCTTACCTATTTGAAAGCTCACTGCAGAACAGCCAGCTTCAATTTGATTCTAATTTACGTTACCTCAATAAACACACAGGTAGTTTACAATGTGGCATAGGGAGCTTCATAATTAAAATTGGGGTTTAATAATTGAGTCGGGAATGAATAATGATATACAACATAGTTGTAACGTCATAAGTTAAAAGTATTATTGCAGTCACGTGTATAACAATTACGAAAGAGCTGTAAGTGTTTCGCTAGGATAAGAATGGAAAGAGAGCAGGCTCTGCGCGTGCGCAATAAGCATTTTAAGAAAAACCTCTATCGCTAACTAGGCAGTGGTATCTGTGAAACACAACTCTTCGTCATCGCTACTGCATCCATTTGGTAAATTATTATTTCTATTTTTTGTATTTTCATTCATGTAATTACAATACATAGGCTGCATTAGTAATAGTGTAACTTTCAATTCGTTATATTTATTATATTTCCCTATCCTTCCGATTAAGAATTAATGAGAAATGTTTGAGTTGGACCCCCCTCCCCCATGTTCAGCCTCAAAGAGAGTTGAGAAAAGATTATCTTTCGCTTTCTCGTAATTTATTGCTTGTATCCATACATTCAAGAATAAATGCTGTTAATAGTACTCCAATGTTCATGGTCCTCCTAGGAGTCCACGGACGAACGTTTCAGAACAACTGATGCAAAATTTTCCAAAGTAACAGTTATCTCATTCTGGGAAGTTATCCAACACTTATGTAAGTTTATAGGGTCAGATTACCTCCAGATATTTATAAAACTAATGCCTAGAGTTTTCTAGCCAGTTATTAAAGTCAAGACGAACATTTTGATGAAAAGAAACCGCAATTTTGCTGCTTGTATTGACATATGTGAGGGTCATTTGCAGAGTTCTTAGAATGAAGTACAAAATGACGGCATAGATTTTTAGCATTATTCTTATTTTTCAATATAGTCGTGCCTTGACAGTAATGCATTTTGTCCAGCGATGCTCCAAAGCCTTTATCCCATCACAAAACATACCTGCGGGCATGCAAAATACTCTTTAACTGATGATTTAACTCTTCGTCAGATGAACATTTCTTTGCATTGAGGAATATTCTCAGTTTAGGGCGTTGGTGTAAGTCCCATGGAACATAGTGAGGAGAAGGAGGCGAATGTGGCAGCAAATCATACAATTTTTTTTTTATTTTCGCCATTGCAACGAGGGCGAGCATTTTCATGGTGCAAGATGTCTTCAATGAGTCCAAAAAGTGATAAATGTTCCAGTGAGAAGATAATGAATTGGCATCCAAAATAACTGATGCCACGATCTTCCCGGCCGATTTCATACACTTTGTCTTCTTTGGCGGTGAAGAATCGTGATGCTTGCACTCTTTAGACTGGTGTTTTGTTTCAGATGTGTAGAGGTGCAACCACGTTTCATCATGGGTCAATAAATCGACGCGTAAATTCGGCGGAATCTCTCTTGCAAACTTGCTTGACAGATTTCATTCAGATTCGCTTTAGATTACCTTCGCGGCTAACCACAATTCTTCCATCAAACTGTGAAATACGCTTTCCTCTGAAATTCCCCGGGCTTGAGCATTTTTAATCGACGATGCTTCAGAACCATCTCGTGCACCTTATCGAGAACCTCTTATGTCGTGGGACGGGTTTTGGTCATTCGCTGCGTGGGCCATCTTTCAATGATGGTGCAGAGTCCTTTAGAATGTTTTTCATATCTGTATGGATTTCTGTTGCATTATAACCGCATGATGTTCGATATTTACACAAGTCTGCACTGCAACAAACAGCTATAGCTACTAGCATTCTTGATAAATTCATATATTATTACACAAATGTTTCTATGGAAGATTGCATGGTTTGATGACAAAACTGTTTCGGAATTGTTGCTGCAATCTGTGGGTCATTCCGAGAACTATTCAAAAGATCCTCGTATTTTGCCTTCATTTTTTAAACTTAATGTACATATTTCGTCACAGATTTATTCGTTTGTTTGCGTTTTTCTTAGAAATATCAGGAAAAATATGATGTATTGAAATTAATGATGTGCAACTATCTGTATAAGTCTGGTTGAATGATGATAAAAAGGGTCTCCTAAGCATTCTGATTTAATTTCTGATATCGTCATGGGTTATATCAACATCGTATCCTTTCAGCTATTTGGTTTAATATCTTTTTCGTTTCGAAGATACCCCCAGAGTGGCCGAAGTCATTAAGGCTCGGACTCGTGAGTGGGGGATCTGGGGTTCAATTTCCACCAGGTCCATCCTCCCTGATTGAGTTTTTTTTTTTCAGATTTTCCTCTCTCCTCATAAATGACAAGCGGCGGGAAGATGCCCTAAACTTAGGCCTGGAACGTTTCCTTCCTCTATAAAAATTCTTTTTCAGTTTATCATTTTAATGCATGTATCATCAGTGTCCATCGCTTATGGTGCCTCAGCAGTAAAAACGGGAGTTAAACAGCATTCAAAAAGTTTCAAGGACGGCAAATGAAACCGCGTTGGCGAAATACCATGGGAAGTGTGATGTTTGATACGATAAACATGAAAGCCAACAGTGCTTACAGACATAAACAAACAAACAAGCTGCAGTTATTTTTTGGGTCTTGGTAAATCAGGAGATAAAAAGACAAAATACTACGGTTTTATGTATAAAATATTTCAACCTCGCGACTCTGTAGGGTTTAGCGGAAGCGAGTGGCGCAACTGTTCAGTTTTCTACCCATACATCCGTAGAAATATGTGAACATGTTTCCGTTATACCAGCCCTCGCACTTGTTATTTTCTTTGTTGTTGGTTAACATAGCATCGAATAAATAATATGGAACGCCATGACCTGTTTTTGTAATGGCTCTTTTTGTTAAAAGGAACGTCAAGCACTCTATTTGCATTACGGATAGCTTCAAGTGCTTCATTATTCCTCTTTTTTCATAACGAACATTAAACTCTGCAGAGAAAAACACGCGTCTTTGAAAACAAACGACGTTTAGTAATTCATTCTCTTCTGCTTTCTCTTTACTTGTTTTACCTTTTTCTTTATTTCCTTGAGTAATTCTTTTTGAAGCGTTGAATATTTAGTGCTTCTTCTTTTGCAGGAACGTGCATAATTGTTAGCTATATTTAAGGTATTTGTATGCTGGTGTAACTCTGTTAAAAGCAGCTGTCAGGAAACTTGAGAGGTTCATATGTTCATGCTTGTTGACGAAGCATTGTATCAGCTGCCAGAAAACACGCGTTGTGTCCTTGAGACTTGTGACTGGAGGCTTTTTCAGTGCAAGGACGAAAGTGAGAGCACTGACGGTTATCGGTTTGAGAATCTGAAAGGACGCTGGGATAAATTTCGGTTTTTTAGATACAGGGTGGGTTTTTATGAATAACGGTTTGTCGCAAATTTATCATGTCTATGGCCCTGTTAAATATGATGAAGTTTACAGGAGAGGAGGTTTAAATTTTGATTATAGTGTAACAATTACAAACATTGACATATTCGTGTATAAAGTTATTTTCAGTAGAAACTCATATGAAATACTAACCCTGCTTATTACAAAACTAACAAGAAAAAGAAGTTAACTACTTGTTGCACTGCACTAAAGTTTATACTTGCTCTAAGGGCAGTATGAAGGGCCTATTCTTGTAATGCTAAATTTATCAACTTCAGTTCCCAATTTCTCGAGGACTATTAAAGTTAATGAAATGAAACTTTTACAGCATACAGATGCACATAATTGAAAATTTCTGATTTATTTTTACTGCTATAGCATGGCTCTGAAGAAAATTATAAAAAAATTTCAATCGTGTGCTTCTCATTTTTTCCCAAAATTATTATTTTTTTTACGTTGTCACTTTTTATCCTAGCTCTATTATAATAGATCCACACAATAATAACACAATAATTTCTTGAATAAATTGCAAAATTTGAAGTGATAGCTTATACAGGACCTAAAAAGGGGAAACGTATGCAAAAAATGTAGTTTTTCAATAATTGCAGCAAAAAAAAAAAAAAAAAAAATTACAGACCTATTTTTTTTTGAGGGAAATACCAACTAAAACCGGCTAAAACCCTCATGACAAAAATGTCATGAAAAAAAAATGTGCCAACTTATAAAAGACAACTTTTGCTATCATTCAAAACGAACCAAAGCCTTATAGAGCAAATAGTTCCTGATGTATAGAATTTTAACTGAACAAGTGCTCTCGAATTTAAAAAAAAATGGCTGCTGCAGTGACTTAATTAAAATTTTATTACAATACATGCAATGAACATTAATGAAAATCATATTAAAATAAACAAAATTCCAAATATTAAAATGGTACAAAAAATAAAAATATGATTTTGACTCCCCCGTCCTTTTAATACAAAATGACATAACTGTAACTATGTTTGTCACATTACTCTTTCCCCGAGGCGGTCCGGGTTCGATCCCAGCGATTGTAAGTGGGATTTGTGGCGTTCCGGTACCTGAGAGAGTTATCTTCTGGTATTGGGTTTCCCCTGGTACTCAATCTACCATTCCCCTTCGGAAATGTAGATGAATATCAAGGAAACAACATGGTGTTGCATAAGTGGTCATGTCAGGCTGGGTGAAAATCAATAAGGGATGATCCCATTGCTCTTGCTAAAGCGTATGCTATAGCTTCCTTCAGCGCGAGAAACGTAGTGTTCAAACAGAAATATAATGCAAAGGGTGTTATAAAAGTTCTGGCCTGATTCAGAGATGTCGTGAATTTAAACTTCGTCGTACATCCATTCAAGATGATGAGCGCTCAGGGTGTCCCAAAACTGCTACGACCAACGAGATATTGTCACAAAAATCCACAATGCCGTACTAGAGATAGATGGTTGAAGGTTCGTGAGTTGACTGACATTGCAAATGCACTGCATTTTAAACTAAGTGTTGGGTATGAGAAAGCTTTCGGCTCGATGGGGGCCGCGTTTATTAATAATGGGCCAAAAATGCATTCGCATTAACATTTCGCAAGAGTGTTTAGACTTGTTTAAACGCCATTCCAGTGATTTCTCCGACGTTTCTTAACAGTAGATGAAACATGAATGCACCACTACATGCCAGAGAAGAAGGAGCTGTCCTAACAGTAGGTGGCAACAGGTGAAAGTGCACCAAAGAAAACAAAAATGGTTCCATCTGCAGGAAAAGTCATGGCTACGGTTTTCTGGGGTTCTCATGGTGTGGTGCTCGTAGATTACCTCCAGAAGGCCAGAACCGTCACCGAGGAGTATTACGCTTCACCACTGCACCAACTGAAGGGTGTTATGCAGGCTGAAAGTCACACCTTGGGAAAAGAAAATCTCTTTCTTCACGACAATGCGTCTTCATACACGCCTGGGATTGTTGCTGCAAAACTGCGTAACTTTCGCTTCCAAATGCTTCCACTTCCGCCATAATGGCTGGGTGGACAAAGATTCACATCAAACGAGGCTGAAGCCGAAACAGACGCTTGTATTTCAAAGATGGACAACTCTTACTTTACTGAGGGCGTTAAAAAAAGTTAAATCTTGCAGACCGAGAGCTTTTAAAACGCCCCTAGTAGAGAAAATATAACAATGAAACAGAAAACTTTTATTTGTAAGTTTACCTTGCCAAACTATCACTAATTACTACTAGTCCGATATTGGCATTATTAGCAGATTTAGGTGAACATTTTTTCCAAGCTCTTTCTTGTGCGAAATGCACGCTCTGTTTTTTTTTAATAAGAAACATTTCGGAATAGCTGTCATGATTTTAATTTATTTATAAATACTAAGCACTGCTTCAGAACTATTTGCTCTAACAACCAATTCACAAAATAACATGTCACATTTAACGCTTGTATCATAAGCAATTACTATAGTTATGTAATGTAAATAAACAGACACGTAAAATACCCCGTTAAGAATTATAACCAAGCGCAAATGGCAGAAAATATTCCAAAAGAGGAAACCACCCTTGCATGTTTCGCATTTTAGCAGTCAAATGGGACATGAAATATCTAAATGAATTACTAGCGTAATTGCATGTTTTAGGCAATAATCATCCCCTTTATTCTGCCGCTTTCACTGTTCATTGATATTCAGTAGTAATTAAACCTTTTATTGAATTTTGTTGGGACAATCATTGCTTTGAAGAGCCATCCTCTAGGGGCCTAATCATCCGTTTCTATTTTGAAATTTTACTCTAAATCTGCTTATGCAGTGTTTGTAGAGGTAATGCAACCCAATTAACGGTAACATTGTGTTCAAATTCATAAAGTAAACACACATACTCGTATTGGCTTCATATTTATTTTGGAGTTGTAGCACTTCTCTGCGATTGGGTAATTTAAATAAAACGGTGCGATTAAAAAGATAGAGCTTCCATTTTTGTCACTATCAAAAAAAAAAAAAAACTTAAAAAAGTTTACCTTTTGAACTAATGGTCAGTTACACAGTTAATCCAAGGAATGAAAGCAACTGAGGAAACAAGGAAGCATTCAATGTGGAAAGATTTTTGATTCTAGGTTTCAAAATTTCAGTTAACAGTAATACGTTTGTTCTCCAACATAAGTTAGTGAAATGTTTTTAGCTTCTTAAATTTTAAATTACGTACCCTTTTTGTATTTATATTTTTTGTGATTAACTATACAATATTATAGTTATTAGGGTGTATTTTAAGGTTAAAAATACATTTCAATCTTTATAATAGATGGGGTTTGTGTACAGCAGATTCAAGGTTTATTAATATTAGAACTATATATAAATGAATATTAATATGAATTTTATTTCTCATATCTCTTCATACAAAACTTTTTACAAAATGAACACAAATAAAGAAAAACCCATTAATTGTAAATATAACTAATATGGCCAGTGCCTTTGGCAATTCCAGAAGGCAGTAACTCTAATTTATTCCAATTTGATTGGCTCAGCTCCTCATTCCCCGGTTCATCAGCAGCTACCTACTGGAATATCCAGGGGACCAGGCTCCGATACAACCAAAGAACACAGTACTATAAATAATTTATATTACATTCAATGCAACATTAAATTACATTTTATGCTATAATGAACCTTCCTCCTTTTCCAATTAAAGCCATTCAGCTAAATTTCTATCCTTGATAGTTGCTTATTCCTTTGGACCTTATAAACAAAAAACAGTAAACATATTAAAATCAAAATTTTCTTTCCATGTTCTCAGTTCATGTAAATTTATTACTATTATTGAACTTTTAAATTTCGCACTTTCTTACCCTCACTTTATGGAGTTGCATTTCTTCCATTCCCCATTAAAATTAACCCCAGATTGAGTATGTAATGGATATTCACTCCTAGATAGTGCAATTGTCAGTATTATATTTCCATTTATCTTACCCACCTTCCATAGCCATTTTTGTCTTACCTTTCCTGTGTATTTTCTCAGTTCCTTAATATTTTCAACTGATTTTAAATTTAAAATTCTTCTACCTCTAATAGGAACTGCTCCCTCCAAAACTTGATTTGCTTACATTTTAATACACATTGCCAAGTACTTCTGTTTCTTCACACATAGGACATATCCCCTTTATATATCCATTTCTTATCCCACTTAAATATATCACTCCTGTTCTAAACCGTGCCAGTCTTTCCCTTCCAGCTTTATCACAGATTTCAATGTATTTTTCTCTTTCCACACATTTTTAGTGTGCTATATACTTTCAGAGATATTTTGGAATTAAGATTTGGCTCTTTTCAATATTCTCAATTCTTCTTATTATTTGTTTCCAAAATCCTTTTCCCAATCTTTCTTCCCTCGTACCATATTGATCCCATGTCCACTAAGAAATATGTAATAAAGGGATGAACTAACACAAAATGTATTCATTTTCATTCCTTAGAGTTTTTTCGCAGATTTCTTCCCAAAAGTCATCCACTGAGGGTAAATGTAAAAGTAAATTCTTTACGCTGTTCTTTTCCAACTCCTTGCTTGTTTCCTCATGTGAAAGTATACTCTAAAGTCTGTCAATGGATTTTGAAACATAATTATTAATTCGCATCAACATCATTGAAAGCGTCTATACTTCGGAATTAAATTTGCTGCTGCAGTTATTTTGGCTAAAATATAAAACATTTCCTTTGTATTTAATCTCAGCTTTTCAAATAGTGTTAATTTTTTGCTAGCATACAGGTGTGCCAACAGCATACAGTAATAAATTGAAAAAGCTTGTGCGATAATATAAAAATGGGAAAGTTAAAACAACGTTTAAAAATAGCTACCAAGCACACACGGCTAGGGGCTAATGCGCAAGAATACAATATATTTTTATTCATGTTGAATGTCCTATGGCGGTTACGGAATAACAATCGGGCTGCTGTTCAGATGGAACAGGTCACGTAGGCATAGATATGAAGTATCTCTGGGCCTTAGTAAGATATTCATGAAGTGCTATATTGTGTTATGCAATACTTCACGTGCAGCGGTCTTCCTATGAATTTTTCAGACATTCCAACTGTCATAAAATGCGAGAGGATGATTTGCGAGCGAGCAGAAATTTCCGTCGCCAAGAGTTGCCATAAAATAGATTGCCTGGTTGTTATCGTGCGGTGAAGAATGGTTCAAGTGCTGCAGCATGGCAAATTGAAGGCAAAAAGTAAACTCAGAAAACGGCAGTAGCCTTCTCTGCAGATCTTCCTTTAAAGATGTTTCGTTGTCGCGGATTCCTAAAGTTTACCTCAAAGTTTAAAATTCTAATTTTGTATACTGTAAATGTTTTAAAGTTATTCATCACTGTTTTATCAAATTTAGAGATATATGGAGACAATAAATGCACGTTTTTCAAAATTTTCCCATCCTATTATGGTGATGATGATGATAATAATAATAATAATAATAATAATAATAGTAATAGTAATGTCACATTCAATAAGTAGTAGTACAGTGTATCTTTATTGTTATAAAATGCCATTAGTACATTACAAATGTATTTTACGTGCTTAAGTATGGTACACAATTAGAAAGAGGAACAAATAAAATAAAAACGAAACAATATTAATAACAAAACATAATTTATTTAAATGAGAAGAACGATATTTACAGATGTATACATGGAAAACATATTACATATTATTTATAATTATACTAGTTACTGCGATCTAACCAGAAAATAAATTGCTTCTAGCTTCACGAACGTTGGGTAGAAAAATGTCCATATTCAACCAGTTAGTATAGTTCGCAAACAGGTCCCAGCATGCCAATCGGCCTCTAAATTATGTTCCCAGTGGGTAAATTCTGTCATAATATGCACCCATTCCTCCTCCCATCCACAAAATGGACAGAACTGTCCGTCTTTTTTGTGATTTACAACTACCCCATCTAAACCAGGCCAAGCATGATCTCCCCTTACTCCGTAGAAAAGCTCATATAACTCTTTATATCAGGTTAATTTCATTCGGTAGGCTCAAGGAGACTTTCGTGTTACATCCTGTCTCGAATTCCTGCCTGCTGATATCCTCTAGCCTTGTTCTAGCCTTCTTCCATATGTTTTCAATAAGTATAGGAAATGCACGAAACATTAACACGAGGGTGTTTGGAAATTATTAATAATAATAGTGTTTGTGCTATATTTATTATGCAACGTGTTTCAATGCACACGGGTTCTCTCAATATATCCCCACTAACGTCAATGTACCGTTTGCTGTCTTCCTTGTAACTTCATTACGGCGTTGGAAAACCATTGTTGACGAGTGTAACGCCACCACTCGTGAATAGGTGCCTGCATTTCCTCGTTGTTGCTGATTTTTTTTATCAGCGAGTCCTTCATGTTGTCGAATAATCAGACGGAGCTAGATCCGGTAAATATGGTAGGTGCGACACAATAATGAACCTCAACGATGTAAACTTTGCGGTCGTAGTGTTGTTGGTGTGGGCCGCACATTGTCACGTTGGAGGACCACTGATCGTTGATGAATCCTGCGTCTAAGCCCTGTAAAGGTTTTGCAGTTCACCTCGCTGTTGACAGTCTTTCCTTAAGGAAACCAGTCCATTAGCAGTAAGCCTGAAGTGTCCCAAAGGACGGTGATCTCTGCTTGCTCGCAGAGTACGACCTTTCTTGTGCCGAGACTTCCCTGGATGTTTCCACTGCATGGATTGAACTTTCTTCTCTGGTGTGTGATAATGGCACCTTGACTCGTCACCGGTCACCAGCTTATCCAAAAAGTCAGGATCTTCATTAAATATTTTCAGTAGTGACAACAGATTTGAACCCTTTTGCCCTTCTGTGCTGTGTCAAATATCGTGGATCTCAAAGTGCACACACCTTTTCCGTCGTGAATAGAAATGTGCAGGGTTGCGCGGCCGAGGTCTGTATGATATTCCAGTTTATACAAAATGAACCAGCCATAATCAGTTCAGACACTACCTCAATGTTGCTGGGAGACCGCGATGTTGGAGAATGACCAGCACTTGTTGTGTGCAGGTTCCCTGCCGCTGGCGAATACATTCACCAGTTGTAAACGGTCTTCTGTGCAGGAGTTTCTTGACTACATACCGCAGTTAAAGGTCACTTTTGATGCCTCTCTTCCACAAAAACCATGCAGTTCATCTTGTCTACATCTTTCTCTACTTCACAGCAAACGAACACTGTCCTTCAGCTACAGTTTTCTGCTTACAACTACCATCTAGCCTCTGAAAGGCATACTAATATCAATCCATCCCTTATGCGCTTAAAATTGTCTAAGAAACGCAGCAGTTTTCTTAAATTTTCTAATAATTATGAATGGAATCGCACTATATAAGCTGAGCAAACAATATTTAAATACTTACTTTGTTAATACAACAAGTAGTACACAAAAATAAAATGTACTCCTTTTAACGTAATTAAAGTACATTAATACAGCCGTGATGAGGATTCCATCAGTAATTTGCATCATTACCTGTTGAATAAGTATGCTCGACACTTCCACTATTGAACTATGTGATGAAGGATGTCACATGCCGGTGATGATAGAGAAATGTGAATACGTAATCCAGAGTCTCGGTTTCATATCCTCTAAAACTCTATCCCACAGATGCTTGATCGAGTTTTGATCTGGAGACTGATCAGATAACTCTAACACTACAACGTTATTTCTTTTTACCGCCTAGACATAAACCCTGCATCATATTCACTGCCATAAAAGAACTCAGGGCCAGATGCTTAAAGGCTTCAAACTTTTTTGCCATTATTTCTCACCTAACTCCTTTGAATTTGTGAACTTCTTGTTTATGCCTTAGCTTTTCGGCACTACCTGGTTGGTTACATAAGCGCATTCTCCTGGAATGTGGATGCATATGAGAAGAGAACATGCCTACATTGTTCCTGTTGCAGTCTACATGTTCTCGGCACCACGCTAAAAGAAGTGGGCAATTTTTAACATGACAACAGTCCTATCTTTCGGGCCCTTAATGAAACTCAGTCTTGGTTTACCTGGATGTTGTTCTGCTGAAATGTCAAATTTATGATACCGCCTCCACATTCTTCATAGAGCTCTAGCGGCATCAGCTTTGTTCCGCTGTTTCTAAATTAATCCAACGGACTCAAACATTTCTTATCGACTTATATGACGTCGTTGAACATTTATTTCATTTATTAAAAAGTCTCTTGTCATTTCTCTCAATATTTAAACAGAGAAAGTTTGCTAGTTTCCTATATTTAAAAAAAAAAATTAAATACTCATTCGCAATGTAACAATTGAAATAAATAAAATGATTGCTGATAATTGGCCACTATAGTAACTGGTAGGTATAGAAATGAACAAAGCCCCCGCATTTACTCACTTGATTAAATGTACGAAGACTCTATTTTAAATTTCTGTTGCTTCTTAGACACTTTTGAAGTGTGTGCTTTCTCACTGGCAATCACTTGTTGGCCTTGCTGTTTATTTATGGCTTCTTCTGTTGTGACAATTGCTAAGAACCACAACTATGCTCACCTTCACAGCTTGTTGTACCACATTCAAACCCAACTATAATGATCGACACGTAACTTGATGGTTGGTCTACCAGAAAGAGACAGAGCTACTTTCCTCGCAGTTGCCACGTTCTCGATAATGAAATTAAAAAATTTTAGAGAACACGTTATTTTTTAGGCGCACATGTTGAATGAATCTAATTACTAATATATTTAAAAGTATTGCAGATATTTGTATAATTTCTTATTTATTCAACTATTTATAAATTTACGTAAATGCTTTCGGATATAAATTCAATTGAATCGTTTAGTACTTTTTTGTTTTATTTTAATTTAAGATTTGTACCCTTTGCATTTGTATATGCATTGCATTTTAAATTATTATGTAAATGTTATTCCTTAGAAAGAGAGAATACAAAATCAATGTTTTCAGGTAGTAATAATTCTAAACTAAAATACTTTTATTATTTATTTTTTTATTTGGTTTATTTACGGAGGCTCTTTAACATCTCAGGTCATCAGCGTCCCATTCAATTCAGGGCGTGAAACGGCCGACAAATTTTGCTCAGAGGCCTCTTCTTTCAGGCTTGAGGTTCTTTTTCATGCCGTAAATGAAAATAAAAAATAAACCGGCTATCTTGGGTTTAGGAGGCAAGTATGGTAACCACTACACCACCAGGACCGACTGTGTGTGGCAAGTGTGCTGTAATGCCGTGGTTAAGAACGCAGGTTCGCCTTTCTAAAAATAAATTCTATCTAAATGCTACATACGTTTTCCCTGCACATGCAAGAAGGACAAAAGATGTTTATGGGCATAAATATAAGAAGCCTGGGGTATTGTAGCCTCTCGTTCACACTACTGTAGAAATCTGATAGCTATGCCCCAAGATTGAGGGTAGTTTTATATGCTGAGGGCTCATGCACCCGATATTAATTTGTGTTTATTTTTGTTTTCACTTTAGAAGACAAATGCTTCTCTTTGTGTATTTAGTTATTTGTAAAGAATATTTTAGTTTTTGTGTGTGTACAGGTAATGTAATGCAACTCAAATGATGCGTTAAAATATAATATGATAATAAGCCAACACAATGTTCTACTTATACAAACCATATAATAAAACATAAACCAAATTGATGTGTGCGATTTGAACCCAGAAACTTACGTAGAAGAGCTACGCCTTCTAAACCGCTCGGCCGCCGCTACTCTAATAAGTTCTCTTTCCAGATCCTTATTGTGACCATTACGTTTAAGTTGAAGCGCCCGATGCCGGGTGCCAGTCGCTGCATGCGCGTTGTGATTGCAGTGTTTACGAGCGTCTCCGATCGATACTAGAATCTGGAGATGACTAATTTTATTGTTTTCAAAGGGTATACAGTTTTTTTAGCACACTAGAGATAGTTATTTGTTTTTTAACAATAAACAGGAATGATGCTGCTTGATCTGCGATTTATTTCATTCTGAATTCCATAATTTTTTCACTTATGTGATAATAATAGGTCAGATATATATTGAAGTCATTACGGAAACGGATAGGCATTTTTATCGGGAACTGAAGTATCTTAAAGTATCTTAAAAGTCGAATATAATATTAGAAGCTTTCAATAACTGTGGAAAATAGTTTCTGTAGGACACTTTTAAAACCATTAAAGAAACAATTCTGATTTAGGAAGACGCTTCAAACATTTCTTCAGTACAAAATATGTGCTTGGGCGTTAAAAAAAACGAAACGAAACATGGAAAACTATGAAACCCTTGGGTTTTGTTGAAGAGATAAATGTGTTCAGAAGACTTTACACAGAAGCCGCATTTCAAACGTTTGTGAATTGTGTGTCTCATCTTCTCGGTGGTGAATAAGTATTACCAGGGAGGGTGAGTGACCCGGTAGAAAGAGAATTTCAATTTGAATTGCAAATGTGCAAAGCCACAGTCGGTAATTTGGAGGGTGCTGCACTTTGTGAGCAAACGCTTGGTTGGATTCTCACCATACCGTTTTCTACCATACTCTGCACGTTTCACTGCGTTGATTTGCAAGCAAAAAGTAGCATAAATGTAGTCAGCGAGCTCTGTCCTGTGCTCACACTGGGCTTTAGTTATGAATCTTGACCGCTCGTTTCGATATCGCCATTACTTCATCTTTGCTTCCTGAAACGTTTATACAGCGAGAGGTTTAAAAATCGAGCCGACCAGGGAGTTATACTCCTTCCAGTCGCTGAGATTCCCCTCTCGCGGCGCCATTCTCTCTTCCATTCATTTGCAAGCGGAATTTCGACATAGT
Organism: Metallyticus violacea; assembly: GCA_030762175.1. NCBI lineage: Eukaryota > Metazoa > Arthropoda > Insecta > Mantodea > Metallyticidae > Metallyticus > Metallyticus violacea. The sequence goes on from CM060841.1 coordinate 70,451,291, forward strand.
CGGACAGTTGTGCTGTGCAGATATTCACTGCGTCATCGTATATTCATCTTCAAGGAATATATCAGGTGCAGAAGGTCATGTGGCAGAATGTGACAGGCATTTAGACAGTCTTATTCCAACATTAAAGTTAGTACAGAAATCTAAGGAAGCAGATTCTGTGACTGACCGGAATAAAATCGAAGATGTCATTGTTCACGGAATAAAAACTTGATGAAAGAATAAGTTTGCATTAAAACTGCCTTCGTTTTCAGATATTAAACAGTTATGATATTTTATCTTTGGAGGAAATTGGAACATAAAGTATAATCAGCTAGCCGTCACACACTGGAGAAACTTAAAACATTCGAAACGAAGTTAGGTCCATTGGTGATGGGGAATGATGTGCCTCAGAGAAAACGGAAAACATTTTCAGCACCTATGTAAGGGTGATGAGTACCAAATTCTGTTATTTAATATGTTATAAGCGGAGCCCGAAAGTTCAAGCATTTATTTTGGTTATAATAGGCAGGCAAAAAGGCACTGAAAATAGCTAGTACCTAATATAATTAAAACTGGCATTTATTAAAAGTGAAAACAGAGAGTTATATCACTTATTATTAATGAAAATAGGTATTTAAGACACTTAATAACTTCCTTATCGCACAATTAAAGTACTTACGCTTACTTTTCTTAGTTACAAGTAACAACAAGATGTTTTTTTCAAGACATCCTCTATCATAGTCAGCCGCTTGCCAGAGAGAATATTTTTAATCATGGAAAAAGAACGTTCTACTACCATTGAAGAGATTGGAGCATATTTAAAACAAGTTATTTCAGAAGGACTCATACCAGTTACAATAGATCATTCACCTTTCAGGACATCATGAAATCGTTTACAGGGGAATCAGGTTAGTATGTCTCTTACTTTCGTACTGAATACATTGTAGGGACGGTTTATTGCACAGCTGTACTGCTCTCGCTTGCAATTGATGCAGCTGAGAAGTTACCCCCTAGAATTGTCGCGCACAGATGGATACAAGGTCATTCGCCAGGACTATTCAAAACTACAGTATGTATTTGTGATTTTGGTGCTTGTGTGTATTTTATAAGGGTTGTAGGTATCAGCACAATCGCGGCATCAAGGTTTTGCGTTGTTACACAATGGCGCCTCGCATTAATGAAAATAGCTTGTGTTTTAATTCCGGTGGTTCTCTGTTTATGCCATCCGCGTCTCCCTAATGGGAGCTCTGGCAGGAGGAGGGAGAATAAAGCAACCCATTCTCAAACTGTGTAATTAATATTCAACATTATTATACATTAAAATGCTTATGTGGAGATAGAGCTGCACCAGCTGCACGCTGCAGAGGTGTAAATCAAATTTTGATAGCTATCAATATCAGATAAAAACTGTGCATACGGCTCTTTTTTGGTTTCTCTTTTAATGTTACATTACTGTATCACATTACTTTCTATTCCTCTAGACATGCAATACGCAATTAAATAACATAGCACCTTCCTCACTGCATTTAGAATGCGACAGTACTAAATTACCCAGATTTATGGAAGTAAATTACAGTGGCGATGCATAATTCATCTGCAGATGCCAGTAGTTCTTGGGAAATGTAAGTTTAGAATTCCTTCACTTATTGCTGATATAAAATGCAAAATGCATTATTTATTTTGGGGTCGTTTGACATTCCGCGAATGAGATATATTCGTCGGCGGCAACAGCTAGCGCGCTCGCCGAGAGCGCAAGTGCCGTGCGGCGATGTCGTACCTGACCCCTTGCGGGAATAGGTAATATAAAAGACGAAAGCATCCCCTTGGGAGTGATATGGAAAAAGAGGAAGGACTGATTGTTTGCGTGTCACTGTTAAATTGTAACAAAAGAGGAGAGTTATTTTGGATCGTGTGTTAACATGCAATGTGCTGCTGGCACGACAAATGTGTCACTACTAATGGACCTTGCTCTGCAAGTGTATACGGAGGCGCAGGGAACTATTCGAATGTGTTTCGTAATGAATATATGTGTGTTTTAAAACAGAGAAAACAAGAAAATTGGAAAAATTCAGGAAAATATTGGAATTCCTGAGGGACAAACACACAGTGATTTTATTACATTCTTATGAGCATTTTTCTTTAGTCTACAGCTAACAAAATTGAAAATTTTCTATATTTAATGCATATGCTTTCTTATCACGTTAATCTCTATTTTTAGGTGTAACATAAGCATTTCGTAATGCATTAATTTTGTATACACCTAATATTTTTGTTCCCCCAGGAGCAGCCATAGGATAGAAAATTGTTTGATGAATGCAAATGTATCTTTTCTGATTCTTTATTTTTGCTATTTATCTCTTCTATTTTTGTTCGCCCGCTATTTACTTGTACTTATATATTTCCTGTTAAAAACGCCTTAAATTCTGTAGCAAAGGAATAAGACAACTAAGCCAAATAATTCCATGTATACCTTTAACGTCAATAAATTAATTCTTGATACCAAAAATGCATTACATTTGATTTCCTCTAAAGAGGTAAAAGAAACTATTTTATTTTGTGAGTTCAGCTAGATATAACTATACAAAACTATGCATGTACTTGGATTATTCAACTTGGCTTTATATAGAGAAGTTACCTGTTATGTATAAATTTTGATAATATTAAACACGTGGATAATGTTAAAAACTACTCAGTAAGGCCATGGTGATTCTAAAGGTCTACATATATTTTTTGAATAGTGTTTTAAAACCCATTTTTACTACTGAGGCACCACAGGCGGTTGTCAGATGATATATGGGATGAAATGATATATTGGGAAAGGATTATTAAGGAAGGAAGCGTTCCAGGCATAAGTTTAGGGTACATTCCCGGCATTTGCCATTTATGAGGACTGAGGGAAACCTGGAAAAAAAAACCTCAGTCAGGGAGAACGGTTCTGGTGGAATCGAATTCCAGACCTCCCGCTCACGAGTCCGCGCCTTAACGACTTCGGCCATCCGTGGCGGTAGGTTTTTCAAGATATTTTATGGGTAGTACTTATTTATTTAACACCAATTCTTACCTTTTTCTCAATATTTTATAGCAGAAGATGCCCAAAAGATATATTAATAAAAAATTTACCTATCCATCTGATGGAAACAAAGAATGATACTTAAAATGTCCGGAATGTGAAAACCACGGCTCTTCAGCCTTCCGGACTGACACTCTAACCTGCTGAAGTACCGTGTCCTCTAACCTCTTTCATCTGATTCTATACTCCGGACCTCCCTAAGGTTTCTCTACTCTGAGGGATTTATTTATTAATGCTAAGAGTACTTATGACCCAGGCTTCTAGTTTAACGCACCAAATGTGTGGTACGGATTAATTTGTATATTAAAACTGTTCTTTCGCATTAGCCCTGAGTAAGATATACTAAGTTAGAAATGAAGTACTCGTAGCGTTGCCAGTCGCTTTTAAGGAATAAATCTCTCATAGTAGAAGGACGTTCCTTACTTTGGGCATGTTAGCCATTTAAGGACTTTGGCTACCGCAGCAACCGCTGCTTTCTCTGTCTTGTTACATTACTGGTGGAGGGTAGTATTGCATGAGGGCGTGTAATTACCACACTGACATCCTCCGATCGACATCACGTAACTTTCTAGATCAAGGGCGCTACCCCTTTATCAGGTTGCTCCTCAATTGTCCTCACGAGGTTAGTGAACCCTGTTCCAGATCTTCTTAACATAGAAACTTTCTAAATAGGTACCAGCGATCGAACCCGGGACCACTCAATCGGCAGTTAGTAATGTTAACCATTAGACCAAGGAGACCTTCGTATAGGAGAAAAACGAGTGCTCTGTATAGGGTCACAGGGATGTAGCTTTGTAATAAACTAGGAATGGCCAAAGCTAGCATGTAATTTATTTTATCCTATGTTTCATAATTGTCATATGAAAAACAAAATACATTTCAAATCACTTCAAAGGAAGAAAAAATATTTAAAACTCTTAATTATTTTGTAAGCTTTAGAAATATCGTAAACGTTAAATATTCTCATTATTTATTTTCTGTCCCTTATACACGAGCACACTTATTCTTAAGCGATGCTAATTTCAACACACTGTGGTTACGACTTATGCCGCAATGTAGGAAATGCACACGTATTTTTGCCCAAATGCAGTATTCAAAGTTATAGACGCATTAAATTCGATGGTGTGTTCGATTCTAGTCTAAATCCGGCAACTTCAAATGTATTGTTTATGTCATAATGTATTGCTACACTTCTTGACTTCATTACATTTATTGTTGCCTGTCATAGCATGAACCGCATGAATAGTAGGGTAGTCACGAAAAGGAGGGCAAACAGAGAACATCTTATGATATTACTTTCAAACGTGAAGTAATTCTTTATGCTGAAAAAAAAAAAATACACCACGGGTGGCAGAGGTCATTAAGGCGCGAACTCGCGAGAGTCTTGGGGTTCAATTCCCTGACTGAGGTTTTTTCCAGGTTTTCCTCAGTCCACATAAATGACAAATGCAGGGGAGGATGCCCTAAACTTAGGCCTGGAACGCTTCCTTCCTTAAAACAATCCTTTCCCAGTTTATCATTTCATCTCATTGTTCATCGCCTGTGTTGCCTCACTAGTTAATAAGGGTGTTAAACACTATTTAAAAAAAACTAAAAAAAAACCTGAAATTTTTGAAAAAATGGTAACAGAAATGCAGGAAGCTGAGAGCAACGTTCGCTTATGGCGACAACAGAAATTGGCATTATTTACAACTAAAGCTTGAAGGAAGAAATTCACTGGTCTTTGCAATTGAAGACGTCCTGATGTTGAAGAAAAAGTTTTCGAATTCATACACGAAAGGAGGAAGAACGGACAACCTGTTACTAGTGACACCATAAGAAATAAATTTTTCTTCTTTGACCTACGCCACCTGTCCTGGCAACAGCAACAGTGATGGAGTTTTGTCCTACGTGCTCCAAGATGTAACAACAGTCCACTTATAAATTCTTTGTTCTGATCGTTTTATGAAGCGGACGGGCTTATCTCTAAGACACCGTACAACAATATGTCCAAATCGTTTTATTTATTATAAGTTTTAAGTTTAAAAGTTGGGTTGTCCATTACATTCAGTGACACACTAGATTCGCGTAAATACGGCGAAATCTTTGCTTAGACAGGAGCTTTAGGTTTCCATGGACTCCAATCCCTTCACTTCTGTGCGCTTTTATCCCCTCGATCTCGAATGGATTTCGCTCGGATAGGGGTGCATGATGTGGGTAGAAAGCGAATTTCAATTTGAATGTAGGTAAAAAGGGAGAGCGTGGGTGGAAAAGCGGCGGCAGATCTGCCACCTTGCGAAGGAGAGCGAAACTTAGATCAACTGCCAGCAAGTTTTCTTTCATCTCGTAATATTTTCTGAAGTATTTGAATTCTAAAATCCTGCTATGTAAGTCTCGGGTTTAAGACATTAGAATAATAAAAAAATGAATCGTACAGACAATATAAGAAGTTTAACACAGCGTGCTTTAAAGTATACAGCATGATAATATTTATTTATGCATCAAGTTGGGAAAGTAAAACTTTAGCGGTCTAATATATTTGTGTGTGTGTGTGTGTTGGCTGGATCATGAATTTGGGATGAATACGCTTAAGTTCTTTGCCTACGTAGTTTCTTCCACAATTTGTTGTTAGTACCTAAGACAATCCATGTAGCTCTTGAACTAAATAAATCAATTAGTTACATTATGCGCTGCTATTCGGTTTATATATAAAAATATTGTAATTTTCATGTCCAAACTTCATTCAATAAAAAAAAAAAAAAGCCTGGATCTTAAATGATATAAGTATTACAGAAAACACAAATAAATAAACAAACTTATTATTTATAGCACATTTCAGTTCATATGATTCCCTAGTTCAGTATGTTCCAATGATGAATGATTTCCTTTCCTCAACAGGTAGAGTGATTTCCCCGTTCAAACAATTTACTAAATACCTGCAGCATCACCAAACCAAACTCACTAACACTGGCGGCCTCTTTGAATACTTCCGGCGGCAATCCATCCCAGCCTAGGGCTGTGTCTATTTTTAAACTCTTTATTGCCTCCAAGATCTCCCCCCGCGGAATATCCACGTATTGCATCCCTCCCCACTCTTGTGCCCCTCCCGCTAGCGTAACTACCCTCTCCCAAATATTTTTTTTAAAGTGTTCCGCCCATTCGTTGCATGCTCTGTAGTTATTTCTCAGTTTTTTTTTTACTATTTCCATGTTTTAGCATTTTCTCCCCTCCCGATAATTTCTCGGATCTCTTCGGTCATTTTATTCTGCTTCTGTTTCAGAATTCCCTTATATTCGCTTCTTCTCTGAGCTAAGACCTAACGCTGCTTTTCGCTTCCCTCCCATCTGAATTTCTTAACGCCTCTTCAGCTACCTTCCTTGCGTTTCTACATTGATAGTCATACCAGCTCTCGGATTGTTTACCCTGTATCTTAGTTCTGTTTCATCACAGTGGCCGCTTTTCACAATAATACCTTAGTGCTCCGCGGTTCCGTTAAGGTTGTGCCTTAGGTTATTAAGGAAGTTTTCTGACTGTTCCGGCTTCCATACATCACCCTCCTATCACCCCTCCCCCACGATAGTTTCCATTGTGTTCAATTGTTCCCCCGTATGTAATTCCAAAACGATAGAGTAGTGGTGTTATTCAATGCATTCCCCCTACATATATTTTTTTTTAATTTTCACTATTAAATTTTGGCTTACCAAAATAAAATCTATCACACTCCCTCCGTTTGTTTGTATGTGGGGAAGCTCCCCTTCTAGATTATGGCCGTGCTTTCCATTCAGGATTTCTAACGAAAAAGCGTCTCAGAATGAAAGCAGCTGGGTTGAGATGTAAAAATATTTTTCATCGGCCTAAGGGGCTGTGATTTATCGTTACTTATTTCTTTATAATTCTGAATTTGATTCACATTTTTTTAACTCCACTTTATAAAATTGTCATACACGGCTTACACGAGGGACATTTTGAAATGATTTGCCATAGCGGTTTTTACGAACAACGCGCAATCTATGGGATGGAGGTTGTAAGTAGAGTGCGTAGCGAACGGACAGTGTTCATTTGTTACTAAATAGGGAAGGATGTAGACAATACGGAAGACGACTATAGTGAACCGCATGCTTTTTGTGGAAAGAAGGCGTCAAAGCTACAGAAACTCGGTAGACGTTTAACTGCGAATTGTGGCCAGGAAGTAATTTGGCCACCTTTACGACATCTCTGAGTCAAACAGAGACCCAGTAGAACACCCTAAGTACTTAACTTTGCATTCGTTCAAAAATGATAATTTAGGAACTTGTTTCATAAATAAACATTTAATAAAAGCTCTCTAAATTATAAGAGCGGTTTGAAAAGTGATGTAAAAGTAAAAGAAAACGTAACTGAAGCAATTTCCTCCTATGCGTTGACGTAATAATAGAAATTGTTTCTATGTCAAGCAATTTATCTAGAAGGAGATTTACTTTTTCTTGAAATGATTGATTTCCTGAAGAAATTTCGGCCAATGCCAGGAAAATTATTGCTACCAGCAGTCTCGACAAGTCGTACTAGAAAGACTATATATTGCGTTCAAAGAATGGTATGTTGTGAAGCTAATCCCATCATCGCGCACGCCCAAGCTTCTATCAGTGCGGGGAAATTAGAATTTTAAATAGAAATTTAGTTTAATGTATGAGGAAAACGTAATAATGAAAATAATTATTATAATACAACTTAAACTTTTAATTCTACCCCGAAAAGTTTAAAACTTCTAATTACCACCGCTGCTATACTAGTACCATTATCTAGAAAATTAAATAAAGTTTTTTCATGCTTCTTCTAGTAAGAAATACGAGTAGGCTATTTCTTTCAAACAAGAAATGTTTCGGATTAAAATGGAATGCTCTTAAGCTATAATTATTAATTTAAGGACTGTCAGAATAGTGCATGAATCACATGTAAAAAGTGATTTTAATGCGCTACTTTATATCACTTGTATCATAAATAACTGATATTGAAACCATGTTCATTATGGTCAAATACTGAAAATGTTAATCAAGTCACCGATAAAAATATTAATATACAAAATTTTTCTTAAATGACGAGTTTTCTGAAGCGTAATTCCGAGGAACCGAAGCGAAAAAATTCGAAATTCACGAAATGTAAGACAGAATTTTTTCGAAACATAAACGAATGTTGTAAAAGTGCGGATAAAATAACGTAGCTCTGGGTTCTTAGTGTTAATTTTTTTCGGACTGTTATTCGTTCCCAAAGCAACCATTTCAGAGAACGGATTAAAAAAAAAAAAAAAAAAAAAGACTACCTTACAGCAAAACGGTGAAAAATATTGGGCACGTTTCATATTAATACTACTAAAGAAAGAAAGAAAAGAAGACAATAGAAAGCAATTTAAGTACTGTGGGAATATTATTGAGGGTGTTTTAATAACATACTTACGCTTTACTTCAATTTTGAAAATTTTATATTGTTTTGTGAGCGTAGAATCCAACGTCGTTCATTAGAACAGAAGTAGTCTAAAATACTGAACTGGAGGCAAATTAAGCTGCTACGTGCCGACAGATTGTATATATTAAAAATATAGAAATACGGAATAGGAATTGCCGACCGTACCGTTGCGCCTAATTGGAAGTTAAGAAACCCACAATGCCAGAATACTTAAAGACAGGTAAGATCCCATGGTGGGGAATAGGTTTAGAAGAGGTCCAAGCTATCGGCGATTGTATACCGTCAAGAAGGTTGCTAGTGCTGAAGCAGAAAGACCAGAGATAGAGAACATAACATAGGTAGCCTAGTAATATAAACAGAAACCTTGGAGTATATTTAAATGGAAAGGATACAATCTTGAGGAAGAAGATTTTGGTGAATTTCATCGGCTCAAAGGGGAATCTGCAAAGGAAGCGAGCATCTTCCATGGATAGGGAGTCGGTCCTGGTGCTGTAGTGGTAACCATACTTGCTTCGTAGACCCAAGATCGCGGGTTCATTCCCGGCAGTGTCGATGGATATTTTCGGGCTTAAAAATCCCAAGTATGGCTTCCTTCGGAAGGGAAGTAAAGCCGTGGGTCCCGTGTCTTACATTTACGGCATGTAAAAAACTTCAAGCTTGAAAGAAGAGGCCTCTGAGCAAAATTATCGTCATTTTTACGCCCTGATTTAAATAGACACTGATGACTTGAGATGTTAAAGAGCACCCTTAAATAAACCAAATTTAAAAAAAAGTAGATAGGGAGATAATGCGAGTCATCCCTGTTAGAGGTGGTAACGAGAATCCGCGGACTTTCTGATTCTATATACTAGAAGCGTTATTGTTACAATGCTGTTGAAACTGTACGTTTTTGCTTTATTTGTGTAAAATATTGTGCATTGCTATTATTCAGGAAGTGGTAATTAATCAGGAAAGTTCTGAATAAATCCCGTACCCATACAGCTAATTCATTTGTATTTAAAATAATATTTACACACAAAAGCGTTATGTTCTAGTGTCAATTGTCTTAACAATTTTGATAAATGAATGTGTACTACCGCGAGATCGGCAGGTAACAGGTTCAGAAAGATATTCAAAAACATGACAAAGGGTGAGAAGCGGCGTTGGAGTCCAGCCGCCGCCGGCTACGGCACGTCTAACAGCCGAGAAGTAAAACATTGCGTGAGCGGTAAAATGACTGGAAGCAGATTGAGGGGGGGGGGGATCCTTAAGTATTTACAGAACTATGCCTCACTATACAAGGAACAGCTCGTGTTCTTCAAAGACAAGAAGATAAGTGAAGGTGGTAAACTTAAATATTGAATCTTGGGGGTAACGTAATGCATGAAAACAGATTATATTAATACGTAAGATTTAAACCTGGTGGTTTATGCAAAAATAAGTTGTCATCTCTCTGTCTCTGAGTAAACTTTCAAAGTCATGAATCGGTAATGCATGAATAAGTGTAAAATTAAAAGCATTATAAAAAACCTTACAGTGAGATAAGGCATGTTGGGCAACCGGCAAGGGAGACTTGGTTTTAACAGAACGTCTATGACTGTTCGCTTATACGGAGTGAAACAACAGTAGAAGTTAAACCAATATAAAATGTTTAGTATAGTTTACAAGATAACATATATACGACGTTCTTAGAAGAAGAGATAGTCAATGAAGTAATTAAATTAGGGCTGCGAATGATGATATGACATAATTAGTGCAAGTTTTACATTTAGGGCGTTGACAAGAATATGATCCTGCGACCGAACGAGGTAATTTGGAAGGAGACAGGTTGCGGCGAAACATACTTAAAGTTTACCGAGTGTTCTAAAAGTAAGGCGAGGCACAAAGTTAAAAAACCAACTTAAAGATTAATAACATTCTTTCAAAAATAGGTTTGATGCTCTCAATTCCAGGCATGTAAGCAGTAACAAGGTTGATGAAGTTCTTATTGAAAGTTTTAGGTTTGCATTGTATTTTTTTTTTGCGCTGGAATGATAAGGGATTCAAAAAGAAAGGAAGGAATATTTGAAACTTTTGAGCTAATGTAGTGAAAAATTTTTACTACCTTCGCTTGTCTTCTGCCTTTAAAGAAGAATACAATTTGTTCGAAATTTAGCGAAAATTGTTTGGCTATTTAAGTGTTTTAACTATTTCTGAAAGACGGAGACATCGAATAGTTCTTTTGCTGATAATACTGAAGGCAGAAAATGAAAAAATGCTTTTGAGATTTAATTGAGAAATCGTTTAGCCAAAATAAAAATGGTGATATAAAGATACAAATGAAAAATTTAATAAACTTCATAGGGGACCAATAATAGTATTCACGAAGAAATTTCAATTGTTCATGATAACAGAGAGGGAAAAACGTTGACATTTTTGCCAAATATGAAAGAAAAAACTAAGCCTTGAACAATTCGGATTGAAAAAGAAACTTAATAACTTTCTTTTTCAATCCGAATTGTAATGACTTAATTTTTTATTTCATATTTGGCGAAATTGTCAACCCTTTTTCCTCTCTGTTATGAACAATATATATTGGAATTTATGAACTCTTCTGGAAATATAACAAAAATATTTTTTCCCCAATATATATGAAATGAGTCGGAATAGTTCTATATAGAGAAAAGATGCTCCGAGTATCATATAGGATGATAGGAGCGAAGTTGTATTGTGTTGAAATGTATTTTGTCTTGCTTGAAGTAAAAATAATTGGGGAATTTAATATTATTTTCAGTTTTGAAATAAAAATTGCAAGAAGTTGCACATCTCTCAAAAATGAACATTTTATCGTCAGATATAAACGATTTCAGTATAGAGCTGTCCTGTGACAATTTGATCTTTTAACAAGTAGACGAGTTAGTGCGAGAGAGGGTCAAATATTTGTTTTATTTTTTATCCTTCAGGTAGTAGGTACCTGTATATAAAGAATTTAAATAACGTTGTAAAAGTATATGTATGTTTGACACTAAAACATAAATGTAAACTTTTGAAAACTATTAAAAAATAATCTAACTAGGAATTCTTTTTTTTTTTTTTTTTTTTTTTTTACTAATTAATCTGAAATGTGTTACTTTTTTTTACCACTCATTGAACTCTCCTAATTAAAATATATATTCCTTCGGTTAAGTTTTGAAAGTGAGAGAAGAGAGAATGAGTGAGGAAGGAGCGAGCGAGAGAGAGAGAGAGAGATGTCTACTTGTGAATAATTTTTGTGAATTTGATATACATATCTTCCTTTGTTCTTAATTGTTCGTTAGTAATTTTTGTCAAAGTGAATATAAATACGTATGTATTAAAAAAAAGAAAGAAAAGAAAAATTACAATTAGTAGGTAAAGAATTCATTAAATGTACATCTTTCTTTTTCCATTTTAACGCTAAAAATTCAAAATGTGTTTTCAAGTTAAATTTAGAATGTACACTCACACATAAATGATAGCTTACATAACGAGTGGGTGTATACGTGTTAATAAAACGCTTATCATGAAAAAGTGATGTTCCTGTGAACATGGTTACAATTATGAAAGTGCCGTGCTGCAAAATTTATTTATTGAGAGTGAGGAGAGACTGTAGAACCCCCAAGAAACCTGGGTCACTCACCTGTTTGCTGACGGCTGAAAGTATGCGTCCTTTGTGTTCGGCTGTTGTTGAACGACTGCGGCCCGCTACCGAACTACCGCGATCTATACCCGGGCCGTCGCGACGCGCAGGACGCTAGCGTGGGTTGCCGGGCGGGAACCAACCAGGGCAACCCTCCTGACAAATGGCGCTTAATAAATAAGGGGATGGAACGACTTTTTCGGATCGGACCCACCGTAATCCTTTACCTGCACTCAGATTCCGGAGTTATTGCGCGTAAACCGTAGCCACGCTGTAAATACTTCATTTAAACCGGTGCGTGAACTGTTCGCAATTTAAGAGTTTGGAAGTTTGCTCATACGGTGCCCTTTTCTGACTTTCCTTAATTGGTAAAATTTACAGCGTTCAATGCGGCCAACGTAGAGGAAATTAGATTGAGAGAGAGATGGTACAAGAGCATAAAAGTATTTCCTTGATCTCACGAACTTGTGGAGATTTTCCCCTGGTGTTGCGGTATTGTAGCGGGCTCGTTTTCCCAATTGAGACAGGTGAATGTGATACGGTGCACTAGAGGGGGTCCTTAACCTAGAGATGTCTAAACTAACGAGGACATAAAAGGAAAAGTCCCGAAACCGTAACCCCAGGAAGTCAGGAGCTCTGGCCACTGGATCATGGGGCTGGTCGTTAATGAATTTTATTCTTGTATATAAAACACTCTTTTTATTTTTAAAATACAGTTTAATGTGTAAAAACATCACCGAAGTTTTTAAATCTGAAACTTAATGATTATGTATTAACATCGTGGTATTCACTGAAAGTTTAGTAGAGTAACTTTATCGGAAAATTGTGGGAGAAAGAAAAAAAAAAAACAGATTAAATAATTTGTTTTACAAAATAAAATAAAAAATGACATTAGAAAGTTAATTTTTTGTAACCAATCCAATATAGCACTGCAACCCATTACAATATACTTTAGTACAAGTTCTTGTAAAGTATGGACTTGTAACTTTCTCCCCCACGAAAGACTGTACAACACTTGAAGTCATACAAGAGAAAGATAGAGGAACAGCTGTCTGCAACATGTCGCCGTAATTTTAAACAGGTTATGTCTACTCCTTAATAATAAATTCGTATATTTTAATGTACAGAGCGGATTATTGTCATTCCTGCTAAATGGATCTTGTATTATTTCCTCAGATATAATGATAATTTAAATACTTTATTATGCTTGTCAATATTCAAGCGTATGTGACGACATTTCCTTACATAGCAGTATCAGCTTCAGTCGTCGAGAGATGGCAGAAAAATCGCGCTACCCGATTGCACATGGTCATTTATTTTATTAGTCCATTTAATAAATATATATAAAATTGTTTACGCTGTTTAGCAATCATATTTTCATTATAAACAAATAATTGTGGAAATGGTGTTAAAAAGAGAACGAGGAATGGAAAATTTGTTTTGTGGCATGTATCCAAAAGCTTAAGAAAATATAAATTAAATAAACTATAATGACTGAAATATGTGTTTCAAATGGAAAGGACTAAAGCAGTTAATTGCAGTTAATATTACGTTGTATATTTTTAGGTCAACTGATTCCCAAAATTATTAAAATATTTTTCTGCCGCTCGAAGTTATGGAAAATTGTGAGGTCAAGGGTTCTTGTGCAGCACACCTTAGTGCAATACAAAGTTTGTATACATACACGAGAATAAAAGTAAAAACAAATAAAGGAGTAAGCATGGATATTAGGAATGTTAATTAAGGCCTGCGACAGGGATGTCCATTGCCACTAATTTTACGTATATAATATGGCAACCAGAAAATATTTTTTAATTTTATAGTAAATTACACATATCTAAATACTTTACTTTTTGCTGGCGACCAAGTTGTATTTGCAACATTAGAGGGTAACTAAGAGAGCTGTATTTAAAATAAGGTCTATAGTTGGACAACATGGTTTAAAAATATCAGCAAAAGACAAAAGTAATGAATGCAATTTCGGAGAAAAACTCCACTCAGAACAAAAAACCGTCATCAGCAATGAAGCAATGGAAAAAACAAATAAAATTATTTTTTAAGTCGTAATTTAGCTACACAAATGATATAGATGTTAAATTAAACTAATTTCAAGCAGATAGAGGCACAATTAAAGGAACTTTTATTGGACAAGTTAGAAGAGACATTGTTTTAAACTTTTACAAAGTTTTAGCCATACATCACTACTCTATGGCTCAGAAACTCGATCTCTAACAACAAAGCAAAAACAAAGGATAGAGGTCGCAGAAATGAGAGCTGGATATAATATGTTAGAACATAACAAAATAACTCCGATATTTGTGAAGAATTTGGAATTACAAGAATCATAGAAAAAATCGATAAATACTTGTGACCAATTTCAATAAAAATGGTATATTATGTGGAGAGGAAACAGGCCTTATGGTCTAACCAATTGTATATGATGATGATTAAAAAGGTGTTTAAACTTTTACTAGTATTTGTAGCTACCAATATTATATACTTGTAGAGAAATCTATATAAGTTACAGGCGTCCGACTAATATTAATACTTCTGTAGCACAGAACAACGAAAAATCACTTCTACACTTGTAAGTATGGAGTTGTGAAGTACAAGTTTAGCAGAAACCTTTGCAAAAACAGAACTCTGCTAATATCTACAAGTTACACTTAATGTATAATACCATACTTTTTTTGAAGAGGGCCCATCTGGATATTGAGTGTAGGCAAGAAATAGCTTAAGTAATGATCCCGTTAGTTATTGATAACTGCTTATTTTATGGTTCCTTAGATAATAAATTAGACATATGAGGGCACATTCCTGGAAGTTTGTTTTCATTACTAAATTTTAATGCAGAACTGAATATATCACTATAAAGTTATGTTCATAAAATCTTTAGACTCGATATAATAAAATTGTGCAAATTATTTAGGCAGCATGCCACCATGATTCCAGAAGACTGTGAGCATCACTTTCACGGCGTATTGTGTCACTTTAAACTTTTAGTTTCGCAGACGAAGCAGAACGTTTCCACTGCATTGACACACGCTTTATCTCGAGCTGATAAGGGCGAACCCTAAACTCATTACCTGTAACAATTCGTGGTAGCGATTGAGTTGACAGATCCATTCTTGGCCTTTTGTGTTGTGGGGTCAGCATGCGCGGCACCCATCGTGTGAAAACCTAACCTGTCATGTGAATAGCAGCGGCTATAATGTCTGCAGTTACCCTTCTCTCTTAACTCTTAACTGTTCAACTAGCTGCAACTTCGCCTCTGTGGCAATCTCCGTTGGCCGGCCGGCGCTGTATTGGTGTCCGCCCATCGGAGAACTGCACCCAATTGTAAACATCTTGACGTGACAGCACTTCTCACTAAATAGAAAGCTTTTCTTTGTGGATATTATTTTATTTTATATCTTTTCCCCTTAAAATGACACTCACTCAGAGGCGAAGCCATCTTGCAACTGCTGTTTCGTTATTGTTTACATCGATTGTTTCGTGTCGAACGTCTCCAATCTGGCATCTAGTAGCAATATCCTCAGGTGCCTGATTCAAACATGTGGTATCTCACCACATATCAATTGGCGAGTTTGTGATCATCGAACCCCCGAGCATTTTCAGCAAGTGAAAATACTCATGCCGCATACACTGAGCTTTGTTACAATAGGCAGCCTTTCGCTCGTGGCCCGAAAGGTACGCAACCAAATGCATTTTCCTGATATATGAAATCTTCTTATTCACACTACAGGCTATATAAAACATTTAATAAATATTACCATTAAATTATATATATTTATTTCAAATACATTTAATTTAAAAAACGCGTCAGTTTACATTTCACACCCCGCGTGCCTGAGAGTGAACGTGTGTGTGTGTGTGTGTGTGTGTGTGTGTGTGTGTGTGTGTGTGTGTGTGTGTGTGTGTTGTTTAAATTAAATGTTTTTGAAATAAGTGGCTATTTAGATTGGATAGTTTCAAAATTAAACTTCTGTGTGATTAGTGCTATATGCGCTATATCAGGTGATGTTAGCATAATGCAAAGCTTTGATGATCTGCTCACTTCTGAAGTGACATTTAGGGTATGTAGTTCAACCAATAATACAGTTAATTAGTTTATCTTATCATTGCTAATAACTGTCATTATCCTATCGTGAAACAAGCGGTGCACAGCAGGAAGACTGCCTGTGGCATAGCTTCCCTCTTTTCCCAGGTCTGTATGCTTTCTGCCCTGCTCCCGACACCAAACAGTTCACCTCCGAAAACGCTTTTGCATCACAATGGATAGTTTATAGTTATTTAAGAGAACTGGCCCAAATTTTTCACTTTTTCTTTGCCTCTTAAACTATTTGGAAATATGATTTCCACCCATGGCATCAAGAATATTGATACCAAGAAGACATTCATTGAACTGTGGTTCAGATTTTTAAGAGATGAAAAAGTAAAAAAAAATATGTTTAAAAGATAAGAGTATTTTTCTTTTATCTAAATTGAAATTACAAAAGAACAGATACTTACCCCAACTTTTCTGTATCCTAGTTATTATCGATAACGAACCACAAATGTTGAACTTAAAGCTCTGACGATAATCAGGCAATTTATTTAAAAAATATGCGTTTAACACCACACAGTGTTAGTCTTGTATAATGTAGTGGACTTCAATAAAAAACGATTATCATTTTTGCAGATATAATTTCTTGCGCTAATATTTAACTTATTAACATGATGGGAAATGTACACATATTGCTAGTTTAATTGTCACTTTCTGTTCTCGCCTGTGTGAGACGTGAAAGTTGAAACGTGTTCAGTTCCTCCTACAGTAAAAGGAAGTAACACATGACGAACAATGTGCTGCTGTGAAAAAATGCTTACGTCTCAATATATCTTCAGCTGAGATCTTTGTATTCTTACAGCTGGCCTATGGAGAGTTTGTTCTTCCTTATAGCACATTCGAAGATGGTATAAAAATTTAAAAGTAAGGAATCAATAAATTTCAAAGAAAGGCGGACCCTGTCTCCAGTTTATGCTCTAACGAAAGGAACATTAACACTGTTGCTGTCATAGTGAGAGAGAATCACCGAATAACGTTAAGAACACTTTCGGAAACTCTTAAAATTTCACTGGGTATCACCCATTCGTTGCACCCATTGAAAAGTTGCACTTGAGAAGTGTTTGGTGCACGGTGGGTTAATATGAGGATGTTTGCGAGCAGGTCTGCATGCATTTGAAGGTGACGTTACAGCAAAATGTGGCGTTTCTTTTAAAGGTAATCACTTGGCTACACAATTTTGATCCTGAGACCAAACAGCAAAACTATGTGTGGAGATTTTCATCACCCCCAATACCCTCAAAGAAGCGGTTGCTTCTATTGGAAAAGTTATGGTCACATTCAAGGAATTTTTTACCAGCATGTCGTACCTGCCTGCACACACAACTGTAACTGGACAATACTACAGAGGTGTTCTGAAAACTCTGTAAGTCTACATCGCATGGAAAAGGCCACATTTCCGTACATCAAGCTGGATGCTGCACCACGATAATACACGGCCCCACATCTCACAAAGATCAATGTGAAGAGTATCCCTCACCCTTCAGATTTATCCCCTCCCCCCTTTCTCCAAATTGAGGAAACACCTTCGTAGGAAGCAGTAGTGAAAGCTATGGAGGCGATTCTGAAGGATATGTCAAAAAGGGTTTCCGGGATGTCTTTGAAGACTAGCAGAAAGGGAACACCATCAAAATTATGTACTGAAAGAGACCGCAGAGACATGACAACGTTGTTTTTCTTCCTCATTCCTCACGAACATCACATCAACGCAACTGTCATTAAGGAGTGTCCCATACTATGCTGAAATACTCATACTACATCTAGTCTCGTCGTTTTCCCATTTTACCCTCAAATTAAAGAAACTCATAACCCCCATTTAAGCTAATGACAACTTTGAGTGGACTGTGGAAAAGAGGTTGAATGCACAAGCTGGTCAAAATTGTCAGGAAAGACTTAGAACACTTTTGGGAAAGATGTGTAACGCAGGGAGGCAACTGTGCAGAAAAACATTTAAGGCAATGAAACGATACATTTAAAAAATTACTTCTTTTATCATTTTTAAAATGTATTTGCTGTAATGGAAGTTGAATATCAGAAGCGCTACATTTCATTCCACTGTCTTTAATGCGGACCAAAGTAATTGGTTTCAATCTACTACAAAATGCACAATGAACAAAGAAAAACAGGTTAAAAATTTACTATAAATCCTTTAGAGACGTTAGGAAGGAAAATAAAAACAATAGACAGTCAAAGTAAATAAAATGCACGGTAGAAAGGCAGGTGTTGTTGAGAGCCTGCAGCAAACATGTATGGCAGTAAAACGACACATTTCAAGAATTATTACTTTTTTCATTTTTAAAATGCATTTGTTGCTATGGAAGTTAAAAATCAAGAGAACTACATTTAATTCCACTTCCCTGTGTAACCAAAGTAATTGATTTCTGTCTCCTATGCGAACACACAAGAAACAAAGAAAACAGACTAAGAATTTGCTGTAAATCCTTTAGAGATGTTAGCAAAGAAAACAAAAACAATAGACAGTCATAGTAAACAAAATGCACGGTGGAAATGTACAAAGGCAGGTGCTGTTCAGAGCCTGCAGCAATTGCTTCTACCCTCATCACCTCTGTGACGGCTTAGCTCCTCTCCTTAAGTTCTTGACAGATGATCTGACTTTCCGAGACACTCCCACCAGAGACTAAGGGAAAGGTGTCACTTCTCTCGCCCGGGGTTCTCACAGCAAGCTACACCCACAAGGAAGAAAACATGAAACTGTTTAGGATATAATAAATACTTCCCCATAGCCTGCCGAACATCTGAATTATTTTCTACAGCAAATGTCTTAATATTACCCAATTTCTGGTAATTTTTAAAAGGGCAATTTTAAAAAAACTGTAAAGAGCAAACTATTTTTGATTATGTGAATTGCACAAGACTCCCATATGCGCTTTTCAGATAGAATATGGAATATATACAGGTTTTCCAGAATAGGTCCTTACCACTTGCAAGGGTTTTTGCGTCTTGGCAGCCTGTACTGACTTCACTTCTTAAAACTGTATATAAAATCTTACAGTAAATGCTGGAAACGCCGCGCCCTTCAGTTAAACAGGCAGGTAAATACATTCCGATTGACACGGCTTAGTTCGTAATGTTTCTAATTCAAAAGTATGTTTTACTTAAGTTCTTACAATGTGTGAGATTTTTTGTACACTTTGTCCTTCAGTCTATTACATAAATAAATTTCACAGTGTTACATTTGCGAAGCTAGAGAACCACATCACTAATTACAAGAATTATGAAATACTTGTTCAGAATTACCACATTAGAAGAAAGTGATATTATTAAGTAATGTTTTAGTATACAGAAGAAATTTAAATGGAAAGGGTCATGGTATTTCCAAGGGCAGGAAATTTGACAACAGATAGGTTTAGAAAAATTATGGATAAATAAGGAATACCAAAACAGAGGATTTTGGAAAGAAATAAATATAAGATTGGAAGATATTGAACGACAAGAAATATTCGGTAGTTTAGATGGAAAGAGTTCATTGAGACTTAATAGGGGTATAAAATAGTATGGGGTAGGGAAAAAATATAGAACAACGTGATAAAACAGGTAGAGAAGGGTTTGCTTAGGCTAGAACTGGAGTTATGAATTTAAAAAGATGAGGAATAGGAAATTGTTCAATATGTGGAGAAACAAATGGAGATTTTCATTAATTATTATGTTGTAATCAAACAAAGTTATGCAGAAAAAAACATTTTGCATAAAAAATAGGAAAATTATAATTACGAAAATTTTAAATGTAAAAGGAAAGAAGGATATAAAATGATAGGGAATTATTTAGGTAAAGATAAAGAGAAATGGATAAAAATGACGGAGAGGACGTTGGAAGGAAATATAGAAAGAGATTTAACCTTAGATGTATGATATTTTATGGTTTTACAGTGAGGGAGAGTGGTCAGATAGTTAATGATTGATAAATTGAATAGGGGAGGGAATGCGAGTAAACTGGCATTAGAAACAGGATTATTATATACCAATAACCTGGATGTTAGTTTGTAAGGAAATAAGTAACTGACAAGTCTAGGATAATAGTTGGATGTAGAGTTTAGAATTAAAATACTGTATTAGAGTCATAATGATATGTATTAATTTTATATTATGGAATTGGCGAAGACATAGATCTTATTGTAATATTTTAAATTGTATGTTTATGTAAAGATAAAAAAATGCAAATTCAAATAAAATTCAATCACTCTATATCTACAAAACACTTCCTCTATTTTACCAATGTATGAGCAGCGGCGGAATGCTGTTAAAGCCACCCATATGATTTCTTTTCTTTTGTCAGCTGATTAAAAATTGGGGTCAGAATATCATTTCGGCACATCTCTTCATTTACAGTCTGCTCGTAAAAAATTCGGACCGATTATACATCTTGAGCTAATTGCACATCGTGTTTCAATTTTCCTATCATAAAGAGGGGTTTTTATATGCAATTTGGATTTTCAGAACACCAATTTTATTGTGTGTTTACACAACATTAGGGAGCTACGCCTCGTCTGAAAAGAACACAGGCTGTGAGTTGATTAACCTTTCAGTTGCTGATGAAAGAAACCACGCACAAAAATACACACATGCTACGGGATCACTTTGTCGTGGAGAATGAACTCGTGTACATTTGTAAGGGTTGAGGTTGAACAATTTTGACTGAAACTCCGACATGTGTGTACTTGGAAGGATAAATTACTCTGGATATACTAAGAAGCCCTCTATACAGCTGATCAAAACTTTCATGTTTTAGTTAACTCTTTTAAGTGAATACCAATATTTTATTATATTTTGCTCCTGCATACAGTTTGTGTTATTGACTTTCATCAAACTACATGCAGGGTAAATGAATGATATGCAATAATTTTTCAGTAATAAATTATGCCACACGTAAATTAAAGCAATTCTGTTACTGTTTTAGGAGAAGGAGCAAGTATTAATACTATTTGAAAAGAATCAAAGGTTAAATTCTGTCCAATTTTTATGTATTCTTTAATACGGTTAGACTATTGATTTATCACCGATACCTGAAACGTAAAGAACAATAATAGGCTTAAATGAGTAAATAAGTTAGATGGCAGGAAACTTTCCCCACACCCAGAGTACAGCGGTGATAACATTCCTATTTTTTTCAACGTTGGAGAACTATTGATTTGCAATGGGACCAGCTATTATTGTATGGCTGTTAAAGAATTGCGCTGGATTTGGTGGCAGCAGTGGGAATACTTTCCACATGTCGGAGTTTCCCAGCCTAAGTAACGAAATCAGGATTTTCTACTGTATGCATTTAGAGGTCCTGTGTGTTTTTCACGTTTTAGTACAGCTGACTTTTAATGGGGTTCGGGTTTAACATTCCAAGCCACAGGGACTTGAATAGTCTACTACTGTGGTGGAGAAAAAGAGGAATTTAAGTAAGTGAACTTTGTGTGGAAAAAACAAATTCTTTTCTGTTCATTTTCCTCTCTCTCTTTTTCCTCTCTTTTTCCTCCCTCTCTCTCCTCCCTCTCCTTTTCTCTTTCTGGCCATTTTCTTCTGTTCTCATCTCCTTCTCCCCTCATCTGTTCTGTATCCTCTCCTCTCGCCTTTACTCCCTTTTTCACTCTTTTTAATTTCATCTGTCTTCCTTCTCCCCTTTCTCCTCTCTTCTTTATTTCCTCCTCTTTTCTCTCTTGTTTCCCCTTTCTTTTCTCATTTGTACTCTTCTCTACTTTTTCCTCTTTTCCCCCTTTATCCTCTCATGTCTGCTATCTTCTCTTTTCTTAATCTCCCCTCACACTCCCTCTCTTCTACTCTGAACTTTTCCTTTATTCTCCTCTCTTCTCTGCTGTTTTCTCTCCTTCCTCCTCTCTTCTTTTCTCTCTCTCTCTTCTCTGTCCTCTCTTTTCTTCTCACCTCTTCCCGCTCTTCTTTTTCTTCGCTTTCCTCTTCCCTCCTCACTCTTCTCCTCTCCTGTAACCCCCTACCCTTCTCTTACTTTACTACTTATCTCCTTCGCCTCTTTTCATGTACTCACATTCACTACACACTCTTCTCTTCTCTTCCTTGCTTAATTTTTCATACTCTCTTTTTCCTACCTCCTATTTTTTGCTCATCCCCCCTCTCTTTCCCAATTTTACATTCTCTTTATTCGTTGCGTGATTTTCTTTTTTTTGTCCTTCTATCCGCTTTACTCTCCTCCCATCTCTCCGAACCTTTTCTATCCATTTTCTTTCTTGTTTATCCTTAATTTTTCCCTTTTGTCTTTTTCCCCTCTTTTACTTCTTTTGTCTCTCTTATTCCCGCTTCTACCCTCCCTTGTGCCTTCCTTTCTCTCTTTTATCCCTCCTATTTCCAAATTTATGGTGGCCTAGAAGCTTAGCATCGAAATGTTTCTTAATGCGAAGAAAATATGCAACGTCCATGCTAAACGATTGCATAAATGTTTATGATAAGCTAAAACTTTTATTACATTGCCCATGAACGTATGTTATTCTCATTTCGACTAGTGCTTGCATGGTTAGAATAGAACGAGAAGAAGAGAGATAATAGGAACTGCTGTACATTTACACAATGAAATACTGACTTGGACTAATGCATGGAGACCAGTCCATGCTTCGAGCTAAATGCTAGACACACCAGATACAAAATATAATACAATGTTTTGCGCTGCATAGGTGGAAAAAGAACTCAGAGGAATTGACCTGGGTCCAGTATGACAACGAAGCATTGAAAATAGTAAAAATGTATGGAAGAAGGTTAAAACAAGGCTAGAGAATATCAGCAGGCGGAAAATTGAGGCAGAAATTAACACGAAAGTCTCCTTGAGCCTATGAAATGAAATTAAATTAACCTGAGGTAAAGATATATATATATGCTCGTTCTAGGGAGAAAGGCAAGATCAGGAATAGCCTGGTTCAGACTGTGAGGTTGGAAGCCTAAAAAAATAACGGATAATTTTGGTAGGAGAGTATGCCCATTTTATAGGTATATATTCTGCCAGAATGTACCTACTAGAAACACCTAATTAAAACGCTGTCCCAGAAAAAAATTTATAGGCAATTACAAGTCCACTGACGTGCTGGAATCTCTTTGTGAGTCACGCTAATTGGTTAAATATGGGCATTTTCCTAGTCAAAGTGCGCGAAGCTAGAAGCACTTTTCTGGTTAGAACGCAATAACTAGGTAATTATAAATAATATGAAACATGTTTCAATTCATATATCTCTAAATACCATTCTTCATATTTTACAAACTAAAAAACATATTTGTTATTAATATTGCTTTATTTTTATTATTATTCGTTCCTCTTTCAAATTGTGTATCATACTTAAGCATGTACGGCCTGTGACCCATGTATATTATATATTTGTAATGTATACAGAGTTTTATAACAATAAAGATACATGTACTAATACTACTAGTTCATTTTAGTTGTTTCCTTCATTGCTTGCACTAGAAGTTAAACAATTGTGTTTATTGCTGTTTTAACATTTTATGTAGCCAGCACATTTTTGTTCATAATGGATATCACATCTAAGAAGAGAAGAGAAAATAAGAGATAAATTAAGTATTATGACTCAGAGACAGCAGCTGGATGTAAAGATTGGGTGCTGTTAATAATATAATTAGAAGGAAAGATAAGAATTCACTCAATTTCTCCTTAAAGGAAAAGTCGATGTGACCGAAAACGAAAAACATACAGGAAAGATTATGCTGCCTAATCGGAACCATCAAAATTAAGAACAATTTTGATTTACAGAAAGATTTGGAGACTGCAGGGATGACAGTGCATAGGCGGCTTCTAGATGCTGGAAGGAGAGCTTGAAGACCGGTCAGAAAACAGCTTTTGGCATGTCCTATGAAGAAATGCATAGCTTAGAAAATATCAGAATTGGACACGAAAAGAGCGAAGAGTGGTCCTATTTTCTAATGAAAGTAATTTTAATGTGCAGGGTTTGAATGTCTTGCATGCAAGGAGAAGCGATAGAGAGGAAATCTCGCCTAAGCGCATAAAATAAATGGACATTTTCAATAAACTTTTTTTCTCTCCAGAACTGAACAGTTGGCAGAGGAACTGAACATTGAAAAGGCGATTTTCCAGTAAGACCGTGCCTCATGTCATGCATCTAAGAATGTTAAAGATTTAATGGCAAAAAGTGGTTTTCAGTTTTAAGACTGACCTGGCAATTCACGAGGTCGTTAAGGCGCGGACAGTGTTTAACGGGCGTTAAACACTGTTAAAATCTAATTCAAAGAATAGCTGAAGCTGCAAATTGCACCTATTTGCATTATTTGAAAAAGTTTAATAACGCTTTCCCTTTGATGAGCATCTCCTCATATAGAGAATCTTTGGACGATTGTCAAGAAAAGGACGAGGAAAATATTTGTGCGGCGATGAAAGGGAAAAAGAAGGAAAAAAAAAAAACCTCAACTGAAATGTTTAATGAAAAGTAATATTGAAATTTTGTGAAACAATTAAAAAAATAGAATAATATCTTTGATCACAATTTGTAAAAGGATGTAAGTCTAATAATTCAGTGACTAAAATTCACATCACGTCTCTCAGCACCTCTGAGCGAGTGACAAAACGTTCTACTTGTAGCCTCATCCTCCCTACAGACTGAATTGTAAGTCACTCTTTATAAATGGCAGCAGATAGGAAAGTATGTACAACACTTGCATAACACTATTTCGTACTCATGTTATCACGATTAAAGAAATTATAATTTCTTAGTATAAATGACAACAATAAATAGAAAAAATAAACAAATAATTAGTTTAGTACCCTCTATTCTAATTCACAACGTTTTGTATCAAAGGCGGTAAAGCGGCGAATTTTTCTGCAGTAAAAACAAAAAGAAGTTAATTTATTGCTCCCTTCTGGACTTTAAATGCAAAAACTTTATTTTTGTCCCATAGCGGGAGGGAAATTCTGGTTGCGTGCTTAGTTGTGTATGAGTTAATTTGTTTTTCGGTCTCTGTCTCTTGCACATTCCACGGGGACCTGTGCAAATTACCACCCATATATCCGTGTAACAGGAACAGCGCTTTATGTATATGGGACAATAAAGTCAGTCTTGATCAATGTACTTAGGGAAATATGCTCCTCGTTTCATTTGCTGAATGACTGGTTTGTATAGAGACAAGCATTCTGTTTTGAAAATGTCTAGCATTTATTGAGGGTGTCTCAAACGCTTTTGCCTATAGTCGTATATTTTATATACTACAAAGAGACACCTCAAAAGTAACTTACAATATTTTTTTTAAATCCGCGCGCTAGGCGGGAGAATTTCGGGAGTGGCAAGGAACGTTTGTCTGGGTGTAGTGGCAGCACTGTAAAATGCCTATACGCTTACTTTTACCGCTTGGACATTCAGGCGCCAGTAACAGTGAAGACTTCATTTGCTACTACCGCCGATTGCGAAGTTGGTGCTGTTACCCGTTTTTTGACGGCAAAAAATAAAAGTGTGCAACTGAAATTCATTGCGAGGTGCAGTGTGTACGATAAACACTAACGGTTTCTCATTGCCGTCAATGGTTCATTGAAGAGAGAACTAAGCGGCCGACCCTCCACTTCCCGTGCTCTGAATATTGTCGACGGGGTCCAAAGGGTCATGGACACCGATAGGCGCCTTACGCTTGATGGACTGTTTCAACTTCCTTTTAATATTGAAATAACCCATGCAACGCTTCACAGGATCTGCATCTATCAAAAGTGTGTGCAAGGTGGGTTTCTCTCGCGCTTTCAGAATAACACAAATAGCAGAGAGTTGATGCTGCATTGCAATTTTTGCAGTTTTTGAGGATGAGGAAGGCGGTTTATTCGACCGGGGAAGAGATGAATCACTGGACGGCCGAATTCAAAAGACAGAGTATGGTGTGGAAAGGAAGGGATGAGCCAAGTTGTGGGATCGGCTGGCAAGATCATCACAACGATCTTCTGTTGATCGATTACCTGCCCTTGGGACCACGATCACTGACTTTTGTGAGGTGTTGAGAAATCTCAGAAGCGCGATTCAAAACAAAAGGAAGGGAAAGTTGAGCAAAACAGATAACGCTCGCCCACACGCTGCTCGTGAAACTCGAGCCCTGTTTGAGAAGTTTCGATGGGATGTTTTCGGTCATCCAACTTACTTTGCAGATCTTGCACCGAGCGACTACCATCTTTTTCTGCAGCTAAAGCAACATCTCGGGGAAAGGCGCTTCATAAATAAGTGGAAAGATGGCTAACCATTTTGACGCGACTGTGGTTTAATTAAAAAGAACTATTATCACTGTACCAAAATTATTTAGATTGAAGGAGATTATGTAGAAAAATAATTATTGAATTTTGCTTTCAAAATATACCCTTTTTGAAATATTTGAACGTTTTGTTATTTTAAAAAAAAATGGCGTAACATTTGAGACAACTATCGTAAACGGATTATTCTTTAAGAGGAGGCTATACTTTTTGGTCAAAATTTTGGATCTTTTGTTTTTAGAAGTAATACATTCTATGACTCTTCAGTCAATATCTGGTGAAACGCAAAATGCTAATGAGAGGTTGCATTTGCATATATGGAGAACGTTTCCAAAAGACATTTTCACCTCCAACAGTGGATCAGCTGCTTTCGAATATAATGAGGTGCGTTCAAGTTACACCCAAGTATCTCAGAGCAGGAAGCAGGGAGAAACATGCGGTTTGGCTTAAAATGTGCTTGCACTCTTTGTAAATGCGTGACACAAATGTCAGTACTGTAAATGCACACAATTCTAGTGGTTGCAGATGAAGTGAGGAATGTATTTGATACTTAAAAGAATTGCAACAGAGAGTAATCATTTGCGTGGTGTGACAACCATTGAAATTCATCTTCAGTTGAGTGAGTCATGTTGTGATGATGTTATGAATGTGCAAAATGTGCGTTCATGGGTGAGACAGTTCAAAGAAGGCCAAACGTCATATGTCAATTAAAATATTAAAAAAATAAAAATTATATTTCTAAAACCAGTGAATAATTAATAGGAGTTTAAGGTGTGTTTAGTCATCATTTTTGATTTAAGAAATATAAGATGCCTTACCATCAAATTTTGAATTTTGATTATTAAAAATATAATGGGTTGGTCAATATCTCTTGCTCAAGAACAAATTGGCAGACACCAAAATTGTTGAGACACGTGATTTAACTCCCCTTTTTAGCAAATAGCCACTGGGCGATAATGTTGTAAAATAACACTTTTGAGGGAGAGAAGGGCTGAGTTTTTCACTATCTTATTTTCTTCATTTCGCGAAATACTATAAAATAAACAGAAAGTAGATATAGTAACCAATTTAAAGTACACACATTTCAAAAAGAGCTCAATTTTACTTCTTTAACAAAAGGAAAGGAAAGTGTACTAAAACTTCTTATTGAATACTAATCGAAAATTATGCACTCGAAATAAAATTAAAACAAAGATAAGAATTTAAGATATTAATAAATACTTAATACATTCCATTGTACTGCTGTTAAAAACAATTTCTCTTTTATTTTAAAAGGATATTTTTATTGTTTGTGTGTGTTAGTGAAGTGGATGTTTCAACTGAAACAGTGAGAGTTGAATTTAAACTAACGCTTGTTTACGAACCATTTGAATTCATATGACACTTGATTAAGCGTACTGTTGAAACCGCATCACGTTATTTGGTATATAACTGTTCTTTATGTGTGTTAGCTGAGCGAAACTGAAAAGCATTTGCGTTGTAGAACAAACCAAATCGAATTGAGGAAGTTCAAATTAAGCTTTCTGGGTCACAGCCCAGAGGACTAGCACAGCTTTTGTTTGAGCGAGCGCCAAAATCGGAGCATCCGATCAATACTGGACGCACAATACAGTCTGAAAAATATGGCTGCGTAAACGGAATTAAAACAATTGCGCATCTCTTGTTTTAACTAGCTTATTCAACAAACGACTATCTGCAATGTCGACTGTCGTCTTTTCCTTAAACGTTGCTCGGTACCAGTTCAACATTTAAACATCGAGAACTAAGCTGGAATTACCACTCCAATCTTTTAAGTCGTAAGATTAGACAAACATTTTATTTCGCTTATACAGGATAACCCATTGAAGGAATGCAACATTACACGAGTTTATTATACACAGCCCAGAAGTTAGGCAAAACTCCTTTTCCATCTGGGTGGATACATTTAAGAGTCCGAGAGAAATGAACTTATTTCTGTACGTTTGGGCTCAGTGGGGCCAGTTTTTATTTTCTTTTTTGCCTATTTTGGTTTCTGTTGCGTATTTTAAAGTATACTTTTTTTATTCCTGTCTTGGATCGTTATGGATTTTTTCTGGGATTATTTACGCATTTTAAAAAGCACACAAAGAATTGCAAAGGGAGACAGTTATAAAAATTAAATGGCATGTTCACCTCACAAAAATATCTATTGACAATCTTATTATACATTTTTTATTTATTTTCAGCAGTCAAAAATTGTCTCCTTAACCCCTTCACTTAAGCTCTTTAAATAACACAACTTTTATCAGCAAAATAAACACACGGTTACATCTGGCATAGGAATACCAGGTGATAGAGAGGATGAGGGAAGTGCTGTAGTTTTGAATAGTCCTGGTGAATGTTCTTGTATCGATCTGCGCGAAGCAATTCTAGGAAAATTGTGGTGGAGTTAACTTCTCAGTTACATAAATGTAACAAAAAATTGCAAGCGCGAAAGATGAGAGCGGCACAGCTGTGCAATAAACCGTCTCTACAATCTGTGCAGTACGGTAGTAAGAGGGATACTAACCTGATTCCCCTATAAACTCATAAACAGAAAAATGAACTCGACCAGAAGCCACTGCACATCTTTTGCTCGTTCGCCAGGACTATTCAAAACTAGTCTGTTCTTGGTCAACACTTCCATGATGTCCTGAAAGGTGAATGTTCTGCTGTAATTGGTACGAATTCTTCAAAAATAGCTTGCTTTACATATGCTCCAGTCACCTTAGAGGATTTAGAACTTTCTTTTTCCATGATGGAAAATGTTCTATGACAAGCGGCTTACTATGACAGTTGATACCTTGAAAAAATCTTGTTGATGTAACCAAGAAAAGTAAGCATAAGTACTTTAACTATGTAATAAAGAAATTATTAAGTATCTTTAAATAAATATTTTCATTAATAATGACGATGCTACTTATGCCTATTTTAATTGCATCACTATTTATTTTCAATGCCTTTTTGTCTACCTATTTTAACCAAAATAAATTACTGAACTTCCGGATTCGGAACATTAACAAACGCCAAAACAGAAAACGTATACACTTAAACACACTTTTTAATATAATTTGTATTTTTATTGTTTACACTTTTTGACACTGTTATAAAGTCTTTTGACTGAATAAAGTTTAGTAATTTCTTGTAGTGTGTTAACAAACATTTTTCATGTGACACTGATAGTCTTATCGTCTTTTCTGTGCATTTCGTGCTTCATTCTATTTCTCTGGCAACATATTTGACATACGAATATATCAAAAGTATCTATCGCTTGTACATCTTAAAGGCAGGAACAAACAATACGGTCATAACACTCTCTAGGCTTTCCAGGCCTACTTTGTCATTATCAAAATCAATAATATAAGCCTATTTTGTCGTGCTCTGTGGTTAAAATTAAATTTAAAAGCAAAGCTTTCTCTGACGCTACGGTCAGCATATTCAGTAGACTAAAGTTGTTTGGAGATAAAGATAAAGCGCCCTTAGAAATGGGAGGGATATGAGTGGTAGGAGAGTTATGGTGCACACATTGTTGATCAATAGCAGATTTTAAGTGTTGTTTATTTAAAAACCTCTATCTTTGTTTATATGACCTAGGTGCTGCTGTATTTTTATAGCTTTTCTTATAGCCAGACCCGGTTGTTTTTACAGTTACTTAGGGTTTTTCATATTTTACCATGGTAGTTTTGAGTTTGAAGTAACCTGAAGTATCAAGTAATATTAACAATGACAGAGGTTTTTAAATAAACAAGACATGGAATCATTACTGGCCAATAAACAACGTCTGTGTCACAACCCCCTCCCATTTCTAACAGTTCTGTACCTCTGCCTCACCAGACACTTTCAGTCTACTGTGATGCTGAATGTAGTGTTAGCGACATATATTTGGTTTTATATTTACATTTAATTTAAACCTATTAGCAGCGATTAGCCGGTGTATATGGGGAAGCATCCCTCTCATATTCTACCGTAAAAGAATGAGCCAAACACTTTCGAATGGGTCTAGAAAGCATTGAAGACGAAGAGCGTGCAGGTCGGCTCTTGGAGATGCTCACTCCTGAAAACATCGCTCCTGTGGAGGAAGGAATTATGGCAAATCGGTGACTCAAAGTTACAGAAATAGTAGCAAGATTAGGTCTTTCTAAAACAACAGTTCTTCGAATTATTCATGAACATTTAAACATGAATAAGGTTGGTGCAAGATGGGTACCTAGACTTCTTTCCTCAGTCCAAAAGCAGCAACGAGTCATCTGTTGTCAGGCATTTTTGGAGCTCTGCCGTGACAACGATCGAAGTTCCGCAAACCATTGTTCCAGGAGATGAAACTATGATCTTTTACTATGTTCCCTTATCCAAAAGAGAATCAATGGAGTGACGTAAACCTGGCGAAGCACCCTCTGTAAAGGCCAAGGCCACTCAGTCAACCAAGAAGATCACGACTACAATCTTTTGGGACTGTGAAGGAACCCTCTTCATTGACTTCAAGGAGAGGAACACCACAGTAAATGGGGTGTACTATGCTGGCCTACTGCACAGACTACATGCTTTTATAAAAGAGAAAAGGCGAGTAAAGCTGGGTGGTGGTGTGCGCCTTCTTCACGACAACGCGCCGAAGTATACAGCTCTTGTTGCAAACGAAACTGTGAAGAAATGTGGCTTCAAGGAGATCGATCATCCACACTACGGCCCCGATCAAGCTCCCAGTGACTATCTCCTCTTCTCAAAACCCAATAATAACCTTCGAGGAAGGAAATTTAAGTACAACGAAGAAGTAATGAATGTTGTTTATGTCCGTTTTAGAGACTAAACTTCTGCGGGGCGGGGGATTGTAATGTTAATTCATAGATGTGAGAAATGTATTGCAATAAAGGGTAACTATATTAAAATGTGAAATATAGTTTTTGCCTTTATCATACCAATAAAATGGCTAGGCCGGAAACTTATGAACCTACTCTTGTGTGTATATACGAGAGAGAGAGAGAGAGAGAGAGAGAGAGAGAGAGAGAGAGACAGGTTATAGAAACAGTATCCTAAAAGTGTAAGGGTACATATTTAATTTTTAATCCAGAAAAATATGTGTTGGACAGTGTAATATCTTTAGTGATCTATCTTGCTGGTTGCGCATGCTAGGTGAGCAAGATGGGAAGCTGAATCTAGATTGATTAGTTAGCAAACGTAATCCATTCTTATTAAGATGTTAATCGTTTATCCGGCAGTGATGAATTGGGTTGAATACGAGGATGAGTTAATAAAGTCAGAATTATTTTTTATTTACGAAGTATTAGGTAGGGTCGATATAGTATTTTTCCTAGTTATTCCCATTGAATTGTATGCACTTGGGTCAAAATATCTGTCAGTCCAAGAACACATTCTACGAACATTTTTGACATTTTCAGAACTACCTCCGTCTTTTCACGAAAACCGTTGATGAAGCAAAACTCTGGCCCTGCACTTCGTTTTTGGAACAATGGAACAGAAGAATATCATTATGTCAAGGCTGCATGGAGAGTGAGGCATACCTTTGATGTTTTTTATTGCCCAATGCTGAGCAACAACGTTGCATACACCAGGGCTTGCATTATCATGATGCAGCTCAGGGTGCTTTCGTCGAATGTGTTCGGCCAGGACTCACAACACAGTCTTGTAATATTTCTCATTAACCGTTTATTGTGGAGGGTGTTCATGTTCATAAACATTTCACGACGGTCTAAGAACGAAATCATTAAGATCTTTCTTGACGACCAAACAACCTCGGTCTTCTTTGTTGTCGGAGGACCAGGTGATTTCCAGATGAGATCTCTTGTTTGCTTTCGGGTAACCCTCTTCTGTTCAGGTGTCTCGACTCCATCTGTCACAGACGTTTCTCTTGTGTAAGTGACCATGCAGAATGTGAAGGCACTACAATGGAAAATTTGTCACATTTTCTGGCAGTCTGCCCACTGTTATTCGTCGATCTTTCTGTAAAATAACGGCAACTGTATTAACCATGTAATCACTGCAGTAGTTGGATTACATGGACCGTCATGCTTTGTCGTTGAAATACGGGCCTCCTCAAACTCTACGAACCACCGAAGGCAGAATATCGTCGCCTTCGCTTCCGTATCGGATTTCTGCAGACGGAAGCAAAATCTCAGAGCTGGGTACTGTTCATTGCTAAGCGACTTCATTTTACGCAGTAGATTGCAAATACTCGTTCTGTACTAAGATGCATGTACTGGTTTCCAATTTTTTCCCATAACTTTCTTGAAATATATTGATTTCATATCAATTATTTCATCACCGTATCTGCATTTTGTGACAAAATAATCTCAGTCTGTAATGTCTAGCATTTGTTGCTGCCTTCAGCAATGCAGAGAATAATTTAGCACTTGATAAGCTTGTTAAAACAGAAGTGAGGTGCATTAAATAAAGAAAATAAGCTGTAACGCAGTCGTGCCTTTAATTATAAAGTAAGAAAGAAAAAGATAAATTAAAACGTTACGCTAACAAGCAGCGTTTGCCAATTAATTAAAATAATTATGACGTGACAAAGGCAGAGGTGAAATAGCACTTATAAATAATGACAGAGATGTGCTCTTGGCCCGTAGTATACAGTCAAAATACATAATGAAATTCGCAGCACTTTCAAAGAGAATATAAAAATTGTACATGAGCTGCTAGTGTATATTGGTTTATCTCAAACATGGATCAGTCGATGGAGGAAAAATTAATCATAAATCTGGAATACATATTACAACCAATGCTTAATTAGCGAAATGCAGTGTCAGAGAGGGCAAAAATACGCCAGAGAGAATACTGTACGATAGTATATAAGAGCCAGTGTTATGTAAAGTTGCGTTATTCATACCTACAAATGCACATTGTATGATGTATGTACTTAACACAGTGGTCATTGACAAGGAAAAGCACGTGCAAATATTAAACACCCATTCTTTTGCAAACAACTTAAAGTACACAGAAATGGGGCTGCAATTCTAGGACCAAATATGGTTTAATGTAATAAATTGAATGGGTTTGGAGAGAGGGGATGGTTTTAACTGCGTATAGCATTTGCATTACGTTGTGATGTGCTTTTGCAAGAGTCATAACTAAAGAGCTAATACAGTTATAAACCAAATTGCGTTAGTAACACGATAAAAAGTGTTACATATCGTTCAGAATAACACTAACTGTAAGATAAATATTCCTTTTAAAAATAGCGAGGTAGGAATTGTTCGTTCTCTGTTGAAGTTATGGGAACCCACTCCATGGATTGGTGCTTTGATTCAATATTGACGTATTAACTGTGTTTTTTTATATTTGCCAACGGTGAAGGTAAGAATTATCGTCATTTAGAACCCAGTACTGCCAACGTAAAAGCGTGAGCGTAGCGAGCAGAATTCACAGCAAGTGATGAGGGAGGTAGGGTTGTATATGCCTACCCTGAGCAGTATATGGTGGGTACTAACTCTATTTTGTTTATACCCTTTAGTAATACAGCCTGTCATAGTTGTTTCTTGTTCCACAACGTTGCGGTGTACAGCTTAGTAAAGCATAGTCGTCACAAAACGAAAGTGCATATTAAAAATATAGAGTAATTAATGATTTTGATAAAAAATACCAGAATGTACAGGGTGACTATAAAGTCAACTATGACGTTTGGGGTCCAAATTAGGGGATGGGAAAACACCAAGGAATTGAATCATGTACTAACGCAATTTATGGATTTATGCTACAGGTAGGGAAAGGTACAGCCGGATTCTTAAAGATTTGAATCTTTAACGAACGTGTAAATAAAAACAATAAAGTACTGGTTAACAACAGTACGGGGGAATGAACCATTTCTTTGAGCAGTTTGTCTGATGGAACAAATAAAGGAAGGGTGGGGATGTGTTGAGCATCAAAAATATGGAAAGTCTTAGAGCAAATTGAACTGGGATAAATTTTATTAAGGGGACAAAATACTGAAACACCATGCGCAGAGTCGGTCCTGGTGGTGTAGTGGCAACCATACTTGCCTTCTAAACCCAAGATCGCGGGCTGACTGGGTTTTTTCGGGAGTAAAAATCCTAAGTATGGCTTCCTTCGGAAGGGAAATAAAGCCGTGGGTCCCGTGTCGTACATTTACGGCACAAAAAAGAACATCAATCCTGAAAGAAGAGGCTTCTGAGCAAAATTTATCGGTCGTTTCACGCCCTGAATTGAATGGGACGCTGATGATCTGAGATGTTAAAGAGCGTCCGTAAATAAACTAAATCAACAATGCGCAGAAAATGTCTAGTTTAACCTACAGCCTCAAATAGGTCGGATGTGGGGGGGGGGGGATTACTTAGATGTCTGTGGGAGAAGTAAGAAGTGGTCTCACATGGTTCAGATTAGGCGTTTGGGACTAAAATAAAATAATTATTTTCGGGGAATTAATTCACCCCTGTGAGGAGTAATTTTTGTTGATTTAGTTTATTTATAGGCGCTCTTTAACATCTCAAGTCATCAGTGTCCCATTCAATTCAGGGCATGAAAAGGCCGATAAATTTTGCTCAGAGGCCTTTCAGACTTGAGGTTCTTTATCGTACCGTAAATCTACGATACGGAACCCACAGCTTTACTTGCCTTCCGAAGGAAGCCATACTAGGGTTTTTACGTCCCGAAAAAATCCATCGATCCTGTCCGCGCTTGAACCCGTAAACTTGGGTTTAGGAGGCATGAACGGTTACCACTACACCACCAGAACCGACTGTGTGCGGAGTAAGCGATACCTGAAGGCTTATTCTGGCAGAAAGCAGGGAAACTGAGCTTTTAAGAAATGAGCATTTGCCACCATAATTTATGAACCCCAACAGAAGTTTGAACATCTGTCTGGAAATATTGGTGCATGAG
This sequence comes from Metallyticus violacea, assembly GCA_030762175.1. Taxonomy (NCBI): domain Eukaryota; kingdom Metazoa; phylum Arthropoda; class Insecta; order Mantodea; family Metallyticidae; genus Metallyticus; species Metallyticus violacea. The sequence goes on from CM060841.1 coordinate 70,486,539, forward strand.
AGATGCATACAGAAATCGGGATTGTTTTTGTCGAAGATCCGAAAAAGAGGGCTCTAGAGAACAGAGGGGAGTTGGGGAGGGGAGTAAGCAAAGAGAACGGAGTTCAAGGGTAAGAGTTCTACGTATACAGTAACACATGTTTAGGCCTTTCTTAAAAATTGGTAGGACCGAAGTTCTCTCCGTTAGCCCTGCTCAGTATTACGGAGGTTTGTTAATGTTTATTCATTGTATTGTAAATTTTTTAATATTGCTTTTAACTGTATTAGGAACTTGTTGGCTTTTTTGAAATTGCTGTCAAATAAGGACAATGCTAAATGCTTCTTGAAATCCATTTAAATGAGATGTTGTAAAGGATATTAGCCCTATATGGTACTTTACATTTTAAAATTGTATTTTATATGGAGCACTGAACTACTTTTTCAGTTTCCAAATTATGTTACTGAGTACATTTTGAGGCTCTCTCTGAAAGTTTTGAGAATGAAAGCATTAACATTTTATAAAATTGGATCTGATTGTTGCATCTATTCAAAAGATTCTGCATTATATTCTACACAATGTCTCATTCATGTAACCATTTTGTAAATGTGAAATCCGTGCTTCTTTGATCATGGTGCAAATACATTCTTTGTATGTAACCACAGAGGCTTTAGGGGATTGAAATTATTGACTACGATTTTGGGGGGGGGGTTGTTTGGTTTTGTTAATGAACGCTCTAACATCTCAGGTCTTCAGCGTCCCATTCTATTCAAGGCGTGAAACAGTCGACAAATTTTGCACAGAGTCCTGTTTATTCAGACTTGAGGTTCTTTTTCGTGTCGTAAATTTACGAGAGGGGACCCACGGTTTTACTTAGGATTTTTACGCCGGAAAGAATCCATCGACCCTGGCAGGGATTGAACCCGTGATCTTAGGTTTAGGAGGCAAGTATGGTTACCACTACATCACCAGAACCGACTAGGGGTAAGGAATGTCGCATGGGAACTGTAGGAAGGATAAGGAAAACATTTGATCCCTGAACCTCACAGAACCATAGTTTACTGCGACTCGCTACGGTCTGACGGCCTAAGCTTGCCTCCTTTTCGTAAAGTATAAATTGATAAGGACGGGTAAATCACTGTAATGCTGCAAATATCATTTGAAAACAATAGAAAAAATAGCATGATGCTCTAACCCTCTGAGCTATAATGCCGTTGCCGTTAAAAGCGTTGTTATCTAGTTATTATTGTGCAAGTCCTTTGGCTCTCCTTCCTGTCACCTGCAGTTTGCAGCTCGGAGTGTTTCTGTCCTCCGTATAAGAATAAATGTCGCTGATAACATTCCCCTTACGTGTCACTCTTCTACCCCTAACTCGTCATAAAATATTTCCTGCTGAATAGACAGATTCTGTAATCTAACCTCTCTTCCTGTATTCTCATGTGCAAAAACATGCTAAGAATGATTGCATGTACAAATAGCTTTATGATGCAATCATCCCTGAAATTTATTTCCTCTATTACGACAATATACGGCCTCTGATCTCCCTTAAGCAATAGTTATGAAAAATTAAGCGATAGTATTTTAGGGGGTAATGCAAAAGCAACAAGAGCAGCCCCTCCTTTCCATTATTACAAATACTCAAAGAAAGTGGCAATAGTTTTACTTGTACAAAGCTAATAAAACAAACAAATGAGTAACAACGCTCTTTTTCTTAAATAAAGCATAAGGAACAGGTTGGCAGTTCGTCTCCTACTTTTGACTAGATTAGATACGCTCGTGTTAGTTTCAAGGAAGAGATGTGAGCTACGTACAGCATAATTAGGCTGGTCAGGGCTTGCATCCTTGCACAATCTGACACTATTGCTTTCCTGGCGCTCACACAAGTAACGGCGAACAATTTGATGCCCTGTCGTTGTTTCCTGAGGCGATAGGCACATTGGTGTCCCACGCGGGTCGTTTTCTGGTACAAACGGCTGGCGTGAGGGACCATCATGCATGACACAACAGACTCGCTCTTGTGCCTACGGTCTCAAAGGTCCAATTCTACAATTCTCTACTCGCTGGGGTTCAAGTTCCGCAAGGCACTTACCTTGAAATGCGCTTTTCCCACTGTGCGTCGGCTGATTAAGAACAGTTGATATTTTAGTTTTTGAAGATGAAGAAAAATGATAAAATATTCTCTTTCAGCTTGAGGAGTGCTGAAACGCAAATCTAACAATATATCTTGTAAATATGGAAATTATCTCTAAGAAACGACTAAAATTAGGTATATTTTTTTTCAAGAAGTAAAAATTGTGTTTAAGATCACAAAGGGAAAAAGTATCACAATAGTTACAGGCACGGGTATTTCAGTTAAACTTGCCAAACGCTTGTTAGTTTAAACTTCTTTTTATTTGTTGTATTTATTTACCCTTGCAAGAGTTAAGGCCGTGGAGCCTTCTCTTTCACGCTACCAGACGATAAAATCAGCAAAAATACAGAGTAAATATACATAGTTATATAAAATACAGAAAAATGCCAAATTAAAGATATATACTGCATGCAAATATTGCATATTTTTAAAGTTAGAAAGTTGATAAAGATAGTGGCAGAATTTCAATAGTTCTTCAATAATTTTTCTCGAGTACAAGAGAGGAAGAGAGCAAGCGGAAGATGAAGAAGAAGAATAAGAAGAAACGAGAGACTAACTGATTCCTAGAGTTCAGATGACAATTTATTGTACATTTAAATTGCTTTGTTGTCCGACAATCTCTGACTTTAGGAGGAAGGGAGTTCCAGATTCTGGGATCTGACACGCTGAATGAGGTTGAGTAGAAATGTGTTCGGTGACGAGGGATAGACGGTAAATCATATTCCGGGTTCGAGGTAGGTAAGAAGCGAGATGCGATATACTGAGTGGTGGAGCACGGAAATTTTTTAATAGAGGCGTAAGGGAATGGAAAGTCTTACGTGCATTTAGGGGCTGCCATGGCAATTGATTGCGTAGGGGGCTCACACGATCAAATTTAGAGTGTTGAAGAGGCAACCAATACAGTCCACAATGAGTGTGTTGTAATCTATCTTCCCAGTATTCAGATTTAAAGTGCAATCAAAGTGAGACATAACAAACACTTGAACGAGATTATTTTTGAGTTTTTTAAAATAGTGTTTAACGCCCGTTTTTATGCTGAGACACCATAGGCGGTGGACACTGATGATATATGCGATGAAATGATAAAAGTGGGAAAGGATTTTTCTTTTTTTAAGGAAGGAAAAGTTCCAGGCCTAAATTTAGGGTACCTCCCCGGCATTTGCCATTTATGAAGACTGAGGAAAACCGGGAAAAAGCCTCTGTCAGGAAGGAAGGTCCTGATGGGTTCGAACCGCAGACCTCCCGCTTACGAGTCCGCGCCTTAACGACCTCGGCCAGCCGTGTTTATATATATATATAATATTAATGAAACATAAAAATAAAGAAACACTATTAACAATGTAACAAATTAACACTAAAAATAAAAGTAGATAAAGATAAAACACAGAAAGAGTCACACTTGAAACTGCTATATTTCGAACTACTGCGAGTTCTTCTTGCCATTGAAGAACTCGCAGTAGTTCGAAATATAGCAGTTTCAAGTGTGACTCTTTCTCTGTGTTTTATCTTTATATATATATATATATATATATATATATATATATATATATAGGTTGAGATGTGTTTCTTATGCTACGTGTTTTAATGTGCGAATCAAAAAAGAAAATGTTTTATTGCATGTGTGGGTTTCTGCCTCTGTTATTCTAGATCGGAGTCTATATAAAATCTAGGCTGGTATAATTAATTACTTGTTGTTTATCATGATGGGCGGCTCACCGTTTGAGTTTATTTTACGTTGTGCATGTTTATGCCCTTTCAACTATAGCGTGTAATTTAAGTGGATTCAGTTTTAATTCAAAATTTTAGGTGCAAAAGGAGAAGAAAGTTAGATCTTCATTTATTGTAGTCACGGCGTCTTGGATAGAACGAGGGGTGGCGTGAAAATAGACTTGTAAGTCATCAGTGTATAGCTGATAACTGCAGTGTTTTATGTCTTAAGAAATATCGTTGATGTACAGCATAAAAAGTAGTGGTATGAGTACTGAACCTTGGGGAACCTCTGCCTTAATGAGAGGCCAGAAGGAAAAACAAGTATCAGCTAGGTATTACACATTGTTGACGCTCACTAAGGTAGTAACACTGTTGGAGAGATTGTAGTTTTTTTTAGGTTTTTTACAACAGGAGTATAGTGTCAAAAATTACTAGTCTAGTAATGCAAGTAGAGTTAGTTTTAATAGTCACAGGTTTCACCAATATCCTCCGTCATTTTCAGAAATACCTTGATGGTGTTATCTCTTGCTCTGAAACCGATTGATGGTTGTCAAGAATCAATCAATACACGTTTAGGTAGCCTGTCAGCTATGTACAAAACATTCCAGCATTTTGGACATATGGGTGCTTTATTCTTTGGTATAGGGCGGATAAAGTTCCACAGTGCGGGCCAAGTACTAGTCATATGAAGCGTTAAATATTACTTTAATGTATGTATAAGAGGCAAATTCAGTATTTAAGAAGTCTGAAGTGATTCAGAATTCAAGCAGATATTGTTTTCGCAGTCAATATAGAAAACTAGGCATTGGAATTCTTAAGCACTTAACATAAAGTTAGGTAAATTTAAACACAGTCTATGAGCCTTCGCCCGGCAATTAAATAAGTGACGAGTGGCAGACATAAGAGAAGAGGCTTGGAATGGGGTACATGTGGGAGAAGGGAGCTGCAAATAGAAGAAATGCTTGGAGGAAAGTTGGAAGGAGTTAATTGATATTGACAGGCAGGCACTTGAAGCTGAGTGTTCTAGCAAAGTATCACTGGAAGGGACATGGAGGAGGGAAGCATATATAAATGTAATTATAGGAGAAGACAGAACGGAATGTCCTGGCTGGGTCTCGCGAGATGGAAAGCGCAGAAAATGACGATGATGCAAGGGAAAGAATGTGTCTTGTGTGTGGTAAAAGGAAAATTGGGTACAGAATGTGAAGCTACAGAGTGCTGGAGGTGGCAGATTCTCTCCAAAAGCTTTGTCAGGTCGAGAAGAAGTAGGGCGGCCTGAGTAAATTTTGTATTGCATAAGAATAATTGACAGGGTCTATCCATTTATTAGGGAGATAAGATGGGAAGAGAAAATCACTGGCTAGAGAGAACATAGCATATAAGGTATTTATACATTTTAAATGCACCCTGTTTTTTTTTCTGGTGTTTATATATACGTTATGTTTTGAATTAGGTATTTCTCTTGTTTAATGCCCTGTAACGACAAATATAAAATGCTTATTTATCGCATTTTTCTTTCTGTCATGACTGGGAGAGGATGAGGGCTTTATTCTACACATTTAAGTACGCGAATGTGTTTGTATGTAATTTGCGTATTTCTGTGCTTATTTTCTGGGCATTTCTTATGTGTAAATAACACGAAGGTCTGCTAGAACAGTGCGCGCAGTTGCCTATTCTGGCTTTAGAGTTTAGCAATTCCAATCCCTGTAGATAACTTTTAGAATGGAAATGGAGGTATCAGACATCTATAATTAAATTCAGGAAATACCTCATTCAAATATGTATTAATGCAGATCAGTATAATTTTTTCAAAATACTTTACAAATTTTGTAAATATTTAGATCTGACAGTAATAAAAAAATATGTGTATACTGCATCCAAAAAGGGCATATGAAACATCATTAAGTAATCCGTGTATTTCATGGTTTTGTCGCCCGTTTCACGGCAGCTTCTATTATATACATACATTTCTGTCACGTTTGCAGAAAATGGAAAATATAACAGAAGTTTAATTGCGCGCTATACCAAACTGTAAGCTTATGTGCGAGTAAACTCCTTTAATAAGGTTATTTGAGCTACGGGCCGCGTGAGCGAGAACATTTACTGGGAAGATGCTACCGTTGCAACCGGAAAAAAGAAAATGGAGTAGCCGTTGGTAGTGGACATTTTTATATAAGTATTTATATTTTTACTGAAAGCTTAAAACTGATGACAATAAATAATAATCTTTGTTATAAGAGATGTTGAAAATGGTACCCCTCAGCGGCAATACATTGCCGGCAACTGTGTAAGAAATTCCTGTATTTCATCTCACTTTTCTTTTGTAAGAACTCCACAATTCGGAACACACATCTTGTCATTGGGTGAGCTTAACTTTTTAACAAGTTTGCACACAGTTTATATGCATAAAAACACAATTGCCAGGATGTTTTACCACTTCTCTGCAAAAATACATTTTTACACACACATATCGACCGCCACAGGAGATCGAGGTTGCTAGTGCGCGAACTTGTCAGCGAGAAGCCTGGGGTTCGATTCCCATTAGGATCGTCCTGCCTGACTGAGGTTTACTCCAAATTTTCCTCAGTCCTCATCAATAACAAATGAAGGGGAGTTACTTAAGCCTGGAACTTTTTCTACCATAATTTTTTTTCTTTCCCACTTTTATCATCTCATTTCATGTATCATCAGTGTCGAACGCCTGTGATGCCTCAGTAGTAAAAACGGGCGTTAAAAACATTAAAAAATGTATCGTACATAAAAACCCGTTCATCAAGACAGTTATGTAGTAGTATAACTAAAAGAATAATACACGAATGCAAACCGGATCGACAAAGCCTGCCTCAAATTTGCATTATACGCTCTAGACGACTGATTTCTTCCAGGATGCAGTAGTACTCTTGCCGGACCTGAACTCAAATAACCGCTCTGTACTAGGATCCTGCAAATCAACGAAACTCAATTTTTGAAGTACTTTACAGTGGAAAACTTGGTTAAAAGTTTATTTAGGTATCTTTAATAACAAAGTTTTTTTTTTTTTTTTCGGAATTGGAGGAAAATTAATTTCCCCGACAATTGGGACACCACTTGAATATCTTCAAAACTTAAATTATAAAACAAATCTCTGAAGAGTTCCCGGGTTGTTTAAGAGCAAATCCGTCCGAAATACAGGATGTACACAAATGATTACAGCTGTTTTAAACTTATATATTTTGCTCTACGCTGTACAATATAATTTTGAATCATAACTTAAATTGAAGATTAATTGTGGAAGTTTCAATTCTACATGAGCACATTTTGTTTTGTAGCCACGGTAAAGAAACAAACAAAATAAGACAACTCGCGTGCAAGAAACTTTATATGTCTTGGAAATCGCGAAACATAGTCCAGTCCAGAGGACGTGTAGGCGAAGATTTGGTCTTAACGCTTCTTCTGGTAACAACATTCTTATGTGATACAATCAGATCCAAACGATGGGGTGTTTCTGTAAAGGAAAGAGCCCCGGATAATCGCGTGTCACATGAGAATGTGTAGAGAGTCAGAATAGTTTTCGCGCATAGTTCTACAAAATCTGAGGGGCGGGCGACTCGAGAACTAAATAGTTGCAACATTGACAGTGTGGAAGGTATGAAGAAAACATCTCCAACATAGAGCATATCGTCTGCAATTGCTAAAGGCCTCTACATAAAGGTAAATTTTCCCCATGGGTTGCCATGGTCCGGACGTCTTGGCTTTTCTCCGTTGGCCTCCAGGTCCCCAGATCTGACACCCCGTCAATTGTTCTCGTTAGGGTACATAAAGATCGTGTATACATGCCACCGCTACCTGAGTTGAGACGGAGGATTATTGCAGCAGTTGGATCAGTTACACCAGATATGCTAACATCGTATGGCAAGAAATGAACTACCGGCTGGATGTATGCCGTGTCACAAATGGATCCCACATTGAATACTTGTAATTTATGTTATGGTTAACTTCCATCTTCAATTTAAGTGATGGTTCAAAATTATGCTCTATACCGCAGAGAAAAATATAAGTTTAGAACCGCTATAATCATTTGTGTACGCCCTGTAGTTCAATGTACAAAACATTATGTTATTTTTAAACTAACCTGTTCTTTTGTAGTCATCCGGTAGCATAATTCATTCTTTAAAATTCCTAGAATTTAAGGGCCAAAAGCAAAAGAAAATTACTATATTTTGCATTAGCAGAAAATCATCTTCACGTTCTCCAGTATACAACTCCTGCTAATTTAAAGTAGTTTCCTCTCAGTAGGTTCTAGAACATCAGCGTCTTCATTCTACTGCAGTCTTGCTCAAAGTATGTATTACTGGCTTACATCAAATTGCAAGGTAATCTTTTCCTCTTGAGTACGGTAGGCTTTTGCGTTCTCAACCAATGGAGCCCTGAAATAATTATCTGCGCTCACGACACCACACCGCCGGGGTCACGACATTAGAATACCCTCCGCAAGATCTAAGGAAGCGATACTGCTTGACTTTGAACAATCGATACTACACCTCAGCTAGCGATTTCTGTATATTTGTTAAGAATAAAAGGGAAACACTAGAACGCCTCAAGCAGATCAATTTGTTCCGGCAATATGTATAGTTTCATCCTTTTTATATTTAAGATTGCCTTAGAACAAATTTCTCTTCATAATTTTACAGATTTTACAAAAACGCTACATTGTAAATCGAATGCTTTTTTCGAATGTGAACAATTTTCCTGAAACACCCAAGTGGGGCATTTTGGCCAGTGTATAAATAACACATTTGTTGTTTGGTGGGTGACTTTTTTGAGGTTTCTCTTTTCAGGCTATTGCATGTACTAAAGTGACCATATGACTGCGAATATAAGAAAACAATTTAATAAGGGAATGCAAAAACCGAACTTATTAATTTTCTAACATGAGGCTTACCTACATCTTACTGAGCGTTTCCTCCTTCTATTGACCTACCTCTCTCAACGGCGTTTGTGTATCTGAGCGCTGCCCTGATACGCGTTTTTCGAGATTGTCTACGGATTTTTTTCCTCCTCAGCTCAGTGGAATCTTCGTGAATTTCAGCTTTGGAAATGCAAAAAACTCCGCAGGTACTCAGTCAGGAGAGTATGGAGGGTGGATAAGAACAATAAACTTGTTTTTCGCGCAAAAGTTGCGAACAAGCAACGATGAATTCGCGTTATCGTGTTGTTGACCTAGTACCTATTTAAAATAGATTTAATTTAAACAGAAACACGTAATTTTACATATTAACGGGAATGTTTATAATCAAAATTGATTTACATTTTATGTTTCAGACTGTTTATGTCGTTTTTATAAACTACCATATCCTCGATAAACAAATCACAAAATCACTCTTTACTACCCGCCTGTGGCGCCTCAGTAGTAAAAACGGGTGAAAAAAAAAACTCTTTATTATCGATACCTTTACATCCAACTATTTCATATTCTTCCTCTTTCAGCTTTTCTCTTGCTTTTCTTTGAAATTCCTACCTCGCAATATCAGGAACTGATGAACAATTCCAGAATTTAAAACTGTCCTGTCACTATACTAGATCTGCCATCCCATGTTCCTATTCTCAAAATTCCTAGTTTTGTATTACCTTTCTATTCTACAATTATCTGCATCGATTTTCTTCCCCAGTATATATGAACCATTATAAAAAAATGAAAATATTAACTTCATTATTTTGAATCTTTAAATTTAAAGCAAAAATCTTTAAAATTTTGCCACATATGCCACATGATTAATCTGATTATTAAGGCACAAGCAAATCATAAATCCTGCTTTAAAAAGAATAAAAATTTGGAGTCTTGCCTGAAATATCACAATTTCGGTATCTAGGCTTACAAATGCACATTCCTTGCCGAACAAATTTATAACAATGGAACCTTAAGTCAATATAACATATGCAATGAAAATTTACAATAAATACTTTAAATATTATATTATACTTGGGTAACTGGGTATAGCTTAGGAAGAAAGCCCCGAGTTTAATGATTTAAAATTCAGGAGCTGAGTGTATGCATCCCCCCCACCACAGTCTTCTTGCTATGGGTCGGAGGAAGAAAGACAAGTGTTGTGGACTTGCGATTTGCTGGAGCCAATGGGCAACCAACCTGATCATCACACCATGCTGACGTGGATTCGTAAAAAGGAAGAGAAGGTAATATATGGACCCCGCAAAGCGTAATTTAATTACGGAAAGTGTTTTAAATAGAAAAGTGGCCAAAACACGATGCTCAGGCTTAAAGTGTGAAAATGTAACAAAAGCACACAGGGCAAGAATCTTTAGCTGACGGGCTTAAACTGTGTTCACCGTGTTTCTTTTTGACGTAACTAAGATCAAAGATTTAGTTTTAATATTTGATAGTACTGCTCGATAAATATTTAAGTAGCTGTAGAAACAAACATGCATTTTTGCTATTTATAGTCAAGTATTAAATATCAACAACGCAATTCTTCCAAGTCTTGTCTAAGACAGTCGCTATGCCCGTTGTCTTTGTAAGGGATTTCTTAAGAAACTCCATGTCGGTGTTCCTTTAAAAGCGAGCTATGCCCTGGGAACTTCACCACAGCGTATCCTGACGATTAAGGTCATGTCTGCCAGACTCGATGAAGTGAACACGTTCCTGAGTCATGTTTGTGTGCTTTCTGACGTACGTGCTGGAGTGGAATCTGATTGAAAAGTTTCTGGTTGATTTTCGAAAAAAAGACACTGAAGTGGTACACTCAGACCGAAGTCTTGTGAACCCGCGGTCCCTGCATCCACGTTTGCAGAGATTAGTAGCAAAATATATTTACAGCGAAACAGGTAACATATTTAGTAGTGAAATTGAAGAGCTAAGAGAGGAAATATCTATTTATATACAAAAAAGAGATGAATTCCCACTCTGAGACTTTACACTATAAACAAATAGCGTGCTACTGCGGAAAACGTTGAATTTCTTGCTGTTCATTATGACTGTAGAAATAATTTCAAAATAATGGACAGAAATAGCTGAAAACTTCCATAAACATCATGGGGAAAAAGTACAGCATTCAATATAAACACAAGCAATGTCAGAAGAAATTTCTCATCATCCTCACTATTCCCTTTGTCCTTCTCCTCTTCCTTCATCTTAATCTCCTTTACTTTGCCAGCTCTCTCTTTATTTTCTTCAGGCTTTTTTCCATCTGCAATGGTCTTCATCTCACGTTTCTCTTCTTCTTTAACACCCTTTTCGTCCTCCATTGTTTCTTCTTATTTTGCACTAACCTTTACTCTCCTTTTCAATATTTTTTTTTATTGGTTTATTCATGGACGCTATTTAACAGCTCAGGTCATCAGCGTCCATTCAACCCAGGGCGTGAAACGGCCGACAAATTTTGCTCAGAGGCCTCTCTTTCAGGCTTGAGGTTCTTTTTCGTGCCGTAAATGTACGACACGGGACCCACGGCTTTACTTCCGTTCTGAAGGAAGTCATACTTAGGATTTTTACGCCCGAAAAAATCCATCGGTCCTGGCCGGGTTCGAACCCGCGATCTTGCGTTTAGGAGGCAAGTATGGTAACACTACACCACCAGGACCGATCTTTTTCAATGTGGCGGGATCAACTTTGTTGGAACCGTCACGGGTGGCTGAAGTCGTTAAGGTGGGGACTCGTGAGCGGGTGGTCTGGGGTTCGCTTCCCATAAGATCGTCCTCCCTGACGGCACGTAAAAGAACGTCAAGCCTGAAAGAAGAGGCCTTTGAGCAAACATTTTTCGGCCGTTTCACGCACTGATGATCCCAGAAGTTAAAGAGCGTCCGTAAATAAACCAAAAACTGCTACTACGTAAAAAATGCAATACAACTTTTAGTTTTTTTGATTAAAGTAACAAATTGTCAGAAATATATTCACATATTAGTTTTATGAGAACACAATCGCTTTAGTGTATATCACATTTAGGCAAAAGCTATCGTACAATAAATTATTGCTGCAGCACACGCTATGGCAAGTCTTCTGTCGAATTTGTTTGACAGTTTTCATACAGTATGTTTCAGAAATACTTTAACAAACTTTGGTGGAGAGTTCCTTACACCAAAACCATAAAACAGTTCATATAAACAAAATTTCGGCAATCTTAGTTCTTGAATTATTAGAGAAATTTTACCAAAACAAGAAACAAAACCTAATGAACATTATGTTTACTAAGAAACTCACAATAAACATACAAAATGTCATGCTCTTGTTTCTTGTTTTCTGCATCTGATCATGTAGGATACAATGAGTGCATCATAAGATCGATAACATTATTTGATTACCGAAAAAAAGTTTAATTTTATTTTCGGTTAAAAACTTAAGTTATTAGGCTGTACCTTAAAACACGTTAATGTAAACTTTCATTAATTACTTAAAAACTAAGGATTTCCGGACATAAGTTTATATGAAATGTTTGTCTTGTTTTGGTATGAAGCACCCGTCACCAAAGTTTGTAAAAATATTTCTGAAATAACCTGTATGTGTCAGATTGTCATTATTGTATGGGGCAATATTTTGTTGCGACTAGCCACGTTCATATGTTTATGCATGCACTATTAACACTGTGTAATGTCGGGAGATCGTTTTTACCATACGGTCCCATTATCTCGCCGAAAACAACTTTTTTTTAACATCACATGTTATTTAGGGTGAGCAAGATAAATGGGACGCCCTGTGTAAGAAACAGATGGATATCTGACTTCTGAAAAAATGCAGAAATATGTTGTGACATAGTATTTCATGTTGACTTTAGGATTGCATCAAAGCTAATGTGCAATTTGTGTCAAATTAATATTTTTATATTTACTTTAAATAAAGCAACAATTGTATAAAATATTAGGTCCTTGTGAAATTCTAGTATTATATATAATACATTTTTACAGATTTTGGTACATATTTTGAAGATATTACATAAACATACCAACTCTATATGTCACATTAATAACCACCTCATTAATGCTATTTTTATATGAATCATGACAGGAACGTTAGTGCTATATCTTTATATTTTACCTAAATCAAGTGCCCCTGTCAATACACAGGAAGGCAGCTGTTATAGCTTATCATATGGAGCAGGGGAGGAATCTATTTTCCCCAATTTTTCTGATGTTACTCTCATAGGACCAATTCAACCTGAAAAGACTATAAAACTCCAGAATCACGTTGCAATTTCCATTTTAGCGGTGTTTTTATAGCTGCTAGGTTGGAGGAAAATGGGGGTAACGAGAGTGCCAAATTGCCATTTTAGATTCTTATTGCAGGAAGTAATGAAGTTCTTTACAAAAATCCTTTGTACGGTCTACGGACTATGATCGGAATGTTCACGTTTACACTTTTTGAAGATAATTTCGCGGTTCGCAATTGTCAATAAATTTAAACACGAAAGAGTGTAATTTTTAAACGCAATTTCTCTAGCGGTTTTATGTTCATCAAAATAGCATCTTCTTTGTCTGACAAAAATGTTTGGAAATAAAATAAAACCTTAATAGAAGCTAAACTAATACATAGATGAGGAAAGCATTGATACTTAAGCCCAGGCAATTTTTTTCCATGAAATCAACCTGCTGATAAACGAACGTACATTTAAACCAAGTTTTGCTTGAGTTGGTTCAGGAATTGATAAAAGCTGGTGATAAGTAAACAGCATACTTTCATCGCTTTGACTCTTGTATGTTGTAGTGAACCAAAATTCTTTCAGCAGGAAGAAAGAAACCGCGCTATTTAGTCAGTCATAACCCTTGGGAAATGTGTATTTGAATATGTTTGCGTAACACACATTTAAATCATTCGTTAGGTTATGATATATCGGCGTTCATTTGAGATATCTATTTTTAATTTCAGAGTATTTTTAAATTCAGGTCCATACAACCATACACGATGCTCAAATCCACTTACTTTGAGATGATGGCTTTTCTTTTTATAGTGCTTACGCCATATACCTCTGCCTTGGTCTGCCACTGACAGCCTAGATTTTGATTTGCATTTGTTTATTTATGGACGCTCTTTAACATCCCAGGTCATCAGCGAGAGTCCCATTCAATCCAGGGCGTGAAACAGCCGACAAATTTTGCTCAAAGGCCTCTCTTTCAGGCTTGAGGTTCTTTATCGTTCCGTAAATGTACGACACGGGACCCACGGCTTTACTTCCCTTCCGAAGGAAGCCATACTTAGGATTTTTATGCCCGAAAAAATCCATCGATCCTGACCGGGTTTGAACCCGCGTTTATAGGAAGTTAGTATGGTTACAACTACACCACCAGGACCGACTGCCAGCGTAGAGGATTTACTTGATGCTATTACCCCACTCTCAAACAAGTTTTCAGGTTAGGTGTATTTTATTTTAGGATGTTTTTTTGGTTATTAGCATCGCACTCTATTTAGGGCGTGAAAAGGCCGATAAATTTTGATCAGAGACATCTTAAAATAAACAATAAAGTAGAATATAATAAGTAATAGCAGGAGTTTAAAAATACATATAAAATATAAAGAAATCCCATTATGAATGGCACACAACTGGATTTAGTCAATCCCTCCTGCCCATCTCCTTCCGGTTATCAGTTTTTTCCATAGCTGAACTATCTTACTTTCACCAGAAAGTTACCTAATCCTTCCTCTCCTTGCCTGCCAGCAAAGCCCATCATGACTATTTCCCTCTGTTCGATCCTGTAAAGGATGTTCCCTCCAGTTTTTCCGTATATTTACACTCAGACAGAACATTTGCCAATGATTACTCCTATTCACAGATGGGACAAATTCTCTGCTCTTATTCGTCAGTGATCTTAATCATCCGCCTTGCCCCCCCCCCCGTCTAGGGAGTTTAGTCCCTGTTTTGATGTACTGCTCCATCACCCATTCCAATTTTAACTCCGATTGTACTTCCAGCGAAATCATCTCTCTGCTATTGCGCAATCGTCTGCTGCCTTTCCATATCCCTCAAGCGGGTCCTAAACTTCCTCCATGCGCTCTTTCTATTCCCTTTATCCGCTATCTGCAATGGACAAATCCCTATTATTTCTAGTCCCTTTCTTAATGGTTGCCCAGTTTTTTTTTCTTGTTTTTCATGATATCACAATTCCCTAGTTATAGTTTGGTTTGCATGAATAATTCACAGTCAGTACTTGATTATTCTGATTTTACTCTTTATGGTTTCGCTGTTTTTTCTTAATTCCGCTGTTCTCTTCCTCAGTCCAAAAATTCATTTCAGAAAACATGTCCTCACTGAATCTCTAGGTTCGCAGTTTGTTCCCATCTGCTGCACAATGTCACATATACGGCCGAGGGGTGCATTAATTTAGTAAATGGACAAAATATTATGAGAACAGTTAATTATATTTCTGGAATATTTTATACTTTTGCATAGTTTAGTCGAATCAGAAAGTTCGAACTTATATAAATAAAATTTGTTTACTACCTACGAAGACGGCTTAAAGGGTTTTACCGTGACGCAAACCTCCGCTTATCAACAAACAGAATCATGCTGATCGATCGCGGATGCTAGGAAAAGAACCTAACACTTACGTACTTCCTTTTCATTGGTCACTATAATTCAAACCTAGGCGTTGGTTTACCGTGAGTGGTGAATATTTCAACATAATATAAAGACCACTCCCCTAGGCGGTTGCGAAACTATATGAGGAGGTAATAGAGCCCTAAGACGCGCCTTCTTCTCTCTCGCTCGATGTACCCTGCGCTACTATTATATCTTACTAGATCTTACATTTTACCATACAGCAAAACAGGAATTCTCGGAGCAACTGGCTGCAGGCTGCAGCGGAGAGAGCGGAAGGCAATGACCCTATAGCTAGAAAATAAGGCGTTCAAGCGCAATGGCATGATAGCTCAGACGGTTAGATCGTCATATTAAAATTGTGAAGGTAGTGGTTTCGAATCCTCACGTCCAAATTTTTTTTCTGTTGGAGTTAAAGAAGATTTGCCTCATTACAACGATTTACTAGCTAACACAGGTACCATGCATACAATGAGACATAAATTGATATTTACGATTTTTTTGCTGGAATCAAAGAATATTTGCCACAATTACAGTGATTTATCCGCCCCTATCAATTAATATTTATTAAAATGAGGCGCGCGTAAGCCGTCAGGCCGTAGCGAACCGCAACAAATCACCGGTTTCTAGAAACCGCTAACCCGAGGTTAGCGTTAGTGTTTGTGTGTGTATGTGTATGAAATAATTGCGAATTCCAATAAGAGCAGATTTGTCACCGCTACATTATTTTACCTTCCTACTTAATCGCATATAATCCTCTATCAATATATATTTAAAAGTTATCGAAGACAATGCGTAGGTTACATTATATTTAATAAAAAAATAATACATGTAACATTTACACTTTTACAAACGGCCACCAACAGTAATTCGGTTCTCTCCGCTGTTATTCGGGTCTGCAGCCTGCAGCCAGTTGCCAGAATTTCGTTTTGCAGTATGGGCAAGTGAATTTACTTGGAGGTTTGCAGTACACCTACAGCCATGCAGCTGAAGTAACAAGAGGCCAGTTTTTTGTGTGTGAGAGAGAGGGGGGGGGGGAGGAGACTGGCTTGAAGGAAATGAAACGCTTTTGCAAACTGTTGCAAACTTAAACTATTTTGGTTTACTTCCGATTGCCTCTACGCTGGTGTTACGTGGGATTTCTTCACTAAGATAGGTTTCCGTTGCGAATGTGCAAGTAAGCAGAGGACAGACATGTGAAAGGATTCTTCTTCCCCCGCCCACTTGCCACATACACTCACGCCAAGTGCAATACAGCGCCCTTTCTTTTTGTTGTACTCCTCTCTAGAAGATGCCACACAAGTAATTGAATCCCCCCACATCATCGTTTCTCGCACAGCTGTCAGCTAAGGGAGAAATGTAAGGGATCGGTGGTATGTGCCAAATCCATTGCAGACCAGAGACAGAAACAAAAGTCCGTCATGCAGGAGCTGCGTAAACTAAGTTAATTCCTCAGCAAGTACAAGAGTATTACAAGCGCTAGGGCAGAGGTTACATATTGAGCTTACAATAATTGGGAGAAAGCGGTGACTCGCGCGCGATTTTGAAATTTCGGTTGTCAGGTATACGTGAAACTGCACTGTGTGGTTTTTTTATTTCTTGTCATAAGAAGTCCTATCACAATGAAATTCATAGTCCTCCATTACATTGGCATAATTTTCTAGATAGTGGTGGTGACTAAGTTTATACTAAAGATTGTTTTTACAAGATACTTTGAGATGTCTGATCTGAAACCGACAACTATTTTGATCAGCTTCTACTTCCGTAAGATATCCGTAACGTGTCCGGTATAGTAAGAAACGTGAACATCTCCTCACTAGTTAAGCTAAAAATATGATTTTCTTGTGTAGGAACTCTCCAAGTTTTGTAACAATGAAAATTATGATCCTCGTGCGCCTGCGCGTGGTATAACAACACACAGAGTTAAAATGTCGGAAGCATTAAGTGAAATGTCGTTATTGGTTAGCGGAATTAAAGTTCCCAACTAATTGCAGTGCAAAGAAAACCCAGGCGAATGTTCCAGAGCATCATGCCATTGTGAAACGGCATAATCAGCTGTTAGAAAGAAGGGAATTAGGAGGAGAGAGACAGATCAGTGTCTGCAGCTAAAAGTGAAGATGTTAGGCAAGCATTTTAACGCAGCCCGCAGAAATCAATTCGAAGGGCCAGTTCAGAACTGGGCATTCCAAAGTCCACTGTCCACAATAATGTCTGTAAAAGATATCGACTTTCAGCATACAGAGCTGCAGCCAAATGATAAACACAGACGGGCCGAGTTCGCCAGTTCATTGTTACCTCACATTGATGATGACAATGCATTCCTCATCATGTCGCATTCTCAGATGAAACCACCTTTCACACGTCTGGTATAGAAGATGGGAAGAAGGAATGTGGTAATGGGATACGAACGTGAGAGAACGTGTGTGGTGTGCTTTGACTTGTGATTCTGTGATTGGTGCTTGCTTTGCTTTCCTTCTTTTTATTCTTTCTTCCTTTGCTGAAAGCTCAGTGACAGGAGGAACATAATATCTGGCTATTTTGTTACCATTAGTGTAAGAAATAATCACATTTCGTATTGGCAATCACCACTTTTTCCCCCGCTTCTTAACACAGAATCTGCTTCTAACAGTTGATTATGTCATTTCACAAAACTCTACCTGTTCATATATCACGCGCAGGAGTCATAATTTTCGTTGTTACAAAATTGCACAAGATAAGATGAAAATAATATTTCTATACTACCTGAATGAGGAGATGTTCATATCGGCAGTGATTCTAGCGGACACACTATTAACACAGATGGTTTATCCAGTTTACTAGTCTAAGCGATTGTCCCTTCTGTTGGTTAAATTGAAAGAATTCGTTAGATGACAAAATGATATGGGAGGAAACTAATGTGTTTCTTATTACCTAATTGTACAAGTGTTCCTCTCAACATGGAATGTCGCCGAATGGAAGTTACGTAAAAAGCAAAGTGTTTAATTTACATTTTATTCACCGAAAGAACCTATGTATAAGTTACGAGCAGTATTTCTTATCCCAGCCGCTTGCAGAAAAATTACTTTTTCTTGCGACTTGTTAATTCTTCCGTACATTTTTGTTATTCTCGTCGTTGTGCAGTTTCGATACGCTTTCCTGCATTGCCGCATCCTTATTGTGTGGGGCTGCTACGGTAGAACCTTTGTTACATAAAGATTGCTGGGAGCCCAGCATTGATATTCCAGTCACATGACGACCGGGTAATCCCAACTTTATCGCAGATCTGCACTAGTTCATCTCAGGATACAGTGGGTGCCGTATCGACCGACCGTGTGCCGCTTCATTTGCATACGAAACAGGTGAGAGTGGCGGGTCGCGACCTTCTTGATTAGGGTTTGCGCATGCGCTGAGTACCGCACGGTGGTCTGGCTTGTAGAAAAATGACGGTCTTCACTGCATCTTCACTAATGTCCAGGTGTTTGTAAACTCTCAGCTTTAAGTGCCAAGTTTCCCGAAATTTTCTCATCCCAAACATTTTGAATTTTAATTTGGAATCGGAGAGGAAAAATTGAAGATTACGATCGGAACTGGAACTATGAGTGTATGCTCTAATGATTGAGCTGTTAGCCAAAACCACAAACTTCCTCCATCTAGGTCCCCATACCTATAAAGTTCTAAGGCATATCGTTGGATTTGATTTTTAAGAGAATACTCAAACTTTGGAGTATTTTCGTTCAATTATAGTTAACTTATATATGGTTTGTGTCTCTCCCTTACCTTGCAATTTTATGATTCTGATTGAAATTTGCCAACTATGCGTCAAAAGAGTCGTAACAAAGAGCTAAGGAAAATAAAGCACATTTCGGCCATGTTGAATTAAATTTTTTGATCATTATTTCCTTTATATAACTTACCATGAATTAGCACGTGCTTCTTGGATTTTGTTTCCCGTACTTTTATGAACAAGTTTGCCAGAAATAAACTCAATAGTATGCCGTTTGTTATATCTAGCATTCTCGGCCAATTCTCCGTATCTGAAAAAAGAAATTATTAGTGTTTAATTACTGAAGCATTATACACAGCGGATACTGGTGACACATGAAATGAAATGATAAACTGGGATAGAATTTTTTTTTTATGAGAACTGATGAAAGCCTGGGAAAAACATCAGTCAGGGACGACGTCCTGGTGGAAATCGAACCCCAAACCTCCTGCTCACGAGTCCGTTATCTGAAGTGAAATGCATATAGCAGACATGCCACGTAATATGCTCTAGGATCAATTGACTTTGATAGCACCCTCGACAGTCCCGGAAATTGATGCACAAAATTTCTGGATGGTGGTCAACTGATTTCTAAACCATTTCTCAAACAGAAACTACTACAATTTCTTGAGATTTGCTGGAGGAGGGTTACGGTCTCTTAGTTTGTTTCCAATACAGACCACAATGGTTCGATAATGATAATCATCTGGCGATTGTGCAGGCCAGAGAATGTGTAATTTGGTCCTCATGTTCCTCAAACAATTCCAGCTTCTGAATGGGGTATTATCACCTTGGAAGGTGGCATCCCCAGCTGAGAAGAATGCCTTGATACGTGTTTCTATTGTGGCTATTTTCTAATGAAAACGCTCTTCCTGTTCATCACTTACAGCACCCAAATTTTCGGGAATGAAATGTAAGCGTGAATGAAGGAAATTCACTTTTGATGACATTTTACATAACATTGCAGCAATGTGTCCAGATAAGGTTCATGTTTGATCCTTTCCACTGCTATGAAACCATTCTACCAGTGCTTTGAAAGCACGCCAGACCACACATTTGTTAGCTTACTTCGGCTTTTAAAAACTTCCTTATCTCTGGTCCAACGAAATACCTATCTACCTTTATTTTTGCATATATCAAACTGATGAATAAATTGTGCCCTTTCCTATAGACTGCAATTCTAAAAGTTTCAGCAAGTATATTATCGAACCCAAGATCTCTGCTTGTTTTTTCCCCAAATTGTAATCCCGCACTAAATCATCTGAACCTTATTGATCGACTGTGCAACGTTTCTAGTGGTGAAGAGTTCGTAGATGAATCACATGAGCTTAAGGCTTATTTGAAGCATCACTTTGAGTTTCTTTAAATGACTTTTGACGGAGCTGGCACTGGTAAAGTTTCACTAAGAGGGACTGGTCTATGCTGATGGCACATTCGGATGAATAACGTTGAAATTTGTCTTCTTGATCAAACCTGATACTTATACCATACAGAAATAAGTCATTTATGTGATTTTACTGTACCATCATAGGATAGGTACGGTGAATGAAAAGGTTTTTAATTTTCCACATAACTAACCACATTCTCAAATTAGTTGTACAAGAACGAGTAATGTAATAATGTTTTGGGGCCCGCTTTTTATCTTGGTCACCAAATTTGCAACCAAAGTAGTGGAAGTAACTTGTTTTTATAATTTTATACTTTTTTCCTTTGAGATTTTGGTGTGAACTTTCCATAAACATAACAAAAATTATCTGAATTGATAACGGCACAGATGTCTCTCACTTTTATTTGTGTTGAACACAGAAATAAAGTCACTACACCGACCAGCAACAGCACTACAGTGCTTCAAAGCACTGCAGCACTATACTAAATCATCAAACCAAATGAAAGTTTCACTCTGATCAATTTTAAAAGAATCAATAGCATGTTTATCTGTATATTTCCCTCAAGATTTACTCCTCTTTGCAATACAAACATCCGCTCCGCGCCCCAATCGCAGTGACTTCTAGTAGCAAAGTTGAATTCACCAAATTCACACTATTAAACTTAATACTTGTTTTAAATTGCATATGATTTATTTAGGGTCATTTTACAAAATATAACAAAGTCTAGCCATAAGTTCTGTTACAAACTTTTGATCGGTACTGTACCAGATGTTCGGGCGATCAGATAACGCTCTTGCAGCTAAACGCAACCTTATACATTGTTGACTGTAACTGCAGCTAAGTGAACACGCTAGTTAAAGGTTTAAGTCATGGATTGGGAGACTATGAAAACCGTGTTGCTGTGATAGCCCTACATACGATCGGAAACTCGTCACCGGAGATTTTCAAGTCCTTTAGAAGCTGAAAATCAGTAGGACATTTGCGTACCGCATCATTGAGCGCTTTAATGAAACTGGTACACTTGCTGACCGATCAAACTCGGGGCGTCCGCGCTCTGTGACGACCAGCAGCGGCGGCTCGTATTAGGAGAAATCCAGTGCGGAAACAAAGTGATGGCTCGTGAGATGGACATCTTCCAAATTGATCAGACAAACCTTGGGCTGAAAGCTTATCGCCGGGATACTGTACATTTCTTAACTCCGACACTTAAGTAACAGATTGTGCTGAAATGCAAACGCCTACTTCAGCGTTAGGCTAACAACCGGCACAAAAAAAAAAAAAAAAAAAAAATCATTTTTACCGATGACATTTTCACAATTGAAGAGAGCGGCAACCGCCAGAATGACGAGAGTGTATGCCAAGACATATGAAGATAGTCCCAGAGATCCAGAGCCACCATCCCGCCTCAAAGATGTTTTGATGGGGAGAGAGCTACGATGGTGTCACAAAGCTGCATTTCTGCCAAAAATGGGTTAAAAACAAAGGACAGAATATGTGAAACAATCCCCCTTGAGCCTGCGGTGAAAGACCTGAACACCACTTTGTTCAAGAATAGGTACTGGATCTTCCAGCAAGATTCTGCACAGTCCATAAAGCAAGACACACTCAATCTTGGCTTGAGAAAAATGTTACGGATTTTATTGCTACCCCAATATCATTATGAGTCTCTCAAGCGATCCCTGGAGTTAGCAGTGAGGAATTTCCTCATGGAGACAGAGCGTGCTGCTATTGATGAATGACCTGATAATCTTAGGTCCTGTATCAGTGCAAATGGGGTATTTTTGAAAAATTATATGTGCATTTAGCACGGAATACATTACTGTATCACTATAGTTAGTGATATTTGAATTAAGAAAACAGTAAAGTACATTGTTGCTATTATAAAAAAAAAAAAAACCTTGTAACAGAACTTAACTGCTGGACTAGGTATATACCGTATATACTTTTGTCATGATCGGAAATGGAATGCATATAAAAACTAAGACCTGGAGAGCTAATTTAAAGGGCTTTTCGGTTTCTACATGTCAAATATGACAGCCATTATTGTCCCGTAGGTAAAAATAGCGTTCTCTAGTGATAATCTTTGAATATATTTTATAGGCTGCACATAATAAGATAATATCTGTAATTGTTACAGTCTTGTTTTCTACTGTATAAAAATGAGGCATACTAGCTACTTTCTTCTATTCCTCAGGAATGATACACTTTTCCCAACATATATTAAACGTTGCAAATACCTCATTTTAAATTCTTCTAGTGCATATTTCATAAGCTCTATATTTTCACAGTCAATTCCTGGTGCTTATACTTTGAATGTCTGTGTGAATTTGTAATACTTGCATTTCGTTTTTATCAATGGCTGTTAATGCGTCTTGAGTAGGGTTAACATCCATTTCTCTAGTGTTTGTTAAACATTTTTTGTACTAATAAGGGGCTCCCTCAGCTCAGATCATTATGAAAGTGTTCGGGAGTGGAAAAAGTTTGGGACCATTGCACCAGTAGATGCAAACTCCGATCGCGTAGCGAAATGAGTGCACGGTAGAAAGCATGGCGTATATCGGGCACAGTAGTTCAATAATTTACTTTCTCTTCCTTGTACTCCATCGTTACCAGCTTTGTGCAGCAGCTAATATGTCAAGTGAGTAGAGTAAGAAGGGGGTTCGTAGTTCTAAGTTTAATTGCACACACTTTTTATTCGTATTAGCAGCTAATATTTTGCACCTATATATCTGCTGTCAATATCTAACTATTCATAAAGTTTGAGATAAGTTTTCGAGATGAGCATCCTGACACTTAAGACCAGTCTGAAGGAACCACATAAGGAAAAGCGAACACATACAACATTGCCGAAGGTTGCAGACTCATGTCAAGTCCAAATATTCCTTTTGTGACGGATGGGGTACGGTTTCATGTGCCAGTCTATGCCAACTTCAAATACAGTAGGTATTGAGTAGAGTCCTTTGTTATTCTTTCAACAAATTCTAAAAAGGGAGTGCGATACCGTTTAGTTTGAGAATAATTTTACATTTTTAATTGAGAATGTGGTTTATAACCGCATATTCAAGGAGCTACTTGAACTAATTGACGATGTAGTGATTGCTTCACTAGAAGTTCAACTTTTCCTTACACATATACAGGCAGATTCTGTGCTGGAGCCACGCCTCCTCTCGAACGGCAGCGGAGAAAGCCGAGCCCAATTCCATGACTTTAACATATGTAGGCGAATACTTACCATATACCATATCGGCCTGATAGCTTAGTTGTTAAGCTAATGGGAAAGTAGTAGATTGCAACCCTTCCTGGCGCTAATTTTTGTTTTTAATGTTTATAATTTGAAACAACGCTTAGGTTGCACATTTAAGTTAGGTTAAAATATGCAAAACAGTATTAAAAGATTTTCCCCTTTGATTATTATTTCCTTTACGTGTTACAGTGCTACATTACAGTTTCCCATTTCATATCCCCGTATACTGAATGTGATTAGCGAAGGGTTGCAAGTTTCCGTGCGTTACGACTGCTCTATCAGCCTGCATTTGTTGCACACTACACTTGGGGTCAGATCTCTCCGTTGCCTTTCGTGGAAGAGACGTGACTTCCAGTACATGATCATCTGTCTGTAAGGGCAAGTTAAGCACACATCTATAGTATTCATATCCAGCTTCTTCATTGATCTAAGAAGTTATGGTTTTCCTGATCACAAGGTCTACCTCTTCAGACATTTTCTATTGGGATTATCCAAAAGACGTGTATAGAAATTGTCTTAGGGTACTAAGGAAGCGAGCAAGGATTCAGACAGCCGTTTTGTGGACACAATTCATCAAAGCCTCCTGGATCCAAGAGAGTTGAACCTGGCATCTAATCCTGCAATCAGCGTGGGCCATGTAGCAGGGAAAGAGAGTGCAATGTAGGTCAGCTAACGAGGGAGAAGGGGGCAGTAGTAGCAATCGATTGTAGAGACGGGGAATCGCCATTCTCACGTTTGCTTGTACCTTCACTGCGGGATATCGTAGCTTAGCAACGCCATTCAAATAAATAGAATTTAGTTCTTTAAGTGAGGGCAGTTGGTTATCCTCTTCAACACAAGTTAAACTTGTTTTGTATATTCCAAGAAGGCTTTTGTACAGGTTGCCAGATGAAGGCTGTGGAAGATGCATCTATAAATTTTAAACAGAAGCTTACCATTTACCACTTCCTCTCTATTCCGTCCTCTGAGGCCCGTTTTCGCTTCATTAGAACCATGTTCATCTCCAAAGAAATTATGAATAAAACTTAGTGGTCTCTGTCACCACGTACGTTTGTTCTGTCATCTTCACGTAAGTCATTTTTTCACTCATTTGCCCTCTATTCCGGAAATCTTGCGGCCCAGAAGTAAAACAATAAAAATCATACAACACAATGAACATTCGATTAGAAGTAAACTATTTCCTGACTAGCCTGTCACACACTAAATATATCGATTCTTCTTTTCCCGCTGTTATCGGTTTGAGTCACCAGTGGCTATGATTGTTCAAGACGACTACACACTCAGACTCCAATGCAGGTATCGATAGTACACAAAATGGAAAAATGTTGAAATGGACTATGAATCACATGGGTTTGTTTATTTAGTTCGTTGCAGTTACG
Organism: Metallyticus violacea; assembly: GCA_030762175.1. NCBI lineage: Eukaryota > Metazoa > Arthropoda > Insecta > Mantodea > Metallyticidae > Metallyticus > Metallyticus violacea. Next base: position 70,511,625 of record CM060841.1, read on the forward strand.
TGGTGTATTACAGTGGTTGATAATTGAAAGTAAATCAACACAAGCATGTTATTTCTTTTGCCTTTGTTAAGTTAATATTAAACCAGGAACTTGTGTAATAGAAAGTATTTAGTACAATAGGGTCGGTCTTGTGTGTCTTAATTATGGCAGTGTACTGCATATTATCATATTTAAATGACCTAAAGAGCATTTATTAAAGAAGGAGTGGATCAAAAGTATACACCATTCAAAATTTGAAATTAACGATAAAACCAGTTCGTACCAATATTTGTGCTTAGGGATGGCTTTTTTCCCTATGCTAAATCTTGTAATCTAACATCGTATGTGACATTGAGGCTTAGCAATGAAAGAAGAACGCATGAAGCGGGATTTGGGGCGAGATGAATGAAGTTATAATGAATGGTGTGAGCCTGATATTATAACATATTTAGACTCCTTTGCAAGTGAGGTTATGCAAAGACAGGTAAACCTGTTCATAACTATTGCCCAGGAAGACTATGTCCTTTTTATTAAATAGATTATGATACACGTGATGCTGCCCCATCAAGTAGGTTTAAGGTGCCTAGTAATTTGGAAGTTAGTGCATTTGATAAATATGTGTGCTTGCCTGTGGAGAAGTTTAGTTCGATCTTGGAATGCAGCGGAAGTATGGAGCTAAAATGTAACAGATGGAGCAAAGTGGATAATTTAGTGAGTTGCCTTGTTGGTTATAATAATAATAATAATAATAATAATAATAATAATAATAATAATAATAATAATATCAGCACTCATCCTGATATTAAACTTGCTATAAATGTATACCCGGAAGGAATTTTTTATGATAAAGAATTTGGTAATTTAGATATAGATAAAGCTGGTAAAACAAAATTTGCATTAGAACAATTGAAGCTTTCATGTGCAAATCAAATTAATGTTCAGCAGAGCTCTTAAAATGAACTGCAATTTTTCTTACACAAATATACGGTAAGCTGTATTTTGCATTACATTATCTTTTGCAGTATTATGGTTAACATTTGTTCTATTTATAGATATAAATGGCTAATCATTTTATATTTGTGTGGTTTTACAAAAGCCAAAAGTTATATCTAAATATAGATGCACGTGTGTTCAATTTAGCACTGCAGTAAATTTGCTTAAAATAACTTTTATGCATGTTACAATGATGCATGTTGTTGATATAATTATTGTTCTTATTATTTCATTACTTATTGCACTGTAGTAAACGGTAATAGACAGTATTTGACTAACCATTTTTTGTACATGGATAATTTTATATAAGTCGAATTCATATTATTTCATGTTTCGTTTACATATGGGATATATTGTTAAAAACCATAAAAATAGTTTCTACTCCTCTTGCAAACTGCGTAAAACTGTCTTGTTTACAATTAGCAATAGAAGGACATGACGGCCGCTGGGGGCTGGGTAATGGATTGATCAGGCCTTACATACTTCTAAAGAAAGGGCAAATCTTTGGTACATCAATAACAACGGTTGTAAAGCTAGTAGGGATATCTTATGTCAAAACTTTCTTCTGGTAAACATAATAGTCTTTATTCTATCACTGTCATCAGATTCCTCCAGGGCTGTAAAATGCGCCTCAACCAATGATCTAAGCTCTTCATCGAATTAACACTTCTTTTCACAAGGACTTTTCTCAGTTAAGGGAACAGATGGAAGTTCGATATAACCAAGTCAGGGGAATAAAACGGGTGTGGCATCAAATAGTACCCAAATCATTGATTCTTGTGATTGCGGTAATACATTTGTCAGGGCGAATGTTGCCTTGATGCAAGGCGACGTTTTTCTTTGATAAACTCTGCCTTTTCTCTCGTATTTTTGTCTTCAACAAGTTCAAAAGGCTACCATATTACGCTCCAGTGGTAAATGTTCCATTGGGAAGATAATAAATTAGCAGTGCATCTTTGGCATCTCAAAAAACCGACGCCATGATCTTCTCAGCAGATTTCACACACTTGGCGATGGAGAATCGCAATGCATCCGTTGTTTAGACTTCTATTTTGTTTCGGATGTGTATTGTTCATTTGTTTTTATTTCCGGACGTTGTTTACTATCTCAGGTCCTTAGCGACCCATTCAAATCAATTTTCAGTGGGCACAGCAAAAATTATATACCATTTCATTTAGATACTGAATATCATAGTAAATTAATAAAAATGTTCTTGACTAAAATTGCATACTTTTGTGTGGATCACTAGTATTTAAGACATGGACAAAGTATTTAAATGTTATATTAGAAAAATTACCCGCTCCAGAAAAGATGCGTGGCAGTTTTAATACAATTAATGGACTTTTTTATATCCAAAATATTTGTTTACATATGCAATGTTCTCTAGTACAATACAAGTTTTTCAAAATGTGTAGCTTTAGGCCATATATTTTCACATAGTTTAACAATGCTGCTGAGCCATTAATGTTGTTGCCTAACACAAGTAGTAACGCACGCATGTTATGCAATTAGCATTTTTTACAACTGAAAGTTTACCGTCGGGCTATACCAGTCTGTTTTGCTTTACACGTTTTAGAAATTACGTGGATTTCCCTGAAATTTTAACGACCCTCACTCATACTAATGAAGTTGGGGTATTAGAGAGAGAGAGAGAGCGAAAGAGATAGAGAGATTAAACCGCTTTTCCTCTTAGTAGTTTTTATTGTTTCAAAAGTTTATAAACATATTGCAAATATATTTTATGCCATCGTCGTCGACGTACATGCTTAAGTATGATATGCAATTAAAAAGATAAAATGGAAAACAAAACAACATTAATAACAATAAACAAATAAAACTTTTAAAAATTGAAAGTACATTACTTACAGATTTGAGTGGAAACAACTTAAATATTATTTATACTTAACATTAGTAATTACGTTCTAATAAAAATAAATTTCTTTGCACACATTGGCTAGGAAAATGCGCAAATTCAACAATTAGTTGATCCGCAAACAGATCCCAGCATGCCAATCGACTTCTAATTACCTTAATTTTTTTTCCCTGGAAACAGTTTTTTTTTCAGATGTTTCCAGTGGGTACATTCGGCCGCAATATGTACCCATTCCTTATTCTCTCTATAAAATGTGTAGATTCTCCTATCAGATCTATCCATTATTTTTTAGCCTTCCAATTTCCCTGTTTAACTCAGGCCATTCTTGATCTCGGTTTTCTCCCTAGAACGAACATATATACCTCTTTTCCCCAGTTTAATTCAGTTTAATTTGATAAGCTCCAGGAGACTTTCGTGTTACACTCTGTCACGATTTCCTGCCTGCTGATATCTTCTAGCATTTTATGAATTTTCATAATTTTCATTGCCTGGTTGCCATATTGAATTATTAAGGCCAATTCCTCTGAGTGCTCTTTTCACTTCTGCAGCTCAAAACTTTGGTGTTATATTTTGTATCTGGTATCTATAGAATTTAGGGTAAAGTGCGGACTAGTCCCCTGTTTTAGTCTAAGTCTGTATTTTACCGTCCTTGTTTTATAATAGCTGTGTCTTCATAGCAACCCACCTCCCTCATAACCCTAAAGTTTGACATCCCTTTGGGGAGCCAGAGAACCCTTTTTCAAAAATCGACTTGAATTTTATTTACATGTTCAATTCTTCCCCATCCCTATATTTCACTTCCTTATAACAGAATAGACTTAGCATTGTACATGCTCTCTAGGTATCTACTGGAATACCTAGAACGCGAGTTAGAACACGTAGTAACTCGTTTAGTTGACCTCATGCTTTATAATTAACAACACATAAGTGCTTATTCCATTTCCCATTCATATTAAAGATTACACCTAAATAAAAAGTGTTTTACATTTTGTATTTCTTGTCCACTGTAGTACCATTTTTCATATTTGCCGTACACGTAGCCATTTTTAAATGTGATTGTTTTGGTTTTGTTAGCATTTATCACGAAACCGAATTCCAGGCACTAATCTTCCAGGATGATAATGTCTTTTTGCAAACCATCTCTTGTTAGAGGTAAAAGAATTAGATCGTCAGCACATAAAAGTATAAATGCGTGTTCCGTCCATTCCGTTAAGAAGACATTGGAGATACCATCTGTAAATATACTAAACAATAGCGGAGATAGAATACATCCCTCAAGAACTCCTCCTGACATTCCAATATATTGTTGTGGTCTATCTTAACACCGAATTGTGTCCATTCTGGTCATGCATTGTTAATCATACTTGCTCCTACACCCAAGAACGTGGGTTTATCCTGGCCAGAGTCGATGGATTTCTTCGAGCGTAAAAATCCTAAGAAGGGAAGTAAAGCCTTGGGTCACGTGTTGCAGGTTTACGACATATAAAGAACCTCAAACCTGAAAGAAGAGACCTCTGAGCATTAATATATGGGCCGTTTCACGTCCTGAATTGAAAGACCGTCCGTAAATAAACCTAATATAATATCACCGAATTTCACATCGCTGCATAAATGAATTAGAGATTTTATCATTTTGTTGGAGACACATTTCTGACACATTTACCCATAAAACATCTCTCTGAACAATGTCGAATGCTATTTCAAAACCAACAAATAACGCTGTATAACTTCCTGAGTTTTCTTTTTAAGTTAATATCTATTAGCGTCTTTAAAACGAATAATATATTATCCACCGTAGAAAACCCTTCCTTGAAACCTTACATGTGCGTATATTCCGTTTACTTTTTGATCAAGAGAATTGTTTAAGCTTCTCCAGCTTACCTTACATACTGAATAATGAAAATGCAATATTTCACAAATATGGCCTCTGGTGGCATCATTCTTCAATGCGGATTACCTTCCTATGCGAATTAAATATGGTCGAGGTATTCGGCATTTTTAATAATATTCAACGTCATCATTGTTCTAATTTTTAACAGAAATAGCTATTTCGAGAGACATTTTGTTTAGTTAGCTAAACATCAGAAGAATGAGCATGGATATGCTGGGTGGCATGACTTCAAATGGCTGACCAGCCAAAAACGGGTGTTGGCTGAAGAAGAAGTTCGCTAAACAGCTCCCTTATAATCAAGACCTCAATGTCTCTTTAGAGGGCTGGCTTATATTATAAATCAATTTGGTTTCTAACAAGAAGCCAAGTTTCTTTTTTACTGTGTATAATGCGAATGAAATAATTTATTTCCCTCAGCCCGTCTCCAGGGAACAAACTGTCACAAATAAAGGAAACTGTTGCTATGTCTACAACTGCAGGTTTTTTGGTTCCTGTATAAATATCCCTGCAAAAAGACAGTAGCGTGTTTTGTGACCTGGTTGCAGAATTTACAATAAAACAAAAAGCAGGTAATTGGAACACAAATAAATGAAATACAACCCAACATGAATAATTGCGCACTGCAAAGTGATATCAGTAAATTTATTACTACTGAACGTCAGGGGTCCAATTTCACGAAGGTACAAGATTACATTTCACAGGCGACAATGTTTATAATTTATAAAAGTTGTAATTTACAAGTGTTTCACAAAATTAGATTATATGCAGGATACTGGTGAATTTAAAGCCAATTTACCTGTGTTTTTATTACAAACGTAACAAAATTGTGTAATATGACGGAATAAATAATGCCGAGCTTTAAAAAGAGTAAAAAAGAACCACATTATACATTTAACTCACCTCTGATCTTCACAGAGTACGAATAGTTGGCTAACATGTTTTGTGATTCACAACAACGGCAAATCCTTTGCCAGTTCATTTCATCTCATTTATCATGAGTATCCAGCGCCTATGGTGCCTTAGTAGTTAAAACGGGCGTTAAACATTATTAAAAAAAAAACGTGGGCAGGCAACAGTCACACAGGTCGTGATACCACCATACCTTGCTCGTCGGACATAACGGAAGGACATTTGCCATTGCAATAGGTCAATCTGAATACTATCTGACTTTGGATTTCCCGATTCCAAAAGCAACGAGAGGGGAGTTTGAAAAAACATATTTAATAAGAGTGGGGGGTCTTAAGATTGAAGCCTCGATATTTGTGAGTCTTTTGTCTCTTGTGATTGGAATGAATGAATAGTGTTTAACGCCCGTTTTTGCTACAGAGGCACCACAGGCGATGGACACTGGTGATACATGAGATGAAATTATATATTGGGAAAGGGTTTTATTTTTAAGGAATGAATCGTTCCAGGCCTAATTTTAGGGTACCTCCCCGGCATTTGCCATTTATGAGGACTGAGGAAAACCGGGAAAACACCTCAATCAGGGAGGACGGTCCTGGCGGTATTCGAATCCAGTCCTCCTGCTCACGAGTTCGTCACCCGTGGCGGTATTATCATTGGAGAAGAACTGAGTTCAGTTGGTAGAGCGTCAATCCGGAAGGCGGAAAATCCGTCTTTCGAATCTCAGTCGTGACCGGAGTTTTTTATGTGAGATTCTTAATTTTCATTTTATGTACTACACACGGTTAGTGTGAAAACCAATTTCCATTTACGAGTTGCTATCAAAAGGTTCCCGGACTTTTCTGTTATCTACTTTTGACAACATTTGCTTGGAAATTGTCTTCTTAGTCAATAATGCACCTGGTCCCAGCGTTTCTGACACTGTGTAGGCGGCCTCAAAGTCATTGTTTGCGAGTGAATGTAGAACCTTTTGTGACACACGCTGTATCTCGTTCACGGTGCTGAAGCTGCGACCTTTGAAATGCATCTTCATCGTCTGAAAAAGGAATAAGTCCGCAGGAGCTGATTGTTCACCCACGAACTCCATAAATAACTTCCAGAGATGTCTTCCACGACATTCTTCTGTTTTACCACTCGAAACATCGCCGTAAGCAGGTTTGATGTGTCTGTGGCCGATTTCCCAAATTTAATGCAAATTTTACGTCTTTTTGCAATTTGCTGTTCGTGAGACATTTTCAATCATCTGCTCCCTTTTGCAATAGCTCCACTCAGCACCGGAACATGTAAACTAAACGCGCAAAGACACATTTCTAACTTTTACCAAAAGCAAATGATAATTGTTAACAATTTCCTCAAAAAGTGAAAGGATTTACAACATTTACCTGTTCTGTTTGGACAATGGGCTCATTTATCAGCGATTGTTACTTTGATTGTAACAGAAGAACGTACTTCTGAAAATTTCACTACGATAGCTACCGACATAAAAAACTGACACGGGTGACTGAGGTCGCTAATGCACGGATTCTTGGACGGGAGATCTACTGCACGAATTAGGTAAATTAGACTATTAAAAAATAGGGGTATATCTAAAAAAACGAAAACCTAAATTTAAAAGCGCTCAAGCGTTTAATTTTCTTTGAGTTGTTTCAAAATAAAATAAAGGGACATATTAACTCAGTATATAAACTGTAATTATAATTATACCTGTATTTAACAAAAGCATTGTACTGAAGCTAGCAACTGTAAAGCATTAATCTAATGTGTGTTTGGGAATTGTATTTGTAATGGTAGAGCGTTTGTGTCACATGTTTTACTACAATAACATTTAAATTAAATTCAAAAGCCACTGAAAAAAGATGAAAATTTCCATTGTTTATTGTTGATTGTTTATATTGGGTATTTGGACCTACATGCTGTTCAGTACACAGGTACTTATAGAAAAAGTATTTACACTTCAAATCAAATACATTTTCGGTTTTCATTTAGCACAAACACTTAAATATGCGCACCCGTACACGCATACATGCATAAACACCAAGTGATTTTTCATTCGCGGGATCGTTCCATATGCAATTGACCGAACTCAGCATTTCTTGTCTTGTTCCTACGCTTGAAAGCCAGCTGGGGAGCCGGAGGGGAGGTAAGTACGAGTTTTAACTCTAGGAACGTACGGACGTGCTCTTGTGTGTTGTTTGATAATTTATTAAGTATTCATTAGACGGCGTAATATAATCTATTAATTCAGATATTGTACTCTCGAAAGAGTATTTCAAGATATTCAACTTCCAAGTGGAGGTTCTATTTGCAGATTGGTAAATAAATTTCTTGAAATGTGGGAAGTAGTCTTGGTAAAATTTGCACACAGCCACCTACAGTACTCACAGAAGAAACGTTGATAACGCTGAACATGTTCTGAAACGTACCCATAAAAATCACTTTGACGTTTTCCTCTGTACAAAGCTAATGAAGTTAAAAGCTACTATACTGCAAGAATTTAAACCGGGTGACCCTGCATCCAAGATCATATTTTGTGAATAGATTTTGAATAGCGTGCATGAGGGAGAAATTGACCCTAATCTAATTTCTTTACGAACGAATTTTAGTTCCACCTAAGTGTGTATGCTAATTCACAAAATAACTGGTACTAGAGTTCAGAAAAACCTAACCTCCTTCGCGAGGAAACCCTGCATGATGAAAATATAGGAATGTGGTGCACCATTAGTGACGAAAGAATAATAGACCTTATTTTTTTTTAAAGAAATAGTTAATAGGTATGTGTAGAATAGTTTTTAACCTCCTTTCCATGAATTAACTGTGAGAGAATGGGTTCGCGACTTACCAACAGGACTCTGCAACTGAGCTCACAGCCCATATCTCTTGCATGCAATTCATGAAATGTTCCATTTGTTGGATCCATTCATTACTAACAACATATGGCCCCCCGATTTTACACCCTGCGATTTTTACCTCTGGAGGGCATTAAATGAAAAAGTGTACAGGACAAATCTATACACATTAGATGAACTGAAAAATAGCATTCGTGTCTTATAGTGTAATGGTTAATTCCATTAGCCCTTAAGAAACTTTTTAGTTAACGGGTATGAAATAACACTAAGGAATTTATTGTGGTGTACCTTAATGCCTCTTGGAGTCACTGGTGATCACATAACTCGCAGCAAAGAAAATTTTCTAGGTAAACTATGGTATCACCGCAGAGAATGGGTAATTGAGAAATATGTTTATTTAATTTTTATGTAAACAAATGCAAAGGTAAGTGCATGTGTACTATTGGCAAGCAGCAATTATTTAATGTGACAATTAATAACATTATAAGTTTATTTGAAGCAGGCACCCCATATTACTTAAACATTTTCCGCCATAGAATTTTGTTAACCCTGAACTACATACATTTGTGAATAAAAACAGTTGAAGGATAGTATTCCTGTATTCTTCCATCTATTTTCGTAGTTTCCTGTTCGAAAAAATATATTTGGATTAAAAAGACGATTACAGTGAAATCTACTTAATTTTTAATCTGTCCAGTTTGCTAAGGTTGTTAGCTGTACGGTGTTAGGCATGAAAACTATGCTGCATTTACTTAAACAAATATATAATTAGCAAGAAATGCTAATTGGAACCTGTAGGGTGAAGCAAATCATATAACTGCATGAATGAGTCGAACTAAACCCTCTAACGATACGAACGAGGTTTCGTGCATTCGGTTCTACATTTATAGTAAGTGGAGCAATAAGAGTGTTTAGTTCGACTCAATTATGCAATGCTTTCAATTATATAATTAGCATTTAATTAACTGTGGTAATCAAACAACAAGTTTTAGGTTAATGAATTCAAAACAATACTTGACCATAAAAAACTTCTATTACGTTTTGCATACTAGGCGTACTCTAGCTGGTGACGGCCATACTTCAATTACTTCTGCTTTTCCCATCTCCCAGCTTTGATAAGCGTTTTAACATCGATTTCAGAACCTGTTCATGCGGGTATCACGACAGTGTACATTCATTTGCAAAGAGTTTTAGACAGTTGACTCTAGGGCATCGTATGTTTGTATGTAAAGATTATTTTAAATGCAAATCAACTCGTCTTGTACGTATATATTTTTTTTATTGATTTATTTATGGACGCTCTTTAACATCTCAGGTCATCAGCGTCCCATTCAACTCAGGGCGTGAAACGGTCGACAAATTTTGCTCATAGGCCTCTCTTTCAGACTTGAGGTTCTTTTTCGTGCCGTAAATGTATGACACGGGACCCACAGCACTTGTACGTATGGAATTCATGTAAAAAGTTCCTAATTAATTGTTCCTTCCATATTGTGCGGAAAATTGAAATTACTGGTTCATTGCAAAACAAAAGAGTCTGTCAATCAGAAGCTGCGTAAAATGAGCGTATCGCATTAGGGAAATAAAATTAGAATTCTTACAATGTGTAAGTATTATAAAAGAGAAACCACATTTTTATATTTATTACTATTATTGAGATTAAACCACAAAAATTAATAGTATACTATTAATTAAATGAAATATATGACTACTGATAGTCAAAATTATACTGTGTGAATATTTTAAAACATTTTAAAATATAACCATATTTACGAATTAAGCCCTTGATACCATCTTTACATTCACTAAAATAGAGAGAAATAACAGAAAGTTTCGAGTTGCATTATATATTTAAGATGTTCATATGTTTGAATAAAAAATCATACGTTACTATTTTAAAAACAATTGAAATGTACTAAGCAAATATACACAGTCAAAAATATACATTCGAAAGTTCCATAGATTTTCATTGACTTTGAAATTTAATTTAAATATTTTTGTAGTAAAAACGTGTCATAGAGCACTTTTACATACAAATATAATTCTGAAACACAGATTAGCGTTTCACATTAGTCATCTTCACGACGAAGCTTTTGTTAAATATAAAACATATGAACCGTTATAAACACAGTTTATATGCTGAATTAATTAGTTCTTTTAATTTAAGACAGTAGAGAGAAAATTAAACTCAAGAGCGCTTTTTAAATGTTATTTTTCAAGTATGCCTCTAGTCTAAAGGTCCGGTTTCCTAATTTCCATAAATCATTTTCAATATTTTATTTAAATGGTCTATACAGACTTTTGTTGTGAAAAAACATTGCTGCCGCTAGAGGGATTTTTTAATTCTAGTTTTCTTAATCCAATAATCCGAATTCCCTGATTTTCAGGCACTATTTTTCTTGTTTTATTTAAATAGCTTCGTGGCGAAAAAGCAAATATTGGTGTCGTTAAATTTTGAGTTTCAGGTAAACTCCCACTTCAAATAATCTGATTTCATTGATATTTAGAAACTATTTTTCTTATTTGATTTAATTGGTAGGTCGAGTTTTGTTGCGAAAAACAAAATGAGCTGCTGGACGTGAAATTGGTGCTGCTAGAACTGTTTTTAAATTTTGGGTTTCAGGTAAAGTTCCCTTCTAATATTCCGATTTGCGACATAAATCATTTATCATTAGAAACACAAATAGAAATGACGATTGATGGCATTTAAATGCAATATATGTATAAATAAATTACATATTCTTTCTTACAAGCATAACATTAATAACTAACTTATATTTTGCTCGGAAGAAAAGTTTAAAATCAAGTGTTTGTGCACTAGAGGTGTTGAGGGGACGTGAAATTGAACAGAAACGCAATGACCTTATGGTTCTTGCCAGGCCCGGATTGTAAAATAAACTCGTAAAGACTACGAAGGGAGAAACCGTTACTCTTTTGTCATAGTTCGACCCTTAGTTCCTTACTCAAGGACATGTAAACAAGCCTTGTTGTATGTGTTGTGTCAATTCAGTTCAGGGAACTTTGAAGAAGTTATGCTAGAGGCGCGAAATAATTCGCCAATGAAAGAAATGCCACAAATTCAGGAAGAAATCGCTCCCATAATACTTGAAATATTGTAACGCGTAATGTTCATGGCATCATCGGACTTTGCGACTGATATTTTTTGATAAAAAACAGAGATGGGAAGCAAAGACAGTTGTGGGCAGTTTTTTCGGCAGATCGCATAGTTTTTAGGAAGTCGTAGATCAGGCAGTCCAGGAGACATTTATTATTACAGTTCTTTTGATAGCGTACATGAGAACAGTGCTTAAATAAATTGTGCACTGAGGGAAAATTAATAACTTCGGTAAATTGTTTAGATAAGAAAAGTTCCGCCAACTATTTTGTTGAATCGTGCCTTGTATGCAATATAACTTGATCCGGAAAGGAGAAATTCATTATTGAAGAACTTGTGTTCCTCGCGATAGGTCTGTGTAGATCACGAACTGCGCAGTAGGTAGACAAACTTAAATATACATTCAAGATTTCCAAAAAAAACATCTTTAGTAATTCAGTGCCAACGCGAGTGTTGCCTAGAAAATATTGAAAGACACAGCAGAACTTCCTGATGTCGCAGTGGTTATTCCGATCCATACTATCGTCTAAAACAGAGTGGAAAATAATGGATCATTTTAATGACTAACAGTTAATTGAACTAGTCCCTTACCATATTCTACTCGTGGAGCGTCGAGGTGTCACCCAAACTACACTAGCGTCAATTTCGTCATAGCCAGAGCGGCGAAGGAATATTTCCCTCGTCATGATCAACAGTGGCCCCTTACGCTCCCTGAGATAACCAAAAGAACCATTAAAGTCCTCCCTCTCCCATTCCCCATGACGAAAAGAACATCGACCACGCATGCAATTTCTTCTTAAATAATTCTCCTTATTTCACCATTAATCATTTTCCCCTTTAATTGGATATATTAATTAAACACTTATTACATCCAAATTAATTCACAATCCATCCTATTGTTTTACGCTTCAGATTTCACTGATTTTCAAAAATTATTTTTCTTATTATATTTCAGTGACCTATATCGAATTTCATTTAACAAGGTAAAATTGCGACCTCTAGAGCGTTAATTTAATTTCGCGTTAAACTGCACTCCTAATGGCTTGATTGCCTTGATTTTCGGAAATTACTTTTATCAATTTATTTTAAAGAAATATGCCGAGTTTCGTTGAGAAAAAACGAAAACTGTGATTGCTAGAACATTAACACACACACACACTTATACATTAATCAGTTCGATGAAGATTTGAGGAAATTTTGCAAAAATTACAACAGCAATAGCTAAATTCTTTCGGAATTCGCTAAAAGCACAGGGTAAAGCGTACAGAGGACGAACTACATGAAATCGTCACAAATCTTGAACGTTCTCCAAAACGTCACTTGTAAAGTTAGCGGAAGAATGGGTGGTTTCGGAATGTAAAGGAAAACATAAGCAATGATATTAGAAACATTATGCAGATCGATTCGTAAGCGTCTGTTAAAAGTTTTAAATTCATACCTTAATGAATTTTTATTAGTGCTAATGACAGGTTTATTTCTAAAATGTTTGATGCAGTTAATTTTTCTAAAAGCACTTAATTTACTTTGAAAATATATCACTTTAATTATCTCCCTAAGTGAAAGTCACGCCATACAAAATGATAACAATAGCATGAGTTGTTAGCTATCGCTTTAATTTTGGCGTGTCGGTCAGACAGGAAGATGAAGTGCAGGTAAAGGGGTGGCCTGTCATCACGCCCTCTACCGTAATGGGACACACTCGATCCAATATCACTCTTTATTACAGGACGGATGACCTACGCCCATGATGGGTAATGTGATACATTGACACCCCTCTAGATGCATTTAATCAACAGCAGTAACACGATACTCCGCTCTCATCGCAGATTGCACCTTCTCTTAACTGATATCTGCACAATATTTCAAGTTAGCTATTACACTATGTAAATATGATGAATAAGGTAGACTATAGCTTAACTTGTAAGAATTTGACCAACAATAACACGATAAAGGTGTTTTAATTAAAACAGTATATTGCATAACGATCATCTAATGGTAGCTATAAGTGTATGGTGTGAGTTTAGGCGAGCATACACTTTTTTCTACAACCAGTGATGGTTAAAACAATATATTTATTTAGAAACACGCGATATTACTAATATTGACATTATGGACCTATGAATGATGAACAAAACACTATCGGCGTAGTAGTTTGCTTTTTGCAAGATTGTGATTTTTCAATTAGTATTTGGTGATTTAAAAAGTCCTTCACGCAGGAGCCGCGTAAACTAAGCGAATTCCTCAGCAAGTAGAATAACTTTGAGAAAGAATATAAAATATAAATTATGGCATTAGTAATTATGAAATACTTTATGGCATTACTGTGTGCTAATTAAAAGAACAACTTTACTATAATACACTATTTAAGTGCGTTTGTCTTTTTTTTTTTTTTTTTTTTTTTTTTTTACCCTTCAAAATCACTTGCAAACAAAAGTATATAGAGATATTACTTTAATTTTCCAAAGTAAGGGGATCAAAATTAGAATTCTTGCAATCTATAAGTATTACAAAGAAAAATAAAAAATAATTTTTATTATTATTATTGAAATTAAACAAAATTAATGATATAATATTAATTAAATGAAACTGATAGACAAAAGTAAAATAGTTTCTGAAGTGCAAATAAATTGACGAAAGAAAAAATAATGTTAAATAAGTTTTAAAAAAGGAACTTCTTTATTGATTATCTTTGCACAGTTAATTAAAAATCGGGATGCTCAGGATTGAGAAATAGCAAAAGTCACAAGGATGTAACACTGACGTCCTTCTTCCAACGCGGTTGCCACTGTCGTGACCATTGTCGCCTAAATGCAAACACATGGACGACACGCTATGGTAAAAGGGAGCAGATGCTAAATTATAAATATGATCTAACGCACCTCATGTCAGGAACAGGTTCTATACTTTGTATTTCGATATAAATAAACAAATTGCTGGTGAGCGTCGTTAGTTTGCTGACTGAATGTTTCATCTGATGTCTTTTATCGGAAAAAAAAGGAAGAAGCCGTGGAGTTGTGCTTCTTTTGGAACGAAGAGGACACGCAATAACAGAAACGTGAATGCAATTTACAGAAGATAACAGCTCCACTACTACAGGCCTGAAGGAACAAAAGGAAAAGAAAACAGCAGAGAAGCAAAAGAACTCGGTTGCGCTTTGGAAAAGGTATATAAAACAAGATGTCTTTTTACCTCGTTATCCGGAATGTGGTCCTACGAGGAGAACACAGTAATCTAACGCGGCAATGCTTAACGTTAACACACGTGCGACGAAAGATCCTGCACAACATCTTAACAGCTTTCTCACTCTGGAAAATGCCGGGAAGAATGTTAAACACAAAGCAAACTCATTGCAGACTGCCTTTAATACATTAAATTGAACTCTAAATAAGCTGAAAATGTAAATAAATTCAAGTCGGTTTTTATAAACGGGTTCTCGGTCTTTCCAAAGGAGCATCAAACTATAGGGTCATGGGGGAGTTTGGTTGCTATGAAAATACGGTTAATATACTAGTCCACACTTCGCGCTAAATGCTACAGACACCGGATACAAAATATAACACTAAAGTTTTGGGTTTCAGCGGTAGAAAGAAGACTCAGAGTAATGACCTTCCAATATGGCCACGGGGCAATAAAAATAATAAAAAAATGGAAGAAGGTTAAAACAAGGCTAGAGGCTATCAGCAGGTAGGAAATCGAGGCAGAATGTAACATGAAAGTTTCCTTGAGCCTATCGAGTGCAATTAAATTAACCTAGGGTAAAGAGGTCATATATATGCCCATTCTAGGGAGAAAAGCAAGAACAGGAATGGTCTGATTTAGTTTTGGAAGTTGGAATGCTCAAAAAATAATGGATAGTTATGGAAGGAGAAACTGCCCATTTTGTGGGGGATGAGGAATGCGTACATATTCTGACCGAATATACTCACTGGGAACATCTGAGAAAAACGCTGTTTCCAGAAAACTTTTTAAGACAATTAGAGGTGGATTAGCATGCTGGAACCAGTTTGCGAAGCACACTACAGGGGTGAATATGGACATTTTCCTAGCCAAAGTGCGCGAAGCTACAAACAATTTATTTTCTGATATGAACGCAATAACTATTATAATTATAAATAATATGCAATATGTTTCCATTCATATTGTATATCTGTAAATACCGTTCTTCCCATTTTTTAATTTCTTCATTTATTTTGTGACATTAAAAATAACGTCTTTTTGGACGGAGTAACCTGTGCTGAAAAGTGAATTTACAACATCTCGCCATCATTGAATAATAGTAATAATTAAAATTATAGTTCCTATGAACATTAAGTTTTCATTAAGTTGATTACATATTTTAATAAAGCCAATTATTAAAACAAAAAATTTAATGACTATGTCAAGAATCTTTTTCAAGCCAAATACATCAAATCAAATCAACTTTAATTAATATTTTAATAAATTCAATAATACTTATTCCTTCAAAAAATAAATATTAAAATACTATAACATAATAAGTTCACCCTATAGTTTCTATTGATTAAACCAATCGATTCTCTACGACAAACGCAACGGTGGGTACAATCACTGAATTTTGATGAAACATCGAAACCAAAACTATACCAGAGGAAGGTTATGACTATGGTGGCTATGGTGGTTTGAGGCTGGTTTAAAACACTACAATCTTCTGTTGTGGCGAAACAATTCATTCTGAGAAGTTAAGAAAATAATGCACTGGCCAATAGAAAAGTGGTTATTTTTCTTCGCCCGATTTCGCAGACAACACTCCAGAAGGAATGAACTGGACAACGAAAGTTAAGGTTATTCAGCATATTCACCAACTGACTTATACTCTTATTGTACTTATTTATAAAGAAAAACCTGGGGAGGACGTTTTGTAATTTCATCGTTTCTAGAAGTCACATTTTAAATCGAAACATCATATATATATATATATATATATATATATATATATATATATATATATATATATGTATATATATATATGCTCAAGATGTTTATTTTATGCCGTTCTTGAGCATATTGTGTGCTGTTACATATGCATAACTGCTTCTCAGTTTTCTTGCTAATTGGTTCGACGTATCGCATAGTAGCAGAATTAATGTCTTCCTGCGGTACAGCGTGATCATTTCACTAGACACTCTTTGACAAGGAAGCTCCAGGGGTTGAGTGATTTTTTGTCTTATAATTTGAAATAGTTGCTAGGGAATTTACCACTGTGTCTACCCAGTGACCCAGGTATTATAGGTGAGTGAAAGTATTAATTATAACATTTTTATTTAACTGTCATTTAATAATTGTATTATGTTTTGTTAAGAAATTTACACTGCTAGGACAAATTGTTACATAAGGTTACTCGTACTTTTGGCAAGGTTTTAAACTTCAAGAATTTATTGTACAAGGTGTTCAGAAAGTCACTGCGCACCTAGACTACAGATGCAGATTAAGTTGGAAGTTCGAACCAAAGTAAGGTATTTTTTTTTCTACATTGAATCTTAACACAAGTTAGCACACTTGATTTTTCATAGATGCATGATTGTTTTTTAACTCGTTCTATTGTTGTGTAACATTTAACTGTTTAGTACAATTATCAGTTGATAAAAGCTATTGAAAGTGATACGTGTAGTGTTTAGATGCTCAATTAAGTTTCAATTATGGTGCTTTCAATTAAGGAACGTATTTTTCTTGTTGAACATGTCTTTCGACAATACACAGATTTAGTGCAGGATGCATTTGCTGAAAAATTCCCAGAAACAAACGTACCTCGTCGTAATGCAGTTCGTCGACTTCTTGAGAAATTTCTACAGAGAGGCTCAGTGTTAGATGCCGAACAAACCGGAAGATCACCTAAACTGAACGACATTTGTCGGACATGCGGACATTTCTGACTCTACAGTGGAGCCCATCAGAATCATCGTGCAAGCGGGCACGGGGTTTGCAACCGCGTATAAAGCGGCTAGGAAAACATGAAATTGTTGCGGTATAAAGTGACAGCACTGCAAAAATTGAAAGCTGCGGACCATGAAAAGCGAATCCGTTACTGCGAATGGTTTGCATCTTTTATTGAAAGGAATAACATTAATCTTGTTCATATCCCCTTCTATACGGATCTGGCCTGGCCTGGTCCCACCTCTCTGGTTATGTTAAACACACCCGCAGAAAATGTTTTCCAATAAAATTAAGCGGGTTCAGTCTAGTATATGCGCCCGTGGACGACATTTCCAACATAAGTTGTAACTGCATAGTGACTTTCCGAACACCCTGTATGTTAGTGTTTATTATTATTGCTTACCAGTGAATTAATATATTTTCGCCAGTCGAATGGGTCAAATCTTTCAATATTCACTATATGGGTTTTTGTGATTTAAAGTTTTAATTTAAAAGCTTTAATATCGTTTAATCATTCAGTGAATTATGGCTGTTGTATGTTTTTTATTGCACGATAAATTAATGCGCTTATTTTGTGTTTAAAATTGTTTGGTTAGTTATAGTTAGATAGTCATTGTTGAACCTTTTGAATTTTTATTATTCTTCTCCCTACTACTGTTATCTTTTCTTGGCACTCGCTGCGTCTTTTTTGCAACAACATTCTAAAGTCAGGGCTTGCCGACGTAAATGGGAGAAGCAGCTCTCATATTATTGAGGTGAAGTTTAAGTCATGAAACCATAATTAATTTCCCAGCGAACTAATACAACAATGTATGTAAAAGGTAATATTTACATTTTCTTAAACACATATGCACATTTCAGAATGTTCCGCATAAACTTCAATGTTTTTAAACTTCAATGTTGACTTCTACTCCTTTGTAGTTGGTTTCTGGAGGAAGTTGCCTTGTTGACTGATAGTTTATTAGGTGCTAACACGCAATGATAATGACTGGCAACCGCGTGCGTACCTGAGAGGTAAGAGACTTCTGAACATTAACATTGTAAGCCAAGAGGAAGTTCGCGAACTTCCGCTTCCGTTATACTTCCTGCACTGTCTCTTAACAAAGAGCGAAAGTTGCTCTAGAAGCAAAGTTGTGCATGTATAGTGTGTTCTGTCCCCTTGTTATGAAAGTACTATAGAAATTAATGTTTGTTTAACTTGCATATACATAGAGGTATTATTATTTTTTTTTCAATTTTGAGAACAGAAAAAGCCCCCCCCCCTTTGGCGATATTAACAATTTTATCGTTTTAATTTTATTGAACTTTTTTAAATGTAATTTTCAAAAGTACAGAATTTACTACAGTGAAATAAATATAAAGCTTAAATATTACTAATTTATATTCATATTATCTAATTGTAGTTCCCAAACAATTACTTAATTCTTACTTTTATGCTTTTATTTTGTAAAAAAATGCTTGCGCACACGCTACAATAGAGCTTTCTTTCATCAGCCGTTTTCTTTCATTTACAGTTCAGTTTTACTGTAAGAAAATCTCTTTGCCTTAACAAGGAATCCAAATAGATTTCAATATAGTACTCGCAAATTACATATGTACCAATTTTAATGCTTTGAATGACCATATGATTTAATGCTTTTGTTAGATGAATTTATATTTAAGAACATGACACCCAACCATGGCAGACTGTTTAAATTATTTAAAAATGGTCAAAATTCGTGTTTTTTTTTTCAAAAATTTTACACACTTTTCTTGATTATATTAGTACAATGAAATAAACATCCAGAATTATATATAAGTAATTTAATGGCGTCATTTGGGTTCACATGTGCTTGCATTTTGTGTGTGTGTGTGTTTGGTTTATTGTTGCTTTAACTGCATGCTCCTCTCACTGCGTACGTAGGTGGGTATTGGAGACTATAAGTGTTAGTTTGTAGGGATGAATAAAATGAAATGAATTAATGGATGGCACAGATGGGTTCAAAATGCTTGACGCCTTAAAGCTGTCGGGCATTCACGTTCTAAGGGCAAGGAAAAACTCCGAAAAAAAATCCTCTTCAAGGCAGCTTGACATGACCGAGATTCGAACCAGTATCTCCGGATTGTTTGTCACGAACGCTACCACGGAGGCGATCTGTTTTAATTTTGTTTACAACCAAGCTATATACCATGTATATGTATATATATGTTTTTAATGGATGACTAAACCCTTTAATAACTAATTCACCAATATGTCCAAAGTTATTTTAAGTCAATAATTTTTGGAGCCACAACGTGACCATGGAGAATTAGATCCTAATTTCAAAACTACGTCAGAAATAAAGTTATAACTTTCATAAACTAATTCTGCTTGAGATTGTACCAATCAGAGTTTTTATATTTCCACGAAACAGTTGACTACTGGGACAAATTTTTGTAACAAATTCTGATAAATTAATGGAGAATATCTAAATAAGAATGAAGGCATTGGGCAACTTGAACTAACTATCCACCTACACAATACAGGCTCGAAATATATTGATAAAGGCTTTTCTGGATGGTTGTGAACTACTTTGTTGAACACAAGGGAGAGGAAAAAAAATGTTTTTCAATACAAATTTTTGACTTTATCCAAATTTTATTCTATTCTCTGATCGATTACAACCTGTAGTTACAAATTATGCGCTCTTGCATCTTGCCTCGCACTTCTGTTTCAAGGATTTTCATTTGTTCATCCTACGGTATGCAGGCAAAGAGCGAGTGTCTCTGGTAATTGTAGCGGTTTTGTCGGTTGCTCGCTGGTGAGCAAAATTATCAAGCGGTTTGATATGGCAGCCAAACTTTGAGATGGTTTGGTTTGGTTCCGGTTATGTGCTCCAGGTGGGTACCAGTCTTGAAGCGATCTGTCGTTGAACCATGAGTGTCCTCACGTCGTAATGCCAATTTTGTAGTGGTTTTGTACATTGATTGTTGGTCGCTTCGGTGTTGTTGCCTACGCTTCAACAGCAGCAATATCTCAGGGTGATTCCGTTGTTTAGTTGATTGAGACTCAACAGGACCGGGAGAGAAATTCAGTGGTGTAAATGAATACGCGATGCGACATAAAATATAATTGTGTAGTTTATGTCCAACTTCTATTACGTCCTTTGGTATTTTGCGTATGATACACTTGGCTACTTTGGATATAAACTTGCCGCGTATGAAATTTACAAACGAGTACTGCGAACTGCTTAACTGAATAAAATGAGTAAATCGACTGAGTGCGTAAAACTGAATGCGTCTGGAGGCGTGGAGGACTTCAAAACTGCTTGTATCTCGCCGCGTAGAACTGCCTGTTGAAAACCGAATACCCAGTTGGGCGACTGCCTCTTCCATGTATTAAATTCAAATAAAAAATTGTTGGCTAGAAAACGCCAAAATGATAGTCGCAAGCATCGCGCCTTTCTTTAAAAATTCAAACATACTTTTTCCATTGATTAGTTCAATTTCGCCTGCCATTCGACAATTCGCTATGTTTTGAAAGTCTTAAAACATACGTTAGTAATAGGTAGATTTAAAAGGCTAGCGATTCAACCATCAGTAGGGGTGAAAAGCCCCCAGTTTTTCCGTTTATTTGCTCTGCGAAGGAAGCCCTTTAAAAGGAAGAACGGGGCTTTGCACGCAACCTTCAATTTCCCTGTTTTCAATAGAGATTATGGTTTTATTATCCTGTTGACTCTTCCAGTAACTAAACTGAAACACCAAAGACTTTCTGTATTTACAGTTCTTACGTTGGACTTAAAGCTAATGACACAATATATATATATATATATATATATATATATATATATATATATTACTAATTAAAATGCTAAGGTATAATGTTTAAGCTTGCATGAATATACATGGTAATTATATTTTAGTGGGGGTGGATCGGAGTAACTGTTTCATAATTATGAAATTAAGGACATGTTCTCTTCGCAAGTATGCCTTTATGAATAAATAAATGCACCTAAAATACCATAAACTAGAGAAGTAGAAATAGATAAAAGCTTAAATAGTCACATAAATTCCGCTATATTTTGAGCCTCTTTTGTTCTTCAAAGGCAGAAAACAAGTGAACGTGGTAAGAGGGGAGGTCCATAAGTTTCCGGCCTGGCCGATAAGGATTATCGCCTTCATAAAATCCTTATCTGGTGTCATACCTTATCTGTTAAGTAAATAATTGCAGCAGCTTTAACTTCCGATCCGCTGTGTTCAGTTGTTCAGATGTATTGGTATAAAGAAGACTTTGTGTAAAAGATTGTGACATGTTCAAAATGGAGTCTCGATCTGTTATTAACTTCTTCACAAAAGAACGACTTAACTCCAAATGAAATTAAACAGCGATTGGACGGTGTATATGGGGAAGCATCCCCTCATATTCTACCGTAAAAAAATGGGCCAAACTTTTTCGAATGATCGAGAAAGCATTGAAGACGCAGATGTGCAGGTCGGTTCTTGGAGGTGCTCACTCCTGAAAACATCGCTCTTGTGGAAGGAGAAATTATGGAAGACCGGCGGCTCAAAGTTACAGAAATAGCAGCA
Organism: Metallyticus violacea; assembly: GCA_030762175.1. Lineage (NCBI taxonomy): Eukaryota > Metazoa > Arthropoda > Insecta > Mantodea > Metallyticidae > Metallyticus > Metallyticus violacea. The sequence continues at coordinate 70,533,659 of CM060841.1, forward strand.
AGGTTGAGCCTTTCTAAAACAACAGTCCTTCGAATTATTCATGAACATTTAAACATGAATACTCTTAGTGCAAGATGGGTGCCTAGGCTTTCCTCAGTCCAAAAGCAGCAACAAGGATCTGTTATTAGGCATTTTTGGAGATCTGCCGTGGCAACGAGAGAGAAATTCTGCAAACCATTGTTACAGGAGATGAAATTATGGTCCTCTACTACCATCCCTTGTCCAAAAGAGAATCAATGGTGTGGTGTAAACCTGGCGAAGCACCGCCTCTAAAAGCCAAGGTCATTCAAGTTAATTAAGAAGATCAGGCTACAATCTTTTGGCACTGTGAAGGAATGCTCTTCATTGACTTTAAGGAGAGGAACACCACAGTAAATGGGGAGTACTATGCTGGCCTACTGCACAGACTACGTGCTTCCATCAAAGAGAAAAGGCGAGGAAAGCTGAGTGGTGGTATGCGCCTTCTTTACGAAAACGCGCCTGTGCACACAGCTGTTGTTGCAAAGGAAACTGTGAAAAAATGTGGCTTCAAGGAGATCGATCATCTACCTTACAGTCCAGATCTAGCTCCCAGCGGGAAGTGTATTGCAGTAAAGGGTAACTATATTGAAAAGTGAAATTTTTGTGTTTATCAAACCTAGAAAATGGTTAGGTCGGAAACTTACGGACCTACTCTCGTAAAAGGGAGGGGGGAAAATCATCTTTAGATAATGTAATGCGTGAATATTTGTTTGGCTTTAACATATAAGGTCATCAGTGTACCATTCAATTCAGGCTTGAGATTCTTTTACGTGCCGTGAATCTACGATACGGGTCACACGACTTTAAATCCCTTGCGAAATTAGCCATATTTAGGATTTTTACGCCCGAAAGAAAGTCATCTATTCTAACCGGGTTTGAACCCGCAATCTTGCGTCTACGAGACAGTAATGAGTGGAAACAGATTAGCAAGTAGCATGGCGTAAACGGGAGGATGTACATCTTTAAGCAAGTTTTATAAATTTGTACCTCGCCTTACTTTTAGAACACCCTCTAACCTTAAAAGAATATTGCGCCGCAACCTATCTCCTTCCAAATTAATTCGCCCGGTCGCAGGCTCATATCCTTCTAACGCCCTAAACGCAATACCTGTGTGCCTTTCATGTCATGTCATTCATTCTACAGCCCCAATTTTTCCCGAAAATTTAACATTTCTTCATTTGCTCTAAGAACATCGTATATATGTTATCTTGTAAGCTTTGCAAAGCTTTTTATATTGGTTTAACTTCTACCGTTGTTTCGCTACGTATGAACAATCATAGACGTTCTGTTAAAACCAAGTCTCCCTTGCCGGTTGCCCCACATGTCTTATCTCACTGTAAGGGTTTTGATGATGCTTTTAATTTAATACTTGCTGATGCCTATCCGACTCAGAGGTAGAGACAACATCCTATATATTCACTAGACATGAATCCCTGCGACTTCCATCTCCTCTTGAAACTAAAGAAATCACTTATAGGAAAGCGTTTCCATACAAGAGAAACAACACTACGAAGAAGGCGGCCATTTCATATATAGGATAAATCATTTTATTAAATGAATATTAGGTCAATCATTACTTTTGTTCTACAAGAAATGTACGTGCATACCTGGTAAAGGTTTCGAGGTAAAGTAGGCTTCAAGAGTTTTTCTGTCTGTTGGGAGTGTCATCATTATCAGCAGCGTGCTATTCAGACTATCTCTATATGAATATTAAAGCTGCTATCTGCATTTTAATTTTAATGTGCTTTCTCCCTCTCTGCTTTCACTAATTCCTTTGTATTCAACAAAGGCAAAGAATTGCTGAAGCCTTATCAGCATATACATTTCTAGATCCCTTTGTGTTGCAGTTTTTCTGAAAATGTCGTAGAGATGCTTCCTTAAAGCACACGTCTCTTTTCTAGCTAGTATTGTCGTTTTAAAATCTTATCTCTGCCTTTGCTAAATGCTAATGCAGTGTCCACGGGAGATGAAAGGGCTTGCGAAAGTTTTAACGCCGTAATATCTCAAAGTATATAAAAATACGATGATTAATGACTTATAAAAGAGCAAACTCAATAGATAGATTTCTCTCTCTCTGAATAAACGAATATAATATTAAAACTCAATGCTTAAGACACCGCCATTGGTGATCATTTCATTTTTAAAAATTAAATAAACAATTAAACCTTATTATAACAAATAAATTATTTTTATTGCGGTGACTACAGTGCAGCAACTTCAATAAAAAAGGAAAAGTTTTAGGATTACGTTTTAAATACTAAATTTTAAAATTCATCAAAAATTCAATCTTGTATACAGGATTTACCATCAGTGTATTATGTATCGATCTCTTATAAGATTCCAGGGGCAAACATTGTATTCTATATGGCAAGTTATTATACAATTTATGGGACATACATTGAAAAATATGTGTCGTTTTACTATATTTATATTTATATTTATCTATTTCTAGTGAGATAGAAAGTGATGAACACTTCACCACCTGTTTTTAATTAGATCTTACATACAAAAGACAAGACAGTAAGTATATTGATTGTAAAGTTAACAGAGAAGATGCCCTATCGTGGGGAAGGGGCACACTGCGGCGTGGTATATCGTGCAAGAGTTCCCGATAACGTCATAAGTCGCAGGACACGGAAATATCTAGCGAGCTTATTTCTTTTTGCCACGCGAGCAACAAGTGCAGACTTTGTGATGTTCCGAAACCCTTTTGCCCGTACTTTTATGATTTGTTTAACCCAAAACTGAATTGTAGCCTTTGCTAACTGTTTAGTGAATTTCTTCTTGTAGTTAACATGCCTAATGCAAACTTTTGTATTTTTTTTTTTTTTTTTTTTTGCAACTTGCCTCCAATTTTAATGCCTGTTGGTACACTTTTCCAAAAAGATGAATTAGTATGCAGTATTACATAAACTTCAATAGTAGCCGGATCATTTTAAATATTGTTGATCAATTTAATTCTTTTCAGCTGTTGTGGAAAAGGGAGCCTTAGGATTCAAAGGATGTGGATTTATAATCTCCAAACTTGATGTCGCAACCTCAACTATGATTTTTTTCTTCATCTAGCTATACGTTTACTGTTCAGAATAGTCATAGAAAGTTCTCGGTGTACATTAATGCAGGAAAGCTTATAGCCCCAGCACCTACGAGAGAAAGTTATTAAGGAAGTTAAAAATTGATATAGGCACTGCATGTTTGAATAAGGCAATTGAAACTTGTCCTGGATGGAACAATCGATGTTTACAATAGCGAAACGGCAGTTGCAAGATTGCGGCGCCTCTGAGTGAATGTACAACCCTCGAGCTGCCATCCTTCGTCCAATTTTTGTGGGAAAGAATGTATGGAATGAAAAAATGCTTTCCATCTACGGTGAGAAGTGCCTGTCACGCCAAGCTGTTTACAATTGAGTGCAGAAATTCTCTGAACGCCGGCCACAACGGCGGATTTGCAAATAGCTGAAGACTTAATCCGACCAGACAGAAGGGTAGCTATTAGAAACCGTAGCCACTGCTATTGATTGTTCACAAGCCATTACCTACCTCATAATGCATGACAGGTAGTTTTTTTTTTTTATAAAGTCTGTGCACGGTGGGTGTCACGAATGCTGACCCCACAACACAAAAGTGCAAAGAATGGATCTGGCATTAGAGCATCTCAGTCGCTACTACAATGACATTAGCGCGAATTGTCACACCAGCCCGAAACAAAGCAATGGAAACGTTCTGCGAAAGAAAAAGTGATGCCATCCTCCCTGGAAATATACTCACTCTTCTGGGATCAAGAAAGCATACTGCTCGCCGCATTCCAGCCTCAAGGACAAACCTTTAATGCCGACTCCTACTATAACATCCTCAGGAAACTCGTAAGGTCATTCAACGGAAGAAATCATGACTCCTCGCGAAAATCGTATTGCTTTTGCATGACAACGCGCCCAACAAAAAATGAGACTGCGAAATTTCAAGTGTGAAGTCTCCGAGCATCCTCCGTATAACCCGAACCTTGTTCCAAGCGACTTCCATCTGTTCGGTCAGGTGAAGCATCCCCCGAATATGAAACTGCAGTAGAGGAAGTCACCATGGTTCCGACAGCAGCCCGAAGAATTTTATGCTGCTGGATTTCAGGGGCTAATGAAACGATGAGACAAGTACAGGGAGATTATGTTGAGAAATAAAAGGATTTTGCAAATCAGCTCTGTATTCATTTATAACTTAGACTTACCCTCGTAATGTAAAAACGCCAGTAGACACAATACAACAGTTCCTAATCACCATTCAGATTGTATATAAACAATATACCGAAAATTGAAAACAAGACCTTGGAACCTGTCCATACAACACTTTTTTAAGTTTTAGAACAAGATAAATGAATAATAATCACAGAGAACTGTTAGTATCAGTTAGAAGAATGGTGAAACCTTGTCAAGTATTTAAATTTTAATTGATCGCAGATAGAATATACAAGCAATGCTTACAGTTGAAAGTAAATAACATCAAGAAACGTATTTTTAATTTATGTTTGTATTTGTCAATCTTTTATATGTATATTTGTATAAATATGTGATAGTTTGCTCATGAATTACCATGTTGAGGATTAATGTAAGTTTATTTTGTGTATAACCCAATTTCTAAAATTGTTAATATATGAGTAAAATTACTTTTAAAACCAGCTAAACCCACTTTTGTGGTAAAATTAGCTAAGTACACTCCCCAAAATGAAAATAAGAGGAAAATTTTCTTTAAGTACTGATAAAGTTTCAATTGCTACTTTTACAAAACTTGTGTTATTGGACCAGTTTTAGAAGTAACAGCACGGTTATTTAAAATTGCTAAATAAATATGAATTGATCTAAAATCTTCTGTACAATCCCTTATACATATTTTCTTATAGCAAGTCAATTTTATCGCATGTTTGTGTCACTGTTGCACTAAGACAGGATGAGGCGTGTGGGCGTTGCCAGGTGATGGAGTCGCAAACAGGAAACTGTAATCACACCGCCTGGACGCCCAGCTACCAGATACAATAAATGACGCAGTGAACAAAGCAAGCTCACCATTGACGCAGTCTTGTCACCCGTTCACCGCTCTTATGCTCTCCATTGTTTGCTTATTAAGTTATGCTTACATACGAGATACAAGTTTTAGTATAAGTTTAAAGAAACAAATGATTGTGTACGTCACAGTGTTTTCCGGGTTTCCGAAAGTGAGTGTTGCTTTACAGAGGTTTAATTGGTTTATTCACTCTGTTATTGGTAGCACGCCATGTGTTGTTTGTTCTAGTTCTAATTTTGTCGTATTATTAATTTCCCTCTTTGCGCGTTTACAGTAGAAAATAAAAATAGGGGCTGCTGAGGTTTTGCTCGAGACGAGGCATCAGTTTCAATGTAAACTAGCCAATTTGATTAACTGAAAAATTTAACATTATTAGCATTGTAAATATAATGAATGAATGAATTTATTCCACAATTAGCGTTGGAATTTAATATGTATACACAACAATACCTCAAATTACAATATCAACTAAGATATTATTGTATATGTTATTAGCGTTGCACTTTATTCTCAAGATCAAGATTCCCGCAGCATCAATCTTAACACTGTCTCCTACTTCCTTAACCCTCAGGTTGTAAGAAACCTTTAATTTTTTCCTTATTTATTTTCTTTTTCTTTTTTCTCGTTCGATCCCATTTCTCTTTAATTTTTCCAAGAACTCCTCCATGTAAATATAATTATTTAAAAGCACTGTCTTCCTTATGAGAAAACAAATATAATATAATTTGCATTGCTTCACACGTCTAGTGTTGTCGTGTGTTTTTAGAGCAATTAAATTTGCAGAAATTCTGGTTTACATTGATTAATAGGTATCCGATTGCACAAGTTTATTATTATTATTATTATTATTATTATTATTATTATTACCATTACAGTTGTAAGGTTAACTATTTAATATTACAGCCTTATATAATTCATTAAATTTTATAAGATTATAATAAGTTTTATTTTAAACTGATAAATTTACTGCCATGCCATTAATTTCTTTGGGCTTCATTTTATACAGCAGAATGAACCCAGTAATTGGCAGCCTAGAGTGCAGCATACTGCAAAGGCTGCTATTACTAAAATTAAAATACATTTTGTGCGAATTAATGTGGATAAGAATGAATTTTCTATATTCCATATTTCCAACATAACTATCTTGATTTTCTTCTCATTTTTCGTTCAGATCAGTTGTGCGTCTGGAACTTTACAACTCACCATAAAGGTTGATATTTTAACAACTGTCTTTGTAATTATGGCATCTTCACGACATCTCTGAGTCAAGCCGAAGTACTTTATCACAGCTCATATTTCAGTTTTTATACATTTTGTAGAAAATGTTAACACTAGTTTGTTTACACGATCGTCACCAAGGAGTTAAATTCCAGGATTCTTCCCTTTCGTTTTTGACGGTTAAAAAGTGGGATGTTGAATTTAAACGTTGTCGTATATCCATTCAAGCTTGAGCGCTCAGGGCGTCTGAGAACTACTATGACCGACGAAATTGTGACAAAAATTCACAATGGCGCACTCAGTGATGGCCGATTGAAGGTACGCGAGTTGGTTGACGTTGAAAAGACCTCGACAGGCCATATCCACTACATTTTACACGAAGTTTTGCATATGAGAAAGCTTTTCGCTCTATTGGTGTCGCGTTTGTTAACAATGAACCAAAATGCATTCTAATAAGCATTTTGCAAGAGTATTTAGACTTGTTTAAAAGCGATTCCAGTGAGTTTCATAACAGTAAATGAAACATGAATTCATCACTACACTCCAGAGACGAAGCAGCAGTCGAAACAGTGGGTGACAACGGGTTAAAGTGCACCAAAGAAAGCAAAAACGGTGTTCGTAAATTACCTCTAGAAGGGTAGAACCATCATAGAGGAATATCACTAAACTGAAGGACGCTATTCAGGCTAAACGCCCACACTTTGGGAAAAATAAACATCTCTTTCAACACGATATGAGCCTTCACACACGTCTGGGATTGTTGCTAATTATATTGATAAAATAATTCGGCGAAATCTTGTGTTTCATGCTCAGGCCGATAACTTTTAGAAATCCCCGAGCTACCTGAAACTGATATTAGTACAAGATAGCCGAAAAGTAATTTTACGTTGTACTTTATCAGGTTGTATGAAGGAAAGAAATACGACAATAATCTAACGGACATTATAAGGGGATCCCTCCCCATTACCATGGGATGTTGAGTTGCTCAATCTTTTCGCAGAGGTCTGCGCATCCCGTAGGTTTTTGCATTAGGACGGCACCTAGAAGCTATTCCGACCCGCAGTTCGGCTGCAGACGTTTGCGACGCCCAGACGCGCCAAGTGAACTTAGCTTTAGAAGCCGAGCGTACCTAGATGCCAGTAATTCACTGGAGAATAGGCCATACCTTGGCCTACTCACTTAAGGGGTGAGTTACCCCAGCATTAAGGAAGCCAACCACCTCCCCACGGACGACAGCGATTCAGGCGAACTTGCCCCCAACGTACACGCCTTCGACACTCCCCTGGGACACGCTGCCGTCGTGAGTACTCAATTTCCCGTGAGTTCCGGGACCACTGCCAAGCCGAGTCCAACCCAATCCGGACAACTCCCTTGCGGGAGGGGCTCGTTTCAAGTCCGGGCCCGGCTGCTTCCAGTAACGTCAGAGGTACCACGGGTACTCAGGGTCCGCAGAGCACGCACCAGGAGCATCTGAAGAGCAACGACCGAAGCCGCGCCCCCCCTTACCCCCGTAATCTAACGGACAATCGATCTTGTTCTCATCAAGATGGACTCTAGTGGTATTATCAGACACCGCCACAATCACCACTCAAGACCAATATGACCCGATGGCCGACACAAATACTTTTAGAGTGGAAGAGCGTTTCCTGACTTGTGTCGCCGTCACGGCTAAAGTTGTTGTGAAGAAATCCTCACTTTTTTGAGGAAATTGAGAACCTTCTACTTCATGTTATAGTGTGAGCTGGTATAACAGCGAAACACCTGCTTGGTCCTAATTTATTTTTGGAGCTATTTATGAACACACGTATTTGAAAATAATCCAGAAGTGGTTGCTTCCAGACTTGGCGGTAAAAGGAATGGCCTATACTGGGTTCAGACACTACAACAGTTTCCCATATTTCTAGTTGGACATGGGATAGAACATTCTTCGACTTCTCCATTGCCTCGGCCGGCAGAATTCCTGATTTCACACACCTGACAAGGCACTGAAAGAACAGGTGCGAAAATTCAAATATGTGAAAAACAAACAGTAGTTCATGCAGCGTTTGAAATTGTCACCGTTGATTATTGCGGATGAACAATGGGGCATAGGGGCGCATACGCTGTGCTAGGGATATAGAGAAACCCATATGCAGGAGGTTATCTGCACATACGCATAATTTCAAGATTAGTATAAAGAATCTTCCCGGTCACGCGGAACACAAATCGATAATACGATATATGCGTTTAGAGGTGGGATAAATCAATAAGATTGGAAAGTAAACAACTCTTGACAGCACAATTGAAAGGAAACTATTAAACAGGAGAATAAAATATCTACATTGAAGATAGATTGTTGGAGATGGGAGAAAATTTTATTTCTCTGGTGCAAGTGGCAGTTTCCTTAGACCTTTGTGAAGCGACGGTGAACAGTAGAAAGACTTGATTCCTAATAATGAGCGAAAGGGCGTTTGTCTGTAGAAATCCTTGCTTAAAGAAAAGTTAGTTTCCAAAAAATAAAATTAATGGAATATTTTGATACTTAAGTATTGAAAATGCTAATTGTAGATTAGGACACTCAGCCAGTGGTACTGGCAGCCGTGCTGGATAGCGGTGGCGCATGTAAGTAGTATATCTATTTCGCCTTTTAATTGGTGAAAACATACCGGCTGACCTCGCTGGTCACACCCTCCTTGTAAATATATATTGTCAGCAAACGCAGATACCATAGAGCTGGTAATACAGTATTAGTCACAATACCAAAACGTCGGTCCTGGTGTATTTGCCTTCTAAACCCAAGGTCACGGGTTCAAACCCGACCAGGATCGATGGATTTTTTCGGGCGTAAAAAGCGTAATTATGGCTTCCTTCGGAAGGGAAGTAAAACCATGGGCCCCATGTCGTACATTTACGACACGAAAAAGAACTTCAGAAACCTCCGAGCAAAATTTATTGGCCGTTTCACGCCTGAATAGAATGGGATGCTGATGACCTGAGATGTTAAAGAGCGCCCTTAAATAAACAAATAAAAAACAATACAAAAGCAATATTTATTTAAGCATTAAGACAGCTACTGTAACTAAACAGAAACCACATCCGCAAATTAGCGTTTAGTGCCGAGAGTTGTAGAAAGTACTAGAGTTCGGTTGGGTCACACTGGCAGTATGTGGAAACTAAGTGCTAATTTGAGTTGCCCTATGCAAACATTTGGCGACGCCTCTGTATCAGAAAAACATTAAAAGAGGAAAGTTTCTCTCTAATGTAATCCACACGAAGAGCAGATAAAATTGTTGCGTTTTTTTCTTTAATTTCTTTAATGTTGGTGCGTGCAAACTAAACTTGCGTTGTTTGTGTGGAGGAAAAACCTCATTGAAGCAAGACCCGCTATAGAGAATAAAGAAGCGGTAACGGAAGTATCAGGCGTGCGGTTCGCTTCGTAGACTCAGTTGGCGTGTTAGCACAGTATGCGATTAAAAATTCTTTAGACTACAGTGTGTTGGCTTGGTATTACAGATTACGTGAGAGGTCAATACAGTACACGTCACGGTAGGTTTTTGAAAGAAAGAAAAAAGCAGCTAATTTGTTTGAAATTGGGTGACTTTCTCGCTGTTCGTCAGTGGAAAGTTAACTTTCACAGTGTTAACTGTTAAGTCACAAAAAGTGTATCTGTTTTGTGGCTATGAGTAAAGTGGACATTTTATTGAAGACTCCAGTTTCGCGTCTAAGTTTAACTGTTAAGTTGGAAGTGAAATGACTTGGACCTCGTCAACTGAAAGCTATAGGAGCTTACTCCGAGATGGCACAAAATTAGAAGAATTTTTTATGGTTTGAAAACATCTTGACTAACAGCTTATGAAGTGAGAAATGTATTTTGGAATGAGATTATGAAAAGAAACAGGAGGGGCAAATTTCGTTTCTGTACAGGCTGACGAAACGATAGATATTCGTGTATGTCACAATTTGTTGTGAATTACAATACATGTGTAGAGTAAACCGGTTGAAAGATCCATAAGTTCATTGGTGTTTCTGAATTAACTGCATAAGGCTTAAGACGTACTTTAATACCTGAATTAGAAGAGTTGTATACAAACCAGAAGTTTATAGCACAACATACGCTGTAGTTATGAGAGAATATCGTGGAGGAATATAAGTCTTGATAAAAGAGACCTTCAAACACGCCATTTGATATGTCCTGGCCCATTCTTCTATAGGAGCCACGAGCCACCACTTCTGTAGACCTTGTTTTCTCTGTCCCTGTTTTCATTTGAACACAATACACACAGTAAAAAACATTTCATAATGAATATCTGGCGCATTAGTAGTCTGTAATAATACAAAGACTTGAGTTGTAAAGCTCTCTTAACCGCAAATTCAGCTGTAACAGCACAAAGACAGAAATGATGCTTGTTGGGTACTGTACCACAAAGGCATGGTCTAATACTTTAAAGTTGTATGTACTTATTACTTGTATTATTAGTAGAATTCTGTTCCACAAAGGTTTCTGCTACACTTGTACTTTACAGTTACATTCTTACAAGTATACAAGTGATTTTTCGTAGTTTTGTTTCACAGAAGTAGTAGTTAATAGTGTGTACTTGTAACAAGTAGGTATAGATTTCTGTACAAGTTTAGGGGTGTAACTAAAACAGTAATGCAAATTTTAATATCTTTTAAATTTTTTGGAATTAGTTTACCTAAATATGTAAAATATTAGCGTTAGTGATGATAATGAGCAAGTATTTTTATTAGTGTTTTTGCTACAGAGGTACCACAAGCGGTGGACACTGATGATATATGAGATGAAATTATATATGGGGAAAGGATTTTTTTTTTTAAAGAAAGGATACGTTCCAGACTCAAGTTTACAATACTTCCTCGGCATTTGCCATTTATGAGGGCTGAGGAAAACCTGAAAAAATACTCAGGAAGAAATGATCCTGGTGGGAATCTAATCCTAGACCTCCCGCTCACGGGTTCGCGCCTTAGCGATCCCGACCACCCATAGCGGCAATATCCTCCACGGATGGCCAAGGTCGTTAAGGCGCGGACTTGTGAGCGGGAGGTCTGGGATTCGAATTCCGCCACGACCGTCCTCCCTGACTGAGTTTTTTTTCAGGTTTTCCTCTGTCGTCATAAATGGTAAATGCCGGGGAGGTACCCTAAACTTAGATCTGGAACGTTTCCTTCCTTAAAAATCCTAATACATCCTTCCTAATACATCATTTCGTTTCGTGTATCATCAATGCCCTCCGCCTGTGGTGCCTCATCAGTAAAAACGGGCGTTTATTACTCAAAAAATGGCGGCAATGACCAAGAATACTTCATTATTTAATATAATGAAAAATTAGTTTAAATATAATTAAAAGTACGGATTATGACGAATATATTTAAAATGCATTTGTTTTCTCTGTCCCTGTTTTCATTTGAACACAATATACACAATAAAATTTACTTCACAAACATTTCATAATGAATATCGGACGCACCAGTAGTCTGTAATAATACAAAGACTTGACTCTCTTAGCCGCAAATCAGCTGTAACAGCACAAAGACAGAAATAACACTTGAGTCCTGTTCCACAAAAGTATGGTCTAATGTTAATATGCATACTTACATATTTCAGTCTATCATCTTAGTTTATTTTATTATTATATTTTTAAAGATCTTGCTACATAGCACAAAAATAATTTATTTCAATTCCGCATTCTCTTTTGACGCTTTTTTTATAATTTTTTCTTATAATGAAAATATGATTGTAAAACAATTTAAATAAATTTGTACAAATATAAATGATCAAATGGGGTAATAAAATAAATGACTGAGCGTAATTGGGATGCTCAAATATTGACAGTGAAATTGTTATGTATCTGTATGCAATCGTCGTCTAAAAATGCATTTTTACGCTTGAGTATTGATAAATGCATAATAAAATATTTAAAATATCATTATTTTTCAGAAAGAGTACAAGACCCATTTAGCTGAAATGACAATAAACCACTTTATACGTCAAAAATACAAATATATTAAAAAGGAGTGAACGTAACCTAATTCAAGATATAGCCACCCGCGGCAAACAGCTGTTCCTCCATCTTGCTCTTATATGACGTCACTTGTACTTTACAAGTGTTGTACATTCTTTCATGGAACAGAAAGTTATAATTCTAATGCATTTGTAATGTATTAGACCATACTTTTGTAGAACAGGGTCATGTTCCCGTGAAAGCAAACTGCGACTGCAGTTATGAGGGTAATGACTGTCACTGACGACTGCGTGACTTTACTTGCATCCTAAACCCAAGGTTGCGGGTTCAAACCCGGCCGGGGCCGATGGATTTTTCGTGCGTAAAATCCTAAGTATGGCTTCTTTCGGAAGGGTAGTAAAGCCGTGGGTCCCGTGACGTAGATTTAGGGCATATAAAAGAACCTCAAGCCTGAAAGAAGAGGCCCACGAGGAAAATTTATCTGCTGTTTCACATCCTGAATTGAATGTGACGTTAAAAATGAGATGTTAAAGACCGTCCGTAAATAAAACAATTAAAAAACTGCGTAACTACTGCTTATCTTATGCTGCGCTCGGCTTGTGCTGCGCAGGCCTAAAATATCCCCCAATATATTTCCATTAAAAGATTGAGGTTGGCAGGGCTTCTCTAGTCATTGATAAAATTTTTACCCGGATCTTGACTTGGTTTATTTACAGACACTCTTTAACATCTCAGGTCATCAGCGTCTCATTCTATTCAGGACGTGAAACTGCCGACAAATTTTGCTCAGAGGCCTCTTCTTTCAGGCTTGAGGTTCTTTATCGTGCCGTAAATGTACGACACGGGACCACGGCTTTACTTCCCTTCCAAAGGAAGACATACTTTTACCCCGGAAAAACCAATCGATCCTGGCCTGGATCGATCCCGCGATCTTGGGTTTAGGAGTCAAGTATTGTAATCACTACACCACCAGTACCGACATACCCGGATCTGGATGCTCAGGTATAGAGAGGGTGAAGATTAAAAACCACAAATTTAAGTGAGGAGTAATCAAAGATTCGGGGGAGGCAAGGGTTCTATTTGAAAACCAAGCTATTGCACAGTGCAATGGTAACATAAAAATACCTTCAAGAAGTCTTCAAACAGTTGGAACCGCAACCTAGATAATGATAGGAAATCTTAACCACGACAGCGTTTGCACCCACGTTGCTCAAGAGCAAAGTTGTGAGAATATCGCCAAACTCCCATATTTCTCAAACTTGGCCTCCTGGTGCTTATTACTTTTCCCAAAAATGACGGAAAAACTGCTTTGGCGTCGATTTTCTTCCAGTGATGAAGCCATTGTACCGTATTTGGAAGACTTGGGCAAAGAACAAGACTGTATCCGGCAGGAAACATTTTCCAAGATGAATGTTCAGTGTGCTCCACTTTGAACAACTGTGGTACTATTTTTTAGCAATGGCTACACCATTTCGACAGGCTCTAATGTCTACTATGCGCATACCGGAAGCCTCTTGGGCGCTCAATACACAGCCCACAGCGTTGGATATTCTGCAACTTAACCAGAAATTACATCCCTTTGTTGAGGTCACTTCCGGCTTAGTGCATGCATTGTCTATGAATGTTTAACAATGCTTGTGTTTCCGTGCACCGGAGTTGTAACCTGTACATTAATAAAACAGGTTAGCTCTCTCAAACACATCCATCAACCCACGCGTGTCAACCCCAAACTGCTACTATAACCAACTATTACTCAATTACTATTATTTCTTAATTGAGCTATGTACATGTGCTGGATCGACATACCAACGCTCCACTGCTATATATCAACTAGAAATTGTACATAGTATATCGAAACAAATGGCATGGGACACAGGTAAACATCAATCAAGCCCTTCCGTGTTTCATGTGTCACTGTCGATGCTTTAGCACCCTTAGCAAACTATAGTTCGGTAGAGAACATTTCTAAACCTATTTATGTAAAAGTGTGTAAATATCTCAAAGTAGCTCAAGTGTTCATATCATATTTTGATTGATAATCGTCGCGAATGGCAAACACGGGTGACTGAGGTCTGTAAGATGTTCGTTAATGGGAGACCATCCTTCCTTGCTGAGTTTTGTTTTAATACTCATCACTGGCAAAAGTATATCTCCGCTCAATTTTTTTTTGTTTTGTTTTGTTTTCCTTTCCCAACTTATCATTTTAGTTCTTGCACGGGGGAATCACTCCAAAGTTTTGAGAAGGATAGTAAGGAGTTGTGGTAAGCCAGTGCAGGTTTTCCTAGCTTAAGATTGAAGTTTATATTAGAAACATGCAAACCTGAGTGCGTTCCACCAATGTGTCTGTGTATGTGTACGCCGGTATTGCTGTGCCAGATGCTAGGAGGCATTTCAATCGAGAGCATTTGCGCACTATGATTTACTATGAATTTAAAGTCGGTTTAGGGAAGAGACAATACCTTGAAAGAACGCATCGTGCATTTGAGTGTATTTTTTCTTTCCAGTAAATCATTTATTGGAGTTTTTCAGATTTTGGGATAGGAAGGGACCCTCCTTAAAGATGAAGCTGCAACAGTGGGTGAAAATGCGATGAAAGCAGGGTGTGTGTGTTCCAGGAAGATCATCACTGTACATAAAATAGATTCAAAAAGCCCTGAATGTTGGATCGGCAGCATTGAAAACAATCATTAAAGAAAAACTGTATGTCAGGAAGTTATACAGTCATTGGATGCCCTATCACCTCACAGATGAGCAACAAAAGCATGTGTAGTTTGGTGCCAGAAAATGGAAAGCTTTTATGGAGGAAAATTGAAAATAATAACAGTATGGTCCAGAAACTAAGCGACACCATCGGTCTGGATCTTCCTAGGAAAGAATCCCAAACCAAAACGAGACGAAAGAGAAGTGTTGACAAGAAGATGATCTCTTAGTTCCTCTCAACTAATGGCTACATTAAGACAGTTTCGCACGAGGGACAAAATACTGTCACTTTCAGATGGTACACAACAAAATGCCTGCCCCAAGTCTGCAATGTACTGAGAAGTGTCCTAAAACTGGTCTGTGTGGAATCCTGTTGCACCAAGATAACGCCTATGCCCACACTGTGCTGGAAACAACTTGATTTATGTAGGAATAAAAAGCCAAAATTTCACCCCATTCTTCCAACAGTCTACAACTGACTCTATGCGACTTTTTTTTTCTATTCCCCAAAACAAAATAAAAGAATTTGTGATCAAAGGTTTGAATCTCATCGAAAGAAACATGGCGTTCAGTATTTATAAAAGTTTTGAAAGGAAGAGATGTTGTATGTATTTAAGAATAGTTTGAAAATATGCAACGATCAAATGATCAAATCGAATTTTTAAGAATTTTATTGCTTTTATTCTCAACATTTTCAGAATGAGCATCGTTATCATCAATATCCACTACCTTGATAAAAACCATGTTGCATGTTATTTTCTCCCTTCCTTAACATAGCAAATAATTTTAAAAAGTTGCAAATAATCAGATATTTCGGATTTGAATGTCGGATTTGCAATTTAAATTTAAATGTTGTATCTGTGGATTAAATAAATTTAATTAAAACGAGCTTAAAGCATCGTAGGTTTGAAGTATGTTCTGCACTGCTTTTGCACAACAAAAATGGTTCGTTTTTGGATCGTGTTGCAACCAACAACCACAAACGATCGGCAAGAGCTTGAATCTCGGTCAAGCATCGAAACTCTTCGTAAAAACTTAAATGTCACCATAGGAAGATTTCGAAGACTGCATGGTAATCTGCTGTTGGTTTAGTACATTGCAATCTTTGTGGTGATACAATTACTTAGGGGGAATACTGTCAAAAAGACAAAATGCATCAGGTGATATAAGAAAAACATCCAACTCTAGCCGTTAGAAATTGGTATTAGTGATAACCAGGCACACATCTCGCGAAGAACACACCAGAAGGACTACGAACTTGTACTTCACCCAACTTCCACTTATTCAAACACCCTGACAGGTTCCTGAAGAACAAGGTCTTCAATAACGAAGAACATAAGACGACATTTAGAAATTGCATTGTCTCTAGAAACCACACTTCGATAGTAATTAGCATGGGACTATTTTGATTAAGAAAGTTAATTTTGAATTTATTTGTGCTCTGTTGAAGTTTATTCGCAATATACAATGATCTAATAATATTTATGAAAACTATCCTGTCACGTGCTTAAGTATGCAGCATTAAAGCATGTAGTTACATAAAATCTGTGAAAAATGTTTTAAATTCTCTGTAACCGCCGCGGGTGGCCGAGATCGTTAAGGCGCGGACTCGTGAGGGGGAGGCCTGCGGTTCGAATCCCGTGAGGATCGTCCTCCCTGACTGAGGTTTTTTCCAGGGCTTTCTCAGTCCTCATAATTGGCAAATGATGAGATACCCTAAAACTTAGGCCTGGAACGTTTCCTTCCTTAAAAAAAATCCTTTACCAATATATGATTTCATCTCATGTATCATCAGTGTCCATCGCCTGTGATGCCTCAGTAGTTAAAACGGGCGTTAAACACTATTAAAAAAAATCAATTCTCTGTAGAGAATTATGTCATACTGCTGAACAAAGAAGGGAAAAGAAACAAGCCAAAAGAATAAATAATGATCTTATAAATCACGTTAGAAAATTCTTGAGAGTCATATAATCGACCCTAAAACATAACTAGATAATTTATTTACGCCCAAAACCGCCCTTTTATGGAAGTCATGTGAGGTTTTGACAGCCGAAATTGTCCCCTTAATACCATATATTGCTCTGCACTACAGTTGCATTAGAGTTGATAAGAACGTGGCCTTCCCACATAATTCACCCAAAGTCGTTAGCATGCAAAAACCTTCCAGCTAATTTCGTTCTAACAAGTGAGATTATCGAACAGCAGAAGCCAATTTACCTCTGCCCTTTCTTTCCTCAGCTGGCTAAGTTTTATTGGATTTGAGGTGTGAGAGAATTTTCTTGTCAGTTCTTATAGAGGTTTTCCATAATTTTCACTACAGAAAGTTTTAGCGGTTTATTTATTGGATGATGAAAGTTTGCATTGACAGATATTTTTTTTTCCAATAAGTTTATTACCAGAGAGAGAGAGAGAGGGGGGGAGGGAGGACTGAACAAATAATGTCAAAATATGAAATGCATATCTCTCATATATGGATTACCTGATGAATCTTCTCAACCTATGGACTGGTAACTAGGTAAACTTGCATTTTACAGTCGATAAGATATGCAGGTACTCTCAAGTAGCCCGCCACATTCACCAGACCTTCCTATAAAAAGTTTACCTTTATCTACCGAGTACATATTGCTCCAGAACTATTCCTATTTTTTTTTGTTGTCTTTCTTTTGCATGTAATGTCTAAGTAAATAGTATTCAGTGCCTTACGTTTGTCATTTAACATTAATGTAAGGTTATTTACATTTATTTATATTTGTTAAAATAGATTCTAATGGTAATTTTTCATTTAATGAAAATTTAAATAATTATGATTTTTACATGAATTAATATCACAGAATAAGCATTATTTCTCTCTTCCGTGCCAGAAAATTAAACTAAATAAAGTCAATACTTTCATGACCCAGTATTTGAGCTCCGGACCTTCAACCCTAAAGCCTAGCGCACGCACAGTGCAACACTAATCAGTACACGCCGAGAGGTACATAGTAACCAAATCGACTTGAAGCAGGAGGACAGTGTTTATTGGATGGAGTGTAAAACGCCGGGATTATATAACATCATCCCAATCCGCAGGGCGAGAAGACTTTTTCGTTATATAGGCAACCCAAAATACCAGACTATAATTCCTCATAAATATATTTTCTTTGAAAATTGTAACTGTCTTTACGTAGATACCTTTTTTAACGCGAACATACACTAAATTTAGCAGTTCAGAATTACAGGTAAAGACACTAGACTTAGTATAGGTTTACAGGAAGAGGATAAAATAAACAGTCATTAATAATTTATGCATCATTAGAATATTAATTTTCTGATTTATTCGATAGGACGGGGTGAGCCATCCTTCACGTAACCGGGTTTCGAGACTTGCGGCCGGCCGGCTAGGCTGGCTGCTGTGTCGGCGGAGCGAATGACAGGCAGTCAGCAGTAAATGTAGTATGGTTTGTCGCGGAACTTATTTCTAGCATACATATCATAAACACTTAAAAAGAAAAGTAAATTACTCACGCAGAGATGCTGGAACTGCCTCCCTTCGTTGTGCAAGCACCAATATTATCCAGAGTTTCTTCTTAGATACTGTACGTGTTGTCTATATTTCCTGTCAAGAACACTTCCCGTTTCACGAAATTTATTTACTAAAAGGTGAATAGAACTCCGATTAGGAACATGGACATCAGGAAATTCCTCTTGAAATAATCTCCTTACAGAAAGCGCTGATTCTGTACGCACGTATGTGAATACTCTTTGGGGAATAGAATGCTTGTATTGCCGTATTTCACTTGATACACTTTATTGCGTCGCCTAATAAACACGTGCTACTTGCGCAAGATTTCAACTCACACTAAAGCCTCAAGCAGCGGAGGGAAAATATACTCCCCACCTCCGCCCACATAACGACATAGCGCTCCCGGCCTATCCCGCGGTTGCGCCAAGCATTGCTCACGCAGTATAAATACTATAAATTATTAAATGAAAGAAACTTACATAACGTCTAATTTTGTAGAACCCAAAAATCTCTGCAAGAGGCAACTAATATGACAATGAAAGTATATGAGGGTATAACTTTAGGGATATAGGGTATTTATGTGTATATATGCTTTAAACTTATGGAAATTTGGCGTTAAAACATTAAACTACACATTTGTTTTAGAGCATTCATGATGTGTATGCATTCTCTGGTTATACGCCGTTCGGAGATACTTAATAACTAAGAATCATAGGGCAGTTTGATTTGTCACAACTCTCTTTGGCATGCTGTACAGTATTCCATCTTCCGGAAGCACTCACGCCACTTGTTTTCCGACACTGCTGCAAATTTCTCTCCGTTTATTACAACCGCTTCATTGTTTGACAATCGCTAATCTCGGTGGAGACGGGAGCTCTCAATGACAAGAAACTGCTCCAAACGCCGTGTTCTTACGGCAAAAGTTAGATTAAATACAAATGCAGATGTCGACAATGTATTGCCGCTGAGGGACACCATTTTATACTTTCAGTAAAAACATAAATACTAAAATAAAAGTACTAAGTTTACTTGCATCGACTTTTATTTCCCTTTTTCCGGTTGAGGCCGCGTTCAGGCGACCCGTATCCCAAATAGCGTCACTAGATAACAAGTCCTGTGTTAGCTTATCTTCCCATGTTAAAGCAGTTAGTTTCTCGTAGTGCCTGTAAAACTAGCAAGGATATCAGCTTCAGAATTAATTGACGAAACACACGACGAGTTTGGTTTATTACGGAAACATTTTGATACCCACTGTGGCGCTTGATTAAACAAGAAGATTAAAGAAGTTTCCGGAGATCGGACGACTAATCTCTGTTCTGTTGTTGAGTGCGTTTGTTCTAATAGCTAAAAATAAATAATATTAAAGCAATCACAATTTCACGCATGTAACGTCATCTTAAAATCTGCCAACGAAACAAAATTTTGAATTACAGCCGAATTTCGGGATGAAATTATCGAAAAAAATTGATGAAATTCGTTTTATTACACGACGTGCATTTGTCTTGTGGTCAGTGTAGCCAACTCTATACCTCCACTATATAATTCCTGAACACGCATCACTGACCACTTTTGCTAGAGGCGGTGGGGAGCTATTGATAGCAACAAAAGCATAGACAATCGACCATCATGACGCAAAACGGAGGGTTCTTCAAAGCGTTTTGGTATTACGTCAAATGTGCAAATTGACCATATCAATAGGAATTCCAAACCATAGAGCACAAAAAAAAAAAAAAAAATTAGAAACACTGTTTCAATCTCACGGATTCTGAATAGAATAAACATTCATAAGTATAACCTTTTTACAAGGGTTAATATTATGTCCGCGAATTTAAAACATATACCATTTTTATTCTAATTCTATTCATGAAATAGTCCCAAACCCGTATTTTGCTCTTCTCTATTGGCATTACTGAGGATCGGTTTTCTTCTGTCACAAGATTGCTTGAAAAGAATGAATACAAATATACAATTATTACAATTTTGTAAGCTAATTTAGAGGAACTATATTTAACTTTTTATTTTATTCGTGAAATTGTCCTAATACATATCACTCGAGTGTCTGGACTTTCCGGATAAATTCACTCACTATCTCAGATCCTCTTATGATATTACTTGTGATATTTAGAAAATGTTTATAACGGAAATAGAGAGTGTGTATTAGGCCCCCATAATTGGATGAGCAATCTTTTTATTGAACAATTCTATAGTTTTTACTTTTTGTTTTTTTAAAACATTACAAATTGGGAGTACATCAGAATTTTTTACCGTTAAAACACACAAAGTTTGTATTCTATAGTGCCTATAATACTGTGAAAGATTAACAGATTCTAGAATTAGCTGACGAAACAATTTCATTCATTTGTTTGGTAATTTGGTAAACAGAGTTGCAATTGATGTTTTAATAGAAGGCATTGAAAATTTATTGAGCGAAATAATTTGCACTGTTGGGAGATTATGTTGCAAATTAAAGTTATTTTGTAAATATAAAATTAACTTTTCATTTTTAGCTAACCAATTTTCACCCCACCTTTTTATATCTTAGTTATAGCTGCCGTCAACCTACACAACTACTGAAAGAGCACTCCGTTTTGTCGACCGAGAGGAAATGGGCTCAATTTTTTTTTTTTTTTTTTATTATTCGCAAGCAATAACTTCGGTATTGTGAACTGTCTGGGGGGAGGCCAAGATTGGCGCACAAAAAGAGATATTTTCAACAGAACAACGTGCAGTTCTGTACAATGGCAAAAGGCTTCCAATTGTTCTTTTATCGATCCTATAGCTCCTAGGAGCTTTTCATATTTCCCAAACTAAATATTTGACTCTATGGAAAGAAACGTTTGATCAAATTTACAAGCTACTGACGACTTCCACTGTTGTTTTGCATTTTGTTTAAAACACTTTTTTCCCTGACATAACGAAAAAAAAAAAACAACAACAAATGAGAAAATTGCTGGAAGAAGAGCCCTCGATGATGCTTTTGTTACGAAATATTTTTTTTTAAGAATACTTTGAACAGCATTTTTGGTAAACATTTAAAATTCAGATGCTCATATTTTAATTGTGTATTTAGCACAATCACCATAAATATATCTATAGTATTTAAAAAAAGAAACTTAATATGTATGGAAATCATTCTAAATATTACTTTAACTGCTTCATTCGATGAAACCTTAATTTTAAGATTTTTTTTTCGGAAACAAGCTATACCTGTATACAACAAGTTGTACCTATAATCGATAAAAGATTATGAGCTTTTGGCAAGGTTATTATCACTGCATCAATCAATCACACGACAATTTACAATAGAAGGAATGGAGGAATTAAAAGAAAAGAAAAGAAAAGAAGAAGAATAGGAAAAGTAAAGGCGTAGATAAAATAAACTGGGAATTATTAAAATATAGTGTACCAAAATTGCGAAAAAAAACTTTCTTTTGTTAATCAACAATATATGTCATCGGATTTGTATCAGAAATTCGCTATGTACAGCTTTAAAATTATATGCAAATATCTTGAAAACAAAAACTTAATAGGGTTGTGCAATAAAATTTGTAAGAACAATGTGGCAACGGCACTCTACAACAGGTACTTCTTTTGTTTTAATACAAATACTTTCAAATAGAAGAGAATACAATTTATCGAAATAAGAAGGCTGGAAAATATAGTGTCAATATGGTCTCCACTATGAGGGCTTAGTTGTTCTCTGCATGTCTAGAGAAGCAGTTTCTGTAGACGGTCTAATACGAAGCATGTCGAATAACGGTGCAACTTTGCGCCGCCTTAAAGCGACGTTTTCTAAATGTGAGTAGAGTGCATGCATTAAATTTGAGGTGGACGTGTTAGGTATGCGAGGTTAACTAGAAACCTGTGCCAATGAAACTTTGCTATATAGAACGGTGGCCCGTGGGGTGTTATACTTTCGATGAGGACGCAATAGAGTGGAAGATGCACCACGTTTACTCGCCTTGTCCTTCGAATAGCTTTTACAATGAATTGATTCAGTCATTGCTGGAGGTGGATCATTGATGGACATTGAATAACCACAGAAGCCGGAGCAAGGCACACTACAGGGTTACATTTCTTCTCAAACGAAAACCAAAACGGCTTAGCCACGGATGTCCAGTGTCCTCCAGAAATGTGGCGGCAGGTAATAAATGTGATAGGGAATCGCACTGAAGGAATGTAACAGTTTCCAGGTTCTGGAATAAATGGCTTACTACTTAAGATTAAATTCCAGCCCTAACTTACTCGTATCCTACTCATAGCTTACCAGAAAGTTTATGACCGAGTTGATAGAGACAAACTGTCTGGTATTATAACATTTCAGTATTCATTAATAACTTTCAACATTTTTTATGATGACTATTTGATATAGTCATCAAATAAAGAAAGCAAACATATGACAAATTTAGCGCCAGTTTAGAACTCCGACAGGGCTGTGAACTATGACAATTGATTTTCCATTCTTATATGTTTATATTAACTATTATAAATATCTACAAATCTAAAAAGAATCCTAATAGCTGATGGAAACAACTAAGTACACTGATGTTCAATATTAATACACATATGGGTGGCAATTGCAAAGGTCCTCTAAGAACTAATTCATTTGGCAGAGCTGCAATATAATGTAAATAATTCAAGCAGCAAGACCAAATCGATTGCATTTAAAGAAAACCTTATCAAAAGAAGCAAATCATCATAAATGATAAAGTTAGAAGTTTCAAGTATTTAGGGAATTGAGTAATATATTTTAAAATTGAAGAAATACAAGAATCATTAATAAATAAAATAGAACAAATTGAATTTTGAAAAGAAAGTGTAAAAACAAATCAGCTGAAGTGGCAATTTAAGATTTTAAATACTTAGCAAATCATTATTTCCGTTTGAAAGTTGAACTTCAACAAAAAGTGAAGAAAGACAGCTAGAAGAAGCACAGGTGAAATTTCTTCGTTCATTT
Organism: Metallyticus violacea; assembly: GCA_030762175.1. Taxonomy (NCBI): domain Eukaryota; kingdom Metazoa; phylum Arthropoda; class Insecta; order Mantodea; family Metallyticidae; genus Metallyticus; species Metallyticus violacea. Next base: position 70,557,065 of record CM060841.1, read on the forward strand.
TTGAGAGTCACAAGACGAAACTGCATTCGAAATTGGTAACTTGGTGTGGTCAACACAGTAGACGACATAAGGAATAACAGAAATAAACGGAGAAATGTGTTCAAAGAAGGACAGAGAATCTTCTACCAAAAAGGGAGTAAGTGTACTTCACGTGAAAGAGATGGGCAGATCAAGACATGTAATTTATTGTAGCTGCGGAACGAGTAAATAAGTACCCAATCCTTGGTTGTAAGGAAAAACTTATCTGTGCATTTCAAAGCGGTTAGTTGGCGGGCGGTTGCAGCTCAGCTGTTTTTCATGTCACAACCAGCACCGCATTACTGTCATATCTTTGGGATGCACAGCGATAATGGTGGTGCAGAGAAAATAGATGTTCCTCTGCAGTATAGCAATGGTCACTGGCTGTTGGTATTCATAATGTTAATAAGCACCAGCAAGGACTGCATTGCGACTGGCGTGTTGGCCAGTGAGAGTGCTAACTACACATTCCTGCATATACCGCCCCATTTTTGGACGCTGTGGTTCATTAAAATTTCATGGGTCTGCAACTTCTGTGAAATTAGGAAATTAACATAACCTCATGTTATTTCGGGAACTATAACAGTTTATCTTTTTCGTTAAATTTGTTCCCGTTTCCTTCTCGCAGCTAAATGAGTTGCAGATCATGGTCAATAACTGACTCAAACTTGCACCCGAAGAGAAAGTAAAGCATTACTTGAACTGTAAAAAAGGATTTTGCTAAAGTTATCATTAAATTATTAGTTGGTTTGGAAAAGAACAACAGTTTTGAATAATATTAATTTTAAACTTGTTGTTGATTTGGTTTATTTACGGACGCTCTTTAACATCTCAGGTCACAACGTCCCATTCAATTCAGGGCGTGAAACGACCGACAAATTTTGTTCAAAGGCCTCTTCTTTCAGGCGTAGATTCTTTTACGTGCCATAAATTTACGGCATATGATCCAAGGCTTTACTTCCCTTCCGAAGGAAGCCCATACTTTAGATTTTTACGCCCGAAAACATCCATCGATCCTGGCCGGGTTTGAACCCGCGATCTTGGGCTTATCTTGGGCTTGATTCGACAGTCACTGATATTACACGGCAAGGAATTCCAAAAACGAGCAAGAGAAGCTGTGAAAGAAAAACATGAAATAGTTCGAGAGTAAATCTGTGATCTGGTATTGAGGCTATGATGTGAATATAGTTTATGAAAACGACTTACCAAGTAGCTTGGTGGAGGTGTGATTTTTTTTGATTGATTTTTTTTATGGACGCTCTTTAATATCTCAGATCATCAGCGTCCCATTCAACCCAGGGCGTGAAACGGCCGACAAATTTTGCTCAGAGGCCTCTCTTTCAGGCTTGAGGTTCTTTTTCGTGCCGTAAATGTACGACACGGAACCCACGGCTTTACTTCCCATACTTACGATTTTTACGCCCGAAAAAATCCATCGGTCTTGGCCGGGTTCGAACCCGCGTTCTTGGGTGTAGGAGGCAAGTATGGTAACCACTACACCACCAGGACCGACATGGAGGTGTGAAGGATCTGATAATGTAGTAGTGGTGATGACTTTATTGTTATAAAATTCTATATACACATTTACATACATTTTATGCATGGGTCGTAGACCGTACACAATTAGAAAGAGGAACAAATATTACTAACACAAATAAAACAATATTAATAGTAAATAATTAAAATAAACATTAAAATAAGAAAAAAGACATTTGTAGATATATGAATGGAAACATATTGCATATTATTTATAATTACACTAGTTATTGCATTCTAATCAAAAATTAATTGCTTCTAGTTTCAGGCACTTTGGCTAGGAAAATGCCCATAACCAATTAGTGTGGTTCGCAAACAGATCCCAGCTTGTCAATCGACCTCTAATTGCCTTAAAAAGTATTCAGGATACAGCTTTTTTCTCAGGTATTCCCAGTGGATACGTTCTGCCGGAATATGCACCCATTCCTCATTTCCTTAACAAAATGGGCAGATTTTCTTACCAGAATTATCCATTGTTTTTTGAGCTTTCCAACTTCCCTTTCTAAACCAACCATGTCATCTTTCTCCTTATGACGAGCATATACACCTCTTTACGTCAGGTTAGTTTCATTTCAATCAATAGGCTCAAAGAGACTTTCATGTTACATTCTGCCTCGATTTCCTGCCTGCTGATAGCCTCTAGCCTTGTTCTAATCTTCTTCCATACGTTTTTATTTACATTGCCTCGTTGCCATATTGAACGCAGGTCAATTCCTCTGAGTTCTCTTTCACCTCTGCAGCCCGAAACGTTGTTATATTTTGTATCTGGTGTCTAAGTGTGGACTGGTCTCCCTGCATTAGTCTAAGTCAGTATTTCTCCGTCCTTGTTTTACTGTTAACTGTACCTCCATAGCAACCCACCTCTCTCATGATCCCACAGTTTGACGTTCCTTTAGAGAGTCCGAGAACCCTTTTACAAAAATTGATTGAATTTTGTTTACATGTGCAGCTCTCCCCCATTCCTATATTTCACTTCTGTATAACAGAATAGAGTAAGGTTAGAGAGTGGAAAGTTCTTCGCTCCTTAAGACGAGTTCGACGAATGTTGCAAATGTAGCAGCATTAAGTTGAAGTTTCTGAGTTAAGTCGTCACTGAGGGCAGTAAACATCAGTCGCAGTAATCAAAACGAGGCATCATAAACCTTGTACAAAGGAAGATGGATTTTCAACTCGCGTATTGTTCCTGTACGTTTCTACAACGTGAATATTCCAATATAGGTTTATATCGAAATGTACTCCCAAGTTTTTTACCACTCAAGAAGGAAAGTATAATATTGCCAGCTTTTACTGGAGATAAATTATGTAGTTTACAGTATTTAATAGTCGCTGATAACACAGTACAATTATCTTTGACTTTCCTGGATTCAGTTTACATTTTTTGTCTATAACAACAACAACAACAACAATAATAATAATAATAATAATAATAATAATAATGAATGCAGATCTTCATTGAGTCTTAATAGAGCTCTATTATTTCTCTAATATGACGATGAATTGTACTAGAGAAAGGTGATGGAGACTATTAGGAAGACTGCGGCTAGTTTAGTGCAGCGAAAAAATTACTAAGAAATTGGCAAAAGCATCATAAATACAGCCAGCTAGGGCCTATTCTTTTTCATGATAATGCCTGGCCATTTCGCATCCAGAAACGTTAACCAACTGATTTTCATTTATTCATTCACCTGGACAGTTTACTAAAGAATAAAGTTTTGTATAACCAGCAAGACAAAAGTACTTTTTTCGGAAAGGTAGCAAGTTCTGGAAAAGAAAATATAGTTGTATATTTTCTGACAATCTGATTTCTGACCAGTAGCATATATTTCATGTGAAGTTCTTTCCTCTCCTTGTCAGTGATCAATAAACTGTAACAAACATTCTTTACTTTTAAACGCTAACGGTTGGATGACGTTATTTTTCTCTCACTTTCCTTCCCTAGTTATTTCTTTTATCTATCTGAGTTAGCTTCCGACTCGTGTCATGCGAGCATGCTTTCTCTGTCTTGGTTCTGCGGCTACTTTGCACTTTCGTGGTGTTAGCGGTATTAAGGCAACATTTACACAGCGTTGTAGTAGGATCCCGGTCGTCGAAGGTTATCATAATGTCTACTTTCCTTTTCAATTAACGTCCTACACATGATTAGTGTGAAAACACTAATTCCACTATATATACACGAGGGTAGATTCATAAGTTTCCGGCCTCGATAAGCATTATTGCCTTTACAAAACCCTTATCTAGTGTCATACCTTATCTGTTAAGTAAATAATTGCAACTGTAACTTCCGCTCTGCTATGTTCAGTTGTTCAGATATAGTTGCATAAAGAATGCTATGTGTAGAACATTGTGACATATTGAAAATGCAGTATCGAACAGTTATTAAGTTCCTCACAAAAGGATTTACTCCAAATGAAATTAAACAGCAACTGGGCGGTGTATATGGGAAACATCCCCCTCATATTCTACGTAAAAGAATGGGGCAAACTTTTTCGAATGGGATGGGTCGAGAAAGCATTGAAGACGAAGAGCGTGCAGGTCGACCTTTGGAGGTGCTCACTCCTGAAAACATTGCTCTTGTGGAAGGAGAAATTATAGAAGACCTGCGGCTGAAAGTTACAGATATAGTAGCAAGGTTGGGCCTTTCTAAAATAATAGCCCTTCGAATTATTCATGAACATTTAAACATGAATAAGGTTAGTGCAAGATGGGTGACTAGACTTCTTCCTCAGTCCAAAAGCAGCAACGAGTCATCTGTTGTCAGGCATTTTGCAGCGAGAGAGAAGTTCTGCAAACCATTGTTACAGGAGATGAAACTATGATCCTCTACTATGATCCTTTGTCCAAAAAAGAATCAATGGAGTGGCGTAAACCAGGTAAAGCACCGCCTCTAAAGGCCAAGGTCACTCAGTTAACCAATAAGATCATGACCACAATCTTTTGGGACTGTGAAGGAATACTCTTCATTGACTTTAAGGAGAGGAACACCAGAGTAAATTTGGAGTACTATGCTGGCCTACTGCACAGACTACGTGCTTCCTTCAAAGAGAAAAGGCGAGGAAGGCTGGTGGTGATGTGCGTCTTCTTCATAACAATTCGTCTTTGCACACCGTTCTTGTTGCAAAGTAAGCTATGAAGAAATGTGGCTTCAAGAAGTTCGACCATCCACCCTACAGTCCAGATCTAGCTCCTAGGACCATTTCCTCTTCTCAAAACTCAAGAAGGACCTTCACGGAAGGAAATTTAAGTGAGACGAAGAAGTGATGGAGGCTGTTATGCCCATTTTGCAGACAAGACTTCTTACTATTTGGGAGGGGGGATTGAAATATTAGTAATGAATTTGCTAAATTTAAAATTGACTTCCCTTAAACGATTGAAAGAAATGCACCTTATATTTTCAGTTATTTATATTATTTTACGAGTTATAAGCTAATTTTTGTATTAAAGAACAATATGCACGCCAATACATAAATTACATATGTATATTGAAGGTGTAAACAAATCACCTGGAGGACTTACAAACTCAGCAACCAACCTATTTTTGTAGATAGGGGAAGAAAACGGTTTGTGCGACCCAAATTCTATCCCAAGACACACACTTCGTTTTTTCCAACTTCTCAAGCTGTCTTTAACGTCTCCCGGGAGACCTGCAACCTCTGGCAGAATTGCTAACTTGCCAGAGTTTCTCCAGTTGCTTTGGATTCCCCTGTTGCTAGCTGACATAAAGCCCTGCTTATCGCACTGCCCCTGTCGGCCGAAACGGTTATCTGTTTCGGGACCTCCTTTGCCAGTGCGCCATGATTTATGAGAGTTTAGGTCAAAGATTTTGCAGTAGTTTCTACCTTAGCGTGACCGGAATGGAAATCCAACATGATGCATCTGGTTTAAAAAAAAAGGAAAAACCGTTCTTAGAAAGAGCTGGTTTATGATTAATACTGCATGATATCTTTGGTTTTAGAGAATGATACCTACTATACAACGTAAAGTGAGCTAGGAAATGTAAACGTGCTCTGCTCAATGAAAATTTTAAAAAAAATGGGGGGGGGGCAATGACCGAAGAAAACCTCACACACAAAATATACAAGGAATTTTTCCTCCAATGCACCTCAAATAAAATATAATTATTATGCATTTTATGCAGTCCTACCTTGGTATTGTAATTAACAATATAAATATTGTAATCGTTTGTGTCATAATCTGTAACTACAACATAGGATTGTAAACAGAAAATTCTTTTGGTGTTTTGTTCATTACAGTAGCCGGTCTCACAACAGAATCACAAAAACTTTTCAAAGATGTTATGACGGTCGTGTGCGTGACCCCTTTCTTGAGTTTTAAAGCGAAAAAACTTTCTGTTGCATGCAGGACTTTAAACATTGTAAGGAAGGGCATTGCCCCTACCGGCTGGTGGTACGTTAACTGTTTAAATTCTCTAATGATAATATACATCTTTAATACGTTCAAATATAGCGAATGAAGTGTGAGGAACGTAAAATTGATCCAGCCAATGAAAAAAATGTATTTGAACTTTTGAAGAAAGACGCGAGACTTGCGAGTTGTTTTCGGCGTCTCTTAGCCAACGAATTTCCATTACAATTTGATATATAAAAGAGGCAGTCCTGCTGGGGCAAGCAGTTCACTCAGCTCTACGAAGCAGTTCTCGGTCCTACGCACGCAGTAGAAGACACTAAGCAAGGGATTTTCAGTGACTCAGTCCTATGCAGTCACTTGGCGCTAAGCAGTACCAGCTCACGCCAGGCACTTAGCACTCAGTTTTAGCATTCAGTTTTACCCATTCACTCACTTACCCAGTTCAGTTCATTTCTGTGTCACTCAGCTAAGCAATCCGCTTTACTCGTCTGAAAGTTTCATACGCGGCAACTATATAACTATATACACACACACACACACATACACACACACATACACGCACCGCGTGCTCATTTACACCTTTTAACTCCCCTCCCGGTCCTGTTGAGTCCCACTCAACGAAATAGCGGAATCACCCTGAGAAATTATTGTCGCCGAGGCAACCCACAATGAATTTAGAAACCACTTCATAAATTGGCTTTCGAATACTTAGGGGCAATAAACTCGCCAGCCATTTGCACAATTAGCTTTACGCCAACCAATGTAAATAAATGTTTTGAACTTTCAAATAGTAGTAGGTGGCATGCGTGGGCAGGTGATTTTGAACCAGCCAATAATAGATGTTTAATATGGATATTTAAAGCAAGGCACGGAACTTGCGCGTACTTGTGTTAAGCCCCTTTGCTTGGTGAAGCCAACCTTTAGTTAATTTGAATCGGGGAGGCGTTTGCTCCGCTGGGGCATAAGAATTTCCGATCAGTTCAGAGGATCAGATAGCAAAGATCGGTTTTTCAGTGCATGAGTTCTTATTTCGCGTCAGCTCAGATCAGTGCAGATACGCAGAATGAGCTCTACAATCGATGTGGGCATTATAATAAGTTCTACTTCGGACGCAGTTCTCAGCGGTAGCTAAATTTATACTCGACGTAGTTTAAGTTCTACCGTACACAGAACACCAGAGGATGCGAAAGATCTTGCAAAAATAATAAATTATCATGCATATTCTGGTCTACTCATCGCGTGATTATTAACACGGTTGATATCCTCTCCAAGTCCTCTTGAGCACAAGTCATAAAATAGCGGAACAGAACCCTGAGATATTTTTGTCATGAAACGTGGGCAACAACACCAAAGCGGTCAATAGTCAATTGACAACAAGCCGCTACAAAATATGGCGAATTGCTGCTTAATTAGCGGTCAACCTATTCTCACCGAGTAAACCGCTTCAAGGTACCTCCTTTGGGTGAAAGCACAAGCAAGACTGAAGCGCCGGAGTATCATCTTCCGCCCCAAACAATCAAATCCACAATGATATCCGAGAAAAAAGTTATAACTTAAATGTGAAGCAATCTTGGAAAGGAAACGTTACAGGTTAAGTTTAGGCTGTTACACCTTTCGGCATTTGTAATTGATGGGGACTGAGGAAAACCTTAAAGGATTTCAGTCATGGAAGACAGACTTGGTGGGATTCAAACACATACATCCCATTCATGGAGTCCGTGCCTTGGTGACTTCGAGTACTCCAAACAAAATTCAAAAACTTCATGTAGCTAACTTAAATTCAAGCGAGCAATTCATTCCACAAGATTTTCATTCTTGTGCATCGTTTTCTTCAACTATGAAATGGTTGACTGTAGACAAGAAGGTGTCATTTGTTATCCTTTATTCAAGCAACTGAGGCAACGACTCCTGGCTGTTCCCCTTGAAATCTGCAATAGATAGAAACGCTTTTAAACGAGTGCAGAATTTTGTCAATGTTCTACTGACTACTTCAGCACTTGGTAATGCTTGCAAGTATGTGTGAAGATTGTGAAGTTAAGTTCTTCACTACAGCCCATAACTGCGATTTAGGGAACGCATTTATAAAACCTTTTGAATATTTGTCGTAATGCACTAAACTGAGTAACTAAACCAGTTATTTGGAAGAAGTTTTGGCAACTAGGAAACAACGTTACGGTCACCAACAAACACACTTTGTAGTATATAAGTAAAAGGGTTGGAATTAACAATAGGAAGGCAAATACTACTACAACCTCGTGACCTCAGAAGTTCAGAAAGTAGAGAGAGATGTAAATAGGTCGGTCCACAGCAAGGAAACAACCCGCACGTTTTACCCCAGAGATTAACTCCTGGGATTCACTTTAGCTAACTTTAGACACCAGCATCTCGGCAAGCAAACCTAACCTACCAGCTTCCTGAAGCCACTAAATGTGTAACAATAGATTAGTTTTAATCATTTTAAAATTAACGCACAAAATTGCTGATTTCTTCAAAATTAAATTATTTTTTTTCCAAAATCAATTTAGATCAATTTATTTATAGAAATAAATTGTATATGATATATTCTAAATATACTCAAGTGACAAAGTAGGTCATTGTGGTGTAGTCGTAACCATACTTGCGTTGAAAACCAAGATCGTGGGTTCAAACCCAGACAGGTTCGATGGATTTTTTTTTTCGAGCGTAAAAATCCTAAGTATGGCTTCCTTCGGAACGGAAGTAAAGCCGTGGATCCCGTGTCGTACATTTACAAACCGAATTCAACAAAAATCAAGCGACATAAAGTTCTTGTGCGGTTGTAGGTTAGAGAGCATATCGAGAGAAGCGTGTTATATGATCGAACAAATGCACATCGCTTAAGCCTGTTAGCAGAAAATCGCAGTAATCGAAGTGAGACATCACCAGGGATTGCACCAAGATCTTTTTTAAGATTTAAAAGTGTGGTATAGAGAATTTACTTTCCTGCAGTTTTCAGCAACATGGTTTTCCCAACAGAGACTTATCTACAGGGTTTTCCAAAAGTCCCACACTACTTCAATAACTTTTGAAACATGTCAGTAATATGAAACTTGGTGTGAGAGGATAGCCATGTATTGAAAAATCAAAAATGATATTACTGCTTTTCTTACTTCCGGCTTAATCGGAAATAACTCCAACTTTCTTATTTAAAATGGAATACACACAACACATTTTTACATTTTTCATTAAGAGCTTTTCAAAATGAACCCTCTGTAAAATGCATTGTTGCTAAACCGAGAAAACAAAAAAGTTAGAGGCGCTTCTTTTGTTTACTGTGTTTTGTCAGTAACAACATAAACATTGTCTTGTTTATATCCATGAATCGTGTTTATTGAAACAGAACATCTCATTTAAGGCATTAAATCTGACATCTGGAGTGTTAAATAATTCTATCTGGTGTTGAGCGAGAGGGAAAGAATTCTGATGTTAATTGTGTTTGAATGTGAAGACAATGATACCATGGAGAGGCTTCGAATTTATTTAACGATATGCATCCGGATAGCAGTTCAGTTCCACATGCAACAATGACAAGGGTTGTAAAGAAATTTACTCAAACTGAAAGTATGAAGGACTTAACAAGATAGGTCGCTCGAAAAGTGCAACTGTTGAGAATACTTCATTGGATGTTCTCCGTTTTCAAGAAAATCGAAAAGTTTTTACTACAAATTTGTCTTTAAAATCAAATATAAGCCCAAGTACCGCGAAGTGTCCCAAAACATCTCAGGTCATCAGCGTCCCATTCGAATGAAGGTGTGAAACAGCCGATTAATTTTGCTCAGAGGCCTCTTCTTTTAAGCTTGAAGTTTTTTTTTTTTAGTGCAGTAAATATACGACAAGGGACCCACGGCTTTACTTCCCTTCCAAAGGAAGTCATACTTAGGATTTTTACGCCCGAAAAAATCCATCGGTCCTGGCAGGGGATCTTGGGTGTACGTGGCAGGAACGTTCAGAGGACGATTCGGACAGAAGAACGCAGTTTTGTAAATTAATGATGGAGCGCATTAACAACAATCCAGCTTTTCATAGACAAAGTGTATTAAAAATTGTTAATCATATTATTGGTCCTTTCTTCTTTACAGAAAACAGTTATTTTATTTGCTCTAAAGTCACTGTATACAGGCTATTACAAAATTTGTTTCCACATCCAGTCAACCAGAGATGACCTATCCAGCTCCAGTTTACAATGTAATGTAGATCAAGTTTTTTAACAACGATGGATTGATAGGAGAGATCTGATAAGAGTGGCCAGCTAGATCCGCAGATTTGTCGCATTTGAACTTCTTGTTATTACCCCCCCCCCCATCCAGTTTCATGTCATTGAGCTTAAACGTTATTTAGGTGGTGTGGGATTTATAACTAAACCTTTATAACGAAAAAATGCCAAAGTTGACTTCTAATAATATTTATTCATAAAATTCACTCTTAATCGCACGTTTTTCATTTCAATAGTTTCTTATATTCGAAATTGTTATTTTCTATAGTAGGGATTTTTATCTAATTTAAATTTTTTCATCAACAAGCTCCCAATTTTTATTGAACAAGCCAGCTTCTATAAATTAATAGTAATACACCTCTTTTTAGTTCAAAAAATTATATTTTGAATTAAAGAGAACTGCAGGACAATTAGCTGCAATTTTGAGCTCGTTAAAAAATAAAACAAAATGAATTAAACAATAATTAGTTAATACAGTATAAAATTAACAATTAACAAAATAAACACACATTTAAATTTACGATTTATTCCAACATGTTTTTTCCAAAAAGATAATGCAATATATCGAGGGTGCCGAAAAAATGTGTACACATTTTCACAGTAGATATCTATTTGATATATTTCAGTAATGTGTAGTATGATGTTCTGTAAACAGATGTGACTCACATACATTAGAATAGCGTTGCTGCGTGACAGGTAAATCAACAAATGAACAAATCAAGCCAAGATTATGGTATGATGTTCTGTAAATAGATATGACTCACATTACGTTATGCTTATTCTTTTTATTGTATACATACGTTGCAGAATCTGTTTAGTTTTAAAGTAATTTATAGAGATATTTTTAGGCAGTCGAAAATGATCTATAAAGCAAATAAATCTATTAAAACTGGCATATACTCATTAAATTTGAAATAAAATTAAATGAAATATTCATGTATTATTTGCAAAAATACGAACCAATACAGTAATAACCTATATAACTATTAATATAGAAAGCAAAAATTTTGTTTACTTGTTTAAATTTAATTAAAAGTAATTCCGCACTAAAAATGGTTCAGTATTACTTTTATCGTTTACGTTGTTTTTTACAGAGATAATTAATTGAATATTGACTTTTAAATGTAATTTAAAATACCCGTTATCATTAATTTGTAAAATATGCTCGCAGATGAAGCGCAAAAGCAGAAAAATAATCACAAATATAATGGTTCTATTTTAATACAATGCATACTTAATTAGAATTTCCATTCATATATGCAGATACTTCAAAATCAGTATTTCCAATTACAAAAACGTGATTTTCGAGAGAGACGTAAAGCGTTTGGTAGGAAATGGCTTAATACTCTGCACTTCTATTACAAAATGAGTGGTCACCATAAGGGTTGGTGATAAAATCATCCTAATGTTACAAGGCAACTCTTTTGAGACACAAGGATATGAGTTCCTTTGGTTAGGTATTTGCTGTAAGCGGAAATTGCCCATAACAGTAGTAGACCTTTCTTAACGCTAATATCCGCCCAGTCAGGTTTGATATGCTAACATGCTAAATGAAGATCGGAAAAGACAAATTTCACACATAATTTTATATTTGACTTAAATGAAACTCAGTCACTTGAGCGTCTAAAGGAATCTTTCCCTTTCACGTGCAACAATATGCTGAGGTTTCCACAGTTTTAAGAGAGAACAGTGTCAGGGACGAAAGGTCCTTTAAAACCAGTGTTCCTGGGCCCTATTCCACAAAAGTATAGTCTATTAGATCAAGTATATTAGTGCACATCCTTGTAAAGTATGATCTTGTAACTTTCTGTTCCACGAAAGAAGTGCAACACTAGTAAAGTATTAGTAAAAAGTTACAAGTGACGTCATATAAGGAGGAACAGCTGTTTGCCATAGGTCGCCATACCTTAAATTAGGTTATGTCCACTCCTTAGGGATTTTTAATTTTTAATAGCGGATTGTTGTTATTTCTGTTAAACGTGTCTTGTACTTTATCACAGATATAATCATAATTTAAATACTTTATTATATACTTTCACTTTGAATCGACAGTCCCTCACAGCTACATTCAAGAGTTTCAATTTCAATTGTCAAGAGATGGCAGAAGAATCGAGCTTCCCGATTGCTCTGAACCGTTTATTTTATTAGTCCGTTTGATCATTTACATTTATGTATTTGTTTACATTGCTTGGCAATCACTTTCTCATCGTAAGTAAAAATTCGGAACACTGTGTCAAAAGTGATTATTTTAAAAGAAAATGAAAAATGAAAAGAAATTATTTTCGTGGTAAGTAGCAAGAACCTTAAAAATACATTGACTAAGATGCTGGTATGAAATATGCATTTGAAACATGAAACGTCAATATCAGTCTTAAGCCGTACTTAACCTAACTTTATCATATTTATTTTTTCTTTATACATATTCTCACTCATCATTATCATCGCTTTCGCTAATGCTTAGCACATCTGCGGTCAACTGACTCCCAAACTCATTCATTTTGTGCTAGTATTAAAAGTTATCACTCATAGGTATGGAGTATTAAAGTACAAGTATAGCAGAAGCCTTTGTGGAACAAAATTTTACTAATAACTACAAGTTAAAAGTCCATACACTTGTAATGTATTAGACCAAACTTTTGTGAAACAGGGCCAGGTGGTCTACTGATAACCACATTGCCTCGTAGATCCAAGGTCTCTAGTTAAAAATCGACAGGATCGATGAATTTTAGGGCGTAAAAATTATAAGTATGCCTTTATTCGAAATGGAAGTAAAGCCCTTGAATGGTACGCTAATGATCAACGTTTAAAGAACGTTCTTAAATAAGCAAATAAAGCTACTTAAGTCATGAAGATATTAACATTATTTTTATATAGTTTATTTAAATTCTATCACGAAATTCTGACTCTCTCCGATTTTGGAATGATCGGTTTGAAATCGCTTCCGTCTATAAGCAATGCCTCCTGTCTCCTGAACGCGGAAAGTAAAAGGACATTGTGCATTCATGAACAGTTTAAGAATGCTTATGGGGAAGCAACAGCGGTTATCAGAACTGTTAGACGGTGGGTTCAAGACGTTTAAAACATTTACCTCATATTTTTTAAAGCCAGTGATTTGTTTTAAAAGATGTTGAAGCGGTTTTAATAGGACAACGACATGGCCCCACGTTGGGCGCCAAATTTAAAGCGGGTTTCGTCAGTGTCATTGTAGTTGAGAATATCTCAGGTCTTTCAGGGGTCCGAAGTCACCTTTTGTGCCATCGTAGTCACGGAAGAAGGGAGATGAAAGAATTCAAATCACACGACAGTGTTTCGTTCAACACATGTAAGTGATTATCATATGATCATTTGTTGACGGCCACCTGGTTCGTTACCTCTTTGACGACGAGATTAGCGGACATCACTGAACATGCCTACACTGTTGACTTGAAATGTAAGAAAATGTGTAAACTGCAATCTGTAAAAAGCCTCAACTTTATCCGGAACTACCTGCCTTAGCAAAAATGTACCAATTTCAAAGTGTCCCCACGTGTTCGTGGACGCTCAACGGGGTTCACAAATGATAGCTCACGGGTTACTGAACCTCCAAAATATTAAAATATTATTGGTGAGCTCTGATACTCACTTGTGCCCACTTTAAACTCTTCAACTTTACGGTTTCCAATTGGTGGATTCATGATTATCGGATACAAAGATGAGAGGAACCAGCGTCGCCCACACCCACTCCTGTGGTATCTATAACGAACTTCCGAGCATCTCCGGCAAGTAAGAATACAAAAGACCTTTTGTCCCGACTCACGTCGCACACCTGCAAACGTTTAGCTATTATTATAGGCAGCCTTTCGCTCGGGCCTTTTTCAGCAAAAAAGAATACAAAAAATTACCGCCTTTCTCTTGCGTCCAAAAAGGTAACCTGCATACTTTTCTTGATACATGAAGTTTCCTTACTTACTACTGCAGGATGTATAGACTATTTAATTACTATTACCATTAAATTATATAAACACATTCACTCTCGTGCACTGTAGGTATTAAGACCTGTTACAAGATAAACGTTTCTGCAAAATATGAAACCCTGTTCCCAGTTAATTTTTTAATAATAAATGTTAAATGTTTGGCATTTTATAAAAAATGCCTCCTTGAAAATATGCACAGAAGAAATAAATGAAAATCATGTCACCTCCTTTTTGAAATTGTCTTAATGGTATATAGCTAATATTTATTAATTTCACCAAGGGGCTGCTATTTAGTTATAATATTTTTTCTCTAAATAGCCTGCCTTCTCTTGTTCTCTCCAACACAAACTTGCAATATAAAGTATGATATCTTGTTAGCAAATTATGTTATCTATCATGCCCCCTACATTTTCTTTTATAAATAGCATTTTGCCTTCATTGTCCGCTGCGTATTTCCCGTTTAGAATTTCGAAAAAGGCATCATAGAACGTGAGTGTTCTTTAGCCCCATCCACTGCAACGTACTGCTTTTCTAGTTTCGTCTCTTTCTCTGACCCCCTCCCAATCCTCGTATTCAAATCCCTCATGACTATCAAACCTGCCTATGGAAATCGTTCCTGTATTTCACATTTACTTGTAATAAGTCTGCAAACAGGTTAGGTTTAGTATATCGGGAGAAGCTGACTGGCGATATAGCGATAATACGCACAAGTTTAAATTAACATTAATTACAATATATACAATTGGGCCTTTCAATTTTACATATATCACCTTTATGACATTTTGTAACTCATTTTTATAAAACTTGACCGGATATCGCTCTCTTTGCTCTCTCTTTAAAACACGACTCAAACCCTTCAATTTCAGCATTACAGCAATAATATCACAAGTTCAACAACCTGTTCCCTCCAGCTTTCCCCGCACCCCTTCTATATTTCAGACACACTCGGTTGGACTGACGATGCCCTAATCCTTACTGGTGGTCTGTCAATGTTGATTCTCGGGATCGCACTTCTCATTGTTCTCGCAGTTCTTCGTCCTCAGCTGGCGTAGTAGCTCCGTCTGTTTCTCCTCTTGTACAACTTGGGAAGATTCCTTGTTGACCTTGGAGGACGCTTCTTCCCTAACCGTTCCCTGACTACTGCAACTGCCTTGTGTCTGCACTGGGTTCCGGATTTCGATACTACTCACCGTAGGAAGATTTTATTTTCTATTTTCTACAGTTTCAAGCCGATTTCTTTTAGTTCTGCCCTACTTCTTACTTGGATATTTATCAAATCTAACAGCTTGGCATCCCTGCTTCCTCTGCAGTCACTTTAAAATACTGAAATACACTATACTACTACAATATTGCTTTTAAATGGAACAATGGTCAGTTTTCAGAAATATGTTTCGGTATCAGAAATAGCTTAAATTATTAAAATTTCTTTTAAAATTTTATTTTAGCTCGCGGTGGAGATTGTAGTTGCGTTGAGATGTGAAATCGTACAGTACAATCTCGCTGCATGACCCTACACAATGCGTTTATTTGAGATATTGTGTGCAGACCGATGTGATTATAAAACTCTTTTATTCCGAATTTGTTTTATCGCTTCCAAAGGTGAACTCCGAATAAATAACGAATCAACGGAACGGGGATTGTTAGTATATTATAAAGCGAATGCAAGATAGTAAAGCAAATTAATTACAAAAAATCACCTCTTAGGACGAAATAATATTTAATTAAGAGCTATTTACACCAATCGGCTGTAAATAACTTTTATATATATAGCTTTTTTCACTTCGATATATTGAAATTGTTTATGTCCTTTTTAAAATACTTAAATAATCTCAGAAAAATTCTTTTAACGATCCAAAACAAGAAGCAGAAAGGGGAAAAAAGACTTTAAACCTTAAAAGTGAGAGGAAAAAAATGATAAAAGCGGAACCTACACACCTCAAATGTACTGAAACAAGTTCATTTCTACCTGACTCTTAAATATATCCACTCATATAGAAAAGACATTTTACCTAACTTCCGAGCTCTGGAATAACGCTTTCCAAGCCTCCAGCTTAAATCAAGTTGAATCTGATCCCTCCTGTAGAATCTTTCTGCGCCCCTCCCCTATTTGCGGTGTCAGTATTTTACAGCCATAGTTTTACAAGGAATGATATCTGGAAGGCGCCCAAATTCTCTTAATATCCCAAAATTCGCTCTACCCCATCCCAAATTGAGGAACAGTTTTAAGTAGTTATTTTGCATTTTGTTTAAGTTTTCTACTTTGCCCCAACTCCATTCTCGCATCCGTAACGCATCGTCTTTTATCATGTCCTCGTACATTTTGCGTAATGTTAACCGGAGTGACATGTATTCCCGACAGTGTACGCAGGTACGCCCCCGAGCTTTGTACAGTACCTTGGTTATGTGCTGGGAATCATTTGCATTCCTTCTAAAGGTTATACTCAGGTAGCCGTAACCTTTTACATTTGCTAGTTCCATTTCCTGATGTTTCCCCTTTTAGATGAATTCGTTTGGTTTCGAAATATTGACTGAAAGATGATTAAAATGATTGCTTTTTATTTGGAAGACGAAATGTGTTCTAAGTCAGAGATACTCCAGATACAAGTTAGTTTAAAAACGAGTTTATTTATAGCTGCATATCTGTAATTAATGTATGCTTTTTGCACATATTTTCACACGAGTTTCTTGCTTGTTTCAAGACCCACTCTGCTTAATTAACACATCATGTTCTTTCCTACACAACATTTCAGTTTTAATTTGAACTATGAAGCTACCAGTCATATAAAAGCTTCTCTGTCTGACCTCTAAACTGTGCCATTTCTTTTCTCTTCATTTCCGTGACAAGCGAAATACTGTACAAAAAGAGAGCGCGTGGGCTAGTGTTATTTAAGTGCATTTCAAAGAGAATTGTTCAATATTCCGTGCAGGCAGGTTCCTTCCTCCGGAGCATGACGTCACAGACGTAACATTTGCAGCTGTTAAAGGTCGTGGAATGTGAAACAGCCCACTGCGTCCTGCTTCAAACGAAATGTCATTAGTTCTTTATCTGCTTTGTAGGTTTGATGCTTTCTGTAGGCGTGGATAGCATTGTAATAAAAATTACCCTTTACACATGTTACACGATCTGTTAGAAAAAGTATTAAGGGCTAGTGTTAAAACACATGCTTAAGTATTGAGCACTCACGCTCTTAAGGCGTCACCACTGTAAATATAAACCATGCCATCTCAAAGCTGTAAGAGGGCGGGTCAATAATTGACGGCACTAAATTATGGCCGTAAAGTCCCCTTACCCTGAATTTGAAATAAATGCAACCTACCTACTACAAAGTATGAGGTCATCTTCACTAAGAGTCGCTTACCTAGGTGGTTAGCTTGTTTGCGCTACTTCCTATACTGTCCTATAACTATCGCTTAATGTGTTTTTACGAAAGAGGAAAAAAAAAAAAAAAAAAAAAAAAAAACATAAGCAACAATAGGGAACTTCTATCTGCATGGTTTCATAACTTGGTAAAACTATATATTATTATGGTAGGGAGAGATGAGAGGAAGTGTTATGAAGAGCCTCTTGCCCACAAGAGTCATTATGTGCATTCACCACCGCGGAAATGTAATCTCTCTTCACGTGCTATTCCAGGAAAGTTTGCCTCGAGTTTTATACAGGCTGACTTTTGCTTTATAAAGTTGAAAGAAAATATTGTAAAATACTATTAGGTAACAGCGTATTTACAACAGGTTGTATGCAGGATATTCCAGAAATATTTTTGCAAACTTTGGTGCTGGATTCCTTCACTAAAACAAGAAAAAAAAAGTACATATAAACATATGTACGGAAAGCCTTAGTTTTTGAGTTATTCATGGAATTTACTTCAATGCGTTTCAAGATGTAATCAAACAACTTAATTTTGTAACCCAAATAAAATTAATTTTGTTGATGCTATCGATACAAGTCTCCTGATGTACTCGTATTTTAGATGACCATGTGTTGCCAAGGAGACTTGTTTACATGTATTATTTGGATACATTCATGGTTAATCGTTTCTCACGTTTTACTTGTGTTGCATGTTGTATTGTATTTAACCATGGCAAGATATCCATATTTCGTGCTTTGCAAATAAGAAGAACCATGTGGTATATGCATGATGGGGAATGGCATGAATGGCATGAGCCATCGATATGTTTAGGTCCTCAGCAACTTCTCTAACGGTGATTAGCCAATACTATTTTCTTCACTTCTTCAATGTTTTCGTCTGTTGTTGACGGACTCGGGCGTCCGGGACGCTCTTCGTCGTTCACATCTTCTCGACCCTCTGAGAACATTTTGTACCACCGATAAACGTCACTTTGGTCCAAGGTAGCTTCACCATATGCCACAGTCAACATTCGGAATGCATCCGCGCACTTAATTTTGTTTTTCACACAAAATTTATTACAGATTCTTTGTTCCATTTTTTGGAATAGGCAAAAATCGAAGACGAGCCAAAACACGTCCAAGCAAAATAGCTGTCAATAATTAACTGAACATTCAAAATGGCCGAGCTTGTCAACATAAGTGAGGGACATGAGTACCAACATAACGCCACAAAACAATCGAAAATCGAATATACGTAACCCGCGGAAATTCAAAATTCGCGATACTTTTTGAAGAGACCTCGATAATTTATTCAGTTAAATATCAATAATTTTGTAAATATTTGCTCTAGAGAAGTTTTTTTTTAAAAATAATTGTTCGGCAATAAATAAAGTAAAAGAAGAAAGAGTCTACAATAATGAGAGGAAGAGGCCAAGCACTATCAGTCTGGAGGGTTTTGAGGTTCTATTTCCTGCACAAATGTGAGTTTTCGTATCACATCTACACATACGTTGCCATAGGAATGAATTTCCACAATTCCATAACCCTCAAATGTGGGGAATTTGATAACATCTGGTACTTTAAACCGAACCTCCATATAAGCCGCCATGAGTTATTTTGCACATGCGTGACGACACATATGAGTTATCCTGATTGTCGATGTATTAAGCATTATATTCACAACAATCTCAAGTTCGTAACTCGCAATTTGTTGAAATTATCGCATATGAGACAAAATTGTTTAAAGCATCCTCGTATCAAAAATATTAAAGTTTGATAAAGAAACAAAC
The DNA here is from genome assembly GCA_030762175.1 of Metallyticus violacea. NCBI lineage: Eukaryota > Metazoa > Arthropoda > Insecta > Mantodea > Metallyticidae > Metallyticus > Metallyticus violacea. The sequence goes on from CM060841.1 coordinate 70,576,307, forward strand.
AAAATAAATACCGTGTGTTACAATACGGTACGGCCAAACCTTCAGGACACATTCCTTACCATAGAAGAAGGAAATATGTTATATGGACATGGGTCCGGAAACGCTTTATTTCCTTTTCTACAGTTTTTCTAATAATGGGAAACACACATGAACAGCATATCACATGAAATTTCTCATATGAGAAGTTCAAAATGCCCTCTTGGCTACGTCTGGTTAAGTTGTAATTCTTAGGTTCACTGCCAGTGTTTTATGTTCCATTTGAACGAATGACTCACGTCATTGCCTTATTACCACACGTAGCATCAACTGTTTAGAGTTCATTACGGGCTTGGCAAGCACGTAACTGATTACAGTGTTCACCAGTGCAATGGAAGTGTACACAAATGCGGAGTTAGCAGATGCTCTTTTGGTGTATGGATTAGCATACAGCACCGCTCATGTTTGTATTGGAAGAGATTTCCAGGAGCCCCTACAGGAAGACATTTGAAGCAATTGATCATCTTCTCAGGGAACATGGGTACGTTTACTCGCCACTGGGGGAAGACTAGAAGGACGAGGACGCCTCAATTGAAGGAGGCAATTCTTCATGTAGTTGGCGACATCCCTTATGTCAAAGTAAGGCAATTAGCTGCAACAAGTAATGTAGACATGTGACTGTCTGGAGAGTGTTACATAAGAACCCGCTGTACACATGCCATTCACAGAGTGTGCAGGCACTATCAGCAGCTGATTTTTCTTTAGGGTACACTTCTGCAATTGGCTTATTCATCAAGCTGTCAATCCTGATTTTAATTTCCAAAATCAGCAGTATGGGCTGACGTGAATCCTCACGCAACTGTTGAATCACGTCATCAACAAAGATTTTCTGTCAATGTTGGGCCGGCATTGTTGGCGAGGGCCTCATGGTGTTCCACCCCATGCTCTTAGAGAATACTCTACCTACTCTGCTAGAAGGCGGAAAATGTACTTCATGCACGATGGAGCTCCACTTCATTTCAGTGTTAATATCCGTCGTCTTCTAAATAACAGATTACGTGACAAATGGATAGGTAGAGATGGACAAATTCTCTGGCCTCCACGCTCTCTGCCTAAACCCACTGAAGTTTTATTTGTGGAGGCATTTGAAAGCTCTTGTGTATTGAACCCCGCTTAAAGATATAGAGAGTTTTAGTGTCCATATTGTGGAAGACTGCGAAACAATACGATTTTCTCCAGAGATCCATCAGCGCATCTGGGATTCAATGCGACGGCGGGTTGATGGATGCATCAATGCTAGCGGAGGACATTTTTAACATTTCATGTAAGAAAGAGTTTTATGTGCTATGTTCCTGTGTGTTTCCCATGATTAATGTACTATGAAGAGTTGTAGAAAATGAGTTCTAACATGAAATAAAGCATTTCCGGACCCATGTCCATATAACATATTTTCTTCTTCTACGTGTGAGGAATGTATTCTAAGCGTTTTACCATAACTTATTGTTACGCCTGGTATATTGATTGTGTACACAAATTTGAGAAATTCGGTGTTTGTACGACACACTAGTTTGATATTAAGACGGAGGTAGAAGAAATTGCTGTCACCCCCACATACTTCGCCTGCCCTCATCAATTAAATTCATAGCTCAAATGTTTCCCTCCTTCGATAACAGTTGAACGAAATGAGATTCGTGTTTCTTGAAGCATTCACAAGGAAAAAATGGTTATACGCAACAGTTGAGAACACTTTCTGTCAAAGGAAACTTAATCTTACAAAGAAATCCTTGTATGATATGCACAGCTGTTTTTGATTGGATTTTCCCTTTAGAGCAATGATTTTGTTACAGAATTAACTTTGTTATAGTAAAGAAACACCCACCTCAAAGAAGAATATAAAGAAAATAATATATTTTAATCTAAGTAATTAAAGGCGGTAACAGAGAGAAGAAAACAATACACGAAATTTGAAACAAAAATGAAAGTGGATATGAAAGAAAAAAATTCTTATCAGTTAAACATTTCTATTAATCGAAAAATACACTTCTTAAAAGTAACGTCCCCTACATTTATAGTAATGTTTTTTCCTATAATTATTATTAGAGACTGGACATTTAAGCGTTATAAACACTTAAGAAAATATGTCAATCAAAGTGTAGTTCTTTGCTACTTTATTAAAAATTGTGTTAATCATTACTATTTATTATCAAATTTCGATGTGATGCACACCGTAATATACGAAGCATGCATTACACTTTTCAGAAAATAGAATAACTATTTTGATCAAAATTGGTTTATGACTTTTTTTAAAAAAACAAATATATTTAGGTGCCTTTTTTAAACCAGTAAAATGACAAGAAATTTGTTACATTCTTTATAACATTAACAGAATAACTTCACATTAGTACATTTCTATTGCATTTCGTTTAGGCAATATGCCTTAAATTAATTTACCAAAGTGGATCGTTTTTCAACTTTTTTTTTTAAATTACACCCCCTTAATAAACGTGGCATAATTTTAATTACAGAGATTATATATATAGGATGTTAATGAGCTACACCGAAATAATTTCAGAGAGTGTACAGATGTCGTATATAAGCAATTTGAGATAGCAAACACATTGCCTGTCTGTTCAAATTCCGGAGTTATGGCTATAAGTTCCTAAAACGCCAGTTCGCTAATGGTTACTAAAAATGTCCCCGGAAAGCATAACCATAGTAACGAAGGGAGGTTTCTGAACGTATCCCTCTAACGCCATGGTTATGACATTAGATTTCAGGTAAACGGTGGTCATTTGTTTTTGAGTTCGAATCTGGTTTATAGCTCTTTTTTTTTTTTTTTTTTTTTTTTTTTATTTGACTTGTTTTCTGACTGGCCTAATAATATAGCTTTTACGTTTCAAGTTGACATTTCAATTTATGCACTTAAATCTTAACATATCAATTCATATAATTACAACCTTTTATTAGTTATTGTACCTACCAAAGTTTTAGGCATCATGTTAGTAGTAAACTTATATGTCAGTAATACATTCATGTCGAGAAAGAAATAAAACTTGAAAGCATTAAGTAATTTCATTGACCATTCTTTAGTATGCGTATCGCAACATTTCACGTTAAATAAAAAAATAAAATTAACACCATGTCAAGAATTGAACCTGTGGTTTGTGGAACAAGCATTATGCTTTACATCACACAAGCACTTAAAGAGCTCCCTATAGAGTAGGCTGCATTAGCAAGGAGGCTGTAAACAGATGTTCAGTGTTGCACTGTCAAATGATTAGTTTGAGATTTGAGGTATTTTTATGGTACTGAATCTTGAAAACGCTGATAATGGGCTGAGGCTTGGTGCTCACAAGGCAGTTTCTAAACCAATTGTCTACTCGGCTTAGCTTTAACACCGACTTATCAATATCTGATGCAAATATGTTTAACATCATAAAATACGTTATGTTTAGTTATGGACCATACATTGTCTATCTCAAATTGCTTAAATACTATATGTATACGCTCTCTGAAATTATTTCGATGTAGTTTATTAACTTCCTGCATGTGCGCAACTTTTATTAAAAAAATCATCAGATTGTTTTAGTAGTAGTGGTAGCGGTGGTAGTAGTGGTAATGATATCTTTATTGTTATACGGTCGTTTACCGTACATGCTTAAGTATGATATACGATTTGAAAGAGGAACAAATAATAAAAAATAATACAATAGTAATAAATATTTTTTAAAAAATGAAGAACAGTATTTAAGGTATATGAATACATATTATTTATAATTACACTAGTTATTGCGTTCTAACCAGCATATAAATTGTTTGCAGCTTCGCGCACTTTGGCTAGTAAAATACCCATATTCAACCAATTAGCATGCTTCGCAAACAGGTCCCAGTATGCCAATCGCCCTCTAATTGCATTAACATGTTTTTGGGGAATAGCGCCAAATAGTTTCCTAGATAAACGTATTTGTAGTATAAAAAATGAAACGTTCAGAAAATTAGGTGCAAAGTTCAGTTAGTTATTTGATGTACCTGATTCTTAGAAACCGCCATATGAATACACTCTTCTCGTTCTCTGGGCAAACTGGGGCATGTTTTTAACATTTTTGTCAGCAGCGATGCTCTTTTTTTCATCTGGGCTCCTGGAGCAAAGCCAAATTTATCCATTACAGTCAGTATATTTGCATGTTCCTCAATAAATATTCTGCAGCGTCAAAAGTAGCAATTTGCACCACTTTTAGAGAAGCAAAGGACGTCACTTGCACATTAAACTGTTTTGTGGATCTGACAATGCTTTCCGCACAAAGACTATCACCATCCTTCAAGTTTTTCATTTGTAAATGGTACACAAATTCAATAAATAAACCCCCACCCACAACTTTAACACAAATGTAGACATTTTAAAATTCATACGTAATGCATTAAGACTTCTCCTACTCCCGTTTGCTCTTCTATACCACACATCTTTTCATTTTTTCTTTTTCTTAGTTCCATTCTCTCCTGCCCTCTCCTTACTTATCTCTCCTTCTGATCTGTTTCCTTAATTTCTTACCTACCGCCCCTTCTCTCCTTCTATCTTCTTTTCTCTTTCTTTCTTCTCTGTTCTTATCTCCCTACATTCCAATTTCTTGTTCTATCATTTTATATTTTCTCTTCTTCTTTCTTCTCTTTTCTGTTTTAAATGTTTTCTTTTCTCTTTTGCTTTCGTCCTGTTCTCTTCATTCATTTCCTCTCCTTTCTCCAATCTTTTCTTCTGTCTTTTTCATTTTCCATTTCTTAGTTCTTCTCTCTGTATTTTCTCCTTTTCTTCTCTGTTATTTAATGCTCTCTTTTTCTTTATTTTCTTTCTTTTTCACTTTTGTTCCTTTCTGTTTTAAAATCGCTCTCTGTTCTACTCTTGTTTTCTCTTTTCATATTTCTGCTTCTCTCTTTTGGTGTACTGTTTTATGTTTCTTCTAGTTCTGTTATACCCCCCTCTCTTTCTCTTTCTAATCTGAGCTCTTTTCTTATCTTTATGCACAAAGATGCTGAGTGTTTTCATTGGTAGATAAGATGTGAATATAGGTGACCTGATTTCCTCATTTTGTGTTCATCTCAAATTGCATTCCTCATAGACATTCCTTAGAAACTTTGACTTTTTTTTGCTTTCTCTTTGTCAGCCTTTCTTGACACTTGCTTTTACAACCTTCAAATTTTTATTTTGCCAGTAATTCACATATTCAATAAATAATATTCCAGTCACAAAATATATCACTGTTTTCAAGATTAATTAAATTAATTAATGTAAACACTTTGAAATGTTAACACAAGAACTTTAAAAAGACATTGTATCAAAATTCCTGAACCTGATTATTATATTGAAATTATTTTATATGAACATTTACCGTTGAACTTCATAAAGAGAAGTGCAGAAGGGAACAGCGGGCGGAAGAAGGAAGAAAATACAATGACACAGAATTAGAGGTAAAAGCTAAAGAAAACAGAAGAGTAGAGGAGGAAAGAGAAGAGAAGGAAGAACTAAGATTAGAGATAAAGAAGAAGAGAGAGAGCATACAGCAGAACTGAATCAAATAAAAGGGAAGAGAGGAAACCTAAATGAGAACACGAAAAGAGAGAAAGAGAGATAGGAAAAGGAGGGGAATTAAAACAGAAAACAAGAAGAATAAAGTAGAAAGAGATTAAAATAGAAAAGAACAAACGTGAAAAAAGAAAGAAGTGAGAAAGAAAGGAAGAAAGAAAGAAAGAAAGAAAGAAAGAATAGAGTTGAATGAGAAAATGCACAGAGAATAGAGATGAAAGATAAATAACAGATAAAAATACGATAAAAGGAAGAAGATTGGGAAAAGGAGAGGAAAAAACGAAACAGAACGAAAGTAGAAGAGAAGAGCAAAAACTTTAAAATAAAAAAGAGAAGAATGGGGAATAGAAAAGAGAAAGTATTACGAGAAGAAATATAGGAGAAAAAAAAAAAAACAGAACAAAACAGAAAATAATAGAGAAGGGGATGAGAAGAGAAGAGAGAAACCAAAGAAATGAGAACCAAGAACACAATGGAAGGAATGTAAGGAGATGAGAGCAGAGAAGAAGGAAAGAGAGGTAGAAGGAATAAGGTAGAAGGAGAGAGGTAATGGGAAGTAAAGAAAGAAAAACGTCGATAAGAATAAATAAGTGAGGCGGAGGGGAAGAAGAGAAATAGAATGAAGCGAAATATGATAAAAGATGAGCAGGGGGGACAGGAGGAGAGAAGGATAGAGAACAAAGGAGAAAAAAGGAAGAAAGAAAGAAAGAAAGAAGGAGAAATCTTGAAAAAAATCCTTTCACGCATAAAAACTTTGAAATTTCGGAATTTGGAAAATAGATTTATAAAAATTGCCAATTTCTTTTTTATAAACATGGTATAAAAGATTCAAAATTATTTTGATAATATTCCAACTGAAACCTGATTCCCAAAAGACAAATTGAGATTTCTATGAACACATTTGGTTCCTTGGTTCTATTATCAGTTTCTAAAATATAGAAAATATTATTTTACCAATCTTTAATGATGGGTTCTTTGCGGCACATGGAAGCATGAACGTCCTTGCCAGAAGAGGAGGTGAGCGATGCAAGAACAACTGGAGCACTGTGCTTGAACTCATAACGAGCATATATGGAGTGTGTTTTAGTTAATACTTTATAGGATTCGTGCAGAAAGTGCCTTTGATAAATTATATCCATGTATAATAAGTACTAGGCTGAATTAGGAACGGTGTTTACTGCACTTTCGACACCACAGTTGCACAAATTACTTAAATCACCACAAGGCCATGTAGCAAACGAACTTCGGGAGCCAAGTTTCTAAGTTGTGCCATGGGAGCGCCCTTATTTAAACATCTCTCTTTATTCTACCGTAGCCGCAATAGCATTCCCACACATTATGAAAAATGAACCTATTAACTGGCTTTGGTTAACCTCGGCTCCATTTATTTTCTCCGGACGCGTACATCGTTATTTTTCTTAATGCTACCAGCGATCCTGGCTCAAAGCTCTGAAGAAAAACACGCATTTGTATTCCCCCCAACTTCACCACCCGGTATCTGTTTAACCCTCCTAACTGAATGTGCTGATTTCGGGGGAAATAGTTTAGGAAAAAAGTAAATTAATTTATAGAACGTACATTTTCCTATAAAATCTGAACTTATACGGTAGATAATATCACACATTCTCTTGAGTTTACTCTACAGGCATATATGTCGTCAACAGAGGGACTCAAATGAGATAGTTTTGCCTATAGGTGAAAGTGGGGTCGGTCCTGGTTGTGTAGTGGTAACCATATTTGCCTCCTAAACCCAAGATCGCGGGTTCAGTTTCGGATAGGATCATGGATTTTTTGGGCGTAAAAATCGTAAGTATGACTTCCTTCGGAAGGAGAGTAAGGCCATGGGATCCGTGTCGTACATTTGCGGCACGATAAAGAACCTCAAGCCTGAAAGAAGAGACCTCTGAGCAAAATTTATCGGCCTTTTCACGCCCTGAACTGAATGGGACGCTAATGACCTGAGATGTTAAATAGCGTCCGGAAATAAATAAAATCAACAAAAGTGACAGTGACAGATTCTTTCTCCGCACATATAGAGCAGATTCTGATACCCTCTCTGTTTGTTACTCCGCCAAGCGTCTAACCCCCTGCTTGGATGTAACGCTCTATCCCCCATCCAAATTTCAGTTTCGATTGTATTTCCTGCGAAACTTTTTCTGCTCACTCCGAAAGAGTCAGCTGTTTATAAATGTCCCTCAAATATTTCTTAATTTTCCTCCAAACTCTCTCCCCCTGTTTCCCCGCTCTGAGATCCAAATGCTACCCACTCCTATATTTTCCAGATTCTTTCCTAGTTTTGAAACCCAGATAAGTGTTAGAGGGTTGGCAACAACTTTTCCAACATATGTTTGGAAAACGCCACCCCTCTCTGTATCGAGTATTGAACGACACTAAAAAACAACAAAAAGACTGTCACAAATAATTTTTGAACTCAACGCTGGAAGAAGAATAATGGAGAGACAAAGAATGAATTACGCACGAGTCAATGATCATTGCGCAACATTGCTGAATGTTATATTGAGTATAAAGCCGAGGAACGAATCCTGGATCATCTAAGTTCCTGTGCGCATAAATTTGATTTGTAAGCGTGAAATACGTTTAATTATACTTATCGGCCGCAAAATTTCTATATAGTATTTATAATACTCAGCAAACTTTTCAAATATATATGCAGGTTGTTAAATGAACTGCACCGAAATATTTTCAGAGAGTGTAGAGATGTCGTATTCAAGGAATTTGAGGAAGTAATGTATAGTCCACAACTAAACATGCGCAGTTTTATGGTGTTAAACATTTTGACATCAGTTGGTGATAAAGCCAAGCCGGGTGAAAGATTAGTTTGCAATGTCTTTAAAACTGCTTAGCGAGTCAGGAAATATCGATTTTCCGTAGCTCGTTATCAGCGTTTTCAAGATTTAGTGCTCGAACTAATCATATAACAGTGCGACACTGAACATCTAACTGCCTTCTTGCATTATGTAGCCTACTCTAGAGGGAGCTCCTTAATTGCTTGTGTGGTGTAATGCATAACGCAAAAGCTGATGTTCTGCAAACCGCGGGTTCAGTTCTTGTCATGGTATTAATTTTATTTTGTATTTAACATGAAGTGCTGCGTTACGCATACCAAAGAAAAAATTTTAATGCTTTCAAGTTTTATTCTTTTTCTCAACAATGAATGCATTACCAACATACAATTGCTAACAAGCTTTATTACTAATATGATGCCTAAAAATTTGGTAAGTACAATAAACAAATACAAAGGTTGTAATTATATGAATTGATATGTTAAAATTTAAGTGTATAAACTGAAACATGAACTTAAAATATGGGCTAAAAGCTGTATTATTATTAGGCCCTAGTCAGAAAACGACATAAAAAAAAAAAAAAAGTGAACGAGAGTCAAACGAAAACAAATGACTGCCGCTTACTCGAAAGCTAGTGTCATTACCATGGTGACAGAGTGATACATTCAGAAACCTGCCTACGTTATAGTGTGTTATGCTTTCGAGGGGTCTTCATTAGTCAGTGGCGTTCTGGTGCTTTAGAAACTTATAGAAAACTCTTTGTATACGATACCTGTACACTTTCTGAAATTATTTCGGTGTAGTTCATTAACATTTTGTATATAATTTTTTAAAAAAATATTTTGTAAAATTATTTTTATTTATCTCACATTTAAGTACAGTATATCAAAGTATCCCGTAGGCTACATTGGAGTAGGCGAAAAATGTAGTAGGCGAAATGTCGCGTGCGGCATTAGAGTAGGCGAAATGTCACGTATGTCATTGCAGTAGGCGAAATGTTGGGTGTGTCAATTGCTGTGTTGTCATCTTGCAGTACGTGAAATAATCCTTGTAACAACTACTGTGCGCTAATCATCCTGATACGGCTATTCACTGGTATAAAATGAAGTAGCTATTTGCGCAGTACCTTGTAAAATGTCTGTCTGTTTTTAAAGATGTATAAATGATTTAGGGTTAGAGGGAATTCTTCAAGCAATAACTGATGTCATCTACGGCAATGTTCACCATTCTCGATCAAATCCTTGCTGATCGAGGGTTACTGAAACGTGATCAAACTTTGACCGTGGTGAAATTGCATCATAGTTAATTCTGCTCAGCGAACCGCCGTCAGCTGACCGGGCTCTAGATTCTACGATAATTTCTTAAAGGAAAGTACGTAAATCTATAGCCAAAAAGGTTGAAGTGCAAATGCAATATCCTTGTCTATATCGACTTGTTTTTGTTTTGTGTTTGGTTACCGTATGTTGGTAAATGAAAATGACATAAATGAAGGTCTCCGAATTTTGTTCAGCATGAGAAGGACATTCTGTTGGAACCAGCTATCTCATATTCCAATAAACTGAAAAACAAAAAGACCGATTCATTATCATTAAAGAAAAAGAAGGAGGCATGGAATGATTTAGCCATGCATTTCAATATGACACCAGGCGAGTTCAAATTACAAAATAAATAAATAAATCGCTCCTTGTTAAAACAGCGTGAGTGATGAAGTGTAAAATTCTATTCATGAGTGAAACAGAGTGATTGCGGATAGTAGGAATCTCTAACCTCCCAGTTATTTCATTTACTAGCCACCACACTGTATCTTTGATAGCCGAAGTCTTTCTTCAAATTTCCTGTCACCATACTCTTCCACAATGATCCGATTTTAGTGCCGGTCTCGATATAAGAAACCACGTTGACCAACAACTACCTCGTTTAACTTTGATCATTGTCGATGAACAGAAACATCGCATGGCGATTTGACCGCCTTTAAACATTGATCAAAGATGGTGCATATGACCGTTAATGTTTCTTCAGTGAGAACCTTAACGCGATTTGTTAGGTATCTTAGACTGAACGCTATCCGTGTGCTCAAATTTACATATTGAAACGGTTTGGTAATGGGCCCCAACAATTAGAGTCAAATTTTGAGACTGCTGTTTGTAGTCCCAAATTGGCCGCCATTTTTTGAAGCAGTTTAGTAGGCTCCGGCTGAGTACCCCAGGTCGAGCACTATTTTTAAGCCATTTGTTGTCGACGTCGAGTGGTCTCGTGCTGTGATGTCAATTTTGAAGCGCTTTGGTAAACTGATGAATGGTCGCTTCTGTGTCGTTGTCCACGCTTCAATGACAACAATTTCTCAGCGTGAATTCTGCTATTTTGCTGACTCGTGCTCAACAGGACTGGGAGAGGAATTTATTGGTATAAATAAGCACGCGATGCGACATCTATAGGAAACATCACAAACATTTGTGCTTCTCCCTTGCTGAAACTAATCCAGAAGATCTCAATAATTAACCAATACGTCTGATCAAGTCTTACACATTACGCTGTGCGCGTTTCAAGAAAATTAGATCGGTCTTCTTGGAGGATATTGATAATATAACTAAAGGAGCTATGAAATAAATCATTGGTCCTGAGAAATTTCGTGACCTGGGTATAATGATAGTTAATTGGGAAGTCTATATTCAACATATTAATATGTTCGTATGTTATTGCGAATTCATGGTCATTTTGACCATGTCCGTCATCTGAATGACTAAAAGTTTTTGGTTCATTTAAGCTGGCTATAACGTCTTCTGAAACAATATGATGGCGCATTCTAAACGAATTAAGGACCAACGCCTACAAAACATGCACCAACCACTCCTTTGGGTCAAAAAATCGATTTTTGGCTTTATACATAATATGAAATTATATATTTTGCCGATTACATTCATGTATAGTTTTAGTTTTTTTGGGGAGGGGGTAATTAAGGCAATTTAAATATGACCACATAATTGATTTTTTTTTTTACATTAGGTGAACTTTCTTAAAAATTGTATAAGATAAAAATTAACTATTTTGTGCATTTGCAAAATGCGTTGCTCTATATAGACAGTGAAATACTTTGACTTTAACTAATGTATGCATGATCGTTCTGGGAGGGGGGGGGGGAAACGATGGTTTGAAATTTGCATAAAATGATTAAACTATATGCAAATAGTTTAAAAAATTGAATTTTTGCTTTAAAGTACATATTATTTCACCAGTAAAGTTAAATAACATGTTTTCAAACTTATTTTAAAATTTGACAAATGCTGAGATTAATAATTTATTATTGTTTATGATTATATCTCAGCACACAAATAGTCCTTAAGAAACGAAGGCGAACTTCTCTATTTAGAGATTCCAACACTGCAAGAGAAGACTGTCACCTTTGGAATGGACTCTCTCTCTCTCTCTCTCGCTCTCTTTTTGAATAGTGCTTAACTACTGAGGCAACACGGGCAGTAGAAACTGATGATACACGAGATGAAATGATAAATTGGGAACGGATTTTTTTTTTAAAAGGAAGGAAATGTTCCAGGCCTAAGTTTAGAGTACTTCCCCGGCATTTGCCATTTATGAGGACAGAAGAAAGCCTGGAAAAAATCAGGCAGGACGGTCCTGGCGGGAATCAAACCCCAGACCTCCCGCTCACGAGTCCGCGCCTAACGACCTCGGTCACCCATGGCGGTGACTAACTCTGAAAATGTCATGTGACATCACTGCTGTTAGTGTGGATCGTTTTCAATGAATGCATGTCTACATGTTTCTGTGTTTTTCACGTTCCTTTAGGTTTAATTTGAAGTGTAAAAATCACTTGTTTCATAAATTATTGCGGAAATTTTGCTAAATGTGCATGAATTATTCCATATAAATTTAGATTGATAAGCTTAAGTTATTAAGCATGTTAATGTAGAGTTTACAGTTATGGCCAGACATTTTGGTAAATTTAATTTATTAGTGTTACCATGCACCAAATGCTTAGATAACTGTAGATTGTACTTCGCGACACAATATCATAAAGCTCTCAATAGGTTTGAAAGAATAAGTGTAGAAACAAAATTAACGCTTTTATTTAAAAAGGGCCCGCTAATCACATGACCCCCCCCCCTGCAGTACTGTCCTCTTTCATGTAGAGGAGAGGTCGCTGCGGCAGGCCATGACCCAATCTTGGTTTGTAGGGCCATAGAAGAAACTGTGGAAAATAATAAAAAGTGGGGCAGACTATTTTGAAAAGAAATAAGCAGAATTGCTAGTAAAATCCCGGACATTAAATAGACATCCGTGTAAAGTGTAGCATCTGCTTAACGGTTGCCGTTTTCGATTAGATTAGTGCGAGCCTCTCGAGTTAATGCCTGCCAAGAGTATCCAGCATCCACCACCAAACAGTTTCCGCATATGGTGACCGGAGATTAAATCTGCACTCAAGGTTTAACAGAATCTGCCGTGGTTGGTGTTTCCTGCCGAACTCAGAGTGGTCTCTCCTGGCAAGCCTTTGTGAGATCAGATTTGATAGATGAATGCTCCTCCGGCACAGCTGGCGCCTCTCTCTAAGCCTCCACTTGATGTACGTAAGTTCCTGAACTGCTGCAATAACAGCATCGTAGCTCTCAGTTCCCCAGGTACTTTCCTTCAACTTTGGAAAGAAATAGAAATCACTTGAAGCTAGTTCGGGTGAGTACAGTAGATGTGCTATTAGTTCGAAACTGGCACAATGAATCGCAGTCAAGGAAACAAAGACTCTTGTGTGCGGACTAGCCACTGTGCTCTTCTTTTCTCTTTAATGCACTTATAAACGTTGTAATTAATATTATCCGTGATTTTATCAACGCGTTCCAAATAAATATTGGTTAAAATTACCTTAGGTTCCCATAAAACATCGCCACGAGTGGCCGAGGTCTTTAAGGCAAGGACTCGCGAGTGCACACATCACCCCCCCCTCTAGGTTTTCATTAGTCCTTTTAAATGGCAAATTCCGGGTAGATACCTAAATTTAGGCCTGGAACGTTAGTTTCCATAAAATGCCCTTTTCCAGTTTATCAATTCATCTCATGTATCACCAGTGTGCTACCTGAGTAAAACCGGGGGTTTACACTATTAAAATCGTAGAAAAATACACAACTGTTTAAAGAAAGGAAATCTGTAAGGAACCCACTGTTAATGGTTGATTTTAAATACAAATTATGACGGAGATATTCAAATGCAAAACGTAATATTTGATTTAATGTAAATCACAGATACATAACGATGAAATGAAATATTACTTTTTAATCTCAAAATAAATGAGTTCATATAAATAAAATACTCATTATTCTAGAATATACACATGAATAATACACTTTAATTTAAATAGCAAACATATGAAACATTAATTTAATTTTACATATATTGAAACTGATATAAAAGAACCAAAACAATCACTATCTCAACAAGGAGTTTTAACAGACCTAGTTCTCTTACAAACTGTTCCCATGTGGAAGCTTTAAGACAACAGCTCCAATGTGAATCATAAGTAGAAACCAGGCCAAAAGCCTGCACACAGTTGTAATCAAAACTTTATTGCAAGACAGCGATCCAGCTAGACAATAGCCTCGAGCTAGGACAAGCCCAGAGCCCCTAAGAAGTTATCTATACCAAAGATACGAGCTGACTGCATGTGTCGACCAATAGAGCGACAAGGAAAAGGAGATGAAAACCATGACGCTACCTAGCGACAAGGAAAGAAAGGAAGATCTCCAATATTCTAGAGGAAGGCAAGGTTCCTAGCGTAGCAAGAGCGCACACAAACTTAGCCAAATGAGGAGTACCTCAATATCGCTACAGACTACCTCTCACAGAATCTTAAAGAGCTTAACCTGCACAGAATGGTTTTCGCCATTCCTTGCTTTAACTTTAGACTCTAGATGGAAGTGGTGGACGCCTGTAGTAATACTACCGAAAACTTTTGGATTGCGCTTAAACTGAGCCAACTGGGTTCCTGAAGAGATTTTGTTCCTTTAAGCATTATAAACAAAAGAGTTGAATAGCATTTTTACTCTCAATAATGGTTACAGAAAAAAATCAAATTTTCTGTTAAAATTCTTATATTTGTTTCCATGAGAATTTTAAAAAACGTTTTCTAGAACAAAATATGCTGTACGCTGTAGCGTAGAGTGAGCTATTTATAATCCTATTTGAGTATTATATGAGCCATAAATAATCCTGAGCCTGATTTATTGCCTAAAAAGAAATTTGTAAAAATCTACTTAACAGCTGCAAAAGGGTAAATGTAAAAACTCGCAACATTGTATCCAAAAAATACGTAAAGTAGGAGCTAAGCGAATTCCTTAGAACAAATTAAAAAACATACATAAAATCCAAATTATGGCCCTATTAATTAATGAAATAAGTTATGGCATTACTGTGTGTTAATTAGCATGACAAACTCTAAAGCTAACTATAAACAGAAAAACTGAACTATGACACATTACTTAACTAGGTTTGTTTTATCCATCACAATCACTTAAAAATAAATGTAAATAGTAAATTTCTCTAATTTTCATAAATAAGGGGAATAATATTAGAATTATTGCGATCCATTAGCATTACAAAAGAGAAATAACATTTTATAATTATAATAATAATGATAATAGTTGATATAAAATCACAAAAAGTAATGGTATGCTATGCTGTGAAGATATTTTAAATAACGATGTTTATGAACTGAGCCCTTGGTATCATCTTTACATTCATTAAAATAAAAAGCAATAACATACAGAAACCTTGTGTATTTAAGAAGGAGTTTGTATGTGTCAATAAAACAAAAACATGTTTCTATTTACTAAGCAAATAAAAAAAAAAAAGGTCCACCCATTTTCAGTGGCTTTGAAATTTAATTCAATTTTATTGTAGTAAAACATGTAATATAAATGTTTTGTGAATGTATTACAGATCGTTTTTTCATACAAATATAATTCTAGTACATACATTCGATTAATATTTCACATTTGCTATCTTCACGACGATACTTTGTTAAATATAAAACATATGCATGGTTATAAATACAGTTTATGTGCTGAATTAATGTGTCCTTTTATTTTGACACAATTGAGAGAAAAACGCCAGAGCTCTTTTCAACTTCCGCGTTTCAGGTACACTCTCACTCCTAATGGTTTTATTTCTGTAATTTTCGTAAACTATTTTTCTTATTTTATTTAAATGGTATGTACCGATTTTTGTTACGAAACCCCCCCCCCCCAGATTTTATTGCCGCTAGAGAAATTAAATTTTGGGTTTCAGGTAAACCCCCACTGCTAATAAAATTTTATTTTCCCGATTTTCAGAAAGTATTTCTATTAATTTATTTCAATGGAATATATACATTCCTTTGGAAAAAATCTACGACCTAACTCCATGAAGAACAACTTTTATCACTAGGAGAAAGCATAAAAAATAGTGTAAAAAGATTACCATTCTGATACACGATGTTTCACTTGTCCGCGGTTTATGATTTTTTCTTGCCTTGGAACTAATGAACGTTATTCAGTAAGTTTGACACGAACACAAGTATGTACATGAAAAGCTTAGCTACAGAAGAACAAAAATGGCAACGCTGCTCTCTAACCCGTGAAGGCGGATTGCGTGTTTGATATTCTGGACAGTAATGTGGCGCTTCTGTGCTATTGTTAAGGTATTGTCAACAGCCACTCGTGCTTTTTGTTTGTTATGACTAATACAATACGTGCAATACAGCATGAACCGATATACATTATTGGCCTCGGGTTCTTCCATATAACGATGGATACCGCAGTTCCTACAGAAATACCCCTAGAGTTAGTGAATCATTCCGTATACCGGTTTTCAACAGAAAGATGCCACTGCCACACCTGCAATGTCAATATGGCTCACATTTTTTCCTTCTTTGAAGATCGTATACTTTCTACAGCCATTGATCTTGCTTCAGCAAGGAGCATATCGCAGCAAGACACGAACTCTCTTGGACCTGAAGATAACATTCGGCGAAACATTGAACTTGTGATTCCTGATATGTGAATATCTTCCGTAACATGAGAGGCGTTAAAGTTGTAATGTAGAATCGATGCCGAGAGAGAGGGAGAGTGAAACAGTCGGCAATTTGATTACTGGAGTGTTTCTAGAAGATCTCAATATGTAGCATTTCCCTTTGTTAGAGCACTCGCTTTTATCACATAGCAGTAATTGTCATTATAACTGCTGGGCGAGCCTAACTCGCTGTATCCAAGTGTATCTCAGACATCCTAATTTAATTTATTAAAATAACAAACTAAAATCGGGACCAGGGTATCTCTCAACCATTCTCAGTAATTTCGCTTAAAAATCACGTTTATTACGTGGTAAATGGTTCATCTCATTGCCGGTCTATAAGATGGCACGTTGGAGTGTAAAGTGACAATATGACACACGGTTTTTGATGGTACCAATGCTTTGGGCAGGGTTACTGGATATTCGGGTTGGAAATTGGCAGCATTTCCCTGTATTTAAGCTCTTAATATTCTGATGTACACCCTGGCAGGCATCCTTATTTCTTAAATTTGACCTGCCACCCAAAAATATTGTTCTCTATAGCGCTAAATGAAAAAGTAGAGCGTTTATTAAGCGGTAGATCTTGTGCTGCAAATGCTTTTTATTGTATAGTTATGGAACACTAAGTTTTATCATTAACAGTACGATGCTTGCAATAAATCGACGTTGTATACTGCCCTCATTATGCTCTCAGCATGTTGTCGGTTTAAACAATGAAATAGCGGCAACACCTGAGCTTCCTTGAGGTTTCATTTAAATTTCATGCGCTCGCGTAGGAGGTGCATTAATAGCTATAACTTTAGCAACATTAAACTATGAGCAAAACCGCACGTGAAAGTAGAGTAAGTAAAGATTAAATATTCGTATAATATGAGTGTAATTTTACAAGCTGCTAGTTACTTAAGTAGTCGTTATAAACTACCTTGAACGGTAGGTATTTTTTTTCCTCCTAACCACTTGTTGCTTATTTCCCAGTGCAGTGATATATTTATCTGTATTAGCAATTGGAACAGAAAACAGGCTAATACTACCTTTATAGTATTTTATACGCTGTGACCTGAGTCGATGAATTTTTTCTTTTATTTAATGACTTTTGCTGGGAAAACCGTCTGATTAAAAGTGTTTGAGCAAATTTTGACAGAAAGTATTTTGGGTTCTTTTAATTATTTATTTACGCAATGAAGTATAAACTCAACAAATGCAGATGCAAGTTATTTAAAGAACAGCAACAAGTGTAGTCAAGGTATATTGCTATATTAAGTAAGCAATATGGTAATCTATTATGAATATAACACTAGCCTGAAAATTTCATTTTGTGGATATTGCCTGAATCAAATAATTGAGTTAACATGAAATTGATGTGCTAAATCCAATAATAAATTTAGTTCATTTCTATTACGTGAAATTTTTAACAAATTCACACTAATTATGCAACTCACTTTCATGGGATTTGATTAAAATTTTTTAAAACTGGTACAATAAAAAGTCCATTACTACTAGCCCTATAAAAGTTTAAGGACCCCTGCAAAGCTTAAGGACGCGATGCACTATATGTAATTATATGCATTATGTAAAATTGTAGTGCACGATGCACTATAAACAGGCAACGCCCCGACTGGGTTCACTGGTTCTTTCAACATGCAATTTAAACAAAAGTGAAATAGTGCCAAACTCGTTTTTTTCCCAATTTGTTGCAAATTAATAAACATTGTGTCAATTTTTGATAAACCAGTATATGATAGTAGTATTATATTTATAAATATTCCTTGTGTATGTGTGTTTATCATGGCTAAATTCCAACAAATATAAAAAAGGATGATTATTGCAGTTTTTCTAAAAGTGAAGAAATACCATAACTTATGAAGAAAAAATGACTTTTACATTATTCTTTTTTTTTTAACATAGTTTAAGGATAGAATGTATTTAGTTGATTTATGCAATGTCCTTAAACTTTTGGTAGGGACTGTTTGTTGAGTAAGCAATTTTATAATTGGGACTTAAAGCATCTAATCAGAGCTGTGTGGCAGATATCTTCTCAGACTCCTACTTTCCCTTGTTCTTCCTTATCAATATGTATAATCTACCAAATTTTAATAACTTACAGCATTCTTCCAAACAACGAGAAAAATAAATGGAAATTTATGTTGTTATAAAATTAATAAAATGCTCTAAAGCAGTCGTATTAACATATATAGTCAAACTCCAAACAATAATGCATGGTAGGACGATTTTTACTATTGTTTTAACTTGAATGATATATACCTTTCTAAGATTATAACTTCATCGCTGACTAATGAATAAAAGTACAATTGTTTATAAGTGAAAGGGTCATCGAGAAGTCACTCCGCAGTCATTATGTAGCCAAGATTTCACTAGGAAAGTAAATTCGGGCAGCAACACTGACTGCGTGCCGGCATATGTTCACTTAACTAACAAGACAAGCATATACCTCAAAGTCCAAACCTTAGCAACAGTGGTCGGAGTATAAAAAGCTATTTTCAACTAAGGAAGAGAAAAAAGAATGCCAGAAATGTAGGAGTACCAACTTTATCCTGTACATTGCAATTCACTCGAGTGCGGAGGAATTTGTCGATAATCGGTTTGTTTAGAGAACACATAAATGTTTGTGTTAGTTATTGAATATTCATTTCTAGCTTATATCTCTTATTTCAAATATAGGCACTCCAAAATTAAGGGTTTCGCTTTCTAATGTAAAAAAAAAGAGTTATTTGTAGCGAGTGAGTAAATTTTGGGATGCCCCGGGTTACCGTACTTTTAATTTTACATTTTCATTTAACTTTCATTTGGTATTTTCAAAGCGGATCGCTATGGTTATGCTTCGAAATACAAGCACAAAGAGAGAGAGAGAAAAAAAAATAGTCGAAGCAAATGGATATGAAACAGGTGATGCGTAATAATGTTCACTGTGAGGCCCTCACGTGGTCTTGTGAAAAGAGTAGGCCAGCTTCGCCACTTTGGGGGAAATTCAATTTCTCTTAACACCCACGGGCATTAATGAACTGGAGTACAGTTTTTAATTAAAATGTCCGTAGCGAAATAATAACTTTTCATCTCGAGATTTCAAACCAAAACCTTGCTCAACCTGTTTTATATTGTAGAGGGAAGGGGAAAAATAAAGGGGGGGGGGAAAGAGGAAAAAGGAAATATGGGCTTTAATTACTACAGAATGATTCTTTGGACACAAGACCATGGAAAAAGCGAATATTTCAGCGATTTAAAACATACACTTATAAAATTTACAACAAAAACGTTTTCTTTTCCTTTGAAGAGCCACGTCATACTCGTATGTTGAGGGAGTTATAGGTGGCGGGAGAAATTGTGATAGGAGTTTGATTATATGCAGATACAGCTCACCATCAAATTACTCTACTCGACATCTACAGAGATGTTGCTGAATTTTGAAATTCGTTAGTACCGGGTTGAGTGAGGGGAATTGAAGGTGATGTGTTCATAAGAAAGGACGCCTTGTTATCTACCAGTTGACGTCGTTTATTCAACCAACAAGTGCATACAAGGGCGTTTCTCGTCGGACGGCAGTAATGAGACGTTTGGCAGACACGCGAAGGTATAATACTTGACAAACAATAGTTTTCTGACTGCTGAGAAGAAGCGCCAAGCAGAAGTGAAGCTCGAACATTGATGTTCCAGTGCGAGTTTCCGACACTAAATTCTGACTTCCGAATGCTCACCATCCGAAAAAGGCAATTTCATGTCCTTAAATACTCAATAAGATTCGCTTGACCACGGGATATACAGGGACGCTCTATTTTCCCGCCAATATGGATTTAGACATCCTTGTAGGCTGTCGGTGACTTCATGCAACTCTCATATTATTGACTAGTGTCATTATCTGAACGTAACAACTTGGCTATTCGTTCACCGTTCAATTTCAAGTTCTGCCGTACGTTGCAGTTCAACGTCCTTTAACGGTAGCGCAGGTATTGACGTGTTCGGCTTTGCTAACATACCTGCCCGGGGGAAAAGCAACCCCCTTCGAATAAACAAAAGAGACTTTATTCCATTGTCTTTCAGAACGGTCCCTCTGCTGTCCGAGCGAGAATTCCTGCTTTTCGTGACATTTTTACACTTACAGAACCCCTAGCTAGCTGAAATAAACTTTTTGCATTATTTTTAATTAATATCTTACAATTGATGGGGTACCAAGGACTGTTTCAATGTTCGATCAAGTATAGCTCTTGCGACAGAAGGGAGAACTATGTCTCAAAGATGGCGTTCATGTTATTGTGTCAACTTGTGAAGAACAAAGAGGCGCAGTTAGTTTGAAAAATCTGAGCGAAATATGCAGGGTACATGTTGGGCACATACAGGAAAGACTGTACGGACTGTAGCAACATCTCCAGCTGCTGCACTTTCTTTAAAGGCGCCGTGTGAACCTTGTGGCGATGCAACACAACGCTCAAGAATGCAATTCTGAACGACTGGCGGATCCATATGGGAACTCTTTTCACAGTCATTCAGCATTTCTTATAGGTGCACGATATCGTACATGAAGTACTGACTTTTCATACAGTTAATGCTTGCTGGGTACCGAAGAACGTGACAAATGGTCAGAAAGGTGGGCGATTGATGTCATGTTTGGACCACTTATAGTATTATGCTGCAGAAGGTCATGCCTTTCTGGAAGTAGAAATCGTGACTAGTGATGAGTCCTGGATGCACCGTTAAATGCCTAAAACAAAACAGGCCTCCCCAGCAAAGAAGAAATTCAAGGTGACGCAATCTGCGAAAAAAGTTCTAGTGATCGTGTTTTGGGGTATGCATGGTGTTCTGCTGGTGGAATTTCTTACTCTTACACAAGGGACCACTGCTGTATCCTATGAAAGAACATTGGTGAAGTTACGCCGTGCCCTTCGTGACAAATGAAACGCTGAAAATGTCTGATTTCTCC
This sequence comes from Metallyticus violacea, assembly GCA_030762175.1. Taxonomy (NCBI): domain Eukaryota; kingdom Metazoa; phylum Arthropoda; class Insecta; order Mantodea; family Metallyticidae; genus Metallyticus; species Metallyticus violacea. The sequence goes on from CM060841.1 coordinate 70,597,641, forward strand.
ATGACAATGCCCGTCCTTATGCTGCAGCTTCTGTCCGCACCAAAATCGTGAAATTTGGTTGACAGATGCTGCGGCACCCACCATACAGTCCGGACCTTGCACCCTCGAACTTTCATCTGTGTGGTCCGATGAAGAAATCCCTTGGCGGTCAACGCTTCAATTCCGATGAAGAAGTGTGATCGGCTGTGCGCAGATGTCTCTACTCCCAAAAGAAGGAGTTCTATGAACAGGGTATATAGACACTAGTATCACGATGGGAGAAATGTGTTGAAAGATTTGGCTCCTTTGTTAAAAAGTAGCTAAGGCATGTGGCTTCAGTGTATGAATGTTTTGTCTTAACTATTAAACTTTAAAAAAAAAAAAAAAAAAGTGCTTTACTTAATATCCACCTCGTATTAGGATTGTTTATAGTGATTTTGAATGCCTAAATGCCTTAAATTTACCAAAAAATTAAATTATACTCTACGATTTACAAAACCATAATAAAAATTCTATCTAAAATTAACCGCCCTCCTATACTTTGCAATAGGATGGCAGCATACGCACGAAGATTTTTAACCTTACAAATGCGCTTTTGTCATCGACTGACAAAACTTTATCCCAAAAATCACTAATTTTATTTTTAAGCTAGCAACTATAGCAAACTGTACTTTCAGACATTTTTCCTGAAGTAAGTTTTACGCTGTTCTGAAGTACTTACTACTTTACTGTTTTTCTGTCAGGGAGAAATATCTCCAGACCTAAAGTATTAATTTGAATACACTTTTCCGTATATTGTATGCTTCTAATAATATATATTTTTTATCTTAATTGTTAATGTCACAAAGAGGAGTAGAAATTTTAACCTACTAAGTTGTAAATGGGTGTTGTTGCAGTATGGGCATGTTTGCCATCTTTTATCTTGACATCTCGACCTCTGGAAAGAAAGCAAGCGCCTAGCCGCAGGCTTATCGTTTGGCAGATATGACGTGCAATTTATTGGACTTATGTCGCAGAAGCTGCGGCATTGTACTTGTAATATACAACCTGGAAAGTTTCCGCTTATTCTTGTCTTCCAGCAGCCGACCTTCTACAGGCTACACAAGAAAGTGCACAAACTCTAAATATTCTGTTTTATTATATGTATTATCTAACACAAACATGTTATATATGCTCGATAAGTATTTTATTTTTATGTTTTGCCTATAGCCGTTATATACAGAGGGAGGCATTTATAGTGTCGCGACCATTTTCCTCCGAAACGAAGAGGAAAATTAAAAAAATGCTTCAGACAAAATTTGAAGTGCTCTTAGGGGCACATAAGATAGCGACCTTAACTCGTCCTTGAAATGCCACTCTCAATACCAAATTGATTTTTATTTTTTTTCAAATGGAATTGTGTATTTTGTTTTCCAGGAATGAAAAGAGCATTCAATTTTCAGTATAAAAGTTTTAGTACATCTATCAGCTAGGGGTGATAGATGATGATACTGGACAAATGAGAAAGCAAACGTTTTTCACTCACTTTCACTTTACTGGCATCAATTTAAGCATGTTGGAAAAGTTTTGAATTTGTAGTAGAGCCGTTGTCAAAATTCAACACGCTTCTGAAACTCATCTCCATCAAGGGCTTGATGTAGGCTAATGTGATAAGGATGATATCTGTGACGCTTAATTTCTCTACTTTAAGAGATTCTCGAATCGCGTTCCAGTTGATGAGAATTTCGGTGAGGATTAGCGGCAACTGCAGCTAATACAGTGACTTCTGAGTTTTCCTCAGTATCACTTCTCATTCGACGGTGTTTTCTTGGTGCATTTCGGAGAGTAAGTTTGCAAGTCGTTGAAACTTTCTAACAGATGGCTGCCTCCTTTCAGGATATCGATCTCTGTATACGTTGCAGGCTGCTCTTGCGTCCTTATGAGCTTTGTCATAAATGTAAATGAAATCGATCCTCTTGTTGATCGTGTATCGAACATCCATGATTGAAAAACAAGTGGAACTGACTGAGAATAACGTCCTTTGAGGTTTGAATTTGCAATGATGAGCTCTCGTTTGTGTACCAATGTTAACAATTGAGCATCTGTGTATAAACAAATGAGTTTCCTTCATAGCAACAACAAAACAAAAGAGAGGGAAGTGAAAGTGAGTGAAAAACATTTGCTATCTTATTTGTCTAACATCACACCTTGCTGATAGATATACTAAAACTTTTATACTGAAAACTGAATGCTCTTTCCATTTCCGGAAATTAAAATACACTATTATATTTGAAAAAATCAATTTGACCTTGAAACGACATTGATAATGGAATTCAAGGCCTCTATCTTATGTCCGCCTAAGAGCACTTCAATTTTGTCTGAAGTTTTTTTTTGATTTTCCTCTTCGTTTCGAAAGAAAGTGGTCGCGACACTACAAATGCCTCAACCGGTGTATTAGATACACTTTTTGTTCGTTGTACTTATTTTTTTATATATACAGAATGTCTCATTTATCTTCCTCATTCAAAGTAGATTTTTTTTCTGATGCACAAATGAACAATTGTTTCAAACAAACGTTTTTTTAACATCATTGGAGTGCTGAGGATATACTTTTTTGTATTTCCACTAATGAGGAGATCCGGAATAAAACTTTGTTTTTTTAAATAGCACCATGTACATTTTATTCAAGAATACACTTATCCTCTCCAAAAGAAATTAAAAATGTTTCACACTGTGTCATTTTTGTCAAGAAAGCAACATATGTGCAAATGATAAGGAGTGTTCAGTTACTGAAGAAACCAAACTGTTCAATGCCTTGTTTGTACAAATTACTTACCCAATGTAGTTCTGTAGTAGAATTCTGGGTTTCGTTTATGATTTCCGATTCATGTGGGGGAGGTAATTCATCTGCGTCAGCCCTCAAATTGTCATTACTTTTGCTTACATACCAGTGCACTGTAGTCATTCATTGGAATAAGTTAACACTGTACTGAGTTATTGTGGCTACACTTTTTCTTGCAAGATGTACTTGCACGCATGAAGAGAAAGTAGAAATGCTGCTGATCTACGGAGAATGTAAGTTGGTAGAAATGATTTATTCGATTACATTAGTAAAGAGGTTAAATGCTTTAGTTAAAGAGAAGCCTGTGGTGCTATTAAAAGAAGTCTGTTACTTTTCATTTCCATATCTGCTGTTTTCTTGATTAAAATGGTACAATGCGATACATTTCTAAATAGCCCTTGGAGAGTGTAAATGCATTTTTGAATGAATTCTACACGGTGACATTAAAAAAAAAAATTGTCCCGTATTTCCTACATTAATGGAGATAAAAAGTAGTATGCCCTCAGCAAGTACTCCCCCATGATGCTAAATAACTTTTGTTTCAAACAATTTCATTTGACGCATCAGATAACAGTTATTCTAGGTGAGCAAGATAAATGGGTCACCCTGTGCATACAGGAATATAAGCATGACGAGCAAAAAGTTAGACCAATTAAAAATCGATAACTAGTAGGGAATTGATATGTCCTTATCACGAATAACAACAGCAAATAGGCGTGGCATGGACTCGACAAATCTGTTCGATTTGAAGCCACTCTGCCACTGTTTTTACATAAAAATGATGTCAGTAATAAATACTCGCGCCCAACATGTAAGGATAGGTTATGTAGGCACGAGAATATTAGATGCAATATCGATACCTTTCTGCCATCACCAATTCACTCAGCCTATGAAAGGCGTAGAGCAAACAGTAAAAGATGCGGAATTACAAGGAATATTTGTACTATTAAGATGTGTCAATAGTTCTGATTTTGTCTTCAAACATAATGATAAATTAAACAATATTAATAATAGAATCCTTTTGTAAGACTTGAATGACTAATGATACAATGGAATACATTAACTTTCTTTAAAAATATAAAAAGAAACAGAACTTTTTTTAAAAAGAAATTGTATGCCTTTAAGTTTCACATTTTTGCAAAACAATTTTATATTATATTCTTCATTGTCTCTGATATTGCGTAAAAATGGTAGTTGATCATCTGCCAACACTTAATAGTAAATATTAGGGGCATAGGCTGGAGTTGGTCTATGATTGCCACCAAATTTGTTTTTTCTGATAGACAATAAGCTTCATTTTTTACTAAAAGGTCTCAAAAACGTTTTTCAAACATTGAAAGGAAATAGCAAAGTTATACTTTTGGGTGGCCCACGAAATACCGGCCTGGCCATAGCAAGCTAACTTCGAGCGTACATATGGCCAAGGCCAGGGCGAGCAAGATAATGAAGAATGGTGGAGAGGAGGGAAAAAAAAAAAAAGAAAATTTACTATCGCAACTCATTGTAGGTGTCTGTTTATAAGTGAGAAAGTGTTCACAGTTGTGAGAGATTGCGATGTGTATCTTCTGCAACAAAGAATTACAATAGTGGAATTGTACGTACATACTGGTTATATTAAAAACGCGGGGAAATTTTGCAAACCAAATTCCTGCAAACAGCAGTTAGAAACTCTGCTAAGCCGGCATGTAAACAGGCAATTTCCACTTTTGTTTAAGAGGCAGGAGGCTGGTTTTTCGTGGGCCACTCTGTATATGCATCCCACAAATTTTTAGCTTCGAATATCGATAATTAACAGAGGTGGCTTCGGGGACAGTGTCATAGTGCAAAAGCAATGCTTAAATAAAACTGACATTCGAGGGGAAGGTGTTACTTAGGTTTGGTTTATATGATTGGTTATAGGATTTATCTGTATCAATTAGTTCATCACACCATTTGAGAGAACAAGACTAGTTTTGTGTGTGTGTGTGTGTGTGTGTGTGTGTGTGTGTGTGTGTGTTTAATGCTCGTTTTTACTGCTGAGGCACCACAGGCGGTGGACACTGATGATACATGAGATGAAATGATATATTGCGAAAAATTTTTTTAAAAGAAGGAAACGTTCCAGGCTTAAGTTTAGGGTACCTCTCCGGCATTTGTCATTTATGAGGACTGAGGAGAACCTGGAAAAAACCTCAGTCAGGGAGAACGGTCCTGGCGGGACCCGGACTTCCCACTCGCGAGTCCACGCCTTAACGACCTCGACCACCCGTAACGGTGCATTAGGTTCTAGTAAATCAAGGCTATTAGCCGATTTCTTACCATATTTGGATTGGTAAAGCTGCTCAAAGAAGCCGAGCAGTAAAGAAATACAATGGATGTAAGTAGCACTATAAACGGCATCACTGTGGCGCAAAATGTAATCACTTCTGCCCAGTACAGCTATTTGGATAGCAATACATCATACCAACTGCGGATATAGCTCAAATTATTCCGTAGCTACTGAAAGCTTCTTTTATCCTGGAGGCCAGTAGAGTTATTTTTAACATTTTTATTGTTCTAAGGTCAGCAACACGAAAGAAGTAACTTTTGTTACAATATCCTTAGATGTTCTTGTTCCAGCCGCCACTAGCCAGGAGTAAGGGTTAGTTCTGGATTCTAGCGTGGGTTTTACTGCCGCAGCAAGAAGAGAAAGTTAGAACGTTAATGAAACCTTACTGCATGTGGCAGTGTGTGCAGAATTTTCATCCTCGCTCTAATGCTGATAAATTTGCTTGGAGAACTGTCTTCGTAGCTTTCCACGGTCGTTTACCTTCATTGTTTATTAAAAGGCAAAATATTGATGGAAGACTGGAAACTTTGAACTTACGATTAACCAAGAAGATTATTATTTGTAAAAATGTGCGCTTTAGCTGTGGTTATTCATAATTGTGTTAGAAAGGTGTCTTCTTTTTATTTCTATGATAATAAAACATTATCTGTGAACAACAATTATTTTTGAGCAGCGTTTAACGCCCGTTTTTACTACTGAGGGATCCTGGTGCCGGACACTGATGATACATGAGATGAAATGATACATTGGGAACATTTTTTTTTAAGGAAGGAAACGTTCCAGATCTAAGTTTAAGGTACCTTACCGGCATTTTCCATTTATATATTCATTTACATTTATATAGCATGTATAAAGAATATATTATAACACACACACACACATTCCCTGCACATGCACAAAGGACAAAAGATGATTTATGGCACAGATTCAAGAAGTCTCGGAAGTTGTAGTCTCTCGTCCACACTACTGTAGAAATCTACATGCTGAGGGCACATACACCCGATATTAATTTGTGTTTATTTACATACATAATTGTATATATGTTACAGTTAAAGCTTGCTGTGTATGGGAAACAATATTACGAAACAAAATTTTTCATCATATGTTACAAAGGTTTATATAAAGTTCTTCATTCCGGGAGGCGAATCTGCGCTCTTAACCGCGGTATCGCTGCACACTCTGCCACAGAGCTAATGGAAAATGCACACTAGTCAGTGTCTTTAGTGCATGAACTGCTTTGCTGGATACCTTATGAACTGCTCAATGTCTCGAGTAGGACTTCGAAGAGTTTTGCGTTCAAGAGATCGCTCTTTTTTTTGTCCAGGATGTACATATTTAACCATTTGTATTACATATAAATCCCTGCTTATTAGCTATCTCTCATGGCGGGTCAACACGAGTCTGCGGTAGAAACTACTGATACATTTAATGTTTCATAATACATTTGTTTATTGTGATAGAGCTAAGACCAATAGGGGCTTCTTGTCCGTTTATTAATATAATAATAATTACACTATTTTTCAGTGACAATAGCACCATTTATAGAGAGACTTTTTTTTTCATACTAACCTATATAGGGTATATGTTGCAAATGAAGAATCAAATTTGAAAAATTCGGGCCCGGAATTCGAATTACCTTTCCTTCAGTCGCTCTAACCAACTGAGCTACAGTGTCCTCCAAACGAACTCTTTCACCTGCTTCTATATAACCCAGGAGTCTCTAAGGTTTTTCTACAACGAGAAATTTATTCCTTAAGAGGAAAGTACGGGGTCTACGAGGCGTATAGAAATAGATAAGAAGTCTGTGGTTCCGTGCTAGGAATAGAATACAGTAACTCAGTTGATAGAGCGCCAGAGAAAGTTGAAGATAGTGGTTCGAACTCCAGCCGTGACCTGAAGTTTTAATTTTCAATCGCATAATTATAACCTTGTACACATATAAAAGATTAAAGATAGTAAATAAAGGTACGCTAATATCTAACATGAATAATGAAAAGAGAAAATTATTAACATAGTAATACTGACACAAGCAGTGACAATAACAATTTATACGCATATAAATCCCGAAAGAAATTGGAAATTAATGGACTAATGGGGTATATATTTATTTATATAGCACCAGGTGCACAAATATTATAGACTGATTTCTATTCCAGGCTAATATTTTAAACCAGGCTGATACAAAATATTCTAATAATTAATGTGGAAATTTTCACATTTTATAAACTCTATTTTAACAGTGTTTATTGAACCCCGGTCCTCGGTTCATCTACTGGGATATCCAGAGAACTTTGGCACAACCCCCTTCATTATTGCTATTTGTATTGATTCTTTGTTACTGCATCAGAATACATGAATAATGATTTAGCTCTATCCCACAGCAACAACCCTTTGAAATAATCAAAGAAACTCTTTAACAATATAAACTAAAATATTTTATACAATTAAATAATCACTCAAATTAACAATAAATTCGTCCTCATTTATAGAACCCCTACTCGTAACCAGCTTACAGCTACAGATTTAAACTTTTAATCTATTACGCATATACTCCTACTGACCAATTACACAAGACAAACACAATCTGATTCACGGGTTCTCTCTTATCACTCACCATAACCATTTGTTCTTAACTCTATACAGATATTCCCAAGGTTCCTAATTTGCATTTGGTCGGCAAATATTTTTTTTTCGCTGCAATTCGTTCATTTAACTTCAACCATTTATCACGTTTTGCAAGTTTCCTCCACCCATTTTTCCTGAACATTCAAACAAAATACGCTTTACATTTTTCAAATTTGCACAAACTCCATGCTCACAACTACCTGTAAAACCGCTTAAGCTGCAGGTTACTAATCTAAACCATGCCATTCCCTCTCTCTCCTGACCATCAGGGGTGGCCGAGGTCGTTAAGGCGCGGACTCGTGAGCGGCAGGTCTGGGGTTCGAATTCTGTCAGGACCGTCCTCCATGACAGAGGTTTTCTTCCAGGCTTTTCTCAGTCCTCATATATGGCAAATGCCGGGGAGGTACCCTAAACTTAGGCATGGAACGTTTCCTTCCTTAAAAAAAACATCTTCTCTTTTAACATCCCCTTTTATCTGATGATAGAACATTAGTGACCTCTTCCCCCTCGTTGTAGAATGTAATGTCTGTCCGTTTTTTGTCCTCATACCTTATTCTAATCTGTTTCCCAAAACCTCCCTCCATTTATCTCTTCCTAACTATACATCACCCACCCATTCCATTCCTTGTTAACTCTTCCCCAACTTGTCCACTTAATAGAAGACCCCGTACCTCAGACTCCTGAAATTTTAAACATTCTTTTTACAAAGGAACCTCCAACATCTGTTGTAACCTAAACCAATACTTCAAAATTCTATCCATTACCCACTCTCTCACACAAAACCTCCTCATTTCGAACAATGCCCCTGCATTTGCAGCATTCCCAGAACAATCTTGCAAAACCTATTAAGTATTCTATCCATCAATTTTCAACTTTCCTCTGTCCCCCATATTTCAATGCCGTATGCTCACCTTGACTCCTGTATATTCTTTCCAACCAATTCACCTTCATTCTGGCGCCACAAACCATACCTTTTAACTTCAAAGGTAATAAATCCTTGGTTAATGCTAATTTCTTTGTTTCTCCATTGATGGAGGAATTCGCCACCATTCCTAAGTAATGAAGATTCCTTCACAACTTGTATCTCCCTCCCCAAAATAAACCACTTCTTATCCCTTCTCAGCTTATTTTTCTTTTATTATTTTATTCTTCTGTTGGTTCACTTTAATAGTTGATTTGTTTTATTTACGGACGCTCTTTAACATCTCAGGTCATCAACGTCCCATTCAATTCAGGGCGTGAAACGGCCGACAAATTTTGCTCAGAGGTCTCTTCTTTCAGGCTTGAGGTTCTTTTTCGTCCGTAAATGTACGACACGGGACCCACAGCTTTACTTCCCTTCCGAAGGAAGCTATGCTTAGGATTTTTACGCCCGAAAAATTTCATCGATCCTGGCAGGGGTTGAACCCGCGATCTTGTTTAGAAGGAAAGTATGGTTATCACTACACCACCATGACCGACAGATTGACTTTAAGATACTATTCTTTACAATATCCCATAATTTCTAATAAAGTATGTCTTAATTCCATCACTGAAATAAATGCTACTTAAGTGTACTAGTAAAACATATAAAATGAAAATCACTATAAATAGAGATAATTATGATAGTAATAACAGCAAGAATAACAAAAATGGAAAGAGAAATTCTATGACAGCATAAATCAGTAAAAGGAATCTAATGCTAGGAAAATCTGTTATTTTTAATAGCATTAAACAGTCTTACGAAATGTTCCTAAAGTTTTATATTTTTGGACTTTCTGTGACAATACATTTTCATGCATTTAAAAAGGCACGTATTTACACAAACGATCTGCCTTCTCATTTCCCACAAATTTCTGTCATCTGCCTATGAAAATGCCCATTACGCTTTTGAATTCTCTGTGAGCACTTAAATATAGTTGTTCTCTTGACGAACTTTGGTCACGATATAGGGATACAGTAATTTAAAATGGCGTTACGACTTGGAACTCAAATCACCTGAAAATTTCTCTCGAAGTATTCTCACGACACCAATAGCGAATCATAACCAAACACTCGTTGTGGAACATAATAATAGGACATAGCACTTGCAAGGAGGTATTCTTAGTAGAATTAACTCTATAATGAGATGAATATAGTTTCTCTCATATTTAAATGACACTGATCGAGTGGCGTGAGACACAAGCCCAACGTAGCAGTTCGGTAAACTACTCCCAATCTCCAGCATGGCTGGCCTCTAGCGATGGCTTATCGCATAAATGATCGGATAATTCTATGACTCAACATTTTATTAATAAATATATTTATTTTGAAGTGTCCTAGATATACAACGAGATTATTTAACAAAGATCCCAAATACGTAAGCTATAACATTTACACTGACAGGCAAGGGAAAGAAAATCAATACCTAACTTTTTTATATTTACGCATTATTATATGTGAATTATTATAATTCCATTACTTTTTTAACATTAAATCATTTTTCAAATATTTTGCAACATTTTACAACTACTCTTATGTATTCACATGTCACTTTGTGTCTATAATTTCCTTTATTGCATGGGCATGAACACGAATGCAAGTTAATCATATTTCATAATAAAATTTCTTCGTTTTTGCCTGTGGGGTAACACAAGGTAAAGCATCTGTATTGGTAACACAACGATACACCTTTCAACACTCAGTGGCACTCTCAGAAGCTGGAGTTTGCTCTTCTGACTTATATCACAGCTTGCAACCTTACGGGCATGTTGCGGATCAAGGTCCTGAGATTTTCTTGTGTTGTGGCCTCCCATTGCTCAAACAAAGCCTCCAGAAGTTCTTTGATGCTCTCAGGAACACGTTCCCCAAGATGTCCCAAACATGCTCAACGGGATTGAGGTCTGGGTTTCGCGTTGGCCATACTAGCTCCCGAATCCCCACCTCATGCAAGTACTATGTCACAGTATGGGTCACATGTGGACGGACATTATCATGTATGGAGTTAAATTCATTGGCAGCATATGGGGCATGGGGATAACATGCTCCTGAAGAACGTCCTTAATGTACCGGTTTGTAAGGGCCCTGTTCTCCACAAAAATGAACTCTGTCTTGGTTTCCACACTGATACCAGCACACCATAAAGGATCCTCCCCTGAAAGCCATCGTCGATAATAAGGCGCAAAGGGCGTATCTTCCTCCAGTCCTCCTCTATACTCTTTCCCTGCCATTCATCGATCTCATTCGTGAATATGACAGTTCTCATTGGTCCTCAGTCCACTCCAGATGTTGACGACCAAAGACAAGACGTGCTTGCTGATGTTACTGGGTAAGCAAGAGATTTCTGGCTGGTCTGCTAGAGTGAGCTGTGCTTCTTCATATTTCCTTCTCACTGTTCTCACGCTGACATTGACCTTTGATATCCTTTGCAAGCGGGTTTGAACTTCTACGGCTGTTGTGTGACGATCACGCGAAACTTGCAGCCACAGAAATTGATCATTTTGGCAGATCACTGATACTGGTCTTCTGCAGTAGATACCAAGTTCCCTGAACCTTCGGTATATCCTTTGTATAGTAGAGACATGGCTTGCAACTCCTGGGCACCTGCTTTATTGCCTTCTCTCGACTTAACGGCATCTTTGCCTCATAAAATTATGTGTTCAACTGATTAAAATAACTCAACAATAGATGTATCAACAATTCAAGAACAATAATGTCTTTTAGCGCAGGTGCAAAAATGTGATTAAACTGCGTCCGTTTCCTGCTCATACAATAAAGGAAATTATAGACTGAAAATTATATCTGAATACATAAAAGTGGTTTGGAAAAGTATTTAATGTTCAAAAAAATGAATGCACATATAATAATTAATGCGTAAAATTAAAAATATACAAAAAATTACGTGTTGAATATTTTTTGCCTCTGAGTGTACATTATTTGATCCAAATATAAGAACTTTAAGCTATATTTTACGTTTAAAATTATAGTTTGAAAGTGTCTAATCACAGCTGTTTCATTTTGTACACACGAACAAGAAGTTTAAAGAAGCAAAGCCACTAAAAATTGAAGCTTAATGACAAGTTGCACGCCCACCTTGAGTAGAACAAATCCATGCAGCGTTTCTTTCCCAACGGAAGCGGATATAACGACATGCCTTCCTCTGGTTGCAGCAAATCCGTAGTGAAACCAGAGTTTTATGTTTACTAGGGCAGTTAAAGCGCGGGATCGCATTTTCACAACAACGTAAATTATTAACAAGGTCATGTACGGCCGCCAACGCCCATCATCTCATCTCCAGTCCCCCCCCCCCCCCCCCGCCTCGCACCATTCCCAGTCCATCGTGTATGTTGTACACACTGCATCAATTTTTCATCAGGCATCCGAACAGTTATTAGAGTTGCAGCTCCATTACCGTAATACCGAGGGCTGCGTTCCAATGTGGTTACTTGACGTTTCTGGCATGAACTTCCAACGCTTTTAAATGAGCGCTTTTTTTTTTTGTTAAAATTTCATAATTAACAAATTTAAATACAAGAAAATATACTTTTTAAGGATCTGGAAAATCTCGCTTGGTGATTTTCCAACCCTATATACGGTTATCACAGCAACTCAGTTTTCGGGGTTAACTGTACCATTTCACCTGTACGTGAACTCAACAACGAGGGCGACGGCAACAAAACTTGTTTCTGATTGTCAAAATATCTGGTACAGTTTCATTCACAAGCACGTAACAGTATTTATCACAACACTAAGTACTTAATGCCTTTTGAGAAGCCGGAACTGTTTAAAATAAGATGCAAACAACGCAGTCAAGGATTTTCATCAGGAATTTTTTCTTCAACTTTGTGAAGAGTTTCATGAGCTATATATGACTTGGAGAAATAGCTCAAAACTTCTGTGTGCTTCAGACTATTTTCCAAAATATGATGATCGATAACGGTGTTTTATGGACACTTCGAATCTATTTTGACGCACATTCGTAGGGCGGTGGACAGATACTAATACGCTATGGCAGTTGTACAGTGTACGTTTGTGGTCAAGAGTAGAGAGATGTGGCAGCTGTCATGGACTGCACGGTTTTGTGGAATGGAGACGTCAAAACCTGACAAATTCATAGACGTTTAACTGCGGTGAGTTATTTAGAAGCTCCTGTACAGAAGGTCTTTTACTATTGGGTCAGTGGGTTCATCACCGACAGGGAATCTGCACAAAAGAATGTAAGTATCGATTATCTGTCAACATTGCGATCTCCCAGGAACATTGAGGTCTGTATTGATTATGGCTGTAGGCGCATGACCTTTGATGAACTGGAATATCAGACAGGTCTCGTCAGCGCAACCCTACACACCATTATCCACGAGGATTTGAATACGAAAATGTGTGGGCATAATGGATTTGCACAGGACTTGATACAGGCGCCAAAGTGCAAAAGTGTTGATGTCAGTCGTTAGCTACTTTTGGGGGCGGGGGTATTTATAGACGCTCTTCAACATCTCAGGTCATCAGCGTCCCATTCAATTCGGGGCGTGAAACGGCTGACAAATTTTGCTCAGAGGTCTCTTCTTTCAGGCTTGAGGTTCTTTTTTGTGCCGTAAATGTACGACACGGAACCCACGGCTTTACTTCCCTTCCGAAGGTAGCCATACTTAGGATGTTTACGCCCGAAAAAATTCATCGATCTTGGCTGGGTTTGAACCCGTGAACTTACGCGGGGGACAGGAGGGTCTCATCTACCAAGTAAAACATTATCATGTTTTATCATCTATTCAAACAAGTAAGCAGAATATTAATAGTAAACAGTTGAACTTTTTAAATTACATGTTTTAGTTAAGAGTTAGAGTTACATATGTATTAACCTACTAATTATATATATATATTTATATATAAATGAAAAATAAAAATAAAGTAGCACCATTAACAATGTAATAAATTAACAGTAATAATAAAAGTAGATAAGAATAAAACACAGAAAAAGTCACACTTGAAATTGCTATATTTCGAACTACTGCGAGTTCTTCAATGGCAAGAAGCTACCGGTGTTCCAGTGAGAACAAGTACCAGGGTATACAGAGAAGCGGATGAAGCCGGTGAGGTTTCTCTGTCTACTCCAGGAAAACAGACCGGAACGTACAAAGTGTTTTTGACAAGAATGGGATACGCGATGAATTTTATTTAGTGAGAAAGGAAGTTCCTACATATCCGAAATTTTTGTTTAATATTTGCACTTCCTTAATGAGAAGAATTCTTAAGGAAATGAGATACAAATGGAAAAGTGTCAAACTTGAACGGAAATATGAATTGAAAAGTCAAACATAAATGGAATGGCGCTGTATCTGAAAGCATCACGCCGCTTTAGGGAACAGAATCGTACTATTGTATACAATAGCACTGTATAACATATTTCTGCTGCTCTAGTTCTTGTTATTTTAGTTACATTGTTTCAGAGTTTATTTTTCATTTTAATATATATTAATGAGATCTAGTTGAACAATAATTTAACAATTGCTAGAAAAATGAAAGTCTGCCAGGCGTATTGACATAGCCAAATTTTAGTAACCGTCTCATTGTCATCCATGCAGGATCCAAATGGTTTTTGTGAAGAATGCATTATTAACTTTTCAAGCAGGCAAAAGCTCGGGAGATTATCACGATCAAACTGTGACACCGCGATTTTCCCATTTTTCACGTTGCGTTCTTTTAAAACTTCGACCTGCGACCTCTGACTTTTCGCCACAGCGCAGAAAGGGTGGAATGAGATGCGGCGGATAGGCTAATGGTGATCTCGGGAGAGAGCTTTGCAAACTCTTTTAAGAAACTTGATAAGTGGGTTGGACTCGGCGAACTTGGGCGCTTGGTAATCCGCCTTTTTAAATATTGACTATACATTTTTTTTTTTTACGGAAACAGAACTTTTCTTTTGAAATAAAAATAAAACTGGGGCACAATAGTCAGGTGCACATATGCATCTCTCAGCTTTAAATCATTGATCGTTCTTTCTGACGCGTGCTTCCATCGTTGCTGGCTAATTAAACATTAAGTAACATTGAGGGTGGTCAGTTTTTGGAGGGTGGCCGCGTTTATATTTCTATGTAGTTTCAATTACCAATCTGCTATAGATCTCATTTGCCATGTTCAGGGCTTGAAAATTCAGCCTTTAGGCCTTTCAAAGTGCAAAGGCTAAAACGATTGATTAACAACAAGTTTAGATTTGAACCTTTTAATTTACGATGCTCGGGAGATATTAGGTTAGCTAGCACGAAATAAAAAATGCTGATGCTGGTAATGGCAACTGATGCAGCGTTCATTACCGAACACTTTTAATTGATCATTTCCGATACGGGCGTTAAGTGATTTATCGCTAAAATTGCTTTTTGCACTTTCGAGGTGTTCATTTTATGGAGTTCGTTTTCGTTTTTAATAGTATTTAACACAATTTTTTACTGATCAGGTATCACAGACGGTGGACAGTGGTGATAAAAGAGATAAATGATAAATTCGGAAAGAAAAACAAATTTTTTAGGAAGTTAATGTTCAAAGCCTAAGTTTAGGGTACCTCCTCAGCATTTTACAGAAGACTAAAAGCCTGGAAAAAACTTGTGAGGGAGGAGTCATAAATGAAGCGGCTGATTTCTCTGAATGTCAAACGAAAAGTAGCCTTCCTGTCTGATTTCACTTCTGCACTCCGAGTATTGAGCTCCCCAGAGCTGCAACAAGAAGACGATTTAGTAATTCAATGTAAAGAAAGACTACTGAAACTGCAAGCATTAACTGAGGTCCCTGGTCACTGTGACATCACCGGAGACGAAGAAGGTGACAGATTGGAGAAGCGATGATGCACAGTGAAGCAACCTTCACCCCCTTCTACGTACGCCATTATATGAAATGAATTTCAAACAGTGTAAAGAAAGTCGTTGTGGACTCCTGGAGGGCAGCAGCAGTTGATAAAAGACGGAAACTGATTATATCAAAACTTCTCCCCAACAAACTGCCCCGCGAAGTGGCAGTAGCCACCTTTAGGATGGCCACAGGCCACGATTATCTACAAAAACATTTGCACAGAATCGGCGTAGTCGACTCTCCGATCTGCCCCCTCTGCTCAAAAGAGGAAGGAATGCCTGATCATGCTTTACACTGTACAGCACTTCAGAGAAGACTCATTAGAAGGACGAGCACCGATGTACTGGGTGACACGGCGTCAAATGGCTGGCCGGCCAAGAACGGGCGTTGACTGAAAAAAGAGAAGTATCGGCTTCCCCACACATTGGACGTTTTTCTACATCTTAATTAAAGGTTACCCCTTTTAAATTCATAAACCCGTTCCAGTCCATGCAAATCCTTCGACCTGATTTATCAGGTTGTTCTATATTTTTTTTCAGGACCCCATATTGTTTTTATTTCCCTATAAAGTCTCAATGATCTCCTTTCCTTCTCTCTACCAAATATTTCTTGTGTTTCAATACGTTAATATATTTTTTATTTCGGTCTTGGTGGTGTAGTGGTAATCATACTTGCATTCTAAACCCAAGATCGCGGGTTCAATTCCGGCCAGGACTGATGGACTTTTTCGGGCATAAAAATTCCAAGTATGGCCTTTTTTGGAATGGAAGTAAAACCATGGGTCCCATGACGTACATTTACGGCACGAAAAAGAACCTCGCGCATGAAAGAAGAAGCCCCTGAGCAAAATTGATCGGCCGTATCATTCCCTGAATTGAATGGGACTGTGATGACCTGAGATATTAAAGAGATTCCGTAAATAAAACAAAGCAACTTAGATTTATTTCTTCCCAGAATCCTCTGTTTTGATTTTCCATATTTATCCATACTTTTCCTAAACTTATCTGTTGCAAAATTTCCTGTACTTTGAGATACCATGATCCTTTCCACTTAAATTTCTCTTGTATACTGAAACGTTATTTAATAATATCACTCTCTTCCAATGTGGTAATTCTATAAATGTATTTCATAATTCTTATCTTGGTAGAATGCCGATCTAATTCTAGCTGTGCTTTAACATTTAGGGATGCTATCGGTAGACCTAAGATCTGTTTACAAAAGTGTCTATAGTGAGGATCTCTTGGTGAAAGCACTCACCCTGCTCATCGCTTACGGCGCCAGAACTTTCCGGGCAGAAGTCAAGGCGTGAGCGTAAAAATTAAAAATTTAGAGACATTCTACGCCCCCATGTTCTTGTATTTCTCCAATAGATCATTCACTAAGGAAACATACAAGTTGTCATCTTTTCTGTTGCCCAGAAATTCATTAACAATTGACTTGAAAGCAGCTGATTGGAAATTTGTGAACTTAATATCAATGGTTGGATCTTTCAATTATTTTGGTCCAACAAATGTACTATCTTCTACCGCTCCTCCATCTAGTGATTATTTTTAGAACTTCTATCGCTATAATATCTCTTTATAAAGAGTAGCAAACAAAAGAACAAAAACCTCCTACACCCAAGAACGCGGGTTCGAACCCGGCCAGGACCGATGGATTTTTTCGGGCGTAAAAATCCTAAGTATGGCTTTCTTCGGAAGGGAAGAAAAGCCGTGGGTCCCGTGTCGTACATTTACGGCACGATAAAGAGCCTCAAGCCTGAAAGAGAGGTCTCTGAGCAAAATTTGTCGGCCGTTTTTCACGTCCCCAGTTGAATGGGACGCTGATGACCTGAGATGTTAAAGAGCGTCCATAAATAAATCAATCAAAAAAAAAAAAAAAAAGAACAAAAAGAGAAACAAAACATCTAAAAATCTAAATTTCCCAAAAACCTTACGTGCTAGTACATTTTAAAAGGCATAATTCGGATTGTATGCATGAACTATGCACTAGTTGATATTTCAGATGCAAAACAGCTATTGATTGGTTTTGTTAACATGAAATTGAACAATTGTTTAGAATTAACATGTAAAAAGTATTTTTGACGCCTTAAGGTATAGGGGTACTTTTTTTAAACTGTATAATTACAATATTCAAGAAATGCCCAAAATTTTAGATATAAATTAATTTCTGTTGTTAATAATTGTCTGGATTATTTTCAGTTTTAATGTTTAGCAGAATTTTTTTGCGCTTTTTGTAAAAATTTAATTTATCGATGACGGGAAGAAATTCTTCATTTAAGCTTGTTTAATTTTCAGCTCGCTTGTTATATATGAATAATTTAGCTTTCAAGCGTATATTGCTTATCTGTTGTTATATCAGCAATCATGTCATATGCATAAACATTTGCGATATAAATACAATAACATTACAATGAAAACACATTCCAATATATAATACGAATTTTCGCATTGATAGCCTTGGGGCTAGAAATATTGATGGCGTTGTTCTATGTCAGGGGTGTACGGCGCCGAGTTTTGCTGCCCGCATCCCTTTATTTCAAAGTGTTAGGTGAGGTTTATTTTTTATAAGGACCGCCATTAACATCTGTGGTAATTAGCATTTCATTCAATTGAAGGCGTGAAACTGCCGACAAATTTTGCTCAGAGGCCTCTTCTTTCAGGCTTGAGGTTCTTTATCCTGCCGTACATGTACGACATGGGACTGCTTCTAGCTGATGTCAGGTTGTCAGCAGCAACTTTGACAAGTTGCCGGCGATTTTCACATTTTCGCACTTTGAAACCTGATATAGCATGTGTTAAATTAAATTACAACCAAATAGATAAACTTAGTTCATTTTTTGGCCTTTATGTGCAGTTAACTTTTTTTATTGCTTCTAACTGTAAATTACTTTTTGAGAGTTGCTGTTGAGGAAAAAGAAAAAAATTAATAAACAGTGGCTTTCGCGGCTACGGAAAGTAATAAAAGGGTCCCAGTAAGTTTGCCGCAAGCAGAAACCCAACACGCTCAGTTATATTATTCTCATAAATGAGGAAACAGCAGAATCCGCCCACAGAGGAATGGATGCAGTTATCTCTAGGTGACCATACAGAGGTTACCGTGGCAACGCGAGAGCCCTGAATGTTGTCAGTGTATTGAATACTAAGCAGCGGGAACTTCTGTTCATATGACCCGGGGTAGTACATACGTAGGGAAAATTTGGTTTGTCAGAAATGTTTATATTTTCCTTTTCTCTTCGTTCATTTTCCGTTATGCGCAGCTCTTAAGCCTGATGGCCGTAGAGGAATCGATAAACAACCAGAGGGAGCAATTTACAGCTGTATAAACTTTGAGTGGATAAACATTTGTCCTGTATTACGTCATTAACAGCATGGGAAAGTTTTTGATTACATTCTATTTAGCAGTTAAATGCGGTATCATGAAATTATCCGAAAGGAATGCACTAACAATGTAAAATTATACGATTAAAATAAATAAATTATCTGACAAACTTGTTCTGCGACCACCATATGCACTAAACTCCAAGATATAGGAATCTTGTCATTCAAGAGCATTATGTAGGAGGTAGCAAAAATATTGAAACAAAATTAGGGGGACAGTTCCTCATATCAAAGCAAGAAAAACCGTCTGCCACTGGAGCTGCGTAAACTAAGCGAATTCCTCAGCAAGTTCATTTTCCGAAGGGTATTACAGAGCGCTAGAATAGAGAAATTGGTGCCGCTAGAGCGCTTTTTACATTTCGGTTTTCAGGTAAACCCTCGCTTCTAAAAGTCCGATTTACCTGATTTACAGAAACCATTTTCTTATTTTATTTAAAAGGTACGTATATACCGAATTTCGTTGCCAAAAATAAATATTGATACCGCTAGAGCGATTTTTAAATTTTGGATTCCAGGTAAACCCCCCTCCTAATAGTCTTGAGTTCATGGACTTTCAGAAATTATTTTTATTAATTTATTTCAACGGCATACATCAAGTATTGTTGAGAAAAAGCAAAAATTGCAGCCCATAGAGCGATTTTTAAATTTTCGCTTTAGGTTAACCCCCAGCCCCAATGGTCCAATTTTGCTAGCTAATGAGATCGATGAATCGTTTGTTAATTGATCATTATATTCCGGGTTTCGTTGAGAAAAAACAAACACATAACTTTTTTCTATCGCCATTTTTTGTGCGTAATAAGTAATCGATGTAAATTTGAAGAAATTTTACAAAAATATTTTGCACATTCCTTCGGGATTTGCTAAAAGTCATCATGCCCGAAAGAATCGCGCTTTTGAATTATTGAATAATTTTTATTGATACATTAACTGTTTAGAAAAATGTTCAAATGTTCTCAACCCCTAGAAAATGTTATACACGTGGCCACATCGGACCATTGACTGTCACAAACTTTTAAAGACCCCATACACATGATTTCGTAGGCTTCTATGACACTTTGACGAAGCACGTCTTCATTAGGAATGTGATTTCATAAGTTATGTCTTTTAGGTGTCCCCCACACTTAAAAATCCAAAGGACTGAGGTGGATGAAACTGCAGGTCCTGAAACTGGGCCCTATACCTATCCATTTGTCATGGTAAATAGCAAGTGCATCTTTTCGAAATGTTTCCTCAACTGTGAACAGGAATAGAGAGAGAAACAATCCCAACAGCCTGAACTGCTGTCAAATGATGATCTCCCAAAACTTCCAAAATGAAAAAACTGTCATCTCTAACCGATGTATCCTTGCTCCTTTATCCACAAAGTCTGTGAAAGTGTTCCCGAAGCCATCTCACAGCTCAGAACACTTGCGGATGTTGTTCTTGACTCCCGCTACATAATGACAGCTGCCTCCATCAGCAATCAACAGGTATCAACGATATCATCATAATCTCTAGAAATTACAGTGAGTATGTAAATGTATTTATTTCAATAATGGCTTGCAGACACTTAAATCAAATACTCAACCCGTGCACGGGTTTAGTCAGACCGTTCATGCTTCTATTTATACATGAAATGCTGAGAAAACAGTAAAAAACCAAACACCCAAAAATACACAGAATTACATATATACAAACATTATTAAATAAACCTCCCTCTCCCCCTTCATGTCGGAAAAAGTGATGTCATTAATAAAAATTTTAAAGTTATAATTACAGGAACTAAAGGAGAGAAATGCATAACTATATTATAAAAGAACAATAAAAATAAAGTAACACTATTAGCAATGTAACAAATTAACAGTAATTATAAAAGTAGAAAAGGATAAAACACTAAGAGAAAGTCACACTTGTAATCGCTATATTTCGAACTACTAGAGTTCTTCTATAGCAAGAAGACAATATATATAACAAAAGAAAAAACTAATAGAAATACATTTAAAGTATGTAAGTACATTATATACTATGTCCACTCTAGCAGAGATGTTCTCTTGCCCTTCTTATTTTCCGAATACATTTACCCAGCCCTTGTCAATTATTCTTATCAAATTTGGACATGCCGTCCTACTTTTCGACCTCAGAAAGTTTTCGGAGACCTCTAGCACCCTATAGCTTCACATTCTGTACCCAATTTTCCTTTTTCCCACACATAGGACACATTCTTTACGCTGTGTCATTGTCATTTTCTGCTCTTTCCATCTCGCGAGACGCAGCCAGGCCATCGCTGTTCTGTCTTCTCCTGTTATTACATTTATATATGCCTCCCTTCCCCATGACCCCTTTAGTTCTGATTGTAATTCCAGTGATACTTTATTAGAACACACAGCTTCCAGTATCAATGTCAATTAACTCTTCCTAACTTTGCTCCCAACATTTCTTCTATTTCTAACTCCCATTTCCCATACCCACCCCATTCCTATTCCTTCCAAACCCCTTTCCCAGTTTCCAGGTTTTCAGTTGTTCCTGTAGGAACACAGAATTATATGATTAGCGCAATGTCTTCTTGTAATCTTAAGGATTATTTTTGTGTTTGATTAATTAAAATATTTTCATATAATAACGAGATCGCTAATCCTACGATAAAGCCAGCATGGAAGATAATATCTACAAACAGTAATAAAGCGATACGGCAGGGGTGTTTAAACTGCGGTGGTAATAACATTTAATTAAATAGATGCTGGGAATTTAAATACTGTACAGTTTGTTCGCTGCACGTCCTAACATTTTTCATAGTTGGTAATAATTGTTCTTTATGGTACACGAAACTGTTAGGATCCGGCGCTTGGGTTAATAAGTTAGCCGTTGTTACCACTGTTAGGAATAAACTCTACCATCATGCTCGTACAGGAAATAATGAACGTTACACGTGTTTACTGCTTCACTAGAAATGTAAAAGGCGTGTTATTACATTTAATAAAAGCGAAGTTTCTGAATAATAAAAAGGACGAAACAGAAATAAGGGGAGTATAAACAGAATATTACAGTATGGGCATAAAGATTGTGTACCGAACGTTGGCAAAATATGTACGTGGGAAGAGAGCCTGACCACCTAAAGCGTGAGAAGATTGTTCAGTGAAACAACATGCTCTTAGTGTTATTGTGAAGTCATTTATTGTGGATAATTATTTTTGCTCACCTGGAATCAACCGTGCAGGTGGACCCAGCGTGAAATGTGTGAAAACATCTCCAAGTATTCCATAGATCCGTGCTCTGGGCCTTGGTCTTAATCCCTTAAAATGACAGGCTATGGTCGTGGGACACCAGCGATTTCTAAGTGTCGTAGACACAGGCAACATTCCTCCCATTAACATCAATCAAACTGCAACCCCCTTCGCTGATTCCGTGAAAAACCTTGAAGTTAATATACAGTAATCCATGTTAAATAAATCATGTTCATGAAACCTGCAGGAAAGTCGGTTCTATTATCCACACTTTAAAAGATTAAACGTGTCCCTACCCAGAGCATTGGTGCAACCTGGTGGTGCTTCACTTCGACTACTGAGATTTTCGGCTCACAGACTTAAACTCTAACTAACGCAAAAACTACAGCGTGTTCATAATATGTGCATACGTTACATCTGCGATGTGCATTTGTTCCATCATATAACACCCTCGACTACTGCGATTTTCTGCTCACAGACTTAAACTCTAACCTAACGCGTGTTCATAATATGTGCATACGTTACATCTGCGATGTGCATTTGTTCCATCATATAACACCCTCCATGGATATGCTGTCTTGGTTCTGTTTGAAAGACCTAAGAAACTTTCATTGTCTCACGTTATTTTTCAAAATTATCCATACATCTTCCCCATCTTATCTATCTTCTCGTTTTGAAAATCTATCTTCCTCTCAAACCCGACACGTACAGCACCAAACATCACTTTACCACTGTAACCACTGCCCGTCTCTGGAATGTATTTCCACAGGTGTCAGAGAATGCCAAACTTTAGGAGCATTTCATAAGAAAATGTTTAATCGATTACCCTAGATTTAGGTTCCTTTGTACAACACACGTGTTTATTTATTTTATCCTGCTGTAGAATTATTCATTATATTATTGTTATTATCATAAACGTTCCTATTTCCTTCATCCTTATTAGGGTTTTTAATTTTATGTTTTGCGCGTGTATTTATTACCACTTTCAAGATTTACATAGATTGATACCGGCTCTCTTTAACATCTCAGGTCATCAGCGTTCCATTCAATTCAGGGCGTGAAACGGCTGATAAATTTTGCTGAGAGAACTCTTCTTTCAGGCTTGAGGTTCTTTTACGTGCCGTAAATGTACGACACGGGACCCACGACTTTACTTCCCTTCCGAAGGAAGTTATACTTAGGATTTTACGCCCGAAAAAATTCATCGATCCTGGCCGGGTTTGAACCCGGGATCTTGGGTTTACGAGACAAGTATGGTTACCACTAGACGAAAGTTGGAGAAATATTCCTTATTCTGTTTCTGGTGACGGTTCTTGGGCGACCTTTCGTGGACATAGGACTGATCCTGTACGAGGAACTTGCCAATCACATCTAACACTATTTTGTAATTAGGTACTGCCTTATTAAATCTCTCACCGTGCTGTTTAATGTGAAGCAATCTCGGTACATTCTTACGTCCTACTTCGTATGACCGAATATAATGATCCATAATAAACATATTCTCTTCTTAATTGCAGAAATCAACACAAATCTGAATTCACAATGTGTCATACTATTACATACAATAAATAAAGACTTCATTGTTATGGAAACTTGCACAGTAAATGACCGATAATTTTAGTGTCATTTGTTGTGCCGCATGCTGTGTATTAACTGTTAGGAAAAGATGATCTACAGATGAGGCTGCTAGATTAGCCTATAGTACATTAGCCCTCCGGTAAGAAGAAATGAGGTGGAAAATACACCGAGTGGCCGGAGGGAATCCCAGATGCCGATGCAGAAACATAGGCGGTGTCGTTAATGCCAACGGTTCCCTCAACAGCCATCCTCGGTCCAAGATAGGGCTCGAAGTGTCCAGAGGTCCCCGAGGAGTTGCCATGCAGATCCGCTAGACGCTAGGAGAGCTCGCCTGACGCTTATGACCCTGCAATGAAATAAAAGTTCTTTAGTCAGGAGCTGTGTAAACTAAGCGAATTCCTCCCCGAGTTGAATTAGTTTTAATAAAAAAAGAATATAACATCGAAATTAGACTTTGTTAAATAATAAAATGAAATACGTTAAGGTATTACTGTGAGGTAATGGGAGTACAAAATTAGAATTCTTGCAATCTATAAGTATTACAAAAGAGAAACCAAAATTTTAGAGTTATTATTATTGTTATTATTATTATTATTATTATTGTTGTTGTTGTTGTTAAGATAAAACATAAAGTTAATGGGATACTATTAAATGAAATGTATGACCACTGATAGTCGAAGCAATACTGTGTTGGTATTTTTAAACATTTTTAAATGTAACCATGTTTATGAACTGAGTCCTTGATACCATCTTTACATTCACTAAAAAGAAAGAAATAACAGAAAGTTGTGTATTTAAGATGTTCATATGTTTCAACAAAATAAAAACATGTCACTATTCAAAAATAATTACTATATACAAAGCAATTATACACAATTAACAATATACAAACCGAAGTTACATAGCTTTTTAGTGGCTTTGAATTTAATTTAAATATTATTGTAGTATAAACGTTTTCTGAATGTCATTACAGAGCGCTCTTACACAAAAATATAATTCTCAACCACATGTTAGATTGATATTTCACATTTTCTATCTTTACGACGATATTTTGTTAAATATAAAACATATGCAGTGTTATAAATACACTTTATATGCTGAGTTAATATCTCCTTTTATTTTAAAATATTAGAGAAAAAATTAAACGCAATATACCACTTTTTAAATTTCGGTTTTGAAGTATATCTAATGGTCTGATTTCCCTACTTTTCAGAAACTATTTTTTCTTACTCTATTTAAGTGCATATACAGAATTTTGTTGCGAAGAAACAAATATTGGTACCGCTAGAGCGATTTTGGAATTATGGGTTTTCAGATAAACCCCCACTTCTAATGACCCGATATCCCTAATTTTCAGAAATCATTATTATATTTTATTTAAATAGTATATACCAAGTTTTATTGTGAAAAAATAAATATTGATGCAGCTAGAGTAATTATAAATGTTGGGTTTCAGGTAAACTCTTTTCCTAATAATCTGACTATCATGAATTATTTTTCTTATTTTATTTTAATGGCATATACCGATTGGCCTTTAAAAACATTGCGGAAACTAGTGCAATTTTTAAATTTCGCTTTAAACCCACTCTTAATGACCCGATTGCTCTGATTTTCAGAAAAATATTTTTATTAATTTATTTGATTGAAATATACCGAGTTTCGTGGAGAAAAGTAAAAAAGTTCGGCCGCTAGAGCAATTTTAATTTTTTTTAAATATTTTTTTGCTTTACGTTAACCGCCACACCCAATGGTTCAATTTTGCTGATTAACAAACTCGATGAGTCGCTTTTTAATTGCTGGTTATATGCCGAGTTTCATTGAGAGAGGAAAAAAAAAAAAAAAACAAAACAAAACAAAACAAAAAATGGAGCCTGTAGCGCTTTAAGATATATATATTATTTTAATTGTACTTTTCGGTGCCCCGTACGTAGGATCGTTGAAGGTTTGAAGAAAAATTTCATAAACTTTTTCATGGCTACACCTTTGGAATTCATTAAAACTGAAGGAAACGGAAGAGCGGCCAATTCGTTGGGATGTAGGTATGCATTACAACATTAGCACAAGTAAACAGGGGGAATCACGAGAAAAACCTAAGACCAGGACGGTCGCCCAGCACAAATTGAACCTCTCGAATGAGAGTCCTCAAGCTTATCGTTTGAGCCACCCTGCGGTATATGAACTGTGAACATTTAGTTCCCTTTAATACTGAAAGATTGTCTCCTGGTGGTGTAGTGGTTACCATACTTGCCTCCTAAACCCAAGATCGCGGGTTCGAACCCGGCCAGGAGCGATGGATTTTTTCGGGCATAAAAATCCTAAGTATGACTTCCTTCGGAAGGGAAGTAAAGCCATGGGTCCCGTGTCGTACATTTACGGCACGAAAAAGAACCTCAAGCCTGAAAGAGAGGCCTCTGAGCAAAATTTGTCGGCCGTTTCACGCCCTGAGTTGAATGGGACGCTGATGACCTGAGATGTTAAAGAGCGTCCGTTAAAAAAAAAAAAAAAAAAAAAAATCCAAATTTACAATGTTATTATCAAGAATTATTTGTTAACAAGTTCTTGCATAAAAAATAAATTAAATTCCAACAATAAAGTAGTTTTTGTTGCAAAGGTATTATCAAAACAAAACAAAAAAAAAAGTTTTTTTGCAAATTTCACAAAATATGTACATCCCGAAGACGCAATTCTGTGGCAATATATATTGTATGTTTAATTGTATGCGATCTTGGAGATATTAATGATTGAAAGTTTGCCTTAAAGGGAACGTATGAGAAGGGAGGTGATCTGAGTGGTTTGTTAGCGTAGTTGATGCCAAGGAGAATTACTGGAGGTGAAAAGTGGATCTTTCCCAAAATACTCGTCAACGTGTTCAACTTTGCTTGATTGGAATTGTTTATAATTAGTTCTAGCGAGGTTACCGCTTCAAAATCCCCTGCCTCTACCAACTTATGAATGTAGAGCGCATCTGAGAATACTCTGAACATTCTCTACCGGATACAGTCGCATAAACTTATAACTAAGCTAAGTTAGACGTTTCTAGACGTTCTGCAATACTTTATGATTTCTTCAAATTACAAAGAGACCCTCCCGAGAAAGCGAAAGATGATACAAATATAATAATCTGTATATATATATATATATGTATATATATTGAGGTAAAGTAAATTGGAATCAAAAGGATCTGGCGACTACTCGCATCTTCCTGCATCGAATTGCGCAGGCTAGGGCTCGCCTGCTCGCTTGATTTTTCGGAACTATCAAAGAAAGCCAAGAATACATTGATGCTTTCTTTATCAATATGTATGAAAAACCATTTTCTGAACTCATTTGTCTATGAACAAACATAAAACTATTTGGAAAACGTTGAAACGAAATGCTGAATACTAATGTTTCCTATAAAAACGATTTATCACAACCTGCACGTGAAATTCGGCATTAATCTTTTCTTTCAGCAATTAAAATTAACAAGTAATGTTGGGTCATCATATATTATTAGCTTTTATTAATGTTTCATGCGTTTATATACTTTTTGAAACATATGAGATAAGAAAAGTCATTAAAGTTGTGTAAACGTATGGTAGTTATCATTGACAAAAAATGAAAAACGACGACTTGAGACAGCTCAGGCGAGATCTTTAAGGTCGTTAGCACTAGAAGAGATCATATTAGAAATAATTACATTGGCCAACAACTCGGAGTCGAAAACATTACTGAGGAAATTCAGCCATACAGAACGAAATGTAAAGACCATGTGAATAGAATGGAAGAGGGCAGATTACCTAGGGTTTTTAACTCAATACAAACCAAGAGTATCTGGATCGGCCTAAGAAAGAGATGAATAGGCCAGTATTTCTGAAAAAAAAGTTACTTCCGAACGAGGAAAATAGTATCCAGAACTTGGATGGGAAGATGAAGATATAATTTTTTAATATATCTAATATTATTTTATTACTAATACAATTAAAAACAAATATTGAAAAAATATTTATTTAGTTATTCGGTTGTAAATGTAAATTTTGTCAACTAATGAACAACTTTAAAATAGATATAGGATGCAAATTTAGGAGTTTACAGTTTAGGTATAGCTTTAGGGCTCCATAGCAGCGATAGATCTTTAATTGAGGTGAATCAAGCTATGCAGACGTTTGAGAATCACTGCATTAGATGACATCGACCTATGTGATGCAACGGATGATCCGCGGGCCAGATCTTTTTCTCTGGCTCTAGGGATGAACAAAATGTAGCAGCACTCAGTGGTCGCGTCTTGTTAGTCACATGGTTGTGAGGATCCGATACTGGAATGTTCGATGACCTTCAGCAGCGAGTGGCGACATTGTTCAGTTATACAGTGACATACTGGGGTGCCTTGGAGTGCAGGGGATAGTGCAAGCCTCTAGCAATATGTTTTCAAAACTGGAATAATGTTTGAGGATCAAAATTGAATTTAACACGAGGTCATGATGCTCAAGATGTTATCAGGGACTACGTGAAGCATATGGTGATGAGTGTTGCATATCGCACAGTGGCAAGAGGGTGAAAGTGTTTCGTGCAGACAGGGATGTTGTTCAGGACGATCCCAAGCTACCAACCACACAATTCTGCTCCTTGCTTCCCTGTTGAATGTTGATCGCCGATGTACTGCTCGTGATATAGGTAAAGCCGCAAAGGTAAACTGCATATTCAGCAGGACATTCTTGGGTTGCACAAAATTACAGCGCATTGGATACCCATGTCATCACGGAGGCGGAACGATGTCCCTTTATGCAGTTTCAAGGACTAGCTGAACGAGAGAAGGTAAAACCTTGCCTAGTTCATATGCACCACGTTTGAAATGAATGAAAACAGCCCGGCTCTCAGCGTCCAAAGGTAGTGCGTTCTGAACATGAAGTGAGGATGATTACATCCTGCTGTACTTGAAAGATAAATGGTAAACGCTGCAATTTTTGGAACACCACCTTCGTACAACACTAAGGAGAAAGCGATATCACTTTCTGGTAGTAAAATCTATCGTTCTTCACGGCAATGAAACACTGCTAACGTTTTCAAGGATCTCCTACGTCGATGGAGCTGGCAGATACGACAGCATCCACCATACTCGCCCCTTTTGAGCCCGTGTGACTACAATCTCTTCGAGAAAATTATCATTGCTGTAGGGCGGTCACTTCAAGACATTGACAAAGATGAATACGACACCTTCCACCTGTGCGGCAGGAGGGGGTAGACATGTCAGGTGATTACATTTATGGAATGTACAAAGTTTTCCTCTGATAATAAAACCCTTTGGACATTACAGTACTGTTGCAATCTATGCAGTTTGTTACATTCTTTAAAAACTTAAATAAGTTTGTAATCAAATCTAACAAGTGCCACATTGAAGAAGTGAGAGAGAAATAGAAAGGCTGGGCTAATAAAACACATTACCTTGTTCCTTTTGACTGCGTTTTTTCTGACTCAAAAAAAAAAAAAAAAAAAACCCTTTTCCCCCCTATAAGAACGGAGACCTCAATTCTTAGAAAATAATGGAAAGGGTGACCTGATAACATTGAAAAACTTGAGAACGATTAATGACTTTACACATTAGTTCTTTTAACATATCTGAACTTTAACTTAAAGCTTGAAGTGAAGAAACAAAATACAGTCTTGTAAGAATTAATGTGAACAAACAGGTAAATTTAGTTTTATATTCCATGCTGATAGCTGTTTCTCTCCAATTTTACGCCACATTATTGATGCCTATTGTTTGGTAGGGTAGTTAATTATAATTATTCCTTGTATTGCACTAGAAGTTAAACAATTCGTTGTTTCTAGCTGTTTTAAACATCTTATTTAGCAAGCGTATTTTTATTCATAACGGATATCGCACCTACAAAGAGAAATAAGGTCATTAACCTCCATGAATTTATTAATATGACTCAGAGAGAGATAGCACGTGAATGAAATGTATGTTTGGGTGCAGTTAATAATATAATTACAGTGACAAATGAGATTGATCAATATTACCTTAAAGGGAAGACGATGTTGCCGAAAGCTAAAAACGTCCAGGAAAGACTATGCCTAGAAAAAATAATCAAGGAAAAAAAAAAACAGTTTTGATTTACAAATGCAGGTGTTGATGCTTCAACAGTACATAGGCAACTTCTAGAAGCTGAAGGAAAGCTCGAAGACAGTCAGAAAACAGTTACTGACATGTCCTATTAAGAAAAAGAGATTGACATGGGCTAGAAAATATCAGAACGGGACACAAGAGTGGAGAAGGGTCCTATTTTCTGATGAAAGTCATTTTGAAGCGCAGGGTTGAATGTAAGAAGAAGCGATGGAAAGGAAATCTCGCTGAAGCACATCAAACAGACGGTAAAGTTTCCACAAAAGAAGGTGTTTAGGGGCTGTTTTGCATTCACAGGCACTAAATGTTTTATTCCGTTAAATACGCCCCAATTTTAGAGAAAAGAGCCGCCCCAGAACCGAAGAAATTATCACAGGATGCGATTTTGTAGCAAGATCTTGCCCCATGTCATGCATTGAATAATGTTGAAGACTTAATAGCGGAAATTGATTTTCAGTGTTTGGACTGGTTTGGAAATTCACCGGATCTCATCCCTATAGGTAATCTTTGGGTGATTGCCAAGAAACTGAACTGCACTATCAAAGAAAATATTATTTGTACTGTAGTAAAAGTGTGGTTTCATGATCCAGAAATAAGTGAAATATGGTAAAAAAAAAAATTACTCAATGCCCAAATGAGCGAAAACGGTATTTATGGCAAAGGGTGGTAACATTAAACACTAAAAACACTGTTTATTATAAAGTAATAATGAAGTTTTGTGAAATGTTTAAGAAAATATAATAGCTATTTGTTCACATTAATTTGCACAAGGATGCATTTATCAACTATTGAGACTAATTGATGCTTTTAGAAAAAGTTGAAAAAATTTTAATAAGCTCTAAAAGACATGATATAAAATTCAATGAATGCAATAGGATCAGTAGCAAAATCAATAACATTAATTTCACATAATTTGAAAAGCACTCACCCAACTAAAATATTGATAATAAAATAAATTAATTAAAATAATAAAAATATATTCCTAATTTGTCAATTTGAAGACCACGTGTCAGTCTCGTGTTAATACTATGACTTTAAGATATAAAACCAAAATAATGAACTACAGATGAATTGTGACTTCCTGCTTCCTTCAAAAACGAATTTGAAGTGAGAATCTATTTAGAAATATGTTATACCTGACAGCTACACAAATATTCACAGATTTTCCTTAAAAGTAGCTTCTATTATTTAGGGAATACTATTAAACAGTGTGAAAGCCTTTTACATTATTTTTTAAAAATGTTATATAAGGTCTTTTTTAAGAATAAATATGGACAATAACTATCAAGGTTTCCTTTATTTATATTTTCGTATTTTACAATTCTTTTAAAAGCAACAGAAATAAAATACAATCATATGTAAAGTGTTGTATCATGGAAAGCAAGAAATATAGTAAACACCTACAATTCAATTTTAAATAATTTTGTTTCATAAAAAATTAAAGTAATGTTAAAAATCGTTTACAAAACACGTAATATTGTTTTTTTTTTATTGATTTATTTATGGACACTCTTTAACATCTCACGTCATCAGCGTCCCATTCAATTCTGGGCGTCGGTCCTGGTGGTGTAGTGGTTACCATACTTGCCTCCTACGCCCAAAACGCGGGTTCGAACCCGGCCAGGATCGATGGATTTTTCCGGGCGTAAAAATCCTAAGTATGGCTTCCTTCGGAAGGGAAGTAAAGCCGTGGGTCCCGTGTCGTACATTTACGGCACGAAAAAGAACCTCAAGCCTGAAAGAGAGGCCTCTGAGCAAAATTTGTCGGCCGTTTCACGCCCTGAGTTGAATGGGACGCTGATGACCTGAGCTGTTAAAGAGCGTCCTTAAATAAATCAATCAAAAAAAAAAAAATCAATTCTGGGCGTGAAACGGCCGACTAATTTTGTTCAGAGGCCTCTTCTTTCAGGCTTGAGGTGCTTTATCGTATCGTAAATGTACGACACGGGACCCACGGCTTTACTTCCCTTCCGAAGGAAGCCAATCTACGCCCGAAAAAATCCATCGGTCCTGGTCGGGTTCGAACCCGCGTTCTTGGGTTTAGGAGGCAAGTATGGTAACCACTACACCTCCAGGACGGACTCGTACTATTGTGGAATTCAACTAATAACGGTTTAGTTCTCAGAAGAGCCATAATTGCTTTAACAGCTTTCTTCAAGGCTTCGGGGACAACTGGGCTCTAACAACGTCCCACTTACTTCCCGGCATGATCTAAAAATAAATCAATAAATAAACAAATATTCAAAATAAACGCTAGCAACGTGTACCTTGGAACATCCTATGCTTTGTGTTGCAAGGAATGTGGGTTTAATCAAATATGACTGCCTAAGCTAAACGTTAAAATTAGTTATTGAAGTGAACATGTTTATTTACTTACTAGATTATAACAAAACACACTGTGCGTGTTAGCAGTGGCTCATTCGATTTTGTTTCTGCGTTAGAAAATGTACAATAATGAATGAGTTATTTGCTTTTGATGCTAAAATATTTGTTTTGTAGTACACAGTACTCACGTTTTAAAACAAAAAAAGAACTACAACTGACATCAGCGCTGCATATACACGTTCTATACAACCTAATGGAGCTTCGGTTCGCTAGATAGCACGTCGGTCCTGGTGGTGTAGTGGTAACCATACTTGCCTTCTAAGCCCAAGATTGCGGGTTCAAACCCGGCCAGGATCGATGGATTTTTTCGGGCGTAAAAATCCTAAGTATGGTTTCCTTTGGAAGGGAAGTAAAGCCGTGGGTCCCGTTTCGTACATTTACGGCACGAAAAAGAACCTCAAGCCTGAAAGAAGAGGCCTCTGAGCAAAATTTGTCGGTCGTTTGAATGGGACGCTGATGACCTGAGATGTTAAAGAGCGTCCGTAAATAAATCAAATCAATCAATCGCTAGATAGCACCACAATAGGAACAAAAACAGTGCTCAGAATATAACAATCTTTTTACATTTGTGAATGCGCTTTTGTAAAAATGAAGTTATTCAAGTTAAAGCAGAGGAAAAAGAAGCCTTGCAGTTCAATTTGCTAGTTCTGGCAACAGAGATCGATGTTATTTCTTCCCTCGTGGAACTCATTGCATTCTCATTACAGAACCAAACGCAAAGTATTTTAAAATTTAAAAGCATTAAACTAATTTCATATTTGTGGATGCTTTCGTTTGTTTTATTTTTTATGTGATTGATTGCATTTGTATAAATGTTAATGTATTATAAATGAATGATAGTATTTTGAAGACCGTAGTAATATGAGAGTAATTTGAAGTTGTCGGAATGATGAATAAAATGGCGGCAAATTATTCGTATTTTTCACTTAGTCTCCTTTGCCACTAATGCACTTTGTCCAGCAAACTCCAGAGCCTTTATGCCAACACAAAAGTCAGATTTCTTCAATGATGCAAGATAAGCCGCAACTGATGATTTAAGCTCTTCTTCGGACGAACTTTTCTTTCCACCAAGAAATTTTTTCAGTTTAGGGAATAGACGGAACTAAGTCAATGGGATAAGGCGAATGTAACAGCAATTACTACTCCAATTCATTGACTTTCGCCATTGCGATGACACAATTGTCAGGTTGAGTCTTGTATAATGCAAGATGACTTTCTACTTTGATAACCGGGTCTTTTCTCACGTATTTTGATCTTAAGTAGGGTCAAAATGTTAGCATAATACTCTGCAGTGATAAGAGTCCCAGAGAACCGATGCCATGCTTGATCTTCCCGGCCGATTTCAGACACTTGGAGTTCTTTGGCGGTGGAGAATTCTGATGCTTCAATTGTTTTGACTGCTGTTTTGTTTCAACTGTGTAGTGCGCACCCATGTTTCACATTGATCGCAAATCGGCGCATAAAGTCGGCGAGATCTATCTGAAAACGGGCCAAACTTTGCTAAGATGTTTGCACTCCAGTTCGCTTCTGATCCTGAGTCAGCATATGTGCCACTCATCCTGCGGATCATTTTTTCAAGCACAATTCTTCTCTCAAAATGTAAAGTACGCGTTTCTGTGAAATTCCCAGACATTCAGTTATTTTGGGCATCTTTAATCGGCGATCCTCCAGAACCACGTCATGCACCTTAATTTCTGATGTGTTGACGGATTTTGGTCGTCCCTTGCTAGGTCATGTCCCAAGATTTCTCGCGTGTTGGATATTTTTCCTCTATACACGAGCCTCATGCAACAATCAGCTACAACTACTACGATTTTTGACTAATCCATTCATTATTTCGCATAAGTTTCTAATGAAGAAGGCAAGTTTTGGTAACAAAACAGCTTTAAAACGCTGCCGCAATCTGTGGGCATTCTAAGAACTTTTTAGTAACCTTCTTAGTTTTCTGAATGATGATGATGATGATGATGATGATGATGATGATGATGCAAAGGTGGCTCCAGAAGCATTCTCGAGAAAAAAATCTGCCCCACGATTAAAAAAAAATAGGCCACACTGATAGAGACTATTGTTTAAATAGAAAAAAATTCTATAAATCCGTTCTGCGACCTTTCTAGCAAGTTCCTGAAAGAATGTAGCTATTTCGGTTATGCACATAAAAAGATTTTTGAAAAATCTTCTTCAAATCCTACTTACTAGGCACCAAAAATAACGGTAGTAATTTTATACATTAATCAATTAACAACGATTCATTGATTTCGTTGACCAGCAAAATTGCACCATTAGGTGCAGGTTGTCTGAAGGAAATTTAAAAATCGCTATAGCGTAGCATTGTTGTTTTTTTCAATGAAACTAATATATGCAATTGAAACATAATGATAAAAATAGTTTCTGAAAATTAGGGAAATTTGACTACTAGGAGTGGGGGTTAGTCTGAATTCCAAAATTTAAACATCGCTCTAGCGGCACCGATATTTGTATTTCTCAACGAAACTCGGTATATCGTATTGAAATAAAACAATAAAATATTTTATGAAAATTAGTGAAATTAGAGTATTAGGAGTGAGGGTTTGTCTGAATTCCAAAATTTAAAAATCGCACCGATATTTGTATTTTTGCAACGAAACTCGATAGATATCATTGAAATAGAATAAGAAAAATTGTTTATGAAAATCAGACAATAGGGAGTGAGAATATACCTGATAATGGAAAAAATTTAAAAAGCGCTGTAGTAGCACCGGCTTTTCTGCTCTAGCATTCTGTAATACCCTTGACGAACTCCTGCGAGAGGACGTTTTATGAATCTTTGAACTTTCAGGAAACAGTTTATTTTTAGTTTTATTATTGTACTTTATTATAATCCAATAAAAACGCTTCATCCGTAAGTGAAATAACAGTTACTTGAGAAGTCAGTAATTGTTTGGCTGTCCCTGTATTTGAAAAGGGAAGTCAACCTGAAGATAAACTATAAATGTAGGTATTCGGTCTGATAGAGAACTAGGTTAAATAAATGAACACTGAGTTGACATATAAAATGCTTTTACTTACATAGCTTTCGGCGAACTATAATGTCTAGGGTAATTTAGTAATGTGTTTAATTAAAGATATTATTATGGCTCATAGTCATGCAGAGTCAGAGCAAATATTTAATACATGTAATTTAATTCTCTCCCTTTCATATTCACAACCGCTGCCTGCTTTCTGTGGCGTAACGTTTTATATGCCGTGTGCCGTATATTCAGAAACGAAAGCTATTCCCAGAGCTCTGTGCTTCCAAAAGAAGCGGAGCCCAATCTTCTTATTGAAACTTCAGCTAAGCTCACGATATTCTTAACTTGCGCGATACTGTTCACAATTTGCTTTCGTCCTTTCTTATAACGTTTTGGTTATTGGGTACAAAACTGCTGGGATTTAAAAGAAATCATTGTTTTTTT
Organism: Metallyticus violacea; assembly: GCA_030762175.1. Lineage (NCBI taxonomy): Eukaryota > Metazoa > Arthropoda > Insecta > Mantodea > Metallyticidae > Metallyticus > Metallyticus violacea. Next base: position 70,633,248 of record CM060841.1, read on the forward strand.
TTTTTTTTTGACCTGTAAATGTTCAAACTAAATTCGGTCTCGTCTTGATAGAGCAGCGATTCGTTCCTTGGTGTCCCAAATCAGGATATTTTCTCTCTAAACAATTGCATTAATATATTTCTAGAAAAAATATAATATTCAGAGAAATTTTTGTTTTTAGGAGATCAAGATCTAGGTCCGCCTCTATCTATCCAGTTGTTAAATTTTAAGTTCCACGAAATCAATTTATGCATCCTATCATCAAGCGTTAATAGTGCAAAACGTTGAACAGAAACGGTCGATTTCAGGTGACATACAAGGACTAATCCAATATGGAGGATGGATACAAGTTTTTTTATTAAAGGCATTGTTAAACAAGGAGATTAACAATGTGAATTAACTATGGGTGATTTCTACGAACACTTCATCGATTGGAATATCTATATTTTTTACATTTTCATGAAATAATAGTTGTCGCTTATGTATAAAGAGTAAATCACCTAAATTTACCACCATGGAACTCTCTCTCAAAAAAAAAAAAAGGAAACGCCGGGTCGTCATTGTAGCCATACAAAGATTTAAACAGTTTACGAAGTGTTTTGTTAGCAAAAAGTTACATTTTTGTATCTAAATAAGAACGATGCTTACCGATTTAAAGAAAATAAAACTATATGATGTTAGAATATCAATGTTTACAAGAAGTTTACAAGATATCGCCATACTTAGAACTGAGACTTTTAGATCCTTGTTAGAGAATTCCATGCTCATCAGGCAAAAAAAAAAAAAAAAAAAAAAAAAGAAAAAAAAAAAGAAAAGAAAAAGGAAAGCAATAGGTTTCCCCGATTGTTAATCAAAAACAGTACAGAAAATTTTGCGTTTTTGTATACTGTTTAGGGAAATTATCAACAGTATGTTGTAGTTTATTGTGGACGTGTAACTGCTTAGTCACTAAACTGGAAATGTACCGCACATTCCTGCCTACCGCGATGTTTAGTGTTCTTTTCAGTATGCCCTGAATTGATATGCGGTTAATATGAGGGTCTAACGCTGTATTACGGTGTATAACATATATGAACATTTTGTGGCTTTTTTGTCAGGAATTACCTTCTCAAGTTTATCTCTATAGATTAAATTCATTATATATGCAATTTTTTTATTATATTTCAAAGTGGCCTTCATCGCTTTGACGTACAGTGTCAAAAGACATACAGTCAAGAAAATATCGATGTTCTTATTTTTATTTTTGGTTTTATATTATCACTACAGAATGCTGTTTGTAGAGGAACAAGTAGTTATTGTCAAGATACAATACCCTTTATTTTGCATTGCATTTGTGAGAATATCTCAACAGATTGTTTCTCGACAAATACATAGGAAGAAGTTAAACTCAAATATGGCTATTATCTTTATCAGATTTCACGCCCTTTGACTTTTAGCGAATTTCGGAGATATTGTGGTTATATCCATGAAAACATTTTTTTAAAATTTTCTTCAAATACCCATTGTTTCTACCTACTAGGCCCCGAAAATGACAATTAAAATTGTTTATATTATAGGTGTAACTGTTAACGCTCGAGCAGCTGCAAATTTTGTCTTTCCTCAACGAAACTTGATTTATAACCATCAATAATAAACAATCATTGATTTTGTTAACCTAAAACGAAAATTTAGAAATCACTTTAGCGTCCAGAATGTTCATTTTCTCAACAAAATTCGTTATATGCTGTTGAAATAAATTTATAAAATATTAGTTTTAAAAAAACCAGGGAAATAAGACTTTTAAAAGTGGGGAGTTTACTAAAAACCCATAATTTAAAAATCGCTTTAACGGCGGTAGTATTTGTTTTCCGCAACGAAACTCGGCATATACCATTTAAATAAAATCAGAAAAACAGTTTCTGAAAGTTATGGAAAGCAGACCATTATTTTAATTAAAAAGAGCTATAGCGCTCAATTTTCTCTCAAATATTTCAAAATAAAATGACAAATTAACACAGCATATAAAATGTGTTTATAACGATGCACATATTTTATATTTAACACAAGAATTCGTCGTGAAGATAGCCAATGTGAAATATTAATTTAATATGTGTTTGAGAATTATATTTGTATATAAGATCGCGCTGCAATAACATTCAGAAAACGTTTGCGTTATAAATTTTTACTACAATAAAATTTAAATTAAATTTCAAAGCCTCTGGAAATCTATGGAACTTTATTGTTTATTGTTTATGTCTATACATTGAATTGTTTTCAAATACTAACATATGTGTTTTGTTTTATTAAAACATATGAACATCACCTTCTTAAATACACAATATAAATGGAACCTTTTGTTGTTTCTCTCTATATTACTGAATATAAACATGTAAATATGTTACATTTAAAAATGTCTAAAATACTCACAGAGCTATACATTTTTCTGTCAGTGGTCATATATTTAATTTAATTAATAAATAGTATAACTGATTTTTGTGGTTTAATCTCAATAATAATAATAATAATAATAATAATAATAATAATACTTCTAAAACTGTGGTTTCTCTTTTGTAATATTTGCAGATTGTCAGAATTCCACTTTTGTTCCCTTTACTTTTGAAAATTAGAGTAATTTCACTTAGATATTTATTTTCAAATGATTTTAAAGGGTGAAAAAAAAAAACAAATGTAGTTAAGTAATGTATTATAACTCTGTTTTTCTTTTATTAGAGTTTGTCATGCTTAATGCAAAGTAATGCCATAAATTATTTCATTAATCGATAAGACTATAATTTGGATTTATATTCACTCTACTTGCTGAGGAATTCGCTTAGTTTATGCTGCTCCTGCGTGACGGTTTTTTTTTCTTTGGACGTTTATCAAGTTTTTCCAGTACATGAAATATAGTATTCGAGAAGTAGTTGCAGCGATTTCAGGCGATAAATTTACAGATGCCCTTTCGGTTGCATTCAAACATCGGACACAATGCTTTGAAATGAATGGCGGTTATGTATTATTTAGATAAAATGTACATACCATATCTGCACGCCATATAAATTTCATTTACATCATTCCATTATTGTACGAAAATGGATTTAAACTTTATGTCCATCGGGCATTCAACATTTATGAAGTAATGCGCTTTATTATTCTTGGCGGACTTACGAGGTTCACCCTAGGTATAAATAATATGAGTATTAGCTTTAAAGTGAATTCCTCCGTGATCTAGTGATAATAGTGTCTGTCTCAGGTTCTGAGGTTTCAGTTCGATTCTCTGTGGTTCTGAGGAATTTTATTAAAAAAATTGGGTCTTGTAATGGAGTTTGCACAGTTTTGTGAGTACTATTGGAGAGATAGTTGGTCTGGAAAGCCGAGATTAAGATTGTTTGTCACATTGCCTTTCGCGAGGCGCTGTATCTGTAGGAAAACTGGTTAGTAACTTATTACCCCACTACTTCCCATAGGCCCCTTGCCGCACTAAGACCGATATGCTAAATTTTCACTCTCCTAACAAAGTGCTCAAGTTAGGAGTTACAGAAATAGCCGTAAGCGTACAAGATAAACGTTAAACAGGATTCCCAGATATGAACTTTATTCACATACTGTACGATTCAAAGCTCTTGATGTTTCGCGAGAGCCAATTACGAGTTTATGCAAGCGCGTCGTTGCCAAACCTACTTTCGTTTCATTTCCAAACTATAACGCACGAGGGTAATCCAATAAACAGTTTTTTATATATATTTTTTATCTCTGAAAACAAACAGCAAAATTGAAGTTAAGGGAATAAATTTCATTACCATGGATTGCCAGCCCTGATGCATTTTCAAGCAAAAAACGAAACTACTGCGAATGTCCGTGGTGTGTTACGCTCTGTATGAAAGGGTTGGAGTGCATGGTTCGTGGAAGGGCGTGAAAATATGCACGATAAACAACGTAGCAGTGGCTGTGTTTTGGTTACAGCTGGTGTATCACAGAACCACAATGCATGCTGTGAATCAACTTACAGTTCCATCAAACGGAAACGTCGCCCTCACCCAGGACTTGCTTAGAAAAATCGAATGGCACATTTGCAGCATCTTATCTCGAGTGATTTTATCTTTACACCAAACTCAAGGGGTATTATGGAGGCCAGAATTTGAAAATAATGACATTACATGTATATCGCAGTAAACAGATGTCTGAGCAAATAGGATTAACAAGTATCGAAAAATAGTTGAAATTCCTGGAAAAAGATGATTATGTAGAGAAATAGCTCAAGTTTTTTAATAAAAAAAGGATTTTTAATATTTTTCCTACCAAAAGGAAACTTATTTATTTAATGACCTCTGTATGTCAAATTACTTTCATCTTGCTAAAGCAAGAAAGTATTATTAAATATTAAATGAAGTTGCCAAGCAGATGTTCTTATTTAAGCACAAGCGTGTATGACTGTACAAAACTGGGTACAATACCAGGTCATTCCAAAAACACTTCGAAGGATGGAATAACCAACTTTTTATATATTTTCATATTCTTTTAGTTAGTACTCGTCCCAAAACATAGGTGCCTCCCTTGAAGTAGGTTTCAATTACCAAAGAGATTTTCAAGAACCCCTATTTACCAACAGAAGTCAGAGGGACAGGTAGTAAACCTATAGACCATCTGACAGGAACTGAGACATTACTTGGGCGTGATTGGCAGAGATTTTGACGCCCTGAAGCATTTGTCGTGTTTGGATTCCCCAACCTTGCGTTCAGAGAAGACCACACTACTTCCAGATCACCAAGGCTGATGTCACCTCCTCTTAGGAAACACTAAATTACGCAACTTTAAGCTATTAACTCAAACAACTTTAAAGAGCGTAGCTTTTGTCAAAATTTAAGCATAAAGCGTGTTACTTTAGCATTAAAAAGGTATTTAATTCTTATCGGAGCTCTTTGAATATCAAACGAAGACGTTAACAATCCACAAAATGTGTATCACTTTGTGTACAACATTTATTTTTTGTGCAAATATTCAGGAAAATATCGAACTTCGTAGTAACTACTAAGAAAGTCTTAGCAGTAAATATTTGTCCGAGTATAGATGGTATTTACTTTTTAATTTTATAAGCGGCGAAAAATACAGTGAGTTTATTTGAGATTTAACCCGCAGCTCCGGAGTTCAGTTGCTTACTGATGGGTGCATCCGTCGCTGCAAAAAAAAAAAAAAAAAAAAAAAAAAAAAACGGAAATAAGAGTCGCAGCGCTTAAAGTGTTAAGATTTTTATTTCCACTTTTATATGTCTAATGAAGAATAAAATGGTATTGTATTTAAAACTGGTAAAATCACTAAAAGTGTATTATATGTTCAAAATGATGCCCCTAAGCGGCAATACATTGCCAGCAGGGAAATCCCTGTATTTCATGTAGTTTTTCTTCTGTAATAACACGTCCGTTCAGCATACGTTGCTTGTTATTGACAGAACCTTTCTCTGTATATTTTTAACAAGTTGGCCAATATCTTTACCTGGAACACGATTTTTATTAGTGTTTAATGTCCGTTTTTACCACTGAGGCTTCAAAGATGTTGGACACTGATAATATATGAAATTTAATGATGGGATTTTTTTTCTTAAACGAAGGAAGCGTTCCAGGCCTAAGTTTTAGGGTGCCTCCTCGGCATTTGCAATTTATGAGAAACGTTAACGTAAATTAAACGAAAACAACGACTTTTAAAGTAGTCTGTAGAGAGGACATATCTAGTTAATGTTAATAACTTCGTGTACCAAGGACTTAATTTTATAATAGTGGATGAAGCGCATTGACACGGTGAAATACAAGGTGGAAATAAGGTAACAGAAACTATCCGCGTACTCAGCAGAATTCCAAATGCACCGCTAGGTTTACTGGGCTCTGGTCAGATCCACTATGACAAATGGCTCTGGAATCTGAGGTTGGGGGTAAGTGGAGTATGTACATCAGGCGAGAACCCGTTTTTAAAAGGGATTTTGGGGAAGGGAGGGTACGCGGACTGCAGAATTAAAAGGGAATTTGGAGCTTATAGTAAGACAATGGAATGTAAAATCAGAGTGGTGAAATATTGGCTACAAATTATTCTGGGGGTCTTTAATTAGAGCAACCTGCTTCAAGTAGCAATTTAGATTGAAAGGGAATAAGACATGGGCCTTCAAAGTGAGAAAGGGGTTAGAAACCATCGGGATGGGACATATTTGGATAACAGTCCAAGGTAACAGGAGAACTGTATGGAGGAAGGTCAAGGACCACCTGAAGGATAAAGCCAGGCAGCACACAATCGCGCAATGTGGGGAGAAGATCTCGTTGGAAGTGCAAACGGGGTTAAAATCTGGGTGGGGGATGGAGCTGTACATCAAAACAGGGGTCAGACTCATTAAACATGAACTCGCGTGGTTTAGGCTTGGAGTTTGGGGCGGCAGATCAGAATCTCAGGTGAAAAAGAACTGAGAATTTCCCTTTATGTGCAGAGGAAGAATCAGGTCACACATCCTAGAAAACTGTAGCAGCACTGAGGTGATGAGGAAGAAGTACCTGCAGCCTTCCTTTACTGACTCTAACAGAGGGCAAGGAGCATGCTGGGGCTCTGCTGTCAGGCAAGGACGAGGAGCAAGTGGACAAATTCATATCGAAAGTGGGACAGTTCAGATCTGAAGAGGCTGAAAACTGGGGGGGGGGGGCTAAAATGAATTAAAATGTATGTATAGTTGATATTTGTTTACTTATTTTACTAACAAGGGGGAAGGGGTTCAAATAATTATGATGATGATGATGATGATGATGATGATGATGAACCCGTGCGAAGATTGCAAAGATAATATCATGTATGTTAATTTCAATAAATAAGCTTATTCATTCATTTAGAGGACTGAGAAAAACAGAAGAAACCTCAGTCAGGGGTGGAGGACGGTCCTGGTGGAAACCCCAGATGTCTCTCTCACGAGTCCGCACCTTAACGATCTCGGCCGCCCATGGCGGTAGAACACGATTTTCAGGATTTTTTTTTTCGCCTTATCATTTCTCTGCAAGAACCCGTTTTCACACATGTATAATATATAAAAACCCGTTCTTCCAGACTATATTTATATAGTGGCACGACAAATGAACAATAATTATTACAGATTTACACATAATGAAAGTACCGAGTAACATATGGACGAACAACTACTCCCTGACAAAGCCTCCCTCAAACTAACTACAAGCTGATACCTGCACGTGCATTATGCGGTCTTGGTGACTGATTTCTCGCAGTAAATAGCCCCTCGCTGTTGGCCCGTAACTGAAATAATCCTCATGTTCTATCCACGCGGCTGAGAAGATACACCCCAAATGTCAAGAGGTTTTGAATTGCGTGGTAGTTAAATAATGAAGCATATTCTGAGATCGTAATAGCCTTTATTAGAAAAAAGTCTTGTCCCTAGGCTTGTTTGCTTGTAAATGAGGACATCACACGCTCTCCTGGTAGCTATACAAGTTGTCATTGTTGAGGTCATGTTTCTTGTGTGTTCTACGTCTTTTTACTGTAGATTACTTTCGTTCTGGGGCTTTGGATATCTGCTTTTCCACTTGCTCAGGCAGTGAACAATTCCTAATCATTCTTCATTAGTAACCAAAGGCTTTAATGGAAATTTGCCAAGTTTAGATACTTTTTCTTTTAATGCAGAAAGCATTAGTACATTTTTGCACCACAGTTCAACGTTTGTATTTCGTGGAAATTAAACTAAACTAAAAAATGAAGACGACGAGAAAGAAACAGTAAATGCTATATTAAGACGAACGCCAATTAAAAAAAAAAAAAAAAAAAAAACAGGATGAGATGCAATTTGCAGTCTTCTGTACGAACGAAAAGCTGTAGCTAGAGGGAACAGTGTGAAGGAGAATAGACCGGGAAAGAAAAATAAAATAAAATAAAATAAAGGGTAAATTAAGGCGGAAATTTCCAGCGTGCTCCAGTCGGATGCCCCATGGAACAATTGACTGTCATCCATCACTGCCTTCTCTTGTTCCCTTGGCATGCAAAGAGAGTGTTAAAATAAGGTCGCTAAATGTTTCTTTCTGCTATGTTACATTCATTTCCTTTTCAAGAAGAGCTCTAACAAAGGAAGGCAGCGATTAAGGCGTTCGTATGAAGAAACAGCAAATATAAAATAGCAGTGTAATTTTAAAAGTTCACTGAATGATGTATGAGAGAAGACTGTCTACCTTTGATGCTGAAACGCTTTATTTCACAATTTTGCAAATACGAAGGGGCTAATGACAAAAGACTGAGAATGTTTTTTTTAACACATGGAATACATTAGGCTCAAACCAGGTTGGCATGATCTGTTTCGTAGTATGCCCAACGCGTCTGCCAGTCCTGGGACACTTGCTGGAGGCCATCTTTTGACATCTGCTTCAAAACCGTTAGCCTCGGAAGTACCAAAATGCTCCCCCTTAGCTTCTTTTCAGACAGGGAAAGATATAAACGTCACAGTGGACTAAGTCTGGGGAGTATGGTGGATGAAGGACACATTCGAAGTTCCCTACACACTTCGGCTCGCACCATCTTCTGTAATCTTGGGACCCTCCTCGCAGAAACGCGTCTCATGTTCAAGTGATTATGCAGAATCGAAAATGTGTAACATGTCTGCAAGTCTGTCAATTGTTATTCGTCGGTCTTCACGAACAATGAACGCGGCTGTGTTAATAATGGTTTCGTTTACTACTGTTGCTGGAGCACCTGGCCCTCCTTAAATTCCTTGAACCATCGAAGTGCTGCGGATTGTGGCAGAACTCATCACCATGTGCCTGTTGCAACAATCTGTAAGTTCTTCCATGCCGGATTTCTGTAAACGAAAGCAAAACTCCAACGCAGCATTTTGCTCTTCACGAATCAACTCCATTTTGTATGTAGGCGACTGGCGAACTGACGTCATTTGCTCGCTCCGTGTGTAAAGACGCATGCGCGAATCGAACTTTTCTGTTTTTGTCTTCCAATCAGGGCTGATCCATTTTCACCATGCTACAATGTTTCTTTGCTATCCCGATATATACTAAAAAACTCTCAGTCTTTGCTACTTGGCCCTCATGCCTTTTTGTATAGTGTTTTATTTATTGCCGCTTTGACTGCATAGGTCAATAGATTGTAGGCTCAATACTATAGGTGTAAGTCTGTGTCTGTGTCTGTGTCTGTAAGTCTGAAACGAAATGAATTAATGATGGCGCAAATGATCTCGAAGTCCTTGGCATCTGAAGTTATCTGGCATTCACCTTCTCAGGGTAAGAAAAAAGTCCGAGAGAATCATTATATCACAGCTTGACCTGACCGGGATTCGAATCCAGGACCTTCGGATTAGTAATCGCAAACACTACCACTAGACCATGGAGGCAGTCTCAAAGATGTTGTACCAGTGGTTTCCAAACTTGCATTCACAGCGGACTGACTTCGAAGGTTTAACTTAATGATTAACATGCTATATTTGTATCCCATATGATAATATTAATAGCAATGTTAACAATAATATATTTTACCTAGCGGAGATAACAGCGTAACGTTCTCTCTTCCACTTCGCCAGGGACAATTAAATACTGCTAATGGTATTAACATTTCTGTAAATGCTACTTTCTCCAAATAAATAACCTTCACTGCAAGCAATAAGTTAAATTGTTGTTGTGTCTGGTGGTTCCTTGATATGAGACGGCAGAGAGTTTCATAGACGAGTAGCGACAACTGTGAAGGGTGAAGAAAAGTGAGAGGTTCGGTGTAAGTGCGTGGAGACAAATGAATTGTTATTTGATCGGGTGTTTAAATTGTGAGAGATGATAAGGAGTGAAAATCATGCTCGTTGATAGAGTTACAAATTCGATAGAGCGAGGAAAATTCCACATAACTGGAGCCAGTGACCCAGGTATTAGATATTTCGATTTTGTAATATTTTCCTACTTGTAATTCTTCATGCAGTTGGTTTTCCCAGGGAGTTTGTGAAATGATATGGAGGTCAGTCAATTAACGTTTGTAATTCTATGAGTACTATGTTGCAGTTTATCGAGAAAGTTGAGTTAATTTTAATAGTATCAAATCTTTATGTTCCAGTTTAATTCGTTAACTGTTTTGAGCATCTTCTTATGTATTTACAAGCTCCCTTGTTATAATACATTTGAATAATGTAGTTGTAAATACTTTTTCTTGTTGTATTGCACAAAATTGGCTTCTTCTATCCGATTTTGGGGATTTTTTATTTCAGCGCCTTTCCAAGTTTAACATGGGGCTATTTGTACTCTGTTAAAAATAAAATAAAATAAAAGGAACAATTACCACAGAGTTGCAATCGTAATAATACTTTAGGTTAGGTTATATTACTACTATTATAATATACTATCATTATCGTACGATAAAGCATGGGTATTATAATATATGCCTTTGAAAGGATTGTTGCTTGATGTGCAGGATAATTATATGATGTATCGCAAGGATAAATAGATTGCGAAACAGTCTACTGGAGTCATGCCGAAACACGAAGAAAAGAAGGGGAAAAAATATATAAAAACACAGTTAGAAGCAATTTCCTTCTTTCACTCAAACACAGTACTTAGCCAATATCAGCGGTAGACTTGAATGCAGAAGCCGTGTTGGCAGAAATAAAAGCTTTCCTTCGAAACTCTTCGCAGGAAATTTAACGCCCAGAAAGCCTTTTAGAAACTCCCCTAAGAGCAGCAAAACAAAGGAATGGCTACGTGCACTGGTAGTGCAAATGTGCGTTGCCGTGGTTACGAACATCTTCCAAGCTTTAAGATAGACTTGCCTCTTAAAGACCGAACCTTTCTTTACTGAACAGAGACAAATTCTAAATTGCTCCACTGAGAGATACCACACGAAACTCTCTCTGGCTTATTTCTATAGCATAAAATATTGTGGAATATATGAACTGCACAAAGAGCGAGTGGCTTAGAGCAGCTGAGGTGAATTTCAACTTGAGAGCATTCTTGTTTTTCGCTACCTCGAGGTGAAATATGAGGTTAAATAGCTTTAGTGAAAGACCTTCAATTTTTTGCGGTATGTCCACAATAGAGACATTTCAAGCGCTAAATATATGTTAATGTATTTATTTAATAAAGTAATTAACAATTAAAATACAAACTCTACTAATATTAATTAAGATTTTCAGTATATATCATTAATCATATTGTGAAAATATTCTTTAATGTATATAACGGGTGAGTATTCTGAACCTGCCAATTGGTAACTAGGTAAAGCTTCATTTTACAGCCGATGGGAAATGCAGGTACTCTCAAGTGAACCGCCCCATTCACCAGACCGCCCTATAAGGGAGCTTACCTTTATCTACTGTGTAAATATTGCTGCAGAACTACTTCCATTTTTGGTCTTTCTTTTGTATGTAAGAATATCTACAAAGAGTAAAATATTATTCACTGCTTTTTTCGGATGTAAAAATCCTAAGTATGGCTTCCTTTGGAAGGAAAGTAAAGTTTTGGGTCCCGTGTCGTAGATTTACGGCATGTAAAAGAACCTCAAGCCTGAAAGAAGAGGCCTCTGAGCAAAATTTGACGGCCGTTTCATGCCCTGAATTGAATGGGATGCTGATGACCTGAGATGTTAAAGAGCGTTCGTAAATAAACCAAATCTACGATCTTGCCGGTACCTTTAAAGGCACAATTCTTCTCTCAAAAGTGAATGTGCTTTCCCCTGGAATTCCCAGAGCTTCAGCAATTTTGGACACCTTTAATTGGCGATACTCCAGAACCAGGTCGTGCACCTTATCGGTAATTTCTGATGTCATGACGGTTTTTGGTCTTCCATTTAAACTCCTTGGAAATTGTTGAAAATGATGGTGCAGCGTTTCCTAGAGTGCTTGTTATATCTGTATGAATTTCTCTTAGCAAACATGCCCTTGTTTACAAAGTACTTAATAACAGCACAATGTTCGATATTTGCCATTTTCCCTTGTACTGCAACAAACAGCTGTATCTACTACGATTCTTGATCTATTAATTGTGCAAATGTTTCTATGGAGGATGGCGGTTTTGATTTCAAAACTGTGGTCAATCCAAGAACTTTTCAAATGACCCTTCTATATTGAATTTTAATATTATTATTTAAATTTGGATAAGTTTAATTTCATACTTGTTATTTTTCTTCTCTCTGATCTTGATATCTTGTTATTAAAAAAAAAACACTTACGCTTCAAAACTATCAATTGTTTTCGAAATACGAAATCATCCCCATAGAAAGTTTACGCAGAAATTCAAATATACGGATAAGTGTGAAGACTTTAAAAATATATCTCAGACGAAAATGTCTTAGTCTTGAAGTTGATTTTTCAACTCTTTATTAATTTTTAATATGAGTTTGTCATCTTGAGGAAATTTCTCTCGCGCATGTATGAAAGGATAATGTGTGAGGGAAATGCAAGGGGAATTTACAGCACTGAGAATCATTTGACATCACCTCTGCAGTACAAAATATAAGAGAAAATACTTTTGAAAAGCCTGAACAATACTTTTTTTTAAAAAAATGCAGAAAATTTTTAAATAAAATACGCTCTCTTGGTTCATAATTTATATATATTTAAATTTTTGAACTCTAATAATCAAAATGATGCCATAAATATAAAAATAAAAACATTTGAACACAACTTTCATCTAAACATAATTACATTTAATGCAAATGATTGTAGCTATGTAGTGTCGTATTCAGTACAGCTCTACCTGCATTAAAATGCTTATTCATGAGTATGCATTGTATATATTTTATGAATCGTAATATTGTAAATGGAAAAATATGGTAGTAATATATTCTGACAACAACACGGATGGGCACTGCGTCATTAGATAGGAAACAGTGGTAATAAACATTTTGATTTATACATATTGTATTTTCTGAAAGGGAATTAATGTTTACATCGTTCCACCTTTTTCGGTATATAACTTCATGAAATATGGACTATAGCTTTGTTTTTGTTTTTCTATTTGAGTATTGTATTAAAAAAGTCCCTAAAATATACTAAGTTGCGTCATAAATATAATTGCAATGATCTCTCGATTTGAATAAAAGCAACATTGATAATTGATTATTGATATTTATATATTTTTATAATTTAATTTTGATATCATTTTACATGCTTTGTGATGACTAATGTTATAATTTAGATAGATAATGGTGTTTATTTTACAAACTATATGTACAAATATTTTACATTATATCCATCGCATGGGTTCAGAGACCGTATATGCTATTATTTAACACCGACGGACAATATACTTGTATGCCACTATAAAACTATTAACTCGCAGATAATTATATCATATCAAAACACCCACACACTTTCTGTCACTTTCATACGTCTGTACATCACAATTATACATTCACACACATCTTACGGCCACGAGTGGCCGAGGTCGTTAAGCCACGGACTCGTGAGCGGAAGGTCTGGGGTTCGAATCCCACCAGGACCGTCCTCCCTGACTGGGGTTTGTTCCAGGTTTTCCTCAGTACTCATAACTGGCAAATGGCGGGAGGTGCTCTAAACTGGCCTGGGACGCTTCCTTCCTTAAAAAAAATCTCATCAGTGTCCACCGCCTGTGGTGCCTCAGTAGTAAAAACGGGCGTTAAACACTATTAAAAAACAGCTTGTTATTAGGCGCACTTTACATAAAAACTCACGCAGCTTTGACCAATTTTCTTCCAGCTCAGGCTAGTCCCAGCATGCTAACCTGCCCCTATTCGAGTATGTAAACTTGGCTCCAAGGTTCACCCGCTAATGCTTTGTGTTTGGGCATTGTGCTAGTGTATGTCGCCAATTTTGCAGGTTTATACAAAGAAACTGTGTCGCCTGTTTCGTTGGTAAATGTTTGTGCTTTCCAACCCTCCAGTATAACCCAAGCGATACCTGATCGGTCATAAAGTTCAAGTTATGTCTGCATAATTTCGTCCCCCAGTTTATTTTTAGCCCATTACTAAGTTCCAATTATGATTTCCCCTACATGCTGCTTCTAGGTCCTACCTGTTGATGTCACTTAGCTTTCTTGTAACTTTCCTCCGTACATTTTTGCTGTTCCTTACCTGATCTCATATTCCCTCTCTAAACCTTCTACCCAGTAACTATGGTGCCAATTTCTTACTTGATGGAAGTAGCAAATTGCCCTTAGTGAAGAAAACCGCTACGGGTGGCCAAGGTCGTTAAGGTGCGAACTCTTGAGCGGGAGGTCTGGAATTCGAATCCCGCCAGGACCGTCCTCCCTGACTGAGGTTTTTTTTTCAGGTTTTCCTCAGTCCTCATAAATAGCAAATGCCGGGGAGGTACCCTAAACATAGGCCTCGAACATTTCCGTTTTAAAGTAAAACGTTCTTTCCCAACTTATCATTCATTCCATGTATCATCAGTGAGTGATACCTCAGTAGTAAAACCGGGCGTCAAACCCCCTCCCTCCTTTGGCGAAAATATTGTTAACCTTTAATATTTGTAACCAAAATTTTACAATCGGAGTTTTACGATGAATATTAAATACAAAGCGCCCACCACATTCCCTTAAAGCGCCACAATTCGCAATATCCTTATGCAAGCCGAGGAGCCGTTTTAAGAAATCTTTCTGAAGTTTATCTAACTGTTCCACTTTACTCCAACACCATCTCTCACATCCGTAACATATTGCCAGTCTTATCGTGGCCTCGTATATTTTTTCCATTATGCTCACTGGAGTGTCCGGTATCCGGGATAGTGCGCAGAACTTCTGCCATATGCCCCTGGGTTTAAGTGCTGAGTACATTTTCCATTCAGTCTGAATCTTGCAACCAAATACTCTAAACAATTAGCATTTGTTAGTTCTGTTCCTTGCTACTTCCACCTTTCATTCTTACTATAGACTGATCCATTTTTAAATTAAATTATTTATTGTGATAAATTAAGTACTGTTGGTTTTTTTTTCAATAAACGTAAGTTTACTTATCTAAAGCTTTCAGGGAAAAAACTGGGTAACTCCAGCTTCACTGAGTGAGATGGCACAGGCCATGAGACCTTGGGTTTTTTCGTGCATTCCTCTGGTCACTTAGACGAATAGTGGGATGTGCATTTACATTCTACGAGGTTTCACCTTTCCCATTTCTTATCATTTATTCCGTTGAATTCGAACTCCAGCTCATAAGTCCACGCCTTAACGACCTCGGCCACCCGTGGCGGTCGTTGTTGTAGAAATAGGTGTATCTTTATAGTATAGAATTATATATGCAAGAGTCGTACACCGTACATGCTTAAGTATGATACACAATTAGAAATAGAAACAAATAACAATAAAAGTAAAACAATATTGATAATAAATAAATAGTTTTAAAGATGGCAAAAAATGTGTTTACATATAAATGGATGGAAACATTTTACATATTATTTATAATTACACAGTTGTTGTCAGTTGCTTCTAGCTCCGCGTACTTTGACTAGGAAAATGTCTTTATTCATCAATTAGTGCGGTTTGCAAACTGGTCCCAGCATGCCAATCGACCTCTAATGGCTTTAAAAAAAAAGTTTTCATGAAACTCAGGTGTTCCCAGTGGGTGCATTCTGCCAGAATATGCACCCATTCCTTATCCCCTCAACAAAATGGGCAGATTCTTCTACCAGAACTATCCGTTATTTTTGAGACTTGCAACTTCGCAGTCTAAACCAGACCATTCCTGATCTTGCCATTCTCCCTAGAACGAGTATATATGCTTCTTTACTCCGGGTTAGCTTAATTTCATTCGATAAGCTCAAAGAGACTTTCGTGTTACATTCTGCCTCGATTTCCTGCCTGCTGATATCCTTTAGCCTTGTTCTAGCCTTCTTCCATACACAAGAGTTATTAGAATGTATCGGTTTCAATGTTTGTTTGCCTCTTGGTTTTGGGCAGCCCTTAAGCAAAGTGCTCCATATCCGTAGCAATCTTCCGAAGTTACTACGCTATCATCGACATCGGCACCTGAGGCATTTTCTGGGAAACATAAAATAAAGTGCACTACATAAACATCCCATCTGCGAAACAAGTGGGAAAGCGGAACAGTAACGAGAGAGAAAAACGGCGATAGAATTAGAACTAAGGTATAGAGTTATAGGGGTGTCCATGATTGTAACTAAAATACAGCCTGCATATGAACTGTACCGACAAACTTGCAGAGTTTATTCAGAAACAGTTGCTGAGTATTTTGATTTAAGAATCCGCGGTGTTTATGGAGTAATTTGATATTGATGTGTTAGACATTTTATTTTTGGTGACCTGTGACAGATGTAAATCAATCAAATACTAATTTCCTTCTGACGACAGTACCATAATATGTGTACAGAAACAGATAACCAAAATATACAATAGTATATTGTAATATAAAGTGTTGAAAGGTGTGTATTGAGCATACCAGTGTAATTACTTTGTCGAGTGTTGCATTTCACACGAGGATTGCAATGAGTCTTTCAACAGGAATGTTACTCACAATTTTTATACTACTATACGTAACGTAAATAATTTTCAATTTATTATAATTCATTTTAATTTGTAAAATTTAAAATATCGAGAACTAGAAATAACGAAATTGATGAGTATTGTTAATATGTTTGTATAATTACGCGTAAGTATATTGTTACTGTATTGATTGTATTGAAACATTAAGTACTTCGATGATATGAAGGTTGATTGAAAATTATAATGGAATTTGACGAAAGCGATAAAGGTTTTGAAGGAATTCCAAGTTAGTTGAAACTGCGACTAGTAATAATAATAATAGTGGTAGTGGCAATGGTAGTTGTAGTGTATTTATTTATATAATATATTTGCTACAAATCTAGCTCATCCATGTTGTACGGGTCCTTGCTTTCCCAATACACTGGGCAATATATGAAATTACACAAACCAATATGTAACTCTTAAGGGAAAATCAGCATATATAATAATGAAATGAATAAATGAAAACTATATATATATTATAATAGAAAAAATTGAAATAAATAAAATAAACAGAAAAGAATGCAAAGGTAAATAACTTACATTCCCATACGTATGTGTAAAAATAATTCCAAAAATATTGTGACACATGTTCCTCGATCCCCCTTACTTTCCCAGTTGTTTGTCTCTTCCGATCTGCTCGTTCCAATTGCTTAAAAGTTTACCTACTCCCTTCTCCTCCTTGCTATCTTCCAGCAAAATCCAACTATGCCACAGCTCTCTTCCCCCGTTAACAAACGGAGTATGTAGATATCTTTTCCTCTATTCTTTCGTCCCCTCGCAGTAGGCCAGAATATGTTCCCAAGATTCTTATTCAACACATTTAGGGCAGATTTTCTTACACTTTCTATGTGTTACTTTAGTAATACGCACCTAACCAAATCAAGTGAGCCCCTGTTCGTAAAGTTTGGCATTGTTTGGATGTAACGCTCCACTCCCCCCCCCCCTCCGATTATATCTTCAGCGAAACTCCGAAAGAGTCAGCTGGATATTAATATACCTCAAGCGTTTCCATGGGTGGCCGAGGTCGTTAAGGAGCAGACTCGTGAACGGAAAGTCTGGGATTCGAATCACATCTCATATTTCAGTTTTATATATTTTGCAGAAAACGTTAATACTAGTTTGTTTACATAATCGAGGCAAACAAGTGACTACACTTACGCGTCTGAAACTTTACAGCGCACCATCTAAAGGTTGATACTTAACAGCTGCATATAAATTTAACCATCATCACATCTTTGTGTCAGGCCGAGAATTGTTAGTATACCCCTAGTACTTCATAAAAGTAAATATGAGCCATACAGTAGACTTGTACCTAGGTATTCGTATTTATTATTGTGAGATACAAGTTCTTGATTATGTAACAACTCTTAATTATCGATACTCTTGTCTCTGTCTTCATTTTTTGCTCTTGCTAAAGTTAACACTGCAACTTGTAGGTTAAACGTTGCACCATTTAGCTCAAATAAATTATGGAACTTTGTTACTTTTTATGCTGAAAACCCGTGCTATATGAAAGAACTGATTTTAACTCTTTTTATACTTTTATTTTTATTTTATTAATGGGTTCGGTACATACTGCAAATTCAATTTGAGAGCGCTTGTTCGTCACAGCCTAGAAATAGCAAATCGATTTCCATCAAAATGAAGTGAAAACAAGAGCTGGTTTTCAAACATGCCTAGCAAATATTTTTTATCCTCTGGGAGTGGGGGTCATGTATTTCTTCTTTTTTTTCCTTCATATAATGCATGAAAAGCAAACTCCTTTTGTAATTTGCTTTACGGCTTGATAATTGAGGTATGTTTGGCTTGGATATTCTATTATAAATTATATTCTTTTTTAGAAACATGTTTCCATGAATACTATGCTAATTTTTCTACGGCTACATTGCATTCTATTTGAAAATTATTCATTCGATAGAAGCTCAATTTCGAACGCTTAAAGGGATTACAATGTTTTAAAATATTTTCGTATTGAAATGACTCACCACTGACAAACGTTGTTTATCGTAACACACACAACTAAATAGTAAATGAAAGTATGAAAACAATACCATTGCTTACCAACTGTACGAGATTTTTCAAGTTTATTTCACATTAGTCTGTGATTTTGCTAAATATTTAGCCAGAAGTAATTTTAGTTGTTTTTGTAAGGTTAAATGTCAACATTTTAAATCTATTGTACCGTATGGCTCAAAATTCTCTTATAATCTGGGTCAGTCCTGGTGGTATTAGTGGTAACCATACTTGATTCAAAGACCCCAGATAGCAGGTCCAATTCTGGCTAAGGTCAATGGATTTTTTTCGGACGAAAAATCCTAGGTATGATTTCCTTCTGATGGAAAGTAAAATTGACTGACATTGTAAAGACCTCGATAGGACTTCTTCACTTCATTTTAAACGAAGTTTTGGGTATGAGAAAGCTTTCCTCCTGATGGGTGCCGCGTTTATTAATAATGAACTAAAAAGCGCATTTGAATGAACATTTCGCAAAGAGTGTTTAGACTTGTTTAAACGAAACGCCAATGAATTTCACGGGCGTTTTATAACAGTAGATGAAACATGGATCTATCACTATACGTCAGAGATGAAGGAGCAATCCAAAGAGTGGGTGGCAACAGGTGAAAGTGCACCAAAAAAAGCAAAAACGGTTCCATCTGCAGGAAAAGTCATGGCTATGGTTTTCTGGGATTCTCATGGTGTGGTGCTCGTAGACTATCTCCAGAAGGGCAGAACCATCACCGGGGCCTATTACGCGCCTGTTACTGGACCAACTGAAATATGGTATTCAGGCTGAAAGTCATACCTTGTGGAAAAGAAAGTTCTCTTTCATCACGATAATGTGTCTTCACACACGTCTGGGATTGTTGCCGCAAAACTGCACTATCAAGTGCTACATCCGCCATACTCCCTAGATTTGGCTCCAAGCGACTAATTTTTGTTCCCAGCGCTGATGATTCACATCAAACGATGAGGTTGAAACTGAGATAGATATTTATTTTTACAGTTTTACCAATCTTATATTACTGAGTGTATTGACATTTTGAAAAGTCTTTGGACTTGATTGATATTGATTTATAAGGTGACCATGTTGAAAAAAATCTCTTAAATCCTGTGTTTTCTTAGTCATGCCGAGAATTTTTGGAACGCCTTTCGTATTCTTTATATGAAATATAAAATACATTTTAATATCCTTTAATGTAATATCAATAGCAATGAATAATAGAAATTAAATAATTATATAGAAAATTAAAAATGATTCTACTGCTACTATTTTTCTCGCGTGATCTTGATTTATAAAAACGTTTGAATTTCTGTGCAGTTTTGTTGGTGCTAATATAAGGGCGAGTAAAATATAAACAAAAATTATTTCCGATTTGAATAGTGCGGAATGAAACATGCATTTGGGGCGTTTTTAAGGAATTGTTTTTAAGTTTTCGGGGCAGGAGGGCTTAAATACGATCGAAATTTTGCAAAAATTAAGGTCACGTTTGTGGATAAGACGCGATCTGTGGCACAAGTATATGAATGGTACAAACATTTCACAGAAACACTAGAAAATGTGAAAAATCAGTCATTAACGTCATCCCCGGACAAGCGTAACGGAAACAAACATTTGCGTCGTTCGGGGTCTTATCGAATGTGACCGACGTTTGACGAGTTCTGAAATGCTTCTGAAGTTATTGATTGTCCATTACTTCAGATGGCTTGTGTTACCGAAATGTCTCAGGAGGTGGGTGCCGCAAATTCTCATTGAGAATCAAACGGCTGCATCTGTCAGGTGTTTTTAGCTCACTAACGGGATCGTTTCTACATCGAATTGGTAACATGTGATGAAACATGGGTAAAATATATCCCCCGAGTCGAAGGAAAGAGGTTTACCCACTCCTGTCAGCTGGAAAGGTTCTCATGAGTTTTCTCGAGCTCCCAAGGCATGTTGTTAATGATTTTCTTCACGAGAATCAATGCAACTTATTTCTGGTTGAGACAAAACGTCCTTATCCAAGACAACGTCCGCGCGCATAAAGCTGTCATAAGGGACATTTGGAGCAAGTTTTTGGTCAAATCGATCAAAAAATATAAAAATTATGTTTTTGCAACAAGTGATTCCTTGCACTTTGAGCTTCCTTAGAGAGTCAACATTTGCAAGCCCCCTTCCCCCTTTCCCTTCGGTCTCTAAAGTCATTTAAAGAGCTCCGCGTGTCCTTTTAAATCGCATTTTTTTCCCCAGCACACTTTTTTTTATAAAACAGTATTTTTCGTTCAAAATGTCCCAGCGTAACAGTTTTCGTTTAAATTTCTTTTAAATTTCCCAGAATGTGCAAAAGTATCCATTGTAATATTTATAGGACAAAATACGTACTAACCTCAATAATAATTTTAAAAAGTGATTGATTTCAAAAATTAAAATTCCTTATATATTTAAAAAAAATTCAAAGCTCCAATTGCAAAAATACCAAACAAATTTTTCAACTCATGAGGCGCTTAGGACATTTTGATTATGAGACTTATTTACGTAATAATATTTATGAAACAATAAATTATAGCTCGCAAAGTATTTATCCAATTTGAATGAAAATTAGTATTCATAACGGCAATGCAATGACAACTAAGACAGTTAAAATCTTCCAGACTGTTTTGCCGTGATCTGTGGTTTAATATGCTACCATAGCTTTAACCAACTACTGCGGTTGGCATCCTCAGTGGGCGATAGACAATACCTAACTGCTAAAAGGCTACATTATTGATCCGTTTCTGTCTGGTTTTAGAAGATCGATCAATATCAGTGTGTTGTTCATCGTCCACTGATGATGCCAACCGCAGTAGTTGGTTAAAACTATGGGTAGTACATTAAACCGTAGTTCACGACAAAACAGTCCGAAAGATTATAACTGTTTCAATTATAATATATAAAAATATTAAGCCGTGAAAGTCAAAGAAGTACAGGTGTACACAAATGATTATGTCGGTCCTGGTGGTGTAGTGGTAATCATACTTGCCTACTAAAACCGGCCAGGACCGATGAATTTTTCGGACGTAAAAATCTTAGTATGGTTTCCTTCGGAAGGGAAGTAAAGCCGTGGGTTGCGTGTCGTACATTTACGGCACGATAAAGAACCTCAAGCCTAACAAAAAGAGGCCTCTGAGCAAAATTTGTCGGCCGTTTCACGCCCTGATTAGAATGGGACGCTGATGACCTTTGATGTTAAAGAGCGTCCGTAAATAACCCCCCAAAAATAATATAGCGGTTTTAAACTTATATTTGTTCTCTGTAGTACACAACATAATTCTGAACCACAGCTTAAATTGAACAAAAACTGTGAAGGCTACCATAACACAAATTACAAGCATTCAATGTGGGATCCATTTGTGACACGTCATATATCCATCCGGTAGTTCATTTCTTGCTACACGATGTTAGCATGTCTGGTGTAACTGATCCAACTGTTGCAATAATCCTCCGTCTCAACTCAGGTAGATCTGCAGGTAGTGGTTAAACGTATACACGACCTTTATATACCCCCACAAGAAAAATTCACAAGGGGGTCAGAACTGAGGACCTCGCGAAGACAACGGAGAAAAACCAAGGCGTCCGGACTATGACAACCAACCCAACAAGGGGAAACTTTGTCTTTTTGTTGGAACCTTTAGCAATTTCAGAAGGTGTGGTCTCTTAACACCTTCACACAGGCATTGTTGCAACTATTAGTTCTCGAGTCGCCCTCCCCTCAACTGTGCGCGAAATCTGTTCTGACTCTACACATTCTCATCTGACACACGCGGTCGTCCGGGGCTCTTTCCTTTACAGAGACACCCCATCGTTTGAATCTGATTGTATCACATACGAATGTTGATACCAGAAGGGGCGTTAAGATCAAGTCTTTGCCTATACTCCCTGTGCACTGGTTTATGTTTCGCAATATGCAAGACATACGCCGGTTTTTGCACCGAGTTGTCTTATTTTGTTTATTTCGTTATCATGGCTACAAAACAAAATCTGTGCATGTACAATTGAAACTTATTACAGTTACTCTTCAATTTAAGTTATGATTCAAAATTATATTTTATACCTCAGAAAAATAATATGCATATGAAACGCTATAATCATCTGTGTACACCCTGTATTATAATGCAATTACTGTAAAAGTTTCAGAAAAATCCACACAAAAATATGGAACTTTGAAAATTCACTGCCAGTGTCCCTTAACTAGGGAAATCCACTAGAGAACATTGGAATAGTCGTCTATATTTACCGTCTTGCGGCGATTACTGTGTGCTTGGACTCGCTAAATGAAGCATCGAATACAAGTGGACGTAACTATCTGGGAACCCAAACCGTCTCTTTCTTCGATAAAGTGATAAAGACGTTTCCTGTCCGCCAAGAAATTCTATGCAAAAATGAAATTTATTATTTAATCTGGTTTCAATAAACCAAAAATGAATCCGTTTTATTTTGTATGCACCTTTGTAGTACTCTAATTGTCGGCCTTTCGGGCCAGTATGGGTGATTACCTCTGGGATTACCTTTTAGATAAAGAAAGCCCAAACAAATGAATAGCACAGTACATTGGGTCGTATATCTCTCTTTTGTGCCAAAAAAGAAATATATACAAAATCACATTATACGAAGAAAGTATCACAATTTTTAACACCCTGTTTAAATATTGAATTAGCTTGTTTTTTTCAATATGAATATGGCCACTCATTTTATAAAATGCTACGTCCATAAATAGACCCATTAGTTTTTACTGCATTAACACAATCACATTGCTTTTGTTTCAGTTGGACGCTTGTGGAAGAAATGCAGAATTATTGGTAAGTTCTTTTTTGTGATTCTCTGTTTGAATAAGCATTTTCCGCTCATAGAATCAAAGCCGCTTGTTACCTATAAGCGGCAAGCTGTTTTAATGGATTGTATGTATCGGAAATCACCTGTTGACTTTCAAGAAGATTGAATTCTGGTAATATGAAATCGCTTTTCCATTTGTTTTCTATTTGTCCTGTTTTACCTCTAATACCTTTTTTTTATCGGTTGCTTTAATGGCAACCATCAATCGATAATTAATTTCTTCTGTAATCATTTGAGCATAGCACATAATCGACATTTTGGAGTCAAATGTATACAAAGCGTATAATTCTGCGTTTACATTTGTACGGATTGCTCCAGAAGTGGCTAACTAATTTCCATGGGCTCTTACCTCAAGCTCATCGGTAAACAAAAGACAACAACATGCCAATTAATTTAATTACTATGTTAATTAAAATGAAAATTTGGGAGTGCTGATCACATAACTGCAGTTATTCATCTTCATGTGTTCATCATTCATACCGTACCCATACAGTGAGTTTATTTGAGTTGCGGGCCGCGAGCGCGATTGCTTAGTGAGGAGTTGAGACACAGACGAATAAAGGGATATGGCCATTGCTCTTAATGTTAGATATTTTTGTGAAAGTATAATTGCTGTATGTGAAACTGATAATTAATAAGCACTAACCACTGTTCCAAGAGATGTTGAAATGATGCTCCTCAGCGGCAATAAGCTGCCGTCATCTATATAGGAAATTCCTGTATTTCATCTAATTTTTCTTCCAACGATTTGAAACATGTAGTTAGTTATTTAGAGATCCTGGCTGTCGTAATATTTTATTACCATCAGATTCTCTATCTGGATATTTCCTTGCGAATCCCTTAACTTCTGTGCAAAAAATCTGTTTTCGCATGTGTATCGTACCTAAAAATCCGTTCTTCAAGACTGTATTTAGGTATAATGGCGTAAGTAACGGAACCGCCATAGGTGGCCGAGGTCGCTAAGGTGCGGACTTGTGAGCGGCAGGTCTGGGGTTCGATATCTGCCAGGAGCGTCCTCCCTGACTGAGGTTTTTTCTAGTTTTTCCTCAGTTTCTATCAATGGCAATGCCGGGGATGTACCCTAAACTTAAGCCTGGAACGCATCCTTCCTTTAAAACAAAAAAACTCCTTTTCCAATTTATCATTTCATCTCATGTATCACCAGTGTGCACTGCCTGTAATAACGGCCTTTAAACACTATTAAAAATTAATAACGAAGAGCAATTTGCACACAATGAAACATACATACATACATACGAACGCACAACTACTCTCTGAAAAAGCCTCCCTAAAACTAAACACAAGCTGACACCAGCACATGCATCATGCTGCCTTGACGGCTGGCTTTCCCCAATAGGTGGCCCATAACTCAAATAGCCTCACTATAGCATTTCCGAAGAATGAATTATTTATGTTCAATATGTAAAGTTGGGTTATGTATGTGAAAAGAGCGAGTTTTGAGCTGCATCAAAAGCAATCATTGCTCCAGGATCCTGTTTATCAAACTATGGATCACTTTCTTACATTTTTGTAATAATTTTCACTTGTTTATGTATTTTTTATATTTAGTATGTCGATTTACCTCGTTTTTACAATTTTCTACTGACAGATATTTTACAATTTTCTACTGACAGATATTTATCCATAGCAAGGTATAATTGTTAATTACCATTTTAACAGTTTTAATTATTATTATTATTATTATTATTATTACTACTACTACTACTACTACTACTATTATTATCATTGCTATTTGTTTGTTTAGTAATAGTCACTGTGGTTCAGATGAAACCACCATTTGTGGGCAAATTAAAGAATTAACATTTTATTTTTCAGGTTTTCCACATTTCTATGTTCTAATACTACATAAAATTCATGAATAAATGTAGTTTGTGGCTCAAAAGGTCTAAGTTCTTCTTAGTAGTCAAATTAGTTTTCCTGAATCAACTTTCACAAAAGACAAATTTCGGGCAGAAGGTATCAGTCAACAGAATAGCACAAATATTTTAGGAATGAAACATATGACAGTCGAGTAAAACGACAGAAACTTTCACGTAGTCGTATGGGAGGTAGAGACGTGTCCATTTAGGAGGAATAAATGACTAATGTCATCTAGTGAGTATTACAGAAAGTAGACATGTGTACCGAGTGTATCGAGCCAAATATAGAGTGCAGCATGTGATTAGCAACCAATCAAAACGCAATATGTCCACTTCTAAATATTTGAGTTTGATGTGAAATCCAACAGATGTCCACACCTTTTACATGCCTGTGCAGTTTAAGTTGTTCAGCTGACAAAAAGTTCATTGAAAATTAGGTTTGATAGGAATGACTTCATCAAAATGTAAATTGCCCGGCATTGAAAATGAACAGAATTGCAAAATGTCCACTAGTAAAAGTGTTCAATATTACTTAATTTAAACAAATCTTTTTGGCAACACTGTAAGTTTGTTAGTTAGACAATTGTAGATCATTGTTGTTAGTTTTGACATACAATTCAACATTGCAGTGTGAAAATAATGAATGTTTATAGTAGTGGCACAGAATAAAAGTAAAACTAAAAGAAAAGTGAAGCCAGGTGGTACTATTATGTTATTATAAACGTTGCTTCTTTCATTTGAACCTATTATAGCAACATCGTGAGGTTAGGTAGAAATGCAGAAAGTAAAGCAATGCATATTTACGACCAGTTAAGCATTTTCCCTCTTCTTTTTTCGTATATAGAAATAGAGATGTGCATTTGCACCTCCGTGAAACCATCGTGAAAGGCGATCACTGCCGTTCCGGCTAATGTCCTCTTAAAGTAAAAGAATTGTTTTTGCAAAACCTAATAAAAGTCAGCGAGTTAAGAGGCTGCCTTATTTAATGGCGTAGAGTACGTGGAGATGCCCCAGGATGTAAACCAAACTCACTACAGTACCATTTGCGACCATGAGATAAAGTGATTCCTGTGTGTGCTCAATTTTTCATTGGCGTCATGACTATAGCCAAAGATATAAAAGATGCAGAAGGTTTTGCAGATAGACAACGAGGTAGCCTTAAAGTTTTTAAATTTATGGCTAAAAGAAAATCTGAAAAGCATTAAGGGCTACCAAAAAGCCATTACTCTGTAAATGTCGGTCCTGGTGGTGTAGTGGTTACCTTACTTGCCTTCTAAACCCAAGAACGCGGGTTCAAACCCGGCCAGGACCAATGGATTTTTTCGGGCGTAAAAATCCTAAGTATGGCTTCCTTCGGAAGGGAAGTAACGCCGTGGGTCCCGTGTCGTACATTTACGGCACGAAAAAGAACCTCAAGCCTGAAAGAGAGGCCTCTGAGCAAAATTTGTGGGCCGTTTCACGCCCTGAGTTGAATGGGACGCTGATGACCTGAGATGTTAAAGAGCGTCCACAAATAAATCAATTAAAAAAACTCTATAAATAAAACAAAGAAATTATACCTATCTTCAGATCTAAGTATTCATAAATAATTCATATTCTATAACAGTCCCACAGGATATAACTTGAAAGTTAAAAAGTCAGAAGTTACACGTTTTTTTACATTACCTCAAATTTTTAATGACATTTTGCGTTTTAATTAGTTGCTGCGCATATGTTCATGTAGTTTCCTCCCTTATTTATTCTCTTTCCACCATGGAGTGGTAGAGGATCGAAGTCTCTACATCAGTGCCACGCTTTACTAATGCTTACAATTGTACCACAGATAATTAACTTCTCAACAGGCGACTCATCCTGTATTGACTTGTAATAGTAGTAGTAGTAGTAGTAGTAGTAGTAGTAGTAGTAGTAGTAGTAGTAGTAATAGTAGTCGTAATAGTAGTAATAGTAATAGTAGTAGTAATAGTAGTAGTAATAGTAGTAGTAGTAATAGTAGTAGTAGTTATAGTAGTAGTAATAGTAATAGCAGTAGTAGTAGTAGTAGTAGTAGTAATAATAGTAGTCGTAATAGTAGTAATAGTAATAGTAGTAGTAATAGTAGTAGTAATAGTAGTAGTAGTTATAGTAGTAGTAGTAATAGTAGTAGTAATAGTAGTAGTAATAGTAGTAGTAGTAATAGTAGTAGTAGTAATAGTAGCAGTAATAGTAGTAGTAATAGTAGTAATAGTAATAGTAGTAGTAATAGTAGTAATAGTAGTAGTAATAGTAGTAGTAGTAGTAGTAATAATAGTAGTCGTAATAGTAATAGTAGTAGTAATAGTAGTAGTAGTAATAGTAGTAGTAATAGTAGTAGTAGTAATAGTAGTAGTAGTAGTAATAGTAGTAGTAGTAGTAATAGTAGTAGTAGTAATAGTAGTAATAGTAGTAGTAATAGTAGTAGTAATAGTAATAGTAATAGTAGTAGTAATAGTAGTAGTAGTAGTAATAGTAATAGTAGTAACAGTAATAGTAATAGTAATAGTAATAATAGTAATAGTAGTAGTAATAGTAGTAATAGTAGTAGTAATAGTAGTAGTAATAGTAGTAGTAATAGTAGTAGTAGTAGTAGTAGTAGTAGTAATAATAGTAGTCGTAATAGTAATAGTAGTAGTAATAGTAGTAGTAGTAATAGTAGTAGTAATAGTAGTAGTAGTAATAGTAGTAGTAGTAGTAGTAGTAATAGTAGTAGTAGTAGTAATAGTAGTAGTAATAGTAATAGTAGTAATAGTAATAGTAGTAGTAATAGTAGTAGTAGTAGTAGTAATAGTAGTAGTAATAGTAGTAGTAGTAGTAATAGTAGTAGTAGTAGTAGTAGTAGTGGTAGTAGTAGTAATAGTAGTAGTAGTAGTAGTAGTAATAGTAGTAGTAATAGTAGTAGTAATAGTAGTAGTAATAGTAGTAGTAGTAATAGTAGTAGTAATAATAATAGTAGTAGTAATAGTACTAGTAATAGTAGTAGTAATAGTAGTAATAGTAGTAGTATTAGTAATTTCAGTGGCACAATACTACAAAACTTGAACTGGGCTACGGGTACCTGCTGTTATACTACACTGGATCTGTTTGATGTAATACAATATATTTGATAAGCTATAAAGGAAGCATATATATCAGCATTACAATAAAAATGAAAACACATTACACATTTTTAAAAATAGGAAGAATTACCGGAAGAGTGACACACTAGAGCTGGATTCATACAATTTTTCCCCCTTCCCTTCCCAGATATTCATCATTTTCAGACCTGAGCTGTTTCACTTCCATCAGAAATTGACCTCACTTCTCCCATTCCTCATCCGCAGCAGAACTCAGCACGCCCATCTCTCTCTGTTCGATCAGTTAACGAGTGTGGTAGACACTTTCCACTCCATTCTTCCGTACCCTTATATTAAGTCATTTGTATGTTTATGACTCCCCGTCCTTACAAAGTCCAAGAGATGCGCAAATAGCCAAAGAAGAAGTCTAACTATAATCTAGTTACATTTTTGGGGAAATATGCCGTGTTCGAGATGAGATCACAGCTTAGGGTTTCCACAGAGGAAACCTTTTGGTTGAAAATTTCTATTGCAAAATTCATTTGGCATCTTTCACAGGAGTGGGCTCACTCTTGTTATTCTGAGAGTATATATAAGTCCTTTTATTTCATTAATTGTTGAAATATTTTATTTTGAATTGCAGCTAGCGACCGTTGCAGTAAAGAAAATATCGCCGGCAAGTGGTCCGCGTTTTTAGTATCTATTGATGTACACCCTTACCCTTTCAGTGTCGAGGAACATGGATATACCCTCTCCTCTGTTTACATTCCTCAGCTTTAGAAAAGTAACCCGTTTGTTCCCCTTTAAGTGCAGCTTATTCTAAAGCCAGCATTCCGCGGTTCCTGAACCGCGTCCAGCTATGCTAATACCACATGGTGGTAATGAAGTTCTCCTATTTTAATTTGTTTAGCAGTAACATGTCTCTGCTGCTTTCCATTTCCTTTAGAGTATAATCTGCAGGAAGAGAAAACCTAACTAATATATACAGTGTAAATGATATACGCGTGTGCACGCACAAAAACGTTATTTTTTCACTAGTAGAATAATAGATTATAAAAAAAATGCATTAGCATTAATAGGCAAATCAGTAGAGGGTAATTAGAGAAATCACTGTAAGAAGAAATGTATTGTAAAATATTTGTTACGTATTTATGTAAATATAATATTAGACATTTTAAATATACGTTCAGCACACTTCACTGTTGAAACAGTTTCGATAAAGCAAGTATTATATATAATATAAATGAAAAATAAAAATAAGTTAACACTATTAACAATGTAACTAATTAACAGTAATAATAAAAGTAGATAATGATAAAACACTTAGATAAAGTCACACTTGAAATTGCTATATTTCGAACTACTGCGAGTTCTTCTATAGCAAAAAGCTAGACAAGTGGAGGTGATAAAAGTAAATATTGAGTATCTAAGGTAGCGTTATGCATAGAAGAACTCCAATAGTTCGAAATATAGCAATTTCAAGTGTGACTTTATCTAAGTGTTTTATCTTTATCTACTTATATATAACACTCTCCAGGAATTCAAACAAAGTAGCTGACCTGCTTAACAGAATCTCTGCTGCTATGTGTGATTCAAAGGCGCTGAATTTCAATATTGCTCATTCTCCAGGACTATTCAAAACTACTTTACTTTGTCTTGATCAAAAGTTCCATGATGTCCTGAAAGATGATTGTTCTGTTGTAACTGGTATGAAATAACTTGTTTTTAATGTGCTCCAATCACTTCAGTGGAAGTAGAGCGTTCTTTTTCTCTGATGAAAAATGTTCTCTGACAAGCAACTGACAATGACAGTTGATATCTTGAAAAATCATCTTGTTACTTGTAACCAAGAAAAGAGAGCTTAATTACTTTAATTATGTGATAAAGGAGTTATTAAGTATCTTAAATATTTATTTTAATTAGTATTGAGTGATGTTACTCTCTGTTTTCTCTTTTTATCAATGTCTATTTTAAAACCAAAATAAATGTCTGAACTTCATAGCTCTAGTTATTACAGTCCTTTAACATCATTATTATTTTTCTGTTCGTCATTGTGTACATTATTGCAAAATTTTCAAATTTTATTTGCTTGATAAAATAAATAAAATACTAAACATTTTTATTTGACTTCAGAAATGTGTCCTGAATTAAGTTAGCCACCCTAAGTAAAGCCGCAATGTATGAACTGGATTGGGGGTGGAATACAAAGAGCAATCTTGGTATAAAAATATTTTGTAAATTTATAAAATCCTTTTGCAATTAATTTGCTCAACAAGCGTGATGCTCCCGTCAGTCAAAGCGCATCAAAGTTGTGGATATCTCGTATTTGCGTTGTGTTGACGTCTGTTTCAAACACCTGCATTTTATGATGCATCCAAAGGGCACTTTCACCTTTGTAAACTGAGGTGAAAAGCCCGCTTTGTTCTCATATGATGGAAAAGGCACAGAACAGTTTCCAATGATAGCTTTTGTTTACGTAGGTAACCTCCGACCGGCTGACTTTGGAAAAAGTACAGTTTGTGGAAAAATAATGCAACAACCTTATTCATACAGAGTGATTATTTGTTGTCATGGAAGCCTGTGTTCCAACTGCTACGCTTTCGTTTCTAAAACTAAATAGAAACCAAAGTCATTTAACGTTATTCTTGCGAGAGCTATATTTTTGTTTGCAAAGTAATTGCTTTAAAACACGTATACCCT
The DNA here is from genome assembly GCA_030762175.1 of Metallyticus violacea. NCBI lineage: Eukaryota > Metazoa > Arthropoda > Insecta > Mantodea > Metallyticidae > Metallyticus > Metallyticus violacea. The sequence continues at coordinate 70,664,158 of CM060841.1, forward strand.
CCATCCATAAACACGAATTATCTCTTATCTTATCAAAAGAAGGTTTGAGCGTTTAAGTACTGCATAAGTACAGTTAGCAATTACTCAATGTAATATTTACTTATTTAAAAAATATCACTTCACATTATAAATTCCAATATTATCTTAATTAATTAAATTTGTAAAAATGATAAAGCTAATAATTCAAATATATGCATTTAAGGCACTTTTCTGAGTTCACATGTGTCAAAGGTGCAAAAATAATGATTTAAACAGAAACTTATTTTATGCAGAACACAAAATAGGACTTTTTGTTGGCACAATTGCTTTTCAATTTTTAATGCTGTTTCTGTGTTCTTTAAGAAATACTTTAAGGCACTGAAAGGTAAAAAAAATCATGGTATATGTTTTCTGATGGCGAGAAACAATTTTTGTAATTAAATATGTGGAACATTGGTGCGTATACAAACAGAAATATTAATTTATTTTTAACTTCAACGTAATATATTACATTTTCAGTTTTCGTGTTATTAATAATTTTTAAATAAAATAAAACTGTGCTTTTAAAAATTAGAAATAGAACGTTATTTTCATTATTTTAATTTTTATATATTAAGAATAATTTTCAATAGTTTCAATTAATTTCGTAAAATATGCCACATATTAGTAAAAAATGCAAGAATATATCACGAGTCGAGAAGTTCAGACATTTATTCTGGTTAAAATAATCAGGCAAAAACTAAAAAATGGGTAGTAATAAAATTAAAATAGGTATTTATTTAAAGTTGAAACTGGGTGTAATATCACTCATCATTAATGATAATACATTATTTAAGATACTTGATAATACATTATTTAAGATATTTAATAATTTTTTATCACATAACTAAAATACTTAAGCTTTTTTCTTGGTTACAAGCAACACGAAGATATTTTTTCAAGGTATCAACTGTCATAGTCAAGTGCTTATCAGAGAGAATATTTTTCATCTTGGAGAAAAAAACATTTTACTTCCACTGAAGTGATTGGAGAATATTTGAAACAAGCCTTAATTTAGAGACATCATGGAAATGTTGATCAAGGCAAAGTAAAGTAGTTTTAAATAGTCCTGGCGAATGAGCAAAAGGTGTTCTGTGGTTTCTGGTAGAGTTTATTTTCTGTTTAGGTGTTTATAGGGGAATGAGGTTAGTATTTCTTATACATTCATATTGAATACATTATAGAGATGGTTTATTGCACAGTTGTACCGTGCTCATCTTTCTCGCTTGCAATTGTTTGTTACATTTATGCAACTAAGAAGTTACTCCCACCACAAATTTCCTAGAATTGTCTCGCGCAGATCGATACAAGGTAATTCGCCGCAGTATTTTGACTGTGCGAAGGTAGCGTAATCATAATTGAGGGCTTGTATGAATGGTTGGACGAAACAATTTCTGTTTTATATAAATTTATTGGAATTTGGGTATTAAGTCCATGAATACTCAAAACTACAGTACTTCCCTCATTCTCTTTATTTCCTGGTATTCGTATGTCCGAGGTAACCGTGCGTTCCTTTCACTAATGAAGGTTCTGCTATTTAAAGAGCTTAAGTTAATGGGTTTGAAGAGAAATTTTTGATTCTTTGAAAAGAAATAAATGTACAACAAGATTTTAGATATTTTTGTGAAGGGAACATGCCATTTAATGTTATAACTTTTTTTAGATCCATATATGTGATTTTTAAAATGCTTAAATAATAGTAGAAAAATCCATAATGATTTAAAACAGCGAACAAATGTTTTAAATCTTAAAATTGGCACAAAAATGGAAACTGGCCGAACCGACCCCAAAACTACGGAAACATGTTTATTTATATGTGACTGTTTTATATATAGAAAATGCATTTTGCCTAATTTCCGGGATCTGGTAATTGCAATTTATTAGGATAGCTGATTACAAAGTAAAGCTTAACTTACATGGACACAATAAGCAGAATACTTTTGATAATTGATTGCAACATTTAGGACATATTTCTGGTTTTTTATGTAGCCTTATATAATCAAATTTGATGTTCCCGTTCACTTGAAGTCGCGATTTTATTAAGCGCACATTACACTGACATCTAACGTTACTCCAGTGTGATAAGAACGAACGTATTTTAAGGTGTAGTACCTTTACAAAAATGCATTGATTGTTAGAGATTTGTATTTTACGACTTGAAATGAAGCGAAATAGATAACTTTGTACCTTTTTGTGATATTAACCATATTTATCCACGTTTTATCTCCGCTTAGATGATTCAGCGTCTTTTTCAACCTTTTCTTTGACCTTTTTTTAGGTCTCTGCGCATTTTATTTCGCTGCCCTTTCTAAAACGCATTTTTACACCAAATCCACCATGACGTTCCTTGCGGAAATGTTAAGATTTCCTAAAGCTGAAATGCAAGGGAGGTATTCATGTCAACCTCTAGAGAAATACACAAGCCAGTTGGAAATATTCTCCCCTTCCCCCTTACCTGTTCGTTTTTCCTTGCGAAGGGTGAGAGAGAAAAAAAGTTAGCAGCGCAGTTACAAAAAGCGCGGCCAGGGGAAGATGAATTGAACATGGTAGGAGAGAGAAACTCTACAGTCGAGAGCAATTTCGCAGGTATTGATGCTCGATCGTGACACTCATTCCAAAATCGAACGAAGGGTTGCAGAAATAGTGGGAAGAGGAACAGCGTTAACGTGGCCGTAGATGACCCTTCAAGAAAGAAGGGGGGAGGGGGCGAAATTGGGTTGCTAAAACTTTCCGTCAATACTTGTCACATATAAACGCGATAAACGTGGCTTTTAAACGACAAACGCATCCAATGCTATTTATCTGTATTTGAGCGCTCTTGTCCGCAAGGCGATTATGGCCCAAAGCCTTTTGCGCTTGCTGACAATCCCAGGTATGATAAATATGTACTTATGATAGCCTTCACATATCTTTTTTTACAAGTTTTAAATTTCGACCTTAAATATATGAATAAATGAATGTTATTTATAAATAGCATTACAATTGAATATACATAAATTTACACTGTCAACTAATCTATATAATTTATCAATGCCATAAATAAAACTAAGGCTCTCCCAAACCTTAACCTCCCGGTTCTATGTATCGTAAAAACTTCTAAAATTTTTTTTTTTCAACCATTATCCTGGTCTTTCCTTATTATGCTTCTGCCCTACTTATCCCTTACTTTTCCTAGGAACTCCCTTATCTTGTCCATTTTTCTTCTCTCTTATTTGATAACATTTTTATTTTCACTATATCGTTCTGTAGATTGTCCCATTTAGCATCCTAAATGCTGTTCCGCCACATCCCGTTAGACAATGGAACACACTATTCGCTTTCCCGCACACAATACATCCTTCTTTAGTATTTTTCCTCAATCCTTTTAAAAATATTGCACCTATACACATCCTTGTTAATCCTATTCTTCCAAATTCATCACAATTATCTATATATTTCTCCAACCCACCGTTTCTTATAAATACTTTATATAAAACCAAAGAAATTTTATTCTCTAAAATAGCCCAGCTTTCTTACTTCTCTATATCTTCTACCATTTATCTCACTGCTTTTCAAAATCCACTAGCATTACTTTCACCCAGTCGCCATATACTCCCCCAATTCCATAACCTCCCTACCTCCTCATTCCAACTCTCCCTTCCCAATACCTATCTTTGACACATAATACTTTCTATTAATGCAGTATTACTGTCTAATTTGAGACTTCCATAACAGAATTTCAAAATTCTCTCCACTATTACACCTTTACTTCCTAATTCAACCAAACTTATCCTCTCGGTAAATTTTTTGGTAACCCCAGAACTTCTCTACAAAACAATGTGTATACCATATCCGCCCCCATCTATCCCTTTGACATTCCCCAAATTTCTGCTGCATGTAGCATCTTAGACTCGACCACAGCCTCCTATGATCTTTCCAATAATTTCATTGATAGTGTTAGGACTTTATTTAGGCTAATTCTAACAGCTTTCATAGCTAATTTGCCTTTTTACTTGCGCACACTTAGATTGTGTCTCCTACCTTCCATTACTCATCAATCTCACCCCAAAGTAATAAAATTTTCTCACTATCTGTAATAATTCTCCATCTATAAACTATCTCTCGTCTATTCTTAACTTTGTTCCCTTTTTAAATATTATTATATTTGCTTTTTTACTATTTATCCTTAAACTCCATTCTACACAAAATCTAATAATCTCATCGAAGGATGCTGCAATCCTATCTCACTTATTGCTCCTGCTATGAGATCATCAGTATAAAGAAGTCCTGGTATTTCTTTCTTATCAATTATTGGACAATGTTTGTATTCTATGATCCCATCGAGAATATCATCAATAAATAAATTATACAGTATTGGACTCAATTTATACCCCTGTCTCAATCCAGTATTTTGAGTCGTATAATCTGCAACTTTATTACCACTACATCTAACCCAAAATCTTCTTCCTTCCTATAATTTTTGAAGTCCTAAAATAAATATTACTCACTCCCTTACGCCTTAATTTGTATGCCAATGCTGTCCTGTTTACTGTATGAAATGTTTTCGCGAACTCTGCAAAGAACGCGCGCGCGCGCACACACACACACACACACACACACACACACACACACACACACACACTACCCTCTTTGTTTCTTACATATTTATTTACTGTGTACTGAAAATATAACTTATGTTATGAATATTTTTGTGTCACTTATTGCTGAAATGAAGTTTATTTCTTGCATAAAAATTGACATTATTAAACATTGTACTGTTATTGAATTTCCTTATTTAAAAGGCTTGAAAGGTGGATCGATTTTTAAAGAGTGTAATGGGCGAAAGTACTTCATCATATGTGACTAAAAAATTGGTGCTAATGAAACTTGGCTATTTCCTTTCGATTCTGAGAGGAATCAGCAAAACTCTGTGAAATAAGCCAGGGGCCACATTTCTGTGCTGTAAGTTGCATTCTACACCATGATAATGCCTGGTCGCAAATGCTGTTGCTGAACATTACGCAAAAATCAAGTGAAGTGTGTGCCTCATACTCCCTATAGTCCGTATTTGGCCCCATGTGGCTTTTTTTCTTTCTTTTTCCCCAAATTGAACAAATATTTTCTTGGAAGGCATTTTCCATGACATTTTTTCCCTTGTTTTGGGGTGAAGAACCCGCCCGAACTTTTGTCCAAGTATTTTTATACACTGTGTGTATAAAATTGTTTTGATCTCGCCTTGCCGAAACAGGGGCGGCTGCATAATATGGGGGCACCGGTAACCTGCTTGGAAAGTTGGAAGGTTCTGTAATGGAATATGTTACAACAGTGCAAAGATTTTTAAACAAAGTGGAATGTTGAACGGCAACTGTAGCCAACTAGACGAGGCATCTAAGAGCGTGTATCATATTCCCCACATTGTATGCAGCACAGGAAGGCGCTCAGAGAATTGCCAGGGAATTACACAACATCCATAATACTTGTCATCGTTACAATATGGCAAAGGATTGTGTGAAGCGTGCATAAATTTCTGGCTTTGTGTTGCGCTTTGGTTCCCGGGAGATTTCTCTCAAAGCGAGGCAAATATACCTGCTGACGTCACTAATTACGTGAGGCAATGTCGATCAAGCTCAACAGGATCAAAACGGATTTGTTTTGCAGTGAGAAATGTCTGAAAAACGGTCTTTTTAAATTATTACTATGAAAAGCCAAACGACTGTATTAAACTAAGCTTTGTATTCTGTCCGACATCCCTTGAAACATTAGACAAGCTTCTCTAAGCAGAAAATGGCTTTATTGTTTGAGTTTCACTTTCACTCTATCTAAAATAAACTTCACTTTTGTTTTATAACAGAACATTTTGTTCGTTCGTACATGTCTGGTGGATTTACGGTTGAAAGAACTCGCCCAAGCACATCGTGCCTGTAACGTCAAATGTTTTTGGATTGGCGGCTGAATTATTTACTTTCTTAACACCTTCAACTAAACAGTAAAAATTTTCTCTTTTAACAAGAACAGTTTACACCCTTCTCTTAAAACTTATATTCAATATATGATATTTAAACTGGCAATAATAATTTAGAGCAACATAATTACTTAATGTTACCTTTTTCTTGGGCTTTGTTTATATAACTTGAACCCAATTCTACATCAACATACTTTCCTATATTGGAATTCTTATTTTTTTTTATACTTCAACTATTAATCAAGTTTGGAATTCAACCGTATTAATACCATCATCATTATCTAGTTTCTTGGTTTTCCTCATCCATTTTTGTTCTAATGTATCTAAATAATATTCCACGCATTTTATATTTTTTCATTGTGTTTAAAATATTTTCTCGTATAATTCGTTTTGGTACCTTTCTCATTTTAAGATACCCATTAGTAGCTTTCTCCAAACGTTTATCGAATTCCGAAGAAATGTAGCTATTGCGGTTGTATCCATGAATAGATTTTTGAAAACTTTTCTTCAAATCTTCATCGATCCTACATGCTAGGCACAAAAAATGACGATGAAATATTTAGATGTAGTTTGAGCAGCTGAAGAAATATGTCAGGATGCTATCAACACCATTGATTTTTTTTGTTAGTGTTTAACGCCCATTATAACACCTAAGCACCACACATGGTGAACCAGGATTAATGATAAATTGGGGAAACTTTTTTTAAAGGTTCCAGGCCTAAGTTTAAGGTACTCCCCGGTATTTGCTATCTATAAGGACTGTGCAAAATCTGGAAAAAATCTCAGTGAGATCCTGGCGGGATTGGAACCCAGACCTTCCGCTCAAGAGTTCGCACCTTAACCATCTCGGCTACTCATGTTCGTAGCATTGATCTGGTTCAAGTGATTCAACAAAGCCTTGAAGATATGTCGCGCTCTGGAGACCTCCAGCTACAGTAAATGAATTTCTGCGCATTGCTCCGGATGAACCATTTGCCAGTCCTCCTGAATTGTCAAGAAGGTTTGTTGTCCGCAAATCGGCAGTAGCACCTACTGCCGATTATAAAAGTTCGAAATTAAATCCTTATGAACTTACCCAAGCTCAGGCCCAGCGATGATTTAATCAAAAACCCCCTAAACAGCTGATTCTGGAAATGCATTGTGAGCTGTGAAGAGAGAGAGAGAAAAAAAAGGGGGGGGGAAATGATCTCAATCAGTGATTTATCAAAGTTGCCGATGCTTTGCTTTTTGTGGAATTTCGAATGAGTTATCCATTTCGATCTGGTCCCAAACGGTCATGGACTCGATGCTGAGTTGTATTGTGAGCAATTGTACAGGGGTTAACGAAATTTTGATACGGATCTAATAAATAGAAAGCGCGATATATAGCAATAACGTTCCTGCCCAACAAAAAAAGTCAGGAAGTAGAAGGAATAAAACTTCTGCCGCATCCACCATACATTGTAGATGTTAAGCTTTCAGAGCATGGTTTACCGCCACGGGTGGCCGAGGTCGTTAAGGCACGGACTCGTGAGCGGGAGGTCTACGGTTCGAATCCCGCCAGGATCGTCCTCCCTGACTGGGGTTTTTTCCAGGTTTTCCTCAGTCTTCATAACTGGCAAATGCCGAGGAGGTACCTAAACTTAGGCCTGGAACGCTTCCTTCCTTAAAAAAAAATATCCTTTCCCAATATGTCATTTCATCTCATGTATCATCAGTGTCCACCGCCTGTGGTGCCTCAGTAGTAAAAACGGACGTTAAACACTACTCAAAAAAAAAAAAAAAAAAAAAAAGAGCATGGTTTGTTTCGGTCCATGCAACATTTCTTCGAGGAAGGTGTTTTTAACAACCTGAATGATTAAAAAAAAAAAAACAAACAAATAATATAAGGATTTGTAGCGAACAAATTCAGGTCGTACCTGGTGGTCTAGTTGTGCACCCTAGAAAAAATTGCCATGGCCAGGGTCCATGGATATTTTCGGGGTAAAAATCCTAAGTATGGCTTTCTTCGGAAGGAAAATAAAGTCGTTGGTCCTGTGTCGTAGATGTATAGCTAGTAAGAGAACCTCAAGAGACCTGTGAGCAAAATTTATCTGCCTTTTCACGCCCTAAATGGAATGTGAAGCTGATGACCTGAGATGTTAAAGAGAGTCCGTACATAAACCAAGTAAATAAAAACAAATTCGAATGCTGTAGAGAGATGCACAAAAATCATTGAAAATAACGTCCTATGTTTTGAAGTATATGCTTTTATTGTTTGTTAAGTTATGTTAAGGTACCAATTATAGGAAAAATGTTCTAGCCAACCTAATAGCACTGTATAAAATAAAATAATGCAAATTCTGAAATAAAAAAGAGTTGTATTACTAATTGAATTCCCTTACAATAAAAAAAAAAACATGTAATGAGTTACTGTAATAGAAGTAAAAGCAAAATTTTATTGTATGCTGTTCCGATTGTCTCGATATATTTTGCTGTATAGGACTGTAAGCTGCCATATTTGCTTTACGGCACTAGTAATCTTTTTTTTCTTTTATTTGCCTTCATTTAAAAAGAAGATATAAATTGGAACTAACGGTGCAAAATAATGAGGACATTTTTACTACAAGGAAAGAAAACAGAAGTGAAGAAACGTGATAATGAAGAATGAACGAAGGGGAAAAGAAAGAAAGAAATATTAGTTAAGGACAGTTTACAGTTTGTTTATTTGCATCGTTTTGAAACCGGACTTTTTCGCTTTTATTCGTTTTATTATCCCAAAACATGAAAATAATGTCTTTTGTATCATTTCTTATACGATTGTAGCTATCGCGACGGATGGCCGAGATCGTTAGGTGCGGACTCGCGAGCGGGACCTTCCTCCCAGACTGAGGTTATTTGGTTATTTCAAGGATTTCCTCAATCTTCATAAATAGCAAATGCCGGGGAGGTACCCTGAAACTTAGGTCTGGAAAGTTTCCTTTCTTTTTTAAAAAAAATCCTTTCTCAGTTTATCATTTCATTTCATGTATCGTCGGTCCTGGTGGTGTAGTGGTAACCATACTTGCCTCCGAAACCCAAGATCGCGGGTTAGATCCGGGTCAGGACCGATGGATTTTTCGGGCGTAAAAGCGTACGTATAAATTCTTTCGGAAGGAAAGTAAAGCTGTGGGTCCCGTGTCGTACATTTACAGCACGATAAAGAACCTCAAGCGTGAAAAAAGAGGACTCTGAGCAAAATTTATCACGCCCTGACTTGAAAGGGACGCTGATGATCTGAGATGTTAAACAGCGTCCGTAAATAAACAAACAAAAAAAATCATCTCATTTATTATCAGTGTCCCCTATCTGCAACGCCTCATAGTGTAAACGGGTTGTAAACACTATCAAAAAGTTTGTAGGTACAACTGCCTCCCTAATGGCCACCTCAGCAGTCAAAAATGTCACAAATCATAGTTTTACACTTTTTTTACCTTGAAATTAAAAAAAATTAAGAATTATTATTGAACTTTTTGTTTTATTTTTTTAACAATAAATACATCACAAAATGCGTTTCGATTTTAATAAATACAATAAGTTACACTGATAACACAATGAAAACAGCGCCACTGCATGAGTCTTTTGTACAGAGAGCAGCACCGTTCAAGACTGGATTCGGCTGCAGTTCCACGCTATACCCAACAGATGTAGCTTGCAGCAACTCCGTTATGCTTCGCCTCAACGGAACGAATTCTGTGGCCACTGGAAGAAAGTGTCGCATTATATGTCTACAGTGTTCAATCAAACAACGATCATTTAAAAATCCGATACTTTTCAGATGTCTATACGTGGTTCAAAGTATTTCATCACTGTAAGGAAAGGTAGATATGATATCGCCTTGGGGGTTTGTCACGCTATTTTTGTTGTTTGGGTACTGTAATCACTTACTGATAGATGCATTCTGTACGATCTCGAGATTATTTCGTTATATTTGCTGAATGATGTGTTTATCTCATCTAAAACAAGGTACACAGTCAAACTTATAGACAATCAAATCATGTTTATGCTTTATACTTACATATTTAAAGATATTGACAATAAGGCATTAATTATATCTGCAAAGGTATAGTGAAACGGTGAGCAGGTATGGATTTTTTTGTCAAGAGGTTGGAAGAAAGTTTGAGGTTTTTCCTGACCACGCCTTGAGTAAGAAAACTGCGAATGGACATGAGATTGGGAAAGAGAGTCTTGTCACAGTTCACGAAATTGAAAACTGAACTGCATTAAAACAAAACTCGTTCGATATTAGTACACATCGCTATATTACCTTGCATGAATGATTTGAAAGTTTTATCCCTCAACAATCAAGCCCCTCTATTCTGCTATATAAATGTTAGTGGACACGTCAAGTCTAATCGCAGTTAAACTATCCTCTCAAGCACAGCAGCGAGGGATCGTAGTGCCTAATCGATTATTACGTTATGAAGACTCTGGACTGCTGTGTACCATTTGGAAATTGAGCGGTGCGAGAGACAAACCTCTAGTTTGGCTGGGCATTGCCCAACCCTGTATTAGAACATCACGTTGAAAACTAACATTTAGATTTGTGCACCTTTCCATTTTGGAAAAAATAAATAAATCGCACAACCTATGTAAATTGGAAAAACCCAGTCATTACTACATAATTTTCAAGCCACGATCACTTTGCCGAGCGATTACAAGCGTGAATGAAATGTTGTTTCTGAGGCTGATTTTCGAATCGAACTCTATTGATACTTGAAAAGCGGTACACTTGGTTTGGGATGTTAAGGTTCACACAGAAATTTCCCCAAAAGCATCGCTCAGAACGTGGATGGCATCGGATGCATTCTGCACTTCGTTGTTATCGTGAAAAGACTCATTTGACGCCTGTGATTTGTGACAGCCAAGGTTTGTAGTAAGTAGTCCTCATGTACACCCCAGGCAGATAGGGCGCCGCACACTTGATGCCATGAGAGACAGTCCCCATCAGCACCCATCGTCCGTCTTCTCTCTCCATCATCAGAGGTCCTCCGCTGTCTCCCTGTAACACGCGATAACCTTTAAGAGTCATTCCATGGAAAACTAACAAATCCCAGAACTTTCATGTTTCAGTTTTTCTTGAAAAATTTTACGTGCCTTCATCTTCATGTGAAATACTCTTTATTGCAATATTATTTTAATATCTTAATAAGAACCAAATATATGGATCTTAAAGTATCCAGAAAATTATTTTAAAGTTTCACGGAAAAAGTATGTTTTAGTCATAACTTTTGATAGATTTGAGATAGAAAACTAATTGTTAGCTTTTTTTAAAGTACACAAAATGCGATTTTGATTATAAATATAATGCTTGAAATTAAATTTATGAGTTGACAGACTCGCGAGAACCATTGGAGTATAACTAAGATAACTCGAAACCTTCAGACAAAATCCACAGGAACTTTCCCCTGAGCGCAAGCCACGGCTACAGCACGCGACACCAGCCCATTTCGCCTGGCGCTTCCGACCCTGTAATAATGTTATGAAATAAATGAAAAGATGAACATACACATCCCAGCATTCGCCTAAGTGAACAGAGAATTCACGGGAAAAAAAAAAAAAAAAAAAAAAAACAAGATCAGGAATTGAAACTGGGGCTTCCCGAAGGCGAGTCTCAAGCGCTATCAACGGAACTTGGTTGTGCAAGTATAGATATGTCTTGCCCTAAAGAACCTTACTCACCTCACAGGAGTCTTTCTGTCCGTTTGCATACCCTGCGCAAAGGAAACTGTTGAGGATGACCTTGGAATGTCCGGCAGTGTTGAACATCTCTTGACATACACTGTTCTCTATCACTGGCACCTGAACCTCTTGTAGAACACTTGGTACACCGCCACCTGCAACAGCACACAATATGAAGACAGAAATCACGAGGGCTACAAAGAAAGTAATAGTAATATATTCATAAGTAAACAATTTATTCAGAACCTGGAGACTTTTACATTCCTTCAATGTAATCTCTGCCACATTTATCACATTTCAGGAAGACATTGAGGATCCATAGCTAAACAGTTTTTGTTGATATTTGAAAAGGAGCACCCTATTGTAACACTGTAATGTGATTTGTTCTGGCTTCTGCGACTCCCTTACTGTCCAACAAAGACCCACATTTACCACGATTGAATCAAATCAGCCTAGTAGGCTTCAAGTACAATATGACTTAAACTTGGTGCAACTTACACTTTATTGCTTCTCTGTCGAAAGTCTGGCACCCCAAGGACCACCGTTCGATATGGCAAATTTTCATTACCACAGGCTTCTCGCATACCTACATGATATTCCCTCACATTCCTAACACATGCCACTTAAATTTTAATCCATGCGCAATGCTCACTTTTAGAATACTTTTAGAATCATCACTCTAGAGTTGATCCTAGTGGTGTAGTGGTAACCATATTTGCCTGCTAAGCCCAAGATCGCCGGTTCAATCCCGGCCGGGATCGATGGATTTTTTCGGGCGTAAATTTTTTAAGTATGGCTTCCTTCGGAAGGGAAGTAACGCCATGGGTCCCGTGTCGTACAGTATGAAAAAGAACCTCAAGCCTGAAAGAAGAGACCTCTGAGCAAAATTTGTCTGCCGTTTCAAGCGCTGAATTGAATGGGACGCTGATGACCTGACATGTTAAAGAGCGTCTATAAATAAACCAAAAAATCATTTTAGGGCGGTCATAGTGACGGTGAGTATGTTGAACAGCTTTAGATATGCTGAGAACAGCATAGCCCTCACGTGTTCATTAACAGCGCGGCGACAGTGTTGCCACTATTTGCTTTCCAGCCCTCAAACCTTTTAATGCTAGTTGCTAACTGTGTACTATATTTAAGTTTACGTATAGTATAATTCATAAACTCATACTAATATATTTGCACGTGCATTTGCCTACATATTTGTAATTTTATGAAAAATAATATTATTTTTAACTTTTGGGAATTTGCAGCAATAATACAACACTTTAATTAGTTTTATTCTTGTTTTTTTTAATAGTATAATGCTCGTTTTTACTGAAGTATCACAGGTGGCAAGCTTTGATGATACTCAAACATAACGTGAAAAGATAAATTGGGAAAGGATTATTTTTCATAAAGGAAGGAAGTATTTCAGGCCTAAGTTTATGGTATCTCCGTGGCATTTGCCATTTATGAGGAATGAGTGAAACCTGGAACAAACTCAGGAAGTAAGGGTCTTGGTAGGAATTATTTTAATTTGTGTACCAGTCTCTCTGACAGTATAAAAGCACAAATTGTGTTATGTATAATGTTCGTAAATTCTTTATATGTTAGAATTTAAGACTATGCAGTTTATTATTTCAATATTTGTTTCTAAAGCATATATACTCTAGTTCTTTCTTGCAACTTTGTTATTCGCCATTCGGTGCAGTTGTCTGCAACTCGCATTTAACATCGATTTTGTACCATTTGGACATATGCATATTTCCTTTCAAAACGACTAATCTGAGCCATGAGACACCTCTTTGTTCTTCTCTCTCACAGACATCTAAATAATATCCCTACCCCCACACCTGTCCTATTTGAGCCTGCAGGTTAAGCGAGATCTTTTCTGCGCATTGTTCCGCAGTAATTTTGTCTCGCAAACGTCTATGAACTACCTTGAGCTATTGTGTGCAATGTTCCGTCCCCTTAACCAGTCAAATTTATTTGAAGCCTTTCCTTATTTTTGGTGCCCAATACATCTCCTATGCCTCCCTTATTGGTTCCCTCAAACACACTGGTCAAAGAAGTGCTTGATCCTCCCGTATTATTTTTAAAATTACTTAATTGTTTTTATTTGTTATTTACATTTTTGTTAAAGATACAAAACTCTTTAAGAACTCCACTATTTGCTATATCACTCCTCGCTGTAGCATCTGTTTCAGAAACTGGGTTGGTAAATGATCTCGTGGAGTTTAAAATGTCAAAGAGGGAAGGTAATTGATTTCAAAGTAAGGTAGATTTGGTACTCCTGTTGGGTTCTTAACGGAAGAATACATTGTAATTATGAGAGATCGTCGTATAATCCCTCAATATTCCTCTACTATATGACAAGCCATGACCTTGATTTATGCATGTCCGAGGCTGACTCGCCGTGTCCGGGCCGGTGTGTCGTGAGCCATCCTATAGTAAAGGACCAAGAATTAAGCCTCGAGGGACTTAATTATTTATTATTCCAACGTATGAGCGTTTCTGTATTCTCTTCTTTATTAATGTCTAGTTGGGCTAATTTCAGTAGCGAATCTTATTACTTACCTAGGAACTGTCATAATTTTCCCTAAGAAAAAAAGTAACTATTTTTAATAAACAAGCGCTAAATTTTTAAAATTGAAGCGGGCTGAGACACAACTACTGTAGTTTTCAATAACAGATGAATTCAACATGCTCTGCAGTCTAGTCGAAGGTTTTTCATCGAGAACCTCGATCCCAGAACTTAGATATCAATAAAAGTAACCATTTCGTTGTCACGAAAGGACTTCATGCATAGTAAACATGTTTTTTTTTTTCCCCAAGAATTGTCTTGGGGCAATTAGCTAAACTATTTATAGGAACAAGAATGACACTTATGTGGGCTCATAAATCGTTTGGTTAACGGGGAGAAGTCAAGCAAAGAGTTATGAACCTCTCCCCTTTACCTGAGTGACACATCGCAATGATGGTGAAGTTGTCATGGGCGATACTTTCTTTTGTGAAACTATGGCCCATTTGCACACGTAGTTACAGCGATATTTCATTAACGGAATCTGTGCAGCAACTAAATATTGACACCTCGAGTCGTAACCCACCATTCCTAATGGCAACTATTGGCTCTTGCGATCCAATTGAGTGATTAAATCCATAACGAGAAGCGATTTGAAAGGATGTCTTTAACAGCTTTGAAGTTTTAAACCAAATACGGCTGTAATAGACCTTTTAGTGTAATTTAACTTACATTGTGTTTTGTTTTTCAAGTTTATTACGCTGAAGTTTGAGGGCTAGTCATTAAAGACATTTTTTTTTTTTCGAAGTAGTCCCCATTGAGTTGTATGCACTTGTCCTAATGTGTCTGTTAGTGTTATAAGACGTACTGAAACAGTTGTTTTACTTCAAAACTGCTTCCACCTTCTTCACGACATCCATTGAACCAAAACGATGGTCTCCAGCTCGTTTTTGAGACGAGGGAATAGAAAACAGTCACCCAGGCCGGGCTGTATGCAGGATGGGTCACACATTCTATGTTTTTTCTAAGGAACAGTGTTGCAAATGTGAGGGAGTGTATTGTCATGGAGAAAACGCCAACTAGACGGTGCAGTTCAGGGCATTTTAGTCGGATATATTCGGGCAGAATGTTCAAAACATTCTTGCAATACTCTTCAGAGACAACTTCATGTTGATTAGTCATTCCACGACAGTTTAAGAACGAAATCACCTATCTGCCGATTGACCAGCGTTGCCGTTCTTTGGTGCCGGAGAACCAGATGCTTTCCAGACGAACTCGCCTGTTTGCTTTCGGGATCGTAATGGTGAAGCCATATCTTATCACATGTAATGATAGAACTCAGGTATGACTTGACATTCTCCGCTACGAGACGCTGGAGCTCCCGAAACACATTCACTCGCATCGTCTTCTGTTCAGGCGTCAGGAGTTCGGCACCCATCTGGGCACAGACGGGTCTCATGTATAAGCGATCGTGCACAATGATGAACGCACTGCATCGGAATTTTGTAACATGTCTGTCACTGTTATTCGTCGATCTTCCAGAACAACAACGACAGCTGTGTTAATCATGGTCTCGTTCGCTGCAGTGGTTGGATCAATCGGAACGCTGTGCTTTGTTGTTAAAACACGATCTTCCTTGAACTCTTTGAACCACCGAAGTGCTGTTGATTGTGGCAGAACATCGTCTCAGCATTTATGCAGACGGAAGCAAAATTTCAGAGCAGCGCACTGTTCTTTATGAACCGACTGCCGACTGGAAAACACCCGTTCTATATCAAGACATATGCGCGTTCCAAAATTTGCTCCATCAGAAATGTGAGACATGTTCTTATAATAAATCGGTCTTTTCATTTCATTTTGGCATTCAATGTCTCGTTCTACTCTATGAATAAGAAACTTTATAACACTGCTTTAACTAAAATATTGCAACTAATAAAGGATACTTAATTTTTACCTGGTTCATGTATATGACATAGAAAGTTAAATATGCAATTAACAGGAAATTTGGAGTTACTAATATTACTGTTTTGCATGGAATGACTTTCAGATGTTGTTTCTCTTTGTGTAATATAACTGATTGAAAACTACATTGCAGACCATGCTATCGATTACAGCGGAAAATATACGTTATCTCTTTGTGGTTTTTCTGTACTAACTACTTCTGCGAGAGTATCTAACGGGCAGTGAATTGAAATTGTTTATAGTCCTCATAAAATGGGCGTGTCCTTTCTTTTTTGTTCTTGTTATAATTTTTCTCGCCACTATGAAGCTTGATTAATTAACTTATCTGAAATCTTGACTTTGATAAATTATTCCCGTCATCCATAATAGCTTGTAGTGCATATCACGCAATGCAGGCTAATCTTATGGGTGCTATCGTTGCGTAAATTTTGTGTTTATGAAGAAAGCTGCTGAAATACGTAAATCCATTTACTAAAAATATATATCGGATCACAAAGAGACTCAATTTAGAGATCTGTTAGTTAGAAACGATACTTGTGCCAGTGTGGGTTGAAATTTATGACTTCAGAATAAAGTTTTAGATCTTTTTTTTAGTAAACTCGTTGTAACATACTGCTATATATCTCAGGGTAAATTCATTTTATTACCACGTTTAATTTATTCCACATAATTTACTTATTTTAATAAATTAATAATTAGATTTCCTCCTTCTCCTCCTTAAGCAAATACTCTTCTCTTTCACTGGCCTATGCCGCATTTAATTACCAAAGAACACACGCATTTAATTCGTTCATAGTGTTACCAGGTGTTCAAGATCTTTAACGCGGAAAGCATGTAAATTTTTCATACCTTTATGAGAGTGCTTAGCAAAGGAAGGGAACAAAGAGTTAGCGTATAAATCTCATTTTGTTGCGATAATGGAATATGGAACAACTTAATGGGATATCTGTAAAAAAGGCCAAATGAATTTTCTCTCGAGAGTGCAGAGAACGGTAGCCAAATTCATGAAAGGAGGCAGAGGACAGGGGTTCGGTCTGGAATGGCAACTAAGGATCATAGGCATGGAAGGATCTATGACTTAAACTTCACATACCCTCATATTATTCAAGAGGAGATCATACGAGTTAAAATTCAAGGAAGGCAACAAAGGGCAGACGCAGGAAATATTTCGTTCTTAAACAGAACCATGGACATATAAAAGTCTTTGTGAGCTGTCCTCTAAAAGTTAAAAAATGAGAGAAACTTAGACGAGTGCCATAGTTCATAGATTAGTTATTGCAGTTATATACAGAGTGTAACAAAAATCATTTCAGATCTTTAGGGAAACATTCCTCACAGATACAGGATAAAATATAGAGTATGAAATGGGTCCGGCTTTGTTTTTTTTTTTTTTTTTTTTTTTCCTTGTTAGATTCATTTTTATTCCTATACCACATAGCAAAATATTTAAAAAGAAATGTTTTGTGAGAAACAGAAAATCATATGAAATACTCAAAATGTCCTCCGTTAACACGGATACACGCAAGGACTCCCTGATGCGCTGGTGTATTCCTGGAGTATCTCGTATTGTCTGGAAGCCTTGCAGAATACAAGCATGAAGACTCTCTGCACCTTCGACTAATCCATAGATCATATGAACATCTGCCAATTCCGTATTTGAATACTTCATTTTACTGTACCTAGAACGATGTCCGTAAACACACACACAACTAACACTACGTGCTCGGTACTACGTCATGCAATGAAGTGAGTAGCATAATAAACAGATTACATGGTATAGAACGACTGCAACAATGGTGAACCTAGGAACTAAGAGTAGTTACAACACTCCCGCCCCATTTGATTAGAGGTAAAAGCGAATGCTTATCTACTGTACGTATAAAGCAACTTTTCTGCAGTTATTGCCACAGGACAGCTATCCTGGCTTGCATATCACAGTTGTATACAAAGGGCTCTAACAAGCATTTCCTAACCCATGATCATATAACACATTTGCACTCTCTAAATGCAAGGAAGTTTCTCCAAAGTTGTGACATACCATTTTGTTACACTCTGTATATCATTAGATAGATTGACACGTTTATAATTAGCTTGTAATATATTTAATTACGTTGATAACCATTAAATTATATTGGAATGTATTTCTTAAGATTGACATTAATTTAATTATGTTGAAATGTATTAAAATAAGTTATACATGTATTTTCACATTAAAGAAAGAAAGTATACCCACCATTTGCAGTATAAGTTAACTTACATGTATTTAATTAGTTTTATATGCACGTAATTAAGAAATTAACATGATCCTAGGTTTCCATACATTTAATTTCAGGTTTTCGTTAATTTTATTCAATTAGATACTTGCAGTATAAATTGAAAAAAGTATATATTACAAATATTATCATTTCATAATTTCTATTGCAAGACTACTTTGAGGGTGTTTGCAGGAGCATTTCATGTTGTTGAGTAAGTCCACAGTCAAAGACGAAGTAACAAAATCTTTCCTGCCTTGGCCATCTTTGGTGACGGAGAACCACCAGACTGAGCTTGCGCAATCGCATGATGTATGCATTTGTATATTAAAGAAAGAAACGTTAATTCTGAAGTATGCCGGCCATATTGCAGTGCATTAGACTGGGCTTAAGAGTAACAACAGTTAAATTTGATCAAAATTATCTAAAAATTAATTTTTGTTTTGTTTTAAAGTTCAAAATACATGAAAACTTCTAATGTTACACATGACAGGATTTTAAATAATGAGAACTGTCGTAAAACACGCTTAGTAATAATGAAAATTATTTTTAATTTAATTCTACTTACTTTTTTATAAATCCATATTCCCTTTAATGCGGTTTGTATATATTTTCTTTGCATTTTCAACCTTTACTCAGATAATGTGAATAAATGAATTGTCATGATTTTCAGAAAACTCTAATCACTCAAAATATATGATAATTTATCTAACAAAGCATGTGAAAAATGTTCTGTTACAAAGTTAAGACACTTTTCTGAGACAACCAGCATGAAAAAATCTATACGACAAATTGTTTTTTCATTTTATTAATATGCTCGTACTTTTATTTGGTCATAGTTATACATTCTGACTGTAAAACATCCAGTATGTTAGCCTGTACTAGTAACAGTAAATAAAATTATTATTTTCCAAAACTTTTAGAGATATCAAAATGAAATTTTCACTGGTCTAAAATAATAGCTTATGATAAAAATTTGCAAAACATTGCTGAAAAATTGTAAGATGTAGAAATTTCACGTGTAGGTCACCTTAAATAAGAGAGTGAAAGTCTGACGGTGTACTTGATATTTTCGTGAAATAGTACATAATTTAATTATAATTTCATTAATCTATTTAAACATTTTTAGACAATTAGAGGGTATGTATGCATGCTCAGAAGTAATTCCTCATGATATTTTGGTTTACTGTGAATATAATTCGAGTGTTAGCTGCAGTACATTATGTTCATAATTTCCCGCTTCACTGGCGAAAAGTTCGTACTTCTGCCACTAGAGAGCTCTGAATTACAGTCTGAAACATAGCGGCGTGTACCAGCACTATGTGCGTCTGAAACAGCGTGCTGTGTTAAGAATTGCAACAGAAAATGCGTCTCCGATGGGAGACTGAAGGAAGTTTATGGCGAGCAGTACTGTGTGACGTTGGTGGCTTGGTTCATGCTTGTAATGACCTGGTGCAGCTCTCAGTTTGTGTGACAAAGGATGCAGTGGAAGACCGCTCACTGGTGGCGCTCATCGTGTCGACGAACTCATTAGAGCGGCTAGTCGCATAACGCAGGGATTGTTGTCAACCAAGTGTGACTTATCAAGGCGGCGTGTGCAGCCGATAATTAATTACAGAAATGACATTCCGGCAACTTTGCTGCACACGATGTTTGCTCGAAAGCTTCTTCCTGACGTGAAACAGAAGAGATTGGACAATTGCTTTTGAGCTACGAACGGAAAGACGATGCGTTCTTAAATAACACTGTCGCAAGTGACGAAATCTTGGTACAGCACTTCGATCCCGAAAACAAGAGATCATCCATAGAGTTCTACCACAAACTATCACTTGCACCCAAAAAGTTCAAGGTTGTGACATCAGCAGGCAAACTCATGCGTACAGTCTTTTGGGATATTCAAGGAATGGTACATTTGGAACCCACAGCATGATAACGCTCGTCCGTACAGCAGTATAATGACGACAAAACAGACTCAGTATCTTGATTTCGCTGTTGTTGATCTTCCTCCATAACCTGGTGCCTAGTGCCATCAAAATTTAATGAACATCTGATAGGACATCACTTTGATCTTGGTGATGCTGTGCAGACAGAAGTGAGGCTGTGGTTCTGTTGTCCTATTTTTGTTTTTATTTATGTATTTACGGACGCTCTTTAACATCTCAGGTCATCAGCGTCTCATTCAATTCTGGGCGTGAAACGGCCGACAAATTTTGCTCAGAGGCCTCTTTTATCAAGCTTGAGGTTCTTTTTCGTGCCGTAAATGTACGACACGGGACCCACGGCTTTACTTCCCTTCCGAAGGAAGCCATCCTTAGGATTTTTACGCCCGAAAAAATCCGACTTCATCGTCCTAGTGACAGTGTTAAGAAACTGGTCAACCTTTGGTTGATGTGTAATCATGTAAAATCTACTATGTAGGTATGAACAGTAAGGTTGTAGCAAGTTACCAAGTTTTGTTTTACTCAAATAAAAATTACTAGACATCACTTTCCATCAGACTTTGACTTTTATCCAATGGAATGTAGAGAGTAGCTCACGTTTTAAGAATTTTGTTCAAGGCAAACTGTTTATAATCGCAAGCCAGAGACCAGCATTTGTACTCACCGTATTTGAGACGTCCCCAGCCGGTGACAGTGCCCATGCGCCCCGTGAAGTCCTGACCATCTTTGGGCATGCAGATGGGCACGATATGCTCGTCAAAGGGAACAGGAGTCTCCAGTTCGAGAAGTGCCAAGTCATTGGCGAAGGTGGCAGCGTCGTACTGGCGGTGCACGATGACGCGACGAACGTTGCGAGTGACGCTCCTTCTGGACTCGAGTTCGCCGCTAAGATCGTACTCCCCAAGCACGGCCACCAGATTGGCGAGGAAGCCGGGCTGGCAGTGAGCCGCCGTGATGACGAACCTCGACGTGATCAACACCCCGCCGCACTTGTTTTTGGTGAAGAGGCCAAGCCACGTAGACTCTCTCACCAGCACTTGCCATGGCCAGGCTCCGAAAGTGGCACCCTTGCCTCCCACGATCCGTCCCGTCTTCTTGGTCATCAGCGGCCTCACCCCGCACTCTGCGACATGTAGAGGAAAGGTACAGATACACGGAATACCAACCCAAACGCGAAAGGAAAATTAAATTGGATCAATCCTAAAAATTTTCAGTAGTGAAGAATTCAAAGTGTCAAATATTTGTCTTAACAAACATAGCATATTTATTGCGTCATTTACATTGTCACCTACATATACTGTCTTACTTGTATAGAAATGCTGGTAAGGAAGAGGTCTTCTTGGTATGTGCTTGAAAACCACAGTCAGGTCTGTGACCCTGGTGACTTAACTAATAATATTTTGAAATTTTAGATAAATGCTGAAACATTTTTTAGAAATAAATATAAATGTCACGATTTTTTTTTATCTTCTGCAGAAGGACAGGGCAGTCTAATTTGTAAGTCAACAATGAACTAAATTTCTTGAAAAATTGAGGGAACTCCATTCTTGAGTTGTCACTGGTCATTTTGCATTAGTCGAACTGTTGGTAGTATCACTAAAACTTTAGTACAATATGAAATTTTATTTTATTTAAAAAATTACTGTTGGGAGCTTTTCGTTAAGTTATGTAAAATAATATACGTGTGGATTCCTGAACACATTGGTATTCCATGCGTACCTCTTCCTCTACAGTCTTCGCAGCATTGTTCAGAAGAAAAGCTTAACACCTGCACTAATGGGATTTAAAAATGCTTTGCAACCCTTAGTGCTATTTGCATTACAAGTTGTGCCGTTTTGTTTAATTTGCCTTTGAGTACTATATGATACATTTCGAAAAATGGGAGACTATACAGAAATGTAAACTGTGAATGAGGTTTCATAAGCTTCCCTTATGAGCAATGCTTTTATAATATTTAAAAACAACCAAGGGGGGCATTCAAAAGTTTTTGCAAGTATGTTATTGGAAGTATCCAAAGCAGATAAACTTTTTTGTATATTATTTATACGCATAGTGTATGAATGACGTTATTACAAACTTTCAGGAAAATAGAGGTGTTCAATGTGAGCAAATTTCATGTCCGGAAACAACTGCGTTCAGGAGATAGACACTTTGTTATGCATGCACTATTGCAGAATAACTTTAGTAGACTTTCATAAATGAACTTGGAAATCCGTTAGCACAGCAACTGCGACTAATGGAAACAGGGAGTCTACTCTGAAGACACTGGTGCAACAAAACATCTCTGGATAGTGGCTTCTTCAAACACATCAATGTGCCAAGGGTCATCATGCCCAAGGGTCGACTGTCCACATTTCATGGATCAATGGCCCAGCAATTGAGCCGGGTTGAATATGGTTCTAGAGTCGATTTTTGTCTGTAGTTTTTGCATAGCTGTAACGAAGAACTCCATACTTCATGCACTTTATTATTTTCGAAATCATGTTTCACTAGGAATTATACATTATACGTTTATCACTAGGGGGCTGGAATATCACATGCTTGATCAGATCATATTTACAGCCAAATCGTTTAAGTGCCAATATTTAGATCTCATTGTTATGCCCAGCTGCTAAATTTATTATTGATTTATTTAGGGACGCTCTTTAACATCTCAGCTCATCAGCGTCCCATTCAGTTCAGGATGTGAAACGGCCGACAAATTTTGCTCAGAGACCTCTTCTTTCAGGCTTGAGATTCTTATGCATGCTGTAAATCTGCAACACCGGACCCTTGACCTACTTCCCTTAGGAAGTCATACTAAGGATTTTAGGCCCTAAAATATCCATCAACACTGACCGGGATTGAATTCGCGATCGTGGGTTCCGCCGAGGTGAATAAGAATTTGAACTTCAGTGTATTGTCTTTCCCGTTTGTTATCCCCAATGGATATCTTCTTATGAGGGCATTTCGAAGAATTCATTTATGACACAAAAATAGCAACGAAAGAGGACCTTATAGCAATAGTTAATTTCCTGTTATACGTCAGAAACAAGGTCGGATTCTTCGAACAAGTGCAGTTGATGGTACGGTATTGTAGCGCCTGTGTTATTGTGATAGAGTGCGATTTCAGATCAATGAAATAAAACTTATAATGATATAACCAACGTTTTGCATTGCTATTATTAAGTAGACCGATTAGCACACACACAACAAAGTGCCTATCACCGGAATGGGGCGTTTCTGGACATATCTTTCTATATTAACATTAATTATTGATCATCTTTATCATCCGTGAAAGTCCGTAACAGAATCACAGATATAACCTGTATATGCAAGTCTGGTATGTTTATATCATTTTTTTTTTTGAAACATGGAAATCAAACGTGTTCTCTTGACACACTTTCAAAGTGGATTCCATCATCTCAGAAGAGCGGGATGTCTTTCGGTTGCTGTTAACTAAAACTCTAGCTAGAGAATCTAAGGAATTTGGTGGAAGCTGTTGAATTCAGGAGTAGATATCGTGTTGGTAGTTGTGAAATCATGCATCACCAATACTCAAACTCAGAAGATTTGTGCAAAGTAGGTTTCTATGAAGACAAAATCAGGGGAAAAGAATGCACAGTAAATTATGTAGCATGTATGTATGTATGTATGTATGTATGTATGTATGTATGTATGTATGTATGTATGTATGTATGTATGTATGTATGTATGTATGTATGTATGTATGTATGTATGTATGTAGGTAGGTAGGTAGGTAGGTAGGTAGGTAGGTAGGTAGGTAGGTAGGTAGGTAGGTAGGTAGGTAGGTATGCATGTATGTATGTATGTATGTATGTATGTATGTATGTATGTATGTATGTATGTAGGTAGGTAGGTAGGTAGGTAGGTAGGTAGGTAGGTAGGTAGGTAGGTATGTAGGTAGGTAGGTAGGTAGGTAGGTAGGTAGGTAGGTAGATAGGTATGCATGTATGTATGTATGTATGTATGTATGTATGTATGTATGCATGCATGCATGCGTGTATGTATGTATGTATGTATGTATGTATGTATGTATGTATGTATGTAGGTAGGTAGGTAGGTAGGTAGGTAGGTAGGTATGTAGGTAGGTAGGTAGGTAGGTAGGTATGCATGTATGTATGTATGTATGTATGTATGTATGTATGTATGTATGTATGTATGTATGTATGTATGTAGGTAGGTAGGTAGGTAGGTAGGTAGGTATGTAGGTAGGTAGGTAGGTAGGTATGTAGGTAGGTAGGTAGGTAGGTAGGTAGGTAGATAGGTATGCATGCATGTATGTATGTATGTATGTATGTACGTATGTATGTACGTATGTATGTACGTATGTATGTATGTACGTAGGTAGGTATGTATGTATGTACGTACGTATGTGTATATGTATGTATGTACGTACGTAGGTATGTATGTATGTACGTACGTACGTACGTATGTGTGTATGTATGTATGTATGTATGTATGTGTGCATGTATGTGTGTATGTATGCATGTATGTACTATGTGTGTATGTATGTACGTACGTACTTACGTATGTACGAGTCCTGCTTTATTATTCTCAGCAATCAAATGACAAGCTGAAGAAACTGGGGGATGCAATGGTACGAATGCTCTGCAGTAATTAATGGAGAACTTATGAAATTAATTATTCCCCTATGCCTAATAATACATCTTTTAAGCACTTGCAACAAAGTTTAAATGCCTTTTGCAATTTTCGGCTGTTCGTAATGCCACATGAACTTCTCAAGGAAGGATTGCAAACGAGGCACTGTTTGTTTTGCAAATGAATTTGCAGGTAGGCACATTTTAAGGATTCTGGGATCCCTTATTTTATTTTCTTTTTTATCAGAATATGAGCATAAATATGGTTTTTTGAAACCAATTTATTTTTAGAACATTTACATATATACAGAATGGAAAAGAAAACTATTATATTTTTTTGATTGTTGAGCGGTCTGCACACAACTGCTATGAAAAGGATTACCTCTTTGCCCATTTTTCTTGGAAAATGCAATAACTTAAAGATTGAGTTGAATATTTTATACACATTCTGATATTTTACATAAAGAAAATAGAATGTAATAAAATATACATGTGTTTAAGCAAAACTGCCGTATATTTTCACAGCTGATACATCTAGTCAAAACGAACAAACCCCTCCCCAAGTACATTTTAAGAAAAAAAAGAACAGCAGACTCCGGAATAGTTAATTTGGCTTAAGTTCTGCTCAGTTCTGCGCTCGATTCACACTGGTACGTCTCTGCGCACGCATTTTATAGTCTTTAGCCTCATTGTCATCATCAGTTAGCCGTACGTTGATAATCGAAGGGTCAAAAGCAGGGTCTAGCAATAATAACTACCGAAGTTCTAATCCAACTCATACATGAATTGTTTTATTTGTTATTTTATGAAAAATAAAAGTAATATTTAGCAAACGCGTATTATAAGGGCCACTATGAAAGTTTTGAGACACGTCAAATTGGGATTCACTCTGACTGTTGTACTCTGCACCTCAGTCTATACACTCTCTCATTTATCAAAGCACCCCTATCACTCATTTTCCTCAAGAGTGAGAAGTGCATTTTGTATGCAGTCACAGCCTCATCAATCGTTTTCCTCGCATGCTATTTGTACCACTTGGAAGAGTAAACGATTACATGGAGCCAGGTCAGGACTGTAGGGAGGATGAGTCATGAGTCTGGCCTTGTAGACTCCAGGAACTGGTTGTTGATGTTGGCCGTGTGAGCTGAGACGCTGTCATGGTGAAGCAGGATCCTGCTCAGTCCTGACCGTGGACGGCTTGTCGTAAACTTTTCGCAGGCAGACTGTGGTGCATACTGAGCCTTTGCTCTTCTAAAGCAATTACAATCTCTTCCCAACACTTCGGTTCATCTTCACTTTCGTTGGTGGATCGTCGTATGGAAAGATCCAAACTGCTGCCGACGATCTTCGGGTCAAATTGGTACACACGTGATGGTATCAGAAACACGCCTTGAGTTCCCTCAATCGAATCTCTGAAGCATTTCTTTATACCTTTCGACGAGGGTGCGCTTTTCTGCTTTTGTAAAATTGTGAGGCATCAAACGGGAGGAAATCTTCCTGACACCAAGATGTTAGTGCAGAATTTTTGATATTTTGCAAAGACTCCTTCTCGCCAAGAAGGCTGCAGAAACCTTCCGTACGAACACGTGTCTGGCATTGCTTCAACGTGTGACACGCTACATTATCAACTCTGAGAACAAAAACGTCTTTGCATGTATTAAGCAGAGCAGATTATTTCGTGGTATTTTCTCCGGAGAAAGAATGTATTCAAAGAAAAGTTACCACAATCTCAACGCATTTAAAATGACTGAACGATCGCGTGATAATTTGTTAATAAAATAAAGCTGTTTTTCCAGCGAAACGATTTCCGAAGTGGTGTGTATATGTAAATACCAAGACACGTTTATACAACTTATCTATATTAAGCTGTTCATTAATATTTACAACAGCTTGTTAGGGTTCCTATAACGAGGAAGGGGAAACCGAGAAACACTTCGCGTGTTTTTAATTATTTCGTCACTCGAGAAGGTCAGTTCTTGGTACAGGCTTAGCCAAATCTCATGAATAATGATTACGGAAGACAAATAAGGGATTGTAATACCGTAATATACTTTAAACTCTTACGTAACGAGCAGTACTGGCTACTCCTCCAGGAATCAGTACGTACAATGAGGTCAGAAAGTAATGCCTGCTATATTTTATTCTTTAATTGGTAACACTGTATACCACAAATTTTTCTGAATGAAAACGGTTCATTTTTTCTGATTCCTTACGAAATAGAATCTCTCAAACCAGACTTAGTTTTGTTTCATCAGGCTACAGTTTTTCAGAAATCGTCATTAGGTCGAAAATACCAAATGTTATTATTTGTTCGTTAAGCACATAACATAAAATAAATATTATGAAGGCTTTAAATAAGGTAATAAATGGTTCACTTTGTGAGTGAAACAGTAGGGCTAACAGAGCATTGAACCAGAAAAAATTGGCCGCAAAGTAGCAATTTAGTTCCTGAAGAAAAAAAAAATGTGAAGTATGAACCATTGATTTCACCTTCTAATGTCCTTCTTCCTCTACTCCACATTAAATTAGGCCTGATGAAGCAATTTGTTACTCCTCTGATTGTTTCAACTTTCTGTTACAAAGTTCCTACAGAAAACTGAAGCTAAGATAACAGCAGGTATTTTCGATGACCCCCAGATTCGTGAGATTTTGCAGAATGAGACCATTCCTCAGTCGATGTCCAAGTTAGAGAAATCAGCAGAGTTGGCATACAAAAAAGTGACAGAAGACTTTCTTGACAACAAGAAATCTGAGAACTATAAAGAACTTATGGAAGAAATGTTGTAACATTTTAGAAATCTGGGGTGTAGAATGAGTGTTAAAGTGCATTTTCTCAACAGACATATTGATTACTTCCCTGCGAATCTTGGTGTAATGAGTGAAGAACAAGGTGAGCGGTTTCATAAAGACACGGGATGTGTCAATGATGGCCGATTACTTCTGGTGTTTGAAAAGGGACACTTGTGCAGAAAAAACGAACTTTTGTTCTCCCTAATCGTGAAAACAGTTTTGAAATTTATACTTATCGACACATAGCTCTCTTTTTGCAATATGTTCATTAATATTTAAGCTAAAATGAAATCTACAGAAATAGAATTGTCTTAGCTATACGTCTTAACACGTAATAACATTTCATAAAAGTATGAATAAATTATTACATTGAATGTAACTTTGTTTAAAAACCTAGTCCAATAGATTAGAACGGAAAGCATATTTAAATTCAGGGCATTCATATTATATATATGCAGGGGGGGGGGGGAAGCAAGAAAATCTTTCTTTGTAGACCAGTGTAATGTGAGAGATTTGAATTTGGCGCCATTGCCTAAATGCAAAAAGCAGGTTCTTAAGTCTACAGGTGATAGCACTATTCCTTTTTAGAAAATGGCTGATATTGATGTGGATATAAAATTGCGAACTGTGATAAAATTGCTCAATAGGAAGGTAAAACGCCATTTTGCATTGAGGAAGGTTTATGGGAATCAACAGTAGATATACACCTGTGGTGCCTCAGTAGTAACAGCGGGCGTTCAACACTATTACAAAAACAGTAGATATCAGCAATTTAGATCCTGTACGTAAGCTGAAGGGCAAACATCATAGGCTGGTGAAAAGCAGAGCGGTCGCCTGGCCACTGCGGTGACTTCATGCAACACTAATAATGTAACACTAACAAATTGTGTCTCAAACTCATGCACATAACGGTGTTTTTTTTTTTATCTCTCTGTTAAAAGTTGAACAAAAGCCGGTGAAAAAGACAGAGATTATATTAAAAATTGTAAAATTAATAATGAAAGTTGTGGCTACCCCTGCTTTCTTTTCTTATAATGTATAAAGGAAGATAAATTTTGAAGCATTGCTTTCTGCCTAATGAGATAATGTGAGTTTAAATATGACAAGAATTATAGGTCTCTAACTGAATAAACTGCAATAGTAATAATAAAAATCGTATGCCACTACAGCTTACTTAGGGCTTGCGACATCCGATATACAGTAGATTATATCGGCAACCTACTAACTCTCTATGACGTAGCTCCCCAGTTGTCCTCACGAGACTGGGTGGGCCCCGTTCCAGACCTCCCTAACTTAAAAACTTTCCAAGCGGTACAATGAATCGATTCCTGGACTTCCCGACTGGTATTTAGCAGCGCTAACCACTAGATCAAGGATGCGGTCGCAATATGGCAATATGAAAATTTGTATTACCACAGCTGTCTATTCATTTTCTACGTGGTGTTAGAATGGACAGCTGAGTTACTGCTAGATAAATTATCTACTAGACCAGAAGTAGGACCGGATGGTTTCGAGCGTGTAAAAATTACCTCGAAAAGTTGGATGGTGTATTATCATTACACTGGTTTAGTTTAACAACAAACTACAGCATTAGTTTGGTAAATTTATTTGTGAGCTTTGCTTAACTTAACGCGACCAAAAGTTAAACAGGAAATATCTACAGTATTTGCATTATCCAGATTTGTCAGCTTCCGTAGGCCTTACATGGCTCTCTACGACCTCTGACATTTTGGGTATTAAGAGGTTGCAGGTTGTGGCAGACCTTTTTAAAAGTACTGAACGGTTTAATGTCTTTTGGACAATTATAAAATATTCTTTAAATCTATCTGTGCGTTATATTTTGAAGTGTACACTTAAATAATAAAATAAATAAATAAATAAATAAATGCTCTCTTAACCATACGGAATAACATGCTTATTAATATTTTACTTCACTGTTATTTCTGCAAGTGCATTTGAAGTAATCTTAATACTTAAATCCTGCCTAAAGTTTATTAAAAGATTTTGCAATTTCTTTCAACTGGCTTGTTAGTTTCTAGTATGTCTTTTCTCAAAAACTAAATGGCGTTTTAAGTTTTTAATTGCGAAAATCTTTGCTAAAGTTGTAGAATAATTTCATTTTGGATGTAAACAAATTTCTTTTAGGGAAGTCAAATTGGTGAATTGCATAATTTTCCTTTTTCATTTTCAGTTTTTTATATACTCTGAATATTTGAATTTTATCGCTTATTTTGGTGTGCGTTTTAAAGCGGTAAGATATTTACAATTATTTATAAAACTATTTTGAAAAGTTAGTAGCATAGTATTTTTACACTGTTCTAAATCATTCTCTCAGTTAAATATTTTGTAAATATTTTCTTTAGAAAAGAAATATTTTCCTAATTGTTCGATAAATAAATAAAATAAGGAAAAGAGATAAAAGATTTTCGCCTTAGAATTTTGAAGTCCTATTTATTCAACAAATGTGAGTTTTATTTTGAAAATGTGTTTAATGGCAATTTCTTAGAAAGTGTAAGATTTCATACAAATGTCCCATTTTATTAGAAACTTGAAAGCATAAATTTTTGAAAATTTAACCAACTGTTTTTAACAGAGGAACATCTAAGTTGGTTAAAGTTTCTGGATGTAGTATGCATAGTTTTATTTAAAAATATAATCTAAACTTTAAATTAAAAAATAAATTAAATAATACTTTTTATTATTAAATTTAACTTCTTTCATTGATCGTATGATCGTATGAAAAGGTAATACACTTTTTCATAAGTGTTTATTTTCTGAATTAAACATCAATAGTATATTTTTTTAATATTTGCTCTAGATTTTTTTTCTAATTGTTCGGTAAATAAATAAAACGAGGAAAAGAGAGAAATATCAGAATGGAGAGTTTTGAGGTTGTATTTGTTCCAAAAATGGGAGCTTCTTTTTGTTTTAAAAAAAAAGTTGTTTTAATTGCAATTTTGATAAAAACCACGATTCTATACAAATATCCCATTATATCAGAAACGTGTAAGTATAAATTTTTGAAATTTTAACCCACTGTTTTTAACAGAGTAACAACTGATTTAATTAGCATTTTTGTAAATAGTATGCATAGCAGTCTAAATTTTTAAAGTAAAAATATATCGTAATCAAATAATGGTAACCTCCTACTATTAAATACAACCTACTTTTTTCAACGATCGTATGAAAAAGTGTTCATAAGTACGCCGTGAAAAAAAAATAAATAAGAAGGAAAGAAAGAAAGAGAGAGAGAGAGAGAGAGAGAGAGAGAAAGAAAGATAGAAAGAAAGAAAGAATGAAAGAAAGAAAGAAAGAAAGAAAGAAAGAAAGTAAGAAAGAAAGAAAGAAAGAAAGAAAGAAAGAAAGAAAGAAAGAAAGAAAGAAAGAAAGAAAGAAAGAAATTCATATCACCGCGTTTAATAGTTTATGAGATAAAGCGGTAAAGAAATTACTAAATTTTACATTTGCGAAGAAATATTTTGACTCCCCTTAATTTCTACTACGCCAGTTATTGCATGAGGGAAAGTGGGTATGAATGTTGACAGCTTTAAATGCAGTATATTAATATGTTTTAAAGTGGAAACACTGCTAACAGTTTTAATTTTACTATTACCTTTATAATACCAACCAAACTATGTACTGCTGTTCTAAAGACAGCTAGAAGATATTTATTCCAGAAGTGCCATAGATCAAGTGGTTAGATATTTATACTGGGAGGTCTTTCCCTTCTGCCTTTTTTCCAGCAAGTCTACGTGTATCACAGAAATATTTGAGAACACTACTAGCATCCTAACAAAGGCAAGAATATATCTCTACACCTAGACAAAAGTAAAGTTAGTGCACTAGTACGGCGTTCCATGTCTATGTATTTTTGTATTTCAGGAAACTTCTCATCTGAAGATACTGTTTCCTGATCTCTCACCGTTCTTATAGTTGATGGGTTTTGCTGTTGATGTTGTGGTGACCGGCTGCTCCGTTGTGAATTCTATAGCATCACCCAAAGTAAAAGACTCTTCCGTGCTGAAGACGGATTCACCCTTGGTCACGGAAGTCTTCGACGGCGTCGTCTTTGTAGCCTCTTGCGTTATTAACTGCTGGGAGGTGGTGGTTGTGCTCCTCTTAGTTACGGGACGGCGCGTCGTGCTGGGTCGTCGTGACGGAGTAGGTCTGGATGTAACCTTCACTGTGGTGCTCTGTACCGGTCTTGAGGTTGGCCGGGATGTTTGTCCAGGACGAGAGGTCTGTGTCGGCCTGGTTCCCTGAGGTCTTGGTGGCTTCGAACTTTGAGAAGGTTTCGTTGTTTGCACAGGTCTAGCAGTTTGTGACGGCCTGCTTGACTGCGGTTTTGATGTTTGTGTAGGTCTGTTGGTCAAAGGTCTCAGTGTGGGTCTGGAAGGTCTTGAGGGCTTTGATGTTGAGAGGGGTTTGGACGTTTGGGTAGGCCTCGCTGTTGATTGTGATGCGGGCCTATTTGTTGGTCTTCGCACAGGTGTGGTATTTACAGTCGGTCTACGTGTGGTCGAGGGGCGCTTTGAGGTTGATGGGATGGGTCTCCGTGTTGTGATTGTGGGTTCAGGAAATATGGAAGCGTTTGGCCGCCTGTATACAATATCTTCCAAATCCTGAAAGTTGCCTTCAAGTGACTGGACGATTTTGTTGACAAACAAATGGAGTTTACTGTTAAGTTTCTCATCCTCCATGAAGGCAGGTGTAGGAATCTCTGCTTCTTGTGCTGCAATAGTTTCAGCGTAGATATCTTCTGGGTTTGGAGGTAAAGGTGGGCGTTCATGCTGAGAGCTCATGTTAAATTGTGGGTTTCTCACAGGCGGGAAATTTACATCAAGCACAGTTGCAACTTCTGGATACTCCATTGTAGTCGTTGGAATACTCACCCAAGGCTGCTTAGTTATGATTGTTGTGCCTGAACTGGTTGGCCTGGTGAACATGCTTGAAGTTGTCTGTTCCCAAGGCAGTTTCGTTCCAATTGTTGAGGGTTTTATTATTGTCGTGCTGGGTTTCTTGGTCACTATTGGTGTGTAGACAGTTGATTGCTGCGTGTACTGAGAGGTGGGACGTTTGGTGATGTAAAAGGCACCCTGGCTGCTAGTGATAATAGGTCGCTTGGTAGCTGTTGTGGTCTCCATAGTTGTTTCGGAGGAGGTGGCCAGAGGACCAAGTACAATAACTGTGGGAGCAGGTCTCGAGGCTTGCTGAGTGGTCATTACGTCATAGCTGGGCCCTATCACGTGGTGAGAAGTTGTGCTGGATGACGAGAAAGGGGGTGGGTTTCTAGAAGCAATTGATGTATACATAGTAGTGGACATTGGATGTGTGTGGCTATTTGGACTTTCGGATGAAGGGTTGCCATTGACCGACACCCAGGTCGAGAGACCTGCCGTAGTAGATGTTCCCATTGAAGGACTGTGATGCAGGATCATAGGTTCAGGCTCAGGACCAGGATCTACCAAACCGCCGTTTGTGTCATTTAGAATGGAAATTATATGGCTGATAGATTCTTGATTAAGAACATTATCTGGGCGTTTTGTCTCAGACGAGGATGGTGCAGTTATAATAGGTACCTTCACGAGGCCCTCATCATCTTCCTCTGTTGTTAATGATGAAGTGGAAGAGGGGCGTGGGCGGAAGGCGATGGGAGTGGTCGGCCATCGTGTAGAGTAGTAGCTGGAAGTAGGCACTCGGTGACTGGAGGTCGCTGGTCTGATAGACGACTTTGGGGTTGATGCCGGAGCATTGGCAACGGGATTCTGTTGAGACCCCACATAGCTGAAAGTGCTCAGCTCCGGAGGACGCATGGTGCTGTTCAGAGGGTACTGGATGAGGACAGTGTCGGCGTCCGGGTGTGAGGACACGTGAAGTCCCGGATCGTGGAGAAGGTGAGTTACCAAAGCTTGGTTTATCATGGGGGGTCGAGGGGCAGCTGGTACTGGATGCTCGTCCGAGTGTAGGGCGTTGTCCGTCACGGAAAATATGAGCTCCGGAGTAACAACGGGATCGTCGATGTCCTGGCCAGGTGGCAAGCGGCAGCAGGCGCCGAAGAGGAAACCGTCCATGCAGGCACCTACCACGTCCCCGTTGCGTGCAGTACACTCGTAGTTAAACATGCAGATCATGCGGCGATCGTCGCCTTGTTCCCTTGCTGACTCATGTTCGCTGTTGGGGGTACAGCGCTTTGGCACAATCCTGTACCCGCCAAACAACTTGCGGTCATCTGAAACAAAGAGGTTCCGCATTATTACCGTGGTGCACAAGCTTCCGCGCTTTCAGTTGCTTGTCATGTTTTAAACTACAAATCGCATCATGTTTATTCATATTTTCCCAAATTATTTTTAAAACTTATTTTAAGTTATACTGTTTTAGGGGTTTTCAAAGTTTTATTGTACATTCTGTAGTATGAATGAATTTATTGCTTCCAATTTCCAATTTACATGCAGATAACATTTTAACATACAAATAGAACCAATTTCATGCAGTTTTCACACAAACAGTAAACATGTTAAAATCAAAGTAAACAATTAACATTTTCATCTTCTCAATACATGTAATATATATATATATATATATATATATATATATATATTTTCACTCCTAAATAATGCTATCATCAACATTGTTGTTTCCATTAGTCTGGCCCACCTTCCATAACTATTTTTTGTCTCAGCTTCCCGATGTATTTCCCCAGTTTTTTATATACTTTCATCTGATTTTAGATTTAAAATTCTTATTCCTCATATTTCATTTGGTAATAGGAACTGTTTCCTCCAAAACTTGATATGCTAAAATTCTAAAATACAATGTCAAGTCCTGTCCGGTTCCTTACACGTAAGATATTTGCTCTTTTTTGTATCCATTTCTCATTCCTTTTAAACATATTACCCCTGTGCTAAACCATGCAGGTCCTTTCTTCCCTGCCTTATCGCAGGTTTAAACATATTTTTCTCTTCCCCAATTATTTTTAATGTGATATGTAACTTCAGAGATTTTTCGACATTAAGACTAGCCCATGTTTCCTGTTTTTCAGTATCCTCAATCCTTGCTTTCATCCTTTCCAAAATCCTTTTTACCATTCTTTCCCTTTCATACCACATTGATCCAATCTACACTTCTTGTAGGATGTTCTGGATTTATAATCAATTTTCTCTCCCCTTCATTTTACCTTGTGCTATCACACACTGTTTGATGATGTTCCCCTCTTCTTTTCTTCCTATTCTAGGCCAATATTGCAGTAACCTTGCTTTTATAACCGAATCTTCCTAGTTCTATTAGAATAACTTCGTTAGGTAAGATCTAGGAAGACATGAGACAGTTGTGTAAAATAGTCTATTTATCGCGTTTATCTCTTTCCTACCTCCATCTAGCCCCCAAATTTCTATTCCATACACCATTCTGCTCTCTACTATTGAACCATATACTCTCTCTAACTGGCGTATTTGGTATTTTATCTACACAAGTTCTGATTACCATTTTTTCTTGTGCAAATACTTTTATTTTTTGATCGTCCCATTTTCCATTACTAAACAGCTTAAACGGCAAGTAATCAAATTTCCTGACAACTTCAATTTCTGTATTTTCCCACCACCATTTCTTCTTTTTTAAGTTTGAAACCTTTTTTCATCACCATAATCTTAGATTTAGTTTTATTTATCTTAAGACCCAGTTTTATATAGCTTCTAGTGATCGTTATAATCCTACACTTAAAGAACCTGTTACCAGATCATCTGCAAAGAGCAGACCCGGTATCTGTATGTTATTTATAGTTGGCTAAAGTACATTATTTTTCCTAATTTTTTTTCTAAAACATAATCAATAAACATATTGAAAAGCAATGGGTTTAAATCCTTGTCTAAGACCTACATTGTTTTATATTTTATTTGCAACTCTCCTCCTTTCATATTTAATATAAAATTATTATTTTTTATAAATATTTTGAATTACCTTTTATCCAAAGTGCTTCTCTAGAGGTTGTGTCGAAAGCTTTTTCTAAGTTCAAAAACAATGACAGCACATAAACGTTACCTCTTTAGTTACCAAGATATTTATTAACTAATGTCTAATTATAAAAATGTTGTCAACTGCCTTTGGTAAAGTCTGATTGAAATGATGGACTTTTCTTTCTTTCTCTGTCCATTCTTGTAGTTTTTGTTTATACTCCAGTGAAGACTCTCCCAATTATCGAAGGTAAACTAATTGTTCTGTAATTTACTGGATTCCTGATACCTTTTAAATTTGGCTCCAATTTTTTGGTCTCTCTGTAGTAAATTTAAAGAACTGAAAGACATAAATTCATTCAGTTTCAATTTTTATACCGTGTTCTTTCTATTCACTTGCTGCATTGCTAGTCCTCGCTTGTCAGAAGTAGAGGACCTTTTCATCCATTGATGCTGTTTCTAGCTTTCTACGAATTTAGATGCAGTGTGTATGAGCTTCACTATTTTTGTAATATCACGTACAGGACCAACACATATGCACCTACATGTTAAGTTGGATTTTCTGAAGGCACTTCTGCACTATTTAAAAACAACCAGAAACATCTGATGTTGTTTCTTGAAGTTGTGGGCTATTGTTGATTTGTTTTATTTATGAACTCTCTTTAAAATCTCAAGTCATCAGCGCCCCATTCAATTCTGGGCTGAAATGGCCGACAAATTTTGCTGAGGCCTCTTCTTTCAGGCTTGAGGTTCTTTTACATGCAGTAAATGTACGACACGGGGCCCACGACTTTACTTCCCTTCCGATTGAAGCTGTAGTTAGGTTTTATGCCTGGCTAGGGTAGAAACCGCGATGTTGGGTTTAGGAGGAAAGTATAGTTACCACTAGAAGTTGTGGGAAAAATTTAGCTCCACTAAGAAAAAAATTTAACGAATAAAATCATAGATTTTCTGATAGAACTGGACTACTTCAATGACAAGCAATTCTGCAACACGTTTTTGAAACAGTATTTAATGCGCGTTTTTACGAATGCGAAATCATAGGCTGTGCACACAAATGATGAGTGTGCACACTGGGAAAGGATTTTTAAAGGAAGAAAACTTCCAGGCCTAAGTTTAGAGCACCTTTCCGGTTTTTTTCAATTGTGAGGACTGAGGAAAATCTAGAAACAAGTCTGGAAGGATAATTCCTTGCTGAAATCAAACCCCAGACCTCCCGCTCACGAGCACGTCCGTTAACGACCTCAGCCACCCACGGCGGTCATTCTAAAATCATGTTCCAGTACATTCTGGTAATTGATAGATCACTAATCCCGAAACCGGCACGCAGTACAGACACTCACTTCGCTCTTGCTTCCTGCCGAAAAGTGAAGATTGACCATGCTTGGAGCCAAGTTTGCTAAGTCGAATAAGAATAGGTTAGCATGTTGACTGTTTGCACAGGAAAGCAACTTGCCAAAGTTTGTTATTCTTTTCGCTTTGTGCGTGGAATTAGAAGCGCTTTGTTGCAGTAGAGGTACTCGTTGAGTCGAATGTTTGTGCGCATATATATATATATATATATATATATATATATATATATATATATATATATTGATTTGGTTATTTAAGGACGCTCTTTAACATCTCAGGTCATCAGCGTCCCATTCTATTCAGGGCGTAAAACAGTCGACAAATTTTGCTCAGAGACCTCTTCTTTCAGGCTTGAGGTTCTTTTACATGCCGTAAATGTACGACACGGGACCCACGGTTTTACTTCCCTTCCCTTACGATTTTTACGCCCGAAAAAAATCCATCGATCCTGCCGGGTTTGAACCCGCGATCTTGGGTTTTGAAGGCAAGTATGGTAACCAGCACATCACCAGGATCGACATATATATAAAGCTTAGTGTGTATTCATTTAAGTGTTTGTTCTTAGGTATACTAGCTGTAAATGTACCTGATTTGAATGGAAATTCTTTTACTATATGTCTGTCTATTGAATAGCATGTACGGTCGAAAGGCTCATGTGATGATGTAGAAATAATGTTTGTAAATATTGAGCACATTACTATTATTTTGTTTAACACAGTTGGTCTTCATCAAAAGTTCGAAAACATTGTAAGAGATTGCTGTTAAAGTTTCAACTGGTATATAAATGATGGGAAAATGGTGATAAGCAAATACTGCAATAAGTATTTGATGTATAAATTTTATGGCTGGTGACCAAAATTTGTTGATTAAATTAAAAGCGAGGAAGGCAAAAGAGGTGAATACTATTAGTAGAAGGAGCTAGGAGAATGCGGAGAAATCCGAGGAAAATCCAAAAATCTGCGGATTGTCCACAAGCGCCATTTCATAACACCGAGATTCGAACTCGGCCTCGCAGTCATAACAACCTAGGACTGCAGTCAACAGAGTTAAGGACCCAGATCCGGAACAGGCATTAATTCTTACCTCTAAAAATAGCTTAACCATGATGATATTAATACATGTTATGATATGTAAACATTTTTATTCGGCGAATATTTTTGAGTTTGGTAAACATAACAGTTTTAAAATTATGTTTTGTTTTTTTCATGTTTGCTTGTGAGTAAGCGGTTTAATGGAGAAGGCGCTGGGCAAGATGCGCAGTTTACCTAAAGCATGGCAGAGAAATTTAAGTGCCAAGTATATTTAAAATGTAACAATCAAAATATATAATACTTTAATGGACTGTAATCAATCTTCAGCGTCAGTTTAAATAATTTGACATGAATTAAATATTAATTATTTCAAAATATGCTTGAATAATATGTAATAGTAATAATTTTAATTTACAATGTACATTAATAAAGCTTTAGTTTAATATTATGTAATAAGCAACTTAAAATAATCAATTTTAACGAGAATTTCACATTCTCTTACAAATCTTCTCCAAAAATCCAAACTATGGCTGAAAAATTCATTAAGAAAACAATTTCACTATGCAGCATAGCAAGAGCAAACAATAAATGATAGTTTCACTGGCAATCGGCCAGGTGAAGATTTTGTTATTCTCCAAGCTTTCTGCCATCCTGACTCTGTGACTTTCTTCAAGGAACTCCTGTGCGCGTGAAACCATCAGCGCCGAAAAAGTTTCAAATCCTCGAGAGTAAATCAGGCTGAAAGTCTACATACATTTGCAATAAAACTTTACTGCACGATAGTGAAAAGAAAATAAAAAAATTACATACAATAAGGAATTAGTTACCCAGATCACTGTTCTCATCACAAAAATGAGTCAAGCTACAAATTTACCAAAATTCAAAGAAGAATTTTGTAGGTTAGCTTTGCTTAAAGAGCATGGAACATGGAACACAGACTATAGCTTCGAGCAAGGTCAAACCAGGAGTCCATAAGTACTATCTATCGCAAACACAAGAGCCGACAATATAGCAATAAAGAAAAGAACCAGAAAACCATGTCTCTATCAAATGGTAAGAAATGGAAACATTCGAGAGGAAGACAAGGTTCCTAGCGAAGCAAGAGCGCATACAAACTTAGCGAGCGGTGCTATATATTTTAGAGATTTGGTTTAAAAAAAAGTGTAAAATCTTTCTTTCTCGTATCTTAAGATTTATATTTACATTTCACACTTGTTACATAGTTTTATGTGCACATATTTGCAAGTAAGTGTACATAAATAAAGGATGTGCCTAATATTTTGATAATTTTTTTAAATTAAAACGATAAAGCTTTTATATAAAATGCTATCGCCTGTCTTTTCAAAAAGTTGCACTTTCTTGGAATATATAACTTATCTCTAAGGTTAAACAGTATTAGCACAATGGCAGTAATTATGTGAACACGTGACTTCTTTATGATGGTCTCCTTTTAATTACAAAATTTCCTATTCACTTAGTTCCTTTCTTATCTTTGGATATTTTACATTTGGTGCACTAGTTCTTTTAAAAAATATACCTTTTGTCGACCTTTCGGAAAATTACTTTTAATTTACTAACCTATAATGTTTGTTGCGCTCCAATTGAGTTACACAGCATCGTATTCCTTCACAACGCATTACCTGGCCTCTCAAATGTCACGCTCTTGATTTCTCAGTACCACTGCTCGATTTCACGCTCCGAAATGAGATTCGTATTATCGAGAAGAGATCAAACATTTTCTGCACCGCCTACCTTTTGTCACGGAGGAGGATTCGGCTTTTTCAATATACAGAACCCGCGCCCGCAGGGTCTGCAGTGTGCGCGGAGGTGAGGGGCCTGTCTACAATCTACTACGAAAAATATACCTTTCGGTACAAAGCATTGTTCCACAAAGATTTAAGATTACGGATTTACACAGAAGCAATATGAATATTACATGAGAGTTCTACAACACATTATTATTATTACTTCCTACTTCGCCAGGCCAGACGAGTGGCCACTTAAAGCACAAGCTGGAAGCGCGCTATCATTTTAAAATGTAATATTAAATAATTTCACATTAATTTATATATTTACGAGTACAAACAGAATACTTGTAGTGAGATTATAACCTATATGGTCTATGTATAAAGATATCTATATATAAATATACCTATATATGTCATTTATAAATAGATCTGTATATAAAAATAATAATAACTAGATAAACAGAAAAAGGATAAAACACTTAGAAACACTTTAATATCGATCGAAACTATATCTGTGACTTTCTAAGTGTTTATGCTTTTTCTGTTTGTCTAGCTTTTGTTATATTAGTTATATTGTTCATTGTGTTACTTTATTTTCCATATATGTAAATATATATATATATATATATATATATATATATATATATATCTTTACACTGTAAAGAAGGATACTTAACTATCTGAAATGTCGTGTGAATTATGTGCCTATTTTCGCTGTTACGCTTTTTACGTGTATTTCACAATTTTTTAAAACCGCCTCGGGTGGCCGAGGTCGTTAAGAAGTTATGGTCTATGGAAGTTATATTAATATAAAATGTTTTGCAAACTTACAAGATTACATATATACGACGTTCTTAGAAGAACAGGTAAAAGAAAAGTAAGTCATCTTAAATTCTCTGGATAAATTGGGGGTTAGAAGGAATCACATGGGGTAATTAGCGCATAGGCTTTACATTTCAAGCTTTGGCAAGGGTATCAGCCTGTGACCGGAGGGGAAAGTTTGAATAGAGGTGTTTTGAGGGAAAAATACTTTTAATGTTAGGGGGTTATAAAAGTAAGGCGGGGGTATAAATTAAAAAAAAAATCACTTAGAAATGAATGCATTAATAGAGTATCCTGACATTCTTTCAAAATGTTTTTGATGCCTCCAATTCTAGGGACGTAAGGGGTAACAAAGATAATGAAATTCTCATTGAAAGTTTTGGTTTGTATTTCATTACCGTAATGATAGAAAGATTGAAATATTTGTTCACTATTCAATCCAGATACCCGTATATTGAGAATTTGTTTGTTTGCTATCAGGAAGAAAAGTTTAGCATTAGTAAATGATTGGGGAATATTAGAGAACAGTTAGTTTAAAATCACCCGGGAGTTAGGTGGGTTTCTATTGGCAATTTTGTTATGGAATTTTGGTCGAAAGTTAGAATTACATAGGACAGGGGATATGTAGAGGCCAATGTTATATTCGCACACATTTTAGAGAAATGATCATTAAAGTTTGACAAAGAATTAAATTTTGATTTTGAATGAGAAAAGTATATTAGTGAACGAGTGAATAAGAAAGATATATATATATATATATATATATGTATATATATAATATTAATGAAATATAAAAATAAAGAAACACTATTAACAATGTAACAAATTAACACTAATAATAAAAGTAGATAAAGATAAAACACAGAGAAAGAGTCACACTTGAAATTGCTATATTTCGAACTACTGCGAGCTCTTCAATGGCAAGAAGCTAGACATATATATATATATATATATATATATATATATATATATATATATATATTAATACGAAAGAAGACAGATTGCCTGGTTTTACTTAGGAGTGTGCAATTTGAGGAGTAGCAGGGCATTAGTACCTCGTGATATTGTTCTATTTGAAGAGGGATTTGTTGATTTGTTTTATTTACAGACGCCCTTTAACATCTCAGGTCATCAGCGTCTCATTCAATTCAGGGCGTGCAATGGCCGATAATTTGCTCAGAGGTCTCTTTTTTCAGGCTT
The DNA here is from genome assembly GCA_030762175.1 of Metallyticus violacea. Taxonomy (NCBI): domain Eukaryota; kingdom Metazoa; phylum Arthropoda; class Insecta; order Mantodea; family Metallyticidae; genus Metallyticus; species Metallyticus violacea. The sequence continues at coordinate 70,705,944 of CM060841.1, forward strand.
GAGGTTCTTTTACGTGCCGTAAATCTACGATACGGGATCCAAGACTTTATTTCCCTACCGAAGGAAGCCATACCTAGGCGGGGTTGAAACCGCGATCTTGGGTTTACAAGGCAATAGGGTTACCAGTTACCACTAGAAATTACTTTGAATAGGGAGGAAAGATGCAATACACATCCGTTTGATTGCTAAGGGCCGATGATTGAAGAAAAAAAATATATATTTGGAGAGCAATAGTTGAAGAGAAAAAAATACTGATGTTCAGCAAAATCTTTAATGATAAGAGACAAACATATCATCTCGGAAGGTTTCTGTGAAAAGTCAGAAGTGAACATGTTATGTTGAAGGGAGTAAAACAATGTAAGAACGAATATTTTAATCTTATAAATGTATGTTTGAAAATGGGATATCTCTAGTTATCTGGTAACTACCGATTCATCAGGGATTTCATCATTTTGGAATTTATTTGGATAATGCATTTATGAAAGTTTATTTTTAAATAACAGTTGAAATAGAAGATTAATAAGGTAGAGCAACTTCTTTTGTTTCTTTTCTTTTTCTTTTTGTGTTGCTTGGCATATTGGGAGGTGCTTTGGAGATTATGAAAAGGGTTAGAGCATGTACACGGGCATTACTTAGTTATTTATTATTAATGCTTAATAATAAACCTAACGAAACTCATGTGCTCAAACCGTGAAATGTTAATGATGATTATGCTTAAGCTAATTTTGTAAAGAAGAGGTTACACATGGTAAAACACCTACCGACAATCCGGCCTGCAGCAATGCTTAAAGTTTTGCCAGCATTATTTACATTTAATTGAATGTTTGTCTGTAAGTAATGACTGTATTTTAATTTTTCTTCACTGCCTCCAGATGTGAACCATTTGCAATTGATAGATGCATGCATACAGAGTTTCCAGAAATATGAGGAAGAAAGTTTCTCAAACACGCCTGAGTATCAGCGGGGGGGGGGGATATGTCCTTTTAAAACGAGTCATGATCTATAGAGACTAGTAGAAAGAGGAAATTATTTTAAATATATAATAATAAAAGTTATGTGATTTTTGTTAGTCTTAGACAAAAGCGCCGAGGCAAAAGGCATAATTGAAATTTAATAACATTGAATAATGTCGATCCTCAATGAAACATCCATGAACTTTCAGAGGCCACAGTTTTAAATGAGAATGTCCATAGAGTTGGACATACTAATAGAGTCAAAAAGAAACCGAACACGCATAGAAACATTTATTACAGAGAGAATGGAACTTTACACAATACCATCAATATAAGTCCCCTGGGCAGTGACACAGCACCTCATTTCGAAACAGCCCTGCAGTCTTCACCTCATCGGCCAAAGCAAACCTCTGCCCCTTGAGCAATTTGTTTTCTTACTTTCGCAAACAGGCATGAGAAAGAACGGGTAAAAGAATCGATTTCTTTTTGACACTACTAGAAGATTTAATTTTCTTTGAGGTCTAGCTCCCTGTAGCATCGGAGATTTTTTTTTTTCAATTATAGAGTTCCCCATAGCTTTATTAATAATTATTGCACCTTACATATAGCGTTGTTTGCTCAATATGAACAGTGTAATCGCATTGTGATCAAATGTGTGTCTCTTTGTTTTATCAAGACAGGTGTCTTAGGATCAGTTGTATAAAAGTTGCTAACTGGAAATTACTTTTAACTGTAATTTAAAAAGTAACTAGAGGTTAGTCATCATTTCTGTTGTATAAAAATAACCTCAAACTATGTAACCCAGAGTTTGCAATAACCTTGAAACTTATGGCAACATCGCGAAATAATAGGGAAATTCGTGTTTAGAACGTTGATGTTCACATGTTTAACCTAAAAAAAGCAATAATTATTCAGCTTTCCCGCCTCCTGGACATTTTTCCCAATTAAAATGTCTTGAAACATGGGTGAGGAAAAGTGGAAGCGGCTATTTATATAACTGGTCCTTAGTGTACCGCAAATTTTAAGAAGTTTTGAAATTCTTGACTCTTGTTATTCAAATGTTCCACATTACCGAATGCATTAGCGGAAAAATCATATGCTAGGGGGATATTTTCATCTCTTAAGTTAAATCGATCCTGATTAAAATGTGGGTGTCTGTTTTGTGTATTTATAGTAAACTATTTATTTCAGGCACAGATTATGCAGAATTAGCAGAAGAAATGAATAGCTAGTTTGACTTTTATAACGAATTTGTGTGCATACTTTGATGATTTAAGCGGTTGACTGCAAGAAAAACCGAAACACTTCGTGACCTTAAGGAATAAAATATAAAAATATGGGAATAATAGCTAACATAAACAGAATTTGTGTCATTTCCGTTTTTAGTAACTAATTCCTCTGTTAAATTGCTTTCTGACCTTTTGCAAAGTAGGTAGGCAGCAAAATCTCTCTGTGATCCTTTCACCTACCCGAAGTTGATTTGCAAACAAAATTGCACACAGTAGCTCATTAACGTGCTCGAATAGAAAGAATGGGAAGATTTATAGAGGCAAGTTCTTATAGTCTTATTGTTTCCAGCCCTAGTTTAAATAAACAATCTGCAAATTGTTTTTATTAAAATAAATTCTGTTGTTTTGTATTAAAAAACTTAGAACTATTGCCTATTTTTTGTAGTTATGTATATGTTCACGCATCTTGGAATTGAAGCGTGTTATGTTAATTTTTTAATTTTATGTTTATCACATCAACTGTTTTGCATTTCTGTAGGAAGTGTGTGTTTGACTTTCTACTCTGTATTTGTATACCGAGATTGAGACACGCTAAAACAGAGTATTATATTTTTTTATGAGTGTAATGTACAAAAGAAATCGTACAAGTACTGTAGGACAGAAATAATATTTCCGTCGGGAAATTCAATTTTCAGATTGATGAAGAAGTTTTTTCATTAATAAGAAGCCGACGGAAAAACAAATCCGGTTTTGATAAAGAAGAAGCTTGATTAAATAGATCATTGATTAGAAACTTCTCCTCGAAAGTCTTTAACATAATTAGCCCAGCAAGTTGGTGTATCTGTTGGCAGTGCGTATAAAGTCACTCAGATGCTGCGTCTTCATCCATATAAAAGTTATTGTTGCAACCTGAAATATAATCCGTGGAGGGGCTGAAATAAAATATCTGGAAAGCAGTTTAGAATGAATTGCGTCGAGTGTCTCTAAATATTTTCAAAAGAATTCAAGCATGTCTCACAGCGGAGGGTAGGCGCTTCGATCATTTATATGACGGCGAGTACAATATTAATTACTACTCGCTAATAATAAATAATAAATTAACAAACAATGATCCGACCGTGCCACATGATTTAGCTAGGCAGGTGGCAACGTCCTTAACGTAATAGCTTCCCTTAGGTATAATCAATTTTTGATTGCCTAACGGAATGAAAAGTTTGCCATCTAGAGACACTTGCAAAGCGTAGTTCCCAATAAACACAGAGTAGTGATCGAGGTCGTTAAGGTGCGGACCTGTTAGCGGCAGGTCTGGGGTTCGATTCTCTCCAGGACCGTCCTCCGTGACTGAGGTATTTTCCAGGTTTTCCTCAGTTCTCATGAATGGGAAATGCCTGGAATGTTTCCTTCTTTTAACAAAAATCCTTTCCCAGTTTATCAATTCATCTCTTGCATCATGAGTGTCCACCGCCTGTGGTACCTTAGTGGTTATAACAGGTATTAAACACCATTAAAAACATCACAGCAGTATCTATGTGGAAAACCTGTTGAAGGGCCAAATGCTTTGCCAATGTGACACGAGCCATCAGATAAGGAAGCTTTACAACTTATCGCTTCAACTAAACTAGTTCATGTCTCCAGGTCTGTGTCGGGAACGCTATTTGGATTAGTTTTTGTACTGTGGAGACATTTTTCAGTAATTGTCTCTTGTTTTATCTCAAGACTCGTTGTTGCCCCTGATAACCAGCCATGAGATGAGAGCTGTGACGTCAACATTGGAAATGGAGCACGTCGGACTTGGAGCAGAGAGTGACATAACTACACAATGCCATTGTAAATGAAGGTAACGGTGCTGAGACTGGCGTCATCGCATCACCCTGCACGAGCGTGCACACATATGTAGATACACCTTCTTCTGGGCCCTCTTTCTGAAACAATTACTCTACTAGTTTACTAGTTATAGTTCTGCTAGTTCTAAAAATCTGTTTCACGAACCTTTTATTCCACAATGTAGGATTGTAACAAATTGTCGTTAGTCACTTGTCAAAGTTACTAGTGTAGCGATGTATCCGAAGGCTGTTTCGGGGATATTTATTACGCCGTGAACTGTTTGTTGATGCGATTTTGTTTACGCAGATGTATTTTAAATCGTATATTTAAGCCAAGAAATAGCATTATGTGTACAATATCGTAAAGAATCTCAAGTATTCAATTCAAAGTAACAATGCTGTATTTAATTAAGAGCACAAAAAAGTACTTCTAGCAATTCTGCGATAAAATTATGAAGAAAGACAAAGCCAAAAAGTAGAAAATAGTAACGCCAAATATCAAAGCATTGGGATTAATTACATCTGAGAAAGAGGGACATATTTTGGCCAAATCTCAAGAAAGCTACAATGGTAAATGCTTTTATTTTACATTCATATCCGCCATTCATATTATTATCTACAAATAATGTTATAAGTTGCTTAGTTCATATGATATTTTTCAGGTGAAAATAGATCTTTTAAGAAGTACGGAAATGGGTGGTGTATTTGAGACCACATATTGCATAAATAACCCTTAATGAACTATGTAATTAAAATGCAACGAGCTTATTTGATAGAATCAATACGTAACCTAAAATGTGTACACTAGTATCTAAATTCACAATTTGAGATTCACTAGTTAACAATAGCAATATTACAAGACCAAATGTTTCGTGAAACAGAAGACTGAAAACACAAAATCGCATGCTGACAATATCAGTCTGCCACACTAGTAACTAGTACCTTTCGCTCGTAAGTTCTAGAAACACACACTAAAATAAACAAGTACTACTAGAATGGAGACTAGTTTTAATAGATCACGAGCTTAGTGAAAATGGCACGAGCCAGTCCATATGTTTAGGTCCTCAGCAACTTCTCTAACGGTGATTCGACGATTAGCCAATACTATTTTCTTCACTTCTTCAATGTTTTCGTCTGTTGTTGACGGACTCGGGCGTCCGGGACGCTCTTCGTCGTTCACATCTTCTCGATCCTCTGAGAACATTTTGTACCACCGATAAACGTTGCTTTGTTCCAAGGTAGCTTCACCATATGCCACAGTCAACTTTGGGAATGCATCCGCGCACTTAATTTTGTTTTTCACACAAAATTTGGTACAGATTCTTTGTTCTATTTTTTGGAATAGGCAAAAATCGAAGACGAGCCAAAACACGTCCAAGCAAAATAGCTGTCAGCAATTAACTGAACATTCAAAATGGCCGAGCTTGTCAACAAAGTGAGGGCTATGAGTACCAACATAACGCCACAAAACAATCGAAAATCGAATATACGTAGCCCGCGAAAATTCAAAATTCGCGATACTTTTTGAAGAGACATCGTATACGAGTAATTAAAACTAAAACCAGTCAAGGGCTTACATTATTACAACTTAAAACTAATACCTTCAGGCCACAAGACTTGGCTGTTTCATTCCTTGTGCGTAAGATGATAGTAGGTTTCTAGTGTTATCATTCCCGGGTAGTGTTGCATGTCTCTTTGCAGTTGAGATCACTGGATATGTTTCAACGTCCAAAAAATATGAAAGTGACTGGGATAAATATGTGCTGTATGCAAGAGGCTGGAGTATTTCCCACTGTTTTAAGAGGAATGACTCCAGGGATGGCAGAAAGAGCAGTTGGACTTAAGTGATACTCGTGGAGTTTTGACAGAGTTGTTTGGGCTCGCCAGCTGTTTTTGATTGTTATGTCTACGGTGTTGGAGATTTTGTCCTCAAACATGTTTTTGGCCGCCATTTCTTAAGTAGTTTTCTGTTGGCATGTTTGGTAGACTTTTCTTTTTAGAGTGACATAGGTGATATTTGCTGTTAGTAATTTGAAGGTATATTTCTCGCTTACTTGCTAGATGCTCAACCTATTGTCTGTGTTTGTAGAATATTTTAATGTTAACCCTAGTTACAGTTGTGGTGATTAAATAAATATTCTTTATGAATTTTGGCGCAATGGGCATACGTGTTTTAAACTAATGATAGGACTTGAGCTTATATTTATTCTACACATTGGCTTAATTAATTTATTAGTTGTGTGTAATATTCTGATTTTGTCTCTCGCACTCCTGAATATGTTCATTATGCTTAATCTCTGGTGCGTTAAATGTTGCAAATCTTTCAGAACCTTCTTGTAGTACAATTGTATAAAATTAAATAAACAGAATTTTTAACGAACAAGTAGTTCAATGCAATTTATTACTCTGAACCTATTTTTAAAAAATCGCAAGTGACCCAATGGAATATGACGGTTTTCTGAACGCTGCCGTTTCTAGCGATTTTGCATTACGGTTATGTTGTTGGTTGCTATGTAACTATGAAATGTATTCTGTCCACTTAGTAAACAATAGTATTGCTAATTGGACGGCTAAAAACGTGTATTTGCTGTTGTTACAACATTTATTTAATGTAAGTCAATTTACCACGTTCAGAGAAGATTTAGGGTAGAATTTATGGCAACACTGGATGGATGATAATGATGAAAATAAGTTTTGGTTCCAGCAGGATAGTGCCACAGCTCACATCGCTAGTGAACACTGTGCGAATCCTGTTTCCTGAGCATATAATTTCTCGATTTGCTGATGTTGCCTGGTCAGCCCGATCTGGTATTTTTATGGGGATACTTGAGAAATAAAGTGGACTGTGATAGGCAGTTAAACGAAAACTTAGCTCTTGAAATTAGGGATATTGATCATGTTTTATTCCAGCGGGTTATGTTAAACTGCCTCCCCCCCCCCTAGCACATTACACGAATGTGTTTCTTATCATGGAGCCCACTTAAAAATAGGTTCAAATTTATAAATTACATTGTGCTACTGTTTCCTTGAAAAAGTATTTTTATTTAACTGAATACGACTGTCCCACAAGAAGGTCCTAAAAACCGTCATATTCCATGGGGTCACTCTGTGTATACATGCCAGAGATAGAATTATAATTGTTAAGCATAATAATGAAAAATAATTTTTTATGTTTTCAAACTGGCTTTTATTTTTCAACATAGTCTCCTGACAAGAAGAGGGGGAGAGAGAATGCGTGGATTATTGGGATAAATTAGGAGGGAAGGATTGACCTGAATGCGAGCAGGGCCACTGTTTTTAAGGCTTCCAGAGGAGAAAATGGGAAAGGGTGTGTTATGTGTATAGAGCCTGAAGGAATATTTCATAGTTTATTAGAGTGTGAAGGGAAGCGAAATGGAATAAATTACAGAAAGAGAATATAGCACGTAGAATATTCACTGATATGCGGACAAAGAGAAATAAAATGATAGCGGAATATTTAGAAAAAGTAAGGGAAAAATGGATTAGAATAGTTAAAGAAAAACGATAAAATTAGATTGTGATTGATCAAATAGTTATAACAAGTGAAATACAAGAAGTGGGGAGTTTTCATTATGCACATAACCTGGGGGGTGGAGGTGTCTTATAGACAAATATTAGATTTATGGGTTAAGTGTGTTAATTTGTTAAATATTAATAAATGCTTACTTTAAACTGATAAATGTTAGTGAGTTGTGTTGTTTGCATTTGTATATACCAAGGGTGCCATAAATGTATACAAACTTTTACTGTAGATATCCATTTAATATATTTCAAAGTTGGATCGAAAAACAACAGTAATGTAGTATGATGTTCTGTAAACGGATGTGACTCACATACATTATAATAGCATTGTTACAACAAAATGGAGCTAAGATTAGCTTTTGAACAACGGAAAGCAATTTTGAAGTAGTATTTGAATGTTGTTGAAGTTCAAAGGCAATGAAGACGTGTGTACAGAACAGAATCGCCAACGCGAGTAACAATTGCACGCATTCGAGACACATTTGAGACTCGTGGTACCGTATGCGATGTTCACAAGGGCAGATCTGGGAGATCTCGCACAGCAACAAGCTCCGCGTCCTCGTACCTTGATGACAATCTTCCAAGGCACTGGACAGGACGAAGAGGTCCGATTGAATTTCCACCGCGTTCTCCAGATCTAACTCCGTTGGGCTTCTACCTATGGGGAACTGTTAAGGATGTTGCATACCATAGAAAACCAGCTACACTTGCAGCACTTCGGGAAGAAAGTGAGAACACTTTTGCAAAAGTTGGTCAATCAATAGTTCAACGTACTCAGAAGTGTATCGAAGCCGATGATTAGCATTTTGAGCAACTGTTGTAACTGTAAAAGTCTAAGATGATTAGTACTCATCATTTTCTGTTTGTATGGATTCAGTTTTGTTATGTTAATACTGTTTTTTCCTTGCTTGAAATGTGTATACATTTTTTGGCACCCTTGTATTTAATCATATTGTAGGTAAAAGAACCTGAATTCAAGAAATTCCAGAAATTGATGAACCGAAGACCAAGGGACGATGGGTAGTGAATTGAACATTGTTAATTGTTTATGTAGAGATATTATTGCTAAATAAATTCAATTAAATTTATAATGTACCGATACTGCAATACATTTTGTTAAATGCTTTTTCAATGCACCAATTCTATCATGAAATGTGTTTTCTTCGAGGTCTACAAAATAAGCATCTACGGCAGTTTTTACTTCCTTCTTTGGAAAATCTTCTCCCTCCAAGAAAGTCGGTCCTGGTGGTGTTGTGGTGACCATACTTGACTCCTAAACTCAAGATCGCGGGTTCGAACCGGCCAGGACCGATGGATTTTTTTCGGGCGTAAAAATCCTAAGTATGGCTTCCTTCGGAAGGGAAGTAAAGCCGTGGGTTCCGTGTCCCCTAGCCCTTGTCCCTTCCCGCTCGGTACCTTCTCTAAGTCCTCTCTAGGCATCGTTCTCTAACTTGTCTATCTCTAGAGTCGCCCTTATCACCCGTTTTTAAACAGGGCAGTAACCGGAAGTGGCTGCCTAGTGTCCGCACCTCTTCCATTAGGGGTTACTCTGTTTATTACTTTATTTTGCTCTAGCAAATATTTGGCTAAATTTTCCCTTAATAAGAGTACCAAACAGATTTCTAGGGACTGCACCCATCACATTGTGCATATGTGACAAACAGCACGTGATTCATTACTAGCTACGTCCGGTTACTTATGAAACATCTTTCCTGATTAATTTTAATTATTATTTGCAATAATTTGGAAGAGTATGAAATCTTTCATCCATGAACTACATTTAATTATTTTCTCTAATCGGCCTGAGCACGTGACAATACACAACAACAAAAAAAACAGAAATGCTGCACTTTTGGGAAGAAATTAAAGGATATTAACAACGTTTTTAGATTATATTAATTATATGGCTTTGTTTAGATCAAATATATTTATTTTCACACGTTATTACACGTCTTACATTCTTGAGTGACATTTTTCATACACCCTAAATAACTGAAAACGTACGGTGCATTTTCCAATCTAAATCAGTAAATTCACCTCAAAATTTTCCAGTAAAATTTCTTCTTGCATGTCAGAACACAAGACATTCCCACATATAACAACTAAGCAGTTATTAAAAACGCATTTTTACGAATTAAACTAATCAAGTTATGAAAATTGCAATACACTTACCAGAGCTGCTATCTGAAGGGCTGCCAGAAGAGCAGGACACCAGCAAGCATAACGATAGCAGAGTTCTGTAGAGGGACGCCATTCTGCAACACCAGAAGAAAAAGCTTAAGATGTTGGTCGTGACACACCTGCAGTTCAACTTTTGTAGCGTCATGCTCGTGACGAATGTGATGCCAAAACAACAACATGGAATACTCTTCTTCGTGCATGGGTTGCCTAGTCCAGCTGTATGCAGTGCATCCACGCTGCTAAACTTTACAGTAAATAAACAGTCAAAAAACTAAAGTGCAACTTCAGTGGCCTAAGGTCTCTCGGTGCATGGACTGTAGGAAGAATGAGAAATAGCTCTTTATGCGTAAGTTGGGAGTATTGTCTTGCTGGAAATGAAGTTCAACTAAGAGGAGTGGCGCGGGTGGCAAGGTTTGGGACTTGCATTTGGAAGGTCCGGGTTCAAATTCCTTCCAGGAATTTCGGTTCATTGTTTCAAAGTTGCAAGGCCAGGCAAAGTAGGTTGGTGGTGAGCGGTGTGCAGTGATGGAATTTGCTCAATGGAAAAGGTGCTCCGACATCTGGTGTGACAGCCGCCCTTCCGCTAGATAGGAACTCCTTGGAAAGGCGCTTCGCCGGCGTCGTAACATATCGACAAAATAAAAGGAATCTGGGAACTGCATTCATACCTGCCGCCCTTTGTACTCTTTCCTTACTTTTCCTCCCAGATGTTCAGTGGTGCTTCAAAGGTCCTAGTGGTTTTAATGGAATTATTGTTTTAATAGTTCCAGATTGTATAAATTCGGTATGGAAAACAACACATTTCAAAAGTGTACTTCCAATACTCCCTTCACTCCAGGCATATGTTTTTAACACAAGTTTTGTTCCAGTCCTTTGCTAGAGTACGTTGACATGCTCCTTATCTGCTGAGAGTCCAAAGCGAACACACAGCAAGCTCATAATCTATACTGTGGCATATGCGGGAATAACAATATGGGAAAGTGTATTGTAGCATTGTGACGGTTAAAAGTAAAGGTAACAGTTTGGGAAGATTGTGTACTCTGCGCATGCAAACAAAAGGAATAGACTTAACGAATGTTAAGAAGAGCCGAGGGTTGGAACTCGAAGAGAGTGGATATTGTGTAAATTCTACTCCGGAATGGTAGACGAGTCAATCTCAGGACAACAAATAAATGATGAGTTAACTCAGTTTAACGTCTATAATTACAAAGAAAACCTCCGTCCATTACTTTCCTGTTTTTGTGTCATATTGATTAAGGATGTTTAGGATTTCTTCAGATTAGTGTTGCAGCTACACTCCTAGACACGGCCCCAGTTCGTTAGCTAGTTATAAAATGTTGATATTATAGCCAAGCGAGTTACAGGGGGTCATGGCAAGAACAAGATTGATGTCTTTATAGACGACAATCAATAGCAAATACATCACAGACTGAGGTTTTTTTTTCGGGTTTTCCTCAGTCCTCATAAATGACAAATGCCGGGGAGGTACCCTAAGCTTAGACCTTGAACGTTTCCTTCCTTAAAAAAATCCTTTCTCAGTATATCATTTCATTTCATGTATCATCAGTGTCCACTGCCTGTGGTGCCTCAGTAGTAAAAACGGGCGTTAAACACTACTTAAAAAAAAAAAAAAAAAAAAAAAAAAAACAGGCGGTGGACACTGATTAATCAGGAGATGAAATGATAAAATTGGATTTTTTTTAACGAAGATAGCGTTCTAGGGCTAAGTTTAGAGTACCTCCCCAGCATTTGCCATTTATGAGGACTGTGTAAAACCTCAGACAGGAAGGACGGGATTCGAAATCCAGACCTCCCGCTCACGAGTCCACTTGGCCACTCGTGGCGATAGAAGACAAATATGGTTACTACTACACCACCAGGACCGACAATTCTGAGAGTAAACAGTTAAGTTCTGTGTGAAAATGTTTATCATCACCAACACCAGAAAAAGGCAGAAGTGGTTGCTTCTAATGGGAAGGAAATGGTTATGATCTCATTTTCAATATCCAAGCATATCGTATCTTTACACACAACTGTAGCCGGACAAGCTACAGAGATGCTCTGAAAACTCCGCAAGATAATATCTTACGCATAAGGCTACGTTTACGTGCAACTAGGTGGGTGCTATACCATGATAATGCACGGCTGCACATTGCAAATGTTATTGCAGAATAAGGCAATGCTGCTCACCCTCCTTATAGTCCAGATTTAGTCCCGTATGGTTTTATCCATTAGTCCAGGTTAATGAAATACCTCGTACTTCAATGGAGTGTACACTCTAACGTCATTTAATGTTCTGTGGTTTACCTCACATAATTCTTTCGCTGGATACAGTATACGTAAAATGCATTTATGCGTAGAAAAAATTACTTGCTGTTTATATCTCATAAAGCTAGATGGTATTCCTGCTGTAGATTACCCCAAATTGTTGATAATGTATCATTAGTGACGACGTTGATGCACGAAAAGTACCTGAAGCTAACTGTTGGCTGCTGATTGCTATCTGCTACGTTTGCATAAAGACAGGCTACTGCTTTCATTAGAGTCATAATTATAATGCCTCGATGTTACGGAAGAAAGAGAAAATGGCATTGTGAGGTAAGAGAAAAGAAAATGAAAGGGAAATGAAGTGGAAGGTAGTTGTAAACGTAATGAAGTCTGTATCACCGGAACGAGGAAGCTTTCTTCACTCTCACCAACTTTTGGTGTTTATGCTGTGCAATTTAAAAATGTCATATCGGTAGAATATTTAGTACAGTAATGTCACAGGGCGCAGGTTTTCCTTGCTGACCTTGCAATGTGTAAAAATCGTATCGCACTTGTTCCATTTCTTTAGGTTCATGATTCCCTCGCGGAAGTGGATGTCTTCAAAGCCCTCAGAATACTCGTGTACCTCCTGTATGACCTCTACATTTTACTTAAGTTTGTCTCCATCCAGAAAAGTTTTCAGTTTCGAGTATACGAGGATAGGTCCATAAGGCCTAACCATTTTCTAGGTATGATAAACAAAAAGCTATATTTCGCTTTTAGATGTAGTTACCTTTTAATGCAATCACAACTCACACCTTTGAAATACAATTTCAACCCTCTATCCCAAAATGGTCAAACGTCTTGTCTTCAAAATGGGCATAAATAGCATCCATCACTTCTTCGTCACACTTAAATTTCTTTCCTCGAAGGGCCTTCTTGAGTTTTGGGAACAGGAAATAGTCACTGGGAGCTAGATCTGGGCTGTAGGCTGGATGGTCGATCTCCTAGAAGCCACATTTCTTCATAGCTTCCTTTGTTACTAATATTAAAGATTTTATATAACACTTTTTCATAAGTAGAACTTTTTAATGCGATGGCAAGATATACGTGTCTAGAAAAAGTAGGCCCCGCCTTTAAATCAACACATTCTGAGTCTGGCCATTAATAAGAGGAATTTTCAATATGATAAGTATTTTCATCAGGAGTAGCTTATTGTAACACCATACTTCATTCAAGTCAGTTGTTATTTTAAAGTGACATAAGACGAGGCTTTGCATAGTCTATCTTTTTCGAGTAATATGAGCGAAGGCTCCATTTTTAATTGGATCGGGAATTTTCAATATAGTTACCCTTTATTGTAATACACTTCTCACATCTTTGAATTAACATTTCAATCCCCTCCTCCCAAATAGTCAGAAGTCTTGTCTTCAAAATGGACATAAACAGCATCCATCACTTCCTCGTCACACTTAATATCCTTCCTGCAAGGTCCTTCCTGAGTTTTGAGAACAGGAAATAGTCGCTGGGAGCTAAATGTGGCCTATAGGGGGATGGTCAATCTTCTTGAAGCCACGTTTCTTCACAGCTTCCTTTGCAACAAGAGCTGTGTGCACAGGTGCGTTGTCGTGAAGAAGGTGCACACCACCACTCAGCTTTCCTCGCCTTTTCTCTTTGATGGAAGCACGTAGTCTGTGTATGATATTCCCCATTTACTGTGGTGTTTCTCTCCTTGAACTCAATGAAGAGCATTCCTTCACAGTCCCAAAAGATTGTGGCCATGATCTTCTTGGTTGACTGAGTGACCTTGACCTTTAGATGCGGTGCTTCGCTAGGTTTACGCCACTCTATTGATTCTCTTTTGGACAAGGGATCATAGTAGAGGACCAAAGTTTCATTTCCTGTAACGATGGTTTGCAGAACTTCTCTTTCGTTGCCACGGCAGAGCTCCAAAAATTTCGACAACAGATGACTCGTTGCTGCTTTTGGACTGAGGAAAGAAGCCTAGGCACTCATCTTGCACTAATCTTATTCATGTTTAAATGTTCATGAATAATGCGTAGAATTGTTGTTTTAAAGGCCCAACTCGCTGCTATTTCTGTAGCTTTGAGCCGCCGGTCTTCCATAATTTCTTCTTCCACAAGAGCGAAATGTTCAGGTGTGAGCACCTCCAAGAGCCGACCTGCACGCCCTTCGTCCTCAATGCTTTTTCAACCCATCCGAAAAGTTTGGCCCATTCTTTTACGGTAGAATACGAGGGGGGTACTTCCCCATTTACATCGTCCAATCGCTGTTTAATTTCATTTGTAGTAAGTCCTTCTTTTAGGAAGAACTTAATAACAGCTGGATACTACATTTTGAACATATCATAATCTTCTACACATAGCCTTCTTTAGGCAACTATATCTGAACAACTGAACACAGCGGAACGTAAATTAACAGATGCAATTATTTACTTAACAGATAAGATATGACACCAGATAAAGGTTTTGTGAAGGCGATAATCCTTATCGGCGAGTCCGGAAACTTATGGACCTATCTTCGTATATGTAAATCCGAGGGAGTGAGATCGGCAGAATAAGGCAGATGCTGAAGCATTTCAAATTGTAGTGCGGTCAATTTGTGCGGAGTGACGAGGCTTGAATGCACCGGCGCATTGTCAAGGTGAGAGGAAAGACAGAAAGAAAGAAAGAAAGAAAGAAAGAAAGAAAGAAAGAAAAAGATTTTTTTTTTTTTATTTTTGTGTCCGGACATTTTCCCAAGATCGCTGTCTTCAGGATTTCTAAAAGTGATGCGAAGTATTCTCAATAATGTTTTACCCCTTCTGCAAGTAGTCAATGAAGAGAATTTCTCTTTAGTTAAAAAAGATTGAAGTCATCACCTTTCCAGCGGATGGAATGCATTTAATCTTTTTCGGAGTCGGTTTGCCTCCTGTAGTTTTCTGTTTGTGCTGCTGCTTCGTTTCCGGTGCATATTAGTGCATCTATGATCCGTGCATTTCCAAAACGTTTGGATTCTTCTTAAATATCCGGCGGCCGGCGTTCGCAATGATTTCGCTTTTGCTCCGAAGTGAGCAGACGCGACATCTGTCTTCATGTGTAGTTCATTATGTCAATTGAAATGCCCGTGACCTCCACTAGCTCGTCTGTTAGCCAAAACAGTATCGTGGACTTTATCGATTTGTTACCTCACAGCTAATTTTGGAGCTCCAGGACGTGGTGCGTCTTCGGCGCTTGTTCTATCACGGTTGAATTCAATTACTAAATGCTTCACCCAAAATAGGCAAAACACTCTAATGATTTTCCAGAAAAAAGAATGAATTACAACCGAATTCCATTCTGTTACTCGAAACGCCTGTGTTTAAAAAACTGCCAAACAATGAATTATCAATAGGAAGACTTGCGACCATAGATTATTGATACACAAACTTTATGATCGAGTATACAGACCTTGCTCTCGCCCTACATGAACCAATTTACTTATCAAAATACTCCCGTATGCACATATAGGAAGCGTGTTCTAAAAGTTCTCGGCCCTACTCAGAGATGCCGTGAAAATGACGAAATTACTGTGACAGTTGTTAAGTAACATCTATAGATGGCGTGCTGTAAATTTCCAGACACGTAAGTGTAGTCACTTTTTTGTGACGATCGTGTACACAAACTAGTGTTAACATTTTCTACAAAATGGATAAAACCGAAATGCCAACAGTGATAAAGTACTTCGTTTTGAAGGATTCAACCCTAACAGAAACAAAAAGAGTCAGATTCCACATTAAAGGATTCTTCCCCTTCGTTTCGACAGTTAAAAAGTGGGTTACGGAATTTAAGCGGGTCATACATCCATTCAAGATGAATGGTGTGCTCAGGGCGTCCCAAAGCTGCTATGACAAACGAGGTTGTGACAAACACAATGCAGTACTCAATGATCACTGATTGAAGATACGTGCTTTAGCATACATTGCAAAGACCTTGATAAGCGGAGTCCACTCATTTTACAGAAGTTTTGTGTATGGTCAAATCGATGGGTGCCACATTTGTTAACAATGGACCAAAAACGCATTGGAATGAAATTTTCGCAAGAGTGTTTACACTTGTTTAAACTCATTTTCAGCGAGTTTATCCTACGTTTCACAGCAGTAGATGAAACATAGATTCATCACTACACGCCAGAGACGAAGGAGCAGTCCAAACAGTGGGTGAAAGTGCATTAAAGAAAGCAAAAACGGTTCCGTCTGCAGGAAAAGTCATGACTACGGTTTCCTCATAGTATGGTGCTCATAGACTACCTGCAGAAGAGCAGAACCATCACCGGGGAATATTACATTTCACTACTGAACCAAATGAAAGATGCTGTTCAGGCTAAAAGTCCACACCTTGCAAAAAAGAAATTTCTTTCATCACAATAATGCGCCCTCGCACACATCTGAAATTGTTGCTACAAAACTCCATGACCTTTGCCTCCAAGTGTTTCCACATCTACCCTATTCGCCGGATTTGACTCCCAGCGATTACTTTTTGTTTCCAAACCTGAAAAAATGACTGGGTGGACGAAGATTCACATCAAATGATCAGGTTGAAGCTGAGACAGACGCTTATTTTTGCAGTTGGACAAATCCTGTTTTACTCAGGGTATAAAAAGTTGGAATATATTGATTTGCAAGGTAATATGTTGAAAAATAAAATAAAAATATTTATTTTAAATCTTATGTTTTCTTGGTCAGGCAAAGACCTGTAAGAACGCCCTCGTAAGTGCATATTTGTAAGAGAGGTTAAAAGACTGCACCCTTGTCTTACTCCCTAATTTATTAAAAACGTTTCCCTTTATAACTATGGACGTCAAGAGCGAAACATGTTTCATTATATAGACTTTAAACGCATTTCATCAGATGATTTGGGTACCCGCGTTGTGCATTATTCTCCATTAATTTCTTCCACACTGTTTTTCACAACCTAAGTATTCCATTCTAACAATTATAACAGCGCTTTCTTTACAAATATGCGGTAGAACGTAAATGAACTATCTTACCAACAATTATATCACGTGTGTCGGTTGTCCTAGATTTTCCTAGCAAGTAGACGACATTAACATTCCCTTGCTAGAATCTCAGACTTTCAAGCGAGAAATGAATACCGGAGAAGAGATTCTAAATGGGGTTGAGGGTTTGGCACAATCAGATGACCTCAACATGTCTACTCCATCACCACGGAGAAGGCAGGAATGGTTTCACGAAGCTGCAAAGTTTCTATCCCATAAAGCTGAACGCGATGAGCATCAAGGTCACGCGAAGTGGTCTTGGAAACCACAGGATGCTGCAAAGAGTTTGGCATGGTTTTTAGGTTAATAACTGTCATTTGTATACAACTTGGCAGCCTTGTACTGAATTTGAGAACGTTATTTTATATTTGAAATAATTATTTTGTTCTTAAAATGTTTTCTAAGGAAAAACTTCAGGACACATGGCGAAGTAGAGCTTATATTTTGAGATTAATGATTTAAAAGCATGTAAATACGATTTGTATTGCATTTTATATTTATTTAATGATTTTAAATCAGTAATTCAGTTTTATTTTATAGCCAATACAAATATTACACAAAATAGTAAAACTACAGATTATATACTATACTATGGCCTTTTTATTATGCATAGATACCATTTTTACCATCGATACATAGGGTTGATTGTAATAACAGAAAATAGAAAATTTATTGTAAATATATTTACAAACATTTAAATTGAATCTCATTAAACATTTAAGTATACACAACAAACCCGATATGAAATTTCCTACAATCATCGTTGAAGCTGTCGGTCCAGGTAGACCAGTGTTAATCATACTTGCCACGTAAACCCAAGGTCGCGGGTTCAATCCCGGTCCGGATTAATAGATTTTTTCGCTCGTAAAAATCCTAAGTATGGCTTCCTTCGGAAGGGAAGTAAAGCTGCGATTCCAGTGTCGTAGATTCACAGCACTAAAAAGAACCTCAAGCCTGAAAGAAGAGGCCTCTGAACAAAATTTATCGGCAGTTTCTTGCCCTTGAATTGAATGGGACGCTAATAACCCGGGATGTTAAAAAGCTTGCGTAAATAAAATAAAGAAACAAAATAGTTGAAGATTTTTTTTTCATAACCGCTTTCTTGATATGGATGTCACTGTTCTGTAGATTTCTTTTTACGTAACAACGCTACAATTAAGATCTGGTTCTCTCAGAATTAAGGTCACAGGTTTAAAAGGATGGCCTCTGTTTGAATTTAAGATTGCTATTTCTTCTTCAGTAGTGTTTTTTTTTTTTTTCGGCTGTTTTTTCTTCTTTATCGTTTTAAGGTCTACTTTACCAATCTAATCCAAAAGTTTACGTATTCAGTCTCTCTGGACGGCATTTGCTGTCAATCATTTATAGGAAGACTTGCTTCCCACGTTCATACGGTACGTTCAAGCGTGTCACTTCTGATATGGTGTTTTCTAAAGTGTATAGTTTATCGAAAGCATGCACAAACCAGCTGAATTATATTATAATATCAGAACTATATATATATATATATATATATATATATATAATGTCCTCTGTATATGGCTACGTTTGTTGTTTTCTAAGCAAGTTCTCGTAAGACCATAATATTACTTCCACTCGGCAATATTAATGAATGCAGTTATTCCAATGCTTTTTAATGACAATGAGAGAGAATTTATACAAACTAATAATAGTAAGTAAGCCAATAATTTATCCCTGAGGGACTCCATGTTCAAATAAAATAAATGGAAGGCAACAGAGAACAGCCGCGGGAAAGTTTTCGTTTTTAATCAGAAATACTGATTGGAATAACTAACCTGCAGCAGTCTTTGTAGGCTGTTCTCCAACAGAAATAAAACATAAGAGAAACTCAGAAAAGATTATAGTTCATATATCAACTTTTGCAACTTTATAGGTATTTAATTAGGATGAAATATATTTAATTAGATTAAAATGTAAATAGGTTGAAATGTATTTAAGTATATTGACATATATTTAACTAGATAGAAATGTTTTTAATTAGGTTGACATATATTTAATTACAATAACATATTTAAGTAGACTGACTTGTATTAACTAGATTGAAATGTATTTATTTAGGCTGGCATGTAGTTAATTACAATGACATATTAATTAGGCTGACTTGTTTTAACTAGATTGAAATGCATTTACTTAGGGTGACATGTATTTAATTACAATGACATATTTAATTATGCTGACTTGTATTAACTATATTGAACTATATTTAATTAGGCTGGCATGTAGTTAATTACAATGACATATTTAATTAGGCTGACTTGTATTAACTATATTGAACTATATTTAATTAGGCTGGCATGTAGTTAATTACAATGACATATTTAATTAGGCTGACTTGTATTAACTATATTGAAATATATTTAATTAGGCTGGCATGTAGTTAATTATAATGACATATTTAATTAGGCTGACATGCATTTAAATAGGTTGGCATGTATTTTTGCAATGACATTTTTTTTTCGGTCCTGGTGGTGTAGTGGTAACCGTACTTGCCTCCTACACTCAAGATCGTGGGTTCAAACCCGGGCAGGATGGATAGATTTATTCGGACGTAAAAACCCTAAGTATGGCTTCCCTCGGAAGGGAAGTAAAGCCGTGGGTCCCGTGTCGTACATTTACGGCACGAAAAAGAACCTCAAGCCTGAAAGAGAGGCCTCTGAGCAAAATTTATCGGCCGTTTGACACACTGAATTGAATGGGACGCTGATGACCTGAGATGTTAAAAGAGCGTCCATAAACAAATCAAATCAACAAAATCAACAACGTATTTATAATGATGCATACGTTTTATATGTAACAAAAGCATTGACGTGAAGATAGCAAATGGAAAATATTAATTGAATGGTACGCTGATGACCTGAAATGTTAAAAAGCGTGCGTAAATAAATCAACAACGCAATGACATTTAATTAGACTTACGTGCATTTAATTAGGTTGATGTGCATTTAGTTACAGGACCATATATTTAAGTACAATGCCTTGCATTTAATTAGGTGGACATTTTTATTAGGTTTAAATGTATCAAATTAGGCTGATAGGTATTTATTTAGGTTGAAATGTTTTAATTGCGTTGAAGTTGGTTTAATAAGGTTGACATGTATTTAACCACTTACCGTGCATCTATACTGTTGACTGGTATTTAATTATTTGACATATATAGTTGTAAGAATAAAATGTAAATATTGTAATTCACTATTTCTCTACTGCCACCGGATGTCGGCCCAATTGCAGACTGAATAAATTAATAAATACATACATAACTCCACAGTTTAGAATATAACAATGATTACTGCCTAAACAGTTTTATTATACCGTTTATTTTCAATTGTCGGTATGAAATGAACCAGTTTATGTCTCAATTTTTATTTCATAAAACTTCGTTTTTCTATTAGAATTTAATGTTAATACAATCAAATGCTTTAGCTAGGTCACAGAAAATTCCACCAGTATAACAAGAACTAGGTTTAAAACAGCCAACTGAGAGTGGACAGTAAGAGAGGGGTATAATCACAGCAAGCAGTTACATCTTTTGTTTACAAGTTTCTTATTTTGCGGTTTGAAGCCCCCGGGAGCTGCAGTATGGAAAAGGAATGCCTGAGAGAGAGCGTTAGGAAGTGTAACCAACACTGTGTAAAGAGTTTAGTAGCACACTAACAGTACCTTCTTATTCTATGCGCAGGATGCCACGAAATATTTCGTCTCCTTTCGATTAACGGCAGGTCTGCGAGTAAGGAAGCAGGTGCGTTTTAAAGCACGTCGCCTGGCAGGGACAAACACCACGAACGTCATTAGCGAGAGAAACTGACGTTTTTTTTAACAGTTCCACGAAAATTTGAAATAAATGTTAACTCTCGTGCTCACTAATTTTAAACGAGCAAACTGGACGTTGTTGGTAGAGTTGCGAAACATCCTAAAAGAGAATTGAAGCACTCTTGAGAGAATTCCGCTGCGAAGTCCTCGAAAACTTTTGGAGCTGGTACTTAAAGTTCTATAATGATAACAGACTGAAAAGAGACTAATTATCACAAGAGGGCTTGAGATTGCGGATAAATTCACGAACATAGTGAGTATCTGGAAAGCTCAGACCTTCGTGTGATATTTATTAGGGCTATTTCAGGAGTAAAATAAGAATTTAAATAAATTTCCCGTAAACTTGACTTATAATGTTGTAATAATTGTATATTTTTATTATGAATACTTAAACTTTTCAAGCCATCTAGCAGCAGACGAATGTCGATTATCAGTAATGCCAATAGAGAAGCCAAATACAAGTTTAGGACTATTTCGTGAATAGAAAAGGAATAAAAGTAATATATATTTGAAATTCACGCACGAATTATTAACAATTGTATAACATTTTATACTTACTTATGAATACCTAACTATTCAGAAACCGAGCGTGAGAATGAAATAGCCGAAAGTCGAAAACATTTTACCATTATTAAAATGTATGGTTGCTTAGGCAGGTATTGTTACATAATTTACAAAATGAGATCAGACTGTTAGCTGAAATCGCAAAAACATTTGCTTCAGTGAATACACATTCAGTCAGTTAAAATTACAATTACTGAAAACACAGAAAAGTGGTAAGTGATGCCTGCTTAGATATTATATTATAGTGGAAGTATAGAGTTGACTACACTGACCATAAGACAAATGCAAGTCACGTGATAAAACGAATTGGATACTTTTTTTTTTCCTGGATAATTTTAATGCAATATCCTGCTGTGATTGGTCAAAATTCAAAACTTTGTTTTGTTTCATTGGTCGATTTTAAGATGACGTCACATATGAAATAGTCATTAAAAATCTAACAATACTTAACATAAACACTTTCAACAAGGCCTGTTCATTAAAGAATGATCATAAATGTTTACAGATAGTTTTTTGCGCCAAAATTTAACTTTACAATATTTTGTTAGCTTAATGCGTAATGTACAGAACGTATTAGTTGCATTGTTGTCACTTCCTGCTGCCGCATGTGAGATGTGCAAGTTGAGACGTATTCAGTTCCGCCAACAAAATGAAGATGACATGCTACGAACCATATGCTGCTCTTGAAATCTGCTTTCGTCTCAACAGATATACAGCTGAGGGCTATACAATGTTACAGCAGGCTATGGAGAATTTGTTCTTCTCTATAGCACAGCTCGAAGATATTTAAAATGTTTAAAGAGGGGAAGCAATCGATTTCGAAGAAAGGCGAACCTCACGCTTCAGTTTGTGCTCTAACAAAAGAAAACATTAACACAACTGCTGTCATTGTGAGAGGGGATAGTCAAAACACATTAACAACACATTCAGAAATTCTGAAAAATTTACTGGGTACCCCCCACGCGTCGGTAACTAATTGCGCTTTTGCACGGTGAGTTTCACGACTGTTCATTCCCAAACCAAAGGACGATCCCGTGCAGGTTTGCATACAGTTGAAGTTGATGTTACAGGCATATGTGGAGTATCTTTCAAAGATAATCACTGCTGATGAAACTTGGCGACATCGTTTCGATCCTGAGAACAAATAGTGAAACTCTGAGTGCAAATTTCTATCATCACACCCCTTCAAAAAAGAAAGTGGTAGTTTCTACTGGGAAAGTTTGTTACATGTAATTTCTCGATAATCAAGAAATAGCTTACGTGCATGTTATACCTGGACACACAACTGTACTAAGTAAATACTACAGAGGTGTCCTGAAAACTCTGTAAGGCCATGTCGCACACTAAATGCCACATTTCTCTGCAATATCAATGATTAGTTTACGTTTAAATGATTCTTATATAAGAATATGTAGCGAGACAATTTAAGTTATTAAAAGTATACAAAACATTTACATTTACTAAAATTAAACCAACAGAAATCAGGGTTTCTATTCGCCAAGCATTAACCAGAGAATTAAATGACACTATGCCCAGGAGCGTGGGACCTTTTCTTGAGTTGAATTGGATAGTTAGGGTCAGGATATTTCGATACTTCTGCTTTACTCAATGAATGACCGTTTGTGCCTTTGCCTTCAGTGGCAGGAATGGGTAAGGTGAAAGGACTCAAGGGACTACATGAGGTCTCAACATTGTTTTGAGATAGAACGCCCCTTTGCCGGCGGAGTACCGTCTCCAAGGAGTTAAAGTTCCTCAGATAAGTCCACTTTCATATCAGACGCAAGGCAGAAATCTTCCCAAAGCGCAAGTTACCGTCACACCGCGCCACTCCATCACATTCTGGCACTTTTGACACTGTTTCAGTACCAACGGAATGAAATAGAAGAGCGGGAAATTCGTGAAAATAAAATATCCACCCCAGCATTGGCCGGAGAATGAAAAAACTTAAGGTCAGGAGCTCAGGACAGGATTTAAATCCAGGACTTCCCGAATGTGAGTTCCAAGCTTTAACGTATAAATCAACCCGCACGGTTTTTTAAATACTCTCTGTAGCTGCAGTTGTGATTTGTAGTAACATCCTTACTGCTGATTTTCTTTTGTGTGTCTAAGATAAATGGACTGGATTTACAAAATTAATAATAAAGATTATTGCTCTAGTTTAATATCTTTATATCGTCAATCAAGTGTTTCAATTTTTAGTTTCTGCAAGGAATTTCTCTAGCACATATATCACAGCGAGTGTCTTCAACATAAATTCAACAGTATGATGGATATTTTATTTAATTAATGAATCTCAAAAAAACCAAAAGAAATTAAAAATAAGGCCTCTAGTTAGCATTTTCTATGAAGTATGTTTAAAGAATGAAAATAATTTTACTCATACTTTTGATGATATTTCTCAAAGTAGTCACCGTTGAAAGCAATGCACCTGTCCCAGATTTTCTCTCAGTCTTTAAAGACATGCTAGACAGATCCTTCATAAGCATCTCTGCAGCCTTCACTACAGTTTCTGGAGATGAAAAACGCTTCCTACGTACGGGAATGATTAAAAGGAAAAACTTTCACACGAGCCTAAATTTGCACCATATAATTCATAATAAACAACCAGTGGCAACAGTAAATTTTTACAACGAACACCTGTTTACTATGTCCTTCAGTTTATCTTCTTGGCAATAATTAATGGTTTCTTAGATGGGTCACGTAGTCCCGTCCAGTAATGGTTTACTTCTACGAATGGCTATAAAATGGAGCTGCAATTCAAAAATTTTCTGAACCTAGTGAATGCTCACATGTCTCTTAACACCACTTTGGATGTGGCAGTCCCAGTCGGAACATGTTACTTGAGTAAGACTTTTATGAGCTTTTCTTTATAAAGAAAATAGCAAGTAACACTTGACGCTAAGGGCTTGAGACATATTTGCATCAATAGTGGCAGGGTCAGTCATCGAAACATCGTTGTCGCTGTAGGGATACACAACGTGCAGCTACTGTTAGGATCTCCAGTTATTATTCATGTACTGTATTCGAGGAACACATGTACCGCCGGAGCGCACGAAGAAAGTTTTACAATTGTATCATTAAACCACCCCAAAGTTGTGATGTGTTCGGTATCCGGTTGAAAATCATTTTACCTTTACTTTCTCTTGACGTCATCGCTTACACACGCATTGAAGTCACCGGCACTTAGCATAGGCCGGCTAGGACATCCGGGTGTACAGAATAGCTGTGAAAGCTTCTGACAGTAAGACTAAACCGCTGAATTTCAAAATGTCGTAACAGAAACCGTTCTTAGCTACTGCGTTACTCTCTAAACGCCCATGGCCCAAGAGGAAGTAAATTGTGCAGCATAATTTTCCTTTTAAGTACGTAAAAGCCATTAATTTGGCTTTCAAAGATCCTCTTGAACGTGAAACGATAAGATAACATTCACACAAATACCCAGTTCTAGATTTTTAATTAAGTCAATTACATCGTAACATCAAAGTTATCACAAAGTACGAGGGTAAGTCATTAAGTAAGTTAATATTAGATTTAGAACTAAATAATGGTACTGATTTGAAAAAAAATTATTTCTCAATATAATCTGCCTGTACATTGAGTAACTTAGCCTTTTTTTTACAGGCCTCTGAATACCAGCACCATAAATTTCTTTGGGCTGCTGTCTAAACCAGACGGTGACTTCTCTTTCTACAGCTTGATCGTTCAGAAAATGTTCACTCGAAAGATAGTTTAAGATCGAACAAATGGAAGTCGCTTGGATCAAGGTCGGGACTATATGGAGAATGCTCGAGGAATTTCCATTTGAAAATTCATAAATTTCATTCGTCTTATTACCAGTATGAGGACGCGCGTTGTCATACAACAACAACACACCTTTGGTGAGGAGTTTTGGTCGCTTCCGCTAAATGGCCTTACTGATTTTCCCGAAGATGTTTCTGTAAGAGGTAGGAGTCGGTATTTAAGACTTGTCCTTGAGGCTGGTAATTCGGTAAGCAGTATGCCTTTATGATCCCAGATGACTTTGAGCATGTCTTTCCCATGTCTTTCATTTCACCTTTTTTGCAATATTTTCACTGCATGTTGCAAACTTTGTCTCGGTAAACCCTAAGACTCATCACCTGTGACAATTCCTGCTAGCATACCTTCCTTCATCGTGGTAGCGATTGAGATGCTGTAAGCCAGACCCATCCTTTATACTGAATGTTATGGGGCACCCATCGTGCACATACTTAGTGAACACATAACCGCCATGTATTATGAGGTAGACATTGCCATGTGAACAACTAACAGCAGTGGCTGTAGTGTCTGTAGTTACACTTCTATCCGCTCGGATTAAATCTTCATCTCGTTGCAAATTCGCCTCTGTAGTAATCTCCATTGACCGGTCGACGCGGCGGTGCTCGTCTTCAAACGTGTCCGCCCTTCAGAGAATTCTGCACCCAATTGTAAGCAACTTCACATGACAGACACTTGTCACCGTAGATGTGAACATTTCTTTACTCACATTCTTTACCTTTTGCCCACAAAATTCGCATAAGGGAGCGCTGTTTGAGTGATGTACACTCACTAAGAGGCGCCGCCATTTTGCAACTTCGTTTCATTATTGTAAACATCGATTGTTTCATGTTACCATTTGTCACCGACTAATGCTGCCATCTAGTGGCAATAGCCTCAGATGTTTCATTTAAATGTGCAATAGTCCTCATCAATTTGTAACTTATTTCATCACTAAATATACTCTAAACTCCAGAAACTAATTAGAGCAATACTTTTTAAGAGCATAGTTCATTGAATGGTATAATATATTGGGCGCTGATAAATTCATATGCTATTTACAAATCAAGTGTAAAATATTAATCTTTACCACAAAATAAAATGTGATACATGGAACATTATTGTCTTATTACTAAAAATAATCGTCACTACACAATAAACATAAATCAAAAGATCAGAAATTAAAATGCTCAAAAGATATAACATTTGTAATGTTTCTTATATAAATAACTTTCATGTATTCTATGTTATGAAATTAATCAAACTCATATTGAGCGTTTTCACTTCGTTTGACACTTATACATTAACTGGTGACAGTCCAACAGTAATCTGTTCAACTTTCTTGCATCTCTCGTTCCATGGTGGCAATGTCCTGGTACATTCGCTCACAATTAATTGGAGAAGCAGTCGAGATGAGAATGAAGAAAGTAGATTTTAAACTGCGTGTTGAAACGAAGTATTTACTTTTCAGGCTTGTAATTTTGTGCTGTAAGATTTTTTCAAGCCACACTTCATTCACATCGGTATCGGGCATGTCGTATTGCATGCTTTCAGGATAATGTCAATTGGCAACAGGAATTATGGAGCCATGCTCTCTTCACGGGTGAAAAGCAGATAAACTCAGACATATAGAAGTGTACTATTTGAAGAAGTACTGTTATGGTCTGGAGAGGGAAAATAGCAAATAGAAAAAAAGATCTTGTTTTGATCCCTGGAATGTAAACAGAAACATTCAAGAGGTATTGCATCCTGAGTCCTTATTGCTGAAGCATTTGACCCTTGAAATCCTTTAAATGCATGTTAACGCCAAAGCACATGATGCACAGTGTTTAGAAAGACTTGTTACAGTACTAGAGTAACCTGCCCGGTCCCCAGATCTAAACCCTTTCGAGAATTTCTATTATACCATCCTTTAACATAGAGTTTTAGAAAACATTGAGACTGTCTCATGTCATCGCTAGCAAAATATCGAAGAAAATTAACTCCTTCATTACATTTCTTGAATGCCAGGACTAAATGCAATTTAAAATTAGAAAATTGTGTCAATTTCGTTAAAATTATTTTGTGGACTATCATCAATGTAAGAATTGCAAATATTGATTATACAACTTGTATGATGGGATTTTATGCATAGTTATTAGAAAAACGAATATATGCTGAATTTCTTAGATAGTTTTGATGTGCGTATTTGTCAGTACCACGTTCAAATAAAAGGTCTTCGAGAAGTCGCTCCGCAGCCATTATGTAGTCGACATTTCACTAGGGAAGCGAATTCGGGTGGCAGCACTGACCGAACAGAGCGCATATTCATTATGTTCACTTAACCACCAAGGCAAGCACACACTTCAAAGTCTAAATCTTAGCAATGTGGATTACCTGCCAAAAACAGGTTTCGAAGCGAGGAACAGATGTCAGAAATGTAGGAGTAAAACTTTCTCCTGTGCGGTGTACATCACGCGAGTGCGGAGGAACTTGTCGATCACCCATAATAAACGTTAATATAAATCATGATCCACCTCTTGTATTTCGTTCGCTAATGTAGAAATGGAACTTTGGTCTCAAAAATATGTTGAAATTGGAATAACTACATGAATGTATCAGCAGATTTACCTCGATGGACCCAAAGATTCCATAAAAAAAAACAGTAAACACTTATGGTGCGTCAACCATTTTAGCATCTGTTTAAATATCCAATGAGTTGGACAACTTTTGTAATATCAATGTATGTATGTATGTATGTATGTATGTATGTATGTATGTATGTATGTATGTATGTATGTATGTATGTATGTATGTATGTATGTATGTATGTATGTATGTATGTATGTATGTATGTATGTGTATATATATATACACCAAAGGGAACTTACAGAAAATAAAATGGTATACAGAATGTTACGTCTATTTTGTGAAAATAAGTTTAATTCTTAGGGAAGCCCGCTTAAGAAATATGATTTAAATGAAGGAAAATTGCAGCTGTTTGGCTACTTTGGGTAATAGGCGTGATATACTTCACACTTAGTAGCCAGCACAAAGAGAAGGATAGTCCAAGTGGAAGTTGTTCGATATCTGGGTTAGGTATACGCTACGTTACAAAGCGCTATATGTTTATCTGGTGATCGAGTGAGGAGTCAGTTGCGGCCCTACTTTCACGCCTGGCCCACTTCCGCCCGGATATCGCACTCGACCCTTGATATTTTCACGTGAGTCGATCGAAACTAATCGATAGTTCTGGAAATGTAACTTTACTATGCTTTTACTTGAAGTCGGTTCCTTGAACGTCGTTAGTCTGGATATTTTACTACTGCTAATAGTTGAAGTTATCATGAAGAAGCAATGCGCAATTTAATTCAGCGTGTTTTTTTTTTTCCTACCCTAATGGAGAAAGAGTTTTTATATAACAGTGTATTTTACTAACGATTTTTACCAAGTATTTAAGCTAAAGTTATCAAAAAAGTTTATCGAGTAATCTTACTTTAAGCCTAACTTATTTTGTAGACAATAGTCGCCAAAAACATAGTCTTCTAATTGAAATATATTATTTTCTATTGGTAAGACTGTTTTTGCCTTTCATAGTGTTGGACTGCCGTGTCTGCTATTTTCTCTCGCTTTTTCAATTTCTTGGTTGCATTTTTTGTATGATTTTATAGAACCCCAAGGAAATTTGAATTTGTTGAAGCGATCTTTGTATGCATCATATCAAAGGAGTATCTGAGTTTGGGCTTTAGTAACGGAATAAAAAACTATGTCTACTTCACAACGCCTGGGTTAAATGTTCTTAGGTCCACAAAACTATTGTCACCATAATAGCCATCAAACAATTTCATTGGAAAGTAACCTGAGCATGCTTAGGCGAAACTCCAATGGCTCTCGGTCAAAATGTATTTGGATCACTGGTCAACGATATCAGGATGTTCAAGTGTGCAAATCAATCTTGAAATTCAGTCGGCACAGTAGTTGAAGCCAAGTTATCTCTCGCTTAACATCGAATGCTCTTATCATTAGTTAGACTGAGCATTTTTGAAATTAATCATACTAAGGAAGATGCATTCCAACTACTTTCCAATAGGACTTGACAACTAAACTCTTATATAGAACTCGCTCTTTCAGATTTTTTAGAGCTAGATAGTTGGGAGCATGAGAACCTTTCATTGCCTTCATTGCTTTTACCTGAACCTTGTGAGATACTCTTAAACGAGAGAGTGGTTGTATGCTTTAATGTTCAACATGATTATCAAGGATAGTGTAATTTTAGGAGTTATTTTACATTAAAAAACACATATCTTTAAGGAAAGTATGAAAGGCATATCCTTGTACTGTTAAATTGACCAACTTCAGTTCCCATTTTCCCAAGAACTATTAAAGCTAATGAAATTAAAGTTTTACACCATACAGATGCATATACTTTAAAATTTCTGACCTATTTTCTCTACTACACTATGGGTCTAAAGCAAATTATATTTTTTTTTCTATTTTTTCCCAACATTTTTTTTACGTTGTCACATTTTGTCCTAGCTCTACCATAATAGAACCACATCATCAAAATAGTATCATGAATAAGTGTCTTATACAGATCCTAAAAATAATGGAAAACGTATGCAAAAAAAATCAAGTTTTTAATAATTGCAACCAAACAATGTTTTTATAGAAAAGCTTACTTTTTGAGGGAAGCACTAGCTAAAATCCTCCAACGTTGTAAAACAGCAAATGATCATGTCATGCAAACAAACGCTGCCAATTTATGAAATACAACTTTTTATCAATCAAGTCAAACCACAGCCTTCCAGAGCAAATAGTTCCTGAGATAATAGAATTTTAACTGAACAAGTGCTCGCGAAATAAACGAATAAATGAAACAAAAATACTTGTGTATTGACATAATTAAACATTTATTATAAATACTTATAATCAAGGAACGTTAACGAAAATCAAAATAAACAGGCAAGTGCAAATAATAAAATGGTATATAAAATAAAAATATGATTTGTTTACCCACACTTCCCTTAAGCTCTTTATGGTGAATAAGGGTATCCGGGCTTCAGTTGTAAAACTTTGTCCGCTTAACGGCGTTAGACTATTTCGAAGATGGTGATCAAAATTAGTTAAACAAAGTAGTTTCTTGTAACAGAACCAGTTCTGGAACTTTTAGACCTCGTATATTCAGACGTATTCATAATAAACTCCTTTTTTATAATAAGATAAGTTTGCAATGTTTATGTAACATACTTTCACATTTTAATGACATGATCTTGATAAATATATAGAAATACATATAACGTATGTACTGGACAAAAGAGTAATTTGCCCATGCAAATTTATCTTGTTAACAAAAAGGAATTGTCTTTTATGAATAACACCTGACACTTCCGAAGAAAACACATTCACAATAAAGTCGGAGTGTGGACTGCCTCAGAAACGGAAGTAAAGTTTTGCTGCATTAATGGATTCCGTTATACAATGAAATAAAAAACGCACGCATTTGCATTTATTTTCGTAAAACGGACAAATTGCTTTAAACTGTCACTTTTAATTACAAAAAGTCAATTCGTTGAAGCGTAGTGCGACCGCTAATTATCCTACTTTTGCTCACGATCGACTTTATTTACAGACCCCAAGGTAGGTATCGATAGTAGACAAAATGGCGGAATATGAGATCTGGGTGTTAATTTCATCACGTTATTAATTACAGTTTTCTGGCTTATTATAACAGTTTATAGGGGGGAGTAATATTATTCTTTTGCGTTTTTATTAAGTTAACATTGATGTAGTAAAATCACACCAGGAACTTGTATAACAGAAAGTGTTAAAACCAAATGATTTTGCGCGTAATATCTTTATTGTGGCAGTACACCGCATAATATCATATTTAAATTTCCTAAATCGAAATAGTCAAAGGAGTAGTGCATAAAAAGTATACACCATGCAAGTTTTCAAGTTAATGATTAAACTGTAGTGTGTATTAACCATTTCTTACTAAAATTTGTGCTTAAGAATGACATTTTCTTTGAGCAATTTTCCTTAACCTGCTTTCTATGTGACAATGAAAATTAGCAATGCAAGGAAAGATCCGAAAGAACGTATGAAGCAGGTTTAGAACCGAGATGAAGGAAATT
The DNA here is from genome assembly GCA_030762175.1 of Metallyticus violacea. NCBI lineage: Eukaryota > Metazoa > Arthropoda > Insecta > Mantodea > Metallyticidae > Metallyticus > Metallyticus violacea. The sequence continues at coordinate 70,737,233 of CM060841.1, forward strand.
TTAGTGAATGGTGTGAGCAGGATATTATGCAAGTGAGGTTAAGAAAAGACAGGCACACCCGTTTATAACCATTGCCAAGGTAGATTATGTTCTTTTTCTTAATATAAAAGATGATAAATATGATGCTATCGCCACTATGTCGATTAGTTTTAAGGTGTTCAGTTATTTGGAAGTTGAATTTTATAAAGAGCTGTGTAATTTTATAAATAGCTGTGCCTGTGGAGAAGTTTGTAATTCATATCATTTAATATTTCGTTTACATATGAGAAATATTGTTTGTAAACAATTTGCGATTCGTAAAAACCATCGAAATATTTTCTCATGATGAATTGACATCTTGTAAACGTAATATTTGTATTTGCTATTGGAAGCAATATCCCTGCTTCTGGCGCCGTTTTTTTTTTTTACCCTTATTGGGATCTAGTAAATATAGTTGGTCTTTCTTTTGCTTTTTCTTTTTACAGTCGATATGCTTATTCTGGTATTCTCGATTACTGCAAGTAATAAAAAAAAAATACACTTACTCGCGATATGAATTCTATACGTAAATTCCTTGTGTTTTCTCTGCCGCGGTTTTCTTTGCCGATGACACCAGTGTAATAACTTCCACCAAAAACATTTATCATCTAACACCGAAACTGAATTATGTACTCAAATTTATGTGAGACCGGTTTAAAACCAACAAATCATTGTTAACTATTGATAAAATAAGGTTTTTAAAATTTATAATAAAGGGTGACCCTTTGGGTGTGGATAATATTAAATATTATCATAAAAGCTAATATGACAGTGGGTGACATTTCTTGCTAGTAAAATTTTGTTTAAAACATGGGAGTTTTCGTACTGGCAAGAATGAAAATCAACAATGTATCATGACAAATCAACACGCTATGAATCTTATTTTATGTTCCAGTTTTTTCTGTTGTAACAACTTGATGAAGACAGCAATATGAACATTGATTTCTCACTGAACATGAGAGATTCGTAATTTTCTAAGTACCGCTTTCAATCGTAAGTAGTATGGTCGTGACGAACCAATTTCTTGGCCTCCAAACTCCCCGTATCTAGTCCCTCCTGAACTTCTTCTTGTGGGGTTTTGTTAAAGACACTGTCTTTTCACAGAAACGCAGGAACATTGATGATCTGAAATTAAAAATTGCTCAATCTTTCCAAAAAAAAAAAAAATCACTATATCTTTGCTACATTACATATGGACGTGGCTTGTGGTGGGGAAAGTCACTTTTAATGATTTAAATATTTTGTACTTATAAACATGTATAAATCACAACAAATTTGAAAATTTCGAACAGATTGGACCAGGCGATGGAAACAGTCAAACAACATTGATGCAACTTCACCAGCTTCCTTTCTTGCTATGGTTTTATTTTACATATTTAAAACTCAAATTTCACCAAAAGTGAACTATGATTGTTTGTCCCCTGTACCTTTCAGTTATATTATGCAATGTAAATAATTATAACAATATTCACTGACGCTACGAGTCGGTCCTGGTGGTGTGGTGGTAACCATGCTTACCTTCTAAACCCAAGGTCACGGGGTTTGAACCCGGCCACGATCGATGGATCTTTTCGGGCGTAAAAATCGTAAGTATATCTTCCTTCGGAAGGGAAGTAAAGCCGTGGGTTCCGTGTCGTACATTTACGGCACGAAAAAGAACCTCAAGCCTGAAAGAAGAGGCCTCTGAGCAAAATTTGTCAGCCTGAATTGAATGGGACACTGATGACGACTTGAGATGTTAAAGAGCGTCCTTAAATAAACAAATCAAAACAAAAAACAAAAAAACCAACGCTACGTAATGCAAAACCAGCTCTATGTTCAAATTACTTCTGTACTTATCCCTTGGAATGTAATTTGATATTTGACATTCAGTCACTGACTGTACGCCACTGAGTTGTAATCGGCCGACCTTGCATCATGTGAAGCTCGTGACGAAATCAGGTGCAAGGTTAAGGTTGGTAAATGTCCCCGGGATGCTTCTTCTGTTCCTTTTTTGCCCCTGTGGGTTGAAGTAGGTCATGTCTGCGTGGTGGTTTTTGCTCCATCATTTTGGCTGCCTTTCTCATGTCACCATAACGGTACCCTCTTGAGCGCAGTATCACATGTGGCATCGGAACCAGTCTCTGCCATTATCTGCACGCTCGAGTGTTGAAGAGGCTCAATCCGTTCTCGGGTGCAACTACAATGCGCTTTTGTAATCTGACATGAAGGTTGGCAGGTAACCGTTACGGACTGTGTTAAAACTGGCCAGTGCTTCCAATCTAAATGACAAATATTAGAACAGAACTAAAGTTTTTCTGTAGTACTTTCACATCCTTGCTTTCTCATTAATAACTGAAAGTAGCTGCATATTTGGAAGAATTATATGCAAGTGGAATGCAAATCCTCGAAGCAGTCAATCCGAATATCTTCCACTCTTTAAGCCTGTAGACAACTTCGCTTCTTCCATTGTCATCTTTTCTTTATTCTTATTTAATTTCTATTTCAAGCATTGTTTTTGATTTCTTCTTACTTCAACCTGGAAGCTTCTTAAATAAAACTTTTTACCTCAGCCGATATTTATTTTTTTTTTCTGTTCAGATTAAAATGTCAATTCTTCCAGTACTCTTTTTGGATCAGTCTAAATATATCTATTTTACCAGTCGCATTTAAACGTAATATTCTTTAACAAGGTCTTTCATGGTTTTGACGCCCGTCACATCTGGAAGTCTGGACGTTATCTCCCGGCGAAGCGAGTGTAATTTCCGAGCAAGTGATACAAGTTCTTGCAAATACAAATACAATTACCATGAAAATAAATACTCGCTGTATGACAGGAGGTGTCAGAAATGTTTGTCTGCTACATTTTTGGTATAGTTTTAAAAAACTGCCATTCAAATCCTTCAGTTTATCTTCCGAATTTGAGGAAATTTCTCCCTGATATTTTCTTTCAATTGTTCTAATGTGTGGGGGTTTGTTTGTAAATGAAAATTATCTTCCGTCAGATCAGGCGACCCTGCAGGCGACAATTCTCTATTAATTATGATATTAAAATTTTCCTGATTAAAATCATACTTAGATTGCACTCGGAGAAAACCCGTCGATCCTGGCCGGGTTTGAACCCGCGATCTTGGGTTTCTCACAGAGAATTAAAATGAGTAACGGACATACGCAGGTGCCAGAAATATATGGAAAATGAAGGGACAGATTTTCATCATCTCCTTCCCTGACATGGGTGAATTCATACCTTTTTAAGTAAATTAAAATTTATTAGACTCTCGCTCATGAGTTTCTACCAATTCTTGTATTGTCCCGTCCTGGTCATGAGCGATGTCTCATTGGCCAAGGCAGTCCCTGACGCCACTTCGGTCATCAGACAATTGGATGATATTATACTTATGTTACCTGCAAATACTACAAAATTACCTATATATTTCATTAGTATTAGTATTTAGCCCATTGTGCCACACTTTAAGAAACTACAACTAAGATACGACTGAAAAACAACGAATAGGTTAATGAAACTTTTTCGTAAATCAAAGTGTTTTGATATAAACAGGCTGTAACAGAAAGGTTTGTAAAACTTTGGGGAAACATTACTTACAGATACAGGATATGAAATATTTTGTGAATATGGGTCCGGAATTGCTTTATTTCCTTGTTAAAGCCCTTTTTCTACACCTGTACCACATAGCAGAATATTCAAAAACAGAACCGTGGGAAAGAGAAAATGACATGAAATGTTCAAAAAGTCTTCCGTTAGCATGGTTACATCCATCAACCCGTCGTGCATGGACTCCCTGACGCGCTGATGTAATCCTGGAGTATCTCGTATTGTCTGGCAACTTTGCAGAATACAAACACGCAGGTTCTCTACACCTTCGGCTAATTTATAGAGCATATGAGCATCTGTCAACTCCGCATTTGAATATCTCATTGTACTGTACCTGGAGCGAGGCTCGTAAACACACAGAACTGACACTACGTGCTCGGTACTAAGTCAAGCAATGGAGTGAGTGACATAACATGCGGACTACGCGGTACAGAACGAACGAACACAACAACGGTGAAAACCTAGGAACTAAGAGTAGTTGCACCTACCCGCATTTAACCAGAAGTAAAAGCTAATGGTTACCTACTGTACATATTAAGTAACTGTTCTGTTATGGGGTAATGCCATAGGACAGCTACGCTGGCGTTCTAACTTGCATATCATACCCTGTAAGCGAAGTTAATAAACAAAGGGGCTCTAACAAGGAAACAAAGCATTTTCGGACCCTTGTTCATATAACATATATGCATCCTCAAAATGCAAGGAATGTTTATCCAAAGCTTTGACATACCTTTTGTTACCCTCTATATAAAACAGGCTATGTTATACATGTGTTAAGAACTTAGATTTTATAAAAATACTGTTCTGATACGCAAAATTAGGAAACAAGATATATACAAAATTGGTAATGAATAGGTTTAGGATTTTCTAAGCACTAAAAGCAGAAGAGGGAGGAATGGTGTTATGTTGGCGCTGGACTGTATATAACAAGGCGGAAGGGGACAATAGATCAAGAGCTACAAACCTTCATCTCCCCTTAAGCCTGTTACCCAAGGATTCTTATTGACTGTTTTGCGGTGGTTCATAGCTTGCTTTGTTTGGGTTTGAGTGTAACTACCTTGACGTTAAGTGCTTAAGAGTCCCGATGCCTAGTAATAAAGTGTTTTTTTGTTCATTGGCTTATGGAATGGCTGTGTAAGTGTTTTACAGTCGTGGATGTTATCAAGCCTTTGTGCTTGAAGGCGGCGCTTTGTGCTTTGATTTCCGTTACACTGCAATGTTGAATGATGAATTTGAATCGTTCCAGATTCCAAGAATTGCGGTAATATTCATTTTGATAGGACAATTTAGAAACCTGTATTTTGCCTGCTGAAACCAGGTCACACGTGTGGAAGAGAAATACTAAAAATACGCGGTAAAATATGTTTAAACTCCAAAGAACTAATTGCAAACTACCGTACTGAATTAGTAGTTGTTAATATCAGAGAATGAGAGGTTAATTTAAATATTATGAAGAAATATACGTTTAATAATCCACAGAGTAAAACAGAAAAAAATGGCGTGTAGTAAATACATTGTTAGATCTATGATGTGCTATATATCTGCTTGAACAAATCATCATATTTTAATGTTCAGTTAACCAAGTTATTAATATATTTTTCTTTATATACACATATTGAAAGAAAAAATTAAAATTTGTAACTAAAGTGTTTCATGCGCATTAAGAGCTACTGAAATTGACATAAGTAAAAATATTTAACATTAAAAAAGGTAGTATTTGAACTTTGATGACTCACATTTCTGAATAGTTTGAAGAAAGAAAAATAAATAGAACGAAATATCAAAATAAAGTAATAGAAATAATACGTTTATTCTTAAACTTTTTTGTGAAGAATAAAGAAATGAAAGAGTTTAAAGTCAAATTAATGTTTGAAGATAAAAATGTTTCATTTATTGTGGTGGTCACTAGTTCTTGATGTGCATTAAAATATATATATTGTAAAACCAGATGCAAAGTTTCGAGATATGGTCGATTTTCTGTTTTGGGGTTTATTGTTTGTTTTTCTGAACATAACAGCAAATAATTGTTCCTTAAAATTCACTTTTAGCATGTTATATAACGAGAAAAAACATGTTTAGTGTGTTTTCAACAATGTGGATGGAATAGAATTAATGTAATAATCCGGAATGAAGAAAACATTGTTAGGAAAAAGCTTTGAAATATCGTGGTGTAAAGTTAGGACAAATTTCTTATCCAAACAGCAGGGTAACCTACAAAATCAAAGGAAATATATTCAGTCAGAACTGAAAAATGTTCATTATTGTGTAGAAATTAGTTTTTCTGATATACCTAGTATTTGTTATATAAAGTTTATAACTTAAGATATGTGCGCGCATCTCTAATTGCAATACTTGCTAGCTGGAGTTACCACTTAATTAAAATAAAATTAATCAAACCTAAACCGACAACTTGGGGAGATTTATATCCAATGTTGATTACCTTTTAGGCTTTACCCCCTCGCCTTTAGTCACCTCCACTTTGAAATTTCAAAGTACACTTCTATCTTATATATATTTTAAAGATCATCAATTGTTTATCACGTCTTTTGTTTTATATTTTTGCTTGGCAACTAGGAATGTTATTATTATTTTAATTTGGGCAGAACAATAATCCTGCAAGAAAGAACAGAAAGTAAATAGATTGGAAAAGGGTTCCGAAATGTGTTATATTACTGCAGTATTATCGAAAATAAATTGTATTTTCACCCTACAATTAAGTACCTAATTTTATTCTGTTCAAATTCAAACATAAATAACAGCAGTCTCCAGTTTTCCAGAAAAAAGACGCAATAATTATTGAATCATACTTAAAATTTAAATATCATTAAGTTAGTGATAACATTTGAAATTTCAAAGTAGAGGTACCTGGAGGGCATGAAACCTAAATGGAGATTGGTTTTAAATTTCCCCCACAATGTACAAATTGATATTTTTTATTTAAATTACATTTATTTTAATCAGATAAGTTATTTAAACCAGTAAGTTTTAAAGTAAAAGTTCTTTGTGTAGGGTTTTTAACTTTGCACAGTTTGTTGATATTGGATCTAAAGTTAACAGATTGAAAACTGTGCATTATTTTCTTATAGATATGAATATTTCACGCTAAGACAAAATCACTTTGCAAAAATATATAAAAATTGATATTTGCTATGCATAAAGATGCCACTGTAGATAACTGAACGTAGAAAAGAATTTACAAGTTGTATAATTTCATCTGATATATTTTCTGGAGAAAGTTGATGCGGTTACCTTTGAACTATATCTATTTACTATGAAAATATGGTTTTATCAAGTGCCAAATAAGAATACAGTGCTCATTAGAAAACGTTTGATCTGTTTATAATTTGCAACAGTTCAATATCCGAAGTTGCGGTTTCAAATTTATTTCTGACACTTTACACACCTAGACATGGATACTGCAACAGGGCAGGTAAGAATACAACTTAACTCCCATGATTCCGAACAAAAACAGGCTACTGGTTCATTTCAGTTTGTAGTGTTGATCACAATTCCTATCTATCCTGGAAAATAATTTATAGAAACAATGTGATGAATTATAAATATAATATTTGCAGTTACTTTTATTTACTCCAATGATTACACTAAAAAGTTAAAAGAAGTGAGTATGAATATTAACAGTCCAAGAATAAATAGTGGACATTTTAAATATTAACATATATTACACAGACTTTTTCGGACCACAATACTCATAAAACAAATAACAAACTCGAGTGTCTGTTTTCTTTGATTTGCATACACCGACTATCATTTTTGGCGTTCTTTTACGGCTAATCGTATCGCGCACTAATCCAAGGTCACGCCTGTCATAACAGAGACTATTGGTGTGCTAATATTATTAATTATAATGTGTTAGTGAAGTAAGTTTCACTAGTATATTGAAATTTTTCACTTGAAAAGAAAATGAAAAAAAATAAATAAATAAAGTATACAGCAATAACCGCATACTATAGTGGAACATTTAAAACTAAATACCAAGGGTGCCAGAAAATGTTTATACACTTTCACAGTAGATATCTATTTAACATATTTCAAAGTTGAACCGAAAAACAACAGTAATGTGTAATATGATGTTCTGTAAACAGATGTGACTCACATTACTTATGCTAGCACTACTACAACAAAATGGAGTCAAGATTATTGTTTGAATAGCGGAGTCAAGATTATTGTTTGAACAGCGGAAAGCAATTTTGAAGTATCTAAGGCACTGGATAGGACGAAGAGGTCCGATTGAGTTTCCACCGCGTTCCCGGATCTAACTCTGTTGGACTTCTACCTATGGGGAATTCTTAAGGATGCCGTATACCTTAGAAAAACCAACTACACTTCGGGAAGAAATTGAAACGGCAAGTGCTGCAATGCCGAGGATACTTTTGCAAACGTTGCTCTATCAATAGTTCAACGTACTCAGAAGTATATCGATGCATTTTGAGCAACTGTTGTAACTGTAAATGTCTAAGATGATTAGTGCTCATTATTTTCTGTTTATGAATTCAGTTTTGTTACGTTAACACCGTTTTTTCTTTGCTTGAAATGTAAATACATTTTTGGCACTCTCTGTATTAGGGCTGTAATTGGAAGAAACACGGAAGCCAAGCTGTTGTGAACGACTGTAAATGCTATTGTTAAAATTATCAATCAAAGTTGTGCGTATAGAAATGGGAGGAAAACTTGTTCAATGACGAAATTGGTGACTTGGGAAACGTTACGTTCTGTTTATTTAGATATTTATTTCATTTTTGGAATGAATATGAACCAGCCATGCTTCTTTTACTATATATATCACACCAAATGTGCAGTATGAAATCTAAGAGATATCACTAGCTCATCTATTGATATTCCCAAATTTACAGAAACGGAACGAGGAAATCTGAGAGCCTTGAACTGCGAAACCTCTTTCAGCCCGCGCCCCAATTTCCTGAGTAGTTTCATCACAGTTATGTGAACATACATCAGCAGCTCTGTGAGACTTATTCATCTGTGAAATTGTTCTGATCACATTTTAATAGTCTTGAGCTATTAATTTTGTCCTCATCCTCCTGGTTTATATCTTCCGGTGATTTACTTTGTTGATTAAAAGTTCGTCCTACATTCCAGACGTCTTTTGATTAACTTGAGCACATGGTGATAATAATAAGAGGAAACGTTGATGAAGTCACGAATGTTGAAAAGTCAAGACCTCAGGTGTGGGGTGGTAGGCAGATAGGTATTATGTTTTATTGTATTAGATTCGCTATAATATTAGAGGGAGTTAAATTGTATTTATTGCTTACGGTAAATCGTGCACTTGTTAACAATACTTAAAGAATCTGGGATCTTTTTAATGTTTTTTTTTTACTGCTTGGAGATTTTTCAACTTAAGAGGAATGTTTTAGTTAATGTTTGCAGTTACAATATGCTGGACAAGGGGCAGAGATTTGTGTATTTATAGCAATTGAGTCGCAGGGTTTCTTTCGAAGTTTTACAGAAAGATGTAGGCCGAATACTAAGTGTAGGGTGCATGAGCTTTATTGCGGTCGCCTCACTGCTGGAAACCGGTGGATCTTAGTCGGTAGATCTATAAAGGAATTGAAATTTGTACAAATTGAAGTCAGACTGTCTGAATCCTAGAAAATTTCCTCATGCACATCTATTAAGGGTTAGAAGAAGTTATTGATAATATGAATAGTTTTAATGACGTTTGGAATTTTAGGCTGCTTTCCAACAATTTGTCGGAACTATTGTTGTTGATTTGGTTTATTTACGAACGCTCTTTAACATCTCAGGTCATCAGCGTCCCATTCAATTCAGGGCGTAAAACGACGGATAGACTTTTCTGAGAGGCCTCTTCTTTCAGGCTTGAGGTTCTTTTACGCCACGGGATCCAAGGCTTCACTTCCCTTCCGAAGGAGCCATGCTGGGAGTTTTATGCCCGAAAAAAATCGTGGACCCTGGCCGGAATTAAACGTGCGATCTGTTGCTACTATTGCCCACGTTATCCTAGTTTGGGACGAAATAGTGCTTTTCAATTTACATCAATCAAATTTATTTTACTAGGAATTTTGAAAAAAAAGTTTATCAATCACGGAACCTCAGTGTAGGGTTGTTGTTGATATATTTAAGTTTTATTTTGCAACGATTCAGCATCAGCAGTTTAAGTGACAATGTATATTAATTTTTAAAAATATAGCTTGTCTAGTTTTTATTTAAATAATTCAGACATAAATGTTAGTTAAGCGATTTTACGCTTTCTTATAGCAGTACTCCGTAATCCCATGCTTTTTCTTGTCCTTAAAAGTTACAAAGAAGATCGTATCCCAATTATCAACCTACAATTTCATGTATTATATAAGAAAGTATTTACGTTAATGTTTTCCTATACTTCTTATTACATAAACAGATTTTACGAATCATAATATTAATGATAATGAATTCGTTAGAATTATGGAAACTCAAATGATTATTTAAAGCATCTTATACTATTGCCGATTCAGCATTTGGGTCAATTTTTTTCATAGCTACAGAATTCCATTTGAGGATTTTTTTTTAAATTAAGGGTTTTGTTAGGTAATAATATTAATAAAGGTAACTTAACCACTTTATTATGATTTCAAGGCATAATAATAAATGTGGTCGTTATGATATTACTCAACTGGTCTATTTATTTGGGAAGCAAATAGAATTGAACGGTTTATAATCATTCTCTCTCATATGATGTACAAATATGATTACAGCAATAAGGAATAGCTCACTTAGCATGTTAAATTGTATATTTAGCTATAACATGTACATAAATATTCTGAATTTCTTAAAAGGTGCAGAGTAAAAACTGCAAGGCGCGGAGAGCAATGCTTGCATTGAAATTATTAAGTGCAATGCACATGTGCTGCTGAGATGAGGAGTGAAATTAGTATTTGGCTTTATGATTAGCATTTTCAGTTAGATTTCATCACACAATTATTGATTGTGAATGCTTTATTGACAAGAGAAGCAGTTATTAACAGTGTCTGTTTCTCAGAGATTCCTTTTTAGCATTACACCTTACACGAAAGAATGTTTTTATTTTCAGGATTCCAAATTAATCTTTACCAGGCTTCATGTATTGCATATTTCTATAACTACACTTGATCAGTCCAGAGACGTCGGTCCTGGTGGTCTATTAATTGCGTCGTAACCCCAAGATCGCGGGTGCAGTCCCGGCCAGGACCGATATATATTTTTTTTTCGAGCGTAAAAATCCTAAGTATAGCATGTTTCAGAAGGGAAGTAAAGCTTTGGGTCCTTTGTCGTAGATTTACGGCACGTAAAAGAGCCTCAAGCTTAAAAGAAGAGGCCTCTAGCAAAATTTATCGGCCGTTTCACGCTCTGAATTGAATGGGACGCTGATGATCTGAGATGTTAAAGGGCGACCGTATATAAACCAAATCAAGAAACAGTCCAGTGGTTAGAAGGCCCTCCGTTTCTCTCCTACCCTGGGTGATATTATCAAAGACTGGTGATGTACATGCTTTCCTTTTGTGATTTCCAGTTGTTTTAATTTGCGCCCATTTTTCCATTTATTTTAAAAGTTTAACTCTGGGAAGATATTTTTATTTCTTTTATGTCTACTTTTGTGTAACGTGCCATATGCCTGAAAATTTTCATTTCATTTGTTAGTAGCTCATGTCTCCGGTTTTCATTCCACACCGCTATTACTTTATTAAATCTTAGCATTGTTTCTTTTCGTAGTTTATAGCAAATGGTTCTTATAATTATATTTTCCATGTAATGGAATCTATTTTTTACTTTTCTGGTCAATATTTCCTAAATATGTCATTGCTATTCCGAAAAAATATAAATATAAACATTATGTGGAGTTGGGAGGGAGGCAGGTTATTTATGAAGTTTTTTTCAATAACTTAACATAGGATTTTTTTTAAAATATATGTTTTCGTTAGAAGAATGTACTTTTTATATGTAATTAATTTTAAATAAAATTATTTTATCGAAAAAAAATCCACTTTAAATTAAACACAAGTCCTTGTTAAACATATCCTGAAAATTTGAAGGAAATTGGTACCCTAAATTCTGGGGGGAAAAAATGCATTTTATATGATGAAAACATTTTCGAGAATCAAGTGATAAAGCTTAGAATACGTTCCAGCACATCCCCCCCCCCATAAGTTGGAGCAGTTCTTCTACAAACTCATAACTAGAGACATCTGAATGTTTATATAGATACTGCATGAATATCATTCAGTTCCATAAAATTTTCAGAATGTACCGTTTAAACATAACATTTGGATAGAAGGAAATCTGTCAGTAGTTGGACAATTCCTAATTGAGGCCGGCATGCAAAACATTTTTTTTTCTTTTCAATTTTTAACACACTTAACAATACTAAAATGATGAGATTTCATAGATGTTTAATATCTACAAAAATTAAAGTTTAATATGTTCATTCTTTTTACCCTTTTCGGGACCCCTTAAGGTGAGGAAACAAAATGGGTAAGAATGCCCTCAGATAACAATTAGACTCAAGTCTGATAGGTGGAACAATGAACAGTACATTCTTTTTGTTTTGAAGAGGTCGATGGCCGTGTCACTGAAGATGCCAAGAATTCCTTGGGGATAATTACTTCAGAAGAAATGCTCTCTGCAGACTAGAGTAAGAATTTGGGACATTACGCCTGCATTAGCATCTAAACCCGAAATCTACCGGTTTGGAAAAGCATAGAACTAGCGCAAAGCAAGAATTCCACACGTTCCTATGACCTCGGAAGCGATGGGAAGTTGAAGGTCGTATAGTTGCGTGATTTCTCACAGTTACTCACCGGTAACTCTGACGTTGTCCTTGAAATATTCCAAAAGTAACAGTAGTCACTTCACACTCGACACTGACACTAACTATAAGTCACTTCATGTCGGCGTCACTTCACTTCGCGAGCCTGGCAGGCAGTCAGGCACTGTACTATGTGAGGACAGGTCTAGTCGGACTAACCTACACTACCTGAATGTGGGTCATCAGTTCTGTGCCGCCCCACTCCTACCCCACCAGCCTCTGATTTTCCTCAGGCGCTCCTCCAGTAGGTCACCGCCCTCTTCATTCATCCATCAGCCATATCTCTCATGTTTATGATTTCATTTTGCGGCATCGTTGAATAAGAAGAGGAAAGTTTAGAATTGTGTAGCCATTGCCAATTTAGCAATGGAGCAACAGGTTTGGAGCGCCATAGCGAACTTTAGAGCATCTGGAATGAATCCGCCTCATTTCCTTGACAAACTACTGTTAGTATAGGGTTTGACTCTTCAGAGTTACTTGTCCATCTTCCTGAACAGTCATCTTTTGTGTATGCCCTAGAAATATACCCGAAATACCAGGAGAAAGTCTGTAAATTTATCTGCAGCCAGAACCTTTGGGAGGAATTTTATCATAAGATAGCTTGCAAGGTTAAAAGAAGATATGTACTTAGCTTATTCTTCCGTAAAGATATGAAGAAATAATCCAAATTGAACAAAGTTTATATTACTGTGAAAAATACGAGGTAGGTTTCGAGAGTTTCCTACTTAAAGACAGGAAACGCACTTCAACACAATTTTTACATTTTTCAATTAAATTCCTTAAAAAATAGTATAAACTTTTGTCAGCAATGGCCAAAACAGCTTCCTTCATCTCATACTCATCCTCGTGTCTTTCTTCAATTTTCAGATAAGATCATAATTGCTGGGGGCTAGCTTTGGGCTGTAAGGTGGATGACTAGTTTTGCTGAATGCACAGTACTTGACAGCATCTTTTTAATCTGGGCAGCATACACTGATGCATTATCATGTAAAAAAGGAATATTATGACATGTCTTTTAATTGCTGCTCGCAGTTTATGTAGAAGGTTGCAGTATTTGCGTTGATGTTGGTGTTCCTCTCTTTGAGGTGAACTGAACGAGCCGGGACGGAGTAAAATTCTTCGGTATTTCAGCCTCGCTCATGGCAGGCTGTTGATCATGAAGGGGAAGCTGCATCATGCACTCCATCTAACGATTTTGAATTTTTGCGAAAGCAAGTCATTACTTTTCCCCCCTCCAACCCCCCCCCCGCCTAGTGTCAATTTAAAATACTAAATTAAAACAATGTAGAAAAAATTAAACGTAACAGCTTTTTTTAAATTTTGGTTTTCAAATTAATTTTTAGAAACTATTTTTTTCATTTTATTTAAATGCTATATTTATATTGAATTTCGTTGTGAATAATCATATATTAGGGCCACTAGAGCGATTTTTAAATATTTGTGTTGCAGATAAACTTCAATGCTTAATGGTCCGATTTCCCTAATTTTCAGGAACTACTTTTTTATTTTATTTAAATGGTATATAAGCAGTTTCGTTGCAAAAAAGTAAATATCGGAGCTGCTAGAGTAATTATTTAAAATTTTGGGTTTCTAGTAAACTGTTATTCATAATAGTATGATTTCACTGATTCTCAGAAACTAATTTTTTTATTTGATTTAAATAGTATATGCTGAGTTTTGTGAGGAAATACAAATACTGGTGATGCTAGAGCGATTTTTAAATTTTGAGTTTCAGGTAAACCCCCCAATCCAATTCTGTGATTTTCAGAAACTATGTTTCTTGTTTTATCTCAATGGCATATACCGAGTTTCCTTTAAAAAAATATAAAATTGCTGACGCTACAGCGGTTTTTAAATTTCACTTTAACCTCTACTCGCTTTTCAGATATACTACCACTCATAATGGCCCAATTGCGATATTCGGAAAATGCTTTAATCAATTTATTTTAAAGAAATATAGCAAGTTTCTTTGAGAAAAACAAAAAAATTGCGGCCGTTAAAACAAGTTGTCATTTGATGGCTAAGGAACTCGACAAATCATTTGTTAATTGATGGTTATGTGCGGATTTCGTTGAGAAAAAACAAAAATTGCGACCGCTAGAGCGTTAACGTATACACACACGGATACATATGTATTTTTTTTTTTATTCGTTGTCACTCTCGGTTTCTAGTATGTAGAATTGATGGAGGTTGGAAGAAAATTTTCAAAAATTCCTTCATGGGTACAACCGCAGTAGCTTATACTCCTTCGGAATTCGCTGAAAGTTTAGGCTATTTTCCATGCAAAATTCTTTCTAATTATTAGCTGCAACTTAGCCAGACCGAAAGATAATAGCCTACCAAATATGGGGTTTCAAAGATTGCACCGGTTGACCTCATAAAGAACAGTACGGCTCAGTGTATCAAGTATTAAATCTATAAAACCAGAATTGCTGCACCCAGATACTTTGGTTTTTAAATGATGTGGTTTTTACCAGTATCACACAGCTGGGCAACAAGAGCATTTAACAGCTTCCATTTTCTATGAATGTCTGCTTCATCAACCACTAGATAAACGCTTTCCTTACATTTTTAGTGGTTAATTCCAGATCTTCATGAACGCACTTAACAAGATATGATTTCGAATGACACGAAATGGAACCTGAACGAGGTGAGCATTTGAAATTGCTTTACGTGCCGTACTCTGTACAAAACTCTTGTCATAATGAGTTTCGCCGTTCCACTGGGTGAACAATGCTTGACGCAACCGCCGGCAGCGCTATGTTGCTATGCTGGCGGAAGCGGGGAGTAACCTCCCCCCACGCTACTCGAGGCTTCAGTGCGAGTTGAAATCTTGCACAAGTAGCACGTGTTTGTTAGGCGAGTAATATGTTGTATTGAGTAAAAGTTTATCAACTGAAATGGAGTAATACAAGTATTCTTTTCCCCAAAGAGTATTCATGTATGACTCATACGTGCGTACAGAATCAGCGCGGGCTATAAGGAGAGTATTTCAAGAAGAATTTTATGATGATTTCCTTGCTTAAAATACTTTTATGTTATGATATAAATAACTTACTCTACAAACAGTACTATATTTACTGCGGACTTCCTGTCACCTTCGTCCGCCGCCGCACGCCACGAAATCGGTTGCGTGAAGGATCGTTCACCCGTACGTTAAAAAGTTTATACATACTCTAAACGCTCTGAGCTAAAAACACTACAGATGCTCATGTAAACAAAATGGCTAAGCGCCGATTAAAAGGGAGGCTAACGGGAGGTACAGAAATCTCTTTGTGTTTTACGCCAACAAGACATGGAAAAGCTCGCTACTCAATGGGTCTCGGTTTGCTGATAATCCACAAAAGCGAACTAAGATGACCGTTCCTTAGAAATATCTTCACATATTTAAACGTGATACAGACATCTGTTGCATGGTTTCGTGACTGCCAATGGAACATGCATTTAGCACTACACTTCAGAGAACAAACAGCAGGCGATGAGCAAATCCAAAAACTGTGAATGGGTCTGGCTACAGTTTCGGAGTTTTCATGGACTTGGACATTTTGACAGAGGGGACAAAAATTGCAGTTCCGGCCGTTGTTGCACTAATCTGCATGAATTGCTAATCAAGTCTCAAGTGGCTACCACCGACTTCCTTATTTATTTTTATTCTGTCTGAGTTAAGACTATTAGTCCTTCTCTTCCGACCTACCAATCTAATAATAATCACACTAAGTTATAGCGAAAATATTACAATCATAACATCGACAGTAACGAGGACACATATAAAGTAATGTAAAACATGAAGTACGCAAATGGTTATAGAGGTTTAAAACATATATTTTTTCTCTGCGGTATACAATATACTTTTGAATCATAATTAAAATTGAAGATTAACTAGAAGTTTCAATTCTACATGCGCAGATTTTGTTTTGTAGCCATGGTAACGAAATAAACAAAATAAGACAACTCGCGTGCAAATTTTTTTTTATGTCTTGGAAATCGCGAAACACACGAGGGTAGGTTCATAAGTTTTCGGCCTCGCCGACATGGGTTATCGCCTTCACAAAACCCTTATCTGGTGTCAAACCTTATCTGTTAAGTAAATAATTGCAGCTGTAACTTCCGCTCCGCTATTTTCAGTTGTTCAGATGTAGTTGCATAAAGAAAGCTATGTGTAGAAGATTGTAACATATTCAAAATGGTATTGAGCTGTTATTAAGTTCTTCACAAAAGAAGGACTTATTCCAAGTGAAAGTAAACAGTGATTGGACCGTGTATGTGGGGAAGCACCCCCTCATATTCTACCGTAAAAGAATGGGCCAAACTTTTTGAATGGGTCGAGAAACCATTGAAGACGAAAAGCGTGCAGGTCAGCCCTTGGAGGTGTTCTCTCCTGAAAACATCACTCTTGTGGAAGGAGAAATTATGGAAGACCGGCAGCTCAAAATAGAAATAGCAGCAAGGTTGAGAAATAACAGTAACATAAACATTTAAACATGAATAAGGTTAGTGCAAGATGGGTGCCTAGACTTCTTTCCTCAATCCAAAAGCAGCAACGTGTCATCTGTTGTCAGGCATTTTTGGAGCTTTTCCGTGGCAACAAGAGAGAAGTTCTGCAAACCATTGTTACAGGAGATGAAACTATGGTCGTTTACTATGATCCCTTGTTCAAAAGAGAATCATTGGAGTGGCGTAAACCTGGCGAAGCACCACCTCTAGAGGTCAAGTTCTCTCAGTCTGTGAAGGAATACTCTTCATTGACTTCAAGGAGAGGAACACCACAGTAAATGAGGAGTACTATACTGGCCTACTGCACAGACTACGTGCTTCCATCAAAGAGAAAAAAAGGCGAGGAAATCTGAGTGATGGTGTGCGCTTTCTTCACGACAACGCGCCTGTGCACATAGCTCTTGTTGCGAAGGAAGCTGTGAAGAAATGTGGCTTCAAGGAGATCGATCATCCCCCCTATAGCCGAGATCTAGCTCCAGCGACTACTTTTTTTTTCTCTCAAAACTCAAGAAGGATCTTCGAGGAAGGAAATTTAAGTGAGACAAAGAAATAATGGATGATGTTTATGCCCATTTTGCAGACAATACTACGGATTATTGTTGGAGGAATTGAAATGTTAATTTAAAGACATGAGGAGTGTATTGCAATAAAGAATAACTATATTGAAAAGTGAAATATAGTTTTTGTCTTTATCATACCTAGAAAATAGTCCGGAAACTTATGGACCTATCCTCGTAATCCAGTCCAGAGGGCGTATAGGCAAAGATTTGTTCTTAACGCCCCTTCGAGTAGCAATATTCGTATGTGATCCAAACGACGGGGTGTGTCTGTAAAGGACAGATGAGAAAGTCAGAACAGTTTTCGCGCAGTTCTAAAAAAGATCCGTGCTTCAAATCCCGGCCATTGTCTGAAATTTTCATGCAGATTCTTCAATTCTAACTTAACCCCTCTATAGTTTGTGGTTACATTAGAATCCTCTTAAGGAATTAATATCTCACAATAGAGGGACCTTAGGGAGGTCCAGGATGTCTAGGAACAGTGAGAGAGGTTCGTAGTTTTGTCCTGACGAGGACACGGTAGGTCAGTTGGTAGAGCGTCAGCCGGCAAGGCTGGAGATCCATGATTTGAACGCCGGCCATGACCCGAACTTTTTATTCATTTCCAAATACAAGGAACATTTTTTTAAACTGTGGTTTAATGTTCTTTTGTAACAACGAAGATCTAAAAACACTATGAATGCACATCTGATGAAATAATTGCGGGGTTCACTTCTTCTATAAGTTACTTGGCGTTCACTTTCGATGATAAGAGAAAACCATACCGAGGCAATTGACCATACAAGAAGATTCGAACCCAGGACCTACTGTTAGTAGGCAGACACACTGGCCAAAAGACCACGGAGGCATTCACAAGGAACTTTAATGTTCATTTTATACATACACGGAAACGAAAACGAAAATTTCGTATTGTTATTTAAAAAGACTGTACGTATGATAATCGTAATTGACACGGTAAGCCGTTTGTCAATGGTTCTAGTACTGGCCGTGATTTCAAACAGACCTCTCTATTAACGAGAGCTAACATTAGAGTAGTTTAAAAGTTGACATTGTCTGTAATCAGTTCCGCGACAGTTAGGAAAGGAAGGAAATGGAGGCAACAAATGTCTTGATGCATTTCATGCATTGTTGACGACGATAAGTGCATGTGTCAACAAAGTTCAATGATTAAACTATATATTAACTGTTGTAATAACATCGTAACAGGTTATTAGTTCCTTGTCGTGCTAAAAGCTTGTTTTAACATTCCGCGCGTTCTTTGCGCCTGTGGCCAGCCTTTTCTTTCTCTTCGTCACGGCAGTGTAAATGGTCTTCCGCTTTAATGACAGAATTGTGCGACTTCTGACAGGTTGCCAAAGCATTTTTGCGCTTTCATATGATATTACCAGCATTTAACAAGTCTTTAACGTAGAAAACGCTAGTGCTTAGGTATTTGTAGGCCAGATCATGTCCAACTTAAATCCAGTTGTTTTAATTGATTTGAGGGAAGGGTGCGGCTACTTGCAAATTTCACGGCAGTATGAACACCGAGTGTTGAGATAATTGCTCATCTAGGTCAGGGAAATCTCCGCACATCTTCCGTCATACGCAAGTTCCTAAAATAACTTTAATGTCCTTTGTTTATTAACTGCAGTGTCCCACCTTTCAAGTCTAACGCAGAGATTGAACGTTCTCTATTGCATTAATCCACGATAACGTGTATGGCTTTCTTATATAAACAAATAAATTTTAAAAAATTGTAAATTTAAATACTTTGGCATAGGGGGCTTGATAGTGCAGTTTAATAATGAAAATATTACATTAATAATGGTGTGTGTTAACAAGGATTGTTGAGACCACGTAGGAAATAATCGATATTTTATTTCGCGCCTACCTGGCATGCTTCAACATGTAAAAATGCATATCCATACTTTCAACAGTGCCCCAATGCTGGTACTCAACCGCTTCAATCTTTCAGTGTGTGGTTTCTTTTAACAGATTGACCATGAGTTCCTTTTGTACACTTTTTCTTCTTCGGGTAGCCGCTGAGCCACTGAACCACTAAGGCGAGTACACTCTGCAAAATCCAAATCTTAGCAACGATGGATGGATTACCTGCTAAAAACCGGTTTGGAAGAAAGGAAGGGATATCAGAAATATAGAAGCACCAACTTTCTCCTGTGCGGTGCACATCAATTGAGTGCGGAGGAACTTGTCGATGACGAGAGCAAATCTATGCCTCATTTTCAGATTTTTATTAACGATGTGCATCTTCTTCAGTGATTCCACGTTTGTTTTTCAGAGTTGCCTATCCAATAATTACATCAATTTTCGATGTACCAACATGTTTGAAGTTTTTATTTGTTTTATTTATTATTATTATTATTATTATTATTATTATTATTATTATTATTATTATTATTTTTGAATAGGAGACGATTGGAGGCCCTCAGGCCGCAGCGAGATGCAGTAAATCACTGGGTCCTCCGGTTTCCAGGATTTATCCAAGGTTACATCTAGGTTAGTGTGTATGTGTGTATGTATGTATATATATTATTAATTGCAATTTTTCGATTGTTGCATTGTTATCATGGATACACCTCGCCTTTGTTTTCTGACATCACTACATTACAACATAGCAGACTGCAATTTTGGTATATTAATATCGGAATGTCTAAGAACGGGTAGTTTGTTGTATACCATTTACCCATTATTCCATTTGTGTTTTATTTGCTAGTTCGGAAAACATTATTTTTACCTAGTAATAATGTATGCACATAATCTTTAATTTCAGGTAACTTTTTACAAGTTTTATGAAATTTCTTCTTATTCATCGTTATTCCTTACATTCAGATTTTTAGTGCATTTCATACTGTTGGTACAGCCGTGACGTAAGCATACTAAGCAGCAATTCGATTTCAGCTCTAAAAGTAGATGCACTTTTTGAAAGGGCAGGTGGCATACTAGCTTTTAATCGAGCTACATGATCAATTACTGCTTTTATTAAATGTCCTGTTATTTCAGGTTAAGTTAAACACTTTATTTGTGTGGCGTGCACATACGAATGCTTCAATGAAATGAATGTGTTTAACGTCCGTTTTTGCTACAGAGGCACCACAGGCGATGGGCACTGATGATACATGAAATGATATATTGAGAAAGGATTTTTTTAAGGAAGGAATCGTTCCAGGTCTAAGTTTAGGGTACCTCCCCTGCATTTGCCATTTATTAGGACTGAGGAAAACCCGGAAAAAACCTGTCAGGGAGGACGGTCCTGGAGGGATTCGAACCCCAGATCTCCCCTCACGAGTCCCCACCTTAACGACCTCGGTCACCCGTGGCGGTGGATGTTTCACGAAAAATATTAAAGTAAGCAGAAGATTAAAAAAACAATAATAAAATAAGAACTAACAATAACAATGAATATGCATTTAAACAATAAAGTGGAAATAGATGTAAAAATAAAATATAAAAATGAAAACAATAGAAACACTATTAAGTAGATAGGAAGATTTATTATTATTTATAATAATAGATTTAAAATTTTACAGCAAGACCAAACAAGTAAATATCTAATTATAACATAAGGCAGCTAAATCTAAGGTAATCGCGCATTTCTGATAACATTAAACAATTTCTTATAAATACTCTTAAAGTTCGGCAGTCTCTGACATCCCGTGGCAATGCATTCCAGAGACGGGCAGTGTTTACTGTGAATGATGATGAGTAAAGTGATGTTCGTAATAATAGCACGTGTCGGGTTTGAGACCGTGTGTTAAGATTATGAGAGGAAGACACATTTTGAAAACTACAGGATAGGTAAACAGGAGATGATGTATATTTTTTCGGTCTGTCAGTCGGAATCAAGACAGCATATCGAGGGGGGGGGTGTTTTTGATCGAACAAACGCACATCGCAGATGTAACGTTATGAGTAGAGTGTAGTTTATCCGTTGTTAGAGTTTAAATTTGTTAGTAGAAAACCGCAATGGCAGAAGTGAGGTATTGCCAGGGATTACACCAAGGTCTTTTTATGATTCTGGGCAGCGGCACATTTAATCTTTTAAAAATATGTATTAAGAATTTACTTTTCTGCAGGTTTCAGCAACATGGTTACATGGTAAGAGTAAATGGTCCTAAAGTGAATGATGAATCATAAATGTCATAAATGTCAGAAATGGTCAAGTCTGGGTGGCTGAAAATCCCCATTTTCACTCATCAGAATCACCACCACTGATTTGCAGTGAAAATTTGAGCTGGAACACTGCATGACAACTTCAAAAGACTGCCAAATATGAACTCTACAGTCGAATCGTTTAAACTCATTGTAATACTCGAGCTCTGCCACGTGATGTTTGCCAGCGCATGTGGTGCATCCGAGTACTTTCCCAACATTGTCTAAGATCTCCAGGGAGGTAGATCTACCCGATTTGATTGAACCCTCATTTATTCATTTTTTCCCTGTGGGGACACCTCAAAAAGCTCTTTGGGATACACCAATCAGAACAGAAGGGAATCTTGTAGCAAGAATCATATTTGCCTTTGACACCGTAAGGAAAAAGGCCGAATTCTTCGAATGGTAGCGACAGCTGATGGTACGGCCTTGCAATGTCTGTAGTATTCAGGCTGGTGGAAGATATTTCAACAATTTCTGTAATTAGTATTCGAATTTGAGTAACGAATTAAATTTTATAATAATAGAACCAAGCCTTTAGGTGACGAACATGTGGGTACTGTATGAAAATTATTCATGTTGTTGTAATAAAGTCACAGATACACAATGAATAATACGAAACCCAGTTTCTCTTGTCCTCTTTCAGATCTGAACTCAATGAGTCCAGTGCTATTATTATACACATGTGCGAGTATTGCCAACAGTCCTCTGTTTGCTCTCTATGCATATTTGTTTCTGTTATATCAACTGAGTTGTAGCTTTCACGTTTTCAGCGGAGAACGCTTTACATTTGCCTAAACTCAATACTTGCACAGCACGAGGTAGCAAGATATCTCAAGCGGACCTTATACCTTTTCCTTTGTAGTTCCGTTCACAGAATGAGAAAGCAAATGTTGTTGACAGACATAAATAAGCGGTGACTGGCACCTGTGTTTGAACACCTAGTGTCCTGAATTGACACTTTGGGGATTCTGACATACATTCTCGTCCTGGAATTGATGGTGAAGAGGTACTTCAATGTCCATTACGACTTTATTGCTGCATTTGCTTAATGGACCTGTTTGTAAACTGTTTGTTTTAGAAGTTGGTCAGAGACATTCTGACTATGTAGTCAGGAATAATTGGTAGACCTGTTAGTTTAGACAATTTACTGCAGCTCTACAAGCACTGATCAGCTGAGTTTGAAAATGAACTAGAAGTTTATAAAAAAGTTAACTTAAAAATACATTCCAAATTATCTAATAACTACGTTATACACCACTGTTCGGAGTCTGTTATAGAAAGAAATTATTTTCTGAGCGTTGTGGTGTTAATACATGGGTGATATCTAAAGATAATAATACTGTACCACCTGAAATCAAGCATACTTAGATGCTGTGGACTGACTTTTCCAGGAATATCTTTCTTATGCGGGATGTACGCTTCCTGGAACGCATTCTCTAGTGCTTATTACGTAAAATTAAGCTAATTTATACGTAAGTGCATAAGGGATGGCTTTTATCTCTCAAGCGTACTTCTGAACATTCTTATGCTAATAGGCAGCACAAAAAGTGCAGATAAAATGAGACTATTATTTCTACAAGTACCCTAAAAACATTTTATATGTTCATCATCATTTAACAAAGTATTAAATTTCAGCACATGTTCAAAAAAAATATTTTACATAAATACGGAATGGCAATTTTTTCTAGAGTAAGTGCGGAAATAAATTCTTAGCACCCTTCCTAATAATGCATGTTCTTATAATTAATACTTCATCAATTATCGCAAGAAAAGTTTATATGTTGATTTACTAATTGATAGTGGCATAAATATTACCTACGGTACGTTTTGCGGGAACCATTTACGTATATACCCGTAGTTACCAAACCGAATTTCGCTTCAAAAGTAAGTTCTAACGTTTTCGTTAAACACTATCTCCGCCGGATGCCATCTTGCTTTAACAAACTCACGTCAACTTGATATTATACTTTTATTTGTTGATTTTTTTCAAGAATGTGACAAAATTAAACAGATTGGAATAGTTTTATAACGTCGAAAAGGCAAAGCGAATTTCTGCAGCCAACATGTTTCTGGCATTCAACACTAAAATGACAGCCATTTTCATATAAAATACGATGTCACCTATTAGTAAGGTACTAACCGAGTTTAAAGTGATGTCTCATGACATCTGAATAATGTCAACTACGTCTAATGTTATACACATCGAGTTGTTCATATCGAGTCAGAGCTCCTTTAATTTCCTACAAGAAACTGCTGGTACACCAGTAAAGTAAACAACTAATAACAGCCTGCCTCCCTTGATGATTTGTTTTATTTACGGGCACTCTTTAACATCTCAGTTCATCAGCGTCCCATTCAATTCAGGACGTGAAACGGCCGATAAATTTTGCTCATAGGACTCTTCCTTCAGGCTTGAGGTTCTTTTACATGCCGTAAATCTACAACACGGGACCCATGCTTTACTTGCCTTCCAAAGGAGTCTGCTTTGGTTTTTTACGGCTGAAAAATCCCTACCATGGCCAAGATTGAACCCGCGATGCCAGCGTTCCCTAAACCTGTAGCCCCATCTAGGCAATGTTTTGGTGTCGAGGCTTCGTTTTCCTATCATGACTATTCTTAACAGTCTAGCCATAATTGCACAAATACTACACTTAGTGAAAACTCGTTTTTGGCAAGCGGCTTATAATTAGAATACGACGTTAGGTATTTAATTTTCGGGATTGTACTAAATTAAAGACCATAACTCACGAATTCTGTCATTTTATTTACGAAATAGAGTCCCTCACTCTGGATACAAAGTTGCACCTTCCGGGAGCAATCATGGAAACAGGGACGTCATGGTTCTTTAGGGATGGCACCAACTTCATTTTTTGTAGGACACAACAGTTTCTTCCAAACTCCAAAACGGATGGCCCTAAGTTTTTCCTTTGACAGCTGGAAAGAGAAAAAAGTCACAGAGCCATATCTGGACTGTACGGTGAGTGGTTCGCTCACTCTTCCTGCAAAACTTCCATTGTTTTAAAAGCTGAATGCGTAGAGACATTGTGGTAAATTAACAATCCTCGCAAGCCAGACTTCGATCTTCTTTCTGTGGTTGTTCTGAAGATCGTGGGGAGGCAAACTAAGGTGGTAAGTGGACAATGCTTTTTTTGGAATGGTTGCAATACGGCGATTTACTAGGAAGAAACTGGGAAATCCAGCTTTCGTGCCTCTGAGGATGTCGCGGACATGACATTTCCACTCTTGTAGCCTTTTGTTCTTCTGTGAGGTTGTGGGATCCCCAACGATAACAAAGCACCCTCACACAGAGATATTTGTGCAGGATTTCTGACACCTGCACTGAATGAATGTTTAAAGGCACCTCTATCTCTCCGTAAGTAACTTGCGGATAGTTTCTTCGCTATGGCTTCTATATGAACGATGTTGCTGGACACTCCGTGTGCTCTTGATCTTTCAAGTCGTTTCTTCCTCATTAAACTCCGCAAACCAGTTATAGACTTAGTTCATAAAGGAGCAGAATCTGGAACAACCTTCTGTGTTTTTTTTCCAGATATTCTTTTTTATTAAGGCCGCACTTATAAGTAAAATATTATCAGACGAAAATAAAGTCGGTAGAAAATCAGACTGCTGTAGTTGCAACAATGAAAGTCGCGCGAAAATTTCCGTTATGGTTACTTTAATCTATACATCATAACTTTATAGTAAAATAAACGTTTCCCGCTTTGCTCGTGTTGCTATTGATTCTAGAATTTACCGTCACACTGAAACGCTTGTAAACCTGGTCGCTATTGTTACGATTTCGTTGTTTGTTGTATTCGCATTCTTTTATAAAGTATGAAATATGTAATTAAGCGTTTCCTTCACGTTGTAAGAAATACAAAGGCGTACAATAACCGAGTACAAGTCTGGTAAGCAGAAGAACGGCTGAAGTGCGAGGAGGGCTTATACTGTTTATGTGGGATACGCTTGCTGCCGTATGAATGAGAACCTTCCAGATGCAGATCTTGCACGCCCGCTGGGCTGTTTCACAAAAGTATGGTCTAATACATACAAGTGTATTAATACAAGTGCTTGTAAAGCACATTCTTGTAACTTTCTGTTCCACGAAAGAAGTGCAACACTTGTAAAAGCTACAAGTGACGTCATATGAGAACAAGCTGTAGCAAAATCTGTTAGCCATACGTCGTCATACCTTGAATTAGGTTATGTCCACTCCTTAGGGGTTTTTAATGCACAGAGCGGACCATTGTCATTCCTGCTAAATGGTTCTTATTTTTTCTCAGACATAATGACAATTTAAATGTTTTACTATTATTTACCGATATTCAATTGTAATAATTCACTTTGAGACGACGTTCCCTCACAGCTACATTTAGCTGTCGAGAGATGGCAGAAGAATCGGGCTTTCTAATTGCTCTCGGCCATTTATTTTGTTAGTCCATGTTTATATTTATTTATTTGTTTATATTGCTTGAGAATCACCTTCTCATTATAAGGAAGAAAAAAAAACTGCGAAAATTGTGTCAAAAGAGATTATTTCAAAAGAGAATGAAGAATGAAAAGAAAAATATTTTCGTGGCATGTAACAAAAACCTTAAAAATACATTAACTAAGATGCAGGTCTGAAACATGTATTTGGAACAGCAAACGCCAATATCAGTCATAAGCCGTACTTTGTTGCACTTAACTTGATCATTGAAAATAATAATTAATTCTTTCTGTATACATATTCCTATTCATCATTATCATCATTTTCACTAATACTTGGCACATTTAGACCAACTGACTCCCAAAATAATTAAAAAGATAATAAATTTTGTGCTAGTATTTGAAGTCACCAACATTCCTACATTTGTAGAGTAATTTATACAAACTACCAGTGCCAGACTCATACTAATACATAAGTGGGACAGAACAACGAAAAATCACTTGTACACTTGTAAATATGGAGTAGTAAAGTACAAGTGTAGCAGAAACCTTTGTAGAACAGAACTTTACTAATAACTAGAAGTTACATACACTTGTAATGTATGCCCAGGACTTCTAACCATGGGCGAGTATCTGACAACACTGTTTATTGGCGCTAGCGTGCATCAATATAGTGAGGAAGGTAGAATATATTTACGTAGCACATTCCTCTCGCTTGCCTTCTTCTGATTGACAGACAGTATATTCGTTTAATAAATGGTACTGCTTTACAAACTAATTTGGGAGTAAACAGATGCCAAAGGATCGCTGATATACTATAGTTTCTTAAAGTCACTAAAATTAAATAGCCGTCCTAGTAATGCCCAAAAAATAACTTTCAGGTGCTACTAGGATACTCATAGTTCTGCAAGTTGAATTTACTTTTGAAAATATTACAAAAATGCAGTATAAATTTGTCCTTGATTTTTGAACGTACAAATTGTAAAGCAATATAAAACAAGCTATAGCAATGCTGCTCTTTTTAATTACATAATAATGATAGTGATGATGACGATATTATTATTATTATTATTATTATTATTATTATTATTAAGTCCATACAATTCCTGCAGGGCAAAGACTCCTACTTGCGTAAGGTGGCTCAGGTTTTCTCTTATGGGGAGCCAGTCTATGTGAGTTTGAGTGATTTGCCTCTTAGATTTCGTTTCCTTAGCAAATTTTTAATAGTATTTAGCGTCAGTTTTAACTACCTAAGATATTACAGGCGGTGGACACTGATGATACATATTGAAATGTTGTATTAGGAGGTTTTTTTTTTTTCGGAAGGAAGTTTTCTAGGCCTAATTTCAGGACAGCTTCCCGGCATTTATCCTTTATGAGGAAAACCTGGAAAAAACTTCAGTCAGAGAAGACAGTCCTGATGAGATTCGATTCGAACCTCAGACCTCCCACTCACGAATCGCGCCTTAGCGACCTCGGCCACTCTTGGTTTTCCTTATGGCCTATTTAGTTATATTCTAGATTAGATCCCATGAAACCTGGTACAGTTCATAATACTATACGACGCTAGCCTAATATTATGTTTGTATTTTATTCTTGGACTGCATGTTTGCCTCCTAGCCCACACTTTCGTCTCACCATCTTGCCACTTTGGGTTTGAAGCACTTCACTATACTGCACTGCATCTTGTTACCTCTCTTCCTAGGGTTTTTCTGGCGATCCTTGTCCAGGCTGCTCCTGCTGCTATCTGATAGTCATCTGCCCATCTACATTTACGGCGGCCTCTCCTCCTTTTCCCAGTTCGGACACCCCAACTATTGCAGCATAAGTCAATCTGACCTGTTGCAGTCTAGCAGCATGACCTGCCTCTTCCCACTTTAGCACTTTCGCCGATTTCCCACATCTTCCATCTTGGATCTTACTCTTATTTCCGAGTTCGGAATTCTGTCAACTACTTTGAGGTTTAAAACTCGCCTCTCCATTTTTAGCTGGCATGTTCTCAATCTTAGACATTTTTAATTAATTTTTATAAATTGTTTAAGAAAAATATAAGCTTTAAAATTCGTCTTTCTCTCTCAACGAAAAACTGCTTTAATGTTAATCGGCGTGAGAAATAAATGTTGGGAAAAACAGAAATAAACGCATTTCTTCAGAAGTGTTCAGGTTAAGAGATGCAGAAGATGACTCTAGTATTTTGTTTTGTGCAGTTAAGAAGTAGATTCATGTCAGTTGTGGAAGAATGTGCCTGGGGTGGTATAAACAGACGCGCCTGTGCGAGAATCAAAAGTAGGATTGTAAACTAGCTGCAGTGGAGAAAGGAAGTTTGTATTGTAACTCGGACGTAGATGACCTCCAAAGATGTAGAAATGTTCTGAAGTTGTTCTGCAGACATCATGAGTGACGACAACGGGGTGGAAAATTGTAATATTAACCTTGTTGCCAATAATTACCTTCTATATCTTGTGCCACAAAACTCAATCTACCCCAATTCCTATTGCCATCCACAACTGCATAAAAAGTTAATCACAAGTACAACATTAAGAAAAATTAAGTACAACATTAATGTGTTTAAGTAAATAAAATCATTTAAAGGTACTGTACTCAATCCCGGCCAGGGGCAATGTATTTTTTCGGAAAGGAAGTAAAGCCCTGGGCCCCGTGTCTTACATTTATGAACGATAAAGAACCTCAAGCCTGAAAGAAGAGGCCTCTGAGCAAAATTTGTCGGCCGTTTCACGTCCTGAATTGAATGGGACGCTGATGACCTGAGGTGTTAAAGAGCGTCCGTAAATAAAACAAATGAATGAAACATGAACATAACTTTTTGATCTACATGAGAACTTAGATAGTTGCCATTTATAAATCAAAGATTTAAGTTGTACAAACTGTCACAGGCGTGGAGGAAAAGCATTAAATTTTGAGATCTTAAAAATACGAATAAACTAAAGATAATGTAATGGTGTGTAAGGTTGGATTAAATGAAAATATGAGTGTCTCTTATGACACGCTGGAACTTGTAATTACCGTGAGCCTGGAGACATGGGTTCTGTTGGCATATACCAGCTGTTCTTGACCTCAGATTCTGATACAAATCATTGACTCTTATATGTTTAAATGGGTCAAAAATTGCAATCACAGTTACTGATAGGGCAGTTACGGTGGGTTTACTGAACCTCCCAGTGGAATTTGTATTAAAACGCTGTTGTTTCATTGGTTGGGTGTGGATGTACATTATCGTGTAACAATACTGTCACTCAGAACTCCCGAAAATTGGTTCTTGCAGCATTCGACAGTAGATAAGCCCAACTGTTGACAGTCGATCGCTTTCGAAGAATTCAGTTAGCAAAAACTGACGTTACCGTAAACGCCTCCTCTTCAGCGCTTTCTTTTTTTCAACCTCCGATCTCTCTGCTACGTGACCAGACAAGCATAAGAATGCAAATCCACCGCTATGCTACTACGCTACTATCCACCACAACGTCCGCCAAGTCCAAGTTCAATACATCAGTTGGAGCTGAGCTAAGGAACTTCAACATGGCCGACATGATTGATTCTCCCGCCAAGTGCGAGTTGAGAAACGCCATTCGTTTTCTACAGACAGAAGCGAATAGTGCAGCAGAAATTCATCGCAAAATGAGCCGTGTTTATGGTGCAAACTGCATGAGTAAGGATATTGTATGTTAATGGGGTAGGAAATTTATAAAAGCCCGAACTGATGTTCATGATGAAGATGGACAATGACGCAGGTCTGTCGCTAGTGTTCAGCGAATTGATCAAGTGGTTCAAAAGGGACGGAGGTTTACCATCAGCGAGCTGTCTGTGGAATTGCCGAACATTTCAAGGGATTGTTACAGAACATCTCAGTTATCGAAAACTTTGTGCACGCTGGGTTCCCAAATAAAGACTTATCTACATACGCTGGCGGCAACCTTCTATGAAAAGGGTATTGGAAAGCTCGTCTATCGGTATGACAAATGTCTTAATCTTCACAGTGACTATGTGGAAAGATAATTGTGACTGTCCTTGACTCCTGGTAATAAAACCATTTTGTGATACACATTTGTCTTTTTGTTATTTCCTATCGGAGGTTGAAAAAAAAAAAAAGTAATCTTCCTACATCAAGTCAGGTTAAGCATCTTTTCACTTTGCCATTGTTAAGTAATGCGTGTAGAAAATTAAAAAATAGAAATATTTCCTGTTTTTAAATGAAACATAAGACGCTCTTGCAAGGCGTTGTGTTAATAAGCAACGTAGATACAGTTAACATACTGCAGCATTGACCGCGGAATTTTGTCATGTCAGTCCAAAAATAAATGTGCATTCCTTGATATGGTGAGAGCTAATTCGATCCTGCATGTCTTCTCATCTTTATGACAGATCATGTCGAGGAGTAAATATATTGAAGTACACACCTTGGTCTCTAATTAAAGGTATGTTCATAATGTACAAAATACTATTGTAAATGATATCTTCTTACTATTATATCAAACTTAATAACAATGCTGTAATTTGTATACAAACCCGTGACATTATCACATGATTACTAGAGCCGGAAGTTAGGCAAAATGCTTTATCTATCTAGGTGGATATATTTAAGAGACAGATAGAAGTGAACATGTTTCCGTACATTTGGGGGTGGTAAGTCATATTTTTTTATTTTAGATTTTTTGCTTCTTTTGATCCGTTGTGGCTTTTTTCTGTGATTTTTACACATTCTAAAAAGCACTAAAATTTAAATGTATCGAAGTGAAAAAAGTTATAAAAATTAAACGGCATGTTTCTTTTCAAGCAGTTAAGAACTTTCTCCTCAACCCTTCACTTAAGCTCTTTAAATAGCGGAACCTTCATTAGTGAAAGGAATACACAGTTACTCCGGGCATACCAATACCAGGCAACAGAGAGGACGAGAGAAGTACTGTAGTTTTGAACAGTCCTGGCGAGTGACCTAACTGCGCGAGACAATTCTAGGAAACATGTGGTGAGAGTAATTTCTCAGCTGCATAAATGTAAGAAACAATTGCAAGAGCGGTACAGCTGTACAATAAACCGTCCCTACAAGTATTCAGTACGGAAGTAAGAGAGATACTAACCTAATTCCCCTAGAAACTCATAAACAGAAAATCAACTCGACCAGAAACCACTGCTCATCTTTTGTTCATTCGCCAGGACTATTCAAAATTATTTTACTTAGTCTTGATCAACATTTCCTTATTGTCCTGAAAGGTGAATGTTCTGTTGTAACTGGTATGAGTCCTTCGGAAATAACTGGTTTATAATATGATACCTTGAAAAAACTTCTTGCTGTTGCTTGTAACCAAGAAAAGTAAGAAATACTTAAATTATGTGACAAAGAAATTATTAATCATCTTAAATACCATTTTCATAAATAATGAGGGATAATACTCTCAATTTTCACTTTTAATAAAGGCTATTTTAATTATACTACTGCCTATTTTTAGTATTTTGAATTTCTATTTTCATCCTTATTTTAACCAAAATAAATGCTTGAAATTCCGGGATCTAGTGATTACATAAATTTCAATCTCTAGTTATAATGTTGTATGTAGACTCAACCGACGTGACCTTGCCTTTTAGTTTGCTGCCTTTAATTTTTCAAAGTGAAATTTATCTTACGAGAAACAAAAAGGAATTATATATTACATCTGCAAAACCTTCATGTGTCGAAGTACAGTAATTAATAAAATGTTAAACCACCGTATATTTAGAAGAGTATCTTACAGTTCAAGGACATTATAATGACGAAGTTATTTTTATATTTAAGGAATTGTTAAAACGGTAGGAATGCCTACTTGTTAGCAGTTGACCAATTTATGAGTTTGCACATTTCTAAAGAGGAGTAAACATGTACAAGAACCCGAGAAACGCTGTAGGCACTTCTGGCCACTACGAGGTAATGAAAAAGAGGAATAATTTACGTTTTTGAGATCACGAAGCTGTTAGCGAGGTGCATCTGTCGCCAACTGAGCGTTACATCAAGAAAAGGAAAATTTGAGAACGGTGTAACCTGTAACAGGCATGACGGTGCGAAGAGGACTCTGCTTGACCTCGATGACGTCTTCCTCTGGATGTGGAACAAAACATTCGTGAGTCCATCTTTGGCGATTTGCATAACCCACATTACTTAGTTCGTATCCTTTGCAAGTACCTCTCTCTCTCAGTGCTAGAGTTAAACCCACGGACTACTTCTAGCGTGTGATGAATGTGTTCAATGTGCTACAATGTCTTCGAGGGAGGTCCCTTTACTGCAGCTGTGCGTTAAAAATGCAGAATAGGATTGTAGATTGGTTCTTTGCGAGGTAAAATGAGACGAAGAAGAAAATGAAGAAGGAATAGAAATGTGAAGAGAGAAATAAAAGAAGTAACTACGATTAGGACAAACACGAAGTTGACGGGGAAAAGAGGGGAGAATTTAAAAGAATGAGAATCAAGCAATAGAAAGGCGATGACGAGAATGGAAAATAACGACAAACAGGAAGAGTACGAGGAAGGCAATGAACAGCATAGCTAATAAAAAGGGATGGGAAAGAGCACGAGAACAGAAAGAAGAAAGGAATGTGAATAAAGAGGTAAATAATGATATAAAGAAATAGAGTAAAATTGAGAACAAAATACATTTGACAAAGAAGAACGAAAAAATTGGAGATAAGACGACGAAGAGGGGGAAAATAAGAGGCATAAAAAGATCATAGAAGAAAATAAGGAAGGAAAGAACACGAAGAGGAGGGTGAATAAGAAGGAAGACAATAAAAGAAAAAGACGAGAACAATTATGACTTTGAGCAATAAGAGACAGGGGGGAAGGAATAAAAGGCGAATAAATAGAGGAAAAAGAAACGGAAATGGATAAGTAGAAGAAGACAAGAGTATGAAGTATGATAAGAAGAGAAGTATAAGAAACACAAATGGAAGACGGAACAAACGGAAACCTCAGGTGACCAAAGTGGCTCAGTTACGAACTCGTGAAGTAGATATCTGGGGTTCGATTCCCGCTGGGATTCTTCTCTAGAGTTTTTCTTTCCCCCTCTCCTCATCAATGGCAAATGCCGGAGAAATACTTTAAACTTGGGTCAAAAACACTTCCTTTCCCCCAAGAAAAACTTTCATCTCTTCCTCTGTCGGTGCTGGAGGTGTAGTGGTTACCATATTTGCCTCCTACACCCAAGATCGCGGGTTCAAACCCGGCCAGGATCGATGCTTTTTTTTCAAGCGTAAAAACCGTAAGTATTTCTTCCTTCGGAAGGGAAGTAAAGCCGTGAGTCCCGTGTTGGATTTACGGCATGTAAAAGAACTTCAAGTCTAAAAAAGAGAGTTATGAGCAAAATTTATCTGCCGTTTCACGCCCTGAATTGAACGGGACGCTGATGACGTGAAATGTTAAAGAGCGTCCGTAAATAAACCAAATCAATCAGTAATCACTTCCTCGCAGTATTATCATTGTGCAGCACTTCTGATGCCTCAGTAGTGAAAACGAGCATTAAACAGTATTTAAAAGTGACAGAGAACAAGGAATTGATAAGAAGAGAGCTAAAAGACGCAATAAATACAATAGTACAATTACAAGAAATTATTAAAAAAGAGGACAATCATAAAAGAAAGAGAGCGAAAACAATGGAAATTAAGAAGGAAAACGGCAAGAGAATAATAGCCAGAGGATGAGAGATTACTGAAAGAAACAAATCTGAATCCCCAGTGCGTAGGGCGTTACTTCCCAGGATCACTTTGATGCGTAAAGCGAGGCCCAGATGAATGACACAGTAGATGTATATACGCATCTATCAAATAAATACAAATGCTAAATATGTATCGAATAGGGAAGATTACACCATATTTGCACTGTCATGACATTATTTTATGTGACACAAAGTGTCAAATGCTCTGTTGTATCTGAGATAGCCTCTCTGACGCTCCAGTTGTTGGATGCTTGTCCTTGACGTTGCCAGGTTCAGTGAACACGTCACTACTTAATCACCCGAGCAGCACTTCTCTTTCACGTTCTCCTTTCACAACACTTGAACCCATACCCCACTTCCCAGAGGAGGAACCTCATTCACTTTTTTTTTCTGTTGAATTTCCTTCTCTATATGACATGTTTATTTGTGGCTGGAATATAATGTCTGGGTAAAAATTATTTATCTTGAACGTAAATAATAGCACAGTTAAATTAACTTAAAGAAAACATATGACATCTATTTGTTTTGTTTTGTTTTGTTTTGTTTTTTTTTTTGTTTTGTTTTTACATTTCCGGAAACTGGGAAACACGCTCCTTCGTAAAACAAACATCTGTATGACTACACAGAGGTTGCCAATATTACATTAAGAGAGTAATCGTAAAACTGCACAAAATCTGGCAACTTTTAAGATACATGTATCCAGGACATTGTTAAATTGTTGATATATGCAGAATTTGTATTGAAATGAGCAGGTGACATTTGACAACTTCGAATTTCTACCGCTGAATAAATCGCCAGGGTGGCCGAGGTCGTTAAGGCGCTGACTCGCGGGCGGGAGGCCTGGGGCTCAAATCCCATCAGAATGACCTTTTCCTGTCTTCATAAATGGCAAATGCCGGAGAGGTGCCCTAAACTTAGACCTGTATGATTTCTTCCTTAAAAAAAATCCTTTCCCAATATATCAACGTATTTAAGAAAAAGAGCCTATTCTACTTAGCAAAGCAAAAATAGACAAAATGTTTGATTTTATTTATTTTAATCTAGTTTTAAATGTGTGCTTTACTAATAATATATTTATATAATTTATTAAAATGAAAATCTGAATATAAAACTTAACAAATAAGAATGGAACAATATGGAGAGCATTAAAGAACAAAACGTCAAAAGTAACACAAATGAAATTCTACAAAGTAATGACATTGCCAATGGCAACAAATGCAAATGAAAACTGGACTATGAACAGAACAGACAGAAAAGAATACAAACTGCAAAGATGATATTTTTAAGAGCAGTTGCAGGATTTACTCTCTTAGACAAACAAAGAGGTGAAATTCGAAAATAATTAAATATATATAATCTGAATGAAAAAATTAGTGAAAATACAAATAATGGTTATAACTACTAAGAATAAAAGAGGAACCGATACGAAAGTGTTTAATAAATTATAAACCAAGTAGGAAGACCAACAACAACAGGGAGTGATATGTTTAATTGAGAACGAAAAGGTCGATCTGTCGACCTTGTGGAAGAAGAAGAAGCATATATTGTGAGATTAGTTTCAACCCTAAGTTTGCCGAGGTCTGCTTTCACACTTCGACAAGTATGTTGCACACTGTTTTTATACTGCCATATCCATATTAATAATTTATTTTAATTTCAAAAGTTTAAAATAACGAGAACTAAAAATATAGAATGGATTAGTATTTCTTTATTTGTTTGTACAGTTACGCGTTAGTGTATTGCTAGTTATTGTTGATTTTATTGAAACATTTAGTAGCTCGATGATAATGGTTTGCTCCCTGAGAAATATTAAAAATAAAAGCAAGAACATAAATTATTCACAATTTGGTGTAAAATAAACATATTAGTATCCATACCATTCTTATTAACAGCAAGTAATTTACATTTCTTGAAAGATTCCGTAAATAAATTCAATTAAATTGCGTGATAGAGCAAGGCTGCTACTTTCAGTGTTATTTATAAGTTACTTTGCAGCACTATCTTCGATTGTTTTATTCCAGTGTCGATTGTTTTATGCCAGGTAGCCATTAATTACAGTACGGCAATATAAAAAATATTATGAATAGACGAAGCGCATGTCGAATCAAATGGAAGTGTTAACAATTGCAGGATATGGGCGGCAAATGATTACATTTTGTCAAGGTTACTATCACTGCCACGAATGTCCGAGGTCGTTAAGGCACTGACTCGTGAGCGGCAGGTCTGGGGTTCGGTTTCCGCCAGCACCATCCACAAAAGGTTTTTCCAGGATTTCCTCACTTCTCATAAATGCCGGAGAGATACCCTTA
This sequence comes from Metallyticus violacea, assembly GCA_030762175.1. NCBI lineage: Eukaryota > Metazoa > Arthropoda > Insecta > Mantodea > Metallyticidae > Metallyticus > Metallyticus violacea. The sequence continues at coordinate 70,773,294 of CM060841.1, forward strand.
ACTTAGGCCTGGAACGCTTCCTTCCTTAAGAAAACTCCTTTCCCAGTTTATCATTTCTTTTCATGTATCACCAGTGTCCACCTCCTGTGATGCCTCAGTAGTAAAAACAGGCGTTAAACACTATTAAAAATATAAAATAAAAAAAAAAAAGAGAGAAAAGAACAGAAAAAAAAAAACAAAACAAAACAAGAAAGTTACTATCTAGTGTGTTTTGTGTCACATCTTATAAAACAATTTTCTTTGAATAAATGGAACGTGGATATTGTGAAGTGACAAGTAACAATAAACGGACAACGGTACTTTTGGAATGTTGTAAGACTTTCTAATGCGAGGTTACAAAATTCCGATATAAGAATTTTGTGCAAGACGGTGCTCCACCTCACACACAATTAAACAATGTATTTTGTGATTGTGTAATAATTATTAGGTATTTTCTGAACAGTTTTCATTCTAGATCATCAGATATGAATCAGTCTTGACTGCTGGTTATGGGGTTAACTCAATTATATGTGATGAACTGAACCTATCTATGTGGATATCATCGAAAACATTTCTATAACTGTGTTTAATGTCATTTATAGCATTGAATAACGATTATTTCTTATTGAAGAACGCGGTAGTGTCATATTTAATGTAGCCTATTTTATAATTTCTTGTTTATTATTTTTGCAGAATCTAAAAATTTACCAAAACTATAGCGATTTGAAACTGAACTTACTTTAGAATAAATTTCAAAACTTAAACTAAGAGGATCAGAGTGAAGAACTATTTTTTATTATTTCTACACATTACAGTTTTACAACAATTTCTTGATCCTGGAGTGCCTGTTAATTCAGGACCTGTACCACTAACACCCCAGTTGTTGTGAACTGTACAAATACGTACATAAAGGTGATAATCTTCCCTCGTTGTTATTTTATTACCTGCTTCCTTTGTCTTGATCACTTTCCCCCATCACTTTTCTTTTACTTGCCCTACACAATTTCAAAACTGATTGAAGAATTGTGTTCTGCTAATCCCCAACATTTTAGTGCCAGAGTTTCTGCCTGCAAATTATCCCATGTCTTGTTTCATATTTCCTCCAAGCTTCAGTTTCTGTACACTCTAATATACAGTGCAAGTTCTTGCCTACCTTACCACACAGTGGACACAATTCTTTGACAACTTTTACCCTTAACATCATTGTTCCTGTTCTTGCCATGTCATATCCTCCCTCCCCATTTTGTCTCAAAACTCAATATATTTTTCCTCCCTCACTCTTTCTTAAAATTCCTATTATATATCAGAGTACTCTTATCTCTTAGGCTACCCAATATTTCCTTTTTCTCTATTTCATCAATCCTTGCTTTCATTTTACTCCATACGCCTTGTCCATTTGGTCACTTTAAACTATCTAGCTCTCCCAAACCAATTTCTCTTACAATTTCCTTTAATCCACATACACATCTTCCTTTTTCTTGCGCCCCCAAGCAGTCTTTGAGAATATTTTCTTCCTCCAATTATGCGAGGAGCAGAAGTCAGTTTAGGACGATGCCAGTGAACAATTTAAAACATTGCACTGTGCATATGTATTTGCGCCTGCAGAGACAAAAGCCTTCTGTTGGCTCTGTAATACGCTTTCATTAGTCTCACTTTCAGTGTTTATTATCAGGTATTTGGATGAGCGCTGATAGCAGAATTCTCCAGGGGAAGTCTCGATTAGCCTTTCAGTTCACTTGCGTTCTGTGCTGTTATGGCTGGCTTCGAGCGTGCAGATACTCAAACAGGAGAAAAACAAGACATTTTGTTGAAGGGATGAGAGAACAAGTAGTGCACAACCTACTCGATGAGGCGAGGCTTGTTCTAGGAGTTTTATTACTTTCCAACACGTCGGATCACCTCATTCCTTCTACCTGGACAAACCCCATTTTTTATAGTCTTAGAAAGTTTTTATAACATCAAACTTGGGGAAAGACTTCTGATCTTCAACTATGCTCAATGGAGTGAAAGCCTATTTTAAAGAATGTGCTACTTCCGTTTTCTGTTCTCATACCATAAAGCTCGTCGCATATGAAAGCAGCATTAGCCCATATTCTTTGGGTTTACCGCTAGTATGGTTACAACAGGCTTTACACACTTTGTTACACGCTACTCAAATATGAATGTCTTTAAACTCAATGCGTCTTTGTTGTGGGAATCGCTGATAATGACTTCTGGGGGGGGGGGGATCCTGGATTAATTCGATGCAAAAACCTTTCCTCTTCTCTCATGTCCTCTCTTCTACATTTCTCTTCTCTCTTCTTCTTTTTCTCCTCCGCCTCTTCTTTCTTCTCCTCGTCTCTCCCTTCACTTCTCTTCTCTTCTTCTTTCTTTGCTTTTCTTCCGCGCCTTCTCTTTCTACTCTTCTCCTTATTTGTTTCATCCGTTTTCTGCAATCTTCCTCTTTTTATCATATTCTCTGTTCTTTTCCGCTCACTTTTCTCTCTTCCCTTCACTTTTACTCGCATTTCTTTCTTTTCTCTCTCTTTTCTTTTCACATAACTCTACAGTTCTATTTCTTCTCTTTTTCCTTTTTTTATCTTTTTCTGTAACCTTTCTTATTTTTTCTTGTTATATATTTATTTTTCCATTTGTCTTTCTCGATTATTATAATGAAACATGGAGGGATAAACCATGGAATAAATGGATGCAAAAACCTTTCCTCTTCTCTTCTCTTCTCTTCTCTTCTCTTCTCTTCTCTTCTCTTCTCTCCTCTTCTCTTCTCTCCACAGTTTTCTTCTATCCTCTTCTTTCTCCCTTTCTCCTCTCATCTCTCTTCCTTTCTTCTTTCTTCCCCTCGCCTCCTCACCCTTCTCTCCACTTCTATTCTTTTCTTTCCTGTCCTTTTCCCCCGCTCCTTCTCTTTTTCTTTTACTGCCTTCCCTTCCCTTTCCTTTTTCTTCCGTTTTCTCGAGCCCTCTCTGTTATTATACCCTCTCTTCTTTTCCACTCCACTTCTCTCTCTTCTCTTCATTTTTCTTCCCTTTTTACATTACTCCTGTCTGCGGTTCTGTCCTGTTTCATCTTTTATTCTCTTTTTATTTATCTTTTTATCTCATCTTTCTAATATTCTCTTGTCATACATTTCTTTATCTTTATATCTTTCTCGACTCTTGCACTTTTTCCTTATCTTATTTCCTTTTATCCCCCTCCTTTCTGGTATCTTCTCCTCTCTTCTCTCCACATTTCTCTTCTCTCTTCTTCTGTCCTCTCCCTTCCTCTTATCTCCTCCATCCCTCTCCTATTTTCTTCCCCTCTTATCTTCTCCCCTCTTCTATTCTTTCCTTCAATCTGCTCTTCTTTCCTCTCCTCTTCTCCCCGCTCCTTCTTTCTCTTTGCCTCTCTTCCCTTTTCTTCTTTCTTCCGTCTTCTTCAGCCCTCGCCTCTTTTGTAATTTCCTCTCTTCTTCCTCCACTTCCCTCTCTTCTCTTCACTTTTTCTCGCTTTTCTCTTCATTTCACTCCTATCTTCTATTCTGTTCTCTATCTTCTCTTTTGTCTTCTATTTTCTTTATCTTCTTCTCTCGTCTTATTTTTCTTCATACATTTCCTCTCTTGCATATCTTCCCCGTCTCTTGTACTATTTTCCTTCTCTTTCTTTCAGTGTCTCCTCCCTTTTCTTCTATTTCATTTTCTCTCCTGCCCTTTCCTCTGTTCTTCCCTCTTCTATCCTCTTCTACGTTATTCTCTCTTCTTCTCTCCTCTGCAGTTCCGTTCTTTCTTCTTTGCTTTTTTCTTCCCCTTTCATCTATTCTCATATCCTTTCCCTTCCTCTCTTCTCTTTTGCTATCTTCTTTTTCTAATTTCCTTTTTTCTCTCTAACCCTTCTTTTCCCTCTCCATTTTCCCTTTTCTGTTCTCTTCTTTTCTTTCTACATTCCTTTTTTTCACTAATTCTCCTTCTCTGTTATTAATATTTTTTCCTTCCCTTACTTTTTCTCTCTTCTTCCCTCACATTTGTTATCTCCGCTATGGTTTTTTCTTTCTAAATGGATGACAAGGTTCTGTTCCTAGAAAGAAAGTTGTGTATGGCTGGAAATGTTGTCCCGTTATGGAGAGATAACCTGTAGACGCGAGTCTTGCGTGGGTTGTGAAAGTCGCATGATGAGGAGCAAACTGTGCCCAGACCGGATCTTGCAAGACACATGAATTACACACCAATCTGCATTTGAACCGGATTTATCTGTCCACTCAACATTCGCCATTTAAATGTCCAGTGAAGTTGTTTATCTATAAATGTGACCCACTTCCTTGTCACAAGGTGGCGAGCATCACAATATGGGATACCTAACTATAAACATATAAAGTTGAACATTCTTTGCTAGGTCATAAACTTTGTAATTGCAGCTGGTATTCTGTCATTTCTGACCCGTAATTTATGAGATCTTGAACTGAGGCCTGGACCAAATGTCAGTTAACTCTTTTTTGTATTACATATATTTAAATTAAACAAACTGTAGGAAAATAAATGGTTTGTGTTTTGCATCACTTTCTTTACCCCTCTGCATGTTTTATTATTTAATTTAAGGGAGAAATTAGAAGAACTTTCAATTACGTAAAATGATTCGTTAATAATATCGCAGTTGGTGCAACTGAAGATAATTATCAAATTGGAGGAATGTTCTTGCTATGCATGCTGTAGAATGTAAAAATATACAGTACAAGATGTACCTTGTTCTCACGGCCCTCTGGACATTATGCGTCATTAGCAGTTCAGAATTCCAGGTCATGCAGTTCAAAGCAACCTCTCAGACGCAAAGTGTACTTAGTACGTCAAACTTGTAATCAGAGTACTTTTTGCAAGCTATAATAATAATAATAATAGTTATAATAATAACGATAATTATAGTAACTATTATTATTAATTGATTGGAGTGTTAGCGAAATAGGACATTTCTCTATTTGAGCCTTACTCAAGGGCTGGCCGTTTGTACTTGCACACCCCTGGGAGTACCTTCGGGAGGAAGAGAAGCGGTGAGGGAGACACCGGGCGGCCAAAATCCAGGGGCAGTGTGGCAAAAATATAAGCGGGGTCCCTAACATTATTTCCAGATAGAATAACTGCGATAACGGCTGAGTTCCCCCTCCAAAGAGTTTAAACTTCTTAAAAGGACCGCTTCTATATCAGACGCCGCCGAAGCAGGAATCTTTCCAAAGCGCAAGCTACCGCCACATCGCACCAGCCTGGCAGTTGTAGATGCCTCTCCCTGTCTTTCCATTACACGTCTGTGTAACTGGTACTCGCGGTGTTCCAAGTGCAGTTGATTTTACAAGAGTCAGCAATGGGTTTATTTATAAGCATTGCTATTATTAATGTGTACTTTCACGTTCGTTTATTATAATCCGTATTATCCTATGCCAAAACGTTCCTTATAATGATTAACGGAGGATTTGTATGTGTATATTTCTTTGGCATGTTAAGAAAAGTTACGAAGTAACAATAAACAATTCAGTTTATCAATCAGATGATGATTAAAAACTTATAAAAACTGTTTTCAATAGTGATGCGGTTTCTCTGGCCACTACTGTATATACAGATTTCATTTCAAAGTTATTTCTCATTCTGAATACCTGCTTATTTAAAATAAACAAAAGCACACTGATTAGACAGTGGATAAATATATATTTATTATTCACTATCTTAAACAATAGCGACTTATAGTAACAATGGTGTCTGTTGATGATGAAATGTATATATAATAAGAAAAGAATTGTCTAAAAAGTAAAACTATGGCTTTTCAAGAAAAAAATGCAATTCAATTTGAACTATCGACAATAAAAGTAACAAGAGAATGATTAATAAGTGCATATATAGAATGGGGTCATGATGTACGTAGATTGGTGTAAGAAAGATTCCCTGATACTCAATTTCCAAGTCAAAGTTCGATTCACAGATTGGTTAATACTTTTCGTAAAGAGGAAAACATTCTTCATTAAAAGCCATATGCAGTATTCACAGAAGAAACGTGAGATAACATTGGACATGATCTTGAACATTCTCCTAAAAAATTACTTCTACGTCTTTCTCAGCAAACGAGAGTTCCCAATTCCTGTTTTGGAATAGCTATTGAAGTTAAAATCCTATAAAAATACATTAGTGCAAGGACTTATAGCGACCCTGCATCCAGGAGCAAATTCTGTAAACGGATTTTGAATAGTGCGTATGGCGGCGAAATTGGCTCTAATCTAGTTTACTTTACGAACGAAGCTTGGTTTTGTATGTTAATTCACAAAACAACTGATGCTGGAGTTCAGAAAACATCTAACCTGCTTCACGAGGAACCCCCTTGTCGGTTCTGCCTGTAACCATATTAGCCTCGTAGGCCCAAGATCGCAGGTTCAGTGCCGGTCAGGGTCAATGAATTTTTTCTGGCGTAAACATCCTAAGTATGACTTCCTTCTGAAGATAAGTAAAGCCGTGGGTCCCGTGGCATATATTTACGGAACGATAAGGAATCTCAGACCTGAACAAAGAGGCCTCTGAGCAAAATTTATCGGCCGTTTCACGCCTTGATTTGAATGGGATACTGATGACCTGAGATGTTAAAGAGCGTCCTTAAATAAAACTAATCAACAACGAGAAACCCCTGCATGATCAAAGACAGGAGTGTGGTGCGCCATTAAGATAGACCCTATTTTTGTTTTGAAGTAACATTAATAGTGATAGGTGTGTGCAGAATTTTTTGCAACCTCATTCCGTGAATTAACTATGAGAGAACGTAGGCAACAGGCCTCTGCAACGGCACATACATTCTATGTCCCTTTGCACACAATTCATGAAATATTTTACGATAGTCATTACTAACAACACATGGTCCCCTAGGTCCCCCGATTTAACACCCTGCGGTTGTTGCCTCTGGGGGCTTAAAGGAAAAAGTGTACAAGACAAATCCGCATACATTAGATGAACTAAAAAATAACATTGCTGAAGAAATATCTTCTATTTCTCATAGTAAGGGTTAATTTCAGATGCCAGAAATGTATGGAAAAGGGAGGGGAAAGTTCCAGCCTCTTCTTGTTTGATAATGGAGAGTAGCGTTTAAGTGCTAGCAATAGCTTACGCGACAGTCATAAGTGCGGACTTTCTGCTCCCCTTCACCGCGGTACCAGCTTGAACCGTCTTGCCGTTACATGTGGAGCGAAGGAAAAATCACCCATTAGTTCAAACCCCCCCCCCCTCAGCATCTAAATATGTTTTTGTTCAAATTAAATTTATGTTAAATATGTAATTATTCTGACTGATAAGTTTTGAATTGAAAGCTGTGTATATGCCTGTATAACATTACAATAATATCATTACTAGTAATGAGATTTTTTCGCTTTTCGTGCAGATTCCTAGTTCAGTTATCTGAGGTGGTCTCTGCAACAAAAGATGTAGGATATCTAAAGATAGCCCGATGTGGGATGTTTCATTGTCCATAAACAATTGCAGTGATGACGGAAATTACAGCATAGTCATGCGCTGTTGGTCTTCTCGTGACCGTCTTCTTGCCAGGGTCGCAGTAATGACATCTCTTTATTTTCGGTATCGCTTGGAGGTCATTCCTTACAGCAAGATTGTTGCAGTCTGATTATGAAGTATTTTCTCAAACTCCTATGTGCTTTTGACGTGCTAGAAACTGTTACGATTCTAAAAACCAAATTGAGATTTTATTAAAAGTGATTTGGAACATAAATTATAAACTTGTACATATATAGACACTTAAAGTGTTTTCTACAATGAGATTATTTCAGTTACGTACCATCAGAGTGCGACATAACCTCACTATTCCGATTTCAATTCCCCAGTAAGCAGCTGCGCTTAGGCGATCCCTAACTCACATAACCTAGCTGTACTTGACAGATATCACTTTACCCTACCATAGCAGGTTCCCAGAGGCACTGTAAACATTGCCTATGGTTTGTTAAAAACGTTATGTACCGAAAGTAAATGAAGGAAATGTACATCCCAGAAGATCAGTTGGCTAAACGCTAACTTGCTACCAATGCGCACCCGAATTCCAGTCTTGGTAGCAATTGTGAACAAAGTTGGGGGTTTTGGACTGCTTTCTGCATTCTTCCACTTATACTTTCCATTTCCTCTCTTCAGCTGTTTTTTATTTCAATTCGTTTGTAATTATTTATATATTCTGCCAAAGAAACTTATTGAATCGATCTTTTATATAAATTTATTTATAATAAACTTGTTTATGAAAGTTAAATATTGTTTATATGGCTCCTTCTTTGACAGAGTGGGTCAGGAGTTTACGCTTGGGATCCTCAATCATGAAATCTCGGTTTCAAATCCTTTGGGGCCACCCATCCTCACCTTGTGTTTACCCTTGGTCGCCTAGACGATTGCTGAGATGGGTCTTTTCCTTTCAACGAATTTTCCAAACTCCCATTTCATAATTTAATTCCGTTGGTTCTGTTTCAGGATCCAAAGTACTCTTTGTAAAGGTTTGTGCCCCGATGTCTGGTAGGGAAGCAGCCTTTCTGAGGGACTCGAGAGGCTTCGCGATGTTCTATCTGGAAAGAGTGTCAGAGACACCATATATGTCCATGCCACACCGTTCCTAGATCCTGTCCTCCCAGTTTCCCCCTTGCACTAACCCTTCTTTCGAAGGTGCCCCCTGAGAACGTAGGCACAAAAGAAATATCCTCCACCCATATCATTATGGACCGTTATGTAGGAGATGTCGCCAGATTGCTGAAAGCAAATCATGTACTGAAGGCAGTATAAAGTTTTTTAACCTTTTTAACTTAGAGCCTGAAAAAGTAGAGGAAGCCTAAATGTTGAGGTGGGCCTCAGTTAAGATTTTGTGAAGGTGAGCTGGAATAGTGGCATTTCTCCCAATGTGAACCTGTGGTAAAACATAAACACTGTTGTGTTCAAGAATCCCAGGGTTATTCCAAAGGCCTGACTCAGAGTTTTCATGGCCAAGTTATTAGGATAATTGCTAAGTTGTCACGCTGTAAGGTTTCAATATCATCAATTGTCATTGAGCTAATGTTGCCATCCACTGACAATAGCCTCAGGTTTTTCATTCAAACATGTAGCACCCCACATCAATTTGGAATTTACTTAACGCCTTACCCTTGTATGTGTGTCCAGAGATAATTGCTCCTCAACAGACCACTAAACATTCATTGATTTTTAATTGTCAGGAGGTGCAAGTTCTAATTCCTGAGGAGGATGTGAAGATGAGGAATTAAAGCACAAGTGAAAATTTAAGTATTTACCCAAGATCTTCCAGTGTCTCTGTTGGCCAAACTGTCATTTATAATTTCTTCATCACTGAAATATGTGGAAATGTTCCTGGGGTATTATGTTACACTGTAAAATGAACTTATTGCTGCAACAACGTGAAAGAAAGCTGCTAATGACATCTTGATTGGTGAACGAAGTTTCCAAGTTCACCGCAAGTGTCACAGATATACTCAAGGCCTACGTGATTTTCCAGGAACAGTTTCTCAGGAAGCTGTGGAAGTACAAAATGCGGGATATGCACATGCAGTAAAAGTATTTCCAGGAACTATAAAGAAAAGTTTTAAGTTGGCACAGTTTGAACAATAACACGCGCGGGACGGAGTTTATTACCAAATGCCTTGAGTTTTCGCAGAGGATTGTATACCAGGGGTAGACGTTAAAGCGCATATACTATAAAATATTTTGGGAAGTTTTTATATACCTTCAACGACACACACACACACACACACACACACACACACACAGATATATAATTAAGTTTAAATGGCATCTAGCTACTCACCTGAGATTGCTAAAACACAAGTTTGCTTAAGCTAAGGGTTCAAGCTCGAATGCTTTTGTTCTGTCTGCTTGATTACTTTGGGCAGCGCAAAGGAAATTTGTCAGATGTGCTTCTGGTCTTTATAACTCTTAACCAAAAGTATTTGTCACTTGAAAAATGTAGAATTTTGTGGTATTTTAATGCATAACAAAATATCTTAGGCCAACTGTATAAAATAAGAGAAAAAATTAGTTTTTCCCTGTTTTTTTCCCTCTCTCTAATATGTAAAACAGAAAATCACTATCTACTCACAGCTCTGAAAGTTTACTCAGAGACAGAGAAATGACAGCCATATTTTTACATAAAGCACGTATACCACCTGGTCTAAATTTTACGAATTAATATCTTTTTATATTCTTTTCTCTCTCTCACACACTCTTGTTGCTTGTTTAATCTGTTTCCATCCATTACGTTACCTTCGATATTCAATATTTATTTTATCACCTTCACTTGTCTTCTTGCCTAAGAAGAGCACGAGCTATTCGAAATAATGCGATAGTAAATTTGTGACTTTCTAAGTATTTTATCCTTTTTCTGCTTATCTAGTTATTGTTATTTTATTTACATACATACACACATATATATGTATATAACTGTTGCAATTTTTGTTTTTTCTCATCGGAACTGGATATATAACCATCAGTTTATAAACGATTCGTCAAGTTCGTTAACCAGCAAAATTGGACCATTGGGGATGAGGTTTAACCCAAAGAAAAATGTTTTTTTTTGAAAAAATATGAAAAATCGCTCTAGCGGACACAATGTATTTTTTTCTGAACGAAATTCGGTATATATATTTAAAATAAATTGATTAACGTCATTTTCGAAAATCATGACAATCAAGCAATTAGAAGTGGGGATTAAAGAAAAAAAAATTAAAATCGCTCTAGGGGCCGCAATTATATATGTATGTATATGTATATATAATATAAATGAAAAATAAAAATAAAATAACACTATTAAGAATGTAACACATTAACAGTAATAAAAGTAGATAAGGATAAAACACTTAGATAAATATGACTTTATCTAAGTGTTTTATCCTTATCTACTTTTATTATTTATGTGTATATATATATATATATATATATATATATATATATATATGTTTTAAAGAAAATTCGGCATGTGCCATTGAAATAAAATAAGAAAAATAGCTTCCGAAAAGTCATTGAAATCGGACTATTAGGAGAGGGTTTTTTACCAAAATTTAAAAATTACTTTAACGGCATTAATATTTGTTTTTTCGCAACGAAACTCCGTATATATCATTTACTACATAATATTAAATTAATTTTCAAAGTCAATGAAAATCGATGTAACTTTCGATTGTTTATTGTTGATTGTGTATATTTGCTTAGTATATGTATTTATTTTAAATAGTAATATGCTTTTGTTTGATTGAAACATACAAACATCTTCTTAAACACACAATGTAACTCGAAACTTTCTGTTTAATTCTCTCTATTTTAGTGAATGTAAAAATGATATTAAGGGCTCAATTCATAAACATGGTTACATTTAAAAATATTTAAAAATACCCACACAGTGTAGCTTTGTCTGTCAGTGGTCATATATTTCATTTAATTAATAGTATACCATTAATTTTTGTAGTTTAATAATAATTTCTCTTTTGTGATACTTACAAATTGCAAGATTGCAAGAATTCTATTTTGTCACCCTAATACTATACAATAATGCCATAACTTATTTCATTTCATTAATTAATAAGGTCATAATTTGGATTTAGTATTCTTTCTAAAGCTACTCTCCAAGGCGAGGAATTCCCTTAGTTTACGCATTTCCTGCGTGAGGGACTTTTAAAGTATTTTGCTGTAAATAATCATAAATATAAATGTTTGAATCTGCTGAGCATATAAATGGTAGTGTATTGAAATCTCGTTCCTTTGTAATTCTACTGTATCACATGATTATCTTGGTATGGAAATAAAGGCTGTGGTTTCAATAACAGTAATCAAAAGACATAACAGAAATAGTAACCATTTTACTAATATTTTATCTTTCATTTCTTACAAAATTGTCATTTTTCGTTTTCACCTCTGAAAGGTAGAGATTTGTTAACATGTTTTGGCTGTGTTTATTTCTTTATAAATCGTATACAATTTTAAAAGAGAAACTATTTAGAAGTAAATAGTCTTTTATATAGAAATTATATACACTGTTTATTTGTTTTATAATTTGATTCAAAATTGTCTAGAAAACCTCTAGAAATTATTGCACCTGAATTTGTCAACTGATAGAGTATGCAGTTAGATCCAGTAATTTCTCCAAAATGTATTGGCGTTACAAAATATAGTTACAACTCTTGGGATTGTAAAACATGTGAATACAAAATCTGTAGCTTATCTACATGAATAAAATTAGTTTTGTTTTACAAAGTTGTCATTTTAGAATAATGGCGAAAAGAGCTGTGAACTATTGCCAACAAGAAAACTAACAAATGTTGGAGTTCTGATGCAAAGATTTTGTTATTTTGCTATACACATTTACTAATAAAGTGTATGTAACATACACATCTTTTCCTGGCTGTAGCTGTTGCATGTTGTTAAAACTGCAGAAAGTAAAAATGTATCATTATTGAGATTACAATGAAAACGACAGGGGCTCTTCACCTTTTAGGTGAATAAATTTGAAGGGTACAAGGGAAAAACAATCAAGGTCCACTTCTTACTTTTATACAGGAATGTAATTTGAAGTTTAAAAACGCTAAACATCAATGAAACACTATTTAAAATAATCATTTAATCAAAAGTGTTCATTGTCTATTACAGATAACCTTGAAAAATACAGCTGAATATTTTTGGAACAGAATCTCTTCAGGCATTGTAGATCATCATATTTTTTGCTTGGAAAATGGAATAGGAAGGGGCAGGCTGTTCATCAGTCTGTGTACGGCACATTTTGGCCACAATAACTTTCTGGGACTCCCAGGAGCCATTGTAGGTAGTTCTACTGGTTATAGTTCTAGAAGAAGTTTCGCCAGCTACAATTTCTCGTGTTTCTCTTATTTTCAATTGACATGTCTTTTCTGTATTCTTTATTAAGAAATGAAGACCACGATTTAAAAAATCCTGGGAACACTCAATGGTATTGATGGGAGATGATTTCACGAAGCATCTTCTGTTATGCTTATTCCAATCACTGGGTGTTTCAGCATTAGCTTTTTTGAATTATTAAACCAACATCTTTCTTACACTCCTTATAACTGTAGCCTCTAATGAGAAAAGTCACTTTTACTGATTCAAATCTGTTGTACTTGAGAATCATAGCATGAATGTAACGAATAATCGTGTAATTTTTATAATGGTCGGGGAATCACAAAAAGTTTGCAAAATTCGAGCTGAGGGTCCAGTGATGGAAGCAAAAAACAAACAACATTGATGTAACTTTATCAGCTCCCGTTCTTGCTATGATCTCATTGTGGGTATTTAACAGAGCACTCTGATTGTTCTTCATATTTTTTCTATGCTGATTTTTATGGACTACAAGTGTTTTTTCCCCTGTATGAATGTGTTGGAATGTAATACTACAACACATTGACAGCAAAATCTCAAATTTCACCAAAATTGGACTTTTGATTGTTTTTTACCTGTACCCTTCCTTTGAACTATAGGTATGAAATTGCTCAGTGCATTAGATGTGGCATAGGAGCTTGAAATTTTTACCTTAACTTTTAACACTCTTTGTTGTTATTTGAAATTATTCATGTTTAAGAAATTAGTAGTGAAAACTGATGAAATAAGTTATGATTGGTGATGTAAGAGTAAAAACACCATGAAAATCAAAGAAAATACTTATTCATAACGACACTGTGAAACAACGCTCCATCTAAGGTCACATAGATGGTAGCAGCATTTTGATGTGGCCAAGGAAATGATTTACGCTTTGGAAGCTCATAGCTCCCTTTTTGGGAGGGATTTCCAAAATATTGTGCCTGTACATTACTTCAGAAAAGTCACAACATAAATGGATATAGGTAAGCTTTTAAGCTTAAAATATCGAGGGACGTTCATTAAGGAAAAGCACCGAGAAAGACGTTATGTCGGTAGCAGCAAAGGAAATGATTCATCACTCTGAAACAAGTTGTCAAGTTCAGATGATTTGCCTATGCCCATAAAGTAAAAGGCAGGTCGTTTCTCTCTGATGATGTCATGACAACAGTAAATTACTTCTTCGACAGAAGGACCAGGTGATGTATTATGATGGGATCAAGGTTCATCATCAACACTGGGAAAAGTTATAGACTTCACTCCTGCGCTTGTTCTGACGTAATTGGGTTCAACATTTATAAAAATTTATAGAACCTGGAACATTAATAACTTTTATTTACAGTCTAATAGGATTTAAATGTGCTCATAATATTGTGCAAATAATTATGTTCCTAGGTTCTAGTAAACTTTAGTATTGCTTTAGACTTTTGGTGACTTTTTCAGCTGAAAAGATGCACCTCGGAACTAGAAGACACCTTTGTATCTTCAGGTAAGACATTTCAATGAATGTCGGGCAGAGATCATCTGCAGAAGTGTTTTAGACTTGGTTTGGTTTATTAGGAAATAAATATTCTTACGCTTGCTTCATCGGGTCATATAAATAACAAAGTCGCGACACACGCTGTCTCACTGTTTCATTCAACGCTATGTGGGCGGTAGTCAGCTGAATAAACGGAACTGAATGGCACACGACAAACAATCACATAACTAGAACTGCAGAATCTGGTTGATCCACTCGCGGAACTCTGATATGCGCGTGTAGACACCTGGCTGATTCGGTTCGGCACAGCCGATGCCCCAGGAGATGACACCTGCCAGCAACCATCGCTTGTCTTGTCTTTGGATCACCATAGGTCCACCGGAGTCACCCTGTAACCAACAAACACATTTTGATGAGATCATAGTGCATTGTTCGTTTAGAGTACATAATATTAAACAATTCGATTGACCACATGACTGCTGAATTAAAAAAAAACTGCTTACTGATTGCGATGAACTGAAAAATGACATCATTTTTATATGAATATGGATTTTATATCTCATATACCAACATATAAAACTTTTAAACAAAATGAACACAAATAAAGAAAAAAAAAACGTTAATTTTAAATATAACCAGTACGATCAGTGCCTTTGGGATATTCCAGAAGGCACTAACTCCAATTTATTCCAATTTAATTAATTCAACCCCCAGTGCCTGGTTCGTCAACAGTGCAATATCCAGGGGACCGGCTCCGATCCAACCAAAGAACACAATACTATAAATAACTACATTCAATATAACATTAAATTATATTTCATCAATAATGAACCTTCCTCCTTTTCCAATTAAAGTCATTCGGTTAAATTTATATCCTTGACAGTTGCTTAATCTTTTAAACCTTAAACACAAACAAATAAGTAAACATATTAAAATCAAAGTAACGAAATTTCCTTTCCATGTTTTCAGTTCATGTTAACTTACTACCATTAATAAACTTTCAAATTTCTCCACTTGCTTACCCTGACTTAATAAAGTTGTATTTCTTCCGTACCCCATTACAATTAACCCGAGGTTGAGTATGTAATGGGGAGCTATATTCACTCCTAAATAGTGCAATTGTCAACATTGTTGTTCCCATTTTCTTACCCACCTTCCACAGCAATTTTTGTCTCCCCTTGCATATATATTTAACAGTTCCTTAATATTTTCGTCTGATTGTAAATTTAAATTTTTTCTACCTCTTATTTTATTTGGTAAATTTTCTAACTTTCGTAATAGGAATTGCTTCCTCCAAAACTTCGTTTTCTTACATTCTAATATACAATGTCACGAACTATCTGGTTATAGCTTCTAGAGTGATCAGCCGTGTCAATTCGATAAAAATCGAGCTTTCGACCATTGTAGACTCCACGGCCTTCCTGATGAACACGGCAGTTCCTGAAGAAGGCCGTGGAATCTACAATGATCGAAAGCTCGACTTTTATCGAATTGACACTGATCGCCCGAGAAGCTATAATTTGTATAGTAATACACGCCGTGAAAGCTTCAAGTCTTATGGTTCTTCACATTTATAGTCCATGCTGCATATAGTGCGCGTGTAAGGAACATATTCACGAGTAACGGATATGTGCAGATCTCATAGCAACAGCATTAATTCTCAGATTAGCTCCGTCAATTACTGTTTCAGTGGGACGGTCGAATTATGGAGAAACAAAGAGTAGTTAATAAGGCGTGTTTTGGTCCCAAGTAAAACGAGTGTCAGAAAGAAACCATCTAGTTACGAGTAAGAAGGACAAAATTTTACTGACATCACTTCACATACATTTAAAGTTAAGGACAACATTTGTGAATGCCTTAGACAACGAGGGCGGTGACTTCCACTGTTTGAAAGAATATTTCCCAACATTAAGTGAAGTTAAACTGAAGGAAGATATTTCATTCCCCCATAAATTCTTGAAACGATGGTGTTTTTGAAACATTGTTAATGGGCAGTAAAAATAAGCTTGGGTAGGGTTCAAGACGTGTAATTTTCTGGATAATTTAAGTGTTGAAAACTACAAAGTGATATAGAGATATACTGTGCTATTCAGACTACATTTCCTGCATTCCCACTTGGACTCTTTCCTCCTAATACAGGCGCCATGGGCTGAGCACGGATAACATATTCATTGGGATAATGCTGTCATGGAAAAATTATACAGAAGAAAATAGTCCTAGATATGTTAGCTTACTGTAGTTGACACTAATTAAACACATTCTTGATGTGCTTTACAAAAATAAAATATCTTCCAGAGAATGATCAAGCATTATAAAGTATTTTTGCAATATTATTGGAAAATGTTATTCATATATAGTTCAAACTTTAATTTTTGAATCCTTCATGCATCTTTTATATAAATCAATTCATTCTTAAGGTTAGATTTCATACATAGTTAAGTAAATATTTAAATTATATAAGATGGGACCAAAAATGTATACACACTTCAAGCAAAGAAAAAGCTATGTTAACACAACAAAACTGAATTCATACAAACAGAAAATGATGAGCACTAATCATCTTAGACTTTTACAGTTACAACAGTTGCTCAAAATGCCCACCATCGGCGCCGATACACTTCTGAGTACGTTGAACTACTGATTGAGTAACGTTTGCGAATGTGTCCTCAGCGATTGCAGCACATACCGATTCAATTTCTTCCCGAAGTGCTGCCATTGTAACTGTTTTCTGTGGTACACAACATCCTTAAGAGTTTCCCTTAGGTAGAAGTCCAACGGAGTTATATCCGGAGAACGCAGTGGAAACTCAATCGGACTCCTTCGTCCTATCCAGTACCTTGGATAGTACCTTGAATCCAGTGCGCGGGGCTTGTTGCTGTGCGAGGTCTCCCAGATCTGTGGCGGTTCTGTTCTGTACACACGTCTCCATTGCCTTTGAACTTCAATAACATTCTTCAAAATGGCTTTCCGGTATTCAAACGATAATCATGACTCCATTTTGTTGTAGCAACGCTAGCATAACGTAATATGACTTACATCTGTTTATAGAACATCATACAATAATCTTGGCTTCATTTATTCATTGTTGATTTACGACAATCTTGGCTTCATTTGTTCATTGTGGATTTACCTGTCATAATAATGTATGTGAATCACATCTGTTTACAGAACGTCATACTACACATTACTTTTGTTTTTCGGTCCAACTTTGAAATATATTAAATAGATATCTACTGTGAAAATGTCTATACATTTTTTGGCCCCCTCGGTATATAGAGGATGTTTTATGTAAAATTTGATATTTTAGAATTCAGTTGTGAATTCAGCACATACTAATTATACAAAATCACCTATTTTGAAATGGTGAAAAACAAAGTTATAAATTCCTACAAATGATGGATAGCTTCGTTTGAACCCCCGTTCTTCTTTTGTTAGAGACCACATATCGGTTTATGGGTTGCGATAATTGACAAACGTGGGAAGGAAACTTTGACACAAACCTCGCACGAATCGAAGCCTCCTTTGCGCCAGCCAGCACAGATAAAAATCTCCGGAATGTGCTCGATGTAGCCTGCAGATCTGTACATGGTCTCACATACGGAGTTGTTTATCACTGGTACTGACACTTCTTGAAGTACACTCGGCAGTGGACCATCTGTAACAGAAAGTACTTGTTGACAATTGGAAATGTTCTTTTGTGCATTGGAAAAAAGATGGTGCAATGATATTAAGAGATGTTCACTGACAACCATTTAAACATTATGTCAAGTGAAAACATGCGTTTGAATTATAAAAGGATATTAAACAGAAAGTAAGTATCGTGGCATTCGGCAGATTTCCTAGTGTTGGTTTTTTCACGGCTAGCACGGGTTCAGTTCTGGAATAAATCTTTCCTTTACACGACTCTTTCGTTCCCCCCAGTTCATATATCATGTCAATACGTCGAATCTGTTACAGGATCGAAAGTATCCAACAAGGTGGGCTGCTGGTGCAGTCTGACAGTGGCTTGCGCTTTGGAAAAGTTTTTGGTAAGGAACCAGCCCTTCTGAGGACCTTGAACTTGGTGGGGGAAAAGAATATTAGGAACCTTTTCTACGTCCATGCTCCACTGCCCGTGGTTCTTGAGCGCCCGGTGTTTCCCTCTTTCATTCTTTCTTACCGGAGATACCTCCTCTGGGGGAATTGGCACAGACGGACAGACCTTGAGCAAGGCTTATATACTAAAATATCCTATTCCATCCCCTGATTGCCCGTCTACAAGATGGTCAATTGGAGCGTGTGGCGGCATGTCCTCTCTCTTCTAAGTCTGCAGCTTTATTCAGCGTTCATCACCTCAACATTTACTCCACTGCGCATGCGCACCACTGTCCGTCCCGCCTTATCTCTCTCGCGTGTGTTGCACGTGATAGTAATGACTTTGCCGCTAGGCGCTTGCATAGTTTCCCTTTCACCGTGTGTCACAATACAACACTTTCTTCCTAAAATGATGAACTTTCGTTGCGACATTGTGTGCAGAAGAGAATTACAGAAAATAATGGGATAGATGAATCGTTTGTCGATGTGCGACGAAAGAAAACACAAAAGGAAAGCAAAGAAGTAATGCAAGTGGAATTGGCAATGAAAAGGTTTGGTTTTTTTCCTTTAGCTATGAGTTTTTTTCCTTCTCTGGCTTGCTTTGCTTTTTAAAGGAAGAAACACTGATGAAAATAACAGGTTTTTGTTATTTCAGAGATGTAAAGGATATTATAAGGTTCTACTGCTAGTACATCTGTTCATTAATTTTTTTTTTTCTTATTGCATAGCTACGAAAGAAAAATCAGCGAGTTTCTATTAAACAAAGGACAATGTGCATTTAGAACATATTGTTCATACTCAGATGGAACCTTAGTTTTGGAACATAGCCCTAGGAACCTTCCTAGAGGGTGCTCACAGTAACATGGACTCCATGCCCAGAAGCTGAAATATCACCGCCTGCCTTCTTGGGGAAATGAAAGGGTTGCCCACTGGGGTAGTTCTTTCTCCCCTGCTCTGGAGTCTTGTGGTGACGGTCTACTAAAAGATATGACCCAGGAGGCTGTGCGAATGATAACACTGTTTGTTTTTTAAAACTTTCCCAACAAAATCTCAAACATTATGAATCGTGGATTGAGAAAATTCATATCTAGTGCATGCAGGAGGGTCTAACTAATAATCTTAAAACAGCTGTTATCCTTTTTACTAACAGGAGAGGTCTTAAATACCTAGGTAATCTTAAATTAGGCAGTTCAATCCTGCAATATTCTGAGTCAGTTAAATATCTAGGCTTCATAGAGCCAGGTGATCTCTTGTAACCATCAAACACACTATCGGAACTACCTGGGGTCTAAAGCCACACATTAGCCATTTGCTATATGTTACATTGAACAGGTGTCAGTGTCATTGTCTGGTAACAGAAAACATTACTTACCTACTATAGTAAGCAGGTGAGTTTACCAAGTTACAGAGATTAGCGTGTCTATGTATTACAGGAGCCTTCAGAAGTACTACAACTGTTGCAATGGACACTGTTAGGTTCCCCTCCCATGGACATCTATATACAAGTGGAGGCGAGGCTTGCTGCATGCCAACAGGAAATTGCAGAGGTAACTGCAACAACTGGACATATCTTCATTTTAAATTTCCTTGATATTTCAATAATGATTATGAGTTCTTTCTTAATGAACACCCAATATTGTTCTCTCCCGCCTTTTTTAAGATAACTCTCGGGTCTCGAGAAGACTGGATGCAAGAAATAACGCGTGAAAAAATAACGTGACTATTTTGTATGGTTTACCGACGGATCCCTTATAGGACGCAGACATACATGGCCTATTTCCAAGAACAAATATCAGTATAAGCGTTGAGAAGCACATCACGTATTTCAGGCAGAAGTTTTTGCTGTCCTGAGAACTGTGCTTTTAGAGGTCTTGGGAAAGTTCACCATTGTAAAGGAAGTTTATCTTCACAGATAGCCAAAGTGCCTTAAAAGCCCTCTCTAACGACCAGGTAAAATACAAACTGGCATGGTAATGCCTAAATGCCCTGGCATCTCGCAACAGGCTCGAACTGTGGTGTGTGCCGGGGGCACTGGGGCGCCTATGGAAATGAAAAAGCAGACCAGCTAGCAAAAAAGGCTACTGAAACTCCTCTGTCGGCCGTGAACGCTTGGTTGGAATCATTGCACGCACTGCTAAGACCGCGTGGATTGGGGGAGAACACCAACTTAGGTGGCAAACCTATCTGGACAAAAACAAGCTAAGAAATTTGCCATAGATCCAAGCAACACTCTTTCCTTATCTCTCCTAAAATTGGACAAAAAAAGCAATAAGGAAAGTTGCATTAATTACTGAATATGATCACGTTACGTAACGTGGGGATCTACAAAGTTGAATGTGCAAACAGAAGGGTAATCGGCATAATTAATAAATGTAATGGAGTTGGCTGATCTCTTACCCTCGTATAACCTGCCCCATCCGGTGACGTACGCTGTCTTCCCAACAAAGTTGGTGTCATCTTCAGGAACGCATATGGGCAAGATGTTGGGCTGAAAGGTGACCGGCTCATAGAAGCGAAGCAGTGCGAGATCGTACTCGAAGGTACGGGGATCAAACTGAGGGTGGGACGCCACGATCTGGACGCGCCGCTCTTGATAGCCGTAGGGTTCCTCTTCAGTACTGAGATCATGCTCACCCAGGCGAAGTAGAAGGTCGCTTGGCGGCACACTGCAACAAAGAAATTCGTGGTGATCAGTTCAGGCGTTTTCGCAAAACTCTCGCAGCCTTACTTGAAAATCTCCAAGTTTTTAAGCATACTCTTAACTTTATAGATAAAGGCTATTGAAAAGAATAAGTCATATTTATACAGTAATCCATATAAAATGTTACAAATTAACATCTATTAAATGAACCAATTAAAAATGCTGATTTTTTTCTAAGAAACTTGCAGGATTAAAGCGGCTTCGGGGAGGGACTGCTCCAGAATTTTGAATGGAACAGTTGTATAATTTTTACATATTTAGACAGCACTCTGCAAATCAAGCAAACTTAGTTTAAAACATTTTTTTCTAAAATTATAGTATACATGAAATAGTGTTTAATACAGTTTGTGAATCCGAAAAGGAATCATTGGAAAGAAAGGATAATACCAAATTAGTAATGGATTAACTATACTCTTAGAAAATGTTCCTCTAAGTAAATGTACCAGCAAGATGACTCTTCGTAAGATGAGCACATGAATTATTAAACGTCCATAAACGGATTCACGTGCTGGGCCTGTTATATGGCTACCCTGTTCACTACACCCTTAGATTTGTTTTTTATCGGACTATTTTAAACAAAAAGTCGTGTGTACAACACTTTCAGTATATTAAATATTGTGGCATATGGGGTAATAACAACATGGGAAAAATGTATTGTAGCATTATGACGGTTAAAAGTAGAGATGAAAGTTTGGAAAGATTACGTAAGCAAATTAGCGTTTGCTCATGCACGACTAATCTGAGCATGCGTAACATAGGATAAGATAGCTTCTTAACAAATGTTAAGAGGCAGAGTTGCCAACTCTACGGATAGCGGATTTTAAAATTGAATCTACAGAATTTTGACAGCATTGTTTTAACAAGTGAGTGATAAATCTTTTACTCTTTGATTGTAGTATTTTTAGCGGACCACCAGACATAAATAACATTCTGTTTAATATTACCCAGCCATGATAACAATTCACATAAACTGCATATTTAAATAAATATGAAATCACAAATCAGGAGCGTTACCTTAGTCTCTGGTTGGATTAATGCGCAGCCAGACTGCATTGTTGCGTTCAACTTGGAGCACTTTAAAATTGATTAATACGTAAACGGGTGGGTCTTCAGTTCATCGTCATCATTCTTATTTTCAGTTGTGAGCTTGTATTTGTTGAATGGAAAGTGTAGAGTGGTATGTTTTTGTTTCTTAGCTTTTTATATTTTCATTATGAACATTGCGCACGTATCGTAAGTTGATTAGGTTTATTTACGGACCCTCTTTAACACCTCAGGTCATCAGCGTCCCATTCAATTCAGGGCGTGAAACGGCCGGTAAATTTTTCTCAGAGGTCTCTTCTTTCAGGTTTGAGGTTCCTTTACGTGCCGTAAATATATGAAATGGGACTCACGGATTTACTTCCCCTCTGTAGAAAGCTCTACTTAGGATTTTATGCCCAAAAAAGGCATCGACCCTGGACGGAATTGAACCTGCAATCTGGGGTCTACTAGACCACCAGGACCAACGATATGAGAGAAGTAGTGGACGATTATCCAAATGGACATGAGTTTCTTACAATGGACATGTAGGGAATGATGATGTAATTGGGCCACCTCCCTGGTCTAGTGGTTAGCGTTATGACTGCTGTCCGGGAGGCCCGGGTTTGTTTCCCGGACCTATTTTTCTAAGTTAGGGAGGTCTGAAATGGGGTCCACCCGGCATCGTGAGGACAACTGGGGAGCTACCTGCTTCGATCACGAAAGTGATAGGCGATTGATGAGATGCCGGCATGCCACTCACATACCCCCTTACAATGCAGCGCTCTATCATGCAAGTCGTAAGACGAAGGTAGAGGATGCAGAGGTTGCCGCGGCAGGCCAAAGCCCACACCGGGTTGTAGCGCCAAAGGAGAAGAGTCAGGTGAAGATGTTGAAAATGGCAATGGTAGCAGATAAACTGAATTTTGTCAAGAATGTGTTGTTATGAACGGTAAATCATAAGAACAATAATCAAACATAAGAACATCCATAAATTTACTCTGCAGAATTCACCTGGAAATTTAAAGACAATGATAATTATATATAGTAAGAGGTGAACAATTAATTAGGTACAGGATGATAGAGTTAAAAGAGGTTTGAAGTGTGATACAGATGATTTTACTGTGGTCTCCCAAGTTACTTTTCCTGTGAAGATCAAGACAAACGAACACATAGTGTAAACAACGATGTTAATGCTATCAACTACCTTAGATATGTGGTACATTTCTGACAGTGTAGATAGTTGTATTCAAAGAAGAATTTCTTAAACATTGTCAGCGCTGAATGCAGAACAGCTGCATATATTTTTAAAATTAGCTGTGTGGGAGGCTTTGGAAAAAGAGAAATAGAGTTGAAAAAGAATCCCTGAAAGTAAAAAAGGCACGTTAGTGAATGAACGGCTTTAATTCCTCGCTGCCACTGGAGCCTTGGGTTCGGCATGTTGTAATTCCCAAGTATATCAAACGAACCTGGAAACTTGTTGTATGTTGTTATTTTTAACAGATTTTAAGCCTCTATTGGACTTTTAATGTATTAAATACATACCATAAATATATCTGTTGAAGTACCATGTACGTCCAGTAGTTTATGTTAGAATTGAAACATTAAACTTATTTATGATTTTCTTTGTGACATATATGTATATCATTCATTTAGAGAGAGTCGGTCCTGGTGGTGTAGTGGTTACCATACTTGCCTCCTACACCCAAGATCGGCCAGGACCGATGGATTTTTTTCGGGCGTAAAAATCCTAAGTATGGCTTCCTTCGGAAGGGAAGTAAAGCCGTGGGTCCCATGTCGTACATTTGCGGCACGAAAAAGAACCTCAAGCTTGAAGGAGAGGCCTCTGAGCAAAATTTGTCGGCCGTTTCACGCCCTCAGTTGAATGGGACGCTGATGACCTGAGATGTTAAAGAGCGTCCATAAATAAATCAATAAAAAAAAATCATTTAGAGCGAAGGCATGCCTGTATTTGCTAAATTGGTACTGGTAACCATACTTGCCTCCTAAACCCAAAATTGCGGGTTTAAACCCGGCCAGGATCGATGGATTTTTTCAGGGTGTAATCTTCATAAGTATAGCTTCCTAAGGGAAGTAAAGCCTTGGGTCCCATGTCGTAGTTTTACGTCATGTAAAAGAATCTCAAGCCTGAAAGAGGCCTTTGAGCAAAATTTATCGACCGTTTCATGCCCTGATTTGAATGGGATCCTGATGACCTGAGATATTAAAGAACGTTCGTAAATAAAACAAATCAACAACGTATTTGCTTGGCCTATTGCATAGTTCCACAATTTTTGGATTGATTTCAACACTGGTGACAGTGACATTTGTCGCGGTGTGTGTTCTAAAAATGCTATACAGTAACAGTTTATCAAGGGTAGAAAATCGGAGCAGCTCTTAGTATAATGTTAAAGTGACCATGTTTTTGGAATTGACTTCTGTCCCGAATAATTTCTTTCCCTTAAAAAGCTTTCAGGTGAGGCGTTTATAATGTCGCGGCCATTTTCCTACGAAACAAAGGAGAAAATCAAAAAATGCTTGAGACAAAATTGAAGTGTTCTTAGGGGAACATAAGAAAGCGACCTTAAATCGTCCTTGAAATGCCATTCTCAATTTCATTTCAAGGTCAAATTACTTTTTTCAAATGGAATAGTGTATTTTAATTTCCGGGAATGGAAAGAACATTCAGTTTTCAGTATAAAAGTTTTAGTATATCTATCAGCAAGGTGTGATGTTAGACAAATAAGATAGCAAATGTTTTTCACTCACTTTCACTTCTCCCTCTCTTTTGTTTTGTTATTGCTATGAAGGAAACTCATTTGTTTATACACAGATGCTCAATTGTTAACATTGGTACACAAACGAGTGCTCATCATTGCAAATTCAAACCTCAAAGGACGTTATTCTCAGTCAGTTCCACTTCGTTTTTCAGTCATAGATGTTCGATATACGATCAACAAGAGGATCGATATGATTGCTAGAGCAGCCTGCAACGTATACAGAGATCGATATCCTGAAAGGAGGCAGCCATCTGTTAGAAAGTTTCAACGACTTGCAAACTTACTCTCCGAAATTCATCAAGAAATCACCGTCGAATGAGAAGTGCTGCTGGGGAAAACTCAGAAGTCACTGTATTAGCTGCAGTTGCCGCTAATCCTCACCGAAATTCTCATCAACTGGAACGTAATTCAGGAATCTTCCAAAGAAGAGAGATGAAGCGTCACAGATACCATCCTTATCCCCTAACCTACATCAAGGTTCCCTTCATGGGGACGATTTTCAGAAGCGTTTTGAATTTTGCCAACGGCTCTACTACAAATTCAAAACGGTAAGTTTTCAAACTTAACTGCCAGTAAATTGAAAATAAGTGAAAAACATTTAGCATCTTATTTGTCCAACATCACATCACCTAACACCCCTAGCTGATAGATGTTCTAGAACTTTTTTACTGAAAATTGAATGCTCTTTGCATTTCCAGAAAAGAAAATACACAATTCCATTTGAAAAACTCGATTTGGCCTTGAAATAACATTGAGAATGAAAATTTTCAAGGACGATTTAAGGTCACTATCTTATGTTTCCCTAAGAGCACTACAAATTTTGTGTGAAGCATTTTTTTGATTTTCCCCCCATTCGTTTCGGAGGAAAATGGTCGCGACACTATAAATGCCTCATTCTGTGTATATATAAGAGCAGATAGTGGAATAGCAACACCGGTCTAAGATATAACAGCCTCTTAGCAGGTTGTATAAATTCAGAAATTGCTATGGGCGATTCACTCTGTTTTACTGTAGCAGTTATCTCTGAACCAGATGAAAATATTCTTCTTTGACGACGACCTGGGTTTGATTTTAGTACTGTATACAATTAATTCCTAACAAAGCAAATTTTCACTGCTCATCTGAAGATTTTAAGGATAGGATGTCAATGGTTTGTCACCAATAAGGATCGGAGTATTGCAGGAAAGGCGAAACTGTCACGTCAGTGGATAACTAAGAGACAAAGCAGTTTGAGCAGCGCAATTTGCAACATGTACATACTTCTCGACGCAGTGGGCTGCCGTGATGGCCCAGTTCTCGTTGAGGAGGGCGGCGCCGCACTTGTGGAGATATGTAGACGTTCGCCATTGTCTTAACGATATCTGCAACACAAAAACACAACTTTAGTACAAGTTCCTGGGACTAGCTCGCGTGATGGATATCAATAGACACCCAGCTAAGGGAGGCGCCCGCCTTCCTGGAACCTGGCGCATGTGAAACACGGAAGTTCCCGGGAGGCAATCAGATCGGCGCGTGCTGTTTCCCAATAGGGAGACTCGGGTTTCAAATACGAACCTTTAGCATTTAATTTACTTATTATTTATGTTGTCTTAGTGATAAATCTCTAAAGATTAAGCCTTAGTGAGCTTGTTTGCTACTTGAGTGGATTCGAGCGCATGAAAACTTTGATTCTCTTCTGTTTTGTTTCTCTTCCTCATCATTAACATTAATAGAATCCATACGTTCCTTTACCTCAGAAATGGCGCTCTATGCTTTAAGTTTTTATACATTCCTTATTTACTGCTGTCAAATGTGGTAAAGTGGAAGAATTATTAAAAACACCTTTGCTGAAACTTTTATTTTTCTTTTATAAACATTTAAGATAAAGTCTTTTGAAAGGATCTATAAAAAGACGGTGCAAATGAGCCCAGTGACGTTAGCGCCTGAAGTTACCTCGTGTTCACTTTATTCTCCTAAATAGGCAATATCCTGAAAAGGTATCGAACTAAAACCACCATTTGATACACAGGCACATAGGCAGTTATCTGTTAATTATTTGAGTGTTAATTTCTCTTATCGTCGGGCAGATGACCTCAGTTGTGATACCTGCACCAAACGCTTTCTTGCTTTGTTTAATAAATGGTTTTATTTGCATTTCCTGTTTCATTTGTTGTTTTTAGCGAATTCCGACGGAATGTAGTACTGCGGTGAGCCCATGAAAGTATTTTTTAAACATTTATTCAAATCTCCATCAATCCCACTTATTAGGCACCAAAAATTACAATTTTTTTCAACGAAACTCGGCATATAACAATAAATCAAGAAAAGATTCGAAGAGTTCAAAAACCAATAAAATTGGACCATTGGGGGTTAAACTAAACATACAATTATTTATTTTGATATATGTATGTGTCTGTTACACTATTGAAATAAATTAACAAAAATAGTTTTCGAAAATAAGTGAAATAATACTATTTGGAGGGGGGTTCAGCTAAAAACTAAAATTTAAAAATCGCCCTTGCGGCATCAATATTTGTTGTTGTTTTTTTTTTTTTTTTTGAAACGAAACTATGTACATACCATTTAAATGAAATAGTTTCATAAAATCAGATAACATTAGTTGCGAGGGCGTACATAAAAACCAAAATTTAAAGAATGGGGGTTAACGTAGAGCGAACATTTAAAAATCGCTCTAGCAATTTTTTGTTTTTCTCAAGGAAACTCGATATATGGCATTGAAATGAAACAAGAAAAATACTCTCTGAAAATCACTGAAATGAGACTATTAGAAACTCAAAACTTAAAAATCGTTCTAGTGGCACCAATATTTGCTTTTCGCAACAAAACTCTGTATATGCCATCTAAACAAAATAAGACAGTTTCTGAAAATCCGGGAAATCGGGTTATTAGAAGTGGTGAAAACCCACATTTGAAAAGCGCTCTAGCACTCTGTAATAATCTTCACAAATTCGAATTGCTGAGGAATTCCTTAGTTTTTGTAGCTCCTTCATGACGAACTCCCCCCCCCCTCCCCCAGTTTGTGCTGGGAAAAACACAAGAGCTCTTCGACATAAATTGGTGCAAAAATAAAAAAGACACATTAAAAATGTTTTGTTTTTCAACATAATCTTCTTTTAAATTCATACACTTATTCCAGCGGTTTTCTTATTTGTCTTTTCCATCCAGAAAACCAACTTTTTTAGCTCTGTAAAACATTCATTTGTGTCTTCATTTGATTCGACTTTCTTTCCTGCTAGCCATTTCTTCAGATGTCAAATGAGGCCAGTTCTTCTTGATCCCATCCTTTAGTTGATCCAGTGAGTATATTCGCAGGTTAAAGTTTTGCACTTTTTTTCAGAAAGTCATTTAAAATTACACCCTGGCAATTTCGGAACACAGACGCTATCAACTTGTCTTTGGAACGCTTTCTCTGGTTGTTTCGGCTGCTCTTTCATTTCCTGCGTGTAGTTTCGGATTCATATTTCATCGCTGTTACGAAATTCTCTTGTATTCCGTTTAAACAGCTCATAATTCTGTGCGGAAGTGACAAATCGTTCTCTTTTCTGGTCAGTTGTTAGCAACCGCGGCATTCGCCTCTCTGATAGACGCAAATGAAAGTGCAAAATCTTTAGAGAGGTCCATAGCTTCACCACCCTCCCGCACCTGCAATCTCTGATCACTTAGGACGTCAAAAATGGTCCGCATCTTTTTTTTTCCCTTCCCCCCCCCCTCCCGTTCATCAAATCATTTGCCGTTATGCTTGTCCAGCTTCACTTTAGTTCCTGCAGGCATTACACCTTTCAAAGTACCTGATGTTTTATTAATACACTGTTTATAACAACCATCTACTTATCCATCATGTTAGCCAAGGTAACGTTGAAAACAATCTAGTGGTACCACCTTTTGAGTTTGCACCTTTTATTCAACACCCCTCATAGGTTGGCAAACTGATCACGTCATTAATATCAAACCCAAAGAACGGAGGTAAATTTTTCCACTATAAAGTAATTTATATAGAACTAACACACTTCTTTATTTATTTCAGAACGAATGGACTAGCCACAATTTATTATACCTCAAATATAGAGTATCTTTGGGAGACTATTAACCTCTATAGAAAATGTTTAAAATGTATTCCATCCTGTATAACTCAACAGGACGTTCATTGTGCAAAATCCGGGCATAGTATCCATTACATGGTTCACAAATGAAGCATGGTTCCATTTATGTGAACTCTCAGAACTCACGTTATTGGGTCGTCCAAAACCCACATGTCATGAAACACCTATGTACACAGTTAAAATCGGCGTTCGATGCTCGATATTCGCACAGAGAACAGTGGGGCCAAAATGTTTATTCCATTTGGCCAGACTGTGGACACTGCAGTGTACAGCCGGATTTTTCATGGAGTTTGTTGAGCAACTGGAGAGTAGAACTGGTATTTTCAACAAGATGACTCTACATGGCATACATCAAACCAGTCCATGGCGGTAGTTAAAATCTTCAAGAATCTGTGACCATTGATATCTCCTGATTTGACAACATTGAACTTCTTTCTATGGGGTTACTTAAAAGACAGGGTTTACGCCACACGCCCCTAAACATTTGAAGATCTGAAGCACAACAT
The DNA here is from genome assembly GCA_030762175.1 of Metallyticus violacea. Taxonomy (NCBI): domain Eukaryota; kingdom Metazoa; phylum Arthropoda; class Insecta; order Mantodea; family Metallyticidae; genus Metallyticus; species Metallyticus violacea. Next base: position 70,802,773 of record CM060841.1, read on the forward strand.
TACACAGGAAATTAATGGTATTCACAACACAGTCCTCCAACAAGCGACCAGTTACATGGAACGACATGTTGAGTTTTGCCTTATGCAGGAGGAAGAACATTTTCATCATTTTCTAATGAGGTTAATAATCTTTTAGAATACTCTACGTTTGAGGTACATTAAGTTGTTACTAGCATCATTTGTTTTGAAATAAATAAATGTATAAATCACTCTATAATACCCAGAATGGAACCCATTCCTCCCAGTCATTAAAACAGCTAAACTGAAAGGAGACTCAAAGTTGCAAGTTTTCCTTAATTGTTTTAAATCTTATTTAGTTAAGAAAGAAAACAAATAAAGTAAAACAAAAGCGAAAAAAAATACCATAAGCAAACACTTAATCTTTTCTAAGTAACAGCGATTACCGATATTTAAAACTGCATTTTATTATAATTATGTAGGTTGCATTTTCAAGTGAAATGGGTGCGTGTTATAAGTACAAGAGCTTTATTATTTTTAATTGCTGAATTACATAAAGAGGAAACTCTCGGGACAAATTTCTGCTGAATTTCTGTGATGCAGTAGTCATTTCCGCGGCGACGGAGGTGCCTATCTTTGTCACTCCGACATAGACCTTGAGCAGATAAAGATCGTACAATTCCTCGGTTTGCGATTTTCAAATGCAACGTACACAGCAATTTTGATATTTTTGTATAAATTCTAGTTCTCAAGAAAAAGTTGTGTTTTTCTAAAACCACTTTGTAATTTATAAAATGAATGCTATTGAAATGAATTTGAATAATTTTTATTTAATTCGAGAAAGGTTGCTAAATAGAGGAAGGATTTGTGGCAGCAAAAATAAAATGAAATCGTAGATTTAGTAAGCTAACAATGGTACTATATGTACCAACGCGAAACCGCCACGGATGGCCGAGGTCGTTAAGACGCGGACTCGTGAGCGGGAAGTCTGGGGTTCGAATCCCACCAGGACCGTCCTCCCTGACTGAGGTTTTTTCAAGGTTTTCCTCAGTCCTCATGACTGGCAAATGCCGGGGAGGTACCCGTTTCCTTCCTTAAAAAGCCTTTCCCAATTTATCATTTCATTTCATGTATCACCAGTGTTCACCGCCTGTGGTGCCACAGTAGTAAAAACGGGTGTTCAACACCATTAAAAAAATGAAAATAATTTAGCATTTATTTTAGAATATAATAGCCAGTTAAATTATATACATTTGCGAATTTACCTGTACTTGATATTTATCTGAAACAGCATTTTTATCAAGATCATATATTTAAATTATCTGGGTTATTGTTTCATTTTGTTACTTCTAATATTTATAGTTCTTATTACTTACATTTTTATACCGTTATTTTCATTTTTCATTGACTCATATTGCCTACCATGACTCTTAACAGACCTTAGGCCTAAACTTTGTAAATCGATTATAACGTTTGCATTTTCATTGAAATAGATATTGTATATTTTATGTTTTCACATGCTGTAATTTTGCAAAACATTTTTAAGTGTATTTCAGTAACATAAGACAATCCTTGCATCTTGTGCTATATTGCTTTCTCAATGTTATTCCTATTCAACAGGTAAATTAATAAACTCAAAAATAACTCAGCTGGATTAATGATATGTTATGCGCCTATATCATTCCTACACGCCAAGGGTTTCTTACTATACCATTTTATCTATAAATTAAAGTTATTATGCCTTTGTACTCTGAAAAAAGTTTTACTTAACAATTACTAAACTATAGTTAGTGCTTTAATTTGAGACTTTTTGCGAGTGAGATTTATTTTGAGGTTAAGACGAAATAATATTAGATTAGTGTTTATACAACCAAAATTTCCAAGTCAAATATAAAGAATAGTTCATTTTATGCTTTAAATTCAAGTTAACTATTTATACAACTGACTCAGAGTTAGTTATAAAGTCAGTTTTAGTTTCCACAATCTTTATACTACAAATAACGCATGCTAAAATAATTGGATATTTTCGCTCAACAAAATATAGGTGTTTTTTCCAATTTTATTAATTTTTTACACAATGCTAAACATTCTGGCACTAGCTTATCGCGCAAGTGACGGGGATTTTTTGCATCACTAAATTGCCATACTTTCATCCCAGATGATGTATGTCTACCATTTTGTTGTTGTACAAACTGCCACAGTGTTTGCGGTGGAATCTTTTAACTTATTAACCGTCGTAAGTTTGCTCTGGAGCACTCTTTTCGTCAGATGGTCCCTTAATTATTAATCTACTTGGCAAGCATCTGGCGATCTCTGGAAACAACTTAAATTGTATGAACCGCATTTAAAATAATTTTGCCGAAAGTTGATGAAAAACTGTGTCCATATTTGTAATTACTAACAATATTGCAGAGGTGATACCATATATCTCCACAAATAAAACATGTTTTCACTTACGCCAAAATTCTGTAATTTAACTAACAAACTCGTTGTCATGGTGGTGCAATAAGCAAGTTATAAAATCTGTAACATTGTGTGGAGAGTGTACCAAACTGAGCATATGAATTTACCTTATCCTTTTGAAATATCCCACTTACATTTGAGGCTCAAAGTTAACGAAAGCATTTGCTTCCATTTCTCACTTACGGAAATCGAAATGCATAAACAGAAGCAATACGTGTGTATTTTGTTTAATTGTAAATACTTTGACGAAATTCCATTATTTTCCAAAATGCCATCAAAATACCCATATATCGACAATGTAGACTTTTATTAATGTTTGTTTTATTTGTTGTCCCATTGTTGAAAAATATACATCACTGCAGGATGATCATTATTGTAGGTTGTAAGCTACTATAATTATAAAACCTAATAACTTTGTAAAATTCATTAAATTTACTTTTTCACATCTACTTTTACTGTTTTACTTTTTGAAATTGTGCTTTACTGTACTTATAAAATGTGTGATCTCTAGACTTGAACCAGAATTATCTTAAAGACACCCAAGTAGCATTGTTGTGTACTGCAGGCAGAAAGAAACAATATATCGAAACATTATTTATATTAAAATCTGAAAATTTTAAAACAGCGTTAGGGAGACTTTGGTATAAATGTTAGAAAAAGTGCACGATAAGGTTACTGAAGCTTCTGGATATCGTCTTTGAAAGCTCACGTCTGTTGGGAATGTGCGCAGTGAGCATGCAGAAAGCTGGTGTTCAACAACAAAGCGGTCAACTCACCTGCCAGGGCCACTTGCCGAAGCTGGAGCGCTCTCCTCCCACGATCCGCGACTCTGGAAACAATCGACGCCCGCACACTGAAAGAATGAAGAGCGTGGTGTTAATGACTGCCATGACTGATAGCGAGTGACTGACGTCGCGCTTCCAGGGACTCGAACCCTTAGCGGAAAGGGACCACATCCATGCTGTTTCCTCTCTCACTCGTGTCTTCTGCCGCTTGCCATTGGCCTCGCACTTCCAGTACGCTGACCGCCAACCGGCTGCACCAACTCTGGTTACATAAACCTGCGCTTAGGCGCGTGCCGTACCGCGCGTAGTGGTGGCCAGTACTTGTGGGATATTCACCAGATCAGCTGATCGAGATTCTTGACCTCAGCAGCGATCGATGTTATGATTTTATAGTAACCCCTTCGTCTGGAGCAGTGAATTGACCACATTGTACAGGGTGTACGAAAAATGCGACCAAGTGTGATAAGGCGTATTATCAGTGTTGCTAGCTCGTGATAATTTTAGCGCTGAAATTTTGGTAACGGGATAATAATAGGAAAATAATTAAAATGAGAAGTTTAAATAATATTTTATTGTGATATTTAAAATGCGTCTATTTACTCTGAAAGTAAATTAGTAGTATGAAATCCTATCTCGTCGACCATAGTTTTCTTGCTGTGACGTTAGAATCAAATATACTTAAACCTATACCAGCCGTAATAAGAAAATCTATCACAAACGCTAGCCACTTTGAGATCTGTAAATAGAGCACCTAAATTATAACTCTTAAATTAAAAAAGGATTAAACTGTTATCACATATTTTGTTTTAGATCGTTAACTGGTACCCTGGACTGTTGTTTGGATTTAGACAGAATAAAATAAATCAGTTAGTTGTACGGTGAAAAATATTTTGGGTAATATTTCAGTAATCAGCCTATTTCAGAATTTCTGACTAACCCGCTTACATTTCATTCTTTCTTGTAAGGTGGATATAAATCATTTTCAAACAATTTATTGCAAAAAGAAAATTGTTACATTAAATACTAAATATTTAGTATTTAAATACTAAATACTAAGCAATAACAATAACAATAACAATCCAGGATGCGAGGCATCCATGGGAAAAAGATTTGATAACAATTAAATACACTCTAAAGTTAAATAAGGTAGGAGTGTTATTAAAAAATAAATTAGGATAGCTAGGGGTCAGGGGATGAAATATACAATATAATCAACTCTGTCCTTGTATATCTAAATTAACGTGATTTTGTTTAAATTTATTTTAAATGTGTAGTTATTCAGACTGGAAAGTTTTGAAATAATTTATGTATTAATATGGGAATTCCATATTTTTTGGTTGTTAGATTTTGGGAATTATTATCCATATTTGTTGGTAAAACTATACGATATACGAGGGTAAGTCCATAAGTTTCCTGCCTAACCATTTTCTAAGTATGATAAAGACAACAACTATATTTCACTCTTCAATATAGTTACCCTTTATTGCAATACACTTCTCATATCTTTGAATTAAATTTAACCCCCCTCCCAAAATAGTCAAAAGTCTTTTCTGCAAAATGGGCATCCATCACTTCTTCGTCACACTGAAATTTCCTTCCTGTATGGTCCCACTTGGGATTTGAGGAGATGAAATAGTCTCTGGGAGCTAGATCTGGGCTGTAGGGCGATGGACCATCTCCTTGAAGCCACATTTATTCACAGCTTCCTTTGCAATAAGAGCTGTGTGTGCAGGCGACTTGTCTTGAAGAAAACGCACACTACCACTCAGCTTTTCTCTTTGATGGAAGCTCGTAGTTTAGGCAATAGGCCAGCATAGTACTCCCCGTTTACTCTTTTGGACAAGGGGTTGTAGTATAGGATCATAGTTTCATCTCCTTTAACAATGGTTTGCAGAACTTCTCTCTCGTTGCCACGGCAGAGCTCCAAAAATGCCTGATAGCAGATGATTCGTTGCTGCTTTTGGACTGAGGAAAGAAGTCTAGGCACCCATCTTGCACTAATCTTATTCATGTTTAAATGTTCTTGAATAATTCGAAATACTGACACAACTTTGCTGCTATTTCTGTAACTCTGAGCCGCCGGTCTTCCATAATTTCTCTTTCCACAAGAGCGATGTTTTCAGGAGTGAGCACCTCCAAGGGCTGACCTGCACGCTCTTTGTCTTCAATGCTTTCTCGACCATTCGAAAAAGTTTGGTCCATTCTTTTACGCTAGAATATGAGGGGGATACTTCCCCGTAAACACCGTCCAATCGCTGTTTAATTTCATTTGGAGTAAGTCCTTCTTTTGTGAAGAGCTTAATAACAGCTTGAAACTCCATTTTGAACATGTCACGATCTTCAACACATAGCCTTCTCTATGCATCTATATCTGTACAACTGAATACAGCAGAGTGTTTATTTAACAGATAAGCTATGACACCAGATAAGGATTTAATGAAGGCGATAATCCTCATCGGCGAAGCCGCAAACTTATGGATCTATCTCCAGAACATGAAACGCTATTCCGTATCAGTAACCACAGAGAGATTTAGGAAAATGCATTAAAGAAAATGGTGTAAATCCTGATATATTAATGAAGTGTGCCCTGCTTCTTAATTTATTTTACCAGAATTTATTTGGCAAACTACTTGATTTTACTAATTTCATGTTTTATCTCTGTTTTAGATACAAGATTAAATAGAATGAACAAGCAAAGAAGACGACAGGGCTACAGGAAGAATTAAAAAAAAAAAAGGTAATAAAATTTATTCAGTACTATAAGATGGTAAAATTTCGTTATGGGTACAATTCCAGTCAATAGGGAAACGCGCTATATTTGTTATTTTATTGTTGGTGTAACGAAAATGCTATTTGTGTATCGGGTTGGCGCGTAAGTTCGTAGGTTTTTTTTATAATGCAAATTCTTATTGAATAGCATACAGAAATTAATCAGTATATTTTCTTCTATTGTCTTTGACTCTCTCCAGATGATGGGGTAATTTCTTGATTCCACATCGGAAAAAAATCTGCTGATTTGAACCTAAAGAACCTCAAGTCATTTTCGTTATGAAAGGAATTCCTTCGAAGATCTCTGAATAAGGTGGAAGTCTGGGGGAGTAGATTAGGGTAATATGGGCGATGTGGAATCACCTCCCAACCAACTCCTTGATAGCTGCTTTCATTAGGATAGTAGAGTGTGGGCGAGTTGCAGAAGCATTTGTTGCAGTCTTTTCGGTCTGTTTTCTTCAATTGTGGCTGCAAAGTGTTGACAGTAAATGTCAGCAGTTATGGTTACATTCCTGGGAAGCTATTCGTAGTACCTGATGCCTTATTTATCCCACCAAACACATAACATCATCTTCTGTGGATAGGCAGAAACTTTTTGTAGCTTTTTTGCTAGAACTCAAATCATTTCTTTCTTTCTTTCTTTCTTTCTTTCTTTCTTTCTTTCTTTCTTTCTTTCTTTCTTTCTTTCTTTCTTTCTTTCTTTCTTTCTTTCTTTCTTTCTTTCTTTCTTTCTTTCTTCCTTCCTTCCTTCCTCCTTTTTCTTTTTTCTTTTTTTCTTTCTTTCTTTCTTTCTTCCTTCCTTCTTTTCCTTTTCCTTTCTTTCTTTCTTTCTTTCTTTCTTCCTTCCTTCTTTACTTTTTTTGTGTTGACATAAAGGGTACCATTTTTGATCACCAGTAATAATCTTGGATAGGAATGTTCGATGTTTTTCACGAGCCAAAGAGTTTCACCAATGACCATTCACTGATCCCCCCCCCCCCGCTTAAAATGTGTGGTACCCATACTTGAATTTGTAAGCCTATTCCATTAAATGCAAATGACACACCATGGTTGATTGACTTACAGAGTTCAGAAGGTGTTCATCAAAGACTGGCGGTGTTCTTGAATGTGGCGAATCGCTAATGTCAAGTGATCCTCTTTGAAACAGAGGCATTTTCTTTTGTGCTTTCTGCAATGTTACGCTGTCTTTGCTCCTCTTTTAAACTGAAAATGAAGAATGGGTCAAACGTTTTTTTTTCCCCCATTTTTTCCCCACTACTACCTCTTTATTCACAAATAGCGCGATTTTTATTTACATCTGCAACATTCAAGCATAACGCTCCAAATAATGAATGACAGATGACAAGCGGTAAACCATGTCCTAGCAACGCAGTGTTATGATGAAACAAAAACAGCACGAACTTATGCATCGATCTAATATTGTTAATCGATTTATAACGATTTAACCAGTGTATAGCATTAAATCCGTGACTTCGTTATATTTTAGGCTGTAATATGTTTGTAATGATATAGGGTAAACTTTGATCATTTTGTTTTGTGTATAAGATGCTACATAGCAACGTTACATTCTACGAACGTTAAGAAAGGTATGCAACGCTGCGATTTCTCTATAAAAAGTATGGATTTGTTTCCTTACGTGAGGTATAGATCAGATAAACGGTAATATTTTTGCATTTTTTTCCATTCTGCTTTGCAGATTCTACGAAAAGATCAGAAAAGAAATTAAGATAAATAATAGTGAATGTTTGGCATCTAAAACAATCTCAAAACGGGAAAATTCAATTGCAATGGGAATAACTCTTTCCTGAAGTTCTAAAATTATAATTATTGCCTTGTAACACATGGCACTTTGAAACAAATTTTAACACCATCTGAAAAGATATCCTTATCAAACAAAAGAAAGATAAGTTGGTCAACCCATTTTAATATTCGATCAGTATTTTGAAACTCAAAAATCAAAGAAAACTGTCTTCAGGAAACACAAATATAAAAAATCTACATTATCAAATAGAGTCAGTTACGCCCGAAAAATCCATCGGCCATGGCCGAGATTGAGATTGAACCGGCGATTTTGGGTTTAGGAGGCAAGTATGGCTACCACTAGACCACCAGGACTGACATTTGTTTGGGTGAAAATGTTCATAAGCCTGCATGTAAAGCATTAGCCCAGGATTATTTGTATATTGATCGAAATGCTGGTTAATGGAATCACTTAATTCAAATGTATTAATTTGTTTACATTTGGAAAAAAAACTGACTGCCCCGTTTGATGTGAAGGGAAAGTGAAAGTATAAAGCTTTGAGTTTATTTTGCACATTCAACATTTTTCGTACACCCTGTACACCATCTTATGATACTTTTCTAAGGGGCACCAACTCACCGACACTCGGGTGTTGTATCTAGAAACAACGTTAGAAATTACGTCTACATATAACTCAGCATCCGGTGTCTCCTTCACTTCAGCCCTTCCTCTCGGAGGTGCCAGCGCTTGAATAAGGCTGAAGTACTGAAATATCCCCCTCCAACCCTAAGTATCATCTTGGCATCTGGCGGGCACTGATTGGAATCATGTCAGGGATCTGACCTTTTTTCCAGAGTTTTCCCTCTCTCAAAAAGGAAAATGCCAGGTAGGTGCCGACAGAATTCAAGCTAGTTGTCAGTCATCGTTTCAGAGACTGTGGCAAGCGGCATAGGACATTAAAACACCTACAAACATATACAGACACACATAAATATATGCAAAATTATAAAAGTTCATGCACAAATATCCACAATGAAAAGCATTTGTAAAAATATCATAGAAAGATAATTAACACCTTTTCTGCCTAAAGTAAAAAACCACGAGAATATCTTTCGGCAATTTCTGAGTGCAATTATCAATTTTTTCGATACCAATATGACACTTCAATATTACTAAATATAAGACCCAATCTATTTTGCTAATGCATTAGTTAGCAGTTAACTGTTATAAACATTAGAGACTAATAAATAATAACTTATGTACATAAATGTAACATAATCTTAACATACTTTAAACATTCTTAAAGATTAAAAAAGTTTTTCAAACACAAGCTTACGATAATAATACCATCAGCCATATTCAGTCCTTGCATAAACCATTCTTACTAATTTCCTTTGCTTTACACAAAAGATAATAAGTTCATAAAATTCCTGGCCACACTAACAAACAGCACTTTAATGTTGTCTAAATTGCAGACTTATAAAGAAACTACAAGGGCTCTCAATACTTACTAAGTACAGTACTTAGGGTCAAGGTATCTTCTTTATCGAAGTAGTTATACGCGCTTGGTCTAACGTGTCTGCCAGTTCTTGAAGACGTGAAGGAAACCGTTGTTGTTGTTTTTTTGACAATGTATTCAGAACCGCCTCAATGGCCCCGCATTCTTTTTGAAATAGTTCCAGGCTTATGGGGAACAGGCACAGGTTTTATGTTTCTTCTGCCCAAGTGTTAAGCAACAAGGAGAGCTCGGTAAAGGTGCAAACCAGATGAGTGCAGTTTTTGTGCATATATTTGGCCAGGGCGCTCAGAAGAGTCTTGTAATATTCCCCATTAACCGCTGTTTCTGAGGGAGGTACTTCATGTTGATTACCATTCCACGACAGTCGAAAAACGAAAGCACTCTAACCATTCGTGGTGACCGAACAATCTTGTGGCCTTCTTTGGTGTCGGAGACCCAGGTGATTTTCAGACTGAGCTCTCCAGTTTGCTTTCGGGATCATAATGGTGATCACCTGTAGTGCTGGGATTTAAGTATACTTCACCATGCACCGCTACCTAACACTGGTTTCCGACACCTCCATTCGCATCTACTTCTATTCAGACGTCAGAAATCTCGGCAGCCATCTGCATAGACGCGTACACGATCGTGCAGAATAGTGAACGCACTGCCATGGGAAATCTGTAACATGTCTATCGATCTTCTCGAACAATAGGTTGCAGTGGTTGGATCACCTGGACCGCCCTGCTTTGTTATTGAAATACGGCCCTCCTTAAACAGCTTGAACCACCAAAGTATCGTTGCTTGTGGCAAGAATATATACCTATGTTATACATTATCGCCATGTGTTGCTTTAACATCGCGTACACTTCCTTACCCGAATTCTGCAGACGGAAGCAAAATTTCAGAGCAGTGTACACTTCATTACAAAGCAACTCCATTTTACGTAGCCGACTTGCAAACTCTCGCTATTTGCTGGTGTTCTGTATCAAGATGCATGTGCTTCAATCATATGAAATGTGTCGTTCTCATGAAAAACTTGTTTCATTGTCGTATCTCCACTATGTGATGAGAAAAAACAATTCTTAGTCTTTATTGACTAGACCTGATATATAATATTAATATAGCTTTTAATTTTAATATCTGTTTTTATTATTGTAATGCATTTGTCCCCATTTCTCCCTGGGGCGAACATGTAGCAGGGCTACCAATAAGCAGATATAGCTACCGCATGGGATTTAGGTATCAATAGGAGAGGAAGAGGGAGACCGAGAACGAGATGGACAGACTCCTTCAGGAAAGCAGCCGGGACACACTGGATCAGCGTAACACGGAACAGCAGTACCTGGAAGAGCCTAGGACAGAGCTGTAGAACAACCGAAGCCAATAGTGAAAGTGATACCAAACGTATAATACAAAAATGTAATACATTCAGCACTTGAGCCTTCTAGTTAAATTATGTTAAACTTGTAAAATAAGAAACATTATAGACTTAACATATTCATAGGGACAATAGCTCATATAGACTAGCTCACTATGTGAGAAACCAATTAACTTCCTGCTTGCGGAGGCCCTAGCCCTGGATGGAACATAAGTGGCTCAATTTAAAAAAAAAGTACTTGTGGTCATAGTTTCGGTGTTGCTTGTGGCAGTAATTCAGAGGTTACTAGTTAAGAATATATAGCATAGGTATATGTTATATAGGTATATAACATATACTTATGTTATACAACACTTTAGTGATTAGGTAAATTAATGTAGCAATTTGTGGTTCACAGGGGATCTTCAAATACGAAAATTTAACTGGAGGATGCTTTGCCAAAAGGCATCTGCCTTATACATACCATGAAAGTATCATTAGGAAAGATAGTCGGTCCTGGTGGTGTAGTGTAACCAAACTTTCCTCCTAAACCCAAGATCGCGAGCTCAAACCCGGCTAGGGTAACTGGATTTTTATGGTGTAAAAATTCTAAGTATGGCTTCCTTCGGAAGGATAGTAAAGCCGTGGGTTCCATGTCGCTGATTTACGGCACGAAAAAGAACCTCAAGCCTAAAACAAGAGACCTCTGAGCAAAATTTGTCGGCCGTTTCACGCCCTGAATAGAATGAGACGCTGATGACCTGAGCTGTTAAAGAGCGTCCGTAAATAAACAAATAAACAAAAGTTAGGAAAGATCAAACTTGTTGCCAGTTCCTCTGTTTTAATTTGAACTATAATTCAATAAATTTACAATCGTTTGAAGCATCGCTTTGGCTAGAAAGTACAGTTTCAGTATAAAAAATGTAGTAAATCATTTTCTTGAGGGGAAGCACGTGAGATAAGTTCATTTTTAATGTTTATTCAGTACAATGTTTATTTCACAAAGATCTAATTTCTGTGAGAGATTCATGGCGTTTTTGTCGTTGAATAATAAACTTATTAACGTATTGATGTTGTGATAGAAGAGAAGATAAACGCCGCAGCTGAAGAACAGGGTACTTAAAATAAACTATGGCTTTGCTTCATAAGAAAGAATTGCAGCAGTCTACATGGATTCAGTTTGTTCGATGTCTTAAAGCGTGCAAAGATCACTTGACATCCCAGATGATTTTTTTCCCCTTGATTAGGTTTATTTACGGACGCTCTTTAACATCTCAGGTCCCATTCAATCCAGGGCGTGAAACGGCCGATAAATTTTGCTCAGAGGTCTCATCCGAAAAGAGTAGTGTCTCTAAAGTAAATACAAAACGTCAGAAGATGAAAGGCAAGCTTTTGCGAAGATGTTGCATGACGTCAGTGTCTGGTGTGCACTAGCAGCATACCCAATGCGGTGCGACTTCGGGTCAAGTTTTTGTGGCGGGATAACCAAGCACAGCGCTCAAAGCGGACGCTTTTAAATTACCAGAAGAGGAATTCCTCCACGGAGTAGGCAGTGGAGGGAGAAGAGAAGCCAGCGGCGGCTCGTTTTCTGGCGCTATGAAACTTGCATTATTCTCAAAATATTATGTTTCTATCTATTTATTAACATATTACAGTACGCAGCAACAAATAGAGCATGAATCTCTTGCACGTGTCTGCTAGATGAGAGATGAAACAGCTGGGCATGCGCAGGAGACTGTCGATCAGTGCCCCGTTCAAGAACCTCCTCACTTCTTTAATTTCTTTCTCTTTCTATCACTGCCATCACTTAACCCAAATCCTTATTTATGCTCTGAGACTTCTCATTAGGAAACAAGAATAGTAGCAGACAAACATAGCATTTTAACAAGGTTGGTGTTACTGCTGATGTATCATTATTCTAAAAATATGTGCACGAGTCGCCACTGGGCAGGAAGAGAGCCGAGCGGAAAAAACAAAGCTAGACAGAGATGGATGTGGCTCTTTCGAAGTGCTGCAGAGGCACGTGAGAGAAGGTGACAGAGCTCTTAAAGCCTGCTTTACAAAAACAGTAGCACGGGAAGAGTGGAATTGCAGCTGCAGAACGTGGGTTAAATATGCCGTGTGCAAAATTAGATAACACAGCCTTTAAGTGAAACAAAATCCGTGCACAGTATTCTTGGAACGTCCACGATTATTTTGCTTTATTTTTCATCAATTAACAAAAGTGCACATAACCTGGTGCTTTTTATTTTAACTGTTGAGATAATCGTAGTCAATGTACCAGTTATCTTGCAGAAGAAAACTTAGCAAAAATTGAAGAACACTGGAACCTGACAACAAAATATTCTTAGCTTAAATGTATCTGGATATTTTTCTTAATTAGAATTTTTTTTTTAACTATGTGGAATATTCAGATATACTTCATTAATCCCTCACATTTCAGCAGTTAATAAAAATGTTGCGACTTTTCAAGTTTATTAAAAACTAAAATTAAAATCACTGAATCTGATTTAATCATATGCAGTTTTTGCGTGTAATTCCCTTGTCCTACCGGTTACATCAGGGGAGAATCGTTGATTAATATTTATTCACTATTAGATTCTTCATCTATCGAAAGTTTTGTCAAGCTATGATGTAACTGTTCTGACTGGCATGACCTTCCCCATAGAACTGAAAAGTAACATTCTTGAAGAAATGCAAGAAAGTTCTTCAAGAATGTTACTTTTCAGTTCATATCTGTAATGTCTTGTAAACTTTTTCCTTTAATACCCCCTTCCCCAGAAATAAAACTCGCAGGGCGTTAAATAGGGGAGTTGTTAGTGATGGCTTTTTGTAGAAAATTTCATGAATTGCATGCATGTGTCATTGTTGGAAAGTCGCGAACCTACTTTCTCTCATAATTAATTAATGGACAAAAGGGTGCAAAATCATCACTATTAATTGTTTCTCAAATAAAAAAGAAAGAAAAAACATTTTATTCTCTCGCCACTAAAGACTGACCAAACTCCTATGTTTTGAAAATGCAGGGACTCGTTGTGAAACAGGTTAGGCTTTTCTGAACTCCATTATCAGTTGCTTTGTTAATTAATTTTCCCACTTAGGTGAAACCAAAATTCGTCCGTAGAGAAAATTAGATAAGGTTCGATTTCTCCGTTATGCACATATTCTCCTGGATGCAGGGTCACCCGGTTTATGTTTTACTTACAATAATTTCACTTCAATAACTTTGTAGCCTTTCCAACAGAGGAGTAGGTAATTCCCGTTTGCTGAGAAAGACGTCGAAATGATTTAGTGATTTTAGGAGAACGTTCTAGAGCATGCGCAATGATATTTAACTTCTTCTGTAAGTGCTGACGTGGCTTGTACGCTTTTTATCAAGAATACTTCCCGTTCCACCATTTAAAAAAAAAAACAAAAGATAAACGACAAGTGAAGCATCAAAAGGTAGACATGCCAATTACAGTTTTACGGGGTTTGAAACTTAAAATGTAATCAACTTTGGTTTTAAACTTTCCTCTCAATATCTAAGTTAACGCGTTGTTTGTTAAAATTAAATTTATGTTAAGCAAAAAGTTATTAATACTGGGAGGTTTTGAAACTAAAGTCCTGTCGATAGTACTGGCTTGTCACATAAGTTTGTTTGATTTTTATTTATTATTTTTATTGCCAAAAAACCCTGCGACATAAGGAGAAATAACCAAATTAGCTGCTGGATAGTTCTGTCTTTGTGATTGACCTTGGATGCCACTACTTTGGCTGGCTCTCCTTGACATTGAAATCAGGATCGCCCAAGAACACGGGCGATTAGGCGGTGTGCATTCACTTACATGCTAATCGTATTATAGTTGTTGTTATGGTGACACGTGTGTTTAAAAATCTGTAGCGTTGGACTGTAAAAGAAGCGACATTTCTTTCTAAAAGTTACTTTAAAAACAGCCCTGCTCTTTATGCTCGAAAAGAGTTTATTGAAACAATTTCCAAAGAATAAGACATTTTAAATAAATTCCTAAAGCAATGCTTCAGTACAAAGACTAGTGAAAAAATATGACCACAGGTATAGTGTTTGGACAAAAGAGGTTTCTGAAGATGAACTTTTAACGGAGGAAAAGGTGGATGAAATCGGAGTCAGTCTAGAGTTTTCGCCATAAAACTGGTGGCTAAAGCTACACAAGCAGACAAACATGCCTACTGCAAGAAAAACAACAAAATTATTAAAGTTAAAAGCATACATGATCACATTTGTTCATGCATTGCAACAAGGTGATTCGGTTTTAAGACTGATTTATTGTACTTGTTTTTTTATTAACATGAAATACACAGACGAGTGAGTGAAAACCTTCTCTTAATATGGAGGTAAGGAGGACACTTTCAACATCAATTCTATGATACAGTAACCCACTTGTGCTTTCAATGTTGTGGGGAGCATTTTATCGCCTGATACTCAACCTGTCGCCCGGAAGCCGCCATTAATAACCCTGTATGTAACTCTTGAATTCTAATTTTATCAAAATTTTATTTGTTTGCTGCCTTTCGTCAAAACTTCATTCCTGTAATTTTTTACTTGTATTTAATATCCATTTCTGTACGATATAATAAAACACGTGCCTTGTAGTAATGCACTATAAATGAATGTTTTATCCTAAGACATGACTAAAGTAACAGACAGAGAGAGTACGATAATCTGTCCTATATGTGCGGAGAAAGAATCTTGGGAGCATATTCTTGCGTACTGCAAGGGGACTGAAGAATGGAGAAAGAGATACCTACCGGCCTCGTTTGTTAACGGTGGAGAGGGCAATGGCAGTGCTGGACTTTGCTGACAGATAGGAAGGAGGAGAAGGGAGTAGGTGCACTTTTTAAATAAAGTGAGACGGCTCAGATCGAAAGAGGCAGACAATCGTAAAGGAGGGGGGCTATATTGTTCCATATATGTGAGGGAGTGTAAGTTATTGACTTTTGGATTGTTTTCTTTTCTGTTTATTTTAATTAGGTATTTAATTCTATTCTATTATATAGTGCTTCTTATTTCATTTATTTAATTAATTATATATTTATTGTCTCTTAAGAGTTATTTAATAGTTTGTGCAGTTTCATGTATTTCCTAGTGCATTGTAAAAGCACGTACGACCCCAGGAACCATACGAAATGGGTGAGCTAGTTTTGTAAAAATATATTTTGTAAATAAATACAGTACTACTACTACTACTACTACTACTACTATTACTATTACTACTATTACTACTACTACTACTACTATTACTATTACTACTATTACTATTACTACTACTACTACTACTACTATTACTATTACTACTATTACTACTACTACTACTACTATTACTATTACTACTATTACTACTTCTACTACTACTACTACTACTATTACTACTACTACTACTACTATTACTATTACTACTATTACTACTACCACTACTACTATTACTACTACTACTATTACTACTACTACTATTACTATTACTACTATTACTACTACTACTACTATTACTACTATTACTATTACTACTTCTACTACTACTACTACTACTACTGCTACTACTACTACTACTATTACTACTATTACTATTACTACTATTACTACTACTACTACTATTACTACTATTACTATTACTACTTCTACTACTACTACTACTACTACTACTACTACTACTACTACTACCACTACTACTACTATTTCACAGAAGAATTTTGCATGCTAATTACTGAATTGTTCTTTTCCATCACTTGCTCTAAGCTAAACCCTAATATTTAAACGTAAGAATTTTTATAATCTTCTCATTTTCAGTTAAATGTTTTATCTCTGTAAAATTCATATTTAACTCCATGTTATGTCCTTATACAGGTTTACTGGATGAGCGAAATGTTGTTGTAGAGCTGAGCAACTATTATTTGATTCATTTGTAAAACAAAAGTGATATAAACAATGTGGCTGATTTATTTGGATTCTTATAGTGTTACATCTGTTAGTGCATTTTCGTAAATCTTTTATGAGGAGCTATGGTGATACAGAGTGAGTTAATTTGAGTTATGAGCCCCTGGAACACGGTTGCTTACTGGGAAGTGCAACCACCACAATCGGAGGACAGGATTCGTTCGTAAATCTGGTATTTTTATTTTATTGTGTATATTTTATTGAAAATTGTTTAATTTAAAACTAATAGTAAGAAGCACTATAACTTGTTATAACACATATTGGAAATGATGCCCCTTAGCGGCAATACATTGTCGGTATCTACGTAGGAAATTTTCGTAATTCATCCATTTTTCTCTCATAAAAAATGTCAGCTCGGAATCATTGAGAAATCCTAACTCTAATAACTTTTTAACAAGTCTCTACCTGGGACACGTTTGACAAGGCGTTTATTTGCGAACCGCCTTACAACTTCTCTGAAGGGAAATGTTTGTATATATGCATCGTAAAAGACTATATTTGTAGTGGCATAACTAACGAAGAACGATTAGCACACAATGAAAGCATCAAGTAACACACGAACGTACAACTATTAGCTGAGAAAGCCTCCCTTCAACTATCTGAACATGTATTATAAAGCCTTGACAACTAGATTCTTCCCGTTCGCAGCCGGCTGTACGGACCGTAATTCAAATAACCTAGCAGTACTCTTGTAGAAAATTCTCTAGATAAGTGACTTCCGATCTTTATATGTAATCTGTTATTAGACTTTTCCAGTTGTGGACTCAATTGTTCATTCACAGCATCTTCTGTCCTATTTCTTGTGAACGAACTGTTACATTCCACTTATATTTGCTCTGATATTTCTTTTCTTGTAAAACGCTTTCCACTTGACCAGGGGTGGCCCGCCAATAAGATCCAGGTGGGTCCACGCCCCCCCCCCCCTCCCAAAGAACATGTCATAATTATTTCTCATTTTTTTTCTTTTCTTGATCAAATTTTAAATAAAAAATTGCACGAAAACAGCGATGTATAATCGATTAATTCTTAATATATATTACGCAATAAGCTCATTTTCTCTTTTCATGAGTCAGCTCGGAAAAGTTTATGCTTTATACTTGTACCTTCATGGGCCAGCAAAAATTTACAAGGTCTTATATTTTTCTTCCTCCAAGATGGGCTAGCCTTTCTCCTGCTTATTTCTGCGTTTTGTTGGGCCAGAAGGAAGAGGCTCATAGTTAGCGCTCGGTATTCTGTCTTTTCTTAGGAACCAGATGTTGAAGGATTAAAGACATTAACCGTAGCTGTCTAGGGGTTGTTTTCGCTCTTTGAAATTGGTTAGCTGCCTCACTGTTTGTCAGTGCCTCAGTGGAAAGTTGGCTTTCACAGTGTCAACTGTTAAGTTACCCAAAAAAAAAAAAAAAAAAAAAGTTGCAAGTGAAACAATTTGGACCTCATCAACCGAAAGCTATAGGAGATTACTCAACATGATGACACAAAATTAAAAAGGTTTTTATGGGTTGAAAAAAAAAAAAAAACATCTTGACTGACAGCGTGTGAAGTGAGAAGAGAAATGTATCTTGTCTATGGAATGAGGTTAGAAAAGAAACAGAAAGGGCAAATTTCACTTCTATACAGGCCGACGAAACGACAGGGGGAGGCATTATCATGCTGGCGAAGTAGCCAAACTCTTGCTTTCTGATATAATTTTATATTGGAAAATGCAGAGACTATGGTTCGTAGGGTAGGTTAAAAACACGCGCCAATTTTAGCTGGTAGTTTTTGTAACACAGCATACTGCAAAGCAGGAAGCTGTCAGGAATCTATGAGTCACGCCGTTTGAATTACTTGATGATTGGTACTAAAGCACATCTTAACCTGAGTTCCTTTCATACTCTCCAACAAGGTGAAAGAACTCACGTAATGCGACACCGTTGTAAAACGAGACGAAAAATGTGGGTGTTGGAACCAGGAAATGCATTGTAACACCAACATCGTTTATAACTTAATCAATATTGTTTCTGTAACCTCAGTAGGTATATCGTAGTATTTGAGGGAGTTTCTGTGACAACGGAATTTGGCATTCGTTTTCCAGTAGCCACAGTAAAGCGCGGAGGTCGAGATGACTGTCGGCAACGCTTCATTTGGAAGGTCCGGGTTCATATCCTTTGGGAACGGCCAACTTAAATTTGGATATTTTCGTAGTTTCCTTGGTTGCTTAGGCCAGTGTCTGTTGAAAGTGCCAGTAAGGGATGGTTTGCGCTTTTGAAAGGCTTCTGTCCTACTTCTTCCTTAGCTCGTCCCAGAGGTTTCCCCATTGGGGCGTAGGCACAAATGGCCAGCCGTTGAGCGAGGTTGAAATATCGACGTATCGTTCTCCGTTCCTTGTAATTTAATCCAGAGTAAAGAACACAAAAGGTAATTCACTGAGAAATTTCAATGTTTACACATTTCTACTTGATTTCCATAATTTAGGGTTTTATGTAATTTTTAAGAATTATTTTTCTCACGTAGTTAAGATAAACAATTAACAATTGAATTTAAAATTCTACATTTTATACTTTCAGTTTATTTTCTTGTCTGACTGTAAGGTTCAACTTTCCAAATATGGGTTCTGTCAGATCTTCTATTTATATATTTTATAAAATAGCGCATCGCACAAGCGTATCAACCTTCCTAGCACCTATATTTGACCATTCGTTGTTAATAGACCGCCACGAGTGGCCGAGGGGACTCGTGAGCGGGAGGTGTGGGGCTCGATTCCCACCATGACTGTACTCCCTGATTGAGGTATTTCCAGGCTTTCCGTAGTCCTCATAAATGGCAAATGCGAGGTGCCCTAAACTTAGGCCTGGTATTTCCTTCCTTTAAAAAATCCTTTTACATTTAATAATTTTATTTCATGCATCATTAGTGGTCACCGCCTGTGATGCCTCAGTAGTTCAAATTGGCGTTAAACGCTAATAAAAAATGTTGATATAAAGGATATTTGTATATCTAGATCATGGGCTTTAGGAGATAGACGATGTTACTTCCGAAATAGGTTTTGCAGATTATTTGAAAATTTAGGAACCAATTAAATGTTTTAAAGGAAATACTTTTAAGTAGATTAAGATAATTAACAATTATAAAGGGCTAGGTTCTTTCAGAAAGATATCCTTTGTTACATAGTTTCAATTTATCCTCTTGCGGCCCTTGAAGAAATCAGGCGTTTAACCGTGGTTATTTCTAAACTTGGTTTAAATGCTAACTGTCGGTGTTACAATCGTCACGGCGATTTTGCTACAGGAGTTCGGAGAACGCGAGAAGATGCAATGTCGCGTGACGACACCTGTCGGCCGCTCCGCGAAGTACTAGGACAGAGAAAGTGAGGGCAAGGTCAATGCTACCAACATAAACACAGTCCCCACCTTGTTTGTAGTCAGTCATGTTGAGCTGCAGTTCCGGAAACAGCGTGGTTAGACCTGGAGGCGCCACTTCCGTGTTAGTTGTCACTTCCGTTGTGCCGATCGATGGTGGCGCTTCTGTGGATGGTCCTGTAAATACCATCAAAGTACTATATTGTTGCCATGTTTACTTAAAAGTTTGTGTAAGACAAGAAAAGTATGTAATAATTTCAAAATTAAAAGAATTAACATTTGTAGTATTGTTTAATATAAGTAACTAAGGCTGTTCATTTCATTAAACGCAGTCTATGAACCGCAAGATAAGAGCTCTACTTTTGAATTTAAGTGTAAAATTCAAAACTATACTAGTTAAAAAAAATCAATGACAGTATAACTTTTTAAAATGCTCAGCATCAACTTTTAAATTTTAGTCAGACATTGTTTGGAAACGTCAAATTCCTTTGTCTTCATGGATACGATCAGAATTTAGAAAGTTACTGCTATCTAAACATTATTGCAAGCCTCTAAAAGTACACGAGATTTTTATAATTAATTCTCATGCACCGTGCACGAATCTCATAAACCTGAAATTGTAAACTTTTGAGATAGTGGCGCCAACTGTTTGCTTTGTTTCTTTTAACTCACAAATCACAATTCCTATAATCGGTACAGTTTTTCGACAACGGAAGGAGAAATTGTACAGAAACCATGTATTCTGTTATCATTAAATCTATTTTCTCAAAACCATGATTGTGTTAGTTATAGAATTCATGTATGGTGTCACAGTCTTGAATTTGATACAAAAACTCTACCTTTAAACTTCCTGACTTTCCTTTGATGGAATTCCACAACATATTTGTTTTTGTTTAACACTGCAATTTAAAATAAAGACAGGTAATCACACACAGACTTAGAATAAAATTTCACTACACGAGACAAGTTATTACAGCTGACTGCATTTTCCACATCAGCCACTTCACAAAGAATTTATAAACCGAAAAGAGCGCTGGCAACGGTAAATTGGCAATAACGTCCACATTGTTACACAGCAAGCTGTTTAGGTTGAGGTTCAGTGTCCTAGCGGAAGTAAGTTATATTGTTCGCAATTTGGCAGCTAATAGTATGGTGGCGCCTTCTGGTTTCAAAACGAGTACTTTTTAGAGATGTGTGGTTACAATTTCATGATGATCATTTAGATTATAAAGGCATATCTACTCATACTTCACCGTTTAGGCTCCGAATGGAAGTACAGAACTCATGGATTGTCCGCAAAAGTCTGTGACCATACCTATGTTGCCAGTTCTCGTCAGCCATTTCATTAACGTTTAACAGTGATGTTAAAGAAAAGAAGCGATTTTCCTAAGAGAGCGATGAAAACATTAACGTCTTTTTTATTTGCAATTGGGAGGCGTGTGACCTAATAGTAGAACCGACCGCCTCTGATTGTAAGAAAAATATATGCGGACTATGGACACAGAACATTCTATCATAAGTCACAATTTTATATGTTTATGCCATTTAGTGACGTGTATATTGAAGTTCATTTTAAACAAATAAAATTCAAGAAAAATACATTTCTATTCATTTAGATCAAAAGATTAGTCATTATAGAAAAACATTCCAGCTCTAGGCTGCAGTAAAATAGCAGTCTGTGTTTATGTCCACAATGATGATTCCCTTCTGCTGAACCAAGTAAAAACTTCTAAAGCTGGATAAAATGGCAATTTTAAGCAATGCGGTATAATAAGACATCAAGAGTTTGCACCATTGTTTTTGCTTATTACGAAGATTTCTAGATTCTCAAAAATCTTGTTCTAACGTTCAAACAATCTTTGCAAATCTAAATGTGAATATTAAAAAAAAACAGATTTGCTGTAATTAAATTAACCTGCTCAATAGAATTCATGACTGACGAGGGCAGGTTTCCTCCAGGCCCTCTGGTTTCTTCTGCCATTCATTCTTCAGTTTCTCCATCATTATCTCATTCCCATCTTCACGTTCATCATTCAGGGCAATGTAGTCACCCCAGAACGTGCGTTATAAAATGGAGTAGATACCTATTGCCCTCTGTGTGTAACTTTTGACCGGCAAGTGAGTTAGCACTCATTTAACATATGAAACTGTTTATCCCCTCACAATCAGAATATGATCAAACATCATAGCTGTACTATGTAGCTTTAGTTTAGTTTAAACAATGTAAACAACAAAAAGAAAAATAAAACATTATGTTAGAATATTTATATTTATTTCCATGCTCTTTAATTTGGGGGGGGGAAACTTCCTCTTATCTGTATTTGACACCATTGAAGTTTACATTTATGTTAAATGAAGATAAAATAATTTTGTTTTGAAGTTAAAAATACTACTGTCTGAAATCAAATATTTGTGACTTCAAGTATATTTTTATGTGTTTTTAAAACTTTAAATAAGACTTCTAAATCCATTAAGGACGGTTTTTTGAATTTTCACCTAACTGGTATAATTTAAAAAAAAAATGTTCAGTTTTCTAAAAATTAACTTAACATGAATAAAAGTATTTGCACTCTATCCAGCGAAAGAATAACGTAATGTACATGTTCTTGAATGCATTACGTGACATAGACCTAGCAAAATGTTTCCGTTGTATTATATGTCACACTCTTTCCTTATCGCAGTTTTAAGTTTTTAGAATCCATATTTAGAATTCCTTTACTACTTTGCAAGTATCTTGCAGACTTTAATAGCCGCATTTGAAGGATGTAGTTTTAATTGAGATGTCTTACTTATTTTTTACTAGAAACATGGTCAAAGTGCCGTTATTATTCTAATTATAAGCATTTCCGTTTTTTTTAAAACGAGTTACAATTATTCAATTTTAAAAACAATGCTCAAAACTCGCCCTAATTTTTAATATTACTAAGACATCTGATTATTTGCGATATATTTTGTTAACAGGACCCGGATTTTGATGACCTAAAAACATTTTAAAAATTATCTATAAAATGACAGCGAAAATCCTTTAAAATTACCTAAACTTTTAAATGCTTTAAACATTTGAACGAAAATACCAACCTAATAACTGAAATATTTGTACACATAATTTATGATATAATGAACAACAAACAATTTATAAATACCGCCATTTTGTAATAAAATTAAAACTATTTTATAGTTTGATAATAATTAAGATATTCTTAATACATTGATTAATAATTGATGACCCAGGCTTCTCGTTTAACCACCAACCATGTCGCGTTAATTTATGTATAGATGTTCTTTTACACCAGTCATGTATGGGACATTCATTGGAAGAAAAAAACGTGGTCACTGCCGGGGTCATAGGCACTTGTAGCATTATGAGTCCCCTCTTATGGAATGAGAAACCTTAGATAACTTCTGGGGGTACATAGAACATGTGGTTCCGTGTGTCGAGGAGGTTACGGTAACTCACTCACTTGGTCGGCCCGGAAGCGCGAAGATCCATGATTCGAATCCCGGCCGTGACGCGAATTTTTCAAGTGTGATTCTTCATTTCTAATTTATTTCATATACACGGCTAATGTGAAAGAATAATTTATCTTCATTGTCAGTCATGCTAAAATCTACCCGAGAGGTGGAACACAACATTTTATAACCTGAATTCTTGTCAAGAACACGTTTAATTTTTCTGATAACATTAAGCAAACAAGAACACTATCTCTCTGATCCACAAGTTGTGAAAGTTCAGATGTTTCAGTATGCAAACTTGTTTAAAATATGATAATATTCAATAAGTATAAGTGTGTGAAACCACAACATAGTTAACGAAAATAAAAGATACCGACTTAAAAATAATAAAAGATACAAATAAATCCCACCAAAAATTATAAAACCGTGAATTAAAATTTAAAAAATACCTAAAAACTGTAAAAATTACCAAAAAAAATTTTTTTTTAAATAAATTAGCGTTTTTATAATCTGAAGGATATTTCTGGGATTTGTGTACAAGTTACATGTGTTTATCATGTAACCTATTTTCAAAATCTAAGCCCTGTTTTTACGATATTGAAGATATTTTAGGCGCCTATCTGTTCAGACTTTCACAGTAAGTTTCTAGTAATATATCAAAAGAAACGATGTCCTGGAAGTATAAATAGAAGTGTAAATAATGAATGCATGATCATTATAAATCGAGTTATAACATTTTCTTCATGTTTAACAAACAAAAGTAAACATTTTAAAATTTATAACATGTAAAAGTAATATTACGGTTATTATTAAATAATTGTGATTTACGTAACAAAATTTCAGTGTTTTAAAAGTATTTCATTACTATTGCTATAACTTCTTTGAAGTTATTGTACCCAAAGGGTTGTTTGAAATACCCAATGGAATAGTTTTATCTCTCTCTCTGTTTTCACAGCTTGAAGGGGTGTTTCCCCTAGGCTGCAGCCCTTACTCGATCCCGGCAGGGCTAAGTCTCTGTCCGCGCAGCCCTGACGATCGATGACGAAGGTGGTGGTCCCTATTAGAGGGGCCTGGCTATCAGGAGAGCAGAAAAGTAGGGAAGTACAACACCCTTCGCGCTCCAGGCATAGAGTGCGTTCCCTGCTGCTGCATAAACTGACCGGTGAAATGTTCGGCTTCATCGGAATGTGAAAAATAACTAAAAGACAGTTGGCAATGATTATGACCGTGACAGAATACAGTGTTCTCTGCAAGGCACATTGAAATAGCGATCTCATCAAACTTTGAATGACACGGTAAATAATAAATTAACAAATTTCGAGACTCACTAAACACTGTGCATTCATGCACATTTTCCTAGCAATAAATAAATTTCATATTTCTTTGCTTATCACCTTGAAACTGTAATGTTAATTTATTTAGTAATTAAATACTAACATATTATAAATTTTCGTGTACTATTATCTCTTAAATATCTGTGTAATATAATATTTATTCTCTTCAGTTTATCTTGCATCAAGTTTGTTTAAGCACTACTCACAAAAAGCTTCAAAATTATGTACTAAGTGTTTTCTTCTATTACAAGCTACGATATCATTGAACCGAAGAAACATGTGACATAAAATTGTAATAGTTATTACAGCCCTTGAACAAAAGACGATCGTTAAGTTCTTTTTTTTTTCTTCCCCCCCCCCCTCGGTTTAACCTTCCAATGAACTGTACAGTAACGGAAAAAAGAATAGACGATAGAAAATAAATGTTGCTTTGGACATGCCTTCAAACGTCAGCTAGCAGTAATCTGTTGCACTTGTGAGTAGAGGAGGGGCAATAATAAGAGAAAGTAATCTATCCTAACGTTTGAAGGAGAATACCATGAATTTTACTGTGGTGTCCCGATTAACATTGTTGAAGTCATGAAGGTAACAGTTGATACCTGGTTGTATGTGAAAAAGAAATAAACCTTGCGCATGCGCATCGATGAAAATGTGCATGATTTGACTTAGGAATGTGACGCAATTTGCCGAGAGTAGTGGGACAGGAAGGATGGAGACTAAGCTCTCCAAGGCCTCTCCACCAGGGTCCTCGAGTAAAATCATGAGGTAATACTATTAAAAGGTTGCAGCTGTAGCTGTCCATTATAGTCTTTCGTTTATTCTCAATTCCCTGTGGGGGTTAGAATCCGTGACGTAAAGGGTTGTAGAGATTAGTAACGGAAAACCTTCCTAGAGTTCAGCCATTTGTTTAGTTAGCTGTAGGGAAAATGAGAAAATAAGCGAGTGCTTTTTCGGGGGCTGTCACAGTACGTATTTTTTTTTTAATTTTTCCAATAAAAGTATATATGTTACATTTTGTCCACCGTAATATAGCGGGAGAGTTGTCCTTTACGTCCACAAAATCCCGTAAACTCATTCGGTCTAATTACCTTATCTGATACAACAAATTTTAAGGTCGCAGTATCAGGAGCATTAGAAAAAATTGTATGTGTTTATGTACTCATATGTACTTTGGGCCTGAGCTAGATGATAGTGATACATGAAATTATGCTTTTATACTATATGTACAAGTTAAATGAAACTAATCAGTCCAATAATGAGTTAGGCAAAATTTCTAGCACATTCGAGTATAGGCAAAACCCTTAAATTTAAAATTAATTGCATTACTTATTCACTTTTACAGGATATCTCACGCAAGAGTTGACCAGACGCGCGGCGGACCTGGCCGCGGCAGCCAGAGCTCTTCCAAGCAATCAGATAAAATATCTAGGCAACCTAAAACACTAGCTTTGTAATGATTCAGATGTTCACGATTAAAATTAAAATAAGCAAAGCTCCGGGGTATTCGATTTGATAACTCTGAAGTAACGTTGAAGAAATTTGAGGACCTAACAAAGAATGACCTACGCCATGTTTGAGGACTGGCAGAATCGCTGTAAGATGTGCTTTCAAGTTGAAGGGGACTATTTTGAAAAATATCGTGTAAACATTGATATAGAGTAATAAACATCTGTGAAAAAAAAAAAACATTAATGAGCCCTCATAGAATTTCAAATGATGATTATTTTGTTGAATAAATTATTAAAGGAGGAATGAAAATAAAAGAAGTAATGTAACATAAGGAGAAATATTGTCTTCTAAAAGCACCAACTAGAAAAGGAACTCATTTTAGACCAAATAAGTTTAAGTGTGCTGGGAAACTAGGATTGATATAAAATTTGTATAGATGATTACAAGGTTTCTTCTAACATGTAATAAAAAGAAAACTATCGTATGAATATTAGGAATTTCGATTCATTATAACGCGTTTTCTTCTAATTGGAAATGAAACAGCAGAAACTGATAAAACTTCGTTTTAATCAACAGGGGATGCATGAACAATTGTGACCTAAGACCTAGCGATGCGACAAGAGACACGCAAATATTGTTAAACCTTCCCACACTTGACACTCTTCTTCCTCATAGAGCTGACCAATCCAAAGTTAGACATAGTTTATCACGATCTCATCCCATAATATTCCCTTTTGTTGTGCCCAGTGAGTAAGGCGTGATGGTAACCCATGCAATGCTGACTTAGCGCGGCAGCATCTGCCTTCCTTGTGAGTCGAGACATGTTTACTAACGATTCATGATCTCTAAAGGTCAGGAGTGAGTTAAATTTGTAGTGTGGTATTTGTTTATCCTTTTTTAAGGTCGGTCATGTGACCTTTGCTTGTAGATTTTCGGTGTTCAACTTGTGGGTGCAACCGACTGTGGTCTCATAAACTGCTCATAATGTGCAATTTAGAATATGTGTACTACTGCATGCGACATTTTACGAAACGCCATTTCTCTTGCCAGTTTTCTCCTTTTTTCGTGGGAAAATATATTTAAAAAAACTGTTGGCAGTGACTCACCTGTGGGAGGGTGGGTAGTAACAGGTACAAGAACCCAACTTTCCGTTGTTCCCGTAGTGGCCTCAGTGGCTGAAACATGCAAACAGTTTTAAGGTTCCGTTATTATATGCTGTGTTAGAAAACACTACAGTAAGGTCGCTTAGTCACTAAAGTACAGCCGAACTAACATTACACAGCAGATTACACTAGCCTTTCCCCCAAATGAAAACTATTGTTCTAACTATAATAGACAGGGTCTAATGATCGATAATAAATAAGGTAAGGATGGGTTAAGGGACATCTCTTAAGACATTTAGGAATGTTTTACATTTTATGTTGGCAATTCTGCATTGTGGTATGTTAAAGTAGGCTGTAGGTGCAGTGCGTCAGGGATCATCAATAAATATATTGAAGTTACAGCCTCCATCCGCAGACATTTGTTCCTTGCAGTGCGTCAGGGATCATTAATAAATATATTGAAGTTACAGCCTCCATCCGCAGACAATTATTCCTGTCTTTTACCTGCACTGTAAAATTTATTTTTTTTTTCTTTCTTTTTTTTCCAGCACCAATCAAAATGGTTTCTTTGAAGCTATGCTTTGGGAACAACTAATCACATGGCTTGCTCCTCTGGCCATCATCGTGGTGCCATGTTTTGTAAATAAAATCTGGATGATATATATGGGGGTAAACGGACATGCCAGTGTTGAGCAAAAGGACAATTGTGCATTTTATTATTATTGCACATTTGTAAAACTTTTATAATTAAATGAATCTAAATGTGGGGTAAAATATATTAACTATTTTTTCGATATTTCTGTTGGAGTATTCATTATATAGCATTTCACAATTCAACTCAATTAATTGGGTGTTTTTTATAGTGAGAAATGGAGAAAGAACGAGTGGTCGCTGTTCACAGGAACAAGAAAAAGTATGCTGTTAGCTATTAAAACGGTGAAGTAGATGAGATGCCTCTGGGTACAGCTGCTAAATCATTTTCTGTCCCAAGAAATACCTTGAGACAGCGAGTTAGTTCTGGTGCCCATATACCTAAGTTTCAAAGGAATTGAGAGGCAATAAAATAGAATATTTATTTAACAAATCCATATACAATTTTTAAATCAATCATATTTCAGTGACATTTTTGTACACAATTTTAACTATATACCATTCTACAATTATCATGAATACTATTAAATAGTTTAGCAAATTATAATTCACTGTACTTCACTACCCTATGTTCGCGTATTTCCTGGGGTCCAATACACCCAAACGCTGTGGTTACCAAGTTATAGGGGTCCTTCCTACTATTTCAATCTAACCTCTCACACTCTACGCTTTCTTCGTGGCCTTGCTTACTAATTTTATTCAACCATTTGCTCTCACTACTTAAATAAATGTCAATTTCCACCATGGCATTTCTTGATTTAATATTCAAGATCGTTTTCCTTATAATCCTTTGGTAGATTGAACTATCTCTGCATTCTCAGCTTCTCCCTAAGAAACTTAGTTTCCTCGCATGCTAACATATGCCAAGTATTGCCTTTCTGGCTACACAATGAACATTTATCCAGTTCCCCCTTAGTCTTAAACCCTTCAATTTCACAACCCCTGATCTGGTCCATGCAAACAAAGCCTTCTCTTGCTGCTTTATCACATATTTCAACATAATTTTTCCTTTTCCGTTATTTCATTTCTCTGTATACACTCAATGACATTTTGCAATTAAAACTAGCAAATATTTCTTCCCTTTCAATATCTTCAAGTCTTAACCTAACTTCTTTCCAGAAACCTCTTCCTAATACTCCTCTAGCTCTCCACATGTCTCCCAAACAATTTTTTCTAGACTATGCTTTACCTTGCTAAGCCAAGCATCTAGATTAAGCCTTTGCTGACCTACCAATTACTGATATAAAACACTATGTTCATCTAAATTTCTAATTCTAAACCAGTATTTCAATATTCTCTCCATAATTTTCTCTTTACTGCCTATTCTTCCTAGTTCTACTTGAGCAATGCCCTTTGGCGAGGCTCTTGGTAAGCCCAATATTCCAGAGACAATAAGTGAAATATCTTTTAAAACTTGATGAAATTGGATATGGACTGACTCATCTGTTATGTTATTTTGAAAGACATGAAACATTCATTTAGTAGGAGGCTGAAAATGCTGGCAAAGACTTGACAGGAGGATTTCTTAGCTATCATAAAACGCTGAGCATGAGAGTAGCAGAAGGGCTTTCACATTCTCGCGCAAAAGAAATGACATTTTTATGAAAATATTACAAAGCTACTTGATTAGCATGATTAACCAGCCAGCATTTTCAATTGGAACGGGACCGGTTTTCAACTTATTTATAAACCCAATTATCCAAGCGAAGAAAGAAGAACGTTGAGGTTCATAGTAATTGTAAAAAAGGAGAAACTGTAAAGTGTCATGACTTGTGACAAATTATGGGGCACCCATCTTGAAGAAATTTCTCTTTACACGAAGGTGTTCATGAAGGATGGTTAAAACACTCTGCGAACTAATCCTAATGCCAACTCAACGCCCATGTAGGTTAGCCGTTGATTTTCCTTCATCATTGTCCATAGAGATGATGTTCATCTCACTCACTACTGCTGTTGGTCTACCACTCTTCTCTTCATCTTTAAGAGATTGCCACCCACTCTTTAAGTCTCCAAACCAGCGTAACACAGTAGCACATGAAGATAGAAAAAATCCCCGAAAGCGCCCCTCAAACGCTCAAGTGACTGCGTTTCATTTGTCTCGTTTGAGATCATAGCAAGAAAATGCTCTCTCTGAATCTCCATTGCACTTACAAGAAAGTTCACATGACTTAAAACATAAAATGCAGGAAATTGAACAACACAACGGCGCTCTCCTGCTACCAAGGCAACACCAATGACTCAATTTCCACCCAGAAATAGTAGGGGTGACCCTATTAGTAAAATTGTTTTCCACGATTCCAAGCATGTTTTTATTAGAAATGTTAATGTAAACAGTGGCTTAGACACAAGTAACAGCAAGAGGATAGGATCATGTCTAAAGCGAGCAATCAACTGTTATATTGAACTCTTACAAAAATAATAATATAAAACTCCTGCCATGAAATTACTTGTACTAATTTCATTGTCGCATCCTGATAGCCCTCTGCGGTAGTAAATATCACCAAACTGTAAGAGGGTTGATTCGCTTCAGAGCAAAACGCCAGCTCTCTTCTGTAACGGTACGAAACTAGTAAAACGGGCGTTACAAGTTCTAGAGCTGTCCAGCAAATACATGGACCTTATCTCGCGAGGCAAACGGAAGTGCAAAACATGCTTCGAGAACAGTTAATGATTTAAGATTACGCCTTCTTTATTCAAACCCTTATAAATAAACACCCGACTGCTTTTGAAACTCCAATTCGTAATATTTATTATTCCGCTAAGAGAGACACAAATACATTTAATATCCAGCCTTTTTTTTTTTTTTTTTAATATAATGAGATTAATAGTGAAATTTCAAACTTATTTATTTCGAAAACGTTCAAAATATTTACTTTTTAAAAACTTATTGGAAATGTTTGATTTTCTCAGAGATATGAAATATGAATTATCTTTTGTTAATGTAAGTGTTCCATTATTTATTTTAGTAAACTTGTTTTAAACTATTTACTCTTTGAGGAACACATGATATGCTTTCTTTATGACATTTTAGATACCTATTTTTCAAATTAAAAATCATTTTCAGTCAAATTCTCAAAAACTCTTAGCGAAATTTTCTGAGGATTTTTATTAATTTAATTTATTTTTAAAAATGTAACGTTTCTTTATATTTTCTCTATACACTGAATGGAAAAAAAGACTTAACAGCAAGATATTTTTTATTTATTTATTTTTCAATACAAGCTTGGTTTCAAGCTTTGTATAAGACGAGCTTTGCGATATTACAGAAACGCAACAATAAGTCTAATGCTTAATCTGTGGATTTAAAAATCTTTAGTCTCTCTTTCGAAAATTTTCATTAAGTCATTGCCATTAGTTTTCGAAATATTAACTTTTTAAAAATCTTTTGTGAATGTTTTTAATTTTCTCAGATATATGATGTATTATAATTTTGGATTACCTTGCGTTAGTGTAAATTTCCCATTGTTTATTTTTGTAAAGTTGTTTTAAAATATTTACTCTTTATGCTTTCTTTATGATATTTTCAATGCTTTTTTTTTGTTTAAAATTTAACAAACAATTTGTATTTGCCTTATCCCAGGATCTATATCAATAACATTTTAGGTCACATTCTTTAATTTAATTTGAATTTATTTTGAAAAATGTAATTTTTTTATTTTTATTTCATATACACTGAGTGGCAAAAAAAAAAAAAAAAAAAACGAATGGAAGCCATACTTTGGATTTTTATGTCCGAAAAAACCCACCATCCCTGAGTGGGACTGAGCCCGCAATCTTAGGTGTAGTATTTTGGATACCCTCAGCCTTGCAGCCTTAATGGACGCTTCGCCCATTTTTTCTAAGACATAAAAGTAGCCCATTCATGCTCACGATGCTTAGAAAACACTCGCGTTCTCTCCCTAACTCTAACCTAACTACTTATTTGTCATTTCAATACAATTCCCAAAACTACTGTAATGAAACAAAATTTAATCTTAATTTATTACACTTTCTTTGAAATATTCTTTACCACAACATCGCCAAAGTGTTCGATAATTACATTCAAAATCATGTAATGTCTTTTGGGGATTAAAAAAAATTCTAAAACGTCTTAATTTTGCTAAAGATCAGCTGGCAATATATTCAACCCTAAGCAATGTGTCTTGACGTACAGCTTTGATGACATCACACCAAATGCCTGTAGCGTCTCTATAATGACACGATAATACTTAAACCCAGAAATAACCAACGAACTACATTTAGAAATCGTCCTAAAACGACCCAACTGATGATATTACAGTAAGAGCGTGTCTTGGGTTCTGTTATGCTGGTTAACAGAAAAGTACAACATGATGTTATAAACGATCTTTAAACGCTATTAACAAAATTTAAATTAACGTAATGTCGATTTTCTAATGAATTACTCCGAACTCAATGCCTTCTTTTATTATACTTATGAGATCATTGTATTGATGGTGATTATTTAGTTTGTTTGTCTACTATTATTGTAGTTAGCGAAGATGAATTTGCCTCAAGAAATTTTAGAACAAATTGAGAAGGCTGTAATACCGAGAGAAATATTATGATAATTATCAGAAGGATGAACAGTAAAATATTAAGAATATATCAGAAACTTTAGTGTTGGCATATATTTCAGACACCTTAGTAATATTACATTCTACTAATTAATTTGGTAGATAATATTAATTTATTAATTTTTAATACTTATTTACTTGTGTATTCTGCAATGAAGAGTGATATTTGATTCTGTTTCAATAATATCTAATTGCTTCCTTAATATTATCGAACCAAAATATTCAGTTGATGACAGCATTTAAGCAATGAAAACAATTTAATGACGCAATTGGTATTATGACAAATTTAAGCAACTGGTGTCATTAACCAACAATAAAGACCATTTGTAATTCTGGAATACAAAATATTTTGTACGTATTTGTTGAAATATAATTGGGTGAAAAATTGCATGGAACTTATAAATGCTGTAAAACGTGGGGAAAAAACTATTTCTAAAAAATATTAATGCTGCTCACTTGTTGAAGATAAACTTGTGTTGCTTATCAATACAAATCTTCAGCTTATTAAATGCACAAATTAAAGCAATAGAAAAATTTAATTTTTACCAAACTTTTGTATCCACACAGAGGTTAAAAGTCTTTACACACCACCGCTAAGTGGCGCTATTGAGATATGCCATTTACTATTTTCGGAACAATTGACAATTGTTATTGTGAAAACAGTTGCAGCTTAGAAGTTGACCGAGTAGTTTGTTTGCAGTGATCGTTTAAACAAAGCAATTTTGCAAAAAAATTACTTTGAATTATACGTGAAGTTTTTCTTTGGATGATTTTTTACGGTTTTATTAAAGGCCTAACTCAACAGCAATGCATAAAATCGCTTCGTTCAATTTTAGTAATGAAACACCGTCTGAAAAGACTGTTTGCAATTGGTGTGCAGAATTTCGTCGTGTTCGTGCGTCCGTCAGTGATGAATTTCATGAAGACGACTAAAATCAGTTATCATTCCGAATAACATCAATGCTATAGGCAACATGATTGAAGAAGATCGGCAGGTGACTTAAAGTAAGATAGAGGCATCCTTAAGCATATCGAAGCTGCAGTACATTCAATTTAACATGAACATTTAACTATGAAAAAGATCTGTTCCCGATACTTTCCCCATAATTTGACCCAAGTTCAAAATAACGCTCGTGTTAATTGGTGTAATGAAATGCTCAAGAACTCCACTAAGGAACTGCAAAATCCGTATACAACATCGTAACAGTACGAAACTTGGATATATTCGTATGAACCGGAAACTAGCAACAATCTACTGTTTGGGCGTTCCAAGATGAACCGAATCTACAAATTGTTCGTTTACGAAGCACTTTCAAGAAAATGATCGTCTGTTTCTTCGGTTGTAGTGAATATGTAGTAACCATTCCTTTAAAGGATCAAAGAACGGTTAATGTATACAACAATTTGTTTGCCAGAAGTCATCTACTAAATCAGCAAAAACAATTGGAAAGCATCGTTCTTCATCACGACAATGCCAGCTCTCACACAGCACGTGAAACAATTGATTATTTGAAGGAGAAAAACATTCAATTAATGTCTCATTGCCTGTATTCGCCCTATTTATCGCCTAACGTCTTTTTTGTTCCAGAATGTCACAAAAAATGCGTGGATAACGATTTTGATCCCCTCAAAAAACTGTTGAAGCCTTTAAAAACCCTGTTTTTGAGATATCAACTCCAGAGTGGAAAAAGTGTTTGGGAAATTTGTTTCAACGCATGGAAAAGGTGTATAAACATTAAAGAACTATATTTTGAAAAGCAATAAAACAATTTATTTACAAAAATATTTTTCGCTAGTATTAGTAAAGCCTTAATCCCTCGTATTCTTACGCTAACAGAATTTTATTAATATTATATTTTCTGCAGCTTGTGAAGTTACGTAACCTTAGTGACAGAATACTAAAAGGAATGCAAACTTGATGAGCTAAGAAAAGATGGCACAATTCACCGTTGCTATGGTAACTTAAAAGCGCAGGCTTTTGTTTTGAGTCGAAGCCTCACATATGAAGTCCATGAACTTCGAATTTTCTCTCGTGTGCGTCAGAGCGTGAGAGTTTTAAAAGTATTGCCTCGAGCAGAGAGTGTCCGAGGGCTGAGCACGGCATTTGGGTGCAACGAACCTGGTTCCCACAGTTATTTTAGCTGCACAGTCACCACTCGGCTAGCTGGCCAAGCGTGGAAACAGTTTGCAAGTGTCTTTTGGTTCAAGCGAAAGTGTTGATGTCCATATTACAGAAGGCTTCAGATGTAATCAAATTGCATGTTGTAAGTAAAGGATACCCAACGATGTTCATATGTCTTTGATTTACGTTTAATTGAAGTACGAGAAATTCAAGAACACAAAAGGGGCATTTAAATAATTATATAATAGCATTAGTACATGGGGTTATAAATGTATTTTATTATATCATGTAACTTCTTCATTTTTATTAGAAAATAGTTCTATTTCAACTGGTTTGAGTTTTAGTTGGTTTTACCTAGTCATGGATCTAACCATTTGTCAAAATTAATTAAGACGAGAGAATAATTTGGAAAATGCCTCACTGATTTAAAATATAATAGGTTTGTTTGCAACGCAGTAAAATATATACTAATTCGTTAGTGGGTGTATACAATTTTGTGAACATTTTCTGTAAATTACGTGAATTTTTTTTTTGCAAAACTCACCGTTTTAACAATTAAATACTGAATTTTGCTTTCTTTAAGAAATAGTTCAAAAATTTCAATTTGTGAATGAATTCTAAATATATTTTGATTAATAATATTAAACATGTCCAATTTATTCTTAAAGATACTATAATTAAATATTAAAAATACTGCTAAAATAATATAGTACGTGTATATTAACTTCATAAGAATTAAATGTGCAAGTAAATTAGAGAATGGAAGAAATTCAGTCAGTAGAAAATTAAAAAAAGTTCTGATTTACAAAAATAATTTTAATTCATGGCTTATAAATGAATTAATGGGTGTGTTTTATTCAAATTAACATGCATAACTTTACAATCTTTGCACGGCTCCACCTGTACGTGCCTTTCATAGAATACAAAAGTACACCATTAAATAAATCATACCTTCAAAAAACAACAACAACAATAATATACACATACAGAATATAAAACCCCTTCTCCCTTGTCAGTGCAATAAGTAAACACAATATCATCTATACGTACATTTTTTAGTTCAGTTTATTTCCCCCTCTTCAGACCTGAGCTGTTTCAACTTCGACATGAATTTGCCCACCTACTCCTCATCCTTGTCTGCCAGCAGAGCCCAGCATGCCCCTTGCCCTCTGTTAGAGTCAGTAAAGGAAGGCGGCAGAAACTTTTTTCTCAACACCCCAGTGCTGCTACAGTTCGCTCAAGGCTTATAATTTCATTTCTCATTTCTAGACGTAAATGGAGTTTTAACAAAATTTCAACGAAAATTATGTCATATTTTCCTTTCTCTTTGAGTAATGGATATACAGTGAGATTATTTGAGTTAAGGCCGCCTGACCACGGCTGCAAGCCGAGAAAAAGCAATATATGAGCGGTCACACGTAAAATTAGTATTTTTAAATGAGTATTTATATTTGTATTGTATTTCATCTAACTTTTGTTTCGTAAGAACAGGGTAGTTGGAACAGATAGCTATTTAACAGTTTCTCTACCTGGAATACGATTGTGAGGATATTTTCTCGCGAATCGCCTTACCAGCTCTCTGCAAGAATGTTTCACATATGTATGGTACATCAAAAACCGATCTATGATGACATGTGAATGAATTAATATTTATTTCACTAATAATATTTATACATATTTTACACGTTAGTTTGGATTAAAATGTATGTAAACTTATTACGATTAATAGCATTTAAATTTTGCACTTTATAACCCTCAATTTATGTGAACCGTACCCCATGACAATTACAACTAGGTTGAGCATGTAATGGGGAAATAGGAGTATATTCACTCCTATCTTTATCAACATTGTTATTCCCACCTTAGCGGTGTATTTTCCAAGCTCTTTTATATTCTCATCTGATGTTAGATTTAAAATTCTTTTGCCTCTTATTTTATTTGGTAAATTTTCCCCCTTTCGTAATACGAACTGTTCCCTCAAAAACTTAGTTTGCTTATGTTCTAAAATACAGGGCCAATTACTATCTGGTTCTTCACATTTTGGACACTTCCCCTTTATATATCATTCCTTATCCCATTGAAATATATTACTTCTATTCTAACCCATGCCTGTGCTTCCCTCATCAGCAGAGCCCAAAGTTAGGCAAAATGTATTTTCTTATATTTAAGAGTCAGATAGAAATGAACATGTTTACGTACATTTGGGGTCTTTAGGGCTAGTTTCTTTTTGCATATTTTGACTTCTGTTGCCAATTTTAAGGTTTAAAACTATTTTTAGTCTGTTTTGGATCGTTATGGATTTTTTGTGCGATTATTTAAGTATTTTAAAAAGCACATAAAGAATTTCAATTTATCAAAGTGAAAAATGTTATAAAAATTAAATGGCACATTCGTCTCACAAAAATATCTAATACATATTTTTTTTCAAGCAGTCAGAAAACTTTTTCCTCAACCCATTCACTTAAGCTCTTTAAATACCAGAACCTTTATTAGGGAAAGGAATACACGGTTACCTCGGGCACACTAACACCAGGAAATAGAGAAGATGAGGTAAGTACTGTTGTTTTGAATAGTTCTGGTTAATTACCTTGTGTCAACCTGCGCGAGACAAATTTTTCAACTGCATAAATTTAACAAACAATTGCAAGCGAGAAAGATGAGAGCGGTACAGCTGTGCAATAAACCGTCCCTACAATGTGTTCAGTACGGAAGTAAGAGAGATACTAACCTGATTCCGCTATAAACGATAAACAGAAAATGAACTCGACTAGAAACCTCTATGTATTTTTGCTCATTCACCAGGACTATTCAAAACTATTTTAATTTACTTTGACCAACTTTTCAATGATGTCCTGAAAGGTAAACGTTCTATTGTAACTGGTATCAGCACTTCGGAAATAACTTGTTTTAAATATGCTCCAATTACTTCAATGGAAGTAGAACTATTTCCACGATAAAAAATGTTCTTTCTGATTAGCGTTGATAACTTGAAAAAAAAACTTCTGTTATTGCTTGTAATCAAGAAAAGTAAGCTTAGTTGCTTTAATTATGTGATAAAGAAAGTATTAAGTATCTTAAATACATATTTTCATTGATATTATTCTTGTTTTCGCTTTTATTAAATGCCTATTTTAATTATATTATTGCCTATTTTCTGTGTTGCCTTCCTATTTTATTCAAAATAAAAGCCTGAACTTTCGAGTTCTGTTTATCACAGATTTCAATGACTGTTTCTCTTTCCCAATCATTTCCCAGTGTTCTATATCGTTTCAAAGACTATCCCATATTTTCTGTTTTTCAATATCCTCAATTCTTGTTTTTACTTCTTTACAAAAGCCTTTTCTTTCCCCCTCATACCATATTGAAGCCTGGCCCACTTTATGTAAAATATTTTGAATTTTAGACATCCATGTTTCTTTCCCCTTAATTCTTTCTTGTGTTACCAAACACTGTTTAACGATATTCTGCTCAGCTAGTATCCCTGTTATAAACCAATATTGCAATACTCTTTCTATTACCTTGCTTTTATAACCGAATTCTATTACAGCAACCTTGTTAGGCAACAATATTTCTAGGACAAGTCTACAAAATAATCTATTTTTCATCTGGCTCCCAAATTTCTGTTTCATACATCATTCTGTTGTCTACTATTTAACCATAGACTCTCTCTAACAATTTACAGGCATATATTGTAAAATAACTAATGAACAATTAGCACAAAATTGAACAAAATGAAAGTACCAACTAAGACACGAACGCACAACTGCTCGCTGATAAAGCCTCCCTCACACTAACTACAAACTGCTACCTGCAAATGCTTTAGATGGCTTGACGACGAAATCGCGTTCTTCTGGTCATTAATTCAAATTACACCACTATTCCGTAACTTGTAATAGAGCTTAATAAAGGAAGCCGATAAACCCAAGTTGCCCTGTAGCTCTCACTCTTAGAGTTTTCGAGAAAATAACTATTTTATCTCTAAACAATAGCAACTTTGCTGAATTCTGCAGTTTTTAACTGATAAATGTTTGTTAACATCACTGCTATGACGACAATATTGCTTGCTGGTGCTAAATCTTATTTTGAGAATCCAAATAATTGACAACATTTTTCTGAAGGATTCACGTCAAAAAACTTGGAGTTATGAAAATTAACTTAGGACATTAATGGTTCCATTTATGTTTGTCTATGTATCATTATAATCGGAATGTATGAATTTCGACGCATTGACATGTTACAGCACATGTAAAATATTCAAACATTTTAGGCCAAATTGATGTTAGAAAACGCTGTTCCATTTATAGCCCGGATTTACCCCACATATTTACGGCACTAAGTTTTCCTCCTCCTGGTAGTGATTTTTAAGAAGAATGGCCTCTATTTCTACTTTAAGTGAAAGTATGTACAATTAATTACCAGTGTAAGACACCCATAAACAGAGGCAAGAAATTCAGAGTGCCAAAAATCTTGGAAAGTTCCAGGAAACTTCAGTGCCTGTTAAGTGCAGCACATTATGGCCCAATAAAGCGCAGCGTACTGATTGTGAAGGTCAGTAGGTGTGGTACGGTATAGAGGTCAAGATACCGTATGTGGAGGTTCTACAGTATGCCGCAGAAACACACAAGTCAACATTTTCTAAGAAATTGCCGTATCTCGTAGCTTAGCAATGCTCTAACGTTTACAGGAGTATAAAGATTTAGAATTTCTCACCACTTCACATATTACGATCGAATCATCCTTCTTGAAGGGTTGTCTTTCATTTTTGGGGACAAATGTTCCAGCAGTTCAAACCCTGCAGCCACAACAACAAAAGACGAAACACTCTCCTGAAGAAAGCACACCCCCTCATACATGTGTCGCTTCTTCTTGAGTTAATCTCATAATTTTTAAATTAATTTTGCATAATAAAGATTCGTTATTATGACTCCTCTATGCAAATAGTCAATCATAATAACTCTTTGTGTGTCCTCAAAAATGATGATGGATGCCCTGACTTTTCTGTAGTTTCCACAACTTACTTTGCATTTTGGTTTCAGGATCATAATGATTAACCTATAACTCATCCATAGTCACAAATCTGTCAAGAAATATCGGTTTGTCAAACCGGAAATGGAGCTGTTCAATAAAGAATGATCATATTTTTTTTGGATATTACTCAAAGTAGTCCCAATTGGATGCAAAGCTCCTGTACCAGGGTTTCTGCTAAAAGACAAGTTGGAAACCGTTCAAAATATCCTCCACAGCCTTCATCGCTGCTTATGGTGATGGAAAATGCGTCTCACTAAGATGTTTCTTCAATTTAAGGAAAAGGAAAAAGTCACACGGGGCTAAATCTGGACTATAGGGAGGTTGAGGGACACAGTTCACGTTGATTTTTGTGTGAGATTTTCAGCAACAACTCCGATTAGTATTAAACTTGTTGTATAGATAGATGATCTTTAAAATGTGTGTGATATAGTCTTGCAGAGTTTTCAACATACCTCTTTAATACTGCCCAGTTACAATTGTATGTGCAGATACGACATGGTGGTAAACCATTCCTTGAATATCGAAAAATGAGATGGTCTTATCTTCCCCAGTAGGAACAACCACTTTGATTTTTTTGTGTTTGCTCTCAGGATGTGCCAAGTTTTCATCAGCAATGATTACCTTAGAAAGAAAGCCCGCATCTTCCTGTAACATCATCTCCAACTGCATACAGACCTGCTCGTGAACGAACCCACCGTGCAAAAACACGTCTCATATGCAACTTTTCTGTTACTAGACACCCAATAAAATTTTCAGAATTTCTGAAATTGTTCTTAAAGTTATTCCAAGATCTTCTCTCACAATGACAGCAGCTCTGTCATGTTTTCTTCCGTTAGAACACAAACTGGAGCGTTGGGTCCACCTTCCTTTGAAATTGATTGTTTTTCCTCTTTAAACATTTTAAAGCATCTTCGAGCTTTGCTATAGGGGAAGAAGATTTGTTGAGATGAAAGTAGAATTTCAGAGCAGGGTATTGTTCGTGTCACCTTCACTTTACTGAAATCGGAACTGAACATACCTGAACTTGCATACATCTCATAGGCAGGAACCGGAAGTGACATCAATGAAACTAATCCTGCGTATACATTATGTATAAAGCTGACAAAATATTGTAAATTAAATTTTAGTTCGAGAAATTATCCTGAAAAACTATTATCAGTTTTCGTACATGAATTCATTTAACTGCTAAGACGTAATAAAAATATGTGATACGTATTTTGATAAAATTAACTGACTTTGAATTTTATTATTATTATTATTATTATTATTATTATTATTATTATTTAATCGCTATAATTAATTGTGTAGGCTATGAAATGAACATCAGAGCCTCTCATGCAACTTCAGAAAATGAGAAACAGAAGAATAGAGTTTAAATAACGGCTTTGGAAACATTTAACCTGGCAGTTATCTCAAAGCAAGCATTAATTATGCAAGAATAACGACACATTCTTAAGGAATACCGTAAGGAATTTACCCATAGTCGCATAGCAGCATTATTCCTAGTATGGTCAACAAAACACTGTACTTATTGCCATCACTGACCCTGTTCCTTAATGGTCTGTGATCATGGTATGGGCAGCACCCTAATTTGTTCAAGTAATGTCATTAGTTAACGGCTCTC
This sequence comes from Metallyticus violacea, assembly GCA_030762175.1. Lineage (NCBI taxonomy): Eukaryota > Metazoa > Arthropoda > Insecta > Mantodea > Metallyticidae > Metallyticus > Metallyticus violacea. The sequence continues at coordinate 70,843,973 of CM060841.1, forward strand.
TGTCTCTCATGCACTATGACCAGTTAACAAAATAAGTGAAAGCTTAAGTTTGACGAAAATGACTGGCTTTTCTAGTGACCAAATACGATATTGGCATGGAATGAAATAACTCCCTTCTGTCACGTTGACAAGAAGTGCATCTGTTACCTGACATCCGTTTTTAAGCACGAAAGTTACTGGTGAATATTTTGTAACCAAGGCTAGGATATGTAGCTTTCTTTATAAAAACAATTTTTTTTTTTATGTTTAAAGATATTTTTACTACGGCATCACAGGCGGTGGACACTGATGATACATGAGATGAAAGATATATTGGGAAAGGAATTTGTTAAGGATGGAAATATGCAGGCCCAAGTTTAGGGTAACTCCCCGGCATTTGCCATTTATGAGGACTGAAGAAAACCTGGAAAAAAAACCAGTCAGGGAGGACGGTCCTGATGGGATTCGAACCCCACACTTCCCGCTCACGAGTCTGCGCCGCCGGTGGCGGTTTTTAGCTTGTTATTATCATATTTAGTTTCAAAAATTATTTTGGGCTTTTGTAGGATTTTAATAACAAATTTATAACTGACACATATGCAGAATATTCCAATTATCTTGTTCACGCAGAGCAACTTTTATCTAATGCGTTAAATGAAAAATTGTTTCAAATAAACTTTTTTAACAGCATGGGGAATTTTTGTTGAGAGTATACTTTGTTATATCTGTATTAGTGTAGGAAAATACGGGATAGAAGTTTGCATTTATAAATAACAATATGTACGTTCTATTCAAGAATTCATATACCCTCTCCAAGAGCTATTCAAAAATGTATCGCGCTGTACCATTTTATTCAAAGAAACAGCAGATGTGTAAATGATAAATGCACGACTTTTATATTTAACAGACTACACTGCATTTGTTTAACTAAATCACTAAACATCTTCAATAATGAAATCGAATAAAGCATTATATGTCACTTCTGTAGATCAGCAGCATTTCTACTTTCTCTTCATGCGTGTACATCTCGTCATTTTACACCTTTACACAAGAAAAAGCGTAGTCACAGTACAGTATAACTTACTCTGATGAATGACTACAACAATATACTGGCATGTAAACTGAAGCAATGACAATATAAGGGCGAGGGAGATGGATTACCTACCACCACCTACCTCTCGGGGCACCTGTGTCTACATGAATCGGAGATCATAGCAAAAACCCACAACTCCGCTACATTATTATTATCATTATAGCGAGATAAATAGGACGTCCTGTATAAACAAAAAATTAGGGCGAAGTGCATCTCAAAATACTTAATTTAAACTATTACTATTTCTTATGAAAATGTATAGTCTTACACTGTTATTTTCAGTTACATTTCACATTTGTGCGATTGATTCCTTCTTAATAAAGTGCAGGGTTTTGTAAAATGATTGTCGAGATTTCAAAAAATCACCGCGCCTAGTAAAATACACCTGTTCATTACCCCGTAATTCCCGTAATTTTAATGAAAATGTAACACTTCATAAAACAAATCGTTTATATTTCTGCACTGTTGCTCTATGTAATTATCCAATTTTTAAGTTTCTAGTGTGAAACTTTTCCTGTCGTCTCTCACCGGCCGAGAGAGACTAAACACAAGATGTCATTGGCGCACATTTCATAGTCGCCATTACTCGTGGTCGCCAAAAACCTATCCCCCTAAATAACTGTATTCATTTATCCATATCTTTTAGATCATTTTCTATTTTTATGTTGGTTATGCGGCATTGCACTGGGGAAAATACTAATTTCACTAGTGACTGAAAAAATATAAAGTTTGGTCAAACCTGTCAAAAACGAATTAGTAAATTTAAATAACTATGTTATATTTCCCCCGTTTAGGTGATATGAGCTGAAATACGTGAAACTAATTTTTAAATAATGCCTCAATTGCATATTGAGACTGTTGCTAGTTCCCACACTAGTTAAAAAGAATTAACTAAATATGTAACATAGCTTCACAAAGAAAATTCACCGAAACTGCTGGCCGAGGTCCTTAAGATACGGGCTGTAAACCGGATGGCCAGGATCTTCCTTCCTGACTGAAGTTTTTCCTGGTTTTCCCCAGTCCTCATAAATGGCAAATACTTGGGGTTATTCTAAACTGGAACACCCCCTTCCTTTAAAATAATAAAATATTCTTTCCCAATTCATCATTTCATCTTATGTATCAGGGTACCGACTGTGGCGCCTCAGTAGCAAAAATTAGCGTTAAACAATATTAAGAAAACGAATTTTTGAAAAAATGGAATCGTACACAACATATGCCATTATGCTGTATACTTTTTGTCGAGTACAGTGAGAACAGTTTAAAAGTCCCACAACTAAGTTCAGCTGTGATCCTGTTCACCTTGCATTTCGACAGAGTCGGGCAGTTGTGTTGTGCAGTCAAGAGTCATTAAATAACGCAGTAGTGTTGTGCAATGTTATTGCGTCGTAGTATATTCCTCTTCAAGGCAGGTACATAAAATCATGTGACAGAACGAGACAGGTATTTAGGCGTATATTTCCTGATATCCTACCAGAAAAAATCAAAAACTGCTTATTAATCCATGACAAAATTGCGTCATACGAGTGTATTTTTTATAAAACTATTAAGGTTTGTGGCCTCCTCGTTTCCCAGATCTTACGGTACAGGTTTTTATCTTTGGGGAACATTTAAAAATAAATATTATTCAACTAACCCTTGCACACTAGAGGAACTTAAACATTCGAAACGAAGTTAGGTGCATTAAAAATGGGGCACCTAGCCGTGTCAGTGACTATTTCGCCAATTACAGCCTGATATCATAAAGCCTTACCAGAGCCCTTTGCCGCGCGAAGTGAATTTGTCTTTTGTTCAGTGTAGCCACTCCATACCCTCTCTATAATTCCTGAGCATGCACCACACTGACCACTTGCTAGCAGGTGGTGGGAAGCTACTGATAGCAACAAAATTTTCGTCTATCCTAAACCCGTACTTGGCTCTTCTCTACTGGCATTAATTTTTAAATTCTTGTTTTATTCATGAAATAGTTGTAATAAATATCACTCAAGGATATGAGCTTTTTACCGACTACGTTCTGAATTTATCGGTAATGTCAGACCCTCTTGAGATATTACTTGTTATAATCTCCTAATATGGGCCACATCCTTGATCTAGTGGTTAGCGTTACTGATTTCTGGCTGGGAGACCCGGGTTTGATTCCCGGTACATACTTAGGAACGGGGTCGACCCAACCACGTGAGGATAATTGGGAAACTGCCTAATTGAGAGATGGATTTCTTCGATTCAGGGAATTCATATGACTACCCGCCTGCGTACTGCTCTCTATCAATGAAATTGTAAGACCTAGGTGGAGGAGCAGAGGTCGCTGCGGCAGGCCAAGTCCCATTACGGGCTGTAGCACCAGTGAGAAAAATAATTTTTATTTGATATAATAATTTGATAATCTGCAAATACTAAAATAAATGTCAAATTATTATACCAACGTTTAAATTAAACATCTAAAGTATGTAATTTATTCTGTAATATTGTTCATGCACAAATTAGGATATTATGTTGAAACCTTGTCTAAACCGGGTTTATGTTTTGTTGCAATTGTTGACCCATATCCATATATCTGACTATATTATACAAGTTTCAAAGTTATGGAATTAACCAGTACGCCACTGAGAATGCAGCTTCTATTCGAAATGATGCCACACAATAATGGTCAGAAGTTGTGCAACATGTCTCTGGCACAGTCGTTATGCCATTGGTATCAAGATAAAAACAAGCATTGTCATTCGGTTCGAACCTCAGTCAGTAGTACAATAAATGGTTGTTAATTATCTATAAGTCCCACATTTTAGATATTTTAATAGCACTAAGTTCTGAAAAATATGATGACAAGCTATTGAAAATCGATATTTCGTTGCCCCGAAGTAGGCTTGAAGTTGTTCTAAGGCATATTTTTACTCCATTTTGTTTTAACCCTGATTTAACATCATCTAATTTCATAATATAACTCATGGACCACAGGTTCCCTGTCTCAAATTATTTATGTAAGACCCCTTTTCAGTCTCTGAAATTGCGACGTAGTCCATTAGCACTCAGTATACTTTTATATCTTGTGTACGGGTGAATATTTCTTGATTAATACATTAGTATAATACGAAATAAGGCGTTTATTAGGTTTAGTAATTTTATTGTATTTTTTGTGATGTTTGTTATTAATTTATGCCGTTTTTACACGCATTCCTTTCCTGCCTAACACGTTCCCCTCTCCCCTTATTCTGTTCTCCTGGTTAGTTCCTTGCCTATCTGCAACTGTTATGTAGGCCTTCCGTTCACACTGAGAGTCTTCTCCGGGACAGCGTGGGTTTACTTCAAAAGTGTTAGGCCCGGAGACTTCTCCGAAGAGTGACCCAGATGCAACATCTTAAAGTTTTATTGTAATGTAGTAAAACGTATGTGACTACATTAGCATAAAGTTGTCTTTTGTAATGTTCTTAAGGAGTAGGGAACCTTGACCTGCAAGCCTGCAAATCATTTTGGGCAGCATTCTAACTCGTTTATCTGTTGTTTAAGAGGGAGGTTTTATTAAACGTTTGTGCCCATTAATTGCTGTACCAAACATTTTTTTTTTTAAATTTATTGCATTTTATTGGGGTAATATTTTGAGAGTTTGTACCTTTTTACAAATCTGTTGCTTGGTTTTGGATTTTATTTTATTTAAAATGCTCTTTAACATCTTTCATCAATAGCATTCCCGTTCAATGCAAGGTGTGAAACAGGCAATAAATTTTGTTCAGAGGTCTCTTTTCTTTGAGGTTCTTTTACATGCCGTAAATCTGCGATTCTACTTTCCTTCCAAAGTAAGCTATACATAAGATTTTACGCCCTAAAACCATCGACCCTGACATTTTAAACCAGAGACCTTGGGTTTAAGAGTCAAATAAGTTACCACTAGACTCTAGGACCGACTTCACGTCAAACTTATTAGATGTTTGTATTATATTTACAAATATTATTAGTAGTAGTAAATCATTTTGAAATTTTAAATTACGCTTCTCCTGTATTATGTTTACCTTTTTATGACCACATCCTGGGTTTTTTTTTTTTCCTACCAGTACATTTCCAGAACTGGTGTTAATGGCAGAGTATTGATTCTTGATTATTGGGTTACAAAACATTCATGCGTAGCAAATTATAGTTCACTTGGAACTAAAATTGTGAACTTTTTAATTTTCTGAAACCTGTAATAAATCCTGAAACGTTTCCTTCAGCTATAATCTTTGGTCTGCTGATGCTTCGCCCTTGGCTCCAAGATGGAGGCAATCAGCTGCTCTGGGCTGCTTGTTTGAGTACATATTCAGCACGAAGCAACGTATCTTATCAGTTCTGGGTCTTTCGCAAAACAGTTTTTAAAATTAATATACTAAATGAATATCAAGGTAATACTTGAGACACAAGTACAATGATAAACAGGGGGGAAGAAACAAAATGTATTCTGTCATGACGAAGTTGTTTGCAGAAACGCCTCCAAGCAAAGACGTGAAAGTAAAACTTGGCAAGTTTGTGGCTGAAAGCTGTAGGTAGGAATTGCGGACGAGCCTGTACAAACTGTTAACTGTTTCTGATGTAGCTAGGAACCGTTGCTCGTTATACTGGAAGTAGGGCGCGCTACTAATGTTCTTCTTCATTCCAGTCCAAACACACCACTAGCACTGGTTGCAAATTCTATACACAATTTCTATAAAGGAGAAGGGGAAAAATTGTCGTGAACAAACAAAAGACATGCAAAATTCGGAACCCTAATGTTTTTCTTTGTTTCCCATACTCGGCTTGTCTCCTTTCCTATTGCTGCATTGGTTTTTATCTAACTTTTTCCTTTTAAAGCTTGCAGATTTATATTTATCGCTATTGTAGCTTTTTCTTTGTTTTTTTAATGTTTTTACTGTCACTTGGACTACTTTAGTCTTTTCGCGATGTCTGTAGTCTGTGCGATGAAATGAAATGCATTAATAATAGCGCAAGTGAGTTCAGTGTCCTGGTCGCCTAAGGCGCTATGTGATATTCACTTTTTCAGGATAAGGAGCTACTTTGAAATAAAACCTCACCCTGACAGCTTGATCTAACCGGAATTCGATTCCAGTTTCTCCGGATTAGTCGCAAACGCCACCACTAGAGCACGGAGGCAGTTTTTTAAAATGTATTTAGTCAATTAAAAATATAAATAAGAATGAAGTGGAAAATAAAAAAAAAAAAGAACACAACAGAATGTTGCTTTTTATTTTTCTTCTCCCAATCTCACTTTATGCACTGTTCCTTTTACTGATTTTGTTTCTTGTTTACTTGTTTTATTTACGGACGCTCTTTAACATCTCAGGTCATCAGTATCCAATTCAATTCAGGGCGTGAAACGGCCGAAAACTTTTACTTAGAAGCCTCTTCTTTCAGGCTTGAGGTTCTTTTATTTAGAGGAAATCTACGACATGGGACCAACGGCTTCACTTCCCTTCTCCAGGAATCCATACTTATGAATTTTACGCCTAAAAATCCATCGATCCCTGCTGGGATTGAACACGCAATCTTGGGTCTACAGGGCAAGCATGGTAACCAGTAGACCATCAAGACCGATGGTAGCGTTTGCAAATACTAATCCAGAGATCTCGGGTTCCAATCCCGTTAGGTCAAGTTGTATAGGTTAGGTTTATTTCGGAGTTTTTTTTTTCCTACCCTGAGCTTTAAGGCGCCATCATTAATTCATTTCATTCCATTTATCCCTACAGACTTACACCGACAGTATATAGTCCACAATATATAGGCGTCGCGAAAAGATCAATGCAATTAAAGCGACAATAAATATAAAAAAATTACAAATAATAAAAAATAAAGAAGTAACAAATTTCCTTATTTTCTTTTCCTTTTGTCCTTTCTTGCTCTCCCCCCGACCTGTATTCATTCCTCATTACTCTCATTTTCTTTTATTCTATTGATTTTAGCTTTTGCTACAAAATGTGCCTATATAATGCACGTCTTTAATTTCAAAACTTGCCATTCTGAATAACATTTTTAAAATAAAATTAATTTCAGCATTAAATACATTAATTTAGGTATTGAGGAAGAAATTTAAAAGCAGTATTGACTTCGTTTTAGGTTTCAGCACCTTACATCAAGCCAATCTCACTTTGAAATTTCAAATAATCTTCTACCTTGTTATAAATAAATTGTATAAAGAACAACTGCTATCACGTCCTTTGTTTTCTGTCGTTGCCTGGCAACCTGGATTGTCATTATTGTTGTTTGAATTTGTACAGAGTAAAAATAATTATAAAGGTTGTAGAATGAAAATATAATTTATCTTCTATAATATTAAAATAATTCAATCAATTGTAGAGCGCCGTGTAATCCGCGCACATTCTTTCTTGTAAAGTATAACGGTTTTGAAACAATTTATGACTAAAACACAACTATTACATTAAATGATGAATAATTCGTGTAGTTTTAATCTGCATATATTTAAACAATATTAACAATTCGCGTTGCTAGGCAACGATACGAAACAAAAGATATGCTAACAGTTGAATGTCGCTTTAAATTTAAATATCATAGGAGTTCCGTTTTATATTTAAAATTGGAGGTGATTTAGAATAAGGGGATAAAACTGAAACATTTTGATTTTAAACTTATCCCTTAAAAACTAAATTGATGTGTTTTGACCATGTTTAAATATCATGACATTTCTGGATGCTGTAAAATAAAAATTATTATAATGAATTTAAGTTAAAGTCAAGCTTCCCTTGAGTTGAACATATTGATTTAAATGAATAATCTCCCTATTTCTTTATTATACATGTATAGCCGTAATAAAGTACTGAGATAAGCATTTATAAAAGCAAGTACATTTTATCAGCGCACTCTGTACATTAACTTCTGTTTAATCGTTATAAACTCTATGTACAAGTCCTTCTCATTACCTTATCTCCTTCGCCAAAGCTTTTTATGTGTCATTCATAAACAAATTACGCCATGTGCATGCAATAAAAGCACCAACTACATAAATGCACTCTTCCAGTATATCCTGCGATATTTTCATCTTGCCAAAAAGTCGTTAGTCCTCTGCAGTGAGCCGTTAAACATCGAGGATTTCCTTTTTCGCTCCATTTACTAGCATGACGTATTTCACAAAGGAAATTAGGAGGAAACTAACGTGGACCCTGAACTGCGTGACGCAATGCAGCAGATTTATCCAGCTAAGGTTTTTATCTCCTGATGGGTTTCTAACTACACCGTAAAGCTTTTCCCTGAAGTTCCTCTCTCAAGTATGGGTCCGCTTGTTTCCTTCCTTTAAGGAAATATGTGCATTAGAGATGTTTATAGATTGTTGTTGGAGGAACACTTGGGTTCGTGTTCCTTCATTCTAATGCTGACGTTGGTGTATCTTTGGAATTTATTGTTTGAGATTACGGTAACAAGTTTCACATAAGCGTCGTATAAGCGTGAGTGTAGTCACTTGTTTGTGATGATCGTGTAAACAAACTAGTGTTAACATTTTCTATAAAATGGATAAAACTGAAATACGAGATGTGATAAAGAACTTCGTTTTGAAGGGTTTTATCCCAACAGGAATACAAAAGAAGTTCCTGTTCGTTTCCGATAGTTAAAAAGTGGGCTGCTGGTCGTACTTCCATTCAAGATGATGGGCGCTCAGGGCGTCTCAAAACTGCTAAGACCGACGAGATTGGAACAAACATTTACAACACTGTACTCAGTAATCGCTGATTGAAGGTACGCGAGTTGGCAGACATTACAAAGACCTCGACAGGCCGTGTCCTCTTCATTTTACAGAAGTTTTGGATATGAGACAGCTTTCCTCTCGATCGATGTCAATCAATGGGTCAAAGACTCATTCGAATGAACATTTCGCAAGAGTGTTTAGATTTTTAAATGTAATTCCAGTGTGTTTCTCCGACGTTTCATAACATTAGATGAAACATTGATCCATCACTACATGCCAGAAACGAAGGATGCTATTCAGGGCTAAAGGTACACATTTTGCGAAAAAGAAAGTTCTCTCTCCACACGATAATGTGCCTTCACACATGTCTGGGATTGTTGCTGCAAAACTGCATGACCTTCGCTTGAAAATGCTTCCACATCCACCATATTCGCCGGATTTGGCTCCCAGCGATTAAATTTTGTTCCTAAACCTGAAAAAATGGCCGGATGGACTACAGCGCACATTAAGTGATGAAGTTGAAGGTGAGACAGACAGCTCGTTGGAAAGTCGTTGGGCTAAATGTATTGATTTGCAAAGTGGCTATGTTGAAAAAAATTTTTAAAAAATGCTTAAAACTTGTGTTTTCTCTGTCAGATCATGAACTTTTACAGCACCCCTCTCATTCTCTCGTGTTTGCTACTTAAAATGACCATTCGAAAATAGAACCATTCTGAGAGGTATATCACTTCCTTTTCCGATACAAAACATTCTTATACCGAGATTATCACGCAATATTTCAGAAGTAGTTTCACTATCTACAAAAAAGGCATCTCAAGTGCACTTAACAAAAAACTTTTAAGTCAGAACAGGACTTTTTCCATAGGTCAAACAACAATTTCATGACCAGCCACCAGTTAAGACCCCTCTCTCTGGCCCCAGCAACACAGAGAGTTATTTCGTTGAACTATAACTGTGTATCAACCGGGATTTGAACCTAAAAAAGCGATCAAAACAAGGTTGCAATCCATAAATCTGCTGGTGCGTAGTTCTGATGCAGAACACCGTGTGTCCATTTATCGCCCTCCTTTTCTCTCGCAAATGTCATAGTAGGGAAAATTAACAATGTGCATTAATCGTAGAACCCTTTTCCTGGTAATGACACCCTTTACATCCGAGAACAGATGTCATTAACTTACCGGCGGATTTCTGCACTGGAACTTTTTTGGAGTGTTCTTTTACGAGGTGTGATCCATAAGTTTCCGGACTAAACCTTGTTAAATAAAAATGCAGACATTTTTCGATGTAATTTCCTTTTACTTCAGCGGATTACTCAAATCTCTGTATTAACATGTCACTTGCATAGATCGCAGTAACAATGTGTACAGGGAGATTTTTTGTCTTCAGTATGACGTAACTCTTAAATACTGGATACATTGACATTGAAAAACTTTGTCTCTAACAACAACTACATGTTGTCTATTGTCCAAGAGGTTTCCAAGGTATTTTTCTGTAGTCCTGAACATAAAGAGTCTCAACGGAGCCTCAAATGGGCTAAGGGTTATGTCCAAGGGATGCATGACAAACGAAATACCGTAATATTTATTTAGGTAGATAAATGTTTAATTTGCATGCCTCGGATGCATATATAGCGTGGAAGAGGCTGCTTGTGCTTTGTAAATGCAGAAAAGTGCATTGCCATTCTTGAGCAGATTAGGTGCTGAATTCTTATTTCAATATCATTCAGCTCCTTGTCAAAGGCCAAAAAGGTCGGTTGTATTTGTAGTTCGATCTTCTTAACGTGACAATTGAGGAATTTTTACCCAAAACGGTACTAGTTACGTTTCAGAATATAACTTCAAAAAAAAATGTTGGAGTGGCCAGACCTAAGCCCTAAGCAGAGTTACTGGAAGATGATACCCAAAAAGAAAACAAGAAACAAACGAGCTGCGAGAACTGATTGGTAAAGAAGACATCAAGTTTTTTGGAAAACAAATCGTTTTTTTTAAATCTATATACTTTTTCCAGCTATTTTCTAATTTGTTTATCCAATCTATAAAACGCCATTTTATAGCTCCGGGCAATCTTTTTCTCTTAATGCGAATATCAATTATATAGACATTTCTCTATATTGTGTGGAGGAAGTACTCGGAGGGAGCCAAAATGGATGTGTAGGGGGATAAGGAAGACTTTCATACTGTAAGTACTACAATTTTGAGGTCACAATTGCAAACTTGTGCGCCTGCGCGTTGTTATCTTGATGGAACAGAAGTGGCATAGTAGCATAGAGTAATATTCACCGGTTATTGTTTGTCTATTTCCGAAAATGTAATTAAAATTACTCCAAACCACAATTCTGCTGAAGCAATTGTTTTTGTTTTCTTCCGAGCACTTTCTCAGGTTGCAACCCACGTTTCCGACGTGTAGTGATGGATCCACGTTTCGCCGACTGTCACACACTGGCTCCAAAATTCACTTGGATTCCGTTTAAATAGCTCCAAATTTTGCGCTGAGTGCTCAACCGTTGCAAACGCGGCACCCCCTTCCCTTGCAAATTATTATACAATATCCAGTCTCAGCTTAGCATCATCGCTTGTGCTCGTTCAGTCATATCGAAACTCACCAAATCATTAAGCGAAGGTGCAGATTCGCCGTAATGTTTGTCCTGCTTCGCCTTATTTGCTGCATGTCTTGCCTCTGTCAAAAAATATTATTTTTATTAATACAGGAAATTGCTGTTTCATCTTTTAGTACATTTGTTCTCACATTTAAGAAGGAAAATGACTTTCAACCACACTGAGCTTAGTAATTGTTTATAACAATGTACATGATTCCTCAACAATTTAGTGCTACAATATTTTGAGTTTGCACGGCTTATCGATAAGGTCTCCTGTCTATTTGGCAATATGGGGTGTAAAAGGAATGCATCATAAAACTTGCACATTTTCATATAATGAGTAATAAATTTGATCACATTCCTTGCTGAATTTCTTTGAAATGCCAATGTCTCTTTTCGCAGATGACATCATTACATTTAGATTCGTATGGAACAAAAGTGTTAAAGGTGGTATTTTCCGCTCCAAATTGTCTCGCCACCTGTGACGTTTTATGTGTCAGCTAACGGTCTGACACCGATAATGAGGGCGTTGAGTCTTTCAATGCGTGAGGTGCCCTAAATGATGAAGGATTATGTGGTCGGTGAGATGCATGAAAGATCCAGCATGTGTGCGCTTGCGCATTCAGTTCTTTCCTTGTCCTCATTTCTAGTGGATCAGATGCGGCTTCAGAAAGATTCCTGGGCATATCAAACTCTGGTTGTGGTTACCTCCGCCTCTGAGTCATAGCAACAAACACGTTACCTCTGTCTTTGTACCCGCATACCGTACGTAGAACTTTGATTTCCACAGTTACGTAAGCATTTCTATGAGATGCATTTAGAGCTGAAAGGAAATACTGCTACAGAGAATTCCCACCAGCTTTTAAATTAAGTGTAAAAAATAAATAAAAATGTAAAATGAAATAAAATTTCTAATAAATACTCCGCAGTCAAGGAACTAATAAAACTGTGAACATACGACATACGTTAAGAAAAGTGAAAAGTAACATATACTGTGTTTTAACTTGAAGTTCAATATCTAAATATACACAAAAGAGCTTATTTAGAATTATTGCAATATTACTCATAACTTTTATTGTCATAAACATAACAAAAAAAAAAAAAAAAAAGACACGAAATGCAATCATCCAGTCAGACAATGTCCAAGCTTATCACGGAAACCGTTGCCTCCTGCAGAGTGTCAGTGCTGATCAGGTATATCTCATCTCTAATTCTTTCTTTCGGATCATCAATATTGTTTGGTTTATCATAAACGGTTCAGTCTGATTTCTAATTCTTTTACTTTAACATGATCAATTTATATCATCCCTAATGCTTTTGATTTATCATGACCATTTCTATCTCATTTCTAATTTTCCATTCAGATGTTCAATGTTGTTTCGTTTTTCATGAACATGCTTTTGGTTTATCATGAACAGCTCTACTTCATCCCTAATTCTTTTAGTTTAAAATGATTGTTTCTATTTCATCTCTAATTCTTCCCATCAGGTCTTCAATAATATTGGTTTGTTACGATGTTCGATCTCGTTTCTAATTACTTTGGTTTATAATGATCAGTTCTACCTCATTCCTAAATATTTTGGTTTATCATGGTCAGTTTTATGTCATCTCTATATATTTTGATTTATCATAATCAGTTCAAAGTTATCTCTATATATTTTGGTTTATCATGATCAGTTCTATGTCATCTCCAAATATTTTAGTTTATCATGATCAGTTCTATGTCCATTCCTAAATATTTTGGTTTATCATCATCATTTCTATCTCGTCCCTAAATATTTTGGTTTATCATTATCAATTCTATCTCATTCCTAAATATTTTGGTTTATCATGATCAGTTCTATGTCATCTCCAAATATTTTAGTTTATCACGATCAGTTCTATGTTCATTTCTAAATATTTTGGTTTATCATGATCAGTTCTATCTCGTCCCTAAATATTTTGGTTTATCATGATCAGTTCTATGTCATCTCCAAATATTTTAGTTTATCATGATCAGTTCTATGTTCATTTCTAAATATTTTGGTTTATCATGATTAGTTCTATCTCGTCCCTAAATATTTTGGTTTATCATAATCAATTCTATCTCATTCCTAAATATTTTGGTTTATCATGATCAGTTCTATGTCATCTCCAAATATTTTAGTTTATCATGATCAGTTCTATGTTCATTTCTAAACATTTTGGTTTATCGTGATCAGTTCTATCTCGTCCCTAAATATTTTGGTTTATCATGATCAATTCTATCTCATTCCTAAATATTTTCGTTTATCATGAGCAGTTCTTATGTCATCTCTATATATTGTAGTTTATCATGATCAGCTCTATGTTCATTCCTAAATATTTTGGTTTATCATGATCAATTCTATCTCATTCCTAAATATTTTGGTTTTTCATGATCAATTCTATTTCATTCCTAAATATTTTGGTTTATCATGATCAGTTCTTATGTCATCTCTATATATTGTAGTTTATCATAATCAGTTCCATGTCATCTCTAATTATTTTGGTACAACATGATCAGTACTATCTCATCCTTGAATCTTTAATTTCTTCTTTCAGATCTTTAATCTATGATTAAAGATGAAATCATTCCTTGGGAATCAAGATTTCAGCAAAGCTTGAGTTCATGATGAGAGAGGAGGTTTACTGTTTTTGACTGCATGCCAGAAACCTGCTATTTTTAGATATCTGAATGCTAGACAGCCAGCTTCACTGTATGGTTAATGCTAAGCTAACTTTGATTCCATGGTAGAAAATGTACCATCACTGATCAGTATGGCCCGTATTTATATGTAATAATATGTGAAATGTGTATACATTTATTCATTAAACGCGGGCAAAGTATGCATTACATATATCAGAAGAAAGTGGAATATTGAAACTGAAAAATTTATATTATATCAGCACTAAAGTATTTAAGTACAAAGTAATAATGCCCCGCGGTAAGTGAAATTACTTTTCCTACATTAGTTTGATGTACAGTGAAGTACCAGGTACTACTCCAGATTGTTGCTAGTACGTTAATACTCATGAATAAGGAAAAAGAACTCAGGCGTCGCAGGATGTTGCTGCATACAAGCATTTACAACTCCTGCCACCGTTTCAAGATTGGTATGTTTATAAAAGATTAGAAACCACTTGGAGGGTTCTTCTGGACTGTTTTGCAACGATAAGAAGGACCCTGTAGCATCTAGTCACATTGACGGCAATCCAAATACGAGAATTTCCAATATTTTTTTTATTATTTCAACTGCAATGCATCTCAAGAAAAGAGCGAAATTTGGAAACCTTGATCTTGTTGCAATGAATGTTTACAGCTACGAGAATATCATACATTTGTTGAAATGATTACTTTTCTCCGTTATAAGAATGTTCCATTTGCGTAAAAGGTGCTTGATTTATGTAATTGCTTGCTCTGTGGATTCCAAACACCTGTACTATTTCTGACGATTCTAGAAGTCCATATTATATATATATATATATATATATATATATATATATATAATATAATATATTATTGACACTCACGAGTAAATGGATACGTTTCATCAGAGTAGTGAGCTACCCAAAACACTTGTTTACCTCCTGCAGGGCTAGGAAGGCTAAGGCTAGATTAGGCTGACCAACCAATGGTACTGTTATTCCCGCAGAATGGCATTTGTACGAATAAGGGGCTAATTTTGTAACTGAGAAAAATTCGCTTTTGTCATGTACCTAAGATCCCTACTGAACAAGAGGCATTTACTGTTTTCTAATGCACCATTATTCGGTGGTGGTAGGGTTTTTAAAATGTTTTTGCTTCTACATCCTAAATCTTAATGCAACAAGTCCTTACCTTCAGATGGTTCGGTAGCGTGATGTTCTTCCAACACTGTCCACGTAACAAGGGAGGCAGGAGCTGTTGTAGTGGTGGCTGTAGAAGCTGTAGTAGTAGTTTTAGGAGGTGGTTTTTTAGTTGTTGTGGGTACCTTAGTGGGCCAAGGTTTGTTGGGCCGGTAGGTAGTTGACGTTGTTGTAGCTGGTTTGTGCGTGACAGAGGTAGGTTTCGAGGCAGGCTTTGAAGGCGGTGGTTTTGGCGTGGGTTTTATTGTCGTAGGTTTACTAGGCTTTGGGGTATTTGTCGTGGTTACTTTAGGCGTTGTTGAGGTGGTTGAAGGTGGCTTAGTGGTCACGACAGGTTTAGGCGTTGTAGTTTTTGCTGAAGTGACAGTTTTCTTCGTTGTTGTTGTCGTCACGGGAGCAGCGGTGGTTGATTTTGCTGTAGTTGTCAACACTGGCTTCTTCGTTGAAGTAATGGGCTTCTTCGTCGTCGATGGTACAACTGGTTTTCTAGTAGGTTTCTTTGTAGTCGTTGTGGTTGGTTTCCTGGAGGGTGTCGGTTTCTTTGTAGGGGTCTTTGTCGTCGAAGCTGTGCTGGTGGGATATCGCGTGGGCCACGTAGTGGTCCTTGGCGTTGTCGATCTCGGTGTGGTTGTTCTTTTCGTTATTACAGTGGTGGTGTTGGGTGTTGTCGTTGTAGTACTTCTTGTTGTGGTGATAGTGATCCATGGTGTGGTTGGTTTACTGGTTCGTGGTGTGGTAGTGATGGTGGTGGTTTTAGGAGTTGTGGTAGTGGAAGGCCTGCTGGGAGCTGTCGACGTCGTCCGTGGAGTTGTAGCGGTACTCCTTGACGTGGTTGTAGGAAGGGGCGACTTCTCGTCCAGGACGTCAATCGTATTGTCCTGGACGGATTGGAACGTGGACAAGAAGTATTGGGGCTCGGTGGCAGTAGAGCTGATGGTGGTGCTTGTAGTGGGGGTCGTAGGGCTACCGCTCGGGTGTAGCACGGGAATGTTGTTGTCTTCAGAGTTGTTGCTGCTTCCGAAGATGGTATTGTGCTCTAAATCTCCCAGGTCCGGGTTCGCGTCTCCTATGCGGCAACAGCTTCCGAAGTAGAAGCGGTCGATGCAAGTGCCCAGATGTGTTCCGTTCGCCTTCATGCATGCAAAGGCGAACATGCAGATGCCAGTATCTCCCGTCCTTCTGCTTACACAAGGGAGATGTCTGATGTTGCGTCCGGAACCTGCAAAACACAGCAATACACAATCATGGCGCTATCTTTCACATTGGCTTTCTCTGGTCTATACAATTTCTGAAATAAACACTGATACACCTGTAGGTCAGGTTTTTATAGTTTCGCCTCACTAAAAAATACGAATGCTAGGAAGTTAAGTTTCAGTGATTGTTTATCTACGTGTGTCATTCATTCATTCATTCATTCATCGCTCTGAAGACCTTTGGCAAGCGGCATAGTACATCATCATCGTATACAAAAGAAGTAAATATAACCGTCCTTCTGATTCCACAACAAGTATTTATATCCAAAACAACTTAACTACATCTCCCTCAGCAGTGCTTTTCTTGAGCTTACACCGGAAGATCAGATTATATTCCCACCGCAAATCAGGAACGCTGGCTTCTGCTAGTATGCATCCCTGGTAACGTAAAACATGCTTGTTTTCAGTCTCAGTGCACGATCAGATATTAGTCGTTATCGCGCACTTTTGTAATCGTGTTTTTGTTTCCGCGGAAATAGAACAGGACAAGTAGCATGTACAGTAAAATAACAAGATTCATTTACTGTAAAGTACAGTCCTTCCTGTTGCATTCCTCAGTACTTATTTATCAATATGAAGAAATTAAATTATTAAGTTAAACAAATGCGCTGTAGTGCGCAGAATCTGCGTAAACCAAGCGAATTCCTCACCAAGTTCAATAACTTTATAAATGAATATAAAATTCACATTATGGCCTTATTAATTAATGAAATGAAATAAGTTATTATTTCATTACTGTGTGGTATTAGGGGAACAGAATTCGAATAATTACAATCTATAAGTATTACAGAAGATTTAAAAGATTATTATTATTATTATTATTATTATTATTATTATTATTATTATTATTATTATTGAGATTAAACCACAAAATTTAGTGCTATAATATTAATTAAATGAAATATATGATCATTGATAGACATACGTATACTGTGAGTATTTTTAAATGTAACCATGTTTATGAACTGAACTCTTGATATCATCTTTACTAAAACAGAGAAAAACAACAGAAAGTTTCGACCTATCTTATGTATTTAAGAAAAAGATGTTCATATATTTAAACTAAAAAAATTACAATGTACTAATCAAATATACACAATAAACAATAAATAATCGAAAGTTTCATCGATTTTCATTCGCTTTGAAATTTAATTTAAATGTTATTGCAGTAAAAAGATATAATACAAACGTCTTCTGAAGGTTTAATTACATTACATTACAAATATAATTCCCCAAAACATATTTGATTCATATTTCACTTTTGCTATCTTCACGACAGTGATTTTGTTAAATATGCATGCTTATAAATACAGTTTATATGCTGAATTAATTGATTCTTTTATTTTGAAACAATAGAGAGAAAATTAAAAGCAAAAGCAATTTTTATATTTATCTACTCCTAATGGTCCAATTTCCCTAATGTTCAGAAACTATTTTCTTATTTTATTTAAATTATACTATGCTCAATCCTGTTGCGAAAAAACAAATATCAATGCCACTAGAGCCATTTTTAAATTTTGGGTTTCAGATAACATCCACCTCCTCCGCTCCTAATAAAATCTTTATTGATTTTAAGAAACTGTATTTCTTTTTTTTTTTTTTTTTTATTTAAATGGCATATACGGAATTTCCTTTACACACACACACACATATGTATATATATATATATATATATATATATATATATATATATGTGTGTGTGTGTGTGTGTGTGTGTGTGTATGTGTGTAATGTAAATAAATTAGCAATAATAATAAAAGAAAAAAAGGATAAACACTAAGAAAAAATCACAGTTGTAATCCGTTTATTTCGAACTACTAGAGTTCTTCTATGACTTTTCTTCTTGCCATAGAAGAACTCTAGTAGTTCGAAATATAGCGATTACAACTGTGATTTTTTCTTAGTGTTTATCCTTTTTTGCTTTTATTATTATTATTATTATTATTATTATTATTATTATTATTATTATTATTATTATTATTATTATTATTATTATTATTATTCTTGTTGTTGTTAATTTAGTTACATTGTTAATAGTGTTATATTATTATTCTTTTATATTATATTATATTATATTATATATATCCATTATCATTTTCGGTGCCTGGTTGGTAAGATCGATGGAGATTTAAAGAAAATTTTCAAAAATCTTTTAATAGTACAACCGCAATAGCTAATATTCCTTCGAAATTCGCTAAAAGAAGTCATGCATTATTTATCCTTTCCATGTCTACTGTTTTCTTGACTAAAATGGTACAGTGTGATACTTTCTGACTCGCTATTGGAGAGGGTTAAGTGTTTTCTTGAATAAAATGTTCATGGTGTCATTTAAAAAAGTGAAGCTTTATCCCGTATCTCCTACATTAATGCAGATACAAAAAGTAACCGCTCATTAAGTATTCCCCTATGATGTTAAAATCTTATGCTTTCATTTGACGCATCAGAAACAAGTTATTTTGGGTAGGCAAGACACCTGTATTGTTTCACTATAATTATTATTATCTAATATTATTTTAAAATATTCTATCCAAATAACTCAGCAACAACAACCAGTTTGTATAAGGCTGGAGACAAACTTTGCTGAGAACACACGTGACGAGAGATGTTGCACACACACTTACAGACAGGAACTTTTTCTACCGCTTCATCTCATATCCCCGAACACAATACCGAGACTACAAACAATCCCCTTAAAGATAATAACTGCAAATACCAACATAAGGCTCTCGATAAATGTCCTCTACAAGCATTTTTACGCATTAAAAATGGTTATAAAAATTAGGCGTTAGAATTTTGGCGGGTACCTTTACCAATTAACGTACTCTGTAATGTTTGATAACACTTTCCCTTAACTTAACTTGAAAGTAGTAAACAATCATGACACGGAAATGCTGTTGTTTGAAGCTGATCCTGCCTTGTGTGACAACAATACTAATACATGCAACAGAGCCGTCGATATAGCACATTGTTGGAGAGTTTCCAAGTTTACAGTTATTGCTATTTAAACTATAAGAAAGCACCCAAGTGTGATCCCCTAATATTTGTAACATTAAACAGGGGGCGAGTCTGGGGCATAAAGCAGTTAGGTTTCAGCAAATAACTCTGAATTAAAAATTTATTCAGTTATATCTTTACTGCATAAACTTTTTAGCTTACCCGAACGGAAAACAGCACCTTGTTTTAAAGGATGTCGCGACCTGCATTTCGTAAGATGCGCATTTATCATTTGCAGCTATTCCAAGAATTGAACTGGCACAGTCCGTTAGAGGGAATTGCCCATGTTGCTCCAAGCCGGAAGTGCATCACGAAAGTACCTTTGCACAATTGATTTTCATTTCCTATAACCTAGATTCATATGTTTTATACGAAGGAGCTCAATAAAGAATCGTTATAATTATTTTACAGGCATAATTTCTTGCGCAAAAGTACAGCGTTACATTATTTTGTTAGATTAATGCGCAATGTACACGTACTAATAGTTTTGTCAATTCCGATTTCCACCTATAGCAAATGGAGGTGACACGTGACGAACAAAATGCTGCTCTGAAATGATGCTATCGTCTCAACAAAACTTCAGCTGAGGTCTATGAAGATTTTGTTCTTCCCTACAACACGTTAGAAAATTGTTTAAGATATTTAAAGAGGGGAGGTAATCAATTTCAAAGGAAGGTGGACAAGACACTCCAGTGTGTGCTCTAGCGGATGAAAACATTGACACCGCTGCTGTCATTGTGAGAGAGAATTGTGGAATAACATTAAGAACACTTTCAGAAATTCTCAAAATTTCACTGGATGCCATCCACAAGTTGCTCACTAAAAAGTTGCATATGAGACGTGTTTGTGCACGGTAGCTGACAAAACAGGAAGATGGTGTTGTAGGAAGACACGGAATTCTTTCAAAGGTAATCACTGCTGATAAATTTTGGCTACATCATTTAGACCCTGAGAGCAAACAACAAAGCTCTATGTATATTATCACAAAAAAAAAGTAAAAGTAGCTTCTTCTGATGGGAAAGTTATGGTACTTTCATTTTTCGATATTTAAGGAAACGTTTATCAGCATGTCATAATTGCACTGCAACGTCGGACCTGGAGGTGTAATGATAACCATACTTGCCTCCTAAACCCAAGTTCGCAGGTTTATTCAATCGCCAGGATCGATGATTTTTTTGGGCGTTAAAATCTTAAGTATGCTTTTTTTTAGGAAGGGAAGTAAAGCCGTAGGTCCCATGTCGTAGATTTACAGCATGTAAAAGGATCTAAAGGCTGAAAGAATAGGCCTCTGTCGGCCTTTTCACGCCCTGAATTGCATTGATGACCTGAGATGTTAAAGAGCATCCGTAAATAAAACAAATCAACAATGTACACACTACTGTAATTGAGCAATACTACAGAGATGTCTGAAAGCCCTACCAGGCCAGGTCACACGCAAAGGCCACTTTTCAGTGCAACAAACTGGATACTGTTATGATAATGCAACTTGTCAATGTTGTTACAGAATATTTCACAAAAAATCAATGTGAAGTGTCCTCATCCTCCCTATAGTACAGATTTTGTTCCATGTTACATTTTCCTTTTCCCCAAATTGAAGAAACATTTTCTAGGAAGTCATTTTCCATCATCAGAAGCAGTGGTGAAGACTGCGGCGGCGATCTAAAGAACCTGTCATAAAAGGATTTTCACATTGTTTTGAAGAATGGTAGAAACGTTGGGACAGGTGTATTGCATTAATGGGAGCTATTTGGAATAAGATTATCAAAATTATACACACATATTTATTTATATTTATTATCATATACTTTTGTTAATTTTTAATTAACCTTACACTCACAGACATCTCAGCTGAACAACAGAAGATCATATAAGAAAAGAATAAGAAATACAACAATTAGAGATTTATAGACAAGAGTGAGCAAAACACTCAAAAAGAATGACAAAAGACAGAATACCAAAAAAATATGTTGACATGTAATCCGAAAGGAAGAAGATATTTGGAGAACAAAAAAAAAAAAAAAAAAAAAAAAAAAAAAAGAAAAAAAAAGAAAAAAAAAGAAAGAAAGAATAGGAACAAAAATGTGAGATCGGAACAGGCAGGACCTAATCCGCGGTGGAAGAAAAAGAGAAAATAAAATATAACGTTATTTACAGTAAAAATGCAATTTCTACAATAAAAATATTACTTTCCTTTTTCCAGTTGCGTCGGCTGCACTTTACAATCCGTGCTGATGCGGTCAGTAACTGAAATAACCTCATTAGAGCAGGTATAACTCATGCACTCCCTATTGCTTTTCGAGAATTAGTGTCCCTCACTCTCAAGACAAAGTTGTATCACCCGAAACCAATCTTGGATACTGCCATGCCAAGCTGCTTGTAGAACGCAACAGTGTCATCCGGACAATGGCTCCTCCGTTTTTCTTTGACAATTGAATACGGGAAAATATCGCAAGGAGCGACTCTGGACTGTACGGTGGATGGTTCGCTAGTGTCATCCCTATTCTTGTAGACATTTCAATGTTTTCACAGCAGTGAGGGATTCACATGATGAACCTTTTGCGACGCAGACTTCGGTCTTCTTTCTGTTGGTGTTCTGGGGAGAAAACTGTGATGTACCAGTTGGCAGGGTCTGTTTATTGTTCTGGAGGCCGCTTCCATAACCTTCACTTAGGGGTCGTCATTTGGGAAGACCCAGATCGCCAATTACCTCTTTGATTCCGGATTGTATTGCTAGATCCAGCTTTCATCACCTGTGATGATATCATGAACAAGTCGAGAAATGTCATTGTCCAACCTTTCCGGGTGTAATT
Source organism: Metallyticus violacea (assembly GCA_030762175.1). Taxonomy (NCBI): domain Eukaryota; kingdom Metazoa; phylum Arthropoda; class Insecta; order Mantodea; family Metallyticidae; genus Metallyticus; species Metallyticus violacea. Next base: position 70,866,201 of record CM060841.1, read on the forward strand.
CCATTCTTACTGCCTTTTGTTCCTTTGTGAGATTGTGGTGGGCCCAACGACAGCAAAGGTTCCTCACACGAAGAATGTTTAAAGACATCTCTATCTCCCTGTAAGTAACTCGCGAATCTTCACAATGGCTTCTACATAAGGCTGTTGTACACTCCTCGACTTTTAAGATGTTCTTCCTGGTCTAAACTCTGCAAACCAGTTGTAAGTGAAGGAGCACATTCTGGAGAAGCTCTCTGTAAGTTTTCCAGATATTCTCATTAGCTTAGGCAGCATTTATAACTCAAAAATCATAGCACGAAAATCTATGGAGTTTTTTCCATTTTAAAACATCATACAGCAAGTGCATACATTTTGCTAACTTTCGTTATGGTTACCAATCAAGCCATGCTCTTTCCAGTGCTACTAACAAGAAACATATCTCTCTTAGTTTATTCAAATCATTAAAAGTAAGTAGCGATCCCCGTACAAATGATCAAGTCAATCGAAGCATAGTGATAGAAATCCTTACTGCAGCTTAATTCTAAACTAAACGCGGTACTATCGTGTAAGAGATTCGATCATTGTCAAGTATGTCATGTCATAACAGAATAACTTCCCTTTTATAACATATGACGAATATAAACAAACATTTTCGGACTTTTTGGCCGTGGTCTAAAGGTCGATTCGTGATTTTGGTGACCTAATGTTTCGTCTAATACTATGGTGAGCATCTTCAGAGTAAAAAATCAGCCTCTGAGTGTCAAATACACATTTTATTTTTTCCATAGTGTCAGGTGATCAAAATTATGAATCGGCCTTTAGACCACGGCCAAAAAAGTCCGAAATGTTTGTTAAAATTGAAGACTCCGGCCGAGAAAGCCTATGTACGTACATATAAGAAGAATAGTGAAACATGACTGTTTTAACAATCAAGTTGTTACCGCTTACTCTAAATCTGGATCACATACTTTTTGAAAAACTGTACATTTCTTTTAAAAATGAAACATCAAAGGCTACCAAAAGTTTATAAAATTATAAATAAAATGTCTAATCATTCATTGATGACTCAGAACTTCGGTGTTTCCACTTCCAGAATAAGTTCCGTAACCGGATAGATTCAGTGTACCACATACCGGCTCTGTTGGGGACCTACAGGTGCTACAGTGCACAATTATCTGTTAGTACAATGTTAACATTTACAGCACTTTTTTATGAGAATAAAGGGAACCAACAAGCGCGCTGCCAAGAAAAACCGGAGAGGAGATCGAACTCTGTATCCTGCAAGGTTCTCGCGTCGTTACCAGCAGGTGCTTCCGTATGTCGTCCGTGTGACCTACTGGCCTGCACGCCCCCGTCACTGAGTCACGGACCATGGGTTGGGAGTTTCCAGGAAGTTCGCGAGCAAATGTATGTCAGCTAGCGACAAACTGCAAGTCAAGTTCGTATGAACGAACGGTCTAGGTCGGCAGTGGGCGGACAAAAGTTTCCCTAATACGCGGCATTAAGTTGGAGAAAGTAAAATGATAAATTCATAAGGAAAAACCCGGAAGAATCCGGATTAACAGTGTTCATATCAACCGACCTACTTTTAGAGAGGCTGTGGTTGGCATGCCTGTGGATACACGAGGCGAACAGTTTCTCCGTATGCGTTCAAAGTAGCCTATGACAGTTTTATCGGAAAAACTCTCACATCTGGCCGATTAACTATTTTATCTTACTGAAAAAAAATTAATATCTTCAAATATTCATTTTAGAAAATAAACCTAAAGGTAGAAGACGGGTAGTTCAATTTAAAGAATTGCAGTAGGATTAATTCATAAAAATAAAAGTAAATAACGATGAAGGCCGTTATAATGAACTCTTACATTTAAAGATTTTATGAAAAACCATTTCAATTTTACAGGTAACTTTTAGTCCTATGCAATGTTTTATAATGTGTGCAGCCTTGATGAATTTCCAGAGAAAGTGAATGTAAAAGCTAGTACAAATACATGTTAATGAAATGTAAAGTTAGTATTTTTATTTTAATATCATATTTATATCTTTACTGAAAACTAAAATCATAATGCATTTAAAACTCAAAATTGTAAGCACTGACCTGTGCTAAAAGAGATGTTGAAAAATATGCCCCTCGGCGGCAATACATTGCCGGTATCTGCGTAGGAACTTTTTCCCATTATAACATGGTGGTTCCAAACACATTTCTTGTCATTGAGAGATATTCTTTCTCTCTCGTAACTTTTTAACAATTGGCGATCAGGGTTTCTGACTGGAATGCCATTGCCAGAACTTTTTTTTCCCAATTGCTCCACCATTGTTCCTCATAATTAATAATTAATACAATGAAATCATTACATGATAATAATTAGATAACACTAAAAACTATTCTCTTTCTTCAAGTTAATTAAGGTGTTAGGATGTGGCTTGTTCCCATTATTATTTTATATATAAGATGTTAATGAACTAAATTACAGAGAGAGTTGGAGGTGTGATAGGTAATTTGGGATATAAAACGTATGACCTCTCTGTTCAAATTTCGGAGCTATGGCTACACCACTGGCCACCAAATGTGCCCCTCGAAAGCATAACACGTGTTATCGAAGGGAGTTTCTGAAGGTATCACTCTGTCGCCATGGGTATGACATTAACTTTAGAGTAAGAGGTAGTCATTTGTTTTCGACTTCGAGTCTAGTTTATTCTTTTGTTTTCTGACTAGGGCCTAATAATGGAGCTTTTAACCTATGTGATAAGGTGATGTTTCAATATATACACCTAGCATATCAATTCATATAATTACAAACCTTGTAGTTGTTATTATATTACAGAGTCGTGTCCTGAGTACATGTTAGGTAAATTAAGTTTTAGACATCATGATAATAGTAAACGTATTAGCCATTGTTTGTTGGTACCATTGTTGAGCAAGATAATAAAACTTGAAAGCATTAAGTAAATTAAGGCATGATAAGAATTGAACCCGTGGCTGTGGAACATCAGCTTTTGCGTTATGTTTTATGCCAGTTAAAGAACACCCTCTAGAGCAGGCTGCATAATGCAAGAAGGCAGTTAATAGATGCTCAGTGTCGCACTGTCAAATGATTATTTCGAGCACTAATTCTTGAAAACGCTGAAAACGAGCTGCGGAAAATCGATATTTCTATGCTCGCACGGCAGTTTTAAAGACATTTTAAATCAAAAGTTCACCCGGCTTGGTTTTAACACCAACTTATCAGCATCTGTTATAAACATGTTTAACACCATAAAACCGCATTATATTTAGTAGTGGACCACACATTGCCTATCTCAAATTGCTTATATATGACATCTCTACATTCTCCGAAATTATTTTGGTGTAGTTCTTTAATCCCTGTATGTACATAATATATATATATATATATATATATATACACACACATACACAGAAAGTTTTCCAGGAATGGGTCACCGCCACCGGTGGCCGAGGTCGTTAAGTCGCGGACTCGTGATCGGGAGGTCTGGGGTTCGAATCCCGCCAGAACCGTCCTCCCTGGTTTTTTCCAGGTTTTCCCCAGTCCTCAAAAATGGAAAATGCCGGGGAGATACCCTAAACTTAGACCTGGAAACATTTCTTTCCTTAAAAATCCTTTCCCAATATATCATTTTCTCTTATGTGTCACCAGTGTCCACTGCTGAGGTGTCTCAGTAGTAAAAACGGGCATTTAACACTATTAAAAATAAAAAGGAATGAATCGTTCCCGGTGGTTTAGTGGTAACCATACTTGCCTTGTAAACCCAAGATCGCTGGTTCAATCCCGGTTTGGGTTGATGGATTTTTTCTGGCATAAAAATCCTAAGTATGGCTTCCTTCGGAAGAGAAGTAAAGCCGTGGGTTCCGTGTCGTAGATTTACGGCACGAAAAAGAACCTCAAGCCTGAAAGAAGAGGCCTCTGAGCAAAAATTATCGGTCGTTTCACGCCTTAAATAGAATGGGACGCTGATGACCTGTGATGTTAAAGAACTTCTATAAATGAAATAAATATCCAGGAATGACAAACATTAAATCCCAAAAGTATTATATTAAGTTCAAATAGGTCAATAAATACGCTACTCTTTGCTGGCCAAATCTGAAAATGATCTGCAAGAGAATGTAACAAAGAAAAATAAAATTTTAGAATCCTTCAATACGAAAATCTCTGTTAATAAAACTAAAGTGAGTTATGAAAAGAAAGCACAATAGAAGAGCTAAAACTGTAATAAAGGTTCAGATAATGAAACAATTTTAAATATCTGGTATGCGACCTATCAATCTTTAATTTGAACCAAAACCTAGGTAACAGTGTAATGAAGTATAACTGATAATGGATGCATCGATAGATATTTGGGAAATTCTATGAGTAAGGAGGCCAAAGTGAGATTACATAATATTTTATTGAAACCAAAGCTATTCTATAGTAGTGAAACTTGAATAATTAGAGAAAGGGGGGGGGCAAAAATAAAATTGAAAGCTCGATTTATGAGAAGGTTTATCTCAAAGAGATAAACTGAGCAGTACAGACATAAGAACAAACAGTAATCAACTACTAAAAGAACTGACAAGAGCGTATCAATCCGATGCCCCCTGGCAGACCACTACAGATAGCTTGTCTTTATAAACCAATGGAAGACGGCCGAGAACTAGGTGGCAAGATTAGTTTAAAGAATAAAATTCCTTTAGCGAGAAACAGGATAAACTGAATCCTTGGAAAGGCAGAAGAAGAAGAAGCGTTGCTATTTATTTGCAAAATTCATTTTCACATGTATCATACCTATAAACCCGTTCTTCAAAACTGTATTTACGTAGCGGCATAGCGCTAACTCAAAAACAATAAGCGCATAAAGATTAATTCATGAAGCCTCCTTCAAACTAACTACAAACTACTACCTGTACGTGCAATATAGATCTTGACGACTGGTTTCTCCCAGTACTCAGCCGCGATCTACGAGCCCAAAACTCAAATAACCTCACTGTATAACGCATATATAAATTAAATGTTTTCTTATACTTAATTATAGCCAGGATTTAAGTTTCTCTGTGCTATTAAATATAATTTATAATGAGTCTCTGGCTCTATTTTAGTGAAAAACAAACTTTATCACTTGAGCTATGATCTTACGAGGTTTCCTTATAGTGTACATTGATATAAACCTTGAAGTTCGTATAAATATTAAAAAATAGACAGAGAGAGATTATAAGAGAAAGTTGGAAAATCGCTATTTAGCAATGCATTATTATTATTATTATTATTATTATTATTATTATTATTATATTTGCTTTTCAGGAGTATCATCCACCGTAGTGTTGTGTACCTGTTAATAGAATTCGTATGTTTAAGAGGGATATGAAACGCCTATCCTTGTAATGTTAAATTTATTAATTTCAGTTCCCATTTTCACAAGGACTATTAAAGCAATAAAATAAAACTTTTACAGCATATAGATGCACATAATTAAAATTTGATGATCTATTTTCACTCCTATACCATGGCTCTGAAGTAAATTATAAATTATTTTCAATTTTTTGCTTTTTTTTTCTAAATTTTTCAATTTTTTTTTGCGATGTATTAGTTTGTCCTAGCTCTACCATAATAAATCCACATAATCATAATAGTATCATAAATAAGTGGTAAAAGTTTCAAATTAATAGCTTGTATAGATCCTTAAAAAAATGGAAGCTGATGCAAAGAAAGTGTGGTTTTTCAATAATTGCAGCCAAAATAAAAGTTTTACAGAAAAACCAACTTTTTAAGGGAAACACCAGCTAAAAATCCGTCATGGAAACAAACGCTGCCAATTTATGAAAGACAACCTTTTCTATCATTCAAGACAAAACAGCATTCTATAGCAAGTAGTTTCTGAGATATAGAATTATGAGCAAGTGTTCGCGAAATAAAATTAAAAAAAGGCTTCTGCAGCGACGTAATTAAAATTTTATAAAAAATATTTATAACCAAGGAACTTTAATGAAAAGCACATTAAAATAAAAATAAAATTCCAAATATTAAAATGGTACACCTTCCCCCCCCCCCTTTTATATTTCCCGTAATGTAGTAGTATAGCAGGTGTACATGGTCAATCATTCTTGCTTAGAATTCTGAAATTAGACCTTAAGAGAATCGATGAAAACAAATGTTCAGTTTCTTTGTTAATTTTTTTAAAAGTATGAATATGTTATTAAAATTAAATTTAAAACAGAACATAATTATACATCGTCATAATAATAAGATAATGATATACAGGCCATGCTTTTAATTGAGGGCACTTAATAATGTGTTAATTGTACTGCGCGTGCATAATATGCCAATTTTGTCCATTAAAGATAAACACAAATTAAAGTTTCTAAATCGATTTCCGGGTGAAAGCTTGCAATATTTCTTAATACTGTTCCTGTTTATCGCTACATTACGAATGTTTCCGTTATAACTAGTTAGATTTTCCCCCTTATACAGGAAACTAAGCTTTCGGCGTTTTTTGGGTCACCATTAGGAATATAATTATGCCAGCATTACTGCCCCGCCTTTAGTAATTCCATTAGGTTGCGCAATGTTTGTTGATAACGGAACATATGTTTGCTTAGTACCGCACCTGTTAAATCATTGTCTCCCTCTTTTTGTTGTCATATCTCCCCATGTAAGTGAGAGCGGTATACTGGAATTAGTCTTTTAAAGGCTAAGACAATTTTCCGTAACCCGAGTTTTGAAAATTGAAGGCTATTACGACATAACAGCTGGTGTCTTGCAGAAGATGCTGTGTATAGAAATAATAACGTTACTTTTATTTTCTGATTAAGACTCCTATTTCTCAAACAAGGATAGCATTCTTCGGTGTGTAATAGCAGCGCCTAATGTAATTAGCTGATTTCTTTAGCCACAACAGTTTGAGTCTCGCCATAGGCACTGTAAACAACTGGGCGAATTGCAACTTTACGCATTGTTGTAGAAAAAGGTCACTTTCTACATGAGCCACTGTGTTCTCGAAGAATTTAGGTTACCATTTTACTGTATATATTGTTATATCAACATTGAATATCATATAAATATAAAAGTTATCAAAACTACCATATAAAATTAATCTTCTAATCAAAATGTAATTTTATTCATAAAATGCGAACCAAACAATTTCTATTGCATTTTAAATACAAGCGGTGAACTCTTATTATATGTACATCTGGTAATGTATTCCTTTAAATGACAAATATTCTGAGTTTTTTCCTGGTATACTATCGTTCCATATATCGCCTAGAGCAGAAATTATCTGGAGATTTCCGAAACCACTCCAAGGCCAATTCAAGAACCTGGGAACCGTTATGAGGGACATTCTACATAAGTAATATAACTCGTTTGCTCTGAATGACTTTAACTCACAAAACTACATCATAAAGTCCCGATCCGTTTGCATGAAATATCGTATACACGCAAATCTAATGTCCAAATGTAGTATTTATTCAAAACTGTGATACGTATTAGACTCCAGTGCAAATCCGTTCCGCAGTTCCCCGGTAACTTCACTCAAATGTATCGTTTATTACGTCATAATGCATTGTTGCAATTCTCGACTTCGTTACCCTTATTGTTGGCTTATTATTGCATAGAGCGTTTGAATAGTAGATAGTCACGAAATGGAGGCAAACAGAAAGGAACATCTTATGTAGCTACTTTTAAGTGTAAAGTAATTCTTTATGTTGTAAAAGAGGTAACAGAAAGGCAGGAAGATAGTTCAATGTAACTGAGAGATGTTCGCTTGTGACGGCAACAGAAATTGACATTATTTACAACTAAAGCTGGTAGGAAGAAATTCACTGTCCTCGCAAACGAAGACATCCTGACATTGAAGAAAAAGTTTTGGAATCCGTACATGAAAGGAGGAAGAACGGGCAACCTGTGACTAGTGACACCATAAGAAATAACTTTTTCTTCTTTGACTTACGCCAACTGTCCTGACAACAGCACGAGTGATGCACTTTGTCCTAGGTGCTCCAAGATATAACATAGAGCACTTATAAATTCTGTGTTCTGACCGTTTTATGAAGTGGGCTCATCTCTAAGACGCCGCACAACTATATGCCATTTTTTTTAAATGATTTTAAGTTTGACATTTACGGTGCATTAGATTCGCGTATATACAGTAATATTTTTTCTTCAATTTATATCTATGGCCAGTCGGTCCTGTTGGTCTAGTGGTAACCATATTTGCCTCCTAAACTCAGGATCGCGGGTTCAATCCCGGCCAGGATCGGTGGTTTTTTTCGGGCGTAAAAATCCTAAGTATGGCTTCCATCGAAAGGGAAGTAAAGCCGTAAGTACATGTCGTACTTTACGGCATGTAAAACAACCTCAAGCCTGTAGGAAGAGGCCTCTGAGCAAAATTTATCGTCCGTTTCACGCCCTGAATTGAATGGGACGCTGATGACCTGAGATGTTAAAGACCGTCCATAAATAAACCCAATCTATGGGCAGGCAGGATGTGACTGCGTGCTGGAGAATCAACTTGTCAAGGTGTATAATGCACGTGCAGGTAGCCGCTTGTAGTAGTTTGCGGAAGACTTTGTCACAAATCGTGTGTTACTTAGTGTTTTCATTGCGTTTAAATTGTGTGCTAATTATTCTTCATCCGTTTTGCCACTAGTCTTGAAAATTGGGTTTTATGTTCGATACATATATGAAAACGGATTCTTGCAGAAAAGGTTAAGGCCATTCACAAGAAAATATCCTTGCAGTCGTGTTCTAGTTACGGAAATTATTCACTAATTTGTTAAAACAAATTGGTGAAACGAGAAACAAGATCTCTCAAAGTCAAACTTTTTACGGAAGAAAAGTTAGAATTTCTTAGGCAGATGCAGGCAATGTATTGCCGCTGAGGGACATCCTGTTGAACATCTCTTATAATACTGATAGTGCTTAGTGTTATGCATGGTATAGTATGTAATGCATAGTATTATTCGTTTTAATTCATTATCTTCTTTTATTAAAATATAAATACGAAACTAAAATTCAAATATTTACTTTACATGCGACGGCTGCATTTCCCGAATAAGCAGCCGGGTTCAGGCGGACTGTAACTCAAATAATTTGATTGTATAAGTAGAGAATTTTGTGAATTAAATTTATAGTGCTTGTTTTCTGATAAATGTTTCTGATAGAAATGCGATTAGGCAAAACATTTGGAAATTTTTTCAATGAAACCTTTTAAATATTAAAACTATAACAGATAGAATTATTATACATAAAGATTTATTCCCAAAATTACTAGTCATACAAAAATGTTTCCGTGTTGAGCTGACCAGGACGGTACGTTATATCTTGAACAAGGTCACTGCCCGCTAAGGAATCATTGCCTTCCTTTTACCTGCCTTTGTAGCATCCCTTTTAAAGCAATTATATAAAAAATAGCCCTTGGTAGAGGCTCAGGAAGAGGGTTTAATAACAACAGGTATTTCTTCCCTAAAGGTTGGGGTGGTCATGGACTAGGTCCCGTTGTCTGTGACGTCACTGCAGGATTTTGTTACAAGCTGGTTACCTGTTGTAATCTCTCAACTGGAATAACTACATGCCTCCACTCATACAAGCAGGTATTGATAAGTTGTTGACCTAACAAGGAAAAGCTTGCCCAATCTCAAATCAAATTATTATTCAATTAACATAATCCCTTTTCATCTATACACTTATTACACGGACATAAAGAAAGCTATTTCTAAGCTAAGTTTTATTCATCTCGATCTTTTTAATTTTTATTATTATTAGTGTTTAACGCCCGTTTTTACTGCTGAGGCACCACAGGCGGTGGACATAAGATGAAATGATAAATTGGGAAATGATTTTTTTTAAAAGGAAGGAAGCGTTCCAGGCCTAAGTTTGGGGTACCTCCCCGGCATTTGCCATTTATGAGGACTGAGGAAAACCTGGAAAAAACCTCAGTCAGGGAAGATGGTCCTGATGGGAATTCGAACCGCAGAACCCCCGCTCACGAGTCCGCACCTTAGCGACTTCGGCCACTCATTTCGGTACATCATCTCGATATGCATTCATGAAAACTTTACTCTAGTTAACATTTGAAGAGTGGAAATACCAAACGTTCTAAATGTTATTTTTAATTTTACAGGATAAGCAAAATAAACTACTCATCTCGGTAAGCATTTAAATTAATACACCCAATATTATTATGAGGATATTTTTTACTATAAAATTACTTTGTATAACAAATCGTTGCCAAAAATACAATGATCAGGGAGAAAAAATGAACAACAATAAGAAGGCTCTATGTGCCATATGATGGAAGAGTCGGTTACAAGTGTCATTGAAACTTTTGTTACATTTTTATTTCACGTTTTAGCGAGAAATAATTACAAAGATAGCATTAATGATTAACAGGAGTATGTAATGTTTTTAAGTACAAAAATGTATTATGAAATATGTACAAAAATACCAATCTTCATATTTCCTTCTCACAACTGACAGGAGGAGTTAATATTCTCATTATTTTACAGGGTTTGAAATTGTCTCATAAAACTGTGTGTGCTCTTCAGGAAAGAATGCTAAGATGGACGAGTGGTCTGTATTTTTTTTCAACCGATGAACGGAGTTGATCTTTCAGACGAAGCACAGGTTGCTGTATATCAGCCATTGATTTTCCTGTCTTTAAAACTGCACAAACCCTATACCCTTCTAATAGCAAGTTCATGTAATAACTATTTGAAATGGATGAGAGTAAGTTAATCAGGAAGTGTAAATCTAGCAAATAATGCAGCAGTACACATTTTACACTGTATCTCAGAAAGTTTTAAAGCTATCAATATGAAATATTTGAAAGCTAAACCAAACATGCTATGTGGATTTAAATTTTCTAATGCATATAAAATGTTTCTTAAATTTTTTGAAACTAAAATAAATTTTTGTTAAAAAACTGAAAACACTGTGACATAATCATGCATTTTTCTTATAAACTGTTGGTGGAATTGGAATGATTTTGTTTTTTACTTTAACTGCAGATAACATACTATTCTGGGAACAATAATATTATATCTATACTAGTTGCTTGAAAAGAAATTAATTTTCAAATATTCAAATTTTGAAAAAAAAATGTTTTGAAACATGTTTAATTTATTATTGGTATTCATTTTTATCAACTAATAGTGATATTTCAATACTTCAATACTTCTAACACATTATGTTTGTACAAATTTTCAACAAGACTGGTCCAGCCAATCCTGTGAAAATTGCACATTAATGTCAAAATTTTAATTTATCGGGAAATAAGATTTATTTTTTTTTTAAAAAACGTTTAATGAGTATTACAGAATTAACATTTGCTTGGATCTTTGCTTAAGTATTCTTAATATATCATACCTTTCCATATTGATAGATTTATAAGTTTCTGAGATACAGTGCAAAATGTTTTTCGCTGCATTATTTGTTAGATCTGCACTTCGTGGTTCCCGTAAACATTGTACATTTTGAATTGTTGCACTTATTTATTGTTAACAGTGAATTAGAACATTCTTGAAATCAAAGAAATCGCTTGACTCCATTAGAACTACATGAAAAGGATTTATAGCTTTAGCTTAATCCACAATCCTACGTAAGCCATAGGGAATGAAGGTCTTACTTACCCTTTTTATATTCTCTATAATAGCGAAACCCCTATCACAACTCAAAAAGCTATGGCCACTTATTAAATCTTTCTGCATTATAAATATTTTCCTTAAAAATTAATATAATCAGTACATGGCACTTAGGACACCATATCTCAGAATAACATGACATTTAGAGCTGTACTGTCAGCAAGTATTTGAACACATAGAACGTACTTTTTAAACAAAGTGATTAAACGTAAAGTGGCACTTAGAACGTTTGACGTTTCCACTCTTCATTTATGCAATCTTGTAATTTGATGGTAATTGTGAAGGGACTAAATTTGTCGCATATGTAGTGGTCGATTAAGTTAAAAAATATTATCGAGCCTAAAGCGCTTATCTCCTCCGAGACGACAGTGAAAATGCTCATTGTTAAACCATTTTTTTTATTTCCATGCTGCAACCATTAGCTTCTTAAAGGTTGCCTGTTTTTTTCAGGCGTATTGTTTAGTAATTTATTTCATGCTTGTGGGTTTGGTTTATATATTCTTGTTTTATACTGCATCACAAATGCAAGACCAGGTAGATCTGAGAATCGAGTAGATTATAGTTTTTTACTTTTTTTAATCTGCGAAAAGATCTGACTACATTTTTAACTATCAAATATTGTAGTAATTTTTTATTTTTGCCCTTTTTGTACTTTGCTACCTGTTTGTACCATTGTGTTTATTTTTAACACTTTTGTAGATTTTTAAAATTTAAACATTTTTCTGTTATTGTATTTTGGTATTTTATTGATGGCAATAAAAATTAATTGCTTGTTCTAATGTATCTGTCGTAAAAAACGTGTTAGCTACGGATTTTGTTTTACAAGGAATTTCTCTATTACTAACAACATGTTCCCTAAGAAGTCCTTGATAATCCCTAAGAAGTCCTTGATAACATTTTTAAGTCATTATAGTAGTCTCGTTTTCATTGTTGCGAGCGATATTTGATTGTGAGCTAACGATCTCAGTTTGCATTACTGACTTGTAAAAACAATCACTGCAGCGGCACAGTTAGTATCATTAATTTTTATTACTAGTAATAGGTGTATGCCTTTCCTTTTTACCACCTACATTACGTTGATTTTTTGCCGCCTGCATTTTTCTACCTTTTTAATATCTGAACAGCAGTAATGCATTTTTACTGTCTATATTACAACATTTAAGTTGTTTAATTACTGAGCATATAGTCTTTATTTATTACTCTAATCAATGCTAGTTTAATTAGGCATGTCCGTTCAGAGTTTCTGCTGTGATTTACCTTGTGTGTTATTTATATATTTTCTATGTTGTTTTGCCAACCGCTATCTCATTTACTGACCTTGAATGGGCTTGTCCAGCGTGCGCTTGGCTGCCGACTGCCGGGATTTCCTTGCCTCATTAAACGAGCCCCAAACAAATAAATGTCTAGGTAAATGATCTGTACTAGCAAACTGCCCATGTTTTAAAAGTAGAAAAAAAAGTTCTATATTCAAAAATGTATAATGGGTTTTGAACAACATTTTTAAAGCAGGTATGGTATTTTAATATCTCTTATACCTTTTATGCATATAAATATTTCATTGCGGCTTTGTAGATCTGCGAATTGTAGCTTTCTCCACATAAAAGGCCCCTTTCAGAGACGTTTTTGTTATAGCTGCTATTAAGTTTTCAACGCTTATATAACTGTTTGATGCATTTAAAAATGATGGACACTGCTGATACATAAAATGATATACTGGTAAAAGGACTCTTTTGGGAAAGAAACATCACAAGCCTAAGTTTTTTTTCTTCTTCTTCTTAGGATACCTGAAGAGGCCTCTATTAGGGAGGACGGTACTGGCGGGATTCAAACCGTGGACTTCCCGTAAGCAAATTCGTCCTCGGCTGTGTAAGTATATTTTAATATTTTTTTTAAATCTCTCATTCCAATATATGCTAAAATTTAAGATTAAGATGTAAGTTAATTTTATAATTCCATAAGTCCAACCGGAATAAATGCATTAAAACTAGGAAATCACTAAACCGTTGGGGATACAGAAGTGATCTATAAGAGAAATATTTGATATGCTAAGAAACATTACAAAATGGCAAGCTCATATTTCTGACCCTGGCTAATTTCAAGGTGTTGCCAATTACAAACTCGTATACAGCAATGTATTGTAATTACATCAAACCAACATTTTAAACAAATAATATATCCTCTGTATATATGGCAGTCGCCGGCTCACCAATAGTCTACTATGTAATATCCAAGAGACATTTATTTCATCCTCATCTTATTATTTTTATTTATTTGTTTTTACTAAGTAAATACATTGACCAGGCATTCAACCCAAATTGTTAGCCTGGTATAGAAATACACGAGGGTCGACCAGAAAGTAATGCCCCACATTTTTTCTTCAACAATTATTTATTCCGACACAATGAGAATTATAACATGAAAGAAAGATCTACACACCCTATTTTTCCATATAATCTCCTTCCAGTTCTATGGTCCTCCTTCAGCGATACACAAGGGCAATATGTCGTGTCGGTACCAATCCTTTTCCTGGTCACGAAGCCATTTCTTCACTACCCTCGTCATCTTCAAAATCTTCCACGAATGCCATTCTTTAATGGCTCAAACAAGTGGAAGTCCGAGAAGCTAGGTTAGGGCTGTACGAATGATGAGGTAACACTGCCCAGTCCTTTTTCGTTGTGTTCAGAAGTTCTTAAAATTGTGTGAGGCCGAGCGTTATTGTGTTGAATCAAAACATCTCCTGGGTTATGGCGCCGAAGACGCTGGAAGCGTTTCTTGAGTTTAGTTAATGTGTTGCTTCTGAATTACTATAATGTCTCTTGGCATCACATCAATGAGAATCACACTCTCACACCTTACCGGCGGAAGCAGTTGCTTTGCATTTTTTCTTCTGTGGAGAGCGAGGAAGAAAGCGACTGTTGAGTCAAACTTGTGAGGACGTGCCACAGCTATTCAACGTCAGTGCAGAAACTTTACTGCTCCATTTCTCAGTTAGGAAAAACGACTTAAATCAGTAGCTGGAGTTAACAATGCCTCATAAGGCGGCACGAACTGACGTTTGTTTTGTATTGTTGTCACGTTAGTAGAAGAATTCCTTTCTTGATAGGCTGCTGACATGAGACGAGAGATTCTCCAAGACGCTATCATCACCGGTTGGCAGTCTATAAATCTATACCCAAGCAACCGAAACCACCACTGCAGCAAAGAAAGTTGCTTGGCGGACTGTGCAGCCAGTCGGCCAAACAGTCGACGTCATTGTGCACTCAAACTCCATGAAAAGCTGAAAACTTAGGAGCCTACCCTGGTGAATCGCAGAGGTAATGATAATGCAAAACCTCATACAGCTAATATGACTTTTGAAATCATTCTTAGCTTTGGTTGGGAGACTCTCGTGCACCACCAGATTAGCTTTTCCTTTCTTTGGATAACACCTCTGAGGAAAGCATTTCCGAGCCTTTGCCGATCTGGAAACTGCACACGATAAATTTTTTTGCTTCCCGCTCTAAGGAGTTTTATCACAATGGAATTCATAGTTTTCCATCGCGTTGGCAGAAAATCATCGATAGCGATGATGACTTTCTTTAATAGTAAATATATAATTTTGTTCAGAATGTGATGCTTTGAAATGTATGGCCTGAAATCGACACCCGCTTCCCCTTTTATCATGTTACAACTATTTTGAAATTTAGAAAATTCAGTCTTTATACTGTCACTACAGTCGCGGGGAGAGGTCATTAACTCCGAACACGTGCTTCTCGTGATATTGTTTCTGGCCTTGCCGTTTCACATAAACCCAGAAACCGGAACATCAGTTAAGGTATAGACGAAGCAAAACCATATCTTTATCGTAGGAAGCAGCTAGAATTAGCGGAAATGATTATACGATGCAACTGATAGTATAAGAGTAAACCCAAAAGGCTAATTGTCAGTTTATTGCGTAGATGTTAATCTTAAGAAACGGGTTGCCAATGTAATCATCTGAAAATAAAGTAGCAGTCGGTTTTAATATCGCGGCTATTGAGATCTGTTTCACAACAGCACAAACTACGGAATTATAATTTGTAACTTAAAGAATTTCCACACAAGCATCACAGACATGATTTCTGCATATTTACAAGCTTTGTACTACAAAATTGAAGGTATTCTTATCAGTTTTCTGAGCATATGAACATCTGATAAAATGGGTGAGGAATATGTGCTTGTATGTCTCAGCTGACGGCGAGGGAACCTCATAGGTAGGGCTTTCAAACTTTTCCCAACAAGCCTATGCATTGTTAGACATTAATGGGTATAAAAATGTAACAAGTGACAGCAATGGACTTTAATTATCAGTGCGGGCTTAACACTAAAACGCTTGTTAGCGGTCAACGGTCAATTGACCGCCATTGGGCGTTCTTGTGTTAAGCTTGCACGGATTTTGTAGGGGTGTCTATTGAGCTCAGTGGTGTGTCAATAGCTGGTAAAAACCTGGGCATTTCACATTCCACAATAAGCAGGTGAAAGAGTGAAAAATACATGGGAACTTGGTAGCAGTTCATGATTGTTTTCCATGAAGTAAAAAGTATGCAGGGAAATTATCTGGAGGGGAGTCTGTAAAGATGCCCCTCACTCTAGAATACCTACGGTTGTGGATAAGGGTTTTCCCGGCTCCCCCAAAGAAAATTCCATAATTATTTACCATTTTCTCTTTTCTTGGTCAACTTTTAAAACAAAAAATGCATGAAAAAACAGCGAGTATAACCAATTAGTTCACAATTAACAGCTCAACTTATAATCCAACGAAACATAATTGTATCTTATGTAATAGGTTCATTTCCTCTATATGTAGTAGCGGTAGCATGCGGGCTCACCGTTAGCGAGGGAAGCTCATGAGAAAGTCCGAAAAAGTTTACGCTTTAAACTTCATGGACCACAAATATTTACAAAGACTTGCCTTTCTCCTGCTTATTCTTGGGCCAGTAGGAAGATGATCCATAGCCAGGGCTCGGTATTCTCTCTTTTCTTAGGAACCAGATGTTAAAGGATTCCTGACAACACCATACACAACTATCAAGGGTTGTTTTCGAACTTTGTTTCAAAATGATTGGTTTCCTCTGTTTATCAGTGGAAAGTGAACTTTCAAAGTGTTAAATATAAAGTTAAAAAAAAAAGATTATCTGTTTTGTAGCAATAAATAAAGCAAGACTCAATTTTTACGTTTAAGTTTGATTGTTAAAATGGAAGTGAAACCATTTGAACTTCATCAACCGAAAGCTATAGGAATTACCCATCAAGATGGCACAAAATTAACAAAGTTGTGTTTTTTTTTATATATATATTTTGAAAAATAAAAACATCTTTGCTGACAGTGTATGAAGGTAGAAACATGTCTTGTCTACAGGAATGAGATTAGAAAAGAAGTAGAAAGGGGCGAATTTCGTTTCTGTTATATTGAATGAATGTCACAATTTGTTGTGATATTGCGATATATCAGCAGGGGTAAACCGGTTGAAAGATTCATAAAATTCTTTGCTGTTCCTGCATTGACTGTAGAAGGCTTTAGGCGTTCTAACAGCTGAATTATAAAATTTCCATATAAACCAGAAGTTTACAGCTATCAGTGCTGTAGCGATGACGCTGCAGATATCAGAGAATGACGGGGAGGAGTATAAGTCTTGATAAAAAAGACCTTCCCTTCGCCACTTGAGTGTCATATAGTTATACCCGTGGCCCACTCTTCTACAGGGGGTCACGAGCCGCCACTGTTGTGGATGTTGAAATACTTGACACTGTACATGACCTGATAAGACTTTAAAATAGTCGAGTCAATAGGAGTTTCAAATATCTTCACTTAGACAGTTTGAATGGGCGTTCTAGTGTGAGAAAAATGTCAGCTAAACTATTGCCAGAAGTTGACCGCTGGTCACAAGAGGAAGTGGGTCAAGAGTACTCAAGAGCTTCTGATCAGAATCCAAAGAAATGCTAACAACTTTTATACCGATCGCGATAAGAAAATATTAATACAAATGAGGTCTGGTATTAAGATCATAAAACTTGTTTGGAAAATTATGCAAACGGATTAAAAAGACGACACGTACCTAAGTGTTGTTGCCATGGCTACCTTGCTGTATCATTCCTCCCTAATGACTGTCACTTGTTCACAATGCTGAACAAACGAGTTTTTAAGCGATGATGACGTGAGAGGCTATGAATGGGCTGGACTGTCAGGACAAACCATTTTAGAAGGCCTGCACGTTGCAACATTTTTTACATTAGTGTACTGAGCTAAATAACTTTTATGTTGAAAAATACAAAAGGACCAGGTTTGTGAATTTCGATGATAATCAACAGAAGATTAGGAGGAAGAAGGAAACGACGACGATGATGTTGGTGACGCGGACAATACAGTTCATGACCTCTTTATGAGGTATTGTTACACCACCTTTCTGCTGATGAGAAGCTTCTTGCTTACACTTTTGGTATAATGGAACTTGATTACAAAAATACTGTAATTAAGTGGATGGTCTCACAGTCGCATTATCAACATAATCGGCTCGGTGCTTTGAAGAAAGTGCTTTCATCAGGAAACGGCTCTTCTTGCATATTTTTGCTACGCGTTCCAGTTGTAGCATCAGAGCAGAGTTACCGACTTGATGATGCATGTTGTTCATTCCCTGGGTTTGTTCTCTAGCAGGTGATACTTCTCTCTTTGCATGTAGAGTGTTGATGTTTTCCAAATTTATTCCAAATAATATAGTTTAGTACACTGCTGGTCCATAAAATTGCAACGTCCATAAGAGACGCTTTAAACCGTCTCCATTTTTCTCAATGGAACGAGCATGGCTTGTCAAACATACGATAGTAATAGCAGGTATCTGAATTTGATCAAGGGAAAATTGTGCCATACCGAGAGTTGTTGATTTTGTTTATTTATGGACTCTCTTTAACATCTCAGGTTATCAGCGTCCCAATCTATTCAGGGCGTGAAACGGCCGATAACTTTTGCTGAGAGATCTCTTCTTTCTGGATTGAGGTTCTTTTATTTGCCGTAAATCTACGATACGGGACCCACGTTTTACTTGCCTTCCGAAGGAAACCATACTTCGGATTTTTACGTCGGAAAAATTCATCCACCCTGATCGGAATCCAACCAGCAATCTTGGGTTTACGAAACAAGTATGGTTACCACTAGACCGACATGTATACCGAAAGTTCGCGATGTTATTGCAAGAAATTGGTGTTATACTAAATTACGTTGACAGCGAAAAGGACAAACACACACGGACGTAAAGGATCCCAAAGGCCCCGTCAAACAACCGAATGAGTATGAACATGTACAATGCAGACAAGTTTCATCAACAGTGATTACCTTTGATAGATACTCCACATCTTTCTGTAACATCGTCTTCAACTGGACTCAAACCTACACGCTAACGTTCTTTTGTTCGGGAATCAGCAGTCTTGGAATCCACTGTGCACAAACACTTCTCATATGCAACTTTGCAGTTATCAATGTGTGGGGTGGCACCCATGGAAATTTTCTTAAAGGTATTCTTAATGTTATTCGACGATCCTTTCTCTTTTTGGGAAGAACGAACTTTCCATAGGGCTCCTGTAACATTCATAGGCCTCAGCGGAAGATTTGTTGAGACGAAAACAGAATTTCAGAGCATATGGTTTGTCGCATGTCAGCTCTATTTTGCTGTAGGCGGAACTGAACATGTCTCAACCATCACACCTCTCACATGTGAGAACCCTTGACGACAACAATGATGTAAATAAATTAGGTATTAAACTAGCAAAATATAGTAAATTTAAGTTTTAGTGCGAGAAATTATGGCTTTAAAAATTTATGGATATTCTTTCTCGCATATGATGTAAATTATATGAACAATCAATATACTTGAATATCAGTTATGTATTTTACTGAATAAATATTCTTTAAGGTAAGCTATCGTGTTTTCAATCCTCTCGACCATGTAAACGTATTTATAGCTTTGAAGGTAATGTCTACAGCACCACAACGAAGCGCTTCATTTCTTCCTATTATTGAGGTGCTTTTTTTTTAGCCCTCTTTTTACTCGTAAATTCATTGCATATTTATATAATATATGCATACTCTATATGTGCTTCTCTCTTCTCTACAACTCAAACAAGCATAAAATAAAACTTAGGTCACAGCGAAAAATCTATATCGACCAAATAGTTCGTCATTTGTGTATATGAACAAAGAGATATATATCATTAGTATATTGATGGGATAGCTCAAATTTTTAAACTTTTGAAATGGTGCATCAAGTGATTAGAATTACTTCCTGCAGTTCCGCCACATGACGGTGACATCATCATTTGAATGTGTTTTAATACTTAATTAACTTCAAATCAATTAACCACAGACATAAGCAAACGCATCCTTAAGCTTGCAGATATGTCGTTGCAATAGGGAAGGTCATCGTACTCTGTTCAATGGCGAGGTTGTACCTGAATTGCATCAGAAACACTGTGCTGTGACCTTACTCATGGACGAGAGATTGTATAACAGTTTGACCTTGCCGTTCGCGTTACACTAGCAACAATCGATTCTTGACAACCTTGGTGCTGATGTAACACACCCGGCTTGAGAAATTTGCTCCTAAATGATTGTCTAGTCTTTTGATCTAACTTACGATTCTGAGAAATCTTGAGTTTTCAGATACAACTACTGGCATTGGAACTGAAGTGACGAGAGGTAAAAATCTAGCGCGCTACATATGTACTTGGTTTTTCATGGTTTTGTCGTCCGCAGCTGTGGGACTTACAGTCAGAGCGGTAACTCTCTGTGAAGTGGATGTAAAATCCACGTAACTCACTTGCAATTACAATTACAAATACAATGAAAATAAGCATATACTTTACGACAGGAGCTATTGGAAATGTTATTCTGTTACATCCACACATTTCCGGCATTTTTTTTTTTTTGAAAAATTATCATTCATATGCACCAGTTCATCTTCCAAAATTGAGTAAATTTAAACTTGAAGGATGTAGAGTCCCTGATGTTCACGAATTGCAGGCAGATGATTCTGATATTCGGTTTTTTTTTTGATTGATTTATTTATGGACGCTCTTTAACATATCAGGTCATCAGCGTCCCATTCAACTCAGGGCGTGAAACGGCCGACAAATTTTGCACGGAGGCCTCTCTTTCAGGCTTGAGGTTCTTTTTCGTGCCGTAAATGTACGATACGGGACCCACGGCTTTACTTCCCTTCCGAAGGAAGCCATACTTACGATTTTTACGCCCGACAAAATCCATCGGTCCGGGCCGGGTTCGAACCCGCGTTCTTGGGTGTAGGAGGCAAGTATGGTAACCATTACACCACCAGGACCGACTGATATTTGGGTAAATTTCTGTAATTTGAAGTTACGTCTAGTGGTAACCATATTTGCCTGGTAAATCTAATATCGTGGGTTCAATCTCGGCCAGGGTAGATGAATTTTTTCGGTCGTTAAAATCCTAAGTATGGCTTCCTTTGGAAGGGAAGTAAAGCCGTGAGTCCTGTGTCTAGTTTTACAGCACGTAAAAGAACCTCAAGCCTGAAAGAAGAGGCCTCTGAGCAAAATTTGTCGACCTTTTCACGCTCTGAATTGGATGGAACATTGATGACATGAGATGTTAAAGAGAGTTTTTAAATAAAATTAATAAATAATTCTATAATTCTAAATAATTCTATAATTCTATAATTCTAAATAATAATTCTAACGTCCTATATTTTATTAATAAAATATTAGCAATAAGAACTCATTTAGAAGTGTAGAACAATATATATTTATTACATACACATAAAGTACTTAATTTATAAAACTGTCGTTTTATCAATGTTCCAGAATTTACTTTTCATTGTTGCAAATATCGGTTAATATTGAGACAACAGAAAGGAAATTTTAATCATTTTTCTTAAAAAAAAGAGTGAAACATCAAGAATTTATTTTAAGATATATATATAATGAAAAAAGAGTGGAAGATTTAGCCTAAATACAGATTTAAGGATGAGTCGTAAAACGTATTTTTTTTTTTTTAATATTTAATAATCAGATACATTATTGACAGTCAAAATGAGTATTTGAACATGAAACATTCTATAACATTATAGTGCCCATTTCCTGGTATATTTAACATAAATTAGATTTTCCATTATCTTAGCCTGCGTATACAAAAAACAACACTTCACCATTGCTGGTAACCTAAAACGAGTTTGTTGGTAGACCCTGTGTTTCAAGAGCTATAGGAGTAAAACAAGAGAGTGTGCGGTGCCATTTTGGCAACAAATGATGCATTTCCCACAGCTGAGCCGTTAGAAAGCGTAATGTGATGTTAAAACAAAACAAAGAGCTGCGGGCTGGGGCCATGATGGTTCTTACAACACACTCTCACATAATGATAACATTAAAAATAACTACGTAACATTGTTCGTATAAAGCAAGCTGTTATCATAGGCTTGTAGATACAAGCGAATGTGGCAAAAGTATGATATCTTGTGTTAATAACAGTTTTAAAAATACAGTTTCTATATCCACATTTTCATTAGGTCATCAAAAATGACGGTGACATGACCGAGTGGTTAGAGCACTCGCCTTCCACCAAGGCGATCCGAGTTCGGTTCCAGCAGTCATGTAGGGGTCTAAGCGGCTCCTGGGCAGACTTTCTTTGCTTCGTGTTCACTTACGCTCTCCACCTCTTCGTCTCTTATGCAAACAAACCTTTATCTCCGCATCAACACTGTCTGCCCTACAACGGCACAAAACTACCACGGAGGCAGGTGAGGCAACGGTCGTGCGACAGACTTGACGTTACACAGAGGAACAAATGCAGCACTGTGGCTGGAGCATTGTGTTGCTGTGAAGGAATAAGGTGAATTAGTTGCGAATATTGCAATAAGAGAACATTTCATCGTATTACGTGCTAACCTTCGGCTCCCTCCAACTGCGTAATGTTCTCTTATTCCAATTCGGAACTAATGCACCTTATTCCCTAACAGCAACATAATGCTCCAGCAGCAGTGCTGCATTTGTTCCTCCCTGTAACGTCAAGTGTGCGACAGGGCCTGTCCCGCAAACGGAAAAGAAATAGAAGAGGTTATCAAACAATATTATGAGGTTTTGCTAACTGAAGTGCTTGAACATGGGGCGTCAATTGGTATTAACTGGTATGTGCACTGTTTTTTCAGACGTTTACCCAGGAGAGAGGGAGGAGGTAAAATCAGGAGGCAAGGAATTAGGACACATAATTCAATGCATAGAAAAAATAAGTTTACAGCCAAGGAACTGAAAATAATATAAAATGAAGTAAAACAAAGTATTTCATTATCAGTTATACTTCTTCCAGGGGCGGGGGTTTGAAACAGTGGCGGTTCATGACTTAAGGTAACCAGGAAATGTAAATCTAGCAAATAATGCAGCAGTATGCATTTTACACTGTATCTCAGTTTTAAAACTATCAATATGAAAATTTTGAGAGATATTAAGAATACTTAACTAAAGATACTCTGTAAAGTTTAATTCTCTAATGTACATAAAAAGTTTTTAAACAAAATAAATCTTATTTCCCGATAACTTAAAAGTTTGACATAAATGTGCATTTTTCTCAGAAATAGCTGGACCACTTGTTGAAAATTTGCACCCACATAATGTATGCAAATGTAAAGTGTGGTAACTGGAAGTGTTTAAACATCACTTTTAGTTGACAAAAATCAATGCTATTAAAAAATTAAAAAAGATTTCTTTCTTTTTTTTCAAACTTTGAAAAATGATTTCTTTTCAAGAAATTAGCATAGATATATTATTCTAGTTCCCAAGTTGGCTGCAGTTTAAGCAAGAAAAAAGAAACATTCCAATTCCACAAATAGTGTATAAAAATACAGGAAAATGTCACAATGTTTTCAGTTTTTAACAATATTTTATTTTGTATTAAACATTAAAAAAGCTTTATGTTCATTAGAAAATCAAAATTTACAGAGTATCTTTATTTGGGCTTTCTTGATATCTTTCAAAAATTTCATATTGATAGCTTTAAAACTTTCTGAGATACAGTGTAAAGTGTGTATTACTGCATTATTTGCTCATTCACAATTCCTGGTTACCTTAAACAGCTAGTGCAACCCTATCTCCACTAGATTTATTGTTTCATGTCATTTTCTATAAATACAATAATACACATTTATGCCCTGGAATGGCGCCATTGAAAAGTGAACTACAAACCGTAACACCACACCAAGAGCTTAAATATAGCGGAAACTAAATGCAACAGTAATACGTTAACAAGCCTACAAATTATATAAAAGAGGCAGCTGAAACTTATCTCCAGTAACGATAAAGTTTAAAGACAGTTGTAGTTAAACGAAATCTCAACTTTTATATTTAGCAATCTGGCAATCCTCGCCGGCTCGCGCATCCTTCTAAGTTACTAAGGAAGCGAGACATCCAATGAACGACACACCCTTCTTCCCGCCCTAGATTCTGCCCAATGTCCGATTCTCAGTTTAGTCTGTACTTGCTATCCCGGAGCATAAAGCAAGCGTCTACCATTGCCATGGCAACAGTTATGCCGCTAAATTCGTTCGAACCGAATTAGGCTGTACCAGAAGATACAAGTAAGAATCATGCCAATAGAATGCGCCGTTACCAATAAATTCCTGTCAACACTTAGAAACAGTTTCAATTTTAGTTAAAAACGGAAAACAATGATATTAATAATTATGTATACTGAATAAAACATGCTGAAAAGCAGGCTCTGGGTTGAAAGATACTGGGAGGGGAAGGGCCCTCCACCCCGAAAGCATATCAGCAAGAAACATTGTATAAAATTTCGATTGCCTAGCGAGATGAGGGCACGGTATATACCGGACTACTAGTTCACAAGTTTCCAGTTTGAGTCGCTATATGAAACACATTTAATTTGAACAAAAAGAGATGGATTTAAATATTGAGGACGAAATTTAAAACCAATGTTAATTACATTTCAAGTTTTATTTCCTCACCTCCAGTTGTTCCACTTTGAAATTTCAACTTTTTTTTAATAGTGTTTAATAGTTTTTTTACTACTGAGGCATTACAGGTGGTGGACACTGATGATATAAGAGATGAAATGATATATTGGGAAAGCATTTTTTTAAGAAAGGGAACGTTCCAGGCCTAAGTTTAGGGTATCTCCCAGGCATTTGCCAGTATGAGGACTGAAGAAAACCTAGAAAATCCTCGGTCAGGGAGGTCGGTGGGAATCGAACCCCAGATCTCCCGCTCATGAGACCTTGGCCATCCAAGGCGGTGAAATTTCAAATTGTTCCGCTACCTTTTGGTACTTAGATTTTAAGGAGAGCGCATTTATTACATCTTTTGGCTTCTGTCGTTGCCTGACAACCTTGACTGTTGTTATTGTTATTTGAATATAACAAAATTAAAAATAAGCCAATCAGTTGTAATTTAAAAACAGTTTAATTTACGATAAAACTACATTTATTACTGACTGGCCTACTTTATTTTCCTTCTTTTAAACTTTTAAAATAATTTGTTACATTAAATTCTCAGTATTATAATAATATTCAAATATAGCATAATGTGTTAGTTAAATAAATTATGCTGTTGCACTTTTAGGACGTTTTCAATACTGATACCACCACGTTTAAACTCAGCAGTTAATTTGTTAATCTTTAAAAATGAAAAAGAAGGGTGCTGATAGAATTTTGTAATTTTGGTATGCATTTACTTTTGCGTTAAAACACCTTTTACAAATAACATCATCACACAATATTCAATTTTATCCATTTTACACAATACCCACAAGGGCCTGCTTTAGGAAGCTGTATTAAATAAGCTATTTGAAACAATGACTTGATATATGAAATTAATGCCGGAAACAAATATACAAAAGTAAAAGGCATTTATCTTGCCAATTGCAGGGCCTCCATTGCCGACACCGAAAACTTTTCAAACCGTCCTCAAATGCGGTTGTTGCTTTGGTGTATTTGCGGACGCTCTTTAACATCTCAGGTCATCAGCGTCCCATTCAATTCAGGGCGTGAAACGGCCTATAAATTTTGCTCAGAGGCCTCTTCTTTCAGACTTAAGGTTCTTTTACATGCCGTAAATGTACGACACGGTACCCAC
Source organism: Metallyticus violacea (assembly GCA_030762175.1). Lineage (NCBI taxonomy): Eukaryota > Metazoa > Arthropoda > Insecta > Mantodea > Metallyticidae > Metallyticus > Metallyticus violacea. The sequence goes on from CM060841.1 coordinate 70,891,927, forward strand.
GGCTTTACTTCCCTTCCGAAGGAAGCCTCGATCCTGTCCGGGATTGGACCCGCGATCTTGGGTTTAGAAGGTAAGTATGATTACTACTAGACCACCAGGACCTAGGCTCATATAAGGAATATTTCATGTGTAATCTACGGTGGCTGCAGAAACATGCATATTACCTGTCGATTAAAATAAACCACATTGGACACCCCTGGCCTACTTTGTGTCACCACGAGGAAAGAGTACCTGAAGATAACCACGATGCAACACGTTCTCCCGGTGTTAGATTGCGACATATGTAAACTAACGGTACCACCAGCATGCGTACCAACCGAAGCTGTTCACCAAAGCTCGCCTTCACAGTACAGTGAGAAACCCACTTTCCCTTCACATGAGCTGTTTGCCTCCCAAACGTTCTGCAGGCACCTCTCAGGATGGGTTCAAATGCAAAAACTTTGTACAGAAGTTTTATTTTCTTCACAGCTGGTTCATATGCTTTAAAAAACAAAAGTCGAGAAACATTGACGTGGATCTTGATGCTAAGCTTACTAATATGCCTTATCGATTACTTTCTTCAGTGCTACTACATTATACTTTTTTAAAACTACAGTTGGGGAATAGTGGCACCAGTAGCATGAAGTGAACACGTGATATTGAGACATCTTCTGTTTACTCAAATAATGAGCTATATTTATTTATTTTATTGTTATTGCAACAGTATATGAAATTTATGCAGATAGAGATTACACTAAACAGCAGTATTCTTTATTTTTAAGACAGCTAACACATTTTATCTCATTGTAGAACAAAATTACAATGGAGAGAAGGAATAACTTTTGGTGATCGTACCACGCTTTAGGTATGCTACAATCTGGATTAAGGCAAGTTGAAGTGACAGAAGCTCTAGGAGTGTCTCAGAGAGCTAAGCAGCCTTAATGTACAAGAGAGACAGGAACTGTGAAAGAAAGACCTAGAACCACTTTGTCCATAAAGCTCGAGACTGGGGCTCCAGTCCCGACATAAGGCATTCAAGCACAACGGCATGATGACTCAGACGTTTAGAGCGTCGTGCTAAAGACGCGAAAGTAGTGGTTTTAAATCCACACCCCCTGAAGCTTTCTTTTTTTCCTGCCGGAGTTAAAGGAGATTTGTCACCATTACAATAGTTTATTCGCCAACATAGTACCACACAATCCGTTACACATTTATATTTACAATTAGGTTTTCTGCTGGAGTCAAAGGAGATTTGCCACCATTACAATGATTTACCCACCTACTCAGTAACACACAATTCCCTATCAATTTATATTTACAAAAAGGAGGCCAGCGTATACCGTCAGGCCGTAGCGAGCCGCAGTAATCCAGTGGGTCCACAGTTTTCTAGGATTTACCCGAGGTTAGGGTTAAGGTTAATGTGTGTATGTGTCTGTGTGTGTCAGAATTAATTGCGAATTACATTAAGACAACGCTTGGAAAAAGTGAAAAACTCACTTTTGTAATAATGAACAACATAATGTAGCCAGAAAGTTACGGAGGACAAAGGTTGCATTACGTGTAACAAAAAAAAAAAAAAAATGCAACATTTACACTGTTACAAGCGGCCACGCAAACAGAGAAAAATATGCATCCACGCTTCGGCTCTCTTCGCTGATTTTCGGGACTGGAATTGCAGAATTTCTCCAGTTGCAAGAATAAGTCCTATAATCAAGGAAAACCTCTCCAGCAAATGACACTTTCTTATTATTCAAGCAAAAAGACACCTCTGTGCAATACGCAACGACCAGCTGAACTACTCAATACAAACAATGTCCATATCAGCCAGAGGCAAACTTGAGTTCCAGAGGCCCTTTGAGACGTTTGGTCCTTGGTCCATTACATCGGCGCCAAAGTTTGACATGGACTTAAGCTCATCGAGACTGACAACAAGAATAGTACATCACATCATTTACATATAAATCCCGATTTGAACTTCGGTCTGAGAGTCGCCGTGTGCGCATTTGGAGAATGCGTGACACTCCCAGAACCGAGAGCTTTGTTGCATCATTCAGGGGAGGAGCAATACAGATTTGGGGTGGCATTTGTTACCAAAGACGTTTAGAACATGAATGTTCAAATTTATAAAACTGACATTGTTTGAAAGTGTTGTGGCCCAATTTCATGCAGCAGTTGGTGAAGACTTAACAGTTCTGGACCTCATAGGGCTAACATCCACCATGGTACTATTGCGCATGCGCAGCGAGCCCCGGGATACTCTTCTCCAGCTCTTCAGGCATTAGGAGGACTGGCCACAATTCTTCCTCGTTTATTGCAAGTCATTTCTGCTGAGGACCTGCATAACTGCATAGAGAGCAAGCCAAGGAGAGTAGAAGCAGGAGGTGGCTGAACGCTGTACTAGAAAGTAAAATTAATCTTCCATTTTTCTTCTGCTTTTAAGATGTAATCATATTTTTTTACTGAAGTCAGAAAAAGCAATAACTTCTATGAGAAAAAATGATAATCTATTATTTGCATTCAAATGTTAATGAAGGTTTAGAAATTACAATGTAAACCCCTTAAACTTTGTTTATTCTTCAATATCCTTAACTTTTACAACACAGTTTAGTGTTTTAACACCCGTTTTACTACTACTACAGACATATGGAATTTATGTGATGTTACCCTAAAATATGTAACTAAAAGCCTTACAATATGTGCTAAATATGTAAAACGAAAATTACACATGGACATAAATATTGTTCCAAAAGTGTTTTTTTTAAATTTAACATAAAAAAGGATAATGTGACACAACTTGCACTTTGCTGCGATCGTGACATCAAGAAATTAGTTTCCAGGCGAATTTTTACGTATGTAAGTCTGCTGTTTAACTGAACATGACTTCATTTTTGTTGTGAGTTTTACTCCAATTAAAGTTTAATTGTACATAACCCACTTTTTCATTAATGATACAAGATATGCAGGTTCGCAGTTTGTGACTAAAGTCACCCTGATAGGAATTTGCAATAGTTTGCTCATTGATTACCTGAAATAGATTGGAAACTATAAAACTGAACTGGTGTCAAAGAAAAGCGCAATGCTCGTATGTGGCTACACTGTATTGGAATAAAATATAAAGCTATTGAAACATTTCTGCTGAACATTCAGGAAATGTTCGTACTCATTTCCAGTTTATTATAAACAAAAGACAACACAAGTGTTAAGCTGTCTTGAGACGGTATAGTGACGCACTCATTATATAGCAAGATTTGTCAGCCAGTGGGTTTCTTCAGGGTTTAGAAGTGCAACATGACAAATAAAGTAGGAAATGCCTGTGTGGTTGATTCATCGTGAAAGCTGAAATATGTGTGCCGGCAACTTTCATTTTAAAATGGTATAACTTAAAAAGAATTACTTATGATTTCTTATAATTTACTGCGTTTAAGGCATTTTACTTGAATGTTACGTTTATGTAACATAAATATGCAGTAGTGAGCGAATATGTAAAAATACGTAGCATTAAAATAAAACATAATAGTCCTAGTAGATTAATTTATCAACATTTTTAGTTTTCGGACGGATATATACCAAGGAAAAATATGTTATTACGTAAAAATCCGGACTCCCTGATATATGAAATGAATTTTGGGAAGCATGCGTTCTACATTTGCTTTTAGGCGAAAAAAAAAAACTTGGAGGGAAAAAAGAATGTCTGGGAGGATGGACCTGTAAGGAACCGAACAGCGGATCTCTAAGCATTAGTGACCTCTGCTGCCTTGTTGTGATAAGACATCATTGACACTATGAGCACTCCAATGCATTCCTCGCATCTTATTTTCTTTCCTTTGAAGAGAGCGCATTAAACATTTCATCACTTTGATTCAACTTCCCGCGTCCAAATCCCGGTTATAACTCTCTGCAATTTAAAAGGAGAGACTTTCTAGTCGTAGACCGCATTTCAACACGAAACATCTGATGATGACACGAAAGAGGTGTTGCAGAACGTTTTAAATTGGAAAGTACACTAGTAGAGCTTATGAAATACCAAGATGTCTACAGTGAGGTTGTTTGAGTTACGGGCTGGCAGAGAGCGACTGTGTACTTGGAAGAAATCAGTATGCAAGGCCGCATCATGCATGTGCAGCTAGTGGCTTGTAGTGTGTTTACGGGAGGCCTTATCAGCGAGTGATAGTGCGTTCGTGTGTGTTATTCGGTGATTTCATTTTGTGTAAATTGTGTGCTAATTGTTCTATTAGTTAGGCCACTATCTAACTTTATATGTACGATATATATATATTTAAAAAGAATTCTTGTAGAAAAATGGTAAGGCGATGGCAAGAAAAAGTTTCAGGTAGAAAAACTGTTCCCCAACAATTTTCGGGCTTAAAAATCCTAAGTATGGCTCCCTTCGGAAGGGAAATAAAGCCGTGGATCCCATGTAGTATATTTACGGCAAGTTGAAGAACCTCAAGCCGGAAAGAAGAGGTCTCTGAGCAAAATTTGTCGGCCGTTTCACTCCCTGAATGGAATGGGTGAGATACTGAACTGAGATGTTAATGATAAATAAATCAAATCAACAACAAAGTTTCACACATTGCATCAAAATATGGAATATATATAAAATAAAACGAAGGAAATTGAGGTAATGTAAAATGAAAGTAAGTCTAATATTGCGGTGGTAACAGAGCGTGGTCTAACTGATTCACAAATTAGATTTTTAAGTTAGAACGGTCAGTTACTGTAGACGAAATCATAAATAGGGTCGTGTAGCTATACATATATTTGCAGAATTGTCCAAATTTTACTTATCAAAACTGAGTTCAAGATTTAAGTTTGCAACGGTATTTCAATTTACTGCAGAAAATTAAACATTGGAAAGAAAAAAAAATTACTAAGCATTAGTATTAGTATCACCAAATTCAAAGGTGGATGAATTCATAAAAGCTGCAGGTAAGTTTTAAATAAATCTGTAAAGTATAGTAAAAAAACTCTTTTTCATGGGCGATTTAAATAGCATGTCCGGACACTATAAATTATAAATACAGTATTCATAGTTTTAACTTGCAAGACATCAGCTGTAATTACAGGTACCTCATCCTCTGCAATAGGTAATGCATTGAAACTTGCAGTTAAATGTGGCACATTTGTTTGGTGTGTCCAGTTTTTCCCTTCTTTCTCTTCTGCAAGTTAAAGAATGCATCTGTATGCCAGCAAAAAGGAAAGAAATGAAGATAATTGTTCGTTCATTGCTGTTCAGTAGGTCAGAAAAGAAATGACATCAAAATTTTGTGATGGAACGCAGCACAAAACCTTGGCAGGGCAGTTCGTTTTCTTTCATTTCCCAAAACGTGACTGAGGAAATTAAGAGAACAAGGCACCGTTATCAGAGGTGTTCCACTTGAGGTGTTTACTGACGGCCTCTCTTTTGCCCTCATTACAGATACTCAGTCCGTTCAGAGTTCTGGACTATGCAACAAATTTGATCAAATAGCTTGTGTCGGAATAATGTCTGTAAGATTGCTAACTTAAACATTTCTATTTATGTTTTCTACGGCCAACGTTTTTATTTTTGCTGCCTGTAAGGGCATTACACGTGACTAATGACATAGCTTGTTTCCTCTTTGTTGATATAAAGTCAAATGTTGGATTACGTCTGAGTGAAAATATTTTTAAATTATACTGTTGCGTAACTGGGCTTTGTTAATTACAAAATTTAGAATCATAATAAGACAATGATGTATACATTTTAATTTTCACAATGGAAAACTTATAGAAGTAAAAAAGAAAGAAAAAAAAACGTAACTACCAATTTTTGTTAAATTTATGCTATCTTGAAACTCTAGTAACTGAAATTAAAACAGATAGAGCACATAATACTTTTTCTCAAATGAAATAACTATCTATACTATAAAGCCTTTACTCCATGTAGTTTTCTTTATTACACAATGCATTTTTTTTTATAAAAATTAACGCCGGCTTTCATTTCCACTTAATTTTGAGATTTTATTCGCTCTTTTAGTTCATGAGAAAAGTGCACCTATATGTAATGAGATACACTTTTGAGAAAAATTGCTTTAAAACTTTACATTAAACTCTTGAAATATATCAATGTATCTCAGACTCCTAATTCCTGCAGCTTAATTTCTGAATTGTTGCTCTCTTTAGCAACTTCCCCAATTGTCAATGAGACGCACAGTGTTTTCTACACTATACCCGGCTTCAAGCCATGTGTTTATCAAGTGTACAACATTTAAGCTCTCTAGCTTTTGTAGCTGACCACCTCCTTGGTCTAGGGGTTAGCTTGCTGACTGATAGCCAGGATGCCCGGTTCGATTCCCAGTAACTTTTTAGGATATTTTCTAAATTAGGGAGGTCTGGAACAGGGTCCACACAGCCTCGTGAGGACAATTGGGAGGTTGCCTGATGGAGAGGTGGCGTTCTTCGATCACGAAAGTCACATGATAAGCGACAGGCGGGTTGCCGGCATCATGATCACCATGCCCCCTTGCAATACTGTCCTCTGTCAATGAAGTTGTAAGACGGAAATAGAGGATGCAGAGGTCGCTGCGGCAGGCCAATGCTCACCCCGGTCTAGCCAAATGAGAAGAAGTTGAAGAAGAAGAAGAAGAAGAAGAAGAAGAAGCTTTTATACTTACTGAAGTGTATTTGATGTGTGCTTATTATTATTATTATTATTATTATTATTATTATTATTGACACATGTACTATATGCATCACTATGTAATATTTGTCACTTATAAGATTTTTTCATTTCCTTTCTTTTCTTCTTCTTCTTCTTTTTAGCTGAACTTACATACTTTCATTTTCACCACATGGTTTGCCACATGTAATTGATTATGTTAAAAGTTTCTTTTAGTTATGTATTGCATTCCTAAAAGTTATTTTATTAAACACTCTTTTTACTCTAGGTATGTTAAGGCACAAAAGGAAAGCTTCTTATGCTAAACAAACTCCATAAATGAAAATACCTCCTTTGTATGCTATAGCCAAAAAAACAAAGCAAAGTAAACAAGCAGTGTAGCAGTGCAAGCAATGGCTTCAAAACATAAACAGGATTTAACCGAAGATTCTATCTTATCAGAAAGCAAAGATATGACGATTATATTAAAGATATAAAGGGGGCGTGGAACTTATAAATTAAAGAGGCGCAATTGATATTTAAAAGGGCATTTAAATGCTAAACCTTGTACTACGGCTACAGAGTAATCATTTTTAAAACTAGAAACGCCAGAGAACATTTTAGTGCTAAAAATCGAAAACAAAACAAATACCGATGACACCCCGTAACGACCACATGGACGTAGACTTGTATGCTTTTGATAAATGCTCAAATTATGCAAACAAAACCTTCTCATTTATGATATAACTTTCGCACCATTTTACATAACGCTCACATTACACCTTCCATTTACTTGGCAGAAGTGATGAGGCAACTATCCAAGCATCTATTTCACTATCTAAAAGTAAATTCAGAAACGCGAAATAGAAATACTTTTCCTTTCTCACAGTTTTTCGTCCGTTCTATTTAATCGTATATCAATTGTTATTATAAATAAATTAAAATCATTAGCATGCTATTTCTAAACCAACTACAGGGTAACCCAATGGAATATGACATTTTTTCAGAACCTTCTTGTGAGACACTCGTATAGAATTAAATAAAAATATTTTTTCAAGGAACAAGCAGCACAACGCAATTTATTAATCTGAACTAATTTTTTAAAAATCACATTTTTTAAGTGTGCTCCATGACAACGAACACATTCGTGTAATTGGCTCGGGAAGTTTATCATAGCTCGCTGCAATAAAACGTGATCAATGTACCTAATTTCACAAGTTCTGTTTTCTTTTAACTGCACGATAGTCCGTGGCCTGTCGCAGTACAATTTATTTTTCAAGTATCTCCATAAAAATAGGCCAGATCGGACTGGCCAGGCAACATCAGCAAATCGAGAAATTATGTGTCCAGAAAACAGCATCTGCAGAGTGTTCACGAGCGGTGTGAGCTGTGGCACCATCCTGCTGGAAGCAAAACTCGTTTTCATCATTATCATTCTTCTTAAAGTCCAATGTACCAACATTTCTGGCACATTAAATTCTACCCTAAATATTCTCTGAACGTAGGAAATTGACTTAGATTCAATAAATCTTGTAACAACAACGAATGCACGTTTTTTTAACAGTTCAATGATCAATACTGTTGTTTACTAAATGGACAGAATAAATTGCATAGTTACATAGCAACCAATACCATAACTGTAATACTAAAACCGGCAGTGTTCTGAAAACCGTCATTCCATGGGCCACTTTAATCTTTGGTTTACTAAGCATACTGTACATTAAATCATAGTGCACTAGAACGAAACACAGAATTTTATCATTAAAATAATGCGATAGAATTAGTTATTATTAAAAGAACGCGGATATAACATTGTATGCACTGCTGGGATGAGCTTCAATACAGCTCTCGTGTAATTGTAGAACTCGGGTACCGGCAAACACACTCAAGTTGTAATGAAGCCCGTATCCCATCACTTGTATAAATAACTATTGCAATCTACATGTGTTTAAATCCATTTTAATACATAACAGGTTTGCTGTTCTCGCATGGAAATGGGTTAGCACTTCCTAGGGTGAAAGATAATTCCACATACATTAAAACAGTTCAGCGTCTGATAGCATAGCAGGCGAGGCGTACCCGAATTCCATCATTACAGTTCATGATATTTGGCTTCACTATTAAGATCCCAAAAGCCAACAGGCGAATTCAGTCTGAAAATGACCTAGTTCTCTGATACCAAAGAAGGCCAAGGTTATTTAGTTGGCAGAAAACGTTATGATGATTTCGTTCTTCGACTCTCATGGAATGGCTCATCAATACGAAGGACCCCCGCAAAGGAACAAATGTCCTTGCCGAACACATAATGTGAAAACACTGCAATGGCTGCATCCATTTGATTGCCTTCTTCACCATGACAATACACGCCCTCACTTTTGCAAAGTCATTACTCAACATTTGGCAAGAAAAAACATCGAGTACGTACGCATCCTCCACACAGCCCGGACCGGAACTTTTTTCTGTTCCCTCGTCTCAAAAACGAGCTGCAAAGGTAGCAAATTGGTTCATCAAGGCGGTCGTGAGGAAAGCGTAGGCCTCGAAAAACAGTTCTCAGCATATCTTCCAGGATTGGCTGACAACTCAATGGAGACTACTTCGATATAGACCTTGACCTTGCCTTCGTAAGTTAAAAAAAATATTAACAGTCTTTATTGACTTGTATTCATGTTTGAATTTTAAAGAAGATTAAAATGATTATCACATCTTTTTTTTTTATTTTTGTCGTTGCCTGGCGAACTGCATTGTTTTTATTGTTTGAATTTGGAAATTTTATTTTTTGTAATACTATTACCATTATTTATTACGGTAATAAGGCCTGTTTCAGAACTCTTAAATAATTAGCTTACATTCTTTTTTTCCTAATAAGATATTCACCATTTTGAAACAATTTATTACAAAATGCATTCTCAGTAGTTCTGTTGTCTTATTTTGTACAAATTTAAACAACAACGGTAATCTAGGTTGACAGGAACGATAGAACACAAACGAATCATTAAAAACTTTAGCATCATATGACAGGAATGCAATTTGAAATTCCAAAATAGGGGTGACTAGGTGTGAGGGGGTTAAAATAAAACATAATAAACATAGATTTTAATCGTTCCCTTTACTATCTAAATATATGGCTCTTTTGTTTAAATTTATATTTATTTTCAAGAAGCAGATATTTAGATCGGAAATTTTTGTATTTTGTTAGAGACAGCTTTCCTGTATAACACAAAACTCGTACAAAGAATTAGAAAAATCTGAAATTAAGATTTCACAATGATGAGTATCCCTAACGTAAGCACTTGTGCATATTTTGACTAGTTGCGTTATATAACATACTGAATTATTATATGCTGAAACTTTGGATTTCACAAAAAAATTAAAGAGATGACATCGAAGTCAAATCAACCTGCACTAAGATGTAACAATTTTTTGTTCCCAGATCAACGCTTACCTCCTGAGAGAAATTGCGGGTTCCATACCGGCGACGCCGCGACGCAGGTCACAAAGATGGCGGCGCCCAGCAGCAGCACCTTGCTGCGCATGATGACGTCACGAGCCGCGCCGCATCCTGCAAGCAAATGAAAAACCACAGGTGAAAGTCTTTCTTAATCACCGCTGCAATTTTCTCACGCACCCAAATAAAGTGCGTCACGCATATTAGCCTAGTTTTCTGTTAAAGTATTCAGGTTTAAATATTTGAGATAGGGAAGCTATGGTGTATTTTATCTGGATGGATATTTTTAAGAATCAGAAAGAAATGCACGTTTCCATAAGTTTGGGATCGGTATGGCCAATTTTCACTTTATTTATTTATTTTTGCCCATTTTGGCTTCTGGCTACTTTAAATTTAATATATGTTTCTGTTTTGGATAGTTGGGGAATTTTTTTCGCAATTATTTACACATTTTAAAAAGCCAAAAAGAATTTCAATATATCAAAGTGAAAAAAGTTATAAAAATAGTTGCATGTTCACCTCACAAAAATATATATTTACAATATTGTTATACATTTATTTCTTTTCAAGTAGTCAAAAGCTTTCTTCACGGCCCATTCACTTCAGCTCTTTAAATAGCACAACCTTCATTAGTGAAAGAAACGTACGGTTTCCTCGGGCATACGAATAGAGAGGATCAAGGAAATACTGTAAATTTGAATAGTCCTGACGAATGACCTTGTACAGATTTGCGCGAGATAATTCTAGAAAATTTAGGTGGGTGTAATTACTCATGTGCATAAATATACCAAAACAATTGCAAGCGAGAAAGATGAGAGTGGTACAGCTGTGCAATAAACCGACCCCACAATGTATTCATTATGAAAGTAAGAGAGATACTAACCTGATTCCCCTATAAACTCATAAACTCTAGCAGAAACCATTGCATATCTTTTACTCATTCGCCAGGACTATTCAAAACTATTTTACAAAGAAATTATTAGGTATCTTAAACGTCTATTTTCATTAATAATGAGTGATATTACTCTCAGTTTTCACTTTTAATAAATTCCTATTTTAATTATATTACTGGCTATTTTAAGTGGGTGTTTTGCCTGCCTATTTAAACCAAAAATAAATTCACGAACTTCGGACTCTGCTTATCATCATCCAATTTAAATTTCATAAATATAACTTCATTATTTTCATTCATGAATTATGGACTGTCTATATCAAACGTCTTGTATACAAGTTCTAAAAACTTTGTGGTTCATTCACACCGGTATAATTTCATCAGACTTTTACGCTAGCGCTGACATTCAGAGCACTGTTTCGAGATATATCGCGGTGGTGCTACAGTCGCATGAAATGTAGTAGACTAGTATCGAGTCAAGGTGTTCAATCGATATCCGTTAGCAATACTCTTGCAGAAGTAATTCTTGTTTGCAGTCGTAACTTCGAAACAGTGCTTAAGAAAACTCTAATAGAGGTAGAACAAACAAGACTCCTATCATTATGAAAATAATGAAGCAAAATTCTTTGCGAAAAACAACGACTCTTCACTTGCCAACGAGTTTGATTGCCAGCAAGGTGGAAGAGCCTGGGTTCGAAGAGGTTGACCCAGATTGAAGCGGTACAGTTAGTTTTAGGAAGGAATGCGGCACGCTGACAGCCTCCAGCTAAAGGTCGACACTTCCGCTAGTGTGTCTCGCTAGTCGGGTCCCCCTCGATTGCTGCTGAAGTTGGCAAATCTTTTCGCTTATGGCCTTTGAGATTGAGAAGGTACGTTAGGTAATGTTATAGTACACTCATTTGCGAAGGACATTTTAATGGAGTTCTTTGACTTATCCTCTGCTAACCATTGGCTATTCTGAGGAAGACGCACAGTAGGTTCATTTGCGTTTGATGATGATAGGGAGGCGCTGCAGTGAACATTTCTAGTTGTTTTGTTAAGTGTTTGATTTTTTTTAATGGTATTTAACGCCCGTTTTTACTACTGGGGCATCCCAGGCGGTGGGCACTGATGATTCATGAGATGAAATGATAAACTCGGAAAGGATTTTTATTCTTAAGGAAGGAAGCGTTCCAGACCCAAGTTTAGGGTACCTCCCCGGCATTTGCCATTTATGAGGACTGGAGAAAACCTGGAGAAACCTCAGTCAGGGAGGATGGTTTTGGTCTGAATCGAACCCGAGACATCCGCTCACGAGTTCGCGCCTTAATGATCTCGGCCACCCCTGGCGGTGTTAAGTGTTTCAATATAATGTTTTTCATGTCAGATACAAATTTTATAAATCTCTGTCTGCATAAGCCTGGAGTGACACACGAAAAACCTACAAGAATTCCGCCTGAAAGAGTATGCGACATCTCTTCAAAAAATATCCTAACTATCAACAAATTTTCACAAAAGAAATGTAACAAAAATGATAGTACTATTTAACTGTGACACTGACAAGACGCCTTTCGTTTTCCGTGTAGTGTTATCGTATTTCAGTCGAGTTCCGCGGTACTGTCTTTGCAACGTGTTGTGAGTGTTCTGCAACTATTGAGATGGCGGGCTATCGTGATGTTCCCATATAATTAAATTTTGCGTGAAATTTCGTAAATCCTTTGCCGAAACTCACGAGATGATGGGACAATCTTATGGAGATATTTGTTTAAGCCTTAGTCAGTGATACGGTTTAAAAACGTCCGGACGCCCATGGACTTCAACTGACGACGATCATGAGGTCACCATTAATGAGATCACCCGTGGAAATCAACATCTGACTGTTCGAAAATTGCCGAAGAGTGTAAAGTTTCTGTGAGATCGTGTTATGAAATCCCGACAGTCATCGTGTTGCAGCAAAGTTTGTACCTCGGCTGTTGACACAAGAGCAGAAAGAGAGCCATGTCGCTTCAACAGCTCTTGGATCGCGTTAATGAGGCCACAGCTTTTAGGAATAAAATGATTCACTGGTGATGAAGCATAGGTCTATGATTAGGCTGTTAAGACGAAAGTGCAATCATCAGAATGGGTTGGAAAATATTCACCAAGACTGTTCACCAGGTCAGATTTAACGTTAGAGTCATCAGGCAAAACGTACAACAAGTACTTGCAATTTCAAGAAAGAAAAATCAACACAGTCAACTCCACAGCTAACTGCTGACAGTGAAATCATCACCCGACTCCAGAAAATAGAAGTGGTCGCTGCAAGTCTCGTAGTCGACCTAACAAGAAATATCGACCGCCTCATTGAATTGTTCACTAGGGACCTGTTTCACAAAAGTATGATCTAATACATACAAGTATTAGTACAAGTCCTTGTAAAGTATAGTGTGTAACATTCTGTTCCATGAAAGAAGAGCAACACTTGTAAAGTATTTGTAGAACGTTACAAGTGACGTCATATAAGAGCAAGATGGAGGAACAGCTGTTTGCTTTACGTCGTCACACCTTGAATTAGGTCATGTCCACTCTTTAGGGATTTTTAATGTACAGAGCGTATTATTATCATTTCTGCAAAATGGGTCTTGTTTGTTTCTCAGACATAAATGATAATTTAAATACTTCATTATGTATTTATCGATATTTAAACGTAATAATCCACTTTGAGAAGACGGTCCCATAAGGCTACATTTCAGCCGTCGAGAGAGACAGAAGAATAGCGCTTCCCGATTGTTCTCGGGTAATTTTATTAGTCCTATTAATCATTTATATTTATTTGTTTATATTGCTTAAAATCACGTTCTCATAAAATAAAAACTGGGAAATTTGTGTAAAAAGAGTTTATTTTAAAAGAAAATGAAGAATGGAAAGAAATTATTTTCGTGGTATGTAGCAAGAACCTTACAAATACGTTTACTAAGATGCTGGTCTGAAATATGCATTTGAAACAGGAAACGTCAATATCAGTCATAAGCATACATTGTTGCACTTAACCTAACGTTATCATTATACCAAATACTTATTTATTCTTTCTTTATATATATATATATATATATATATATATATATATATATATATATATTCCAACTCATCATTATCATCATTTTCGATAATACTTAGCACATTTGAATCAACTGACTCCCAAAATCATTAAAAAGATAATACATTTTGTGCTAGTATTTAAATTCACCAATGTTCCTACACTTGTATAGAAAGTTATACAAACTACCAGCGCCCCACTACGTGGAACAGAACTACGAAATTCACTTGTACACTTGTAAGTATGGAGTTATAAAGTACAAGTGTAGCAGAAACCTTTGTGTAGCAGACTTTTACTAATAACTACAAGTTACCCGTCTGTACACTGTAATGTATTAGATCATACTTTTGTGAAACAGGACCCAGCTTCCATGATGCTGTCTCTTCATGTCTTAGTGCGCTAGAGAAGGCCACTACTACACTCCCAAACTGCCAACATCATTTCAATAGCTAACAATTTAAAAACCTGGTCACCTCACTTCGGCACTGAGAGGATTACACCGAAGCACAAACCGTGTAACAGGCAACAGAAACTTGACTCCAACCATAGTCAACCAGGAGCAACTTCAAACAATATGCAACTATCTACAACAGATGCATCAAACAAAATGATGATAAAATTAAATTTTGATTCATCCCTAAAATTCCCTTACTCTCACCACTTACTTCCCATGGGGGCAGGCCGAGCTTGTCTCCCGGCTAATCTTTCCTCACCTACTGGATATGCATTGCATGCCAGTTTTACCTATCAACCTTGAATGCAAGGGACCAACCATGCCGTACCTTATCACCTAGCTTCTGAGCTTCCATGTGATCCCCCCTTTCTTGTTATACTCTTATATAATTTATCTTTTGTTTCCCGCAAAAGTGTTGTTGACGTTTTTCTTCGACATTAAGATGTTATTCATCACGAATTTCTGCAGGATGGTGAAACTGTGAATCGCTGGTACCTCAGACATCTCCGAGAAGAAGTGAGCCTTGGTTGTGGAGAAACTATTCATGAATTCTGCAACACGATAGCGCACCAACACATACAAAATTACTGTTCTTCTCCACCCTCCATGCTCTCCTGACATAAGACCTGCGGACTTATTTTTAATTTCCAAAGCTAAATCCCGCGATGAAAGGATGAAGATTCGATGTAGTTGAGAAGATAAAACAAAATTCGCAGACAGAACTTACAGTAATCTCGAAAAACGCGTATCAAGACTGCTTTCAGAAGCTCAAACGCCGTTTTTTTTTAATGGTGTTTAACGACCGTTTTTACTACCGAGGCACCACAGGCGGCAAACGCCGTTTGGGTGAGGTGTATTACTGGACACAATTGAATTTATTCTGAATCGAGGTATTGATAGCAAAAAGTTGGCAGATCACAGTTGACAAAAGGAAAGCACTTTGCCCCCTCCCTGGCAAGGCGATGATTCAGTAAAATGTGAATTGAAGGCAGTGACTAAGCGATATTATTTCTTGCAAGTGAGCATTTATGGCCAGAAAAAGAGTGCCATTAATGTTACATGTTGAGAGTTTTATGAAAGGAGGGCAAGATAAATGGAAGTAGATAAAAGAAAGAGAACAGAAAGGTGACACGTTCAGCAGAGGAATGTTAATGTAATAGTTTCGCTCTCTTTATTCTTTTACATTCCGCGACCTCAATTCCCTAATCTTTTTCTCTTTGCTTACTCTTGCAACTCTAGCAGTAGTTACGGCAACCGCAAACTCCTGAAGATACCCGACAAAGCTGCGAGCGAAACGTCAGCTGAAGCTGACCATGGTTGCATTTGTCTCACTTGTTTTCACTTTTGCTGCTCTTTCTTTCTCTCTATGTCTTGTTTTTGTTCTTTCCTGTTGGTGCTTCCTTTTCTTTCCTAATATTAATCACTCTACGTCCACTACTTCGTTACTTTCTGCTTCTCCATCCTATCTTCTATCCCTCTTTACCAAAAATATTTTTTCCTCATTTTTATTGTTTGTCCTTTCATCTTATTGATTTTTCTTCCCTTCCGTCTTATTTTCCCCTTCTATTCTTTTTACCCTTTCCAAAATATGCTCTTAATTTTCTTTGCTTTCTCCTGACTTTGATCTTCTTCCATTCTTCTCCAACTAATTCCCTGTTCTTTTCTTCTCTTCTATGGAATCTCGTTTATCTATTTCTCTTTGCCAATGAAATGTTTTTATTTTTTATTCTTCAGCTTTTCTCATTATTTTTCTTTTCCTTCCCCCTCTACCTCTTTGATATTTTCCAACATTATATTTTTGTTGTTACTTCGTCTTTCTCTTGTTCTTTCTGTCCTTTTCTTCCTTCTTTCTCCACGCTTTTTTCATATTTCCCATGTTTAATCCTCATTATTTGTTGTGCCCCTTCCCTGACCTCATTCACCCACCCAGCTTCCAACCCTCCCTTTGTTTTTCCCATCTCTTTCTTTGTATTCATTCCTCCTTCTGATTCCCCTCCCTCTACTCCTAACGTGATGTTTCGCTGGTCTTTAATATCCCAGTTCGCATCACCTTGTCTCAGACACTGAGCCACTAGCAGACCCAGGTTAGATTCCCAATATAGATTTTCTCCAGTATTTTCCCTCATCCGGAAAAAGCGAATGCCAGGTAAATTTAGACGCCAGTTGACTGATGGGTCGATAAGCAATCGGCTCATTCTTTTCATCATTTCGAAAACCCATGAAAGGCAGGAAGAGCGTTAACACTTATAACAACATCATCATCAATAATAATAATAATAATAATAATAATAATAATAATAATAATAATAATAATAATAATAAACACCCCTATGGGTATTCCTCAGGCATTGCAGAGCTGGTTCAAGTAGGCCATACGAGGCCGCGCGTGAGGGCGGACGACTTCCTGTTTTGGTGTCGCACCACGCACAGTCCGACCTTGCCTGGGTCACGTGCCAAGCTTTCACGATGCATCTTGTAGGGCAGTAGTGCCGTTCTCAACCACGCATTCCTTGACCACGCAGGGGATTATGTCACCTGGAGATACCATGAGATTTCACTACTTAACTTCCAGCATCAACACCGCGTTGCTATGGTGACAATGACGTAAACACCTTGTCAGTTTGTATGAACCTTATGATGGTTGGGGCTAAATCTTGGATTGCCGTGTCTCGTTGATTAGCGGAGAATAAACTTATCAAATTATCAAATGAAGTGTTGAAATTCATCTCCACTCTCCACACATTTTTGGAATCTCTTTAGTAAATTATGCTGTAATTCATTTTGAGAAATCTGGACAATTTTCTGACGAATATTATTTTTGAGTTCTTGTACGGTGCACGGGTCAGTGTTGTATATGCCATTTTTTAGTTTACCCCAGAGATAATAATCGTCGGGTGTTAAATTGCGGGACCGAGGGGGACACAAATCTCCACTAATAACTCTTGTCTTGTGGAAACACGTTGTGAATTGCTCTCATGGAATTATTTGCTGCGTGAGCAGTGGTTTAGTCCTGTTGAAAAAAAAATTATGATCACGATTAATTCTCTAAAAGGGGGGGGGGGTAGTATGGTATGCACATAAGTAACAGAATCAACTGAACCTAAAACAAAACTAATCCTTTTATTCTTTCGTCACACATATAAATCAATAAAGCACGCTGTAGGGTTGTAAACACACGAGGTATTTTTAATGGTGTTTAACGCCCGTTTTTACTACTGTGGCACCACAGGCGGTAAACACTAGTGATACATGAAATGAAAAACTGGGAAAGGATTTTTTTAAAGGAGGAAACGTTCAAGGCCTTAGTTTAGGGTACCTCCCTGGCATTTGCCAGCTATGAGGACTGAGGAAAACCTGGAAAAAACCTCAGTCAGGGAGGACGGCCGGGAATCGAACCCCAAACCTCTCGCTCACCAGTCCGCACCTTAACGACCTCGGCCACCTGTGGCGGTGCGAACGAGGCATAATACACTTTATGTATATTGTCGAATTAGAAGACGAAAAACACAACACCCACTAGGGAATAGCTGCGCTAAGACTGCGACAGTCAGCAAGGTCAACTAGTGAGCAAGCAGGCTTGCTACTCCCTTCACGGCGCGGTAGCGAGTGGGAAAAACCCCGCGCCGAGGGCGAAAGCATCATTGATCGCACTGTTATTTCAATGTTTTGGATTTCAGAGGTTCATTATTTTTGCTACTGCTCGAGTAATTTCAGTATGTGTTTGAGGAGTTTTCAGAAGTCTCCTAACTTATGCAAGGGAAATACAGACTTATCAGCTAGTTATAGAGAATTGTTATCAATGTCACAGCAGCATATCTACCCTTCTTAATGTCAGTAAATTGTGTTTTTGCCAAGCATAGCGTTATGCACCCAAAGAAAATAACCGATAGCTTAGAAATTATATTAAAAGTATATTTTTCAGTAACACTGACACACACTCTTTCTTCTGTTTTCGCGGGTTCGAACCCGGCCAGGACCGTTGGATTTTTTCGGGCGTAAAAGAAGCATGGCTTCCTTCGGAAGGGAAGTAAAGCCGTGGGTCCCGTGTCGTACATTTACGGCACGAAAAAGAACCTCAAGCCTGAAAGAGAGGCCTCTGAGCAAAATTTGTCGGCCGTTTCACGCCCTGAGTTGAATGGGACGCTGATGACCTGAGATGTTAAAGAGCGTCCTTAAATAAACAAATAAAACATTTCTTCTGTTTGAAGTTACACTACACTTGTACCAATATTCATAAAAGAAATATAGTGAGATTTTTAATTTGATCGCAGTTGTACCATTTTACTTCTTTCTTATTTTTACGTCACACTTCGATAAACGACACTTCGTAAATTCTCGTTTAAACAAATGAATTAAAATTATTTTAAATGTTTCCTCTAACACTGAGGCGCTCAGTCATAAAACATGGTAACTGAAAATTCTATGCTCTTTATATATCTTTTCAGGAGAAATTTTGTTTTAATACAAAAGGGGAAAGAATGACTATTGTGCATAGTAGGTATTTGTTTATTTTATGTTTTATTAATTAGTCTTCACACAACGTCTGTACATTGTGGACTGAATACTGTAGGTGTAGGTTTGTAGGGATGAAAGAAATGAAAATGAGCTCGGAGTCCTTGGCGCTAAAACTATCTTACATTAATCTTCTCAGGGTAAAAAAAAAAAAAAAAAAAAAAAAAAAACCCTCATCTCTTAATCTGGCTGGGATTCTAACTAAGGACCTCCGGAATTCAACTGAGGTCTATTCCTTATGGCGTGTTAAGGCTATGGTTTTAAACTGTAATACAGAATATTAACAGCAATATAAACAAAAGCAAAAATAGATGTTTATTATATATACATCAATTAGCGGTTAGGTGTAATTTACCTTACATGTTGGAGATGTCCAATAAATCTCTTTATTGTGTGTAGATCACAGTTTAAGAGTAGATAGACGCTGTTTTTTCTAATTTTTCACAACTACACATAGACTCATTGTGTTGCAGAATACAAAATCTTTGAAAATAGTTTTTACATTTTGTATGGCCACTAAAAAACTGAATCAAAACATATGCGAGTTGGAATAATTTGTGTCGGTCCTGGCGGTCTAGTGGTAACCATACTTGCTTTCCTCGTAAACCGAAGATCATGAGTTCAATCCCGACCAGGGTCGTTGGATTTTTTCGGGCGTAAAAAGTCTACATATGGCTTCCTTCGGAAAGGTTGATTGTTGATGTTTTATTTATGGACGGTCTTTAACAGCTCAGGTATCAGCGTCCCATTCAATTCAGGGCTTGAAAAGACTGATAAATTTTGCTCAGAGGAATCTTCTTTCAGGTTTGAGGTTCTTTTACATATCGTCAATCTACGACATGGACCCACGGCTTTACTTCCTTTCCGAAGAACAACCAGGACCGACAACCTTTCGGAAGGGAATTTGTAGATTTACGGCACGAAAAAGAACCTCAAAAAAGAGGCCCCTGAGCAAAATTTACCGGCCGTTTTACGCTCTGAATTAAATGGGACGCTGATGGCGTGAGATGTTAAAGAGCGTCCGTAAATAAACCAAATCAACAAATGAATTATTTTGCGTTTAATCGAAGAGGAAAAAAAGCAAACTAAAATGAACCACCCAAGGTGGTCATGGCCCGCTCTAAATTACAGCATAAGAAATATTTGAAAAATATAAATATAACTACCCTAATAAAATGTATGTTTATTTATTAATTCAGTAAAGCTTGCAAAAACACTAGAACTAAGTATTTTCGAATGCAAATTACTTTAATACCAGCATCCTTTGTTTTTTTCACATAATGTTTATAGTATAACGGCGTCTTCGTAAATTTACATATGTTTGTCTTAAGTAACTTGTCTAATTTCTTAACCGGTTCTGTAGATCGCGATCTGAAATTAGCAATTCATCTTCCAGGTTGATTGTGTACCGGTTTTCTCTGATCCTGTGCTAATGATAAATGCTTTTCTTAGACTATTTTCCGTTAAAACTTTTTAACACATATCTAATTCTGCTTTGGTAATAAATGACCTACTCTAGATAGTGCAGATATTCCGAAACGTGTGGTGAGAAATCTTCACTAACAACAAGCGACATTGCAACGGCGGCTGGTATCACGTACGTGGGTAATAGTTGAGCTGGTTGACTGATTTGATAAGGCGTTAAACGCAAACAATGAAGAGAGTGCCTAATCTTTGTTAAGCATTCCGTCTCTTTCTAAGAATACTACACGTCTCAGAAGCGAGATTCTGAATGCTAGAAGTCTTAGTAAAATACTTCTTCAAACACAAGTTGATTTCTCCAAAATTTTGTTTTCGGATTTCATACTTGTTCACGCGTGTTACTGTCATTATTTATATAACGAATTTCCACATACCAAGTAACAGTATGCACAGCTGTAAACCGTCTTGGGTTCCGTGTCGACATTTACGGCATAAAGAACCTCAAGCCTGAAAAAAGAGACCTCTGAGCAAAATTTATCGGTCGTTTCACACCCTGAATTGAATGGGATTCTGATAACCTGAGATGTTAAACAGCGTCCGTAAGTAGAGAAAATAAGAAAAAAAAAAAAAACAGCTTGTAAATGGTAACGTTGGTATTCTAACCCGTTGTTGGTGTTTTATTTGTGTTACTATTTTTTTTTTAGTAGTGTATAACTCCAGTTTTTATTACTGAGGCACACAGGTGGTGGACACTGTTCATACATGAAATGAAACTATATATTCGGAAAGGATTTATTTAAGAAAGAAAACGTTCCAGGCCTAAGTTAGGGTACCTCCCCGGCATTTGCCATTTATGAAGACTGAGGAAAACCTGGGAAAAACCTCAAACAGGGAGGGCGGTCCTGGCGGGACTCGAACCCCAGACCTTCCGCTCACTAGTCCGCGCCTTAACGACCTTGGCCACATTGTTCATAGCATGTCATCTCCATTTTGCTGCAGGTGGGACTGAACACGTTTCAACTTAGACACCTCTCACATGCGGGAACCGGAAGTGACAACAATGAAGCTAGTGCCACATGTATATTAAGCATTAAGGTAGTAAAATGTTGTAAAGTTAAATTTTAGAGTGAGAAATTATGCTGTAAAATTATAATTGTTCTTTATTGAACAGTCCTCGTATATGATCTGCTTTATTTGCAATAATTGATCGAACAGCGGTTTAAATGCTTGATACTAAACGTCAGTTAGTTCTGCTATCGAAGTCTGGTCAGGGGAAATAAATAAAAAAAAAAGGGGGAAACTGTTGTTTTTTGTTAAACTTGGAGAAAGGTATTTTTAGCTCATGTTGTACACAAAGGATGGGAAAAGATTACTTGAAGAACTATAAAATATACTACTGCAAACATTCAATTACGAACCAATATGAAAACATTTTAAATTGTTAAGATAAGATATTCTGCAAAACAATTTTAAGCAGCATAAAAGCATCTTCATTTCAATGAAATTAATTTTCTATCCTGAAAGAGCCGATACCAAATATCGCTTATTTAAATAACATGCGTGGTAAATTTAAATGGAATAAAACCTTAACAGTTTAGAAATAGATATAGGTTAACTTTGAACTATTTTGCCAATTTTAACAAAAATAAAATGTATATTTACCAAAGAGTAAGAGTAATTAACGCTTTTGGCAACAGTGTGAAGGCGTTAAATTAACAAACCACCACGAGGATTTTGGTTTCGTTTGTATGCACCGGAAATGGTTTCAAATGTTGAAAAATAAGCAAAAATAACGTCTTAACATAATAGAAATAAATATATAAATGCCTTATTATAAAATGTTATTCTAATTCACCTTTTCATTGTTTACGCCACCATAGCTTTGTTAATCTTGAAGATTGTTTTAAGTGTTGTATAAACCAAGTGGCGTGTATTAAACTACATCTAACCCAGCAATCGCTTGCCGTATAAACTAGTGCTGCCAACAAACAAGAATTAAAATTCCCACAAATGTAATAAAACATTTCCCCACAGAGAAATTATAAATCTCCGAAGTATTTACATATAAATGCATATTTCATAAATAAATTATTTTATAACATCTTTTCTATGATTGGAGCATCAAAATAACATTGCGTTACAGCAGTGCTATAATAAATTTACCTCAAATCTTTCTCCACTGGCCAACCGTAAGCTCTACGGTTACTGACTGCAGAGATTGGAAATGTAAATATTCTACCGCCTTCCCATTCAACAGACCACAGTGACTGAGGCTGTAAGACTTAGGGCAAACGTCGGGATGGGCCGTCCATCCTGACGTTGAGCGGCATCCTGGTTTTCCCTGTTCACTTACGCAAATGCTGGAATGGATAATGACTTTCCAGAAAATTCCCTTTAATTTCCTTGTCCATTGTTTCAGAGTTACAAGGCCAGGCGATGTGGGTTGGTGGTGCAGTGGTGGATGGAACAATTGCCCTGACATCTGCTGTGACAGCAGTCCTTCCAAGGGGCTCACCTATACCAGAGTCGTAACAGATCAAGAAAAGAAAATGAATCTGGGTATGATAGTGACCTCCAACTGCCTCAACCTGGTTCCTTGGTATCCCTCATGTCGGTCCTGGTTGTTTACTGGTGACCATACTTCCCTCCTAAACCCAAGATCGCGGGTTCAAACCCGACCAGGGTGGATGGCTTTTTTTCGGGCGTAAAAACCCTAAGTATGGCTTCCTCGGAAGGGAAGCAAGGCCGTGGGTTCCGTGTCGTACATTTACGGCACGTAAAGGAACCTCAAGGCTGAAAGAAGAGGCCTCTGAGCAAAATTTGTCGGCCGTTTCACGCCCTGAATTGAATGGGACGCTGATGACCTCATATGTCCATAAATAAACCAAACCAAATCAATCGCATCCCTTACACCAACCCTTCCTACCGGAGGTGCACTAAGATACAAAATGCCCCCGTTGGGCTTCCACATCTGAAAACCTCGTCCGTTTCATCTAATCCAATCCAGCGATAATTTTGCAACGTACAAATACTTAACCTATTGCTATGAATAAAAATAAGGAGTCATTTTAATTATTAGAATAAATTGAAAATTTTAAATAAATGTAAAAAAAATATTAAACCTATAAGTGTTTAAAACCCCTATTTTAAATCTTTTTTTTTTCCCCCATTTTCAAAATTTTTGCACAAAAATTCCCACAAAATGGGAAGATTCCCATGAGTTTGCAACACTGTTTATGTGCTACGAAGTTTATACTTATTCAGTAGTACTGTCAGCCAATACTTTCATGTCGGAGTAGGACTCCGAATTTGTAAAACATCGATTACTTGAAATTACAAAGCTGTGCAACAAGGTAGTTAATACTGTTGCTGAATTACACACTTTTATATTCGGATTAGGCCAAACAGGGATTGATTTCTATGCAACAATTCAAAGTTATATATCTCGAAAAGCGTGGACATTTTGAAGAATGAACATTTCGCACGAATATGTTTTTGTGTGTCAGTTCGTATTTTGTTTTGTGGGAAAAAATGGCACGTGCTTACAACACACAAACGTTACAGAAAACAGAATAATTATCATTCCTTGAGGGTATTGATACTTTTGATAGAAGCTTAGAGAACTTTGTATGTCAGAAAGTATACATTTGGTCCTCGTAAATAGATAACGAAATTACCCTCGTTGGGCTTCCACATCTGAAAATCTCATCCGTCACATCTAATCCAATCCAGCGATGATTTTGCAACTTGAAAACAATTAACCTATTGCTATAAATAAAACTTAATAAGAAAAGCAATTTTAATATTAGAATAAATTGAACATTTTAAACAAATACTGTAAAAAACATTAAACCTAAAATTGTTTAAATTACCCATTTATTTGTTAAGCCTTTCTCTTTCTGGAGTTTTGTGTCTATTCAACGATACAAATAATATAAAAAGAACTATATTTCATTGAGTACGCATTATTTATGATTTATTATTTGTTTTGCCGTACCTGAGAGAATTTTACGTTTACTTTTGGGTGTAAATTAAAGGATCACGAAAAATCAAAATGTGTGCCTTAAAAAGTTTACACAAAGAAGTGTTTTAAACACCAGTTGTTGGGACATGAAGAAATACTGTATATTTGCAGTTGAATGATTGGGTTCACCACTGCTTCTATTTTCGATTTAAACGAGCAGATCATCAGACAATTTATATCTCTCTACGGCGTATAATTAATATCTATAACAATAACTTGCTTTACAATCATTCGCTTATTTTGCAAGACAAAGCCCAACTTTTCCACTGAAATAACTCAATGGCAAAGGTTCATGCATTTGTAATGTAGTACAAAGAAAATTAACTGAAAATACAGGATATTTTTTCATCTCAGAATGTACAAAACACGACACAGTATTTTTCATGCCCTCCAAAGAAAACTCGTTCCAAATTTGAAAAAGATATTTTGCTTTTCTGACAGTTCGGCAGCTCAATAAAAACATCAAAAAAGCTTCTCAAATTATTGCAACAAAGAGAACGATTCCCAAGAAATTGAAGCAGGGTGCCATTATTTATGCCAAAGGAGGTTTTATAGTGTTGGAGGGTTAGTCTTCAAAAACCTATCTCAAATCAGATAATCAACAGTTGTTTGAGTGGGTGAAAGCAAATATCCCTACAGTAAGTTATTTGTGTATTACAAATGAAGAACACCTGGAAAAGTGTCATTTGATAAAGTGGTTGCTGTTACTAAAACTCATAAGTTTCATGCAACCATGCAACTATTTTATTATCTAGAAAATTCTTGTTATATGAACAAAAACATTTACGTCGAGTATGATATCACTTAGAAATACTGCACTAAATAGCTAAGAAGACATGTACTTTTATGTATAGCTTTTATAAGAAATTTTAAAATATTTGTTTCCCTGTAGCCTCAAAATTAAAAAGTTTAAAAAACAACATTTTTTTTAAAAAAATCCACAAGATGCTACATTGTATATCAAATGAGCTTTAAAATTCTGTAGCTATCACAATCATATAAGAAATGTATTTTTACGTATATATGCTCAGCAAGTTTTGAGAATTTTAGAACATTTTGAAAATTCCACATGTCAATAAAAAAAAAGTGGTTCAAAATTTTTGTAAATAAAAAACTTAAAATTTATTATGTAAAGATGCAACTGTGCAGAAAATGAACCCAATTAATAACATTAAGATTTTATGCATTGATTGATTTGACATCTTCATCCATTTCAAAGCAGTACTTTCTATACCATTTAAAATGTTTAATTCAACATTTTTCGTACAAGAACTTTACACTTTATTATTTTCTTCTGCATGTGTTCAACACCTGCCTATTTTTAATATTGCTATGACTTAATGTGAACTATATTCCAATCGCGCTACCCACTGATTATAATTACTATGGGCTGATATTTGTAATAGGAACTACCCTTAACACACTAGTAAGTACCTCAGGAATGCGTTCGAACCACGTGCAAGGGATAACCTCGGTTATTGCTTGGAGAGTTCAATGCAGGGTATATTATTCGTTTGAATATTCCACACAATGATTTCAATGCGGCGGTAGTAGTGTGGGTAAATACGGCTCCGTACATTACTGAAGCTGAATAACGTGTAATATATTTTAAATTGCATTCACTTGTTCAAACGCTAATAGCAGGTAAAAACTATACAGCATTTTAATATTTTATTCCGTTTCAATTTTATTTATAACGTTTTATTTATTTTCATAAATTTGCAGTAAATTATATGTAAAGCCTACAGATGTCAGGCATTCGCCTAAATAAATATATGTACATATATAGAGAGACGTATAACCTCAAATTAAAGCCAATGTGATGAACCATACGATAACTCATTTCATTCCTTCAGAAAATTTTGTTTCAACAAGCTGTAAACGTATTAACAATATTAATTGATGAATAAAAGAATTACTCTCATTTCTGTAAACAAAACAACAAACGGATTTTGATGTCTGGAGTTATTGGGAAACAAATTAAAAAGAGCATGTCATACCTGCGCTCTGCGGACAAATTTAAACGTTAACTACCGTTTCGTTTTTTTAAATTTAGAAGTAATTTACATTGCTCTCACATTTTTACCTTGAAACTTTTCAGATCTTCGTGGGTTTAGCAATATGCTGTATTTCAATGCGTCATTAACCAGTAACATTAAGAAAAATCGCACGTTTATTTTTAGTTAGCCTCGTAAATAAGATTTTCTTGCCACTTTCACAAAAATTGACATAATGCTTAATGTAGTTATAATCTTATAAGAAAGTAAACTATATTTATTAAAAATTACTTTAACTGTTCATAAGTTCTACAATTTCTCAAAAAATATCGTACATTGCTTTGAATTTTTATTAAAGATACGTTTATATAAAATCTGACTCTTTAAAATATTTCATTTCTCTTAAATTTAAGATTTGAAATATTAACAAAAATAATTTTACTAATATTTTCATTATTATTTTTAAAATATTGAATTAAATTTTCTCTAATATTCAGATTATTTTAATATTGGTTAAAGGAGCCCAAAAATGTATTCGCCTTTGGCTGGACGATTTCTGAGAAAAAGTGTGTCATTTACGAAAATGTGTTAAATAGTTTATAACAATTTGTAAGCCATTATTAAATACAGTTATTAAATATGAGTTACTAAATCCCAACACTATATTAAGAATGTATACCATTGTTTGTGAACTAGCGCAAACATTTATGGAGCAAATTTAAAGGAAATCTAACTTATTACCTAAACTTTTGTAAGTTTTGTGAAATAAACATATCAGCAAGATTTAAAAGTGCTAAATTTAGAAGTGAAAGGTAATTTTGAAGTGTTTTTTTTAACCATCGAGATAGGTTTACAAACTCTTAGTTGCACTGAAAATACCTGGCCAAGTTTTAGAAAAAAGCATTTTACTCTATCCAGCGAATGAATAATGCGACATGCATATACTTGAGATCTCTGATAGGCTATTGAAAGTGTCGCATGTTTTCTGGTTTTATTAATACCCCTTTCTCTCATAAAATTACAGTCGCAGTGAAATGTTTCAATTTAATTTTGATTATAAATGTTTCATGATTGTTTTAAAAATATAAAAATGATCTTTTTTTTTTATTTGTATCCTCGTGGACAGATCTTTTGATATACTTAGTGTCGGTCCTGGTGGTGTAGTGGTAACCATATTTGCCTTCCAAACCCAAGATCGCGGGTTCCATCCCGAAAAGGACTGATGGATTTTTTCGGGCATGTAAATCCTAAGTATGGCTTCCTTCTAAAGGGAAATAATGATATACGACACGATAAAGAACCTCAAGCCCGAAAGAAGGGGCCTCTGAGCAACATTTATTGGCCGTTTCATGCCCGGATTTGAATGGGACGCTGATGACCTGAGATGTTAAAGGGCATTCATTAAATATATATACCTAGTTAAATATGGTGTAACGAGCAAATCTGTTTTACAATATTTTACATTATGAGTAACAAAACGTTTTGTCATGTGCTTGCACGGGTTATAAAACGTATAAGTGGAAAGCCTTTGAGCATTAACGCAAAATTTGTAATGTTAAAAAACATTTTTTTTTTAAAATAGGCTTAGGTGATGATTCTTAAAACGCAGCATCACAGATATGGAACAAGTGAAGTCTATGTCAAGTCGTTGTAACAGATACTTACATTTCTCAGAAGTGTATGACAATATGATGTAATGACCGTCATCTTTAATGCTAAATAATTTAGGCTATTACACGAAAGGAACTTTGTTGTATACATTTTTCACCGTGTGCTTTATCGGTAATGGTGTGTGAGTGACACATGGACTCGCGAGAATCTATTCTTTTCGATCTCAAGTGTGGAATCGGTTTGTATGCAAAGACTCGAGGTCATACTCTCTATCAAATATCCTTTCACAATATATCATTTCATCTCATGTATCATCAGTGTCCACCGCCTGAGGTGCCTCAGTAGTAAAATCGGGCGTTAAGCAGTTAAGCACTGCTCAAAACTAATACTATCTATCTATCAAGTTACATATAGCTGATCGCGGAAATTTTATACAATCGTCATAGAGCGGCGCGTACAAATATATTAAAATTTACCTCAATTAATTACCAAAACATAAGTATTACATTTAATGTTCAGTAGTTTTATAGTACTATTATTTGCAAATTCAAACACAATAAAAATAGTCCAAGCTACGAGGCAACGATAAAAAAATATATGCTATAACAACTGCATCCCTTTTCAAATTTAAGCATTAAAAACGTAGGGGTGCCACTTAAAGTTTCAAAGGCGGGAAACTTAAAATGTAATCAACAATGGTTTTAACTCCCTCCTCCATCATTATCTAAATTTTAAAAGTTTTGAAATGAGAGCCACACATATCATTGTTTTGGGAAAACAATTGCCTGCGGTTTAGTTGCTGTGGTAACAAGAGAAAATGTTAATAAAGGAAGAAGGGAAAATATTTAAATATCCAGTCATACAAGAGGATATATTTGGAATTACCAATTCCAAACTAGCTAACATTTTCTCGTTATCTACAGCTGTTTCGGAAATACTTTTCAAACTTTGGTGGCAGGTTCCTCACACCAAAACAAGGGGCAGGGGGGTCAATATAAACATATGTCCGGAAATCCTTAGTTTTTGTGTTTTTAATGAAAGTTTTCCAAAAGAAGAAAAAATATTCATATAAACATGTGTCCGGAAATGGTGTTAATAAAAGTTTACCAAACTAAGTAAAAAAAGTCTATATTTCCGGAAATTCTTAGTTTTTGAGTTATTAATGAAAGTTTGCTTCAAACATTTCAAGTACAATTCAACAACTGAAGTTCGTAACCGAAAATGAAATTCATTTTGTTACGTAATGGAATGATGTTATCGAGAGAAGTCTGCGGATGCACTTGGGACATCAGCATTCCATACTTATATGACAAAATATTATTGCACAACGCAGCAATAGCATTGTTGAAGGTTAGCCATTTATGTGATTTGGTAATAATCCTATTAAAGATGTGATAGAAATAGTCATTTTAATTCTGGAGTAAACTTTCATTAATAACTCAAAAACTAATAATTTCTGTACATGTTTATATGGATACTTTTCCTTGTTTGGGAAATTTTCATTAATAACTCAAAAACTAAGGATTTTAGGATGTATGTTCATATGGACTTTTTGTGAGAAACCCACTACCAAAGTTTGTAAAAGCATTTCCGAAACATCCTGTATAATGCAAATTAAGGATATGCTGCCAATAGTTTCACATTTCGTCTAGAAACTTCATTTAACCTTAGTACCCCTGTTTCAGTAGAACTAATATTATTATTAACAATGATATCATTATTATTAATAATATTATCATTACTATTACTATTATTAATATATTATCATTAATAATAATATTATTATTGTTATTATTAGCTCTTTAACTGTTAACATCGCTTTTTTCAATATCTATATAAGCAGCAGGGGTTTTGTAAATTAAATTATTTTCTTTAGGTACTATAGTAGAAAGTAGGAATGAAACCGCAATTAATTTTACAGAGCACTGATATAGATGGTTCATTTCAAAACCTTTAAATTAATCAACATTTATTTTAAACCTCCCTTATTATCTAAATTTGCCTCTTTTCTTTCTTTTCTCCCCCCCCCCCCAAAATCTGCGATATGGTAAAAGCATCATCAAGGTTTAGACATTTTGTTTGTTCCACCTTCAAAATTATATTTTATTTCTAGAAAAACTATAAGAATAGTTTGTTTAATTAATGAATTTATTCAGTACCCAATACAACTAAAATGAAATATACTTTGAATTATTCAGTTTATACCGCAACATAAAATAAAATAAATTTTGGTTTAGATGAGTAACGAAAACATCTTTCTACTGAAATGCTACAGCCGAAAAGATACGATAGAGTTTATGAATGGCATTGTGCAGCTGAAAGGCACTGACCAGCTTATCCAGTCAAGCAAGAAATTACAGATTATAGATGTCTACAAAGGAGCGATTTTTATCTCTAACGACCACCTTGGGGTCTGCCAAGCAGAAAAACTACTTTTGTTTCAGCAGTTCTGCACTTCCTGCGTGCAACAACAACACCACATTTTTCGAGGCATAATGAGGTCATCCTCTGCTGCTTGCACTAAGGTCAAGCTACGGTTTGCGTTCTGTCGGTCAGCTACTGTACGTCTTGGTATATTAGCATGGCGGTCATTTTTGGAACAAGTCACGATGTGACAAACAAGAGCTTTGGGTTCGATATCCCTTGAAATTGACCTCAGTCAAGGAAAATTCTCACTGTTACCTGCAAGGAATTCTTTTCGACTTTTTTGACCAATGCCAGCTCTTTGCAATCAGTGAACCATGCAGCGAAGAACAGCCGCTCAGCTACAGAAGCTTAAGTGGCATAACTCCAGACACTGCTACATCACTCGGGGACAGCGAAGAGCGAATTTCACGAAGTGCAGGCAGAGTGTGCGCACTGCAGCCTCGTGCACTTTTCCTCTGTAAGTTCCAAATTTTTTGATAACTTCCACTAAAGATTTGTGTATATTTTTATGTTCGATCTTTGGATAAAAATGTTATCGAGGTATTTTCGGCACCTTAAGCCTTTCCTTTTGCTCACAAAAGTGGAGCTTAAGCAGATAAAATTAAATTAGGTCACATGTAGCGTCAGCAGACGAGTTTCTTTTGCATGATACTGAAGACACACATTGCTAACCCTACAGTTCTTCACCACAGAGATCACACACGCAACTGATAGCAAGTAAAGCTCAGTACTCACCAGTGAGTGTTGGTGCTGAGAGGTGCAGCAGAGAGGACTGTGACAGCGTGAGGTACGTGTGAAGTCTAGCACATGGTCCGACCCGGAGGAACACCGCGCAGCGACTAACAGCTGACAGTGGAGAGGGCCCGAGTGAATGACCTGCTAATGCTAGTGCTGCCCCCTCTACCTGAGCAACCTGTCACATGGAGGAATTGCAGGGACGTCCTTCTGTTTGTTGTCATTGTCATTTCCTCCAGCTGAGGAGGAAGGAAGCGCCTCTTGTGTGGGTCGGTCTCATTCTTCACAGCGTCTTATGCAGCTTGTTTTTAAAAAAAAAACTTCGAAAAGTCTCTGGTATCGCTACTCATGTATTTGAATTTATGGCGCTCTTGTAACACTGGTCTACATCCAAAAATATGTTTTTCTTTCACAAGAATAGAATAAAGTGAAACTAAATGTATTTTTCATGCTTATATGCCTGCATTCTATTCAGGGTTTATTGTGAAATACTTTAAAGTTTATAAAATTAGAATTTGCTTAACTCTTAATTGACAAATTAAACTTTTTACCAATATCAGCTCCCAGTTCTCACGAACATGTGTGTAACCGCCACGAGTGGTGAGGTCGAAGGTGTGGACTCGTAGGCGGGTGGTCTGGGGTTCGATTCCCACCAGGACCGTCCTCCCTAACTGAGGTTTTTTGCAGGTTTTCCTCAGTACTCATAAATGGCAAATGTCGGAGAGGTACCCTAAACTTAGGCCTGGAATGCTTCCTTCCATTTAAAAAAAAAAAAGTGCAATGCCTGTGATGCCTTAGTAGTCAAAAAGGGCGTTAGACACCATTAAAAAACGTTACAGAAAGACCGAAATTCTCGGAGCAACTGGCTGTAGTCCCGAGAGAAGCGAAGAGAGCGCTATTGTTTGCATGCCCGCTTGTAACAGTGTACTTGTTGCATGTATTATTTTTTTGTTAAACATAATGCAACATATGCGTTGTTCTCCGTCGCTTTTAAATATAAATTGATAGGAATTTTGTGTTATTAAGCAAACGACTAAAATATTATAACGGTGGGAAATCTGTTCTTATTGGAGGAGTTCTCAATTAATTAACGCGCGCGCGCACACACACACACACACACACTAATGTTAACGCTAACCTCGGGTAAATCCTAGAAACCGGTGGACCCAGTTGTTTGCTGCGACTTGCTACGGCCTAACGGTCCACGCACCTCCTTTTGTAAATATAAATTGATACGGGGCGGGTAAATCACTGTAATAGTGGCAAATCTCCTTTGATTCCAGCAGAAACAAAATCTTAAATATAAATTTATAGCGCATTGTGTGCGTGTAGCGAGTAAATCATTGTAATGGGGGCAAATCTCCTTTAACTCCATCAGAAAGGGAAAGAAGAAGGGGAGAAAAAAAAGGCATCTGGTCATGAGGACTTGAAACCACTACCCTCATAACTATATTATGGCGCTCTAATCGTCTGAGCTATCATGCCGTTGCGTTTGAAAGCTTTGTTATCTGGCTATATCTGTGCAAGTCACTACCTTCGGCTCTCTCCGCCTTCGCTCGGGATTGCACGTAACCGCACCACCAGCCAGCAAACCAACTGCTCTACCGTATCCTCCACGCAGGGAACTGCGAACTTCTTTCATTTGATTCTGATTGAAGATCCACGATTCGTATACGGGCCTTGACCCGAATTTTTCAAGTCTGATGCTTCATTTTCCAACTTATGGCCTAGTGTGAAAGAACAATTGCTGGATCGAATATATCTTCATGGTTCAATAATAACTAGCACATTTGAGTTCAGTTTACTTTGTTGCCTATTGATTACAGTGTTAGTCAAAAGTTTACAACCGTTCTCCTATTAGTTGGAATTCTGAAAATTGCAATTATTGACATTTAAATTTTTTTTCTATTAAACGTTGAAGGGTAATTCTCAAGATTTTTAATATACTTTATACACATTGAAATGAGATGGAAAAATACCTAATCAGGCTTAATTTATTAATTTTACCATATCTAGCATCCAAATATATTTATTTCGTTGTCCTTGGTAATCTAAATATTGACTTATTTAATGAGTAATTAAAAAAAGTAATTGATTGCCGATATATTGATTCATCAAAATAAAATCTGAATAAAACAACGTAGGAGAAAAGTAAGTGTCCCTATTTATTACGAGCTAATACGAAATGAAATAATAATTAGTTAACAAAACATTAAAATTAAAACTTAACCAACGTTATACTCATATTTTAGTTTACTTTTCAAACTTTTGACGTTTCAAATTAAGATTTCTACCGACACTTAATATTTTATTTTCTATTTTTTGAGAGCCGAACTTTTAAGAAAAAACAGTTAGTAAACACCTCACTAAAATTATCATATACACCATCATTTGGTATACTTATGTTTTCATTTGCATTACTTCTAATGGTGCATATTTTAACTTGTTCGTATATCCATGAAAACTAACATTATTTCTGTCAGAAAATGTCTGTGGTCTATACGAATATAAAATTTAATTGAAATTAAATATTACTTTAGTGCTAGTGATGGTAAAATATTGTATGCAACACGAGAGTAAACAGTTTTTAATCACTCATGGAGAGTATCTCCCGAGGCAAGATAAACTTTACATTCATCAATAATATCATACTTGACACTTTTGTTACAGTAGCAACTATTTTCTATTTTAAAAGAAAATACTCTGTTGAATTTTGTATACGCTAACTACTAATTCATAAAATAATATTATTGTATTTTTTTTTACTACGAGAGGTACTCAATAAAGACTAAGAATTTTTTTTTTTTTTTTTTTTTTTTGCTTACGTAGTACATAGTACACTACGCAGGACCAAGGATGATGATCTATTTCGAAGTAGTTTCTATTGAATTTTATGCACATAGTGCATCATTTTCCATCCTCCAGTTTTGGTAGATGTGCTGGAATTCGTTTTTTGATATCGTCTTCAGAGCCGCCTCCGCCGTTGATGATTAAAAACGCTGGCCCCGCTAGTCATTGTGAGAGAGAATCGTCGAATACTGATAAAACCACCTTCAGGAATTTTACTGGGTACCCGATTACTTAAAGTTGCATATGAGAGGTGTATGTGCACGGTGGGTTCCAAGACAGCTGAATTCCTAACAAAAGGACGTTGGCATGCAGGTTTGCCTGCATTACATAAAAATGCGGAGTTTCTTTCAAAGATAATCGCTGCTGGTGAAACTTGTCTGCTATGTGGAAATCTCCATCATCGTCGTCGTCATCATCATCATCAACACGAAAAAACAAAATTAGTTGCATCTACAGGGCAAGTTTTTCGATATTTAAGGAATGGTTTTTCCTGCACACATAACCGTAACTGGGCAATGTTACTGAAATGTCCTGAAACGTGTGTAAGGCTATAACACATGCAAAAAACAAGCTGAATGCTGCACCACGATAATTTTTTTTTTTTTTTTTTTGAGTAGTGTTTAACGCCCGTTTTTACTACTGAGGCACCACAGGCGGTACCACGATAATGTAATGCAAATGTTGCTGCTGAACATCTCGCAAAAATCAACCTGTGTCCCTCGCTCTCCCTTTAGTCCAGATTTAGCCTTGTGTGACTTTTTCCTTTTCCCTAAACTGAAGAAACGTTTTCAAGTGAGGCATTTTCCATTATTAGAAGCAGTGGTGAAGGCTGCGGAGGTGTTTCTGAAGGATGTCAACAAATAATTTCTTCCAGCATTTCTTTGGAGACAGGCAGAAACTTTAGGGACAGGTACAATGTGTTCAACGGGAACTACTTTGAGAAATATCATAAAATTGATGAGGTATATGTTGCCAAAATCACTATGATCATTCTGTGTTGAACAGCACTAATATGTAGTTTACCATCGGCTACTTCTTAGTTTTATGAAAATTAATTTTTGGTCCGAGATGTTTCCAGAAGTGACTAAACTCTCTCTCAGCATGCTGTAACTGTGCGTACCAAATGAACAAGACGGAAGCAAGGTTACTCACACCGGAAGTGTTTTTCTTCTCCGCTATCTCACCAAATGCACTATGGCGTGACATCAGCACTTCCCAGATGGTGAGCTCACTGTGTTGGACCGGATACCACCGTCATCGACAATCCATCTCCCCTTCCACTTACCCAGAAAACTGAACAAGACTGCAAGTTCCGTTTGTTTATACTTTTTCACCTGAAGACTTTGTACAATGTCAGATCACTCGTCATAACTGGGTTGCCATAGAAAATCTAAAATAAATTAATGGAATATACCAGAAATGTGGTAAAAGGTAAGAAAATGACATGTAACGGACAAGAAAAAATATTTTTAAGAACCGCGTACACTTTTTACTGAGAAATTGTGGCCCATATTTGACAAAGGATTATCACCTATAGCTTCAAGAAAAATATATAATCATCAAAATTGTATCCAAAGTTGTACTATGACTAACGACAGACCATTACATTGTTAAAACACTAAATATTTTTGGTAGAAGAACTTCATAACTGTTTCATGATCTAAAATAGAGGTATGGAGTGCTGTGTCAGAGATCTATTGTGGAGACATTTTGACAAATTCTACATACAGATAATTTAGTTATGAGCCCGAGGAGTGTTGTTTCTAATGCCACTGTCTACACCTCACATTTCAATGGCCTAGAGACTTATCAGGAAGGTCTGTGGTGTGACTTGTTTCTGCAGATTTTTAGGAGTGTCAGAAACTAGATTACTTCTTACAGTTGTACAAAAAATGTATACCATTTGTAGCTATATTGAAAGTAGCTCCAGGTTGAATAAAAGAGTGGAATTTCCAGCTGTAGGTTCCAAACGTAACCTACATGACATACAAAATTCACTCTCTGTGGGTGACATAGTACCATCTAACTAAAGGAAGGTTAGCGTTTCTACGTTCTACACCGTCATTCAGCTGGAGGCACTCGCTTGACCAAAAAGCTACTGTGATGCCATCAAGCGGGGTGACTCTGGCAGCAATGATTTCACATCGCATTCGGGTTGTCCTCCTTCCTGCTCCCGCAGCTCATATGTTAACACCAAACCTGTGTTGATTACTGTGAGCCACACATGCATGTTGTGCAAGTTCACGATGCCGCCCCGAGATTCATGTAACATCAGCGGAGTATTCACACAGCACGTGAAATATTTTACATACAACCACAAATCTTTGACAGTGTACGCCTATCTTTGCACCCCGATGTACCCTTTATAATCACACTGGAGGCCAAGAATTCAAACTCCTGCTGTTGTTAAATGCAAGATATGATGCTCTCAGTGAGTTGATGGAGCTTTCTTGACAAAATGTGGAACGCACGCCCATCACCAAGTTCGAAATGCTCACACTTTGATGCCCCATAAAGTTTGCCGTTCTGCACAACATAACTAAATTTGTTTGTGTTATTTTGTATCACTCAGTATATGTTTATTGGTTTGAGGGGTTCAGTAATTATAACTTACATTTTTACGTGTTTTGTTAAGGAAAAGTGCTTCACATTTGTTACTTTTAATCGTTAATCGTGTTTTAAATCCTTATCTGATATTGTGGACTGTATTCTATTCTTTTGCGAGTTAGTTACCCCGGTTTTACTTTTCTTATCCGCTGGAGCATGTTTTCTTAGAGTGCTTGTGGCTCTAAAACAACGCTAAGTACAACGAAAACCCAATGACGCAAATGACAAAATTACAAATAAGCAAATGACAATACATACACTATAATGAATAACACAACCATTGTTAATACTAGAAGAAAATAGTTCAAACAAACGTTGACTGTTTTGATTGGGGACATAACGTGATATTGTTAGTTTTTCATGAATGAAACAGTTCAGGAACTATAAAATTCTACATCGTTATTTTAAATGAGTCAATAAACGTTATTTGCCTTTTAATTGTGTGTTTGAAGAAACTGTGTTTTGAGGATCATTCAAGATTGTTGAAACTCAATGACTAAGAGAAATGGTTTACTTCAAGGACCTGTTTAACTACAGGCCAACACAATACATTACTAATCGAATGTACATAAACATTCAACTTGTATGTTTCCTGTTTGTATCTGTGTTCAATCTTGATATTCTGTTTCTTCTTCTTCTTCTTCTTCTTCTTCTTCTTCTTCTTCTTCTTCATCTTCTTCTTACAGTGAATGTCGCAAAGTTAGATCAATGGTGCGATTGCATTCTGACTTACATGCCAAATCTTCACGATCTATCTTTGCTTGCTTTCTGATAAATAAAGATAAAATTCATTCTACACCGAATACTTTACAGCATGTATCAATGCTGGAGGTCACCATTTTCAACACGTACTGTCACAGCCTAAATTTAGAGCACTCGCTTATACCTACATCTTTATAACAAGAGCCCGGAAGTTTGGCAAAATACCGTTTTTATCTGGGTGAATATATTTAAGAGTCAAAGAGAAATCAACACGTTTTTATACATTTGGGGTCGGTAGGGCTAGTATTTGTTTTGCTTATTTTTGCTTCTATTGCCTACTTTGGATCGTTGTGGGTTTTTTCTGCTATTATTTACGCATTTAAAAAAGCACATAGAGAATTCCAATATATCGAAGTGAAAAAAGTTATAAAAATTAAATGGCAGGCTCATCTCACAAAATATCTATTGAGAATCTGGGTTTACGTTTCCTTTCAAGCAGTCAAAAACATTCTCTTCAACCCATTCACTTAAGCTCTTTAAATAGCAAAACCTTTAAAGAAACGGACGGTTACCTCGGTCATACGAATACCAGGAAATAGAGAGGATGAGGGAAGTACTGTAGTTTTGAATAATCCTGGCGAATGACTTTGTATCGATCTGAGCGAAACAATTTTAGAACATTGGTGGTGGGGCTAACCTCTCATCTGCGTAAAGTAACAAACAATTGCAAGCGAGAACGATGAGAGCGGTACAATTATGCAATAAAGGTCCTTACAATGTGTTCAGTATGGAAATAAGAGAGACCTGATTCCCCTATAAACGTATAAACAGAAAATGAACTCTCTCAGAAATCACTGTGCATCTTTTGCTCATTTGCCAGAACTATTCAAAACTACTTTACTTTGTCTTTATCAACATTTCCATGATGTCCTGAAAGATGAATGTTATGTTGTAACTGGTATGAGTCCTTCTGAAATATCTTGTTTTAAATATGCTCCAATCACTTCAGCGGAAGTAGAACGTTCTTTTTCCATTACGAAATATGTTCTCTCTGACAAGCGGCTGACTATGACAGTTGATATCTTGAAAAAACATCTTGTTGTTGCTTGTAACCAAGAAAAGTAAGCTTAAGCACTTTAATATGTGATAAAGATATTATTCACTAACTTAAATACCTATTTTCATTAATATTGAGTCATATTACTCCCTATTTTCACTTTTAATAAATGCCTTTTTCAATATTTTAACTGCGTTTTTGCCTGCATATTTTAACCAAAATAATTTCCGCAATATGGTTACAACACATCAATTAGAACTTGACTGGACATGGGACGAGCTCACCTTGTTGTATCTGTGTGTATCACAAACATCATTAATTACAAATCAGAAGCGCAGGGAAAATTATGATCCAGGATGTTAAGTAATGACTATAATCATTCACACTAGATCATTAAGTTTATTACAAGGAAAATTAAATTATGTTATATAACATTTCCAACCGTCGCTGAGGCGGCCCTTCGGAGAATATGAGAGACGTCCTCGCCCGGTGTAATGCTACACTCGACTCCCTCTGTGATGCTACACTTACATTCTATGTCCCCGGCGATTAGAAACTTTGAAAAAAGTATTATATAAAATAAATTGTACATAAAATTAATATATTAAGTAAATAGTCATTACAATCTGAAGTTATATGCCAATTTTAACCTGGAAACCTGAAGTATTGAATTACAAATCTTGATCCATCTAATAATCCTCCCATCTGCAGCAATACTATGCTGTAAAATGTTTGATCTCTTCCTTTAAATAAAATATTGTTCATCAATGGACCTTAAACCACTTCGAATGCCACTCAAACATAATATTGTACGCATCTAATGGTAAATAATAAAACATATCAATCCATTTAAAACAACGAGTTTACTTCCATAACTCCTTGGCTCTATCACCTATGAAATGGCTAACAATGTCACATTACGTCCCATTTCAGGCCTAGAACTTTTGACTCTACATTTTTCTTCTATCAATAAAAATTGCTACGTTCCTCAGGTGGCTGTTTTAAGTGTCTTGTCCTGTATTAAATCACGCACTGTTTTCAATACATGTTACATTCCTCACACATTTCCTTATTTCCAAACTTAATTCCTATTTCCTTATTTTTAAACTTAATTACTGCGAATATTAATACACTTATCCCATTACTTAATCAGTTTTACGATACCCACACCGTAAAAGTCTCTGGTCTGCTGTTTCAGCCAACGTCATACGCCATTTTCAACCTCTATTTCGTCTGGAAAGCGTTTGCCAAGAAATGGGCT
This sequence comes from Metallyticus violacea, assembly GCA_030762175.1. Classification (NCBI taxonomy): domain Eukaryota; kingdom Metazoa; phylum Arthropoda; class Insecta; order Mantodea; family Metallyticidae; genus Metallyticus; species Metallyticus violacea. Next base: position 70,931,576 of record CM060841.1, read on the forward strand.
GTATTAGGAAACAAAGCTGTGGTAACACCCTTGTAAGCTTGCTCTTTGCTGATAGTTGTTGCAAACTAGTAAGCTTTGTGAACATATTTCGGAAATCCAGCTTTTTGATGCTTTGTGCTGTACACTGTGGTTCGCGAACCCCTGACCCCGAAGCTCTCTCCCCAGGAGTCCACGAATATTAGATTACTGCTAAATGTATAGATACAAACAATGTGAGAAAACTAGGTACAAATTTAATATGTGTGAAGTAAATTAGAATAAAACTGAAAGCGGCTATTTGTTCCGGAGGGAGCCTTCAAATGTGCAAACATTCATATATACTATCCCACACAGAATAAATGCCGAGTCGAAGCCACTATCGATTTGAATAATATTATGTTATTAAGAGTACTTCACTCAGAAAACAAATGACATATGATAAACAGAAGGCCTTGCAAATTAACCCTATTATTATTATTATTATTATTATTATTATTATTATTATTATTATTATTATTATTATTATTATTATTATTATTATTATTATTATTATTAGTATGTTATCGTATAATTCAGTTTGTTCGTATATGTCTTCAATAACCTGTAAATAAACTATACCATTTGGAAAACACCATGCGTTGTACATTAGAAGTGACACGAGATGTAGGAATGTAATTCAGCACTAAGAATTTACCTTAAAAAACTTTACACTTCGCCATGTTTGCTTATATCCTTGGAAAACGATAATATATCGTATTGGCCTTTTTCTACAATCATGTTTGCTTACCTCTTCGGAAAACGATAGTATATCGTATTGGCATTTTTTTGACAGCCCAGTTTACTGTCATGGTTTCCCTGGCTACAGCATGCATATTTCGACAGCGAACGGCTTAGATATTCTTGGATTATCAGAGAAGGCCATGAAAAAGATGGTGGGCCATGAAAGTGTTGATGGCACTTGAATCATTCTCTGCAATAATTTAGCTATAAAAATTATATCTAGTACAGAAGCCGACTGTAGAATAGGAACTTAAAAGTACAAATTTCTCTTATTTATCACAGTTCATATCATTTTTAAATGTGTTTCATTCAGGAACTAAAAGTGTCATTATAGCAACTACTAATCTAGAGGTCCTGCACTGGAATCCCGGTCAGGTTCAAGCTGTCTATGGTTTTTCGGAGTTTTTCCTTACCCTAAAAGTGAATGCCAGATATCTTTAAGGTGCTAAGGACTCCAAGCTCACAATCTATAGAAATTGCGACACGACCAATACAATCAAAGCGACAATAAAACATAAAAATACATTATCAGCTATTAATATTAATTTTATGTATTTCATAATAATTATAATTTTACTTTCTATTTAATATTATTTTTATATATTACTACAATGAAGTTATTTTAAGGCCAAAATAACTCTGAATATTAGGAAATATTTGTAAAAAAATTATCCTTTTTTTATTTTTGCATAATAATATCGTAATTTCAGTCGTGTTCTTTTAAGGGTAATAGCTATTTGTATTTTAAATTATGTTTCTCTCCAGGCTAGAAAAAGAAGCATATTGTAGCTTTTATTTGTATTATTGCAGCAAATTTCAGGTAACTTACAGATAATTTTGAAAGCATTTAAGGCAATCAAAACCGAAACTATGTTGGTCAAGTAACGTATCACTAGTGTTAGCTGGAAACGCCAGGGGTCTAATGATAGACAATTGCCAACTGTAACTGATCATTAAGCCATCGATATGAATCTGGCGGTAACGTCACATTGCCAGTCACGTGATTACAGGGTTGCCATTCATATAAGTATACTGAAGACAGAGAAACAATTCTGTGTTTGTTGTACGTGACTATGCTTATTCTGGTTACTCAGTTTTATATGAAGCGTTTACCAGACTTCGAGAATCGCTCACGTAATTTTGATATGGTTTCATAGTCGGAGTAGACTGCACTCATAGGACTGGGACTTCAATAAAATGTACTTGAGATGAAGGTACGGATGCCGCAGACTACTGGCCCTGCATAATAATACACTCAAGCAAGAAGGAAATGTAATGGACTAGATTTTGTTTTGAGTACACTGACTGCAATGATTTTGCTGTCTTGGTATACAGCCTGCTGAAAAAAAATCTCTGTTTTTTCATAGTACGTATAGATTTTTTTGTTATCTGACATTCTATTTATTATGCTGCTGTATTGCGATGGTAATGAATACAATAGCAAAACATGAATTACTTTAGCACCCATAAGTTATATACAAATGCTTATAAAGAATGTATTGCAGAATGCAAAGCAAGGTAACTCTTATTTACTTTCTGCCGCGTGTTTAAAGTTTCCAATTTGACTGGAGCTTATCAACGTCTGGCCAGAAAGTGAGAGGAAGTGATTGCTTTATAGTCTAAAGCCACAAAGACGACAGTTAAAATCCAGTGTGGCAGTCGGTAGTGTATTTGTTGTTTAGTGCTATATTTCAGTTTTTCTTTGTGTTGTGTATAAAGTACCAGGCAACTAATAATAAGATGGCTTCAAGCTGTGAAATACCAAAATGTGTGAACAATCCAAAAATTTCTGTTTCATATTTGGTTCGTAGTTGTTAAAAAATAATATTACTCCATTTATTAAGAAAATATGTTTTGCATATTTCAAAGTTAAGGTTGGAAATCCTTTTTGGAAAAAAAATAAATACCCGGAACATCAATGACTACTGTGTGGAGATCTAAAAGTTTGTGGTATCTTATTTGGTCAGCAGGGTGAGTATACAAACTTTCCTTGCTTTTTGGTGAATGTGACACTAGATGTAGGGCAAACACTGGTCAATAAGAGAAAAAGTTTAACAAAGGGAGAAAAATGTAATATGAGATAGTCTGGTTAACTCTAAAAACATGTTATTGCTTCCTCTACATATTAAATTTGATATCATAAAGCAATTCGTCAAAGTACTAGACAAGAATGGCTTGTGTTTCAAGTATTTATATCGTAAATTTCTACTTTTGCCCGAGGGTAAAATAAAACAGGGTGTATTTGATGAACCTCAGATCAGACAACTAGTGGAGGGTATTGACTTTTTGAACCCTGTGAACAACATGGAACCTCAGACATGTTGTGCATTTAAGGATGTTATCCACAAGTTCCTTGGAAATGTAAAAGACGTGCAATATGAAGAAATTGTAAGAAATGTGTTACTTAGACTGCAAGTTCTCGGTTGCAATATGAGTTTGAAGCTTCACTTCTTGAACTCTCATCTTGACTACATTTGAAACTCATGACTGATGAGCCAGGCGAAAGATTTCATCAAGAAATTAAGGAGATGGAAAGACGATAGGTATCAGGGACGGTGGAACGAGGCAATGCTTGCTGGTGCTTGAAGAGAGAAGATACACAAACAAAACATAAACGTAAATCAACACAATCAAAGAAAAGATGTTGATCTTCAGATACCGAACTTTTTTAAAGATATTTATGTGCCCATTTTTGTGTATCAAATAGGAATATGACATTTTAGTTTTGATTTCGTGGTATTCTTTATTTCACAAAAAATGGACTTCTTTTAAAACACTTTTTGCGATTTGTTTAAAAACCTTACGTGATAGCGGAAAATCGATTTTAACATTGAATTTAGTATGCCAAAATTAGTTAAAATCACTATTGACATTTGAGACAGCAGATTTTTTTTTTATTTTGTGTGTTATGACTAGTAGGAATGTAGCTAAAAGACGTACTCTGAATGAAAATCTTTTCCCACTTCTCGTTAGTGAGTCCGGTATAAACAAGGATTGTAGTTGCGTTATGTTTGTGGACAGAATCGAACCGGTTCAATTGCCGACAACAGTTTCACGGCCTCCTGAATACCGCTAGGTTACGGAGACGGTTCCGCGTATATACAAATCCATGGGCTAAACTGTCTTTTGTCTTTTTTTGTTTTTGTTTTGTTTTTTGTTAAACAAGGCTATGCAGAAGAATTCTTCCTGTTTGCGGCGACACCGCAGATTTGAAACCGCATTCGTGTGAAAATGTAGAGAGATATGAAGTTGCCAAGTAAATTTCGAAACGTATTAAATAATATTTATTAGAGAATCTACAGCGGGAGCAGGGATCGCTCGCTGTCCATTTCTTTTAACGAATTTCTTTTGCGGTTGTACCTATGAAAAGATTTTTGAAAAATTTATTCAAATTTCCATCGAACCTACGAATTACGTATACTAAAAACGATGATCAAATGTGTGTATTTATGGTGTATGTGTCTGTTAACGCTCTAGCGGTCGCAATTTTTGTTATTTCTCAACGAAACTCGCCATATAACCATCAATGAACAAACGATTCAATGAGTTCGTTAACCAGAAAAATTCGACCACTGGGGGTTAACTGAAAACGAAATTTTAAAAATCACTCTAGCGGCCGCACTTTTGTTTTTCGTCAACGAAAATCAATATATGCCAGTTAATAAAAATGGTTTACGAAACCCGGCGAAATCATACTATTAGGAGTAGGGGATTACCAGAAACCCAAAATTAAACTTCGTTCTAGTGGCATCAACATTTCGTAATGAAATTCGGTATATACCATTTAAATAAGATATAGTTTCTCAAAATCAGGGAAATCAGGTCATTAGGCGTGGGATTATAACTGAAAGCTGAAATTTAAAGAGTTGGGGTTAAAGCGAAATTTAAAAATCGCTCTATCGGCCGCAATTTAAATTGTTTTAAAGGAAACTCGGTATATGCTATTGAAATAAAACAAGAAACATGTTTTTCTAAAAATCTAAATTAAAATTCAAACCCACTGAAAATAAATGGAACTTTAGCTTGTATATTGTTGCCTGTATGTATTTGTTTAGTACATTGTAATTATTTATGAAACGTAATTTTGGGTTATTTGTAGTCTCTACAAGTAATCGCTGTTGCTGAAACCTACAGGAAAGTAAGCTCTCTAATCCACACCTTTATACGATTAAGCGTGTCCCTAACCAGAACCTAATAAGAACCTTGGTGCAACCTGATGATGATTCACTTCAATATTGCGATTTTCTGCTCACACACTTAAACTCTACCTAACGCGTGTTCATAATATTACGTACGTTACATTCTGCGATGTGCGTTTGTTCGATCATACAACACCCTCCCTCGACATACTGACGTAGCTCCGCCTGAAAGACGAAAGAAATATTCATTGTCTCACATTACTTTTCAAAAGTATCCATACATCTTCTCGTTTTCAAAATTTATCCTCTTCTCATAACCTTAACACACGTTCTGAAACTCGGGATATACTATTATTACATTACACCGAACATAAGTTTACTCATCATCATTCCATAGCCATTGCCCGTCTCTGGAATGCATTGCCACGGGATGTTAGAGACTGCCAAACCTTAGAAGCGTTAGGACCCATTCTAAGAAAGAACTGAGTATATTGCAGCTTTCGATAGTCTTTTATTTTCCATTAGATCTGCATATTTTTCCCAGATATTCCTATATTATGTTGTTTATTAAATATGCAGAGGGTGTCAAAATGTATACACACTTCAAGCAAAGAAAAAACTGTGTTAACATAACAAAACTGAATTTACATATACAGAAAATGATGAGCACTAATCATCTTAGACTTTTACAGTGAAAAAAGTTGCTCAAAATGCCTACCATTGGCGTCGATACACTTCTGAGTACGTTTCAGCTACTGAATGAACGTTTGCGAAAGTGTCCTCAGCGATTGCAGCACATGCTGTTTCAATTAATTTCCGAAGTGCTGCAAGTGTAACTGGTTTTCTACGGTATACAAACAACTTACTTAACAGTTCCCCATAGGTAGAAGTCCAACGGAGTTAGATCTGGAGAACGCGGTGGAAACTCAATCGAACCTCTTCGTCCTATCCAGTGCCTTGGATAGTGCCTTGGATCCAATCCGCGGAGCTTGTTGCTGTGCCAGGTTTCCCAGATCTGCCCTTGTGAACATCGCATACAGTACCACCAGTCTCAAATTTGAGTGAAATGCGTGCAATTGTTACTCGCGTTGGCGGTTCTGTTCTGTACACACGTCTCCATTGCCTTTGAACTTCAACAACATTCTCGGTTTTCCAGTACCACTTCAAAATTGCTTTCCGCTGTTCGAAAGATAAACTTGGCTCCATTTTGTTGTAGCAACGCTATCATAATATATGTGAGTCACGTCTGTTTACAGAACATCATACTATCACATTACTGTTGTATTTCAGTTCAACTTTGAAATATATTAATAGATATTAACTGTGAAAGTGTATATACATTTTCTGGCACCCTCGTTATTTGTAACTTTGATCTTACATCTCCATTCTTTATTAAGCAAAATTTAGTGCATACTTTAATAGTTCTTAAGTTTTTTTCATTTCTACACTTTTACAATTAATTTCATAGTTTTCTTGCCGGAATCCAAGATTGCTGGTGTTGCTATTGTTTTGTAGAAATCAATTCTGGTGTCTTTTTCGGGTTTATTTTTTAAGGATTTATGAATGGTTCCGCATATAATTTGAAACTTGGCCAATAAATTATTTATATCGCTATTAGCTTCTCGTCTTGCACTAAAGATCGCGGGTTCAAACCCGGCCAGGACCGATGGATTTTTTTTTTTTTTGGGCGTAAAAATCCTAAGTATGGTTTCCTTCGGAAAGGAAGTAAAGCCGAGGGTCCCGTATCGTACATTTATGGCACGAAAAAGAACCTCAAACCTGAAAAAAGAGGCATCTGAGCAAAATTTGTCCGCTGTTTCACGCCCCGAGTTGAATGGGACGCTAATGACCTAAGATGTTAAAGAGCGTCCATAAATAAATCAAATAAAAAAAATTCTTGCACTAATATTGCAGCCTAATTGTTAAAACATAAAACTTGGTCCATTGAAGTATTATTTAAAATTATTTTGGTCAAGTTAGCGATTTTCCCCAAAAGACTAAAATGTTGGAGTTTTCTACTGATATTTTAAAACTATAATTTTTACAAATCTCGTTTAAAATACGTACAGAATACTGTAAATCATGCTTATTTTTCTGAATCAATACAATTAAATATTTAAATTTATGTGTTGGTTAATTTTAATCTCTGAATTAATGATTCTTTTCCGTAGTAAAAACTTAGCATTAAATAGTGCTGAACACCCATTTTTAATGCTGAGGCATCAGGAGTTGGACATTGATGATGCATCAGATTATAATTTATTTTTGCTTTATTTATACAGTATCTTTAACACTGCAGATCATCGGCGTCGCATTCAATTCAGGGCGTGAAACGACCGATAATTTTTACTCAGAGCCTCTTCTTTCAGGCTGGAGGTTCTTTTTCGTGCCGTAAATGTACGACACGGGACCCACGGTTTTTCTTCCCTTCCGAAGGAAGCCTTACTTAGGGTTTTTACGCCCGGAAAAGAAAAGCCATTGACCCTGATCGATATCGAACCCGCGATCTGGGGATTAGGAGGTTAAGTAAGGTTACCACTAGACCACTAGGACCGGTAAGGATAAATTTGGAAATATTTTTTAAAGGAAGGAAGTTTCAGACCTAAGTTTAGAGTGCTTCCACTGTATTTGCTATTTATGAGGAAAATCTCAGTCAAAGAAAGAACGACACTGACGGCAATCAAACCACAGACCTTCCGCTCACGAGCCCGTGCCTTGAAAACCACGTCCATCTGTGGCGATGTTATAGTGGTTTATAAATTATTAAAAGAGTGGGTAAAATACTGCACCATTGTCTCATTCTTTTATTTGTTAAAATATCTTTCATGTCTCTTTCCCTGTATTAATCATAATTTTAGAATTAATATACATATTTCTGACTACTATCAAATGTAAGGGGTATCCTCATTTCTGCATAAACATCCAGAGCTTGGTTCTCTCAACACGGTCGAAAGCATTCTTTAAATCTATGCATTTGTAAATTAAACTCTCTTCTTCTTTTGTTATTTATTGTTTTCTATTATTTGTTAGCTATCCCGTTATAAAGAAAGGCAAAATGCAGGCTAGCCTAATTAAGATTTATATATGCTTGTATTTCAATGAAATTACTTTTTAACAGTTAGCAAAATGGGGGAAAAATTTAAAGATAATCGCGCTTTAGAGAAACTGTTTTTAATTTTCTGACAAAATTGAAATGTACTAATGTAGAGGGCATATTTTGTCATTGTAGGTATAAACAAATGCATGACAATACGCTTCCAGATATTTGCGGTTGAGTCCTGCCATTTGTTTAAGGTTTCAGTTCGCGCATGCGTGTAACCGCATCCACAGATGATGCAGGAAATCCTCTCTGATGACGCATTGTTACAAAAACCTGGTGTTGCATCGAAATGGAGGGGACAACAAAGCCAGAATTAAAGTGGGCCGGAGGAGTGCGTGAAAAAGACAGCAAGAAGATAAAAGCCTGTTTGCGATAAATCGTTGCCATGCATCTCACGTGACCTCGCAAAACTGGACGTGGTCAGCATGCTGCCTGGAATCGTGAGGGGTGTATTGTTCTCAAACCGTTCGCTGATCTACTGAGCCACTTTCAGCCCTTAACCGAAGAGCTGGGCCGAAAAAAAAATGAAGGTTAGAGTACGTCTTATGCCTAGTTATTGACAAAAGTACTTTGTTATTTACTCGGAAAGTTTCCGGATATAGGTCAATTGGCGGCACTCAGTGTTGCTAAGCTTCTCTTCGTATGCTGTTACAGCATCTTCTGCACTTCCTCTGTGGTTGGTTCCTTACACCGGGTGTCAAGTTAGGAATGTAAGGAGATTGAGTAATCTCAGCGAGTTGTATGTTGCAGGCAACCTGATACATCTAGTCCGATTCTCGACCGCTTTGATACATCTTCTGTATTCAAAAACTACGTACCTCCCTGCGGTAAATATCCCGCAATGTTGTTAATGGAGAACAATACCACCACAACTTTCTTCCCTACACTACTTGTTCCGTTGACTTTCTCGTTGGTAGGCATGTCGCCTAGGAAGTAATGACTGACGCTTTGTTTCTGGATCATATTGACAGTTCCATGTTTCACCACCTGTCATGACGTTAAAAACAGGACGAAAGTTCCCGTTGTTGTGTTTATGGAGCATTTCGTGGCACAGTTTCACTCAAGCGCTTTTACTTACGTTGTGACGCATCCAGCAATAAGGACTTTTGATCCTTATGTAATTATGTACATTTTTGAGACACTCCCTGATTAAATGTTAAGCGATGTTCCTAAATTACTCTGGGGTATTCTTGAATCTTCAGTATTGATGATGCTTTCTGCAGTCACGGTCGTCGAAGGCTTTCTGCTTATCTCTTTATCGTTAAAATACGTTTGGCTGTCTTAAATTCAGCAAATAATTAAACAAATGTTGTACGCGAAGGTACAAGGTACTGTAAAGCCTGCGCAAGTCTCTCAAGGCCTATTCCAGGTTTGAGCCGCCTTTAAAGCCGTAATAAATCTTACACGGCAATGTCCTCAGCCCAGCTCCACTGCGCGACACTGAACTACTGGCACCAGTGTTTCTTTCAACACTTACTGTTGATGCTGCGCTGGTAACAGCTGGCGGAAGTTGTGATGACTTACAGGAAAAGATATGGGCTACCACATGGCGTATATCTCACACATTATAGTAAACGGCTTACTCAGGTCCGGGAACTTTTTGAGTGTCCTCATATAACAATTCAGCTCTTTCTGAAATAACAGTTATCATCATCTCTTCATGGATTATTTCCTATATTCTGGCCTCATTACTCTCGCCGCCTTCTCTTCGGTCATTATCCCTTTTTCCATATGGTTGATAATGATATATCATTTTGGGGTAGCGAATTTTACCCATCTCTGTAAATGGTTTCTCCATCTTTCTCTATATTCATTTATTTTGTCATTAATTGGAGAAATATTTAATTTCACTCTTATCTTTATTTTATATTTTGTCAATTATTGTACATCCCTTAGTAACTCTAAGTTTTCTCATTTCTGCCGCATTTATTTTAATTCATTTATTTTTCTTTTATCCTCCATGTCTCACAACCATACGCTAACGTTGGAATCGCCACTGTTTTGTAAAATTTTAAGCTTGTTTCTTTTTAATATTCTTGCTAAAATTCCACAGTTCTGATGAAATTTACTTACTTTATTACTTAAATCCTGGTTGTGTTGATATTTTATATTGCATTCTAAATAGTTAAATGTTTGTACTTGTTCCAGCAGGATTCTGCAATGATTACCAAAGCATTAAATGCAATAAGAGAAAGTGCAATGATAGAAGTACTGTGCGATTATTTTGTTTTCCCCGGGAGTGTTTTGCCTATGGGCTCGTTAGCCGGTTAGCCGGCCAATCAGGTCTCGGTGACTAGCGGGAGGTAAACCAATAAATCAAACCAACCCTACAACAATACACAAGCCAATTTAGAGGTTCATTATTTACCAAATTATCAAATGTTTTGAATTTTCCCACCTTCATTTTCAACACAGTTTTGTAGTCTCTTTAGGAAATTATTCATCACTTGCTGTAGTTCATTTTGAGAAATCCGGACAATTTCCTACGAGTATTATCTTTGAGTTCTTGTATGGTGTGCAGGTTGTCTTGTACGTGACATTTTTTTAATATACTCCAGAGATAATATTCGCAGGCTGTTGAATCGTGGGACCAAGGAGGCCATAAATCCCTAATAATAACTCTATCTTGTCTATCTTTTGGGAACACATTGTGATTGCTTCCATGGAATTATTCGCAGTGTGAGCAGTGGCAGAGTCTTGTTGAAAAAATGCATGATCAAGCTCCTGTTAGTTAATTTTCTGAAAAAAAAAAGGGGGGGGCTAGTATATTATCTACACAAGTAACAGAATCAACTGTATGCTAAAACAAAAATTATCCTTTTATTCTTTCACCATTGAGTTGACGCATATGAATCGTACATAATAATACTTTGTGCCGTTTTAAACCACTAGGCATAATACGCTTTATGTATATTGTCGAATTAAGAAACGAACAACACAACATATACTCGGGAACAGCTGCGCTACGACTGCGACAGTCAGCAAGGTCAACAAGTAAGTAAACAGGCTTGCTACCCCCTCCGCGGTGCGGCAAACGGGGGCTCGCTCAATGAAAAAACCCTGCGCCACGGGGGAAATCATCACTGATATAAAATTGGCTTTTGGCTCCTTCGTTACCCCAACAACAGTTGCGATTTTTATTTATACGGTTCTTTGAAAGATAAGAGTATGTTGTTATATTACTAGCACACTACAGGAACTTCGAGATAACAACGTGCAAAAAATAAAAGTGCTTCCTGCTGCTGAGTTTGGACGAGTGTTCGACAACATTTTTACGAGATATGCTGCGTGTTTGAGAATGGAAGGTAAACATTTCCAGCAGCTAATATTCGGTAAGAATTTTAATGCGCCTCTTACGACATCATTTCCCCGCCTGCTCTTAAGTTCTCTCGCGCAGTGGGGAGAGCACGCGAATGGGTTGCCATGTAAATAACGACCCCGTAGTTTTCTATTTTGCATGTAGCACTTGATTGTATGACATTGGACGGCAGGCAGAATTTTAGCAGAGGAAAATAAATCTAAGAAACTCGTGCTTCTGTATTTGTCCGTGGATATTCTATTGTGTAAAAAGAACTACTACAATGAACAATTTTTGGAATTGAGCAATTCAATAAATACAGTCTGAATAAAATTGTTTTTCTTGAAGCTTAATAAGTTTAGAATTGTAAATGCATGTCACCTAGGAGAAAGAGTACCTAAATTAGACACAGCGGTTTTAGGAAGTTGCTTGACATGAGGCAAGACATTTGAAAATACTTTTTCAATCCTTTGGAATTAATATTGCCTTATTTTTGATAAAACTGACCAGAAATGCTTCAACCATAAGAACGAGATCTCCAAAGAGCTCTCAGATATTAGAGTACTGTGAATAAAAGTGTCGTTCACGCTGTTGCGTTTCTTTTGTAGTGTTTTTCAAACACATTAGTTAAATATAGATTAAAACTAAATAATAATAATATAAACAATAGACAAGAATAGATACTATTACTGACGAACAAGTTCTTGATATCACCTTCACCAACCTTGTATATAGTTCGCGGGCCGTATTAATGTTTACAAAGTAATTTTCATCCACACATGATCTGATGTAGCACTCACAGGCAGAACCTCATTAAGGTAACCAAAGAGATGAGAACGGCTGTACTGGCCAGTTGAAAGATAGCGGTAGCACCGTTTCCGGTGCCCTTGGTGACGATGGTCCCAGTTTCCCCGCCACTTCCTGAGCCGCTGCCCATTCCCGAGGAACCTCCTGGCGAAGCAGCCAAACCGTTCCAGTCATTACACAGGTTAGATGTACATTTGCGGGTGTAGGTGGTCCAGGAGGAATCGACTTCTATCCCTTCTTTAACATAGTCGGCGCAGCCACGAAGAAATGAAAATATCTTGCCTGTAACATGTACAATGTGCATCACAGCATTTTATTTATTTATCCAGGCCAAGAGGCCTTCTCTTCCACTCTGCCAGGCTTAAAAAACAGCAAAAATACAGAGTACAATATACTTAGTTATAAAAACATAGAAAAAGTCAAACTAAAGATATATTTATATTGCATGTAAATATCACATATTTTAATATAGTTAAAAAGTTGATAAAGTTGGTGTTAGAATTCCACTAGTTCTTCAATAATAAAGGATGGAGGAGGAGAAAAAGAAGAAAAAGAGGAAGAAGAAAGAGACAAACTTTTATGATTCTTAGTGTTGAGATGACAATTTAATATACATTTAAATAATCTTTATTATCCGTCAATCTCTGACTTCCGGAGGAAGGGAGTTCCAGATGCTGGAAACTGACACGCTGAATGAGGTTGAGGAGAAATGTGTTCGGTGACGAGGGATAAACAGTAAAGTCACATTGCAGGTTCGAGATAGGGACAGGTGATGGAGGATTTTGAACAAGCGCGTAAGGAAATGGAAAGTTCAACGTATAAAAGAACGTACTTTTATAGCCAGCCATGACAGTTGATTGCGTAGGGGTGTCACATAACCAAATTTACGAGTGTGAAGCCCAAACAAAGTATTTGTTGATAGCAAAATTTAGTGTAGTTATAAAGATCAAGAATCAGATGGAACGGAACCATAGTTACGATAGGTGAGTACCTCTTGCTATAGTGTAAAAATAAACGGAAATACGTTGTACTTATGGTATTCTGTAATGAGCTAGGCTGTGGGGTCCTGCATGCTGTTCAATGAGAGACTAGCTGTTGTATACTGTGATAACTAGCGACATCCGTGTTAGGGAGAATATGAGTAACTAAACACTTGACTAATATATCTTCCTTTTGACTCCTAATTTTCTTATCTGAATTCTGAGGTCTTTCCAATTTTCATTCTCTTTCTTTAAGAGCATTGTTGACTTACTAATGGTAGGTCTTCCTAAAGTATAAAAGTCATAAACTAAACACCGAATTTGGCCCTCTTAAATTCATCTACTTCTATTTTTTTAAATTACACTCCATTTTCCTTTAGGTGTAGACAATTCTAAACGCTCCTTAGTTTTAATAATATCTCGTCCTTTTTTTTTTTTTACTCTTTTTTTTTTACTAAACTTTTTGTTACTCCACTAGCTGAACCAGTAGCATTATATGACAGCCCATATTTTTTTAAAAAAATATCTACTGAACATTGCGTAGCATTATATGCAATTTAATAAACCCAACCACGCTGAGGACAGCCCATTGTATCACTGGATTTCCGTATAATTATTTCATTAGATGTCGAGCCAGTGGTCGTTGAAAAAATTGAATAATTCAATAGTTCATTAAATTAGTTACTTAATACTACTAATAAAAACAGTGGTGACTCGTAGTCCCTGTAGAAGGTGGATCAGGTGCATAACTACAAATGGCGTGGGGAAATATATCTCTTATCAAGATTTATATTTCTCCCCGACATTCTCTGATAAATGCAGCGCCGTCGTACGTTTGTGCTATACACTTCTGGTTTATATGAAACTCTTCTAATTCAGCTATTAAAGTACGTCTTAAGCCTTGTGCAGTCAATTCAGAAACAGCAATGAATTTTATGAATTTTCCTACCGGTTTATCCCCTTTGATGCATCGTAATATCACTACAAATTGTGACTGTATGTAATATCTGTCGTTTTGTTGGCCTGTACAGAAACAAAACGTGTCCTTTCTGTTTCTTTTCTAAGCTCATTCCTATAGACAAGACATGCTGTCAACAAAACATTTTTTTTTCTAAACCACCAAAAATATTCTTAATTTTGTACCGTCTTGCTGAGCAAGTTCCTATAGCTTTCGATTGATGAGGTTCAAATAGTTTCACTTCCAACTTAACAGCTAAAATTAGACGCGAAAATTGCAGTCTTCAATAAAACAAGGCCATTTTATTTATTGCCACAAAACAAACGCGCTTTTTTGTAACTTAACAGTTAACACAGTAAAAGTCAATTTTCCACTGACAAACCAAGGAAATCGTCCAATTTAAAAAAAACAAACAAAACAAAACAAAAAAAACCTATTAGTCAGTTATGCGCGGTATCAATAACCCCTCATCTGGTTCCTAAAAAGACAAAAAATTTTTGATTGATTTATTTATGGACGCTCTTTAACATCTCAGGTCATCAGCGTCCCATTCAACTCAGGGCGTGAAACGACCGACAAATTTTGCTCAGAGGCCTCTCTTTCAGGCTTGAGGTTCTTTTTCGTGCCGTAAATGTACGACACGGGACCCACGGCTTTACTTCCCTTCCGAAGGAAGCCATACTTAGGATTTTTACGCCCGAAAAAATCCATCGGTCCTGGCCGGGTTCGAACCCGCGATCTTGGGTGTAGGAGGCAAGTATGGTAACCACTACACCACCAGGACGGGCTTAAAAAAAAAACAGAATACCCGACGACGAACATGGGCGGTCTTCCTGCCGGACCAAGAGAACGCCGAAATAAGCAGAAGAAAGGCTAACTCATCTTGGAGGAAGACCTTGCAAATTTTTACTGGCCTCTAAAGGTATAAGTTTAAAGCGTAAACTTTTGCGGGCTGGCCCATGAGCTCAAACAGCCCGTAACTCAATGTATCTGGTCTAAAAACACCACACTCAAAACTGTGTTCTCTCTGTTCATTAATTAATTCAACACGTTTTTGTGCTTACCTGGTGGGTCGTTATATTCCATACGGATAATGATACAATACTTCTTATTACAGTTCACGAAGGGATAGCTAGTTGTAACAGCAGTCGGATTGGTAACACAACTTTTGTCCACTTCGTCTCCTGACATTGTGCATGAGTAACATTGAAAAGCTGCAATAAAAGAAGATTATTGTTATTATTAATTTTGTAAGTATTATGCCTTATTTTGTACACCACAAAATTTAATTTCGTGGTGTTAACGGTTTTGGAGCTGTATTTAGTGTGTATTATTTGTTACTATTAAACCTTAAATTTTATTATTCCACTATTTATGCGGGGAGTCGAACGAATGCTGGATCAGTTTCAAATCAAATAACTTTGTACAAGTAAATGAATTAACACAACATGGCTACTGAACATTTGCAAGACAGTGTAATAGGCAATTTATCTTCGTTAAACAATCTTCTTGGAATATAACAAAAGGATTTCCCATGTGCGACTTACTTTCTGCATCACTATTCGCCCATAGCAGCAGGCTTCCAATCAAGCTCACAATGAGCGCTCTGGTAGCCATGGCCAACTAAACAGAGTCAATATTACTGTACACGGCGTTTGCTTTATCATACATTTAATCTGTGCAAGATATGATACGATGCTCTCACTTGCGATAGATAACAATTCACATCTGAGATTGCTTGATAGAATGTAATGTTAATATTTCCGCGACTTTAAACGTGATACCTGTCATTCTTATCTAGAACATGAATTATTGCTTTCGCTTCATTGTTTATTTTAGCTATGCATAATCAATGTATTTTTTTTATTTGGTTTATTTACGGACGCTCTTTAAAATCTCACGTCATCAGCGTTCCATTCAATTCAGGGCGTGAAACGGCCGATAAATTTTGCTCAGATGCCTCTTATTTCAGGCTTGAGGTTCTTTTTCGTGCCGTAAATGTACGACACGGGACCCAGGGCTTTACTTCCCTTCTGAAGGAAGCCCATAATTAGGATTTTTACGCCCGAAAAAATCCATTATCCTAGCCGGGTTTGAACCCGCGATCTTAGGTTTAGAAGGCAAGTATGGTTACATTACACCACCACGACCGACATAAACCATGTATGGCTCACTTTAAGAAGAGAAAAATCCGTCAAGCAAAACTGCGTACAATAAACGAATCCCTTACCGAGATGGATAATTGTGAATAAAATGAATATAAAATCCAATTTGGACCTTATTAACTAATTAAATAAAATAAGTTATGGCATCACTCTGTGGTATTAGCAAAACAAAATTAGACTTCTTGCAATCTAAAAATGTCACAAAAATCAAGTCACATTATTATTATTATTATTATTATTATTATTATTATTATTATTATTATTATTATTATTATTATTGTTGTTGTTGTTGTTGCTGTTAAAATAAACCACAAAAATTAATGGTATACTATTAATTAAATGAAATATATTATTATTATTATTATTATTATTATTATAATAATAATAATAATAATAATAATAATAATATTACTATTATTGTTAAAATAAATCACAAAAATTAATGGTATACTATTAATTAAATTAAATATATTATTATTATTATTATTATTATTATTATTACTATTATTGCTAAAATAAATCACTAAAATTAATGGTACACTATTAATGAAATGAAATATAATTTTTGTCTTATCCACAGCTATTTCAAGGGATAAAAATGCCGCTAAGACAAATGACCTGATCTTGAGTAGTGTTTTTTCCAGTGAAGAATGGAAAAATCAGAACTGGTGTCGGGTGGGCATTATAATGGATACTACATTTGAGTACATTGCAAGATTTTTTAAAATTGCTAGTCAGTTGTTTTGTGTTAAAATTTAAACTCTATGCGTTATCCTCCGTAACTTTTTGAGTGCAATATGTTGTTCCTTATTACAAAACTGAGTAGTCACTTTTTACCATGCCTTGTCATATTAGAATTAGCATAATTCATATCGCACGCACGCACACACACACTAACTTTAACGCTAACCTCAGGTAAATCCTAGAAACCGGTGGACCCAGTGGTTTGCTGCAGACTCTACACCTGACGGCCCTCGCTCGCCTCCTTTTCGTAAATATAAATTGACAGGGGCGGGCAAATCACTGTAATGGTGACAAATCTCCTTTCATTGCTGCAGAAAAAAAATAGTAAATATCAATTTATAACGCATTGTGTGCATGGTACTATGACAGCGAGTATCATTGTAATGGTGGCAAATATCCTTTAACTCCGGCAGGAAAAAAAAGAGAAAGAGAAAAAAAAAAGCATGAGGACGTGAGTATTCGAAACCACTATCTTCACAACTGTAGCACGACGCTTTAACGGTCTGAGCTATTATGCTGTTGCGCTTGAAAGCCTAATTATCTAGCTATATTTGTGCAAGGCACACTACCTTTCGGCTATCTCCGCTGTCGCTCGGGACTGCAGCTCTTACCACACCAGCAGTCTTCGAAGCTCTCTTGCTGTAAGGATAAGTCACGCAGAACGGCAGAGCGGAAGGGAATCACGGGAATCAGCAGAAAAAAAAAATCAATTTATATGGCATTCTGTAAGTGATACTAAGTTATCCAGTAAATCCTTGTAATGATGGCAAATCTCCTTTGACTCTCTGGCAGATTGTGTATATTAGAAAAAAAAAAAAAAACATCAACAACAACCATGCGGATATGAAGATTCGAACACATTTACTTCTCAACTATAGCGTGACTGTCTAATCATTGTGCAGTTGTGTTTGCAAGCATTATTTACTATATTCGTGCAGTACTACCTTCGGCTTTCTCCGACTCTCTCCGCTCGCTCGAATCTTGCAGCAAGAGCTGTACTGGCAATAGGAATTGTACGTGATTCCGATTCCCCTGTTCCCGTTCGCCGCGTAAGGATAAATAGTGGTGTGACGACACAGGATTCCTTATAAAGCCTTCATTTTGAGCTTTATGACATATGTCAGTGCAGCCTGGGCAAATATCGCCAAATCATCACTACAAAAACTAAAAACTATCCAAAATTTAAGCCTCTGGAAACTCGTGTGCGTTCCATTGATAACTACAAATATTACCATACACCCGGAGACGAGAATGGAGCCCCTGGCGGACGTTATTGAGAATAAAGTTCGCAAATTATGGGCAAAAAGTCACGTCCACCAGAACGTGGTAGTTCAAAATTGTTAAATGTGTTGCATTGTTAGTAACCCGCTGAAAAAAAAAAATATATGTGCAGCAAACTATAAATGCATAATTAATGTAAGGGACTAAAAGTACAGTATTCTAAAATAGTTTTAATTTTTTTTCGCAAATTACCATCGTGAAATCCACTACCACACTAAATACATCTACACTCCTCAGCTCTTCTGACCGAGTCTTGATCCTGGAAATACAACATAAATCTATTTATGCTTATAACACATTTAATTTGTTTACGGAGTTTATAGTTAAACTTATTCATTCCGGTAGTGGCCAACCCATGCACCGGAAGCACGAAAGCATAACAATTCCTAACTTACAAGCCACATAAGTCCCACATCTTCTGTATATAGTGTACATAACAGAATATTTATAAGTAGATTAAGTTCCTTGTGTTTATGTTTTCCTAAGTTTAAAAAAAAGATATAAATAATCCCCAAATTGTAAGCACCTTTCAATTCCAAAACCTATCTCATATTCTATGTTAGCTTATAGCACTATCAAAGAAATGAACTCATATTAAAGACAACGATAAACAATTTCTCCTGGTTGGGCCCCGCCCACTCCATGCATGTGTTTATCTATCTGGAAATCGTAAAAGCAAATAACAAAAAATTCTACAAAATGTACAATCACGTAAAATAATAACTTATGGCCAGGGTACACATTGATGAATAAAGAAATCGGAAATCTGAGCAGGCTACGCTCATTTGAGGACGCAGATCAAAATTAACTCCATACCACATTAATAAACAGCTTATTCTTGTGTTAATGCGAATTCGATTACATCAAATATCTGAATAAAACACAAATATTGAAAAAAAAAAAAAAAAAAAAAAAGGGCGAGATAGACAACATGCAAAACCGGCTATCAGCATGGCACAGTATGGTATGGTTTGTACTTAAAGATACAGTAAAACCCCCAATCTGTAATTGCATACTATTTGCCGGGAAAGGAAATAACATTATAAGGACAATCCACATAAACTAAAAATGAAATCAATAACCCAATTGTATTATAAAGATCTGTTATATATGTTTATTCTGGAAACATCTAAACGTTTCCTCAAAACTCTGAGAAGAGTCATAAGTTATTAACTATTTTCAGTTTCAAAAAGTTAATTTGCATATTTTCTCCATATTTCACTTTTCACTTTTCACTATTTACGTTGCTTTATTTTGATTCGAAACATAATTATGTTCATGTTATGTTTGCGGAGAAACATTCCTCATGTTAATATTTGCGGTTTCACTTTTCCTTATTATATCTTTGAGGTTCTGAAAGCCAATTGAAACTCGATATTGAGAAATGAGTCTATTATCACAAGGTAAATAAACATGCTTTTCTTACAAACATAAAAATGAATAATTTTAACTACAAATTCCTTAAACCAATTAAATGTGTTATGCGCATAAATAGTATAATGTTATATTTCCAGGACCAAGACTCGGTCAGAAGAGCTGAGGAGAGTAGAGGTATTTAGTGCCATAGTGGATTTCACGATGGAAATTTGGAGAATAATTTAGAACTATTTTAGAATATTGTACTTATAGTCTCTGTCATTAGTTATGCGTTTATAGTTTCCTGGACACATTTTTTCAGCGTGTTACTAACAATGCAACACGTTTAAGGATTATAGTTATTGTATTCTAATAATTACAACTTTTGTAAGGCTTAAATGTGAAACGAAATCCCATAATGCTTCATAATAGAATATCAACAGCTAGGAGTCTCATAAGCCTACAAGAGAAATAACTATAATATCCATCACATAAATGCATTCATTCTGTGGCCTTGAAAACGCACCACCCTAATAAAGATATCTTTTATTAAGTGTATATAAAGATGTCAAAATTGCGACTACGTTTATTACTTTCAGTATAAACAGATTCCAGTCTAGACTGCTTTTCTTAGTTATTGAATTAATTTTTATAACAGTGTTTCTTATATTAAAACCTGTGTCACAATGCACTGAAACTACAATGCTGCGAAGCAGGTATTGTTCAGTTTGGGCAAAGCACATCAGAGCGTCTTTTTTGAGTTAGATAGCACTCTTACAAAGCCTTTGTTTTGCACCATTATTATGTCAAAGGAAATGTGTTCTTCTACGAAGTGCTTTACGCACACATTACAAGTATCCTAAAGTAATTTAGCAATCACAGTTTTTAATATTCTTGTAAGCAGTACTTGGGGAAAGAGGGCAAGCGTGAATCCAGAAATATTGGAGGTTTTAGTTTTTTTTTTTTTCTTTTCTTAATCACATTTATAAATAACTTATGGTAACTACCTAACAGATAGATGAAAGCAAGATAGGCTTAACGCTTCACAAGACACTTCTTTATGAAAGCAAATTACGGAACCCCCCAATATTTTTACTGCTTGAAGTGTACGTCGAGCTTTAAACGTTTTGACGCATAATGAAATTCGTGATTTATTTCTACAAACTATGTTTATTTTATTGGTGTATCACCGAAGAGTATATTACTTAAAATTATAGAGCTAAGTAAAATAAAATAATACAGGCCACATGACTTTTACCGCAAAAAGAACACGCGGCCAGGAAACTAAGGTACCAGAGCGATACCACGCGGATGTTTTAAGAACTAACTAAGAGTGAATCTGTAGTTTGCCGCACCACGCACCGGTAATGGAGGCGTCTTGGCGTTGTGGTTAAATGTGTGGATATAACGAGGAAAAGTTATTGATCGCTAGAATTAATCATAAAATTAAATAATAGTGTTTTGGTAATTTCATACTTCTTATATTTGTGTGTGCACTGCTGTTTTTACCGATTTTTAAATGTCAGAATGTATGTTAATGGTTATGTTGTAGCTTCAGCGTTCTTAAGCGTATTTCAAGTAATTTTCACGGTTATTAGCAATTGAGAATTTGTTTAAATTAGACCGTGTATTTTATATACGCATAATGAGTGCTGGTATGCTATATGGTGGGGACGAAATTGGTGCTTTGGTTTTTGACATTGGGCACTATTCCCTACGTGTGGGCTATGCCCAGGAAGACACTCCAAAGGCGGAGATTCCGGCTGTCGTAGGACTGGTGGAAGATGCTGGAAGTCAGTCGGTTAAAAATGAAATCGGTTTAGAAGAAGAAAAAAAGGTCGACCCTAACAATGTTACTGCTAGTACCGGAGAGACCAAGTATTACATTGATACTAATTACCTTCATGTCGCTCGACGTGGTATGGAGGTACAGAACTACATGAAGGATGGAATGATTGAAGACTGGGATTTGTTTGAGAAGGTGTTGGACTACACCTATTCTAAGTGCATTCAGTCGGAGTCAGAATTTCATCCTGTGCTCATGTCAGAAGCCCCATGGAACGTGCGCAATAAACGGGAACGACTTACAGAGCTTATGTTTGAAAAGTACAATGTGCCTGCATTCTTTCTGGTAAAGAATGCAGTTCTAGCAGCTTTTGCAAATGGCAGGGCTACAGGTATAGTTGTGGACAGCGGAGCTACACACACTTCAGCAGTTCCAGTGCAGGATGGTTTTGTCCTGACCCAAGCAATTGTAAAATCACCTTTAGGAGGAGATTACATTAGCATGCAGTGCAAGAATTTCCTGCAGGTAATGGGTTAAATTTACTTTATGTTGCCAAACAAATTAGCTACTCATTACTAGTGCTAATATGTGTTTATATTTTCAGGAAAGTGAAATAGAGATAGTACCACCATATCTCATAGGTGGCAAAGAAGCAGTAAAAGAACGTGAAAAAGCTCGCTGGACAAAGAAACGGAATGTTCCAGAAGTAACCACATCATGGCATAATTACATGACCAAAAAAATAATTCAGGATTTTCAAGCAAGTGTGTTGCAAGTGTCAGAAACACCATATGATGAGAAGACTGTGTCCTCCATACCAACTGTTCACTATGAATTTCCAAATGGATACCATCAGGTATTTACAATGTTTTTAAATCATAAGCATGAAACACTTTTATAACGGGGATATTTCTTAAATTGAAACTTTAACATAGGCGTTCATTGCAAGCACAAGTTTTAAAGTTTAAACTTATCTAAAATAACTGGAAAGTGAGTGGAGACATTATTATTAAACAATATGAACAATTTGGATTTATGGTCACATGCTCTGTCCCTTAGGCTTATATTGTATGTGAATATACAGTAAAACTCATACTACTACCTTAATCCCTCTATACTTTTTATTTCCAATTTCTATTAAATCTGCAGTACTATTCCCTTAACTGTTACAACACTCATGTTATATTCCTCACTTAATTTTCTGCACCTTCTACATACCTTACAAATGTTTATTTTTCCTCTACTAATATAAATTCCTTCTTACATTAGGTTAGATATTTAATAAGTTTATAAAAAAATCTGCCTTAAATCAGTACTTGAGAGGTATACAATATAGCAATCTTTTTGCACTGTTTCAATTGTGCTGCAATCTAGTGCATTTCTTGCTGTTGGCAATGACAGTGATCCTCCTCCTCACCATTCAAATGCCATTTTTCCTACCTGCTGCTGAAACATGCTATAATTTAAATAACTTTCTTGGGGTTAAGTGGCTGGGTTAATACCTTCCGACAAGCTAACAGCTTCTCCTGATGACCTGCCACCATTATGCGTTAAGTTTTGCAACCAATACCATTAGGCAACTACATGTGTCACTGGCAATGTTTTTAAAAGCAGTTCCACCTTCATATCCAGAATAGTTACAGGTAGAGGGGGAAGAAAGCTTGGTCCTTTCTTGTGTGGGACAAGCCATAGAGAAGTTTCTCCTGACTTCAAGGAGACGAATATTTTGCATCTTAAACTTAAAGCAAACTGAACTTATTTAATTTATTATTTCAAAAACTGAAAACTAATCTCACAAAATACTAGTACAAGAGTAATTTGAAAAATTCTCAAACTGAAGTATAGCATGGTTGTATGATCCGTCTAAATTATTCTTATTTTTCAGCATAGTCTCCCTTGACACTAATGCACTTTGTCCAGCAATGCTCCAAAGTCTATCCCATCATTAAAGATTTCTCTAGGCCTGCATAATATGCCTTAACTGATAATTTTAGCTCTTCGTTGAATAAAAATCTCTTTCTATCTCAGTTTAGGGAACAGATGGAAGTCTGATGGGCCCAATTCAGGGGAAAAAGGAAATTGTGAGAGCAAATTGTACTCCAGTTCATTGATTTTTGCCATTGCAATGACACATATGTGTAAGGGCGAGCATTGTCTTGATGCAAGATGACTTTCTTCTTTGATATATCTGGTCTTTTCTCACATATTTTTTTCTTCAGTACCCAAAATGTTATCCTAATATGCACCAGTGATAGATGTTCCAGTAGGAACATAATTAGAAATACATTCTTGGCATCCAAGAAAACAAATACCATGATCCTCCTAGCCTGTTTCACACATTTGTTCTTTGGCAGTGGAGAATCACTGTGCTTCCATTGTTTAAACTGCTGTTTTGTTTCGGGCTTGTAGTAGCGCACCTGTTACTGTCACAAATCGACATATAAAGTTGGCCGGGTTTCTCTGAAAATGGCTAAACTTTGCTGACAGATTTGTACTCTGAAGCTTTTAATCATGAGCCAGCAGTCGTGGCAATATCTTGATGATAGTTTTTTTCATGCATAATTCTGTCCTCAGAATGCGAAATAAATATTCCTATAAAATCCCAGAGCTTCAGCAGTTTCAGACATCTTTGATGAGCAATCCTCCAGAACCACATAGTGCACCTTATTGATAATTTCTGATGTGATGGATTTTGGTCTTCCACTGCTTGTGTCATCTTAAAATATTTCACAACCATGTTTCAACTCCATGGTCCACTTGCAAGCATTTGAAAATGGTAGTACAGAGTCCACTAGAGGCTTGTCATATCTCTAAATATTTCTATTGCATTCACACTTTTCTTTACCAACTACTGAATAAATACACACTGTTTAATATTTGCCATTTTTATTATGTACACACATCTGCACTACAAAAACAAAAAAAAAAAAAATAGCTATAGCTACTATGATTCTTGACCAATTCTTGTATTATTGCACAAATGTTTCTATAGAAGAGGGTGGGTTTTGATAACAATATTGCTTCAGAACTGCTGCTGCAGTCTGTGGGACATTCTGAGATCTTCTCAAATGACCCTTGTGTATTTTAATTTAATTGCATCTGTTCTGGGTTTTTTTTTTTTTTTTTTTTTTTTGAGCATTAATAACTGACTGGTTAATGGGTTACAGGACTTTGGCAGCGAACGATTCCGCATTCCAGAAGCTCTGTTTGATCCAAGTGTTGTGCAGATGAGGGGTGGACTGGTAGGCAACACAATGTTGGGTGTTGGTCACATCGTTACCACTAGTGTGGGTATGTGTGATGTTGATGTGCGTCCAGCATTGTATGGAAGTGTTGTCGTCACAGGAGGCAATTCTTTTCTTCAGGTATATACATTGAAATTAAGTAACTTGGAAAGTCAATATAGAAATAAATCATATAAATGAGGAATGTAGAAATCCCAAGTGCCAGTTTGTCGGGAAGACTGCGTTTTTGCAAGTTTCAGATGAAGTAGCTCCGTTAAAATATTCAACAACTAGACCAAAGATAATATAGCTAATTATCTTTACAGTGAACCATCATATACATGAGAAAATTATATGGATGATGTATTGATGGATTGCTGCACATTGAGCAGAGATTCACCTAGTTATTATATATAATATGTACTTAAAATATATTGAATGAATTTGAGACTGATGAGCCAGCTCTTTGTGGTCATCCAGGAATTAATCCTCCATTATTGTATAAGACTGTCTTCAATATTTTTGCACTTTTTAAAATGTAACACTATGGTTTACAGTTACAATATACAGTTTTATACCTAATATATTTCTATAACACATATTTACATGGTTTAAATGTTTTAATTAGAAAAAGGAATAATATGAAGATAACTGGCTGGCTTCCAAATATTGCTAAAAAATTTTGGCCTGGCCCCTGAATTCATGGAAAATTTCTTTATCTCAGATGTAATATGATTCTTTTTGATTTTGTTTTTTAAAGCATGTAGCTTCAAATTAGACAATATTTCAAAGTTTATTCGCTGTACAGTTAAGTTAGCCTTGAATTAATCTACTTGCAGTTTTTCTGTAGTTTATTTTAAGGGAATAAGTGTAACACTTTGACTTTAAGCCTTTGGATTTCATAAGCCTGAAGTGAACTGTGGTATATCAGAATATTAACTTACAAATTTTGAATGTGGCTGTATAGGAGTTTGAAGTACACCACTTGCGAGCAAAATCTGATGTATATAACCCCTCAACTTAATTGCAGCCTTTATTTTAATTGAAATATTTCAAAATTACTATTAAAATAATGACATGCCTTTGTCGCGTGTGATACTGGAAACTTTTTTCTTGTACTGCCAAGCGTTTTCACATCTTGTAAGTAAGTTTGCATTCACACGTATTAGTAACTCTTCTGAAATCTCTGCAATTTTTCTCGTTATATTCTCCATCAGTCAGGTTATTTGAGTTACAGGGCCAGCTATGTACCAGGGAAGCTGGTAAAGCCATACAATGTTTGTGCAGGCAGGAACTTGTAGAATTTTGAGGAAGTTTCCGTAGTGGTAATTGTTCTTCATTAGTTATGCCACTACATATACTCATGAAAAATGCAATAGAGAGTGATCAGGGATTCTTACTGAGAAGATTCATGAGAAAACATCCTGTCAGTCATATTCCATATGAAGAAACTGTTTGGCACCTTGTTAAAAGCTTTGAAATGTGTTTTGAGCCACCGTGTTCTCATGGAAGAAAAGTTACATGAAAACAGGAATTTCCTATGCAGATGGCAACAATGTAATTCTGTTGAGGAGTATCATTTTCAACATCTCTTATAATACAGGCTAGTGGTAATTACCAGTTTTAAGTAAACTATAATTTTATGCTTTTAGTAAGAATATAATACTAAAAAATACTAACTTTACATGTTGTGACTTGTCTCTTTCTACTTCTGGTTCCCTAGGATCATCCATTGTTTAGGTGACCCATAACTCAAATAACTTCACTGTATGTAACTTCATGTGCACTTTATTTTCAATTTCACTTGGGTAAAAGTCACATTATACTAAGATCTGAGAATCACTTGTATGTGCCATAACAGTCTTGTTAAAAAAATGTACATTTACAATATCAGATAATAATGCTCAGAATGGTGTAGGTATACATAATTGCTGTATTTACATGGCTTCCAGAATATGTCCTTACTGCTTTCATGGGGTTGCTCTCAACAGGACGCTGATGACCTGAGATATTAAAGAGCATCCTTAAATAAACAAACAATCTCGACAGCTGAACCCATCACAGTCAGCCGCACCTGTACACCTACATGACATTTTGTGGACCCATGCATTATCAGAAAAGAACACCATATGTGGGTCAACAATTAACCTTTCATTAATTCATGAAAGAAACCACTTCAATAATGTACACATGCTACAGGATCATCTTGTCATAGACAATGGACATGTGTTACACTTGTAACGTTTGAGTTTGAACAATGTTATTGCTCAAAATTTTTTAAAAATTGTAAATCTTTAAAAAAAGTTTTCATATGGAACTAACATAGTGAAGCTCATGTGAATTGAATCTGTCGTCTTAACACTCTTCATGATTCACTAACCTTAAAAATATATGGAACCGGTTTCAAAGATATGTTATCTCCATCTTCGGCCGTGGACAACTGGTGTGAAAGGTTGTTGCGTAGTATCAGAAGCAATGTTCCGCTCTGGTGAAACATTTATGAACTTAAAATTTATATTTTCTTCTTTCAGAATGTCAAAATTCATCAAATGATTCTTATGTTTGTAGGTGTAAATCTTTTCCCAAATATCCAATTCTACTGGTCCCTGTACAGCTCTCAATAATTCAGTCTTTTTCTTTATATCATGATTTTCGGTCCAAAAGTGATATGCCACCGCTAATTTTTCTGTTTGTTTGTATTTTAAATTCCTCATATGTTTTTTAAGACGTATCCCTACATTCCTCTTGGTTTTTCCTATGTAGATCTTATCACATTCAGCACATGTAATCTTGTAAATTCTTGTAAATTATAAATAACAACCAATACAAAATAATTATAAAGGACAAGTATGCAAAAGTTGAATAATTATATCTGTTCAACCTATAAAATATTATTTATTTGAGTTTAAACCAATATTCTAACCTCATAAGAAATTATTGCGGAGAGTTCAAAAACTCTCCGCAATAAAAGTTATCTTATGACTTAATGTTAAAAGTTTGGTAGCTTTCTAAGCGGCGGTTTTTGTTTTCTGTTTAAGCTATTGCAGAGATTTGCTTGGACTTTGTCAAAACTTAGAGTAATATCATCATGCTAAACTCATGGGAATTTTGCAGCTTCTGTTGAGAACAGATTCTATTTTCTAAACTTTATTAGAAAGATAGTGTGCAGTACTTTTGTAAGATTGACCTGCTCATTCTTGTGCATGATTTTTTCACATTAAACTTCCTTGTTCTAAATTGTACTTATGTTATAGCATTAGAATGACATTAATGGTTACCACTTATCACCTTGGCAAACTATACCAAAACAAGTTTGAATTTCACCTCAACCCAATATATCCACCCATAAAAAGCAAATACTAAGGCCGAGGTTTGCTGGAGAATCAAGGCCACAGTGACTGTACCAAGCTATAGTGGCACAAAAGCTCTTGTGGAGATGCTGTACATTTTATGTTCTGTAACTAAAATTTACAGGGATTTCCGGAGCGCCTGAATAGAGATCTTTCTGTAAGGATACCATCAAGTATGAGGCTGAAAGTTATTAGTGCCAATGGTTGTGCAGAGCGTCGATTTGGAGCCTGGATTGGTGGATCAATTTTGGCATCTATTGGAACATTCCAACAAATGTGGATATCAAGCCAAGAGTATGAAGAAGGTGGCAAGGGACAGGTGGAAAGAAAGTGTCCTTGAAGTGAAAACATATTCATTTTATTTTTAATTAATGCACAATTTTGCAATGTATCACTTGAGCTGAATTTTGAACACTGAAGCTCAGTAATGGAGATCTGTTAAATGTAAATTTTTATAATAAATATTCTGTCTTCTTTTGTGAAAAATGCTCTGTAATACGTTTTGAAATGTCATTTGTACAATAACTTGTAAGAAACCTAGCAGACAAGTTTAACCAACATCTTTTGATACTCAGGGAAACCTTGATCCATCATTTCCTGCAGGGTAAGTAAAAGAAAATAATGGGAAAGGGAAGAGGCTAAAACATAGGCATATCTGACATGTTTGATTTGGAGGGATAGCTTATTGACCAAAAATGAAAGAAAGCCTGCAAAACACAGAAATATACCACTAAGTTGAGGGTTATTTGTAAAGTTCTCAGAATTACCCACAGATACACAGCAGTTCCAAATCAATAATACATTAATAGGTTAAGAATCATAGTAGCTATAGCTTCTTTTTTTTTTTTTTTTTTTTTTTTTTTTTTTTTTTTTAGTGCAGATATGTGTTTATTACAAAAATGGCAAATATCAAATGTTGTGTGGTTATTAAGCACTTAGTAAAGAACGGTGTGAATACAACAGAAATTCATTCAGATATGACAAACACTCTAGGGGACTCTGAACCATCATTTTCAATTGAACCATGGAGTTTAAACATGACTGTGAAATCTTTGAAGATGGCATTATTGATAAGGTGCTTGGCGTGGTTCTGGAGGATGGTCTGTTGGTGTCCTAAATTGGTGAAGCTCTGGGCATTTCAGGGAACAGGTATTTCACATTTTAAGGGAAGAATTGTGCTTGCAAACCTATTGGCAAGTTGGATGCTTTAAATGTTGACTCAGGATGGATGCAAATCTCTCAGAAAAAATTTTCCGGTTTTCAGAGAAATTCCACTGACTTTGTGTGTTGATTTATGACCAATGATGAAATATAGGTGCACTACTACTACCACCACTACTACTACCGCCACTACACATTGAAAAAAAACAGCTGTCTAAACAATGGAAGCATTATGATTCTCCAAAGAAGGCTAATTGTCTGAATTGGCAGGGAAAATAATGACTTCTGATTTCTGGTATGTAAAAGGTGTACCTAATTAACTTCCCACTGAAACATCTATCACAGGAGCATATTACTCTAACATTTTGCACCTATTGTAGACAAAAATATATGAGAAAAGGCCAGTTTTATTCAAAGAAGAAAGTCATCTTGCATCAAGACAATGCTACCACACAGTGTCAATCCAGTGCCAAAATCAATGAATGGAGGTATGATTTGCTACCACATTTGCCTTATTCCCCTGATTTGGCTCCATTGGAATTGCATCTGCTCCATAATCTGATAAAATTCCTTGGGAAGAAATGTTTGTCTAATGGAGACTTTAAATCATCAGTTGAGGCTTATGTTGCAGTCCTGGAGTAATCTGACTTCCATCATGGGATAAAGACTTTGTAGCATCACTGGGCAATGTGTGTTGAGAGTCAAGGAAGAAGATGTAGAAAAATAGGAATAATTTTAAAAATCTGCTGTCTGAGAACGTTTCAAATGACCCTCATATATTTATTTTAAAACATCAAAATATTGAGGGAATTGCATCGTCCCCCCGTGTCAGAGCTGGCCATGGTGTAAAATAACCTTTAGGTTTTTCATCAAGTGTCCTCACATGCTTCATGAGGCATGCTATCAC
This sequence comes from Metallyticus violacea, assembly GCA_030762175.1. NCBI lineage: Eukaryota > Metazoa > Arthropoda > Insecta > Mantodea > Metallyticidae > Metallyticus > Metallyticus violacea. The sequence goes on from CM060841.1 coordinate 70,961,591, forward strand.
TTCATTAACTTTAGCTTCCTCTTTGTGTAATGTGCATTTTGTAACAGCTTATGGTGTGCAATGAAAATAAGATTCTTAGCTGCAAGAGTTCATTCATAGCTTTGTCTGTCATTTGTCTTTGCATCTTATTTCCATTCGCACTTCCACTGTTTTTCTTAGCTTCATACATGAGAAAACAATGTGCATTTTGATACAGTAAATTTCAAAAACATCATACTGTATTTATTACAATTAATAAGTTATTTCTAATTAAAAAGAACAATCAATCGAAAATGCAACTTACATTAAAACAATTTTGCAATTAATCAGGAAAACTATGCTTAGAGGAACAATCGATGCAGTTTTATTCCTTTTATAATGAAATTATATCTAGGACTACATAAACCAAACAATGGTTCCAGGAAAACCAGGAATGATGGATTTAGATTTCACTTTATATAGTAAACCAGTAAGGGATTATTTGTCTACCTTAATCTTAGCTATATGATGAGATTTATATTTAACAAAATGCAGAAGAAATGTGCAATTAATATATTTATATCACAATAAGCATTGAAGTAGTATAAACCTTGCCTTAGTATATAATAGTATAAGCTTTTTTTTGTAGTTCTAAATTTTGTTACATATCACTGAATTACTATGACACATTTCAAGGCAGTTTGAAACTTGTCCAATTAAGTTGGTGAAACTTAGTAAAATTTGAATGGTATGTAAAAATTAGAAAATGCTGTTACCTTTAACTATGAAAATTCCTACACACATTAAAAATCTTCTTTTGCATCCGCTACCAGTTGTAGTGTATATTATCACAGTTCAAATTGCTTCAAAAAAGAAAGCTGTAGTGAAGATGTGCAACTTGTGATTCAAACAGGTTTTCTATACCTTTGATTTTTAATTTAAGTATGTTTAAACAAAGAAAAAGAACAAATTCAGGAAGTTTTAAAGATTACAAATATTCAAGAACTGCAATTAATATAATTGTAAATATGTTTTATTTCATATATCAACATATCACAGGTTTCAGCATTCAGGACAATTTTATTTTGAAATGAAGTGGAAGTGCTTTGTAGAATTCCAAAATTCAGCTTTCCTTGTCACATTTTTGCTCATCGTCTGGAAAAACTGAAAGGTAGCAAAGTTTTGAAAGAATTTTAGTTTTATTCGTTTGATGATGTGACTTTACTGTTCAAGGTCTTGAAAGCCTGAAGAAAATACAAATTAATGTATAATTAGCATCATTGAAATGTTAAGTGGGCAAGCATGGAGTGTTCAAAATTTAAAATCATATCTCTTCCAAAATAACATATTTACCACATATTTGACCACAGAACTAAAACCATCAATCACAGAATCAGAATGTCTTAAACCTCCACAATGTTTTTAAGGCCAATAGATAGCAACAAAGTTATTGACAGAGTCATCCATTCTAGGTAAACGACAGCTTCTACTCGAGTAAAAAGCCGAAGGATTTTCTAACATACATTAAAGATGTTACTGTGCAATCGCACATGGATTAAAGAAAAAAGACATACAATCTATTTATATATCAGCTGTTAAATTAGGACAAATGCTTGTTAAAGCAAAAGCCTTTAGGCACCCTCTGGACACAACAGAAATTTATAAAATATGTGGCAAAGTGTGCATAGACATGACTGAAATATTGATTAAATGGTTTGAGGAACATCAGCCTTAATCAGCCTGAATGATCTGCAGTAGCAAAGCATGCCCTAAATGAATGGCATGACAAAACACTTCAGCAGTGGTTGCAAAAACAACACTTTTTCAATCTAGTCAGGAGGTAGGCATTGGAAATAACATCCAGACAATTTTAACAGAGACGGCAGATATCACCTTAGTAGCATTTGGTAAAGGGTTCTCAAAAACAAACAACTATCCCCTCTCCTCTTTTCTATACATGTAATGTGGATCGGCCTTTTAAAACCAGATATAGGTGGGTCAATACTGTTCTCTTTTCAGCAGTCAGTTGTTGTTCATCAATCACTGATGATACCTACCACAGAAGTTGGTGAAAGCTATGGTAGCATATTAAACCATGGAGTATGGCAAAACAGCCCAGAAGAGTAACTGTTTTAATTATAATGCCGGCCGTGAAAGCCTTAGGGGTATCATATTGCTGATATCTTGGTATGTTTGTATTTTACAATATAAAATAAAAATATAAACCTCATGTGTTCCTTAAACTGTAGGGTGATGTTTCTTTTTGTTTTACCTATGCAGGATGAATCTGCACTCCATTGGCAACTTTCACAAATTATTCAGGGATGTTTTTTGAGTGTATTGATATAAGGGACCCATAGTCTCCGATGGTTCATTACCAGGTAATTTCATTGCTTTTGTTTTGTTTAACTCAACTACCTTTGGATCTGTTTAATCAGAATATAATTGTTTCCAAACAGAACACAGCCTTTCACTGCTGTAGTAGAGCACAGTAGTGCATGTTTTCAATGTGGTTTGCCACCAGACTTAAAACTACTGCTCAGTTCTGTACCAGCTTTTGCTTGCTGCAGTACATTTATTTTTAGTAAGTTGTAAGTGAAACGGTAAGGATAATTTTACTTAAGCAGAATTAGCCAATAAGCTAGTGATGAGTAGATTAATTGGTGGCGGACCATAATGTAAACATGCTCTACAGCAGTCAAATGTTGTGTTTTGTTTGGAAACAATCATATTTTGAGTAAGCAGATACAAAGGTATTTGAGTGATTACAAAACAAAAACAATGAAATTACGAGGTGATGAGCCATGGGTTCCTAAAATCAAAACACTGTGAAAAGATTCCTGAACAACTTGTGAAAGTTTGTCGGTAGAGTTCGGATTCACTCTATATTTCATATTGTAGTCTGCAACTGACTTCATCAATGCCTGCAAATGTGAAATAAGTGGAACAAAATTAGTGAATTTCAGTGATTTCCTCTTAAAGGATTGCAGTGTTGCATGTACTATATTTCACTGTAAAAATTCCCACAATTTAAAGTACATATTTTTGTATATTTAAAACAATAAAGATCTAATAAATTCTATTCTATAATCAACAATATAAGTCATTAATTAAAATTATAAATTGGAACTTGTGTAGTGAAGCTAATCATACTGTGATTTTGAATACAGGTCATGTTGTAATCTTTCATTACATTTATAGATATTTTATTTCCTCCAATTTATCAAAATGCATTATTCAAATTAAATAGGACCTTATAAACCAAAGATGAAACTATCCAAAAAATACAAAACTTATTGCATTACTTTTTCTGTTGTTATGATGATTGCAATCTTTTGTTCTAAATTAATCAGCATTTGGATCCATGCACTTTTATTCTAAATCAATAAATATTTGAAACAATGCTCTATGCACTGCTAAGGTGTAGGACATGTTTTAGATTTTCATACTGTAACTGACTTATTTGACATGGTTTAAACACTTATATTAGAAAATACAATGCTTCACACAAATAAGTAAAATCAAACACTCATTAATTTTGCAGCAAGTCTGGGGAGTTAGGGAAACTTAATCTCTCTGAAATTCTGAATAAAAATGCCAAAGGCTACAATTACTTTGGAATTTATGTGTTGAATCAATATCATTCTGCAAATAAATCCCTTCTAACTATAATTCATTTTGGGCATTGTGATAGTATTGTACATACTTGAAATTCTCATCAAAATTATTCTTTTCATTGACATTGCATGTTTATTTAGATCAGCAAATTCAAAGAACTTTTGAACAGAAGCTAAGTTTTCAAAATTCAATGTGTTGGAGGTCAGCAATTGGCTTTTCCAAAGTGACAATTTTTCCTTAAAAGTTAATTTCATGGCTCAGTCAATAAACCGTGTAAAATATGATATACAAGGGTGAAATGATGAGAATTTTGTCAAGCGGCATGATTATGGTAAATGTAATTCTTGTAACAGTTTTTCAAACAGAGTAACACACTTTTCTTTTATTGGCAGCTATCTTAAGTGATCGCTATAACACATTTTATAGATAAAATCTAGTATTATGCAGTGGTAAAACATTTTTATATAAAAATTTTGAATGTGATCCAGACACAAACAGAGCTGAAGCAAACTCATGAAGAGTCTGAACCAGCACCAGATCATTTATTCTGGATAAACGAATTTAAATATGGCCGTACCAGCACTGCAAATGCTGCATGTTATGGATGCCTGATTTTCTTCTGAAGAAAAAAATTCACAGTATCATGATAGAAGACCATCATATTCATGAAATTGCTGAAATAATATCTTATTTGAAGTTCTGATAAGAAGAAGCTGTGTGTGTGTGTACATGATGGGTGCAGAGGGAGACAAAAGGGCAGTCAAAAGCAGTGGCTTGGCGAAGGTGAAAGTGCACTAAAAAGCCATACTATTTTGTCAGCAGAAAAGTGATGGCAACCCTTTTTGGGACTTATAGGATATCATTATAATTGAATATTTGGGAAGAGTAAAACAGTAACTAACTGTTTACATCAGGTAATTGGACCATTTGCTTAGTGAGTTGAAGCAGAAGTGACCAAGATTAGCATGCAAAAAAGTGCTCCTCCACCTGTGAGCAGGCACATTGTCCTGATTAATCGTAATAAATACAGTGCAATGTTTTTTTTTAACCACTTAAATTAAAAAAAACAATCAATCAAGAATTAAAAAAAATTGGAATATCGCTGGACCAAATATATTAAGTTCAAAAGGCATTTTGTTGAGAAAAAAATTGCATAAATATGTTTTCTTATCGAGCTTATCAATCCATCCTCTTATGTACATATTCACTGTCAATTTAATTGAAAAATGGTTGAAATTCCTGATAATTAAGTCATCTAGATCGTATGAAATTTCTGGTTTTAAGTACCATAACGACAATGTTTTTGGCATGCTGACAAGTCCCACTAATCCCAGATTATTACTGCACATAGATGGAACGCTATCAGTTAAGAGTATGAGTTTTGAAAGCCAAGGATTTTCTAATGTTTCTTCGGTCATAAGAAATGTATCTTCTTTAGTTGTGTCTTTAAGAGGTACAATATCTAGTAGATTCTTCTCTAATTTGAAGAACATTACTGGTAGTAGTGCAAAAGCAATGAATTTGTTGCTTATATTAATCAATAGAGTTTCAGCATCAACAGCAAGTTTTGTATATGAAGCATTATTGTATTCGACGACACAAATAATTCCAAACTAAATTCCTCTGCTGCAACGATTGTACACTGTATCACATATTCATCGTCTGGTGTAAGATCACAGTTTTCTCTTGTAGCTCACTCAAGGGCAAATTCTGCAGATTTACCTATAGGACCTTCACTCTGAAATAATAATGCAGTAATATTATAATTAACTATCCTTACTGCCCATTTCACGTGGCATACTATTATCATTGTCTTTGTTGTGCAATATTAAATTTGCAATGAGGGTATTTCAATTTACTAGAATGTAAAAAATAATTAAATGTAACAGTTTATGGAGATTTTCCACTTTTTTCTCTTTGTTTCAGCCTCTTCTTCATATTTATCAAATTCTTTGTATAGAAGAAAGAGTAGTGTCATTGCAAAATTGAATTATTTTATAACATCGATAACTTTGTGACATACAAGGAATTTTTATATATTGTTCTGTAAAAAGCAATGTTTCCTCCCAATCTACACTAAATGTTGGAAGATCTGCCACATTTGGAAGAATCAGATAGCCCTATCTTCTGCTCAAGCCAATTTGTGCTATGCTTCAACATTGAATGAAGGGATATCTTGTTTGTGGCATACCTTTACAGCACTGGATGTTACCCCAAGCCTTGAAGCACGGAAAAACCTTAGCCGATGATGTCTGCTCTAGCACTTTGATATTTCTCGTTGATATTTACTCTTTTTTGGCATCATGAAAAATTGCATACTTTTATTTGCCATATTCAGTTTTTCTTTTTATTTTGCCAATATCTAATCATATTAGTGTTGGTTGTTAAATTCTCTGGCTGTATACTTCATGCCTTGTTTTTCTTCTGTCAAGCCTTGGTCTGCCACAGACCACTGCACCCTCTATGACTTTATTGATGCAGAGCAGTTTTACAAAGGGGCATGTGATCAGCATTTTGGCAACCCTCTGCTTGCTTATCATGTGGCTTTTGAGATCGATGGATGTGACCTCTTATCAAGCGGCTTCCTAATTGTCCTCACAAGGCTGGTGGATCCTGTGCCAGCTCTCCCTAACTTAGAAAGTTCCTAAGGGATGAAACTTGGAAACTCCCAGTCAGCAGTCAGCAAGTCTAACCACTAGACCATCTCTCTGCAAAGATAAAGCTTTTAATTTGAAAGCAGCAGTGAAACTATTTTCCTTATTTTTTCTAATTTTTTCTAATATTCATATACATATAATTAATGAAAAAGTATCTCTGTAACAAGTTATTACACTAAACTCATCTCATAATTGAAAGGAAGTTGTAAAACTGTTGATTCATAAAAACTCTGAAAAATTACCGTGTGCAAAACTTAAAATAAAAGAAAAGTTATCTTGAATAAAGTTCTGGTTTTCCGATATTAAAATTGACTCTGCTGCTGTAAATGAAGCAGAGCAGCCAGTACCAAAGATAGCTTTTACAAAGTGGAATATTGTGCAAAGTTTCCAAAATTACTTTGGGGGTTTAATATAAATTATATAAAGCTTTTTTTTTTGTCCTGAAAAGTTGTGGGAAAGGGTGTTTATACATGAGTAAATACATCAATTATTAACTTTAAATAACTTTAATCTTGTACCATTAAAATAATGATTGGACATATATTAATTTTGTCTACTCTTATGAACATATGAGGGGCATCATTTCAAAAAGCAGTTTGTCTGCAAAAATAAAAAAAATTATCTTTCTATATCAAGACCTTACAAGGCTATATGGTCAAAAAAGCAAATCAATTGTTATAATGTTGGGTGCAATCCCAAAAAAATATTTGGCAAAGTTACTTTTTGCACCGAACATATGGACTTACTAATGTTTGAAACAACACACATCAATATTACATGTAAATTTTATTAATTAACTACTTTTAATATTATGTTCAAAGGCAGTTAATCTCTAGCACCCTAAATCATCTTATTCTTCTTCTCCTTCACATGTAACGTTCTCATCAACAAGATCATTATCTTCATCAGTATCTTGTACAGTCTGATCAATGACACCAAGATAACATTCAGTGAGTCTAGGCTTCTCCAATTGTAATCATATATCTGTTTCGGTAGCTTGTCCATATCATTCCTTAAGTCAGAATTAATCTTGGGTATCAACGTCACAGTATCTGAATCACAAACATTTTGCTCTGAATGTCCCCTTTTCAAAACTGATTAGAATTTTTAGTAGGATTATCTAATCTATAAGTAGGCTCCATTTTTACAACATTAGCCTTTCCTGCCGTTTCTGATTTCTTTAACATGATCCTCTTCATATTCCTAAGGCCATCTAACATTTTTAGCACATTAGATTAAAGAATAGCCCAATCTTTACTCAATACATGAATGGTGCCTACTTTGCCATAAATTTCATGATACTCTTCTGGTGTTTATATTTCAGACATCTTTCATAACCTTTCTTTCCTCGCCTTTTCTCTTTGATGGAAGCACATAGTCTATGCAGTAGGCCAGCATAGTATCCCCCATTTAGTGTGGTGTTCCTCTCCTTGAAGTCAGTGAAGAGTATTCCTTCACAGTCCCAAAAGACTGTGGCCACGATCTTCTTGGTCAACTGAGTAAACTTGTCCTTTAGAGGTGGTGCTCCATTGATTCTCTTTTGGGCAAGGGATCATAGTAGAGGACCATAGTTTCATCTCCTGTAACAATTATTTGCAGAACTTCTCTCTCGTTGCCACGGAAGAGCTCCAAAAATGCCGGATAACAGATGACTCGTTGCTGCTTTTGGACTGAGGAAAGAAGTCTAGGTATTCATCTTGCACTAACCTTATTCATGTTTAAATGTTCATGAATAATTCGAAGGACTGTTGTTTAAGAAAGGCCCAAACTTGCTGCTATTTCTGTAGCTTTGAGCTGCCGGTCTTCCATAATTTCTCCTTGCACAAGAGCGATGTTTTCAGGGGTGAGCACCTCAAAGGGCCGACCTGCATGCTCTTCGTCTTCAATGCTTTCTTAACCCATTCGAAAAAGTTTGGCCCATTCTTTTACGGTAGAATATGAGAGGGATGCTTTTCCATATATACCGTCCAATCACTGCTTAATTTCATTTGGAGTAATTTGTTCTCTTGTGAAGAACTTAATTAGAGCTCCATACTATATTTTGAACATGTCACAATCTTCTACTCATAGCTTCTTTATAAAACTATATATTCTTTTTAAAATTCTGAAAATGATCAAAACAATATTTCTCATATGTGAATGAAGTATAAAATAATATGTACTCGTATTATAAACTTCTTCACAGTTACGCACAAATCTTTTTATTAAATACACTAACTGCACCCCTCAAAATTTATCTTTGGGACAGCATCAGGTATGCACAAATCTTTATATTATACACTAACTTCCAAATAACTGAACACCTTAAAATTAATAGATATAGATGAAGCAGCATCATATTATCATCGTCTATTTTAATGAAAAGAACACTCTTCCTTGGCAATAGTTACAGTAATATAAATGGGTGTAACAGCCTCATTTGCAAAGGAGTCAAAGCGTAACATCCTGCTCATGCCATTCCTTAAAACTCTCGTCACCTCGCTCCAAAATTCTCTTCATACGATCATCCGGATCTTTCCTATCAATGCTAACTCCCCTGTCACATATGGTGGTAAATTAAGGAAAATGTTCTCCCTAGTCACAAATTTTGGTAAGAAACGCACAGATTCATCCTTGATTTCAAAATTTGCATGACATATACTGTTTATTCATTCTTTTAATTACTACTATTTAGGAAATGTAAATGTGATATTATGCACTGCCATAATTAAGAAGAAGAAAAGAGTCACTCGCATTGTACCAAACACTTTTTGTTAAACAAGTTCCTTTTGTGATTTCATTAAATCTATATTAACTTAATGAAAAAAACGAAAAAAGTAACACGCTATTGTAGAATTACTTCCAACTATAAACCCCTGTAATAAACCAAGTAACTGAAACGAACCAAATTAATAAATCCATGTAATTAAAAGCATGGACCACATTTTCCACCATTTTGTCTACTAACAATACCTCTTTTTTGATGAGCTGGTAAATACAGTCCATCTTGAAAAGTGAATCCTGGAATAGACAGGAATCATTGTTATTGGTTTACATCGTTTTATTATTTTCAAAATTATCTTTTATTTATACCTGCTGACAGCTCTCAAGTTGACGTGGGTGAGAAACACATTAATTCACCAAGTTGGCCATATTGCAAACAGATGCCTGTGGGATCAACCTTGGGTTGGTCTTGGCTGAACAAAATGGCCGAATAGTTCACAATGAAAATTAAACGTAAACACAATTAAATAAGACGTAACACGTTACCTTAGTAGTATGTAAGTATTCACAATGAAAGACGCAAACATACATATTAGCAAATCAAAAATAAGAACAAGTTAAGATCAACTAACAGCTGATTGAAAATGCCTGCTTCTGAGCAGGCGGCGTAGCGTTTATGCACATGCAAAGTGCAGTAATTAATTTCCTTTGAGTTATATGAGCAAGGATAGCTTTCTTATAGTGCAATTTATCTTTTGTCCATTGACGCCATTCTGGCTATAGATTACAGAGTCACAGATCTTCAGCTCTCTCTACCATAACTTGCTCTTACACGGAGCACGGAAAACAAGTTCAACTCTGCTGCTAGCTGCTGCAAGTCCAGAGTGACGCGGAGAGAGCCGAACTACTGCGTGGTCGCAGTGCAAATGTTGCGTGTATTATATTTTGTTAAACATAAACGTAACCTATGCGTTATCCTCCATAAATTTTAAATATAAATTGATAGGGATTGTTACAAGGGCAAAATATTGTACGGTGGCAAATCTGCTCTTATTGGAATTCGCAGCTAATTCACACACACACATTTATACAAACACTAATCTCGAGTAAATCCTATAAACAGGTGGATCCGTGATTTTTCGTAAATATATATTGATAGGGACGGGTAAATCACTGTAATAGTGGCAAATCTCTCCTTAGCAATAGAAGAAAAAATAATCTATAGCGCATTCTATACGTGGTACTATTCGCTTGAAAGTCTTTATTATCTAGCTGTATCTGTGGATTACTACTATCCGCCTTGTCTTGCAAGCAGCAGGCAGCAAGAGTTGGCATTTTTTAAGTTTAAGTTAGACGGAGACACAAACATGAACTTGAAAGCTTCTAAGTTTACGTCTAATTGTACGTTTATTTTTATGTTTACGTGATTCATTGTGAACGGTTCCATTACAATACATAGCATCTAGCTTTTACGTTTAATTTTCATTGTGAATATTATAGCCGCTGCTATTGGTTGTTTACACAGAATGGCCAGGTTACACTTTCACAACTGTTGACGATCCTGATCCCACAACCAAAATGCAAAGAATGGATCTGTCATTACAGTTTTGGGGTTCATCGTCACCAACCCGTGCGTTGCCTGTCTAAGGTATGGTAAGGTTGGTTTAAGTCTTCGTTACTGATGTTACCGACAACTTTTGAGTCAGGTTTCTAGTTCTATGCAAGATTTTTTACTTTTTTGCACGCTATAGCAGTCAAGTGAAGTATAAGACTGGTTACTTGTTACTGTGTGGGACTGTACTATTAAAGCTGCAACAGGCTACAAAGAAGGTTGAATTGGCTGCACTGGAAATAGGAAACTGGATGAGCTTGAAATAGTTATGAAATGGAGATGTTGAGATAACCCTTTTTTTTATAAAGAAAAGGACTTGCAAATGTGAAGGTAGAATCATCTTAACGATAACCATTAATTCAGCTTTAAATACCAGCTCTAAAAACATGGTTTAGCTGGTGATACTTGACTACTCTATTTTTGTAGGTTATGTGCCGTATTTGCTGTAACGTGCGGGTGTGTATAAGGACATGTGCGAAAATTTCCGGATAATCGCACCTTATAAGTAGTAAACTGCTATGCTAGTAGAAGAAGTGGTGTTATAATTACTTTAGATCATATGATACTTGTTGGACTACCGAAAAATCGAACCCCGCATGTCGGTAAAAAATACAGTAATGACATTCTTTAAATAAATGGACATCATTTTCACGGCTTAGGCCTCATGACCTCTTCCGGTTCTTGATTATAGTGCTCTCTTGGTTTTCCATGATTTCTTTTCTAGCTGTGTATATCTACCAACTCTTTTTGGTATGCAACTTTCTTCCATTCTTTCTAAATGCTCAAACCATTTTGTTTTGTAATAATTCATTTGTAATGTGATCTCTCAAAGTGCATCACTACTGTTCTTAGAAAGTTAATATCGAATGCGTTTATTTTTATTAAAATTCAGCATTTTATACCAGTGACTATAAATGTAACGGTACTGTTATTGTTTTATTAAATTTCAATTGTATATCCTTGCTAATTTTTTTCTGATTGTACTATACATATTCTCGAAATGCACAAGCTTTATTTGAATATCCTTGTCATAATCATAAAATAAAAATGAGCTTTGTTTCAATATTATACCATTTATCACAATTTGGGATCTAATTTGAGTTTTATATGTTGATATTATACATTTATATGTGTATATTAATGGAAATTGTACCACACTTCTCATGTTAATTGGATAAACACTTTTCTGTCTTTATATGGATTTATACAATGGAACTAGTGAGTAACGTGGCTTGACTAGTGAACACTATGTTAAGACGACTTAAATATTGCAAGGAAAGATGCCTCTTATGTAGATTATTAGGTTTAATATATTTATTTAAGCTGAACATGGGAACATCTGTAAATATGTATCAGAAGTGCCACATGCCATTATTGTATGATAAGGTATGAATGGCATTTCATTTTATTGCATTATATCTCTTTGTATTGTGTTAGCATTCTTGTCATGTAAGCAAAATGAATTACATCAGAAAACATTCACTTTGGTACATATTATGACAAATTAATTTAATATTATTATTTCTCATACACAGCAATCTTTAACGTTAATGTGTATATAATGAATGCTATATTTCATTCAGTATGTGTTCTATCTAAATGCAATAAGCTGTTCATGCATGAAGGACAAAAGATATCTTATGGGCACAAATTCAAGAAGGCTGGAATGTTTAGCCTCTCATTCACACTACTGTGGAAATTTGCTATCTACATGCTGAAGAGTTAGAGCAGTTATATATGATGAGGCTTCATAATTTAATATTATTATTTCTCATACACAGCAATCTTTAACGTTAATGTGTATATAATGAATGCTATATTTCATTCAGTATGTGTTCTATCTAAATGCAATAAGCTGTTCATGCACGAAGGACAAAAGATATCTTATGGGCACAAATTCAAGAAGGCTGGAATGTTTAGCCTCTATTCACTCTACTGTGGAAATTTGCTATCTACATGCTGAAGAGTTAGAGCAGTTATATATGATGAGGCTTCATATACCTATTATTAATTTGTGTTATTTCTGTGTGTTTTCACTTTAGAAGATAAATGTTCCTGTCTAAATATTTCTTTAGTTATTTTTAAAGAATATGTTTGTAATTACGATTTCGTATGAGCATAGATAATGCCATAAAACTCAAATGATATGCTAAAATATAATATATTAAGGTAACAATGTTCTACATGTACACTTATAAAACCAACAATAAAACAAACAGAAATATTTCGGATTTGAACCCAGGAGCTTATGCAGAAGAGCAATATCTTCTAAACTTCTCGTCCACGACTACTCTGCCCTAATGTTTTCTTTCCAAATGCTTATGATTGTGACCATTATATTTATAGACAAAGCTCCATTGCAGTGTGCACTTATCTCTTGTGAATATAATGTTTATGAGCATCCTCAAAGTTCTCTAATGAACTTGTAGAATCTGGTGATGACTCATTTTTTTGATCCAAGGATGCACAAAACATTTGTCATCTTGTTTAAATATTACAAGAGTCACGATCTCTCAATGACAAACACATTCCAAACTGCTGTATTCTTACAGTAGAAAATTTAGATAAAATATAGGAATTTCATACACACATGCTGGCAGTGTATTATCACTGATGGAAATCATCTAGAACATTTATTATAATACAGATTGGTTCTTATCGTCAGTTTTAAATATTATGCTTTCAGTTAAAATATAATACTAAAATAAAAATACTAGCTTTATGCAATGCAACTTTTTCCCCAGCAAGCAGCCATGCTTATGTGATCCATAACTCAAATAGCCAACTGTAATTGTTCTGCAAATTGTAAGCTTTGTTGCCAGCAATCATTGATGTGTCTTTCAAGAGCCACTGGAAGTGGAATCCCACAATATTACTTTATGTTGAATATGATGAAGTGGACAGTTGTAGCAATGATGCTGTTAATTTTGCTAATATTTTTCTCTCTTTCTCTCTTTTTTTTTTAATCAGGATACACCATGGGAAGCAAAACACCAGTTTCCATTTTGCAAGAGATGATGGTGAGAAAGGGTTTCTCGCCAGTTTATGATTTGATTCATGATGCAACTGGAACACATCAAGCTGTGTTCAAATACCAAGTACATGCTGGCGTCATCACTGGTGAGTCAAGTGGTGCTTCAAGAATATCCAAATTTTAGGTTCATATTTATAAGGTATACATGTTTTTTTTGGGGTGGTATTTTTAATTTCCACGCATTTTCTTGTATTACAAAAAAGAATTTACTTGCATATGAGGGCTAGTCAGTAAAAGCTGAGAATGAGATTTTTTCTTATCAGACAGTGGTGAAACAATCTTTTGTGAGTAGAACAAATCTCATATGATATGTGGAAAAGATTGCCATGTGCATGCATGCTTCTTAGTACAGGATGTGAGCAAAGAACAAGTTGGCTGCATAAAATGGAGTTGCTCCATAGCTGCTCTGAAATTTTGCTTCCATCGGCAGAAATATGGTATGAAGACATATGTAATGTTAAAGCAAAGCATATGGTGACAATGTTCTGCCATAATTAACCATACTTCAGTGGTTCAAAGAATTTAAGGAAGGTGGTATTTCAACAACAAACCAGGGCAGTCCAGATGCTCCAATCACTGGAATTAACGAGACCATGATTAACACAGCTGCCATCATTGTTTGGGAAAATCATCTAATAACAGTGGATGCGCTAATAAACATGTTATAGATATCTAATGCAATGCATTCAGTGTTTTGCATGATTGCTTACACACGAGATGCTGAGATTAATAATTGTTGGACAGAAGATGATGAGAGTGGGTGTGTATCAGGAGTTTCAGTGTATGGTAGTGGAGCATGGCAAGGTCTTCCTGAATTCCATTGTTACAGGTGATGAGACTTGCTTCGTAATTACATTCCCAAAGTAAAGAGGCCTCTTAATCTGGAAATCATCTAATTCTCTGATACCAAAGAAGTCCAAGGTTGTTCGGTCGGCAGGAAATGTTATGCTAATTTTGTTCTTTGACTGTTGTGGAATGGTTTATCAACATATCCCCTGCAAACAGTGGGTAATGGGGAATATTACAAGGATTAGAGCATACTAGCCAAATACATCCAATGAAAATACCCTGAACTGCATCTGTCTATTTGGCATCTTTGCCATGACAATGCAACATGATCACTGAACAGTTGGTCAAAAAAACATTGATAATGTGGCAGAGAAGGCTGAAATTAATCACAAAAGCAAACTACAGATATACAGTGCCATAATGGCACCAATTATCTGTATGGAATGGGAAGTTTGGCACTGCAAAGATAAGCATTTGAATAAGATTACTGCCACTGAAATGAAGCTCATGAGATAAGTAATTAGAAAGACCAGAAGAGACAGCCTCAAAATGAAATAATCAGAGAAAAGGCTGAATAGTAAAAAATGTTAGGGTTTGATGTTTGAGTAAGGGCAACTGAAATGGTACAAACACATTAGAAGAATAGGAAAGAACAGAAAACTAAAAGTATTTTCAAAATTCAAATGCAAGAAAGAGGTGGTTGAGAAAAACTCTGTATTACATGCAAGGACAGAATTGAAGGAAAACAGTGAGGGAAATGAAGAGATTTTCGTTAAAAGAGATAGGAGAGAATAAGGTCACTGCACTGAAGGCATAATGAAGTCCCAGCAGCTGTAAGTGGGATTCGTAGTGAACTAAACAGCATCTTGGCAGGTTTGTTCCGTTATCTTCGTTTCACCTGACATTTATACTACCATTGCTCTATCTTCACCAGCATCTAGCACAATGTCATCTGTCTCAATGCATGCTTTTAGATGGATTAGATTACATATATAAGGAAAACACATATTTTATATAATTCAACATTTTCTTTAAACTATTTTTTACATTTTACGGTTTCAAAATTATTCTTGTCGGTAAGTGTATTTTACTAACATCATTGTTTTAAAGCTGGATTCAGATTTTTCTATGATTTGTGGAAGGCATGAAACCAGTCATTACTAGATTGGGAATGTGGTTAGGAGCAAATGAACACTATGCAGTTAATAGTGAAGTCATTGAGAATGTGATGATTGTTTTAGCTCTGACAGCACCTCATCAGTTGAATTCTCAAAATCCATTATTGGTGATACAACAGCAATATAGCACATACTCAAGCAAACTTCTCAACACTCTGCTAAAACAATGCTACCATATGTATGAAAACTTTTAACATTTGGAAGAAAGCATTTCTCAGTTGTTCAGTAGAACTGGTGAAAGTGAAGTTGAACATGAAGTTAGCCAAGAATCCAGTTATGATGAGCTGTGCAAAATTGGCATATAGATTTAATTCCACATGATGTTGCTAGGTTTAGAGTAGTTCCCATCACTTCCTGTAATGTTGAGCAGATTTTTAGTGAATAAAAAGCAATTTTAAAAGTCTGAAGCTGTCATAGATTAAGGTGAATAAACTTGTAATTAAATTCATGTTCTTTTACATTAATGCTTTCAGTTGTTAACACTAACTCCACTTACTTATTTAAAACTTTGGACTAGTTTCGGGAGAGGTTCCTCCCATCATCGGCTGCTGTTGACTGAGTGCCGTTGTTCGAAACGGGGGATGGACGCCCGTTCGCCCCTGTGGTGGTATCTCGTGGCTCTAATAGAAACTTGCTGAGTTCATCCAGCGGCGGAAAATCAAAATTCATTAAGTTGTTCTTATTTTTTAAAATGAAGATTCTCTCCCATGTGGATAGTTCTATTGGTTTGCGAAGTTGTTTCAATAATTTAATTTCTGGTTTTATTTCATGATTTTTGTTCCAAAAATGAGCTGCTATTGCTGATTTGTCTGTCTGTTTCAATCTAATGTTCCTAAAATGTTCTTTTCTTCGAATTTCTAAATTTCTTTTTGTTTTCCCAATGTAGCTCTGTTCACAATCTGCACATTTAATCTCATATATTCCTGATTTTTGTTCTGTGGGAATGGTATCTTTCATTGTGCAGTCTACTAAATTTTTTATATTGTATTTGTTCTTTGGGGCTAACATAATTCCATGCTCTTTGAATATCTTCTTAAATTTGTTGTGGTAAGTTGGGTGGTATGTGAAACTTTTGAATTTATATCTGTCTTGGGTGTTTTTAAGTGTGGAGACTTCCTTAATCGATTTTTGTCTTTTAGCTTTTTTGATGATTTTTGTTATTGAGTCTGTGTTGAAACCATTAGTTATAGCCGTCTTCATTATATGTTGGTGTTCCATTTTGTACTCGGTTTCAGTCAATGGGATGTTGATTAGTCTGTGTGCTAAACTGTGAAACACTGCATATTTATGAGGGGTGGGGTTATAGCTATCATTTTTTATGTAATTTTCTGTGTGTGTTTGTTTCCTGTGAATTCCAAAGTTAAAACTGTTTGCATTTCTTATTATTTTTAAATCAAGGAATGGGAGACAACCATTTCTCTCTTCTTCTATGGTAAACTGTATAGATTTGTGTTGTAAGTTGAGGAGTTTCACTGCATCTGTAGAATGTTTTTTAGGTATTATTGCGAATATGTCGTCCACATATCTATGCCATGTCTTGAAGATCCACGGAAATGCTTTTGTAATGTGTATTTCAAAGAAGCTCATGAAAAGATCCGCCAAAAATGGAGACAAAGGATTTCCCATGGCTAGGCCAGAAACTTGTTGATAATATTTTCTATTGAAACTAAAGAAGTTTTGTTGGATGCATATATCTGTTAATTTCATCAAATCATCTACTTCTTCTGATATTAAGTTTATTGATGTTAACCATTTTTTTAAATTTTGCATCAAGTTTACTATTGGAATACTCGGAAATAAGGCTTTCACGTCGAATGACACCATTATATCCTCAGTTTTTATTTTGCTATGTTTAAGTTTTTCAACTAGCTCAAATGAATTTTTAATACTTAAGCTTTGGAATTTTTTAAAAGAATTGAAAATATTGATTAGTTTTTTTGCTAGTTGGTATGTGGGTGAGTTTATGTTATTAATTATTGGTCTCTTGCTGCAAAATTTAAAAAAATGGTTAACATCAATAAACTTAATATCAGAAGAAGTAGATGATTTGATGAAATTAACAGATATATGCATCCAACAAAACTTCTTTAGTTTCAATAGAAAATATTATCAACAAGTTTCTGGCCTAGCCATGGGAAATCCTTTGTCTCCATTTTTGGCGGATCTTTTCATGAGCTTCTTTGAAATACACATTACAAAAGCATTTCCGTGGATCTTCAAGACATGGCATAGATATGTGGACGACATATTCGCAATAATACCTAAAAAACATTCTACAGATGCAGTGAAACTCCTCAACTTACAACACAAATCTATACAGTTTACCATAGAAGAAGAGAGAAATGGTTGTCTCCCATTCCTTGATTTAAAAATAATAAGAAATGCAAACAGTTTTAACTTTGGAATTCACAGGAAACAAACACACACAGAAAATTACATAAAAAATGATAGCTATAACCCCACCCCTCATAAATATGCAGTGTTTCACAGTTTAGCACACAGACTAATCAACATCCCATTGACTGAAACCGAGTACAAAATGGAACACCAACATATAATGAAGACGGCTATAACTAATGGTTTCAACACAGACTCAATAACAAAAATCATCAAAAAAGCTAAAAGACAAAAATCGATTAAGGAAGTCTCCACACTTAAAAACACCCAAGACAGATATAAATTCAAAAGTTTCACATACCACCCAACTTACCACAACAAATTTAAGAAGATATTCAAAGAGCATGGAATTATGTTAGCCCCAAAGAACAAATACAATATAAAAAATTTAGTAGACTGCACAATGAAAGATACCATTCCCACAGAACAAAAATCAGGAATATATGAGATTAAATGTGCAGATTGTGAACAGAGCTACATTGGGAAAACAAAAAGAAATTTAGAAATTCGAAGAAAAGAACATTTTAGGAACATTAGATTGAAACAGACAGACAAATCAGCAATAGCAGCTCATTTTTGGAACAAAAATCATGAAATAAAACCAGAAATTAAATTATTGAAACAACTTCGCAAACCAATAGAACTATCCACATGGGAGAGAATCTTCATTTTAAAAAATAAGAACAACTTAATGAATTTTGATTTTCCGCCGCTGGATGAACTCAGCAAGTTTCTATTAGAGCCACGAGATACCACCACAGGGGCGAACGGGCGTCCATCCCCCGTTTCGAACAACGGCACTCAGTCAACAGCAGCCGATGATGGGAGGAACCTCTCCCGAAACTAGTCCAAAGTTTTAAATAAGTAAGTGGAGTTAGTGTTAACAACTGAAAGCATTAATGTAACATATATTACCACTCCATTGTCTACAGCTTCGTAAGTACAATTTTTACTTAATCATGTTCTTTTGTTAAGTAATGAGACCTTTAAATTTACTTTTTAGTAGAAAGAATATTCTATAAAATGCAGACATTATTTGCATTATTTAGCTCATTTTTAGAAACATTTTAGTTCATACTTTACTCTTTATTTTGAGTTTTGTCCACGTGTATGTGCATATTAACTTCTTTTTATAAATCATAACCCTGCTTATAACACAATAAACTTTTTATTCCAGACTTAGTTATAGATGCTGAATTAAAAATATCTCAGTTTGTTGGATGAACAGTAACTCTTAACCTAAATATTATTTATCATAATACTTCCATACAACAAAGAATATGCTTTATTTATAGCTACTGGGAGTGGTCAATCAAAAAAAGAAGCAAAACATGATGCAGCGAAGAAAGCCTTGGAAAAAATTCGTGGAGAAGAAGCAACCAATACTCCAGAACCAAGCGTCCCAGAAGAGGCTATTGATGTTGAGTCACCATATCACAATAAACTGCAACAAAATGCAGTGGGACAGCTGCAAGAACTCTGTTTGATGAATAGTGTAGTATCAGCAGGTTATAAACTTATTGGTGATGAAGGTCCCCCACATGCTAAACAGTTCACAATTCTGTGTCAAATTAATAATCTGCAAGAAATTGGTAAGTGATATTCATAGCAGAGCGAGATAATAATTAACTTTGGTTATACTCTTGAGAAACAGATTATTTCTTTTTGCATTAATGAGCTGTTGTTATAACACTCCTTACAGCAAACAAGGTAAATAAGGTTAAAAAAAAAAATCGTGATTATTGTCATTAGGTGTAATGGAGAACAGAACTCTAAAATGCATCTGCACAATTGGAGCCAAAAATGAGAGAAATTAATAAGAAATTAATGGTATGCACTAAAGATACAGACACATTTGAAACCCTCCATTTCATTTTCAGGTTGGCTGCTTACTGGCATATCGCTCCTCCCCTTTGCCTGCATCTATACTGCAAACTCATGCCACAATTTGCCTTTTTATCCATAAAGCAACATCTACAGCTCTTTAAAACTACCTTTAATACTCGTCAGTTGTGCACTAGACTTCATTTCTGAGCAAAATTTCCAGCTTTTTTGTTGGGTGAATACAAATTAATTATTTTTTCCAACCAAAATTTTCAAAAGGTAAAGTGTTATGGTTCCAAATGCTGGTAATGACAGGCAGAGGACGAAGTGACCATAAATTTGTTGTGCCAGATACTGGTAATGGCATGTAAGGTCATGTCATAAGCAGGTGACTTACGAATGTCGGGTTTTAAATGTGCCTTGCTAAGTAGTATATTCAAGGGTCTCATGACCAGGAAAGGAGATAGTGCCCTGTTCCTCTTGGTTGCACTAGTCTGTAACAGTAGTCATCAGCAGCATTTGAAGGTAGCCTATAACCTAAGAGGCCTTCAGGTATATAAGGCAAATTAATGGTGTGCACTGAAATTTATTAACAGTTTTGTGCACCCTTGTCCATATTCTCAGGTGCTATACCAAGGTGGGTGATCTTAATTGCATTTTGGGTGCTTACAGCTGATTCTGGTCAGAGGATACAAAATTTTGTAACTAAACAATCACCTGTTGAATTTAGAAATTCATCCATTTATTTCATCCTTCTTTATTAGATCTTTTTGCATAAGGTAAGTTCCAATGACAGGTATGCTAATTTGAACAATTTTTACTTCTTTTCTAATTCAGATTCATTTCCCAAAAATGGTTAGATAAATCATGTGGCTAACCATTTTTTTTGTATATAAATATTGTACTTACGAAGCTGTTGACAATGGAGTGGTAATATATCCTAAACTTAGGTATTGATTTTTTACACTAAACTCCACTTACATAAAAATAAGATGCATTTCGGAAGAATCTCTCCCATCTTCAGTTGCTCACTGAACCGCCGTTACTCGAAACGATGGCTAGACACCTGAATATTCTTGTGGTGGCCTCTGTTGTTTGAAGTAGAAAATTGCTGAGTTCATCCATAGGAGGAAACTCAAAGTTCATTAGGTTTTCTTTATTTTTTAATATAACATTTTTTTCGCAAGTGGATAACTCCAATGGGTTGTGAAGATGTTTCACAGTTTAATTTCTGGTTTTATTTCATAATTTTTGGTCCAAAAGTGAGCTGCTACTGCTGATTTATCCACCTGCTTAATATTCCTAAAATGTTCTTTCCTCCGAATTTCTATAACTTAAGTTGGGATTTATTTTGCAGCTGTGGCACGCACGAAGAAGCAGGCCAAACAGTTAGCTGCATTCAAAATGCTGAATAGCCTGAAGCCTTTGCTTGGAGATTTGCCAGATTCCATCAAAAATCCCAATTCTCCAACATTGGTATGTACTATTGCTAGCCTTATTCCCTTTAAATTACATATAAAATTAAGTTTTTAATCTCTACAGAACTTAAAAATATTTGAAATTATCATTAAACAATAGATTTCTGTATAAATGCCTATTTGATGATAATTCAAAGCATAAGCTTTTAGGTTAGCTATCCATTTGTGCTATTTGAGCAATATATGTAAATTCTGTATTGCTTGTTTTATTTTTATTGTTAATTTTAAATTATAAGTGTCTTATAAGGACAGGCCTAAATAGTATGTCATTGAATCTTTATCTATAGCCACCATGGAATGGAGAAATTTAACATATTTACTGTCTGAATCCCAGCCGTAGTGTTATTGGTACAGATTATTATTCCCTTCTGATTGGTGTATTACTTTTAATGTGAAAGTCTTCTTTATTATTCCAGCAGTTATAGACATTATTTTTTTTAGTTTGTTTGCCAGCCAGCTAATTTGGTAGTCATATTTAACTTTTCAATACATTTGTGAAATTTTAATGTATCTCATTTTTCACTTTAAATGTAAATATGGTATTAAACGATCCCAAGAGCAAAGTCTTTATGAACTGAGCTCTCCTGTTGTGCCATTGTTGCATGAAAATAACCTTGCCAATTGATATTTGAGTGTTCACCTTTCTAGGTAGTGTCACACGAATGTGTTGATGTCACTTTTAGAGTTAATGTTATTGGTCAGTACATTATTGTCTTAAATGGTTGGGGATATTAATATTTCCCTTTGGGGAGGGTGCATTGTTTTCTCTTCCGAGGTGTCTCAGTGACAGGGTATAGATAAGAAATTCCCAAGGAAATGGTGCAGATTTTGGTTTTCTCTTAGAAATTCAAGGGAACTTCTTGCCTAATAGTATGGCCCAGGTTTGCTGTAGGATTTTAGATTTACTTTATTTATAATGTAAGTTAATGCATAGGTTTCAATATTAATTTTCTTTAGAGAAATTATAACATGTTGCTTGGGTAGTTATTGGGCTTAAATGTGATAAAGAACTGGTATCATATAATTTTTTATTATTATTATTATTATTATTATTATTATTATTATTATTGTTGTTGTTGTTGTTGTTGTTATTGGACTTGCATGTTATCTGCTTAGTTGTATTACATAATTTTGCCTGCTACTAGGTGAATGTATAGTTTCCAAGCCCATTAGAGGTAGTTTTCTTTGTCTCTCATTTTGAAACAGTTTTTAATATTTGAGACCTTTGTGGTAAATTTAAAATATTAAAAGGTTAAAAGTTCTTATTTAATTTATTCTATGTAAAATTAATTACTTCATGTGCAGTACACAAGTAAATTTTGTACTTAGGACACTTTTGTACCAATCTTACTATTTTTTTTTTCAAAATGATAATTAACTAATTAAAATTTAAGTCAATTGAAATTAATTCCCAATTACATGTTTTGCATGTCACCAAACTATATATGCATTCAATTAGCTAATTTAGATTTAGATTTAAGTATGGCCTTCTGAATTATAGAAAATTCTGGATATAAAAGGCCTGGACACAGCATAGAATATGCTATATACCAATTGTAAAATACCAGAGATAGTTACTCATTCGTTTTTCATGACAGTTACAATTAAGAAGTGGAGGGAAAGAAGGGAATTTAATGTATAAAGGATGAAGATGAGCTACAGCAGCGCTCACTTGATATGCAATCGTTGGGCCTTTGCTCTAATAAATCAACCAAAATCATCTGCTGTTATACATGTGCCCTCTGTAGCTTTAACTTATAGTGTACATTCATTGAAGAAATGACTTTATTCCTTAAACAAACAGGATACATTTCTTTTTATACTGAGTTTTTGACATTTCAGATAACCACCTTTTGAAATATGGAAGACATAATCTCATTAGTGTTACTTAACATAACCTACAACACAAAGATTCCTGTTTTATGTAATATTTATGGTGAAATAATAAGAAGACATTTAGTATTTCTTAAATATTATAAAAAAATTCATCTATCTGTTAGGAATTCTAGATCTTCTATAGAACTTAAAAAATGTAATGCTGAAACTTTTCTCAGCTGAAATTGCATTTGGAAATCTTTTTCCTCCATGTTATTAAATAAATCTTGTCTTCCAGAAATTATCCACAGCCATCTTGTAATAATATGGTCTTCAAATATCAAATTTTACATTTGCCTTGTCATGATAAAAAGTTAATTGAGAATTAACTTGTTAAAGGTCAAATATACACAAATTAAGTTAATTGTAGTTTAATGGTGGATCACTATCTAGTTGTCATTGGTGAAATGCAGCTTCCCAATTAAAGGAGAATTGAATTGGAATTAAAGCTCGATGTTATCGACCCTTAGTTACTCCAATTTTTAAGAAATTTTGTTCAGCTTCTGAAATAGAATTAATTTCTCTCCTGATATTGTATTTCAGTTCTTCTAATGTGTGGGGGTGTGATCTAAACACTTTATTTTTAAAGTTTCCCCATAAATAAAAAACATGTGATGTGAGATCCAGAAACTATGCAAACTGTATATCCCTATTAATGACCCTAACTTCAAAAATTTCCTAAATGAAATTTAATTATTTTGCAACTCTATGCATAGTGCAGAATCTTGCTACAAATATGCAGATTTACATTCAATATCAACCAATTGTTCAAAGAATGGGGTAAGCATGTCTTTCCTGTAATGTTCTGAACTTGCAGTATCTGCAAAAAATATTGGCCCTATATCCTGTACATCTTAACTGTGCATCATACCCTGATTTCCTCACAATATGATGGGGTTTGCTGCTCTAAGTCTGATTTCTTTGAGCTCCAATACCAGTTGTTTTGCAACAAAATATGACCATGTAAATGGAAACATGCTTTGCAAGAGAAGATTATTAAATTTGTATCAGTTACCTTGGCATTAACATTCCTCAGAATCCATTTACAGAAATGTACCTGCTCTCATCATGTGGTAGAAATTTGTGAACAACAGTGATCTTATATGGTTTAAATTTAAGAGTTGATAGCTACACTGAGCTCATTAAAATGGCAATTTTCTGTGCAAGTTGTGGCAGAGATTTTTAAGTAGAATGTTCAATTCATTTTCAAACTATGTGTAATTTCTCCTCAGTAAGCACAGGCCACTTTACTCTTCACTTTTTATCAAAAATCAAACCAGTTTCTCTAAATTTATTAACAAGTTTTCACATGACTTCTCTGCTTGGAGGATGCTCATCTGGAAATTCTGTTAAAAATATGTCTAACTTCCTGCAAAATGACATAATCATATACAAATCATACATAAAATCTGTTGTTATAATATCTACTTATCTTGTTGCTTTATTATAACATAATCCAAAACTCGGCAAGATGTGCAGCATTGTAAGTTTGACCACCATCCTGCTGTGGTGCACCAACTGGCCCTTTTTTATTTATTTGATATATTTGTGGATGTTCTTTAACATCTCAGGTAACTAGTGGCCGATTGAATTCAGGGCATGAAATGATCATTAAAATTTGCTCAGAGGCCTCTTCTATCAGGATTGAGGTTCTTTTATGTGCCATAAATCTATGATTAGTATTTTTATGCCCAAAAAAGTCCATCGACCTGGCCGGGATTGAATCCACGATCTTGGGTCTGCAAGGCAAGTATGGTTACTACTTGACCAACATGTTAACTGTTGTATTTATTTGGTTTATACTTGTAAAAAAAAGATGAGCCTGTTATTCTAGAAAAGTTTAAAATAAATTACTTGTAGAATGCACCTTGGCCACCTGTGACAGTCTTCGTCATCAGTAGGAAGAAATTCAAAGTGGGAAGATGAAAGTAAGTCAATTGACTGGCTTAGAATATAGGAATGACCAAAATTGATAAAAAATGAATTGATTACATCATCTGGATCCATAAAAAGAAATCATAGTGGTCTCTGTTCACATTGTTGAAGTTTGTATCAGTTCAAAATTCCTGGTTACTTCTAAACAACTCAGCAAACAAAATTTTACATTTCAACTGTTAAATTTAGTAAGAGATGAAAGACAGAATTGCTGTTATTATCCAAAGGGGTAACTTGGAAGTGTTATCCAGGAAGCGCATATTTTCTATGGAAACCATCACTCTTTACCCTTTGTGTTCCAAGTTCTATAATAGTCTACATTGTTTTTCATAACACTTAGAATGTTATAATGCTTATGATGTATATCACAAATAAATAGATAAATAGAATTAATTAAAAAAATATATAATTAAAAGCCTTATCAGATATAAATACTGAGGTAAATCAGTTATGGCAACCATTTTTGAATATGAATTGTGATATAGAAAAGAAATAAAAATTGTAAAAACTGAATTAATTGTGGGACTACCACTAATGAAACTTAATAAAATAGTTACTATTAAGGTAAACAGTAATGTGCTTACATATGGAGTTTGTGTTTGCTAAATTTCAGTCCTGTAATTGAACTTTATATTGATTGCTCTTCAATCAATGTTTTGTAATGTTTCAAACTTACTCCTTCAATTATATGAACTGAGTCTTCTGGGATGTAAGACCTTGGTCCATTGAGCTCCTTCTCCATATACCCACCTAGCTGATGTTTTGTTCATGACTGCAATGAACATCTTCAGTAGGGTGGTCGGCATAATCTCCATCAGCTAGGGGAGCATAAAATTGGATTTCAAGATAATGATATATTCGCTTCAACATTTCATTATCATTCATGCCTATACCGGGAGGCATTTGAAATGTGCAATCACAGAAACAACTTTAACAGGAAAGAAGAAGCTCTGAAATTGCACTCAGATGGTATGCGAGCTTACAAAATACCAAGACAAAGAAACAATGAAAACCAATCAACAATCACCAAGCCCAGGAGCTCCAGGATAGATCCAACCCCCTTAACCAAGCAAATCTATCAGAGCTCAGTTCCATAAACATCCCTACGACATATACTACTATTAATTCCAGCAATGAGTCATTTCCTGCCTTGTCTCCAAGAAGATTATTGTCACCATACCAGTGAAAATATCCGCAGCAGTTGTGGACAAAATGTCGGGGAAGATGGAGGATCCCATTGGCTCATGGCCTTACAGCCCAAAAGTTCACTTAATTTACACCAATCGTGAAAGCTTATGTTCTACACTCCTTAAATTAAAATGTATGAAAAGAAAGATTATATAAAGTTATATACGCTTAGAAAGTTGGATATGCTTCCATTTTTAGAAATGTCTTGATGCAGCGCAAGATGTCTAGCACTCTAGAAAACTATGCATTACAATAGATATTTCAATGCATGTTCCATCCATCGCCCATATCAAAAATGAACTTTAATTCAAATACTGAATCCACCAAGCCAAAAGCATTATCGAACCTAAGAGACTAAAAGCTGAACTTAATCATCTCCAGAAGCTCTTGCAAGCAGGTGGCTACCACAAGAAAGAAATCTATTGAGTCTTGAAACCTTGAAAGCCACAACTTCTATACCATACCATAAAGACCAAATTAAAGCATTCTTGCCATTTATAGAAGATATCATGCAATGTATTAATTGGGTTTTGAGAAAGAATATTAAAACCGTTTTGACAACCACAACAAAAATACAAGATCCATTAAAACTTGACGCAGTAATTATGAACTGCCACCCCCACATTTAATTAGATTGATTTTAACAAATAATTTTATGTAACTTTGTTATAGCCATGTGTAATGTCATTTTCTGTACAAGTGTTGAATATTGTGTCTAAAATGTTAGTTTCTTGCCAAGGTGCAGAAAGTCGGTCCTGGTGGTGTAGTGGTTACCATACTTGCCTCCTATACCCAAAACGCGGGTTCGAACCCGGCCAGGACCGATGGATTTTTTCGGGCGTAAAAATCGTAAGTATGGCTTCCTTCGGAAGGGAAGTAAAGCCGTGGGTCCCGTGTCGTACATTTACGGCACGATAAAGAACCTCAAGCCTGAAAGAGAGGCCTCTGAGCAAAATTTGTCGGCCGTTTCACGCCCTGAGTTGAATGGGACGCTGATGACCTGAGCTGTTAAAGAGCGTCCTTAAATAAATCAATCAAAAAAAAAAAAAAAAGGCGCAGAAAGCTACCCTAGTCATAAAACCTGATCTAGAAATTTCTGTAGTCCTTTGTAGCAATATTTGTAAAGAATCCTGGAGCCAGATGTTTACTGATATTTTGTTAGAACCTTTCTTAAGAGGGGCAGGTACCATAAAACATTTGGCGACTATAGAAATGAAAAGAAAGGGAAGAAGCCATCCGCTACATGAAAAAGTCACGCAGACCACATTTACTTAATTTTGCAATTTTGAGGCCCACAGTTTTGGCAAGAAAGTTCAGCCAAGCAACATCAGTGTAAGGGATTTCTTAGTTCCGTTCAATAAGTGGAAAGCGGCAGATAGTATTGGTGGACGATTTTTATTAGTTAAGGGCAATAGTTTATATATAATAGTGTATGAGCAATAAATTGTGTTCCATCTTCCATAACGAAAAAACATTATTAATCTCCATATACTCTTTCCCCTATGGTCACAGGACCATAAAAGTATCGGCATCAGAGTCTCAACAGCCGTGGCAAAACTGTAAGACAGCGGTAACCATCGTCGGAGAGGAAGAAATTATTTACCCCTGAGATTATATCCAAAAAAATTCAAATTTCTTATTACCAAAATCCTTCCCTCCATCTATTACACATCTAATTAACCATCATTTCCTGTTTATTAAAACCGCTGCAAACTTGTCCTTAGTCAGTCAGAAAAATTTGAGATTGCAGAACGTGCCATTCAATATTACCATGGAATAAAATTTGAAAAAACAAGTATGAGTGATTGCAACAATTGTATATTTTAATCTGGCTAGAAATGAGGCCTTAGAAATAGAGCAGTATCCAGATAATATAAACAAAGGCAGAGGTTTTCAAATAAGCAAGACTTGGAATCAGTTATTGGTCAACAAACAATGCCTTTGCCACAACTCTCCCAACATTCCTACCCCTCCCATTTCTAAAAAGTTCTGTACCTTTGCCTTTCTAAACACACTGTAGTCCACTGATGATGCCTATCATAGCATCAACGAAAGCTCTGGTTTTTAAATTAATTTAAAATTAAACAACCAGAGCAAAATAGCCCAGTAATGATCATTTTCAATACTAAGTTGTATAATGTTTGTATAGTAAAGATTTTTGTGATATGGAATTAAGGCACAGTTTAGTAGCACTGGCGAATCTGCACTTTATCTAGCATTTCTTCAATAATAGTGAAATTATTGCATGTAAATTATAATTAATCTGTCGTCTAACACACTCTTATACTTCACTTACTTTTAAATATGGTGGGACCGGTTTCGAAGAGACATCCTTTCCATCTTCAACCAACTTGACGACTGAGAAGATGGAGAGGATGTCTCTTCAAAATCGGTCTCACCGTATTTAAAAGTAAGTGAAGCATAAGAGTGTGTTAGATGACAGATCAATTATAATTTACATTTAACAAGCTTCAACGTGTAAGTTCCAACAGAATTTTTTAAAAATGTCTTTTTTTTTCAAAAGTTCTTAAATGAAAATAATGGAATTTGAACAAAAAAACAATGATGCTTGTTTCTGAAAAAAAGTGTTAAAATGTTTCAAATATAGACACATCACATTACTGGAATACAGGAAGATTTCTCTACTATGTGAAATTAAGATGGTATTTTTCATCGTTTCAAATGGTACACACACATATATTTTCTTAACTGTTTACATAACTGGTGCTTATTCTTGAAAATGGGTCAGCTCGAAATATAGATTATTTTAGTATGTTTTATCAGTTTGAGTTTCCTTTTAAAAGTGGTAACAATCTGTACATTGTGGTGTAACACTTCTCAAATAAATGTTGTTTTATTTTTCTCCAATGTGCATTTATGCACACACATGTATATACAGGGTGTTAATGAACTACATCGAAATAATTTCAGAGATTGTAGAGATGTTGTATATAAGCAATTTAAGAATGGTGTTAAACATTTTGACATCAGATGCTGATAAGTTGGTATTAAAGCCAAGCCGGGTGAAAAATTGGTTTGGAATGTCTTTAAAACTGCGTTGTAAGCATAGAAACATCGACTTTCCACAGCTTGTTATCAGTGTTTGCAAGATTTAGTGCCATAAAAATCCCTCAAATTTCAAACTAATCATTTGACAGTGCAACATTGAACATCTATTAATTGTCTTCTTGCGTTATATAGCTTACTCTAGCTATATAGCTAACTACATGTGTACATAATGCATAATGCAAAAGCTGATGTTCTGCAGACCATGGGCTCAATTCTGTCATGCTATTGATTTTTTTTATTTAATATGAAATGGCGTGATACTTATACTAAAGAATTGTGAGTTAAATTTACTTAATGTTTTCAAGTTTTATTCCCTTTCTGATCAATGAATGTATCACCAACATACAGTGGCTAATAAGCTTACTACTAACATGATGCCTAAAACTTAATTTACCTTACACATGCTTAACTGCCTTTTTGCATTATGTAGCGTACTCTAGAGTAGGAAAAAAGTGATAAACGACACTTGAACTTGAAAATAAATGACCACCTCTTGCTTGAAAGCTAAAGTCATAACCATTGCACCAGAGTGATACTTTCTGAAACATTCTACTTTATCATGTATTATGCTTTTGAGGGGCATCTTTGTTAGTCATACCTTACTGGCATTTTAGAAACTTATAACCATAGCATCTAAATTTGAACTGATAGGCTGTACGTTTTCTACCCAAATTGCTTGTATACAACATCTCTACAAGCTCTGAAATTATTTCGGCATAGTTCTTTAACACAATTCTTATTAACTCAAGAACAAATACAAATATTTATAAAAGAATAGTATCACTGCACAAATTTTGCACTTTGGATGCTCAACTTTCATGTTTTGGATTATACATATTAAAAGTAAGAAAGCCAAATTGAATTGGAATTAATGTAACAATGGACAGAACATGTGCAACAATTTTAACAATTCTGAAATGGTCATTTTTGTGTCTTGGAGATATGTTGGTTTTTCATGAAATGGCTTATTAGGGTTTATCTTAATGTATGCCAGTTTGTATTCACTTTTTTAATATTTTATTATAGTCTGATAAAAATTTGAAGACTGTGGTGAATAAATTCAAGGAGACCTCTGTTTCATCATCCTGCCAAAAATCGCGCCTTGGGATGAAGATCATTGACTACCCAAATGAACTTAAGGGCCTAATTGGTGTGGAACTGTGTGAACTTAAGGTTAGTTTACAGGAATAAAATATGTCTTAAATTTGGAGATGATGAACTGTATTTAAAACAACTATTTAAGCTGTACATAGTTTGCATGTTAAATCTGTCGTCTAACACACTCTTATGCTTCACTTACTTTTAAATACGGTGGGACCGGTTTCGAAGAGATATCCTCTCCATCTTCAACCAACTTGATGACTGGTATGAGAAACTAACATGTATGAGGACCTGTGGCTCCGTCCTGGTGGTGTTTTTTCTATATAAACTGGAAATTGGTATTACATTCTCATATAATATGGAAATTCATAAGATGATCCCTATGTTTATGAATGTAAATCTTCTCCCATGTGTCACATTCTGTATGTCTGTGTGCTTGTTTAGACGACAGATTAATTAAAATTTACATTTAACAAGCTTCACTGTGTGAGTTCCAACAGAATTTTTAAAAAATGTCTTATTTTTCGAAAGTTCTTAAATGAAGATCTTTGTTGCTAACTAATCACCAGGGCAAGGCAATATTACAACACTCCTTCCATTAGGAAAGGTCATAATGATTTGTTATCAACATGAATGCATCACATTTTTTAAGTTGTTTAACTGGCAATTTTATATTAATTATGTAACTGCTACTTGAATTTGTTCTTCAGTAATGAAATTAAATATTGGTAAATATTTTAATGTGTGTAAAATGTAACAGCCATTTCATTTTAACAAAAGTCCTCATCAGCAATCACAATCCAAAATTATTTCAATATTCAATTTGGAATCAAACACAGTGAAACATGCATTAATAATCTATTCTGGATTGAAATATTTAGAACAGTCTTTATAGTTTCACTTACATGAGATTTATTCAAAACATATTTTGTGGAACAATTGTTCATATCCTCAACCGTTAAATGACACAAACATCCTCAGCTGTTAAACGAGTTACATCACAGCTGAGGATGTGGACAATTGTTCTACAAAAATGTCCTGAGTAAATCTCATGTAAGTGAAACCATAAAGAATGTTTTAAATATTTTGACTCTGAGATTATGAATTCAAATTAGTTAATTATTGGCAACTCTTGATAATACTTTCAGTGATCGCCTTCTCGTTTTCTCATTGTAGCAAAGATTGCAACTCAAGTTGATGTTATAAGGTACATTTTAATTTTAAAATAACATTTTATAGTGTTACAGAATTTAATTACAGAACACATGCAGTATGCGAAAGTAAATGTTGGGTTTTTTAATTTTTGCATTCCCCTGATGTAGGGGTAAATGATATGTTTTTACTATGGTACTATGGTTTTCAAATTATAAAATGAGTGAAAAGGCTAAAAAACTTGAAAATTTTTATCAAAGTTATGATATCACTTCACTCATCCTTAATGTAATTTTTAGCTTAGCTCTGTATAAAAACAATTGCTTTAATTTGATAAAATAAGGGGTTGGTTTAATAATTAAGCAAATGATTGTATATCTTTAAATTATTTCACTGCTGCAACTGTGACTTCCAAGCATGGCCTTCTAGCAGATTGTGCAAGATAATATTGAAATATTTATCTGATAAAAGCAGGTGCTATGAGCAAGTCTTTCATATCACTATGTAAACTTGATGTTGTAACAATCTCATGATATGTGATCATGCATATTGCTCGTAGGTTGTTGCTATGCACATTTTCATTCGAAAGAATGTCTTAGTTTCATCCAATGTACCTTCATTCAGAAAAAAAATTGGGTCATTAAATAATCTAAATGTTTTGAATAATCAAGCCAGCAAATAATTAAATAATAGATTATTTTTCATTTGATTATCCCATCACTAGTTTGCAACCATGGAAGACTCTTTGAGAGGAGAAAGATGGGAATAATGTTGAACTAAAAGAAGCAGTGTACACCTAGCTGCAAGGATAACCAAAATCCTTATTTTCTACTGAAATTAGGAAGTTGGAGCAATGATGGGAAAAACATATGATGAATGATTATTTACAAAAATGGCACTATTTATATCCCTAACAGTACTGGTAACATACTTATTACAGACATGTTATTGAACTTAACATTGCCAGTTTGAGTAGATCTTCACCTAATGAGGTTGCCCTAATGGAACTAAGAAGATTGGGCTATAAAATCAAAGTCATAGAAAGAGTATTGAAATAGTAGTGTAGAATAGGAGACTAGAGGAGGAGAGTATCATTAGTTAATGTTTGGTAGCTCAAGGAAAAATTAAGGGGTGAGAAACTTGGTTATCTAAAATCCAAAATATCCTACAAAAAGTGGGCATGGGACTAGTACGATACAAGGGAGAAAGATTAGGTAAAGGATTTTGGAAAGTGAGGATATTGAAAAACATGAAATATGTGCAAATCTTAACACCAAAAAATATATGAAATTGTACAGTACACTAAAAAATGTAAGGGGAAGGGAAAGATATATTGAAATTTGTGATAAGTTAGGAAGGGAAGAGTTGGCATGGTTTAGAACAGGAGTAAAATATTTAAGTGGATTAAAAAATGGATACACTAAGGGAAAATGTTATATGTGTGAAGAACCAGATAGTACTTGGTATTGTAAACTAGAATGTAAGCAAACCAAGTTTTGGAGAGAACAGTTCATATTAAGAAGGTGGGAAAAGTTATCAAATGAAATAAGAGATAGAAGAATTTTAAATTTAAAATCAGATGAAAACATTAAGGAACTGGGAAAATACATAGGCAAGGTAAGACAATAATGGTTATGGGTGTAAAATATTTAGGAAGGGTGCTTGAGAAATGATACAGTATTGTCAGCTAGTGAAAGGAGGATGAAATGAATAGGGGAGGGTATGGGACCAGTTATCTAGTATTGGTTAAACAGCATCCTTATACACCAATATTCAGGGTGTTAGTGTGTATAAGGTCCTAAGGATTAAGCAACTCTCAAGGATAGAAATTTGGCTGAATGGGTTAATTAAAAAAAAAAATGAAGGAACGTTTAGTATTGTAGGAAATATAACTTAATATTGTATTGAATGTATGAATTATTTTTAATGTTTGTTTTGTTTTTGGTTCGATCGGAGAGCCTGGTCCCCTGGATATTCCAGTAGGTAGCTGCTGATGAACCGGGGACTGGGGGACTGAGTCAATCAAATTGGAATAAATTTTTATTGGAGTCAGTGTCTTTGGCAATTCCTAATTGTTATATTTAAAAGTAATATTTTTTTATTTGTGTTTATTTTGTTAAAAAAATTGTGTATGTTGATGCCTGAGAAATAAATACTATTACAGGCCTTTGAGATAATCTCCTGCACTGTTTCCCAAATCTTTGGTAACCATCATATGCCATTGTCCAGGTTGTTATTGTAGATGTTGGCAATGGGCTGCCCTATGGTGCATAGCAAGCAGATAATGTTTAGAAACCTGGTGCCTTAAGAGTTGTTCTTTCAATCAAGGGAAGATGAAGAGATGCTCATGTCCTGCAAGTGTGATGAATGTTTCAATGCCCTCCAGTTCCACCTGGTCATCAATTGGGTCACTGTGCCTACTACATGACGAATGTTGTTATGCAAGATGCAGATGGTCTGCCCCTTAGGATGTGTGCTGCACATAGCTGGTGATAAATTATGATGGAGGAAAATATTTGTAGGCCCAATATGCTGACTCATCCAAGCCTGCACAAAATGCCTAGCACCATTTGTTGTATATGGTAATGCATCATTGCCAAATGCTTTCTGCAACTCTTCATGTCACTGATACCGTCATGGGTGGCCGAAGTCGTTAAGTTGCAGGAGCAGGAGTTCTGGGGTTCGAATCCCACCAGGACCGTCCTCCCTGACAGGTTTTCTTCCAGGTTTTCCTCAGTCCTCATAAATGGCAAATGCCGGGGAGGTACCCTAACTTAGGCCTGGAACGTTTCCTTCCTTAAAAAATCCTTTCCCAATATATCATTTCATCTCGTGTATCATCATTGGTCACCACCTGTGGTGCCTCAATAGTAAAAATGGGCATTAAACACCATTCAAAAAAAAGTTGCTGATGTGCATTTTTGCCATGGAGCACTTGGATTTTTATACAAGAAAGCTGCCAATTTTGTAAACCTGCTTTAGAGCACCTTACAAAAAAGTGACCTATTCACCCACGTACAGCATCACAACCATTCACTTGAATGACTACTTTTGGCACTGCACACCTTGGCACTGGTTCGCGCTATCAATATCCAAACCCTTCCCAAACACTATCATGCCTCCTAAAAATGTTACCACTACTATATTTACAGCCTGCATTTAAATCATAAAAATTGGTTGCTCTTGCTATGTAAAATGACCTCTAATTTTCTTTTCCATTCCCTTCAAACGTTTCCAATAGATACTGCCTCATTAAGTCAGAGCTTTAAAAATTTGATAATTGTCAGAACCTACAATTTTATGCTTTCAAACCAAATGTTCCTAAGTATACAGAGCTGAATTTTTTTAATTACTTTTTACAGAAAATTGATCCGAATGATGTTGAAGATGCGAAAGAATTGCTAAATAAGATTCTAGAGGAGATTGGAGCAAAAGCAGAATACACTTCTATTGAGGACGGTAATTATTATTTCTTAATTATTGATATAATTGGTGCATACTGTAATCATAGCTTTTGCCCAGTAGGGTATCTGCTTATTTTTCATCAGTAATGGGTTTGAATATCATATTTGCATGCTTATTTGTCTCCCTTGTATAGCTATTCTGCATTTAGCGTCTAATAATTTTGTTTTCCTAATATACGTTCTCATACCTTTCCAAATAACTCACACATACAGAAAAGAAGTGGTGTCATTTGAAAGAGCAGTATGTAAATTAGTTATAATCTCAAAATAAATTTTAATTGATCATCTTACAAGGGTTATCTGATAAGCCCATGCAAAAATAAAAAAGGCATAGCATTTTTTGAAAAAAGTTGTTTTATTTCTCAATACAAACTCCTTGCAAATCTATATAGGTAATGCAGCAATATTCTAAAACCTCGATCTGTCGTTTTCCCAAATGTATCATTCAATGTATGTGGTCCCAAACATTTTACATTATAACTTATGTATGTAATCCCATATTCTTCATTCCTTGAAAGATCTTTTCAAACTGCAATAATTGAAGCAGTGATCATCGCATGTAGTTGTTGATACTTTTGGGGCAGCAGAATGATGAAAGCCAATGAGACCAGAATAGCTGGTGTTATCCGTTTTGGCAACTAAGTGGTAGTGAACGAGTATTCAAAGTGCTGATGAAGTAACAAGATTTTTGACATGGGAATGAGGAAGAGGAGAAAGATGATGCAACAGACGAAGCTGAGAGTATGTGAAACTGTGTGGGCATATATCTATGTAGTGAGCAGTGGAATGTGTTGAATGTGGAAAATTTGTTGTTTTCCATGGGAGGAAAAGCAGTAAAGAAACAAATGTCAATTATAGGCCTTTTTCAAAGAAAGTGATAAACGTATAAAATGTATACATGGTCAAGTAACATTGTTGCAAAATATAGTGTTTGTCTATATACTGGGTTTATGTAATTTTGAATGTGATTTATGCATTTTCCATATCTATTGTTTTCCCGTATTCATATTTTTTTAACCTGGTCCCTCCCAAAATAATGAATCAATTTTCTACTGTATCCTATCTATAAAATACAATTTTCTTTGACGCTGTAAAACACACATTTGTTTCAATGGCAACCTCTGTATTTAATGCAAAAATATTTTCTGCTAGCCATTTCTTAATGTTGGGGAAAAGCAGGTAATCTGAGGATGGTAAATATTCAAAGAATAGGGGGAATGAGGAAGGATTTCATACCTTTCAGTTCAGTTATTTTGAGAGCAATCGCATATTGTGTCTGCTGGCTCTTGTGATGGAATAAGACCTTTTTCTTCACATAATGAGGACAATTCTTCTTGATTACAAGAATTGCTCCAGTAGCATAGCATAATATTCACTGGTAATGGTTTTGCCCTTTTCCAAAAGTCTACTAAAATGATGTAATAAAAGTAGCCATCACTAAAAACACTGTTTTACTCAGCAATAGAACCCTGTTGCCTATTGATTTTTGGGTGAAAATTAAAAATTCTTGGGAATTAACAAATTCCTTATTACTGTCAACCTAAATCTGACAACAAAATCTTATTCGCTTCTGTGACAAGAAAATGATGCGGCAATAATGATAAAACCCAGTAACCATAAAGTCTTTCAGATGAAGGCCAGTCGAAGAAGAAAAAGAATGGTGAAGCCAACACCCACCTGGTTCCCACTAACTGGTTGGTTTGCACCTTTCTTCAGACATCAGTCTTTATCTTTGATGCACACAAAAATGAGTACTGGTAATCTCAGGCTGAGTTTTATAGCCTCTTTTAAATTAAGTGCTATGGAGTTTGCAATCAAAAAAAGCATAAGAGCAGTAGCTCATGAATTTGGCATACAATGTAAAATTATTTGGTATTGGCATAATCAGAAGGATCAAGAACTGTTAGTGAAGAAACAGTGTAAATCTGTTCATGGAACCCTAAAGGAAAAGTATAACGAAGTTGATAAAAATGTGTTGAATGGATTGTTAAAACAAGAAACAATGGTCAAGCTCTGACACATGAAATGCTGCAATTCAAAGTGTGTGGAGTTTGTAAAAAACCAAGGAATTTCTTCAGAATATAATGCAAGCCAAGTTACCGGCAGTACAATTTATGGATCAAAACAATTTGAGATTGAGGAAAAGAACTTCACTATGCCAATAATTTGCAGCTGGCTGCACAGAGAAAGTGATAGAATTGCATCATTTTGTGATAAGACTCTGACAAAACCATAACTTTCCTCTATTGCAAATTAGAAACGTCAACCTAATGCCAGTTTTCTTCAAAATGCCAAAAAGCGTAACAATAAATGCAGAAGGAGCATCAAGTGTTTTAGTGAAAACCTTGGTAGCTGAGATATTACAGTGTACCATGAAGCTATGTGTAACTGCAGATGGCAGTGCTGCCATATCGTATTTTCTAGTGAAAAACTCTACCTAAAGGAGACTTTCAGAAGGGAATTCATATACATGTAAAGGAGAAAGGGTGAAGGAGGCAGACTTGATGAAAGACTAGCTAAGAACTGTAAGGGAACAATGTCCAGGAGCTCTCCTTAATAAAATATCCATGCTTTATTGTGCAGTTTTCCCAGTCACTTAGTTGACGGTGTTAAAAAAAATTGGTACTAACCAAAACCTATGCAACAACTATCCCAGCAGGACTGGCATTTATTAGATGTCTCCATAAACAAACTCTTTTTAAGAGATGCATGAGCCATTTTTACACTAACTGGATGATGGACAAGCACCTGAAGCCACAATGTGTTTGCAAGTGGATTTTGCATACTTGGGGACTGATCACTTCTGAAATATTGAAAAGAGTTTTAAGAATGAATGAATAGTGTGTAATGCCATTTTTACTACTAAGGCACACAGGCAGTAGATACTGATGAAATTATAAATTGGGAAAGGATTATTTTAAGAAAGGAAATGTTCCAGGCCTAAGTTTAGGGTACCTGCTTGGCACCTGCCATTTATGAGGACTGAGGAAAACCTGGAAAAAAACCTCAATCAGGGAGGATGGTCCTGGCTGGATTCAAACCCCAGACCTCTGGTTCAAGAGTTTGCATCTGAACAACCTCGGCCGCCTGTGGCGGTAAGAGTTTTAAAGACTGGAATATCACGTGCATTATAGGACTCCAAAGATGACCTTCTATGTAAGGAATGAGAAAAATGAAGACCCAAACTCTAGCAACGATGATGGCATTGAAGACAATGATGAGGATAGCCTTTGAATTGAACAACAAAAATACCATACTACCTATTTGTCTGTTTCTTAAATATTTTTGTGTGAAGCATGAACATAATTATACCAGTATTAAAACAGGTTTTTCATCCTATAGGTAGCCATTTTGTATTCAAGTTTCAACCTGTATGTATTCCTTAATCTACTGTCCATTCCCATCTATCATGCTATGATAGCATCTTTGGAAAAGTTATTGCTGTGCGGAATGTTAGCAGACTAGCTATGAGAATGTTGAATTATTGATTACATATGTAAACCTTGTTTAGTTTAATTAAATATATCATATTATGTAGCATAAAATAGCATATATTTCATCCCCCCCTTCCAAACCAATTAAAGTTCATGCCTACAGGATCCTTTCCCAATTTTGGAAGTAAAAAGGAGGGTCATATGGCTGATAGCTGAGTAAATATAATATGGATTTTGATACAATAAATTTGAAATGAATCCTACATTTGCCTAATAGGTTATTGGAACTGAAATTATAACAGTTTGAAGTAGCATACATTGTTCTGTTAAATTTTAGTCTTCTCTGCAACATATTTCCTCTTGGGTACAAGAATACAGTCTGGAACATTGCACAAACCTGATTGATATACCTCAGGGTGAAATCTGTTTCCATTTGAAAAAAACTGTAGATTTTTATAAGTTTAGAATAACTGAGTCGACTTTGTAACACTTACATCACTAATAGTTTTTAAAAGAGGAAAACTAAGTTTCTGGAGCTAATCTCTCCCATCTTCAGTCCGAGTTTGACTGCCAGCCTTGTTCTTTGTTGTGGTTTGGTTTGTCTCTGGTGGCAGTTGGATGAATTTCTGTATTAAGATGTCACTTGGTGGAATTTCATAGTTGAACACACTACATTTGTTCTTCCAGATATAAATGTTTTCCCAGATGGTGAGTTCTGTTTTCCCTATAATGTTTTTAATTAAAACATTACAATTAAAAACATTACAGGGAAAACAGAACTCGCTGTCTGGGAAAACATTTATATCTGGAAGAACAAATGTAGTATTTTCAACTTTGAAATCCCACCAAGTGACGTCTTAATACAGAAATTAATCCAACTACCACCAGAGACAAACCAAACCACCACGAAGAACAAGGCCGGCAGTCGAACTGGAACTGAAGATGTGAGCGATTAGTCCAGAAACTTAGTTTTCCTCTTTTAAAAACTATTAGTGATGTAAGTGTTACAAAGTCGACTCAGTTATTCTAAACTTATATTAAACATCACTGTTACAAACGTCCACCATATTTAACCAAAACTGTAGATATTTATCCCTGAAAATAATGTAGAAATGTTGTATATTCTTAATTCGCTAGCAAGTCGTTTTAATACTCTTATCCTCTACTTAGACTCACAGCTGATGATGCAGGCAAAAGCCTGTGAAACATGTTCTGTATAATCCAGTGGTAAGTGGAGCATAAGAGTATTAAATCAACTCACTAGCTAATTAAGAGTTCTGACAAGAAATTAATTTTAAACGTAGAAATTTTGTAGTTTGAGTATTATGAGGAGGATAAATTTTTGAGTTGCAGTCAAAATTTGTTTCTTATATATAATTGGTATTCTTTGAATGCTGCTCATGATTTATAGCTAAAATGATTGACTATTAATTATCAAGTTTTTCAGAACAAGTTCATCTGAGAAAATGGGGCATTTTGAATAACAAACATGCAGTAATGAAGCTTGTATTGCATGTCTCTCATAGTGGATGGAGGGAAGAGAATTCAAAGGGGAAAGAAAAAAAAAACAATTTTGTTCATCTCGCTTTTCAGTAAATCTCGCTAAGGAAATGCATCCAGAAGAAGAAGCCTTACAGTGGAAACCAAGCCCTGCAAAACGTATGAAAACAGGTAATAGGTAACATGCTTTGGAACTTGCAGTTGGCATATTCCATGCCTAATAATTTAAAGATAAATCATCCATTATCTCACATGTAGGCAACCTCTAATCAATGTGCTTTTAATTGAAATAAGCCTTAAACTGATTCAGACAGCAGAAAATAATAGCCAAGAAAGAAGAGCTGCATATTATTTTGTTTTAAGATAAAACAAATTATTAAATGCCCACAAGACTGGATTGTAATACATATAAAAGATTATAATTATTTATCCTCTATGTAAATTTGAAAGTAGTTATCATTGACATAGCTTATGTGCTTGGGACAATAGCCTGAAACAATACTACAAGGGAAGTGTTTAGCAATGATATTAAATCTCCACTTCATAAATGTTTAATTGGTAATCAAATATTTTCATTTTTTAAAATTATTTAGTTTCTTAATAAATAAATTTAATTCAGAGAATATAATTCATATAATTCGTTAAAATAAGTATGTTTTGTATCCCAGAAATCATAAATGGGTAAATCCATACACCTTAAAGCAAGATTTAAAATTTTAGCTCCTAAAACTGTGATGTTTGGAAACTAAAAGTGGAATGAAAGAATATTGAGCTATTGCAAAGCCTATAAAGAAGTAAGTTTGTGTATCAGACAGAATTCAGGCTATGGTGCTATCAGTATACTAGTTGTGCAGAAATCATTTTGAAAATAATAATAATATTTCTAACAAGGTATGGACAATTCAAGGAAAAATGGAATACCACAGTATTTTATATGTACATAGACAACATCATGAGGAGATGACTCTGTCCTGGTAGTGTAGTGGTTACCATACTTGCCTCCTAAACGCAAGATCGTGGGTTCGAACCCGGCCAGGATCAATGATTTATTCGGGACATAAGTATGGATGGCTTCCTTCAGAAGGGAAGTAAAGCCGTGGGTCCCATGTCATACATTTACAGCACGAAAAAGAACCTCAAGCCTGAAAGAGAGGCCTCTGAGCAAAATTTGTCGGCCGTTTCACGCCCTGAATTGAATGGGATGCTGATTACCTGAGATGTTAAAGAGTGTCCTTAAATAAACCAATCAAAAAAAAATGAGATGAACTGATTTAACATAAAGAGGGATGACACTAATTTGCATATCATCTTCCATTTGAAGCATGGAAGACTGAAGATGCCAAAATGTTGTAATGCATGCTGGGTTTCCTATCTATAATTTTTTGTATACATCACAAATATAATGTTAAGCATAGGCAAACTCTGGAATGTGTATTCAAGTGTTGTAACACTGACTCTACCACCATGAGTGGTCGAGGTTATTAAGACACAGACTCGTGAATGGAAGGTATGGGCTTCGATTCCTACCATGACCATGCTCCATGACTGAGGTTTTTTTCCAGGTTTTCCTCAGTCCTGATAAATGGCAAATGCCAGGGAGGTACCCTAAACTTACGCCTGAAACATTTCCTTCCTTAAGAGAAAAATCCTTTCCCAATATATCCTTTCATCTCATGTATCATCAGTGTCCACTGCCTGTGGTGCCTCAGTAGTAAAAATGGGCATTTAAAAAAAGAGAAAAAAACCTACCCACTGACTATTATGTGGAAATTGAAGAAAAACAGTTATAAATGAAGTTTTGCCAATCTATCATAGGCCTTTGTAAGGGCCATTCCATTGCAGTTGACATTTACATAGAAATTATCTGAAAACAGTTAAACATCAAGTGTTACCAACCTATCATACAAGGGCAAGGTGAAAAGTTCTTGGCCTTGCACTTACAATGGCATACTTTTTTTTTGTCATATTATTCTAGGTTTTGCAATAACATTAATCACTTGTCAAATTGATCTAAATAGATGGGTTGAGTGTGTTTTGTTCGAATACTGTGCCCTCAAAATTATTTGTTTTGGGCGCTTTATTGCTAATGAAATTCATCCAGAGTTGGTAAAGGTTTATGAGTTTGCTACTTCATTTTCAACTGTTAAGAAATGGTAAGCAGAATTTCAATATTGCTGTACTTCTCTTGAAGATCATCCATGTGAAGGGCATCTCAAAACTGCAACCACCGAGGAAAACATCAAGAAAGTGCACAATATGGTATTGGATGATCAGCAATTAAAGTTGCACGAAATATCTGACGCAAAAAACTGAAGATGAAAAAGTTTTGTGCAAGATGGATGCTGCATTTGTTGAATGATGACCAAAAGCAAATGCTGAAACTAATAATTTCACTGCAATGTTTGGACCATTTTAAAAAGAATCCATCTGATTTTGTGTGCCTGTTTGTTATGGTGGATGAGACTTAGATCCATCACTACACTTCAGAAATAAAACACCAATCAAAGCAATGGGTGGAAGCTGGTGACTCTGGACCAAAAAAAGGTGAAGTCTATGTCATATGTTGGAAATGTTATGGCAAGTGTTTTCTAGAATGCAAAAGGGATTCTTCTTATTCATTATCTTGCAAAGGGTAAAGCAATAACTGGTGAATACTATGCAAGATGAAAAAATGTATAAGAAGAGGCCTAAATTGGAAAAGAAAGAAAATCATCTTTCACTAAGACAATGCACGTTCCCACAAAGGGACCTTGGCAATGGAAAAACTAATAGATTTGAAGTATGAATTGTTGATACATCCACTGTATTCACCAGATTTGGCACCATCTGAGTTCCTTATTCCGACATCTAAAGAAAATTTTGCATCCAATGAAAGAGTTATTGCAGCCTTAGATGGGTAACTTGCAGACCTTCACCATTGCACTTCAGGAATGGAATCTATTTACTCGAAAAACGTTGGACAAAGTGCATTGACCTTAAAGGGTACTATGTAGAAAAATTAAGTGCATTTTTTACCTAAAAACAGTCTTCATTGCAAGACTGAGAACATTTTACCACACCCTCGTACAGTCCATGGTCTCATGTAAATTAAAATATGATTTAAGGGAGTTTTAGAATGAGTTTTAAAAATAAGAGTAGTAATTCATAGTAAATGTATGTACTAAAGGCGATTAAATGCTGGGTTATTTTCTCTCATTCTTAAGCAAGAGCAGCTGTATGGGAGTGCCGATACAAGAATCTCTAGCATGGAATGCAGCCACTCATTAAAAGTAAACTGAAAAGAGTCAGTCAATACTACTGTGCATACTACTATACAGGAAAAAAACGTGTGTATAATATCACTGAAAGAATATGAAAACAAAAACATCAATTCTTTATTTTCAACACAGCTGTTATTGTAATGAGTAAAAATAATTGAAATTCCATCTAAATGATAATGAATGATACAAGGTAAAAACAGTAATATCATCACCACACTGCCAGGGATGGTCAAAGACTTGTGAGCAAGAGGTCTGGATTTTCTCCAGTCATAAATAGCAAATGCTGAGGAAGTGCCCTAAACTTAGGACTCTTCCTTCCTTTAAAAAAGAAATTCTTAATTTCATATCATGTATTGTCATTATTCCTAAATGTGATGCCTCAGTATTAAAACGGGCATTAAACACTTAAAAAAATCATCATTATCAACACATTATACTTGAAATCTTTAAGTTTCCAGCTGAAAATATCATGATCACAAGTAGAATGAGCAGATGGTGAGATTGTTAAAAGAAACTAATTTTCACCTAGATTCACTTCATTCTCTCAATTTACTAGCTATCTGCAAGTAAAGAATATATTTCAATGGTGCTGTTGCCATCTATAGGCAAATTACTTTAAAAAGGTGTCATATCAGAGAATTTCTCATTTTGATGGCAAACAAATTATGAAAAAGGGAACATTTCATGATTTTTAAAAATCTACCTGGACAAAGATGTAAAGAGAAAGACATATCTGGTACAGAATGTCTGGTCATATTATGCATGAAAAATTAGATATGAAAGAGCTGTGTATGGTGGGTGTTGCAGTTGTTGAAGTGGACCAAAATCATATACAAAAGGGCATTGTAGTATTTGGCAATGTTTAATAGCATTCATCAGGATGTTTTACATTCATTTGTGACTATGTATGAAACTGTGGGTCCAGGGGTACCAGCAGGATTATTTATACGTGGTTGCACAGCAAAATTTAGAGAATTTCATGGTTAAGAGGTATTGTTGTTATTACTATTATTGTTAATGGTAGTGGTGATGGTGGTATTCTGTCAGTGGTATCAGATTCTTATATGTGTATGGAAGTTAAGCTTTATAGAACAAAAAATAAAGTGGGATTTCAGAAGTAGTGACTTGATGTTTATCCAGGGATCTTACTGTTCCATAGACAAAGGTGCTCTCTACTGTATTTGCATGGTATTTAAAATGTAAATATAGGGTCTCTTTTCCATTAGGCAACTAGAAATTGATTTTGCCAATAGTAAGTTACTACATAATGGACTTGCAACCCCCTGAGGGAAATTGTGTTGCACATTCTGGACTCATAAGGTACATTTGTTTGTTGGTGTTTACATATATAAAGTAGTAAATATTACAAAAGTCAGGTATTTACAAAATAGAATGTGCAGAGTGCAACAAAAAATACATTGGAAAAACGAAGAGGAATTTGGGAATCCGGAAAAAAGAACACTTCAGAAATATTCGCTTAAAACAAATTGATAAATCAGCAATAGCAGCGCACTTTTGGAAT
Source organism: Metallyticus violacea (assembly GCA_030762175.1). Classification (NCBI taxonomy): domain Eukaryota; kingdom Metazoa; phylum Arthropoda; class Insecta; order Mantodea; family Metallyticidae; genus Metallyticus; species Metallyticus violacea. The sequence goes on from CM060841.1 coordinate 71,006,339, forward strand.
AAAAATCATGAAATTAAATCAGAGATAAAACTACTTAAACAACTTCATAATGCAATAGAACTTTCCACTTGGGAAAACATTTTCATTACAAAAAAAAGGATAATTTGATGAATTTCGATATCCCTCCATTGGATGAACTCAGCAAATTCCTAATAGAACCAACAGATGCCGCCACAAGAACATCAAGAGACCCAACCGCCACGTTTAACAACAGTTTGTCAACAGGCTGAAGATGGGAGGGATCGCTCCCGAAACATATGTTCCAAATTTATGTAAGTGAATGGAGTTAGTGTGGAAAAAAACTATATACATTGTTTATATAGTAAATATTAATTAATAATATACTAACTATTCTAGTAGATGCTTGAAGTGCTTGCCCTCTAATGTGAGACATGCCTGAATCATTTTAAGACATTGCCACAGTTCATCTTCTCAAATATTGTAAACTTTGCATGCTAAAGTAGCTTTACATGTACTATTGATAGATACACCAACTTCCAGGGATCATCATGTTAAATACTTTCGAGAAGACGTTTCTAATTAATAGTATTTCATTAAGCTTCTACTCTATTAAAAACTGGTGTTTTGGTTTTGGCTTCTTGTCAGTGAAAATGCTTTTATTTTGAATTTTTCACTTCCCATTGGGGATGAAACTCCTGGAAATTATTTTTTTGCAGGTAACAGTCATAAATAAATACATATATGCTTTGTTTTAGCACTTATTTCATTCTTGGCATACTCCACAATATACAGTTACATAGTATAATGTCTTAACTCATGCTTCCTATGGAAATGCAACTGAAACCATGGCAAGATAAACACGATTGAGCAATTGTAATCTTAAAAGAAGTTAGGAACAGTGAAGTTGTTACATATACAAATGAGTCAGTTTTAGTGTCACCTAATCTGACTCATTTGTATACGATTGAGCAACCTCACTGGCCTTCATCAGCAAACTTTACTTCCAGTCTTATTAGATATTAGATATTACATGTCCACAGTTTGCATTATTGTATACAAACTTTAAAAACATAGCAAAATGAGGACACAAAACATCTGAATATCTAAATTATATTTTCTTAATGGCTTACCTTCACTTGAAACCCATAGTTATGGATTCGCGCTAATTGAATTTTCTTCCATCTTCTAATTTTTTTGGTTGCAAATTCTTTATTTAATCTTGAAGTTCAATTATTTGCTTTTTGGATTTAAAAAAATCATTGTGTGTAATGTATACACACACAAACACACACATCACTAATTTCTGGCTTAACAAATCTTCTCCGCTTATTCCAGTAAGACAGTTATAGGTACTTGAAATGCTGGACTTAGTAAGAAATTACAGTAACTAAAAGCACAACATGTGAATGACAGCAATATAAAAATACAGTTTAACAACAAATGAATGAACTAACAAGGAACCAATATTACAACATAGCTCATAATTTTTCCTATGCCAATCTATGTGCCATAAAAATCAATGTTTGAAAAATGAGCTGCTGTTTTCAACTGTAAGCACCTGAGATCAAACCTGGAAAATGTTGGGTTGATGCAGTGGAAGAGTAGGAGTTGAACATCATGTAACTTTAGCCCAGCATTCTGGATGCAGAGAGACAATCAACCATCCCTGGTAGTGCAGTGATTAAAACACAAATTCTTTTGTTACTATGCAAAAACAAATAATCATCATTTTTACCTTCTTCACATATTTTCACACTTGTTTGTATACAGAATTTAACAGGTACAATGAACTTGGTGGGTTTTATTTTGGTTGCAAACCATGGATATTTAATCATGTCCCAGAACAGCAGGGAAGAAATTTGGTAATGAATAAATTAATTACATTTTCAAAATACTGTCCAGCTGAAAAACCTCAAAATGAATATTCTCATTACCTGTCAAAATTTCAATTAGACGACGAAGAGATTTTCACTGCTGGAAGAAAAACTTATTCAAAGGTTGAAGTTTCTCCATGGTTATGGGAGGAATCAGCAGAAGTTCAATGGTTCTTCTGTGAGGAATATCTTGAAGACATGTGATGTCATATCTTGTCCTTGAATCAAAAAAGTAGAGCACAATTTTCAGAGCAGGAGAAAAAGGACTCCTTAAACCACAAACTGAACTTTTTGGCACAATAATGTATGAATGATTCAATGCACTAATAGTTTATGCAACGGTTTGTACAAGTTTCTCCCCAATAAAAGATAAAGTCCTTTGTGCTCTCATTTCAAACTTGAGACCACTCTGATTGATGTTGTAAATATAGGAAAGGGGGATAATTTGACAGTCGCTCTCAGCTGTTTGTAAAAATCTTCTTCTTCTTCTTCTTCTTCTTCTTCTTCTTCTTCTTCTTCTTCTTCTTCTTCTTCTTCTTCTTCTTCCTCTTCTTCTTCCTCTTCCTCTTCCTCTTCCTCTTCCTCTTCCTCCTCCTCCTCCTCCTCCTCCTCCTCTTCCTCGTCTTCTTCTTCTTCTTCTTCTTCTTCTTCTTCTTCTTCTTCTTCTTCTTCTTCTTCTTCTTCTTGGAATTTCCAAGGCCAGCCCATAGCTTTCAATCTTTGTTGATTACGTTTTTCTTTGCTCCTCTTGCTTCTATATAGCAAGCAAATAATTTATAATGCATTTGCACTTAATGATATTTAATTGTAAGTTTGAGGTTTCCACATTTTCTCCAAGCATACCTCCAATTATTGCCTCAACTGACGTCCCAGACAAAATTTGCTGCAAACATTACACAAAGAAGCTTCTTCCCATTTTTTTTAACCAGAAAGATACAGATTTTCTCTTATATTTATTGCTAATATTCTCATTCTTTTTTTCCAAACATATCTAGAACTGGTGAATTTATTTGGAGGCCGGACCTTATGTTAGAGACACTAGAAGCCACTATGGGACTAGAACCTGGTTCCAATATACTGCTTGTTCTTGGATGCTGAATTTTGCACTTGGAGAGTGAAGATTAACTGTCACCATCTTCTACATCTGGGGTTGTTTCCAAAAAACACCAATACCTGTAGGATTTGTTTCTAATAAATTAATAACAGCTAATTTCCAATTCTTCTGACCTTATTATGTTCGAAGAAAAACCAAGTTCTTGAAAATGGTGCAGTGCTAACTCTAGCACATTAACAGGATTCATATCAGATTCTTTAAAAAAATAACAAGGCAATGAAACGCAAGTTAATATCACATGTCTGTGGCAGGTAGGTTATCTGTTATGCACTTGCAAATGTAAGACTGTTGCCTATCAGGTTGTCCAGTGCTTTCTCTACAGAATCATGTTATGTTCCTAAATATTCCAAAATGTTCTGAACTGATTTTAGGAAACTTGCAGTTAAGAACAGTAGCTCACTTTGGGCTTTTTATAGCACAGAAAAATTTTTGAGATATGTTTTGATACTAGTGCAATGATTGGTTCCTTGTAAGCACATTTTTATTACATAATATATTTTTAATACCTGGCAAAGAGTAAGCTTCCACAGTAATAATTGAATCTGTATATTATCAATCAGCACTGAATAGATTATTTCCTCAATCTCTGGTTTAGGAAGAAGAAATATATATAGCTAATTTTAAAATATTCGAGAATCAACACAGTGAAAATGAGTATAATATCTCCAAGAGATAAAATATTTTAATGTGCTAAAAGCATATCTGTAGTTTCACTTCCAATGAACAAGGAAGCACTGTGAGTTAAAAGCATTTAAAACGCTGATACAATGATAAAACACTCTTAACATCTGTGCCGAATCTGAAGGCCAGCATATGGTGGCAAGTCTCTCAGATTCCACTGGAACTGTTGCAAGCAATTTTATGCAGCATATCACTAATGTCTAATGAACATGCTGAACAGCTTTTGTAGCCATCACTTGCTAATAAATTTCTAAATATTACACTGCTCTTTCCTTTTGACCTTTGCAGTCTAGTTCTGTTCCCACCCCTACATTCTGTACCATTTCTATGTTATGAGTGCTTGTAAAGAAAAAATTAGAATTTTTTTTTTAAAGATAAATCACTTCACATTGTTTCATTAAGTCATTAGAATAATTACCAAGTATTAATGTCATATGTTCATTACTGCCAACATTGAACCATTGTGAGTACTATAAGTTTAATTTCACACAGAGAATCAAATTAGCTAAGCCAAAATAAATATTTTTTTACCTTATTATGGACCAAAGTAGTATATATATTTATATATTTATTTTTTGGTTATTTTATAGGATATTTCAAGTTTATGACGTTGCTGAATGTATTAACGATTCCTGATTTTGTAACTTGGGGAAAAGATAATACTTCTCAAGAATCATCGGATAAAATGGCTGCTAAGATGGCACTGAATTATCTCAAAATAATGACATAAAAACTTGTTACTCTTCAGCTGCAGGTAAATATAATGGTATAATGTAATGTGTTTGGGAGTTTATTGATCATAGAATGAATTTTGCTTAAATCAGTTTCTCATATTGAGGAAAGTAAGCTATTAAACTTTTTCATGTAAAATATTATCAAAAAGAATTTAATATGACATCACACATAATTTAGTATGAACAAAAGATATACCTTTGTTTAGCTTGCACAGTTTATATTAATTAATCATAGGAATTTTATAAGCCTATTCCGCTCCTGTTCCAATATAGTATTTTATTTTTCTTTATTATTTATTTATTTTTTTTTTGAGGGCTATCTATAAAGTAACTTTCATTATGTTATAAAAAAACATCAGTGCAAATATAACTCGACAAAAGTGAGTGAAGTTCTGCACCGCAGAATGCTAGTGGTGGGATAATGGTCAAACCTGACCTCATGTTGCAATCAGATATGGAGCACAACAAAAAATATGTGAATCGACAAGCATTACTATTATAAAAAGTGTTTCCAATGTATTTTATATTTTTTGCCTTATAGTTATATATTTTTAAATTGTAAACAATCATATACATTCTCAAATTCATTAAAACAATTGCATTTAAAATTATCCCTCTGGTCTGCTTAAACTAAAACTTATAGCTACTCTGCAATGTTTTCTTGGAATCTGCTGACATTTCTTCTCCTTAGTGTTGCTGCTTTCCAGTCTTGGATTAAATATTAAATGTTCAGCTTCATCTTCTTAAAGAGCATGTATAGTTTCCAATGCATGTCCTGAATGACCTTCACCTTCTGAACTAAACTTTTCTAGTCATCTGCTGTTATTAATTTGATGACAGTCTTTAGTGTTGCCAGAAAGATATGGCTGATGTTTATAATAACTTTTGTTTTTATCATGTTCCATGTTAAACTGATGGGATATAAATCTGGGTAATAGAGTGATAATTTAAGAGGTGTAAAGTCCGCATCATAAAATATTTTGTCAGTGGAATAGTTTATTTGCCCTATATTGCCTTGCATGAATTAGTAGTTTTATCTGTATAATTTTTTAGTCAAATTATATGTTATCAATAGCCATGCATATTTTTTACTACTGAGACACCACAGGTGATGAACACTGATGATACATGAGATGAAATGATATATTGGAAAAGGATTTATTTTTAAGGAAGGAATCATTCCAGGCCTAAGTTTAGGGTACCTCCCCAGCATTTACCAGTTATGAGGGCTGAGGAAAACCTGGAAAAAACCTCAGTTAGGGAGGATGGTCCTAGCAGGATTCGAACTCCAGACCTCCCACTCACGAGTCCCCACCTTAATGACCTCGGCCACCCATGGTCGTTATCTGGCTTGTATTGTTGGTCGATGGCATTTTGTTCTCTTGCTTGTTATGATAAGGGGGATTGCCAATGCTCTTTTGCGGCAATCCAGGTGTCAAGTGATATTTTTCCATTTAGAATAATTTTCATATTTCTCTCTTTGTAATAATTGGATATTTTAAATTTTGAATCATAAATGAGGTAGGCACCCAGAATAAATCCCATCTTCCAACCAGCATGGGCAATTATGTGGTGCTGTTATGGACTTTCTTTTACATACACCCGTGGATTAACCTCATTCTGCTAACACTTGGAAACTATAATGGCTGTGAATCTATGTTTCATTAATATAACCTACTAGTTTATTTTTTCCTTTTCATTTCTTGTAAGTGTTCAGAGAGCCTATCCTCTTTAAGCAACTGTGTTAGTACGTTCATATTACAAAACCCTCTTGTTTTTACATTTTTTGAAATGAAAACCAATATATTTTACAATATTTCTAATGGTTTCTCTGCTCCTGGAGAAATTTATCTTTTTCCTGCAAAATTTTAACAGTGTTTGCAATGTTGGGGTTTGTTTTTTAACCTCAAAATAATTCTAAAATTTTCTTTGAATTATGCACTTATTCACATCATCCAATATAATCTTATTTGCAGGCAATTTACAACTTTACAAGGTAATCGAATTCCGCTCATTCTACTTCCTTCAAGATAACCCTTCCTTTTTAATTTTACATGTAGTGTTTTTACTATATCTCAAACAAGCGATAGCACATTCTGAGCATTTATAGCAGATATATTAAGACCTTATTTTTTTTTTTTTTGGTCACAAAATTGATAACATTGTAGCACACCACTGTACGGTGAACACCATTGGAATCAATACTGCAGCTAAACCTGACATACCATGTTTACCGACACTCATATCTTTCTTCCATGAGTATTATATCTCTATGCTAGTTCATATTCCTTTTGCAGATCCACTCAATTTAGTCCCAGTAATATGGAAGTTCTCAAGTAGATAAAATATTTTAAAATGCTAATAACATTTATGTGGCTTCACTTCTAATGAACACGGAAGCAGTGAGTTAAAAAGCATTTAAAATATTGATACAATGATAAAACACTCTTTTAACGTTTCACTCTCAAAATTAAAAAATTCAGGACATATTTCATGAGACCTTTGCTCACTTTGTCAACTGTTAAACAACTGATGCATCATATTAGGTTTGAAAATGTAGGCAATTGTGGTGAATCTGGTGATTGTTTGATAAACTTATAGAAAATGTTGTCTGGCTTCTGAAATGTTGAAATTCATGAGTTTATAAATATTGTACTTACGAAGCTGTTGACAGTGGAGTGGCAATATAACCTCAACTTGGGTATTCATTTTTTACATCAAACTCCATTCACTTACACAAAAGTAAGATGCATTTCGGGAGAATCTCTCCCATCTTCAGTTGCTCACTGAACCGCTGTTACTCGAAACTATGGCTGGACAAATGGATGTTCCTGTGGTGGCCTCTATTGGTTGAAGTAGGAAGTTGCTGAGCTCATCCCTAGGAGGAAACTTGAAATTCATTAGGTTTTCTCTATTTTTTAATATGAAAATTTTTCCCAAGTGGATAACTCCAATGGGCTGTGAAGATGTTTCAGCAGTTTTATTCCCAGTTTTATTTCATGGTTTTTGGTCCAAAAGTGAGCTGCTACTGCTGATTTATGCACCTGTTTAAACCGAATATTCCTAAAATGTTCTTTCCTCCGAATTTCCAAATTTTGCCTAATAATTTATTAGGTTGCACAGTAAAAGACTCCATTCCACCAGAACAGAAATCAGGAATTTATGAAATAAAATGTGCAGATTGTGAACAGAGCTACATTGGCAAAACAAAAAGAAATTTGGAAATTCGAGGAAAGAATATTTTAGGAATATTCGGTTTAAGTAGGTGGATAAATCAGCAGTAGCAGCTCACTTTTGGCCCAGAAACCATGAAATAAAACCGGGAATAAAACTGCTGAAACATCTTCTCAGCCCATTGGAGTTATCCACTTGGGAAAAAATTTTCATTTTAAAAAATAGAGAAAATCTAATGAATTTCGAATTTCCTCCTATGGATGAGCTCAGCAACTTCCTACTTCAACCAATAGAGGCCATCACAGGAACATCCATTTGTCCAGCCATAGTTTCGAGTAATGGTGGTTCAGTGAGCAACTGAAGATGGGAGAGATTCTCCCTAAATGCGTCTTACTTTTGTGTAAGTGAATGGAGTTTAGTGTAAAAAATGAATACCCAAGTTGAGTTCATGAGTTTATGTTCATATTTCTTTATGAAAATCTTTTCCCATATGTTAAGTTCCTTGGGATGTTGGACAAATTTTAATAAAGAGAGGCCTTTTTCTATTTCATGATTTTCATCCAGAAATCTGCTGCTATGATTGATTTTTCTATCTGTTTATAACGATATTTCTCCAGTGTTCTTTCACTCTGATGCCTGCATTTTTCTTGGTCTTGTCTATGTATATTTTTACACAGTCTTTACAATTGATGTGGTATATACCTGATTTTTCTGCTTTATTTAACTTTAATAATTTGCCAACACTGTATCTGTTCTGAGATACTAATGTAATGTTGTACTGTTTGAAAATTTTTTGAAATTCATTATTGACTTGCGGGTGGTAGGTGAATTTTTTGTAAGTTATTCCCTTTAATAAGGCAGTAAAAATGGTAATTTGCTTCATTTCTTTTTGGAAATTAAAACATAAATCAAAAAGAGGAAGAAAAATCAGTAGTGGCTTGGCATTTTACGAAGAAACAGCATAGTATTAACAGGAATCCTATACTACTTAAAAACTCACAGGAAAAAGAGAACTTACTATCTGGGAAAACATTTATATCTGGAAGAACAAAAACCACATTTTTAACTTTGAAATCTTGCTAAGTGACATCCTACTACAGAAGTTCACCCAACCACCACCAGACCAGAGACAAACCAAATCAACATAAAGAACAATGCTGGCAGTCGACGTGGAACTGAGGATGGGAGCAATTAGCTCTTGAAACTTGTTTTCCTGAAATAATAAGTGATGTAAGTGTTACATATTCGACTGAACTATATTAATTTCCTTAGTGTATTAAACATCACTGTTACAAAAGTCCACGTCTTGGTGGTGTAGTGTTTACCATACTTGCCTCCTAAACCCAAGATCATGGGTTCGATCCTGGCCAGGACCCATGAATTTTTTTGGGCATAAAAATCCTAAGTATGGCTTCCTTCAGAAGGGAAGTAAAGCCATGGGTCTCATGCCTTTCATTTACGGCACGATAAAGAACCTCAAGCCTGAAAAAAGAGGCCTCTGAGCAAAATTTGTCGGCCATTTCATGCTCTGAATAGAATGGGACACTGATGACCTGAGATATTAAAAGAGCGTCCGTAAATAAACAAAAAAAACCAAACAAACAAAAGTCCACTTCACTTCACAAACTTATAATGATGTTTAGCTTCAGAATCCCACTTGTGAAATATTTTGCTGTGTTTGAAGTCTCCTACAGTGTTGGATTTCAACTCCTTGTTATTGTTAAAAAGCTGCAATGCAGGCCATTTTTTGATGTAAATGAAAAGATGATAATTACTAGGTTACAAACTCCAATTAAATAATTGCAGCTCAGGTACTAGCATGTGGGCGGGTTATTGTGCAGGAACCAACTCAACTTGCCATGATGTTTCTTTTAAATGGCTATTCTTAAACTTTTTAATGTCTGTTCTAAAAACTCCCCAATACTCCTGTGCTGTTTTAGCCATTGAGTTTCCTGTCACAAAATGTTTGCTGCCATTTGGTTTTTTTTTGTGATGTAGATGGCTCTACTTTATTGAGTGATTTTGTCTCTAATTTCTCATATATATCAAGTTTTATCATGTGTAATGATCTGATCCAAAAGTGATCACTTTATCTTTCATAGTGTTCAATGAAAGTTAGTGCCAACCTCAATCAATGTTTCTTTTTTTTTAAGACTAATTGTTGAGCAATCATTGTGAAGAAATATACAACAGATCTGTGGAAACTGAAGAAAAATTTGTGAAATGGTGAATCAGCTGTACACTCTAATCCTTTCAGTAATTATTTGAATCAGACCCTTCAGTCACAAGCTGGCTAATCAGTTCTCTCATTATGGTATTCATCCTCCCATTTTTTAACAAAAGCACCTTGTATTACACCACCCTTACTCATTATGTTATCTCCATAAATTTAAAAAATTGACCAAGATATCTGCATCGCTCACAAGAAATCATATCACTGAGGATATCTTATAGCTGGCAGGACCCTTTAATAGCAGCACACATTTTGCATGCCTATAGCTCATTAGGTAACAGCTGCCTGACCTTCACTCTAACACTGCTTGATGTGCACTGGGTCAAGCTACATAGCCATCTATTATGCAATCTACGTGTGCTACATGAAAATAGAAGTTACTTCATTGATAGCTCTCTTGTATGAATAGAAAACACTATGATTCAGCAAATTGTGAAACTAAATGTCAATTACAGTTTTATATTCTTCTGATTCATCTATTTTATATCTTCTATTATTCAAGAAATGTAAAGCAAGCTGATATTTGCTGTTAGCTTTAAGCTGAGAAAAGGAAATCAAATTGGTTACCATTAAGGGCAGTAAGAATGAATTTTTCACTGCAGATACTGCACAAAAACTATACATAATTTACTTATTTGTAATAAAAAGCTTTTTGTATTTATTTAAATTGTACTTATTAAATTATAAACAATGTATTGGTAATAAATCCTATTAGAATTTATTAAATATGTTCGAACTCTACTTACTTATATAACATTAAATTGCAGTTAGACTGCTTTAACATTCTAATTAACAAAAATTCTGTTTCATCAACCAATGTTAACTTTAATACCACGTTAAACTTCATGTTAAGTTAACATCACTTTCCCTTGTGTTAAAAGCTTAACAACTCAAACAAAAATGGCAGCGTAAAAACAGCTGTAGTCTATTTTTGGGTGTAATAAGTTTTTCATAACAGAAAAAGGACTGTAAGATGTAGTTACTTTCACATTTTTATGCAAAATAGCAATTTTTACAAAGGTACAGAATGGGAAAAAGTTGCTATAGGATTGTAGTTAAAATACAAGAGAGGTTAGAAAATCTTTGTACCTCCGCTCTGTGCATGAGCAATATATTTTAATCATTCTATGCAAACAAAAGTACATGGGAGTGGGTTCAAAAGTTGTTTGATTATGACACCGTCTTCTCGATCTGTGCAATTTGCAATACTCAGGAACTTTATAACAATGGATTAACTAACATTATGCCGAAAAAGTTTGGTGGAATGCAGAAGTCTTAACATATAATTAAAGTATTAACACAACGTTAACCAAAATAGTTATATGAATAAATTCATGTGATATATGTCGTACTAAACACTCTTATGCTTCACTTACTTCTTTGATATTTGGAACCGGTTTTGAAGACCTTCGTCTTCATCTTTGGCCAAGAGTTCATATTTATTTTTTAAAATAATTTCTTTTTTAAAAGATATGTTTTAATTATTAAAAAGTTAGTATATTTTTAACATTTGTTGATGAAACCGGTCCTAGGACATACATAGTTATATCTGTAGCTTTTTATGTTTTCTTTTGCTGCTACTTCTCTTTTTTCTATCTTTAATTGTTGTTGGTGTAGATCTTTAGACTTTAAGAACATTCCATCTTCACTGTTACAAAAAGTATGCATTTTTTTAGAACATGAAATTTGAAAAGCTGTCTACTATATATATTTGTGAAAGATTAAAAGTTATGTTATTTTAAATTGGAATAGAGTAAAGAACTTTTTCTTTAAATGCTTTAGGAAGCATATGTCACAGCTTATTGTCTCATGTGAATATATTTACAATAAACAATTGCTGGCAGCTTGAAGTTTACATACACAACATTGGAGTTTTTACCATATTTTGAATGTAGAATCAGCAAACTCCTTATCCCTCCCTCCCATTGTCTACATAGAGGTTTTATTCCATTGATTTTTTTTCATTTAATATTTTAGGGACAATGCCCAGCATTTCAAAAGCTTCTTGTTTTCAGGATTATCAGAAAGTTTTCTGTAGCAATTGCATCAAAATGAGGAAAAAACATAATATTCTCTGATTTAGAGGAATATCCGCAAGTTATAAATGTTCTGGGAGCATTTGATTGTACATACCTAAAAATTCAATATCCTAGAGGCTACAGAACAGAAATTTACAGTATTTGCATGGGAGTTCAGGTAATTAGAATTCCTAACTTCCAATCAAGAATAATCACTAGGTGGCAGGGATTAGCACATGATACTACAATATTTAGCAGTTCTCTTTACAGAGCTCAGTTTGAAATGGATACCATTAACAAAGGTATCCTGTTAAATTACACAGATTATCTGTGTAATGCTTTTTACCTCCTCACCTACATCCTAAAATGTGCTCAAAACAGATGTGCTGTACAAATAAAGATATGTAACTGAATACAATGACAGGCACATGAAACATAAACTTTCATATAGATTTAAACTATAGCTTTTCCTATGTAGATTTTTTCACAGTCCTTACAAAATCTATGTAGGAAAAACAAAGAGAAATATAGGCTTTAGTTTGAAGGAACATTGGAGAAACATTCATTTCAAACAAATTTATAAATCAGTTTTGGCAGCACATTTTTGGATTGAAAATCATGAAATAGAAAAAAGCATAAAGTTATTAGACTGTGTAACAACCAAAAGAATTAAACATTTGGGAAAGGATTTGTGTAAAAAAGCATGAGCTAAACTTTATGAATTTCAATATCCCATAAGCAGACAGCTCTTTATGCAAGTTTATCACAAGATGACCAGAGTCAACCCAGATACCTACATACCCAACTTCTACAAATGCTCCAACAGTCATTTATCAGCTAGAATGTGGACAATTCTTCCAGGAAACATGTCCTGAGTAAATCTCATATAAGTGAAACCAAAAAGAGTATTCTAAACATTTTAACTCAGAAGAAATTATTAATGCGTGTTTCACTGTGTTTGAATTAATATTAAATTTGGAATATATTCGAAAGTCTTTAAGGTTTTGACCTGCCTTCTCTTACTCTTGCTACATTTTCAGAATTTCAAAAAGGGAAACAATTATTTTTTTTTTCAAAGGCTGCTAGGTGTTGTTCTCTAACCATCAAGTTAATACAATAGATTTATTTTGTACGACATATTACATGCTACACTTAATACGTACAATAACATAATCAAGGTAGGCTATCATACTTGTTGCTTTTCTTGGCACTATTTAGTAATACTTTATCGTATAATTAGGTCATATAATCCTGACAACTAGCATTAAAATTAAATTTAATTTATATTGTCATGAATGAGGTTGTGACTTTGGGGGTTGTTCTTTAAGGGGGTGAGATGGTAGAAGCAAACTTCTGTCCACATCCAACTTATTTTATTGTTAAGGGGACATTTCCCTAGAATAAGTTGAAATTCCAACTGACCCTTACCTTTCAGGAATCTGTTGCAGTAGTGCCAAGGATGTGCATTGATGTTGACGGTCCGTTCTCCAGGATATAAGGTCAATCCTGGTGGTGTAGTGGTAACCATACTTGCCTTCTAAACCCAAGATCGGGCGTAAAAATCCTAAGTATGGCTTCCTTCAGAAGTGAAGTAAAGCTGTGGGTCCTGTGTCATACATTTACGGCACGAAAAAGAACCTCAAGCCTGAAAGAAGAGGCCTCTGAGTAAAATTTGTTGGCCGTTTCACACCCTGAATTGATAGGATGTTGATGATTTGAGAGCATCCGTAAATAAATCAAATCTCATCAAAATCCAGGATACAAAAGCTAGAGACAGATCCAGAGCAAGAGAGTGAGCACTGCTCTATTTATCCTTATATTGTCTTACGGTTGTCTAGGGGGAACTCTACATTGTGAGATTAAGGTGTGCCACTATTGCCCTAGATTTGAATTATATCAACCAATGAGAAAACATGCCTAGGCATGTAGAACTTTCTGACATTGTATGATAGATCCAAGCTCAGCATGATTTTGCAAGCAGAGGATGATGTCACTATAAAATCCCCTGTAAACAGGCCTCAAACATGATTGACCCTATGTCTTTAAACATACTGGAATTTTTAAGGTGATAAGTTCAGGCAAGGTACAAAATGTGAAACCAAACCTTGTTGACTTGTTACCTATCAATTTCCCAAAAATGTTAAACCTTCAGCAGTACATGTGACAATATTTTATTCTTAATTAAATTTAAATAACTTTTGCATTGAGAGAACGGAGGTTTTCACGGCCGGAGTAATAGATGTCAGTGCAATTTTCTGGGCTTATATGCCGTGGTCTGCTGAAGATGAACTTTCCGGACGTGTCGTCTGCAACCAGACCAATCTCATGTTAAGGGCAAAGTTTATCTTCCTTATTTCAAAAATGTCACAGATCGTATTGAGCACATCCTAACATGCCACAGTGTCAAGACTGTCTTCAAGCCTTCTAAGCGGTTAAAAAACTTACTGCGCTCACTCAAAGATCCCCGGGACCCTTTGTTGTCATCCAGTGTCTACCGCATTCCCTGCTCCTGCGGTTTGGTCTACATCGGCACCACACAATGCAGCATCAACACCAGACTCAAAGAACACAAAAGGAACTGTCGTCTATGTCAGATTGACACAGCAGCAGAACATGCCATCGAAGCAGAGGGGGAACACATCATCAAGTGTCAGGACACTAACATTCTCTCATCCATGACACACTACCATGCTAGACTGCAACGTGAACCTATCGAAATCCACAAACATCCCAACAATTTAAACAGGAAAGAAGAGGCCCTGAAACTTAACAGCAACTGGTTTCCAGCAATTAAAAACGAAGTACAATATCCAACACATAATAACATAGTGAGCCTATCACAAGAGAGCAACAGCACAGGAGATACCAGGCTCCTCCCACCAGCCAATCGGCCGCCACTCGTTCCGAATCAATCAGTGGAGAGCTCTGGTTCTATAAATATAGCGACACCAATGGTCAATGCTTCAGGCCCAGTGAATCAACGAAGGAAGCTACGTCCACGCCACTGAAGATGTCCGCCATAGTTGTGGACGAAATGTCTGGAAAGTTCATCTCCAGCAGACCACGGCATAACAGCCCAGAAAATTCCACTGACAACTTTTGCATTGTTCATTGCTCCAGCCATTATATAATAATGAAAACATTCTCTTTATAATTTTCATTGTAAATGGGGCCCAAGTATGGCTTCCTTTGGAAGGGAAGTTAAGCCGTGGATTCCATGTTGTAGAATTATGGCATAAAAAGAACATTCGTTTTCTAGGAATTACCAAAGGTTATGTTAAGATTAGTGTTTGTGTACATGAATTAATTGCAAATTCCATTTTTTCTGAGCTATCTGTTAAAATTCTGCTAGAGTCCCAGTTATATTGCCCATTCTTATATTCACAGAAATGTACCACCTCGGTGAGTGGATGGGGATTGTGGGGCAAGTTAATTGCTAGTAGTTCCAAGTGCTCCAGTAGTACATTTATAACTATAAGATTATGCTGTTTTTATCTTTCTGGCTGCAATATGTTGTTCCTTATTACAACACTGAGTTTTTCAGGTATATTTCAACTTCATTTTATCACTTTTTAGTATGCATTGCCTTATTGTCCTGAATTGTGGCAGAGCAGGTACCATGTGCAAAAGCACCATATGTACTAATTGGAACTGTCGCCCAGTTTTTTTCAGGCCTTTGAAATTTCCCAAATGACTTGCAATACAATTTTAAATCACATTCAATAATAATCCTCCTGTGCAAAATATGAAGTTTGTAAATTCTTTTTGTACCACGCTATGTCTAAATTAACTTGTTTTCAAACTGAAAGCATCGTGAAAAATGGAATTTTACATTTCAATAGCTATTTCCAAAATTACATGTTTACCAAATGCACCATGAGATATCTAATAATGGAACATTTCAGGTTATAATAGGGTAAAACACTTCACAATAATATAAAATTCTAAATAGAGAACAATATTTTTTTCATATTACATCATCTTAAGAGTATTTTACGTTTTTAAAATCATTTACAATAGAAATTTTATTCAATGTAATCTAATTCTCAAAGCCTTCTAAATTAATTCACGGAAAACAAAACAGCACAACATTCAGATGTTTATATTAGTTGTGCTTTTAGAGCACTGTATTATTGTTTTATTATTATTATTATTATTATTATTATTATTATTATTATTATTATTATTATTATTATTATTATTCAGCTAATGTAAATACACAAATTCAAGCTGACATATATTAAGAGAATCAATTATAAATCACTCAGTTGAACCATTGTCCTAGCTGTCTGATCTCCATAGCTTCCGTGATAACCTTTTTTTTCCATTTGCATTTTCTTCTCCTTGATGGAATCTGTTCATATGCCATCTTAGGTAATGTCTCTTTGCTCATTCTCTTTACATACCTATACTATGTTAGCTCTTTTATTGAAATATGTATCTTCTACAGTATCATTTATAATTTCCATTCTTTGCCTTATTGTTTCATTTCTTATTTTATACCTTTGCAAAATCCTTGCTGACCATTTTTAGTAATCTAGTTCATTACCAAAAGTTTATTTTAAATATATTTTTTAGCTTCCAAATTTCTGCACTGTATAAAACTGTGCTTCTAATAACTGGTATATAAATTTATATATGATTTCTTTCATAATCTTTTTATCCCTTAATGTAAGATTCAAAATTAATATTGCTTACTTTCCTTTTTTTAAATGTTCTCTAATTTCTGTATAATTTCTTCCATTATCAGTAATTGTAACATCTAATAGTATTTATATGTGTTACAACGTTTAATAACTCCTTTATTTACAGTAATCAAGTTTTGTTTCTCTCCTATAACCATATAATTAGATTTTTCAAAGTTAAATTTAAGACCCAACTTTTTATATTCTTAAATGAGTTTCCTACTGATACATTCTAGAGTAGATTCTTCAGCTATTATAATTAGATCATTTGGAAAATATAAAGTATAGATATAATGCCACCATGCATTGCACTGCCACTGGAGCCAAGGTTGTTATGATAACTGACTCATGAGTGGTAGTTCTGGGATTAGATTATTACTTGAACCTTCCTCCCTGACAGGTTTTTTCCAGGTTTCCCTCAGTCCTCATAAATGGCAAATGGAGGGAGGTATCCTAAACTTAGACTGGAACACTATTTCCTCCTTTTGTTCCCAGATTATCATAATTTATCACATGTTTTATCAGTATCCACTATCTGTGATGCCTCAGTCATTAAAAACAGGCACTAATAAAAAAAATAAAACCATGAATTGGAATGTAGATGGCAGTCTCAGAGCAAAATGGCTGTAATCAGTTAATTGATTGCAAGAAAGTGAAATTGTCTCATTATTACGAATGTAATATAACTGAAGATACAAAAAAGCATTTAATATTAAAAACTACATTGTAAAATGCCAGAACAAAAATAGACAAAACATACAAAAATAGACAAAAGATGGTTGGAATAAATGTCAAATTCAAACCATGGACTCTATAGATAAATCAGAAATAGTAAAAATTGAATTATGAAAAACAGATTAAAAGTAGGGCATTTATAGTCTGCCTTCAAACATAAATTTTAATTTAGACATATTGGAAATAAATAATTAAACTGTAGTATCTGATGATTTAATGCATGCTCATCTAGATGGGGATAGAGCACCTGGAACCAAACAGATAAAATATTAAGAGGAATTTTTAGACTATACAATAGAACTGGAACCACACTTCAAGCAATATGATCCAAAAACATTATTATTAACTACAGAAAGAGGAATTAGGCAGAGAGAAAAAATAATAAAAGCATTTGTGAGAAAAGAGACCTGTAAAGCCCAGTCAAATATTAAAAAAAATGGAAATTCAAAAAAAGAAAATTGACCTCTGTTCAAAGGACACTTTGAAGAGAGAAAATAATGTAGAAAATTGGACAAATAATTTAGTAAAGTAGTAATAGAATCAGTCAAAATGTACATCCCTAGAGTACATATGAAAATGTTAGGCCATTTGGGAATAAATTCTTGGAACAACTAGGAGAAACTAGAGAAAAGGCTGAACAAATTGGAAATAGTGAAGATGTTCAAACTCAGAGAAAAATGGCTACCAACCAAAGAAAAGAAATAAATGCCAAAAGAAAAACATTCATAGATTTTCTACAAGGCCTATAGTACAGAAATCATAGTGGTAAAGTATTCAAGTATATCAATAATTTGAATGGGAAATATATTCAGAAAGACTTAATATCCATTATGAATGGGAAGGCAATATATAGGCATACTCATATTGCTAATGCCTTTACTTATATTGTAAGAAAATTAGGTCTATAGACCTAACAAACTTCAAAATAGGTTACTTAGGAAGACAATGTACAACAACCATTGTATAACAAATTTTAAATATAGACATTTTATAGAGAATCTCAACTTGCAGGAGCTGTATCAGATATTAAAAAACAATAACATCATTGATTTACAAAACAACCATGGGAAACAAAACAGGAAATCTCAAATTGTAGACCACTTTCCCTTTACCTCTACAATAGCTATAATCCCCTTGCATGTTGGTATACATGGCAATGCACAGGCTATTTAGCAAAAAATGGAAATAAAGCAAAAGTATATCTACCAGATTTGTTTAGCAAAATATATATAGCAAGGACAAAGTAATATTCCCTCAATCTGGGGGAGAAAAAAAATGGAAAACAAAATAGGAAATATCAAATTTTGGACCAGTCTACCTTACCTCTTTGACCTTTGCATATTGGTATATGTGACAGTACACAGACTATTTAGCAAACAAATGAACACAATAAGGAAGAAACCCAAACAATACATAGCAACAGAAAGAATATGCAAAGAACTTAAATGTGTACCTTGAGACATAAATATAAATAAAAGAAAACATGATTGGGAAAGCTTATGAAAATATTGGAAAATTTTGTAAGAGCATCTTAAATGAAAACTGAAAAAAAGGTACAGCAATCTTTAGATTAAAAACTGGCCGTGATTGTTGGAATTACTACTGAATACAAAATGAGAATTTTACCCATTAGAACATGTACCATTTGTGGAGACAATGTAGCAATGGATAACAATGCTGGGAACTGGAGAGATGGCTAATCAGAGGAATGTGTTGATAACATCCAACTGTTCACTATTAATATTCTGCTATCATTAATGCAAAGAGATGGGCAGACTCTTTAGGTATTTGAGTAGATGGTGATACAAATTCAGTGCATAATGTTTTATTTGGCAGATAAAGCCATCTCTCCAGCTCCCAGCAGTACCTTCCTCACTGTGAGAGACACAGAAGAAGGAAGATTGGTAATCTTTCTACTGGGAAACTGAGGAAAAATGACTTAGCCAAGTTCCTACATTTGATAACAACAACAGTTCAGTCACCAACCACAAGGCCTATTCATTTGTTTTTCCAGGCATTTAAAGCCTCTTCTATGTAAATTTTGAATCTAAACGTTTAGGAATGTGAAATTCTATTGATATTTTATTTATATCACAACATTGACTTAACCATTGAATATTTTGACTGCAACATGGAGGAATCCTTAACATTATTGGACTGCAACAGAATCACTAGTATAATATCAGTAAATAATACATATAATAAGAATGCAACCATGCCAATACAACATCCAATACAACATCCTCGTTAACTTGTTTAATGTGATTTACTGTTTTCCATGAACAGAATGTTTTCAACTCTTTTGCTTATCTTTGTTTTGTTTTTATTTATTGTTGATTCATTTTCCCATGGCTTTTGAAGATTTATATAAAACTTCTTTAGAAATCTTGCAAGAATTTGTCTCCATGATTCTCCCTCATTCAGATGTTTCATGGCTAGCTTTAACTGTTTATTGAATGGCCAAATGATGAAATGTGTAATGAATAGTTAATGAAAATAATGTAATCTGAATAGTGTGGAACAAAGTATATTACACATCTGCTAAGAATGCTGTTGCTTTACTCATATTAAAATTTTAATCTCACCTATGACTCAGTCATAAATGGCTCTCTTGTAACGACAGTGGATCACTTTCTTTAGCAGCTAAGAAAACCTGTCCATTATGTGGGAAAATAGATAAGGATAATACATTCCATAATAGAATGTTCAGAAAATAAAGCATGGAGAGAAATATGGGTAAAGAAATGAAATAGTTTACAGAAAAAAATGTTGATGTAAAACATTTTTGAAATTGGTAGCAAGGAGCTCTTGGAAAAATTTTGGTAACTATGTAGGGAAAGTAAGGGAGAAGTATTGGAGGAAAGTGATTAAAGCAAGGAAGAATATAATGATGGAAGTAATGAAGGAAATAGGAAGGTATAGATAGAGGGAAGTGGATCTATTACACATAATAACCTGGGTGTTGTATTGTATTCCAAAATAACAAGCATTCCAAGAACAGTGTATATATTGTAAAGTTTATGTAACAGAAATATGCAGGAACAAAGTTTTTTTTTTTTTTTAAATTTTTTAACAACTTCATAAATAATTATTGTCGTAGCAGTTTCCTCTTAGTACATTGGTTGGATTAAGGATGTTACACTAAAGATAAAAATTTGGCACATATTAGGTCATCCTTTGAGGTAAAAAAATTGCTTCACATGTATGGGAATACTAATTCAATAATTTCACTGCTTTCAGTGGTGTTATACCTATCAGTTCTAAACAAGGTAAATATTGAGGAGCAAATTTCCATTAAACCATTCAAGGCTACCCTGTTCATCTGTGCAAGCACTGATGTATTGTCAAATCCGTGTTACCTTGGTCATTTTGAACTTCTGTTATTTTAAGCAAATAAGTTCATCAATCTGTATGATATTTTCTTTTACACTTTATGTTAAAAATTTCACAGTTAAGTGTACTGTGCTGATTACGTAAGGTTTTATTTAGTGAAAAATAATGTTTTCATATATTATTTATTACAAAGAAAGTTTTACATATTTAGAAACAGAAGAATGATTACAAATGAATCTCTTATCATTAAATTGGGTTTTACTGAATTGTAAAAGTCAATTTTTGACAAAATCAATATAATAAATAAATCTGAATTTTTTTAATATTATCACTGGGACAAATGGTTCAGAAACATTACACTTTTGTGTGAGTGTAGGATTGAGGTAGGATTCCTAGAAGTTCAGCAGCACTTTAAAAATTGACAAAAATTGACTGTCTACACCAATAAAAAGTATATAAATTTGTCCTCACTGATATATCACTTGTTATCAGAAGCTGTGATCATTTTACACTTTGGTTTCACTTCTGATGACTTCACTTTGGTTTCACTTGTACTTACAGCATTCATCATCACACCATAACTTTGTCTATCCATGGAACAAACTTTTGTATGTTTGTGTATACTCCAGGAAGGTGTTCCCTGCCGCAACCAATTCCCCATGATACAAGTCCAATGAGAACTTTGCGTCCATCAAGCGTTGTTGTTAGTGGCCCTCCAGAGTCACCCTTTAAAAAAGTTACCATAAAGATAAAAATGTAAGTTGGATTTTGCTGTGTATGATGTTCTTTTTAACTGAAATTATGTAGTTATTGAGAGCATTGTGTCTACCAGTGTGAAATATGGAAAAACAAGGGAAAAAGTTTAGAATTTGATTTAAATGGAAAGATTCGGGAAAGTTGGAATATTTGGAAAAGGATCTACTTCATATTTACTGTCAGTTTTGAATGATCTTCATTACTCTCTGAATAGTCAAATGCATCAAGAAAATCAAGCTGCTAAGAGCAAAATGGTGCTTTGAATTGTGGAGTCAACTTGTTGACTAATTCCATAGCATTATTTTCATGGATTCTTATTAAAAGACTTCATAGTGAATGCTCTATTGCAGTCAGCATTTTGTTCTTTCTCACTAATGTATACTTTAATCAAATAGTAAATCATGTATGTTATATTTGTAAGATTATCTCTGTTGTGCATCTTCAAGCTGGTCTTTTTTTCACACTTCTAGAGTGAGGCATGTAAAAACTTTCCCTTATAGACAGATGATCATGAGCTGGGAGTCACGCCTCCTTCCATGAACAGCAATGGAGAGAGCCGAGCCCAAGTAGTGGTAGTGTGCAATAAATGCAGGCAAATAGAATAGTCACAATGCATGGAAACAGCAATTGTATGCAAAAAAATAACTTTTGGAATGCACGTTAATAGTTAATCACATTCAGTATACAGTAAAATCAAATGAGAAACTGTAATGTGGCAATGTAACATGTAAAGTAAATAATAATTATTTGGGGAAAAGACAAATGCTTTTAACACTATAAGTTTTGCATATATGCTTTTTAAGCTAACCTAAAGTTGCAACCTATGCATTGTTTCAACCCTGTAAGTTTTGCATATATATTTTTTAAACCTAACTTAAATTTGCAATCTACATGTTGTCCTCCCTAAAAAGTAACATTTATAACCAACTGGTGCAAAGAAAACAATGACATGCAGTTAATGCAATCATGAAGCAACAGCAGAATTTCTTTTATTTGAGCATTTAGAATCAGTACATAAAAAAAAAAAAATACCTCCATTGAAATTGGGCTCAGTTTTCTGCATTGTTATTCATGAAAGGAGGCATGACTCTTGACACAAGATCATCTATCTATAGGAATAGGTATGTAAAAATGACAATCTAGATCAGATGTTGGCAAAACCAGTGTTGCAACACAAACCCCTGAATGCAACAAATAATAACTACTCTGTCCCTTACCCCTTCTTTTCTATCTAATGCTGACAACACAAGCCTTAGCACCAACAGAATGACTTTGTTGTATACTTGTGTGATTTGACATTGAAGACTTCATCATATCTTTTCCAAAACAAAAAGTAAAGTATAAACTTGCAATCCAATAGCAATGGGAAGAAAGTATTTTGTTTGGGCTACAGGAAATATCAAATGCCTTATTTGAAATGCAAATGTGCAAATATAATTGGTTTTGTATATTCTTAAACACTTAGATTATTCAAAGTATCCACATGAAATCCTTCACTGACAAGATTGGAGCAAAGTACAGTTCAGCTTATATTTTTAGCAGCTTTTTTGTGAACAGAAATCATCAAAGATCTCAATATTACAAATAAATTTTAATTCCTGATTTCACACTCGCTGCTTATGACCCATTTCCATTCGTTGATCGTTTATTGATGTGATACCTTCTTTCTCAAATGCAAAACAAATTAACTAAAGTATTGCTTTTTTGCTGGAAAAAGCTTTAATTTAGATGAAACACAATTTTGAAAGTAGTCATGGAACCACGATTAATATGAAAATAATGAGTAATAAGTAAATATGATGTAGCATGTGCATGAATTGTACCCAAGTAATAAATGGTTAACTTTCAGTAAGGATTAGATTGCATTATTCATAACAAAGTACTACAAGACCAATTCTGACACTTGTTCTCTAAATGCTGCATTGCATGTGCAAGGCCTGCCCAGCTGCATCTCCTTTATTACAGGACAGTATTTTTGTGATGATCGTAGGTTCATTTTTGCCAACACCTGATCTAGAGCATATAAAAGCCTAGACTTTTGCATTCACATGATGGGGGAGAGAAAATTGGCCTGAAAAATCAGTAGGTTATATCAGCAGTAACTCTTTTCAAGAGTCCAGAAATCCATAGCAGTGTGATGCGGATGCTAGCTTTGTCAAGGGTATGCATTGCTTCCTGGGTCTTCTATACAAGCAGATGTTACGGTTACTAATATCACAAAGTGTGAAAGAAACCTATTGCTTGCAGCCTCATCAGTAATTTGACATCATAATGCCAGGTTCTCATAACTCTGGATGACTGTATTTTATGTAAAGGCAACTTGTTGCAGAACAATTATTAGGAAACATCTCTGTATTTCCTCCACCTATGCAAGTAATCTGCTTTTCCTAGCATTATCCTTTGCAACATATTCTCAAAAATTAATTGTTGAATATAAAAAAAAAATCATAGTTTTGTTGTGTCTGAAAAACTAGGAAAAAGATGAGAAATTTTCTTTTGGAAAATTGGTAGATACCTTAACAGATTGAACTTAATGGGTTTAAAAACATCCATAGTTAATGAGCATTTTAATTGTACATACCTGGCAGCTATCACGCCCTCCCTCCTTGAAGCCAGCACATAAAAACACATCATGAATTGTTTCTCTACGCCCTGCTGCTCGGAACCAGCGTTGGCATCTGTCATTTGAAATCACTTCCACATCCACCTCTTGCAGCACGGTTGGGACAGTAGATACACCTGAAATATTTTGAGGATACAGGTACTCTTAAAGGACCTTAATGTCATAATACAGGAGATAACCATAATAATAAATGGTTTAAATATGGAATAGTGTGTAGCGTTTAACTCTTGTTTACTACTGAGGCACCATATGAGGTGGACTTGTGATAAATGAAATAAAATTTTAAGTTTAGAAAGGACATTACTTGTGAAGGAAGTGTTCCAGGTCTAAGTTTAGAGTACCTGTAAGCATTTCCCATTCATGAGGACTGAGGAAAAAGTTGGGATAAACCTCAGATAGGGTGGTCCAGAACAGAATTGAGCCCCAGACCTCCATTCATGAGTCGATGCCTTAATGACATGCCCCATGTGCCTATCAGCAGTATGTAGAGCTGTTACGTATTTGTGTGTTAGTACAAGTGTCATATAAATTGCACTGAACATACATTCAAAAGTACTGATGTAGAAATCTGTAATTTGAATTAAAAGTTGTAAAAAGTTTAAATATTTGAAATATAAAGCATCATAGTTGAGACTGGCATCCTCTAAGCAAATAAGGCTGAAAGACAGAAGCAGGAGATGTAGAAATTTAACTGATTTTAATAGAGAAACAGAAGTTGTAATTTCAGCTTTCCATCCTTTGTTAACATATTAACAGTTTCAGAATATAGGAGTATTTTCTAACTCACAAACAATAGCTTTATAGTCTCCATAGATTGTAGAATATTATAAAATGTTAAACAAAAGAAATATCTTGTAGTAGAAGTTATTATATTGGGAAATATTAAAAGAATTGAACTCTTCTTTCATCAACATTATGGTCTGAAATGTGATTTTTTTTTCACACAAGCCATTTATTTGAAATGAAAAAATTTGTCATGAGTGGAATTCAAACCATAAATCTTCATTTTACCCTGCTGATGCTCTCACCATGTGAGCTACCAAGTCTGGTTTACTTCAACTCATGTATACACATTCTTACACTAACTCCATTTTTTCACTTACTCTTAAGTAAGACGCGTTTTCACATACCATCCAATTTACCACAACAAGTTCAAAAAAATCTTCAAAGAACATGGAATAATTTTAACCCCAAGGAACAGATACAACATCAAGAATTTGTTAGGTTGCACTCTAAAAGACCCCATACCACCAGAACAAAAATCAGGAATTTATGAAATAAAATGTGCAGATTGTGAACAGAGCTACATAGGAAAAACAAAAAGAAATTTGGAAATTAGAAGGAAAGAACATTTTAGAAACATTCGATTTAAACAGGTGGATAAATCAGCAGTGGCAGCTCACTTTTGGACCAAAAATCATGAAATAAAACCGGGAATAAAGCTGTTAAAACATCTTCATAGCCCTTTGGAGTTGTCCACTTGGGAAAGAATTTTCATATTGAAAAATAAACAAAGCCTAATGAATTTCGAGTTTCCTCCCATAGACGAGCTCAGCGACTTCCTACTTCAACCAACAGAGGCCACCACAGGAACAGCAGTTTGTCCAGCCATATTTTCAAATAGCAGAGGTTCAGTCAGCAACTGAAGATGGGAGAGAGTCTCCCGAAACGCGTCTTACTTAAGAGTAAGTGAAAAAATGGAGTTAGTGTAAGAATGTGTATACATGAGTTGAAGTAGATTACCACTCCATTGTCAACAGCTTCGTAAGTACAAGACTTATACCAAGTCTGGTTTGACCACCATCACAAATCTCCATCTAAGTCTTACCCTGGAGACCTTTAGGGTTATTTCATTACAGAAATTTTATCCCAAAGGGGAACTTGAAATCTTTTATTTGTGTCTCATGCTTCATAGTTAACCACGCTCCTCCTTCTCTTGGCACAATAATACAGTCCTTGGCCTACCACAGTGACTGTTGCATTCTCTATCTTGGTTTTTTGAAATTATTGGTGGAGGGCAAGGAGGCAAGTGCTTCTAATGTAAAATGAATTGCATTTATTGACTTATTTTCTTTTCCATCTACCCTAGATATGTTCGTAGGAACTTTTTACTAGTTTTGACCATCTCTATGTGCTTACTTTACCAACATATACAAATCAGAGCTACCATATATATCATTAAAAACAATTGAGTAATAGCAAAATCACATCACCAGTTACATGTTTTAATTGGTAAATTACTATTTTAAAATGGAATTGAAATAGTAATATAAGTATTTCACTCTTTGCAGTAAATTACATCAACATTTTTATAAGTGGGGTAAATGAGAGGAACAGAACAGAGCAATTTAGACTTGATGGGGATTTTTAATGTGAAGTTCATTAGTGATGTAGAAGAAGCATTTTAGAACTTTTTTTATAAATTTTATATAATTTAACTGTACTGTCTTTATTTTTAATGTATCACTTACCATGTCGTGTCCTACCCCATCCTGCAACTGTAGCAGTTTTACCCACAAGTTTGGTTTTTGAATCAGGAAGGCATACTGGGATAATGTGTTGCTTGAAGACAACAGCTTTGTCTAGCTTCACCAGTGCTACATCATTCTTGAAGTCTGTGGCACTGTATTGTGGATGTACCTGTAGTGGAAAAAAGTAACTTGACATTGGTTGAGATGAAGAATTTAACTTTTATATTCATGTTGTAAGGCATGGTATTCTATGCTTTAATGCCATAGTTAGACTGTATGGCCTTTTTTTTTTTCGTAGCACTAAATGAAAAAAATGTTTATCATATAAAGGGCATTTGAAATTGAATAATTATCCTTAATAAGTATGAAGAGTGTCAGTTGTTTTTCTGCCTTTATTTTGTTGTGCAAGTGGCAGACCTATGTCACATTTGATTAAAAGCAGCAAATATTAGCTTAGTCAGTTTGTCTTGTGTCAACTGGGGTCATGTACCCCTTTGACAAAAAAAGTTGGTCATTTCTTGAACAAAAAATTCTTCTAAGTACTAACTTGTTATAGCAGCAGTTTACAAGGTAACCAGCAAGGCTGTGTAGCCACTGCAGCAGTCACATTATCTGGCATGCACTAAAGACGCTGACTAGTATGTGTTTTCAATTAGCTCTGTGGCAGAGTGTGTGATGCCATGGTTAAGAGAGTAGGTTTACCTCGCGGTATGAAGCACTTTTATTAAAATAAACCTTTGTAACATATTATAACAAATTAGTTTCATAATATTGTTTCCCATACACAGCAAGCTTTAACATTAACATATTACATATATGAATATTATAATATTTCTTTCAGTATCTGTCCTATCTAAATGCAATATGCTATACGTGCATTTCCTGCACAGGCAGGAAGGGCAAAAGATGATTTATGGACACAAATTCAAGAAGCCTAGGATGTTGTAGCCTTTCATCCAAACTACTGTAGAAATCTAATATCATCTATGCCCAGAAGATTGAGGGCAGTTATATATGATGAGGGTTCATGCAAGATATTAATTTGTGTTTATTTCTGTATGTTTTCACTTTAGAAGATAAAGTTTCTGTTCATGTATTTATTTAGTTATTTGTAAAGAAGATATTTATTTTGTTATTTGTGTTTTATGGTAATGCCATAAAACACAATTATACGTTAAAATATAATATGATATTGTAGCAACATGATGTTCTACATATACACTTATAAAGCCAATAATAATAATAAAAAAAAAAATGTTGTGTGTGATTTGAACCCGCAGCTTACGCAGAAGAGCAGCAGCTTCTAAATGGCTTGACCACTGCTACTCTATCCTAATGTCCTCTTTCCAGATGCTTACGATTGTGATCATCACGTTTACAGGCAAAGTGCTCATTGCAGTGTGCACTTGCTGCATGCGCTTGTAAATACAGCATTTATGAGCATCCTTGAAGCTCTCGGATTGACACATAAAATCTGGTGATGCATCTATAAAACTGCTCAGAATGCCACAAAGTATATATTGGCAAAACAAAAAGCAGCATTGGAATTAGGCTCAAAGATTACTGGAGAAACATCAGGTACAATCAGACAAATAAATAAGCCATTGAACGTAACTTTTGGAGATATAAACATAATATAGAAATTGAAATTAAATTACTGAAATAGATAGACCTTTAGAACTGGGAATATGGGGGCAAAAATTATAAAAAAATATGAAGATAAGGTTATGAACTTTGATATCCCAACAGAAGACAAATTAATCCAAAAGTTCATAAATTGTCCACAGGAGTTATACCAAGCCCATCCATACATCAACAAATTGATTCAGATGATGCAGGCAGTGGTCTGTGAAACATGTTCTGTATAGTTTAATGGTTAGTGGAGCTCAGGAGTATTAAATTAACCCACCAGCTAAATAAGAAAAGAAGTTAATATTTACAAACAAGATTAATTTGCATAAAGTCTGTCATATCAGCTTGCCAGACTCTCAGGAGACATAATAACTTCAGGTTAAGGTTATGAAATTGAAATTATTACTCACTTCCTTGCGCTCCACACCATATTCTTCATGGTGAAGTCGTTCGGACTGATCTCGTACATCCCATTCTCCAAGACGCACTCTTAGGTTACTGTTTGTTGTGCTGCATAAACAAGAATACTCTAAAGTATTTTTATCTTTGAACACATTTGTGTTTCTAATATATCACATTATTTATCTTTCTAAGCTGCAATTTCTTTATATACTTTTTGTGTTAATAATTTATAATGATTGAAAATTAAACTAAAAACATTTATGAGAATAAAGAAAAATACCAAAAGAATTGTATTTTCTTTGTTTTAATACCATCCTATTAGCTGAAAATAAAAAGTATTCTTTTAATATTTTCTAGAGGATATAGATCAGAAAGGATAGCGATTACAAAGAAGAAGCTGTTTCCATAACAGCTGCTATCCTACAACTGTTTTAGTTTAATTGTTGATTTGGTTTATTTATGGATGCTTTATAATCTTAGGTCATTAACATCCCATTCATTCAATGCGTGAAACAGCCAATATATTTTGCTCGGAGGCTTCTTTTTATTCAGGCTTAAGGTTCTTTTACGTGCCATTAAGCTGTCACAGGACCCATACCTTACTTCTCTTCAGAAGGAAGCTGTACTTAGGATTTTGATGCCAAAAACATCCATTGACCCTTGCCAGGTTTGAACCCACAATTTAATGTTCAGAAAATTTCACCATCTTTAACCAAGTTTGCCATTCCTACTATCTTTCTCTATTGTGTGGGTCCCTAAAGTGTCATATAGTCGGATCATAGACTGTACACCCTAAGACAAAAAAGAAAATTAGCAGATTCTTGAAGCATTACATTGTCTTAATTCTGTTTAGCTCAGTGCTCAATTCACAGCGTGTACGTGGGTCTTACAGCCTTTAGTCTCATTCAGTCATTACCAGTCACATTGAATTCTCCATATCTGATGGTTCACTGATAATCAAGCGGTTATAAGAAGGTGTCTAGCAATAAGAGGTACTCAAGTGCAAATTCAATATGTGAATTGTTTTGTTATTTTTTGCAAGCAAAAATAATATTTAGTATACATATGATAAAATAGCTTCCTATTGCAAGCTTGTTTGAATTTTAAGGCATTTATTCTTTATACACAAAAAAGTTCACTAATTTTTGCTACATGTGTTACTATTACTATTCATACTAATTAGTTTTATCTATATAAGAAGAGTAAAACAATGAAGAAGCCATTGAAGAACTCGCAGTAGTTCAAAATATAGCAGTTTCAAGTGTGACTCTTTCTCTGTGTTTTATCTTTATCTACTTTTATTATTAGTGTTATATATATATTTTTTTTCACTTTAGAATGTTAATTAATGTGGCATTTATTTTGAAAATGAAAATGATTTATTCCCTTTCTTGTTTTTGAACATAAATGCCTTAAAATTAAAATATATTTTGTCCATTAGATATATATTGTTGTTATTGAATTATGTGTTGAACATTAATTTTACTTGCAAAATCTAACATTCAAAGCATAACAAAAATTGGAACATAGGTAATTCTTATTACAAGACACATGCCTTTATCTGCTTAGCCATCAGAGCATACAGTCCGAGCAAATGCATTACGTGTTTGTAAATTAACTGAAGGCAGCATTGTGAACCCCAGTATCAGTAAATGCTTCTGATGTTTTCCAAATCAGACATGGTTTCTGCCTATTGCTAAATTTTTTTCAAAAAATTGTTTTAAATTTTTTTCAATAATAATAATATATTATTTATTTTATAAATTGTTATTAACTTTTTATTTTATTTTATTTATTATTTTTTTTTTATCCTAAGGATGCATATCTATTAGCAAATATGGGAAGTTGTTTCCAATATGTGTTGACAAATTTTGATTGGGGTTTAATATAGAAACAGCTGTCTTTTCATCAGTAATCATACTGTATTTTGTATCTCCTTATAAGCAATAGCTCTGCACCTTAATTTCCACTGAAGAAAACTTTTATATAGTACGGTCATGCTGTGTTGCTACCCTCCTTTCAGGGGTCCAGAGGTGCAAAAATCCATCAGAAAAGCATAATGTTTTCATAGGAATGTCATGAGAAAGTTGGTTTTTTGTTTTCTGCTCCATTATTTCTAAGAATAGAAAATAGAATCAAAAGTATGGCTTGATATCTTATCCTGGTGCACCCAGAGTTTGTTTGGTATCATAGAAAGCTGCAATATTGTTGGAGTAGGAATTTCAGTTTGATAATATAGTTTACTCCACTTGATATAAAGATTTATCTGAAAGTTTTGAGAATGAAAACAGTGAATCAGTAATGCCATTGCATGTATGTTTAGATTAAAGTTAGTTAGTAACATCTGTAAATTTGAATGCACTTCAAACATGTGTGATACCTCAAGATGTGTTGCAATGTATCTGTGTACTGTTGCACCATTAGCACATCTTGAATATAAATCAAAAGCATTTCTTTATGACTTAAATGTAAATTGGAACTTGCACAGTGAAGCCAATCATATTAATTGATACCATTGTATGATTCAGTTGAACTACACACTCTTAAAGCTTTACTTACTTTTCATAAATGTATGGAACCGGTTTCGAGAACATTTTGTTCCCATCTTCAGCCATGCTAAAGTTCAACTGTCGGATCATTCGTTGAGCTGTGGGAATGTATAATCTGCTCTGGTGGCGGTGTGATAAACTTGTAGTTTATGTTTTCATCCCTGACAATGTCGAAGTTCATTATGCTGTCTTTGTATTTGTAGATGTAGATTTTCTCCCAGGTTGCTAATTCCGTAGGTCCTTGTACTGATTTTAATAATTTTGTTTTATTTATTATGTCGTGATTTTGTGTCCAAAAATGATATGCTACTGCTGATTTCTCTATTTGCTTGTACTTTATGTTCCTGAAATGTTCCTTTAACCGTGTGCCTATGTTTCTCTTTGTTTTCCCTATGTAGATTTTTTCACATTCTGCACAGTTTATTTTGTAATTAATCTATTAAATCTATTAACCGGTTGGCACCGGTTAATATATTTAATGTTCAAAATGTGCTGATAGATAATGTTAATGACAGTATTCCACAAGAAGAAAAATCAGGTATTTTGTAATTAATCTATTAAATCTATTAACCGGTTGGCACCGGTTAATATATTTAATGTTCAAAATTTGCTGATAGATAATGTTAATGACAGTATTCCACAAGAAGAAAAATCAGGTATTTACAAAATAAACTGTGCAGAATGTGAAAAAATCTACATAGGGAAAACAAAGAGAAACATAGGCACACGGTTAAAGGAACATTTCAGGAACATAAAGTACAAGCAAATAGAGAAATCAGCAGTAGCATATCATTTTTGGACACAAAATCACGACATAATAAATAAAACAAAATTATTAAAATCAGTACAAGGACCTACGGAATTAGCAACCTGGGAGAAAATCTACATCTACAAATGCAAAGACAGCATAATGAACTTCGACATCGGGATGAAAACATAAACTACAAGTTTATCACACCACCACCAGAGCAGATTATACATTCCCACAGCTCAACGAATGATCCGACAGTTGAACTTTAGCATGGCTGAAGATGGGAACAAAATGTTCTCGAAACCGGTTCCATACATTTATGAAAAGTAAGTGAAGCTTTAAGAGTGTGTAGTTCAACTGAATCATACAATGATATCAATTAATTTCTTTATGACTTTAAGGCTGGGTCAGGGGTGAGAAGTGGTCTTGAAAATTTGCAGCATGAATTTGGAAATCTCTGCTGTTACAAGCGGTCATTTGTTTGCAGAATTTAAGAGGGGACAAGATAACAGTTCCTGGAAGATTAAGACTTTACTGTATGACCATAACAATTTTGGAATAACAAGCAAAAATATGACAAGAATACATAATATATGAGGATGTTTAGGGAGTCCTGGTTAATGGATTCCCATATTTAAAAAGACATGGATGAAAATCAGGAAGACTTCTGAAGTCCTACAACCTCAAAATTGGGCAGAAAAAAGTTTGATGAAGGAAGATTTAGTATAGTAACAGTGATAAGCTGGGTATACTAATATGATACAGAATTATTTATGGAGAAAGTTATGTGGAACAGACCCCAGCACATTACAGAGCTGAAAGAAAATTAGTGTGAATTGTTATCAGTTTTGGAAAATGAACTGATGCATATGAATAATAGTTTTCTAAAAAGATGCCATAAATGTATGGATGTAGCATAGCAGAATAACATTTCCAATATCCCCTGTCATAAGGTACATGCTTATTTTTATTATTGTAGTTATAATTGCGAGAACTTGAATTGGATATTACATCTGCTTTGCCAACCCATAAACTGTGAAAGGAGTGATAAAATCATGAAAGACACAGTATTTACCTGAGAAATTTGTAATGTAATAAGATATAAATTATAATAAAAATATCTAATATAATTTGCTTTTAAGTAAGTAAAATGTTGAGGTCGACCATAACAGTATTTACAGCTTTGTAGTTTTCCCGATTAATTTGGATTAATTCAGCATAATATATTTAGTTTCATAAATTATGATTTATCTTAAACATTTTTCTGAATATAGTATCTTTGTAAGAGAAAAGCATTTAAACTTACACATGTTGAAACTGGAGAAAAGCAGTTTAAATTATGAGACTTTATACAGTTTATACACATATATGCAGAAATCTTTCGTAACAATTAATCTGTCGTATTGGTCATGCATACTTACGTGGCAACACAATGTGCAGCAGTAACTATCCACCTGTTGTTGAGAAGAGCACCCCCACATGAGAGCTTCTTGGAGAGAAACCCTGTTTTAATCAGAGCTACTTGCCATGGATGACTACCAAAATTGGAGCTATGCCCACCCACAATTCTATTGCTCCTCGTGTACAGCTCACCACAGCCTGTGAAAAATATTTTTATTGAATTCCAGACTTATTTCGATTGGTTAACAGTAACTAACTATGTCTGTTGAAGGACCTTGAGAATAGAGCTGATATCCCTTCAAGTATTAGGCCTAGTAATAATAATAATAATAATAATAATAATAATAATAATAATAATAATAATAATAACAACAACAAAGCATTAAGTAAATACTGGGTAGAATGTCATATTTAATTATATAATTTAGCAGATTTAGCTGGTTGCATGAATTTAAATGCTTTTCATATATTTTGGATGTACAGAGAAATTAAAAAGGTGTACTTCAATCTTTCCTCAATTCAGTTTCTCAGTTGAAATCTTTTTAACCTTTTTTTGAAAATATTTTTACTCCTTTACAGAAATATTTCTTAGATCTTGTTTCAGGTCTGTCTATGTTGCTCATTTATTGTTATCCAGAGGGTAAGTGTAGAAATGCTATGGATGCAAGCAACCTTACTCCTTAAAGAAAATTTAAACCCAAATATCTAAACCTAAACTTATATGGCAATACAATGGATTCCAGATCATATAGGAATCCAAAGTAATGAAATGGCAAATACCCTGACAAAAAAAGGAACAACTCTTAATAAAACAAATGGCTCCTAGATGTTTAAGAAATGAAAACACTTCTTAGGAAAAAAACTCTCAAAAATTGTAAAAACATCACATCAAATAACATGAAGTACAAACCATGGGCCAAAATGGAAGAATAGACAGCTAATAAATATAAACCATAGGAGGGATGGATGATAACTTTCCAATTAAAAACAGATCATGTCTGTCTTGCAGCTCATCTTTGTAAAAATAAGGATTCTTGCATCTGAGGAGTGAACACTTGCAAACAGCCAGGAACAATAATGAATGCAATCACCTTCTCACCTGTGCGAAACTTGACTCCAACAGCAGATAGCCACATTGTACTGGACAGCAAAATTTTGAATGAACTAGAAGATTTTAATAGCAAGGCCATTGGAAGATGAAGGTGAAGGAGAAGAGTATTTCTTAGAAATAAAGAACAGAATTTGAATATCTTCACTAAAACTTAATTTCTGAACCTATTCACAAAACGTAACATTTGCAATTTTTTCAGGAGGAACTGTTTCTAAAATGCACTCATATTTTAAAATATTTTGCAAAACATTATACACTAGAACTTTAAATTGGAATTGGTAGTACAGGATGATTTGAACATTTTTGCAATTACCTACAAATGGTAATAGTTCCAAACTTATTATGATATTAAACCCAGGCATCTTTTGTAGAAAAACCTGCAACAATACTCCATTTGGCATTGAGCTGTAGTAGTAGAAGTTTACTCCTCTGGTAAGCATAGATCCTTAATGAAAGCACGCCAACGTGTCCTGTCTTAGCCATAGCCTTGATTTTCTTCCAGTTCTTCCCAGCCTGCTCTGCTTCCTTCCTGACCATGTTGAACCATGTAATTTTAGGTTTACCTATTTTCCTGGTTCCTTCTTGTGGATTCCAGTCAAAACCACCCTTAGTAATATTTCCATCTGCTCTCCGCAACACATGCCCAATCCAGTTCCACTTTCTATCTTTTATTTCCTTTCCAGTTTCCTGTTAATCAGCTTTTTCCATATATTTTATTTGATTTGACTTTCACCCACCATATTCCCGCTATAAATCTCAAGCATACCTTAATGAATATTTTAATATTATTATGTTTATACTAGTTGCTTTCCAGGTTTCACACGCATACAGCAAAACTGATTTTACATTTGTGTTAAATATTTTTAATTTTAATTTCCAAGTTATTTATTTAGATTTCCATAAGGAGGCTGAGAGAAAGCAAATTTGCTTTCCTGATTCTAGCTTTGACATCTTCATCTGACCTTCCATCCTTTTAGATAATCCTTCCTAGATACTGAAATTCCTTCATCTGCCCCATTTCATCATTCCCTAGGATAATTTTAGAGTCTGTTTTGTTATGTATCCCCATTTCTTTGGGGTTTTTTTTGTTTATTTACATGCAATCTGGCTGCACAAGCAAGTCTAATAAGATCCTGTAATTTGTCATTTATATCTGAGAATCTATGTGCCATCTGCATACTCATCTGCATATTATACATTTTCTAACCTCTCTTGCAACCCCCACCTCAATGTTATATGTTGCAAATCATTTTCATTATGTTGCCTAATACCATTGATTTGTAGTGCATGTAGTTAATTATTGCAGCACAGATATATATATATATATATATACACACACATGTTGGAAAATGAAAAACATCCCAAGTTGTGCAGTAATTAAATATTTTGTGAAGGAATAAATACAGTGTATAAAGTTAATAGAATTGTATCCAACATAAAAATGCCTTAAAGGACCCTTCTGCACAGTTATTAACAGCTTTGGAGTAGACAATGGAATTTAAATAAGGTTGCAAGAACTTGGAATACAACCCTCACAGTGGTGGCCACAACACCTGAAATTACTGGAAGAGTGGATGATATGAGGAGGATTATAATAAG
The DNA here is from genome assembly GCA_030762175.1 of Metallyticus violacea. Taxonomy (NCBI): domain Eukaryota; kingdom Metazoa; phylum Arthropoda; class Insecta; order Mantodea; family Metallyticidae; genus Metallyticus; species Metallyticus violacea. Next base: position 71,042,176 of record CM060841.1, read on the forward strand.
TGAAATTGCTGAATCTTAAGCATTACAGGTAAATGGGTATGCCACATTATGATGGAGAAATTATGCTGTGCAAGATGGGTGCTGCAGATGCTGGCACTTGATCAAAAACTAATCATATAATCAGAATGAAACTTTCTAAGCAAAGTTTAGCTCATTTCCAGAGAAGTTCAACAGATTTATGCAACATGCATATATTACATCAGAAACAAAACTGCATTCAAAACACTGGGAAAATTGTGATGCTGCGCTTCCAAAGAGAGCTAAATAAATTAGTCAACTAGCAGCTGAAGATTTGGACAAAGATCCATGAATCATATTATTTTCTGCCAATAAATCTTATTAAATGGAGATTTAAAAGTGTGTAATCAATTCTTCAGCGAAAGCAATTAAGTTTATGAGTCTGCTCGACGGATTATAGTTCTGGGATGCTAAAAGGATCATTTGCTTACTGGTTCAAGCATTACTGAAGATTACTATGTCAACCTTTTGAACCAGTTGAAGAAAAAATATGTTAGAAAAGCCCAATTTTATTAAAAAAGAAAGTCAGCTTTCATTAATACAGTGTTTATCCCTGCACATGAATTGAAATAATACGTGACTGATATCTCATCCACCTTATTTGATCTCATCATACTTTTCTCAAAGCTGAAAAGATATCTGACTGGTAAGAGATTTTTGACAGATGAACTTAAATCAGGCATTAGGTTTTGTACAGGCTTGAAGCAATCTGTCTTTTATTATATAAATGTTTTGGAACATTGTTGTAAAATTTGCATTAATTTTAAGTATACGGGTGTACTGTAGGGGGTTCGTGGAGTCTTTTATTAAATATTCATGTTAGTTCTGAACTCTTTATCAAATAGCTTTTCAGGAAAAATCAGTAAAATAAACCCTATTCTAATATCTGAAAATCCTGCTAAAGTGATTGGTGAAAATATAACAATTTAGCAGTATTTGCACTAATTGTTGGAAACTTTCTAAGCATATAATTAATGTTGGCAACTATTGTCATGTTTGAGCTTGCATTCACTTCAGGTATTATTCAGTTGCAGGGCTGTTGTAGTGTAATTATTAAAGTTTATATTAATTTTTTCAATGTAATAATTTTTGTTAAGTGGTATTAATGTGTTAGATAATGTGAAAATGTGAAAATTCTGACACAAAGGGTCAAATTTTGTTGCTATTGTATTATTTATTTAAGCAATAATATACCTGGTTGTTAGATATTGATATGTGAGGTTACCATTGTTCGCCCTTCTGTTTTAATCCTCTTCACCATCATAGTGTTTTTTTCTTCTTTTTTTTACTGCACAGGTGTCAAATGCTGGAGAGGTAAGGTACCCTAAACTTTGACCTGGAACGTTTCTTTCCTTAAAAAAAAATAAATCCTTTTCCAATATATCATTTCATCTCATGTATTATCAATGTCCACCGCTTGTAGTGCCTCAGTAGGAAAAATGGGCGTTAAACACTGTTAAAAAAAACCATCATAGTTTCTCTTTTCCGTGAAGTCCATTATTACCAACACATTCCTGGTTAAGGGTAACTTGAAAAATAAAAAAAAGTTTCAGAGTTAACTAATTTTTTGTACTCAGTTTCCAAGAACTTGTACACTGACAGCCCTGATTTGAATATTACGGCATTTGAAACATTATCTTAATTTAAAATACCATGTAATAAACAAATAAATTTCTTGGATTTTGCAAAGCAAGCAATCTTTTATGCATCATCATCATCATCATCATCATCATCATCATCATCATCATCACAGTAAACAATCTATTGTAATCCAATAAGTTTATAATTTTTATAAGATAAATTGTCATTCTAACATAAATATTTACAAAGATCAAAAGCAAAAAGTATGAAATTTTGAAATTTTCCAGAAAAATATTTCCTGATATAGGTACTCTCACTGTAAAGGCTAAAGTTGAAAGTCAAAAGACTATACATATAGCCTTTACTAAATGATAATGTTGTCACATTTTTTTGTTATGGCAAGGATTTGATTTGTGTGGCATGAGACAGATACAAATACTGCTTTGGACCCAATAATAAAATGTATGCAAGTATTATCTAAATTCAGATAATAGTTTAAAAAATATATGCATATCCTTGCTTTCTTGAAGATGTGTATAATTTCCATTTCTTTATGTAAGCAGTTTTCTTTTAGTTGGTGTTTATTTTCATCATAACTGTGTATTCTGCAAGTATTACTTTTTAATGTCCAGAACATATACCTTCAAAGCCAAGTATTTGAAAAGTGATCTTGAGATTGAAAACATTTATTCTTCTGAATATATGGAATTCTTAGTTAGTATTTCATAGAGAGATGGTAAATGATGGTAAAGGCCTGTATACTGATTGCAGTGTGTAAGAATGGCCTTTGGGAAATTAATATTGCACCAATTGTCCTCATCAGTGTGGCCAACATTGCATATATTTTGTGGTTAGAGAGGAAGATAATCAAATAAAAACCAAAGAACAATGTTCTTCCATCCTTTGTAATTTTGTTTCCAGCAGATTAGAAATATCAATGTTTGAATCATTCCCAATCGGCTACGGCTGGGTATTCCTTGAGCAATTTTCAGAACTTTTCCTCTCCATAAAAATGTGAATGCTAGGTAATTTCACAGTTTGACTGATTCCAAGCTCAATTATTCATTCATTTCATTAATTGTCTTGAAGATTGCATTCAAATCCCAACTTTAAAAACTATTAAATATAACATTTAATTTCGTGTCGGAACGATTACAGTGAAGCGACTATTATGTTCTTAATTATCTAGTGAGTCGATTTGATAATCTTATGCTCCACTTACTGTTGAATTAAGCAAAACTAGCTTTTGCCTGCGAAACTAGTTTTGCTTAATTCAACAGTAAGTGGAGCATAAGATTATCAAATTGACTCACTAGATAATTAAGAACATTAAAAACTACTCGTAAAATGCAACAAATTTTATAAGAATAAACTAAATGATCAGAGGAACAAAGCAACAAGAAAATCTGGAACAGCTAGGATGAAACAACCTTTGCATAACATCAAATTTAGTACTGGATATTTGAAAGCATTTTTTAAAAAAAAATTAATGGTTTTTATTGTATAAAATAAATCTAACCCTAACCTAACCTAATATGTATCACCTTGCAGTTATTTTTGTTGTAAAAATTTAACTTAATCTAACCAACTGGCATATTCATGTATATGTTGGCTATATCCCATGATTCCTAGTAGCATGAATAATAAATAAAACTCATATTTAGCCCAAAATTTGTATTTTTAGATCAGATATATCTATATTCAGTTTCTACTTATTGGAGATATTTCACTGTATCTTTATGTTTTTAAGTACTGAGACAACAGCTGAAATGGATTAAAAATTTCAAGATTAAAACCATTTGTTGAATATAGTAAAATTAACAAAAGAATTCTTGCTGAAAGATAGAGGTATAAATACAGCAAAGTAAAAAGCTCTACCTACTTTAGAAAAATCTAAAATAGAACGTGCACTACAAGAAATGTGTAGAAACAATTAATAGTGCATATGTACCAATTTCTATTTCTTTATTACATTTGTGTGTGTGTGAGGCTTCATGCAGGTCTCTGTGAACAGAATTGAAGAATCAGGTATTTGGCTTCGGTTTTATTGCACACATATATAGTTATATCAACAGGGGTTGAAATAGACCAGGAAAATAATTTTATGATTGTGATGACATTTCATTCTTTAACAAATTTCAACTGAGGAATATTTCACCATCAGAGCAAAATGAAACTTCAGCAAAGAAGACTCCGATAGTGTGAAAATTAACCTCAAAAACCTTTCATACATGAGTTAAACTGTTATGTAATAAGAAAAGGAATACAAATAAATGGTGAGTATATTTCATGAGTATGAGTATCGAAGCATTATTATCTTTGATCCATTGTTGGTAATTCAATAAGCAGATCTATTGAAAGCAAATCTTTTTATATGCTTGCTTGAGTTTATCAGCAAGTAAGAAAGCTATGGAAAAAAAAATTCTTCAAGATTACAAGATTTACAATAGCTTGTCAGACTTTGAAGATATAAATATTTTGGGACCCTTTGGTTTGGTTTTAATCATGAAAATATATAAAATTGTGAAGGTTAGAATTTACAATGCTTTGATCTGTTATTTGAGAATAAAAGATGCAAATTTATAAAATCAATATGACAAAAAAAATGGGGGTGCAAAAAAAGGCATTTTTTTAAAACTGAAAAATAAAATTTGTTATAATAATGCTTTGTCCACTTACAAGTTGAGTGAAGAAATAAAACAGAGACTCAATGAGTGTATAAAGGTGGAGAAAAGAAGAAAAATATCTACAGAGCAGGAAACAGGGTACACCTCTGTGCTGCAGAACATAGCAGTGCAGTGTGTGCATTTAATGGCTGTCATATTTTGCTCCTACCCCTATATCCAGGTAGAGCCACTGGTGTTTCTCCTACATTGCCACTTTCCTGCTGGGGCCTCAAGATGATGTCTGGACGCTCTGCATTGGTGGCAGATGCCTCTGGAGGCCTGGCACCACCACTCTGTGTCAATATTGTAAAATGAGGTCTAGCAGGTGGTCTTAGCTGGTTGTAATTGTAATTATGGTTGTAATCATGGTTAGTTGGTGGTTTGTGGTGACCAAAACCATGGTTTACTGATGGTTTGTGGTTATAGTCATAAACTGGTGGCTTGTTATGGCTGTAGTCATGATTTATTGTAGGTTTATGGTTGTAATCATTAGAGGGTGGTTTGTGGTCATGAGGTTTTGTCCCATATGCAGATCCCAAGTAGATGATATTTGGAGGTCTCTGTGTTGTGGGCCATGTCTGACTTGGGTATGTGTAGTATATGTGAGGTCGATTGCTACTCCCAACTTCCAATTCATTGTTGGAGACGATATGTTGCTGTTGATTGTGCTGCATCAGGAACTGCAAAGCTATGAAGCAGGTTAAAATCTGTTTTTACCATTATTAATTTTGGTGTTACAATATTACAGCAAGAATAAAATTGCTTTTAAATTATGTAGCTACTTCTCGCAATTCACAGCAAAATATATGTAGTAAAAATGAAAAAAAAAAAAAAAAAAAAAATAACGTTTAAAGAACAATATAGCTATAATAATAAGAACGAGAAAAGCTGAAGTTAATAAATCACTGAAAAAGTCACACAAGATGCACAATATTTTGAACCACTTGTGCTAGTCTTCAAAGGCAGAAGACAAGTGAAGATTGTCAAAATAAATACTGAATCTCATAGGTAACATGCATAAGGGAAGAATAATAAATAATAATATCTAAGTAAAATGGGGAATATTAACATGTGTTGTATGCTCTTAATGCAGAAATATTGATGCTATTAATCTCTAAAATAGCTCTCAAGACATGAGCTGTAATCCCGCACGGGAGCTGCTTTCAATCCCGTCAGCTGCGAGTGGCGTTCCCCATTCTTTCCTCTACAAGTCTCCCCTCCTGTCCTTGAACTTCGCTTCGAAACAGTGCAGTATTACATCTCTATATAATTGATAAATATAACTAATTTATTCTCAAGATTTGAATTGGTAATGAAATGTTTTCGTTTTTAAGGATATCTAGTTTCTTAGTTGAGTTTCGCCAAAATGGGACAGTTGACTCTAAGAACAGCATTTTCGAGTGTAAATGTTACTACAAATACGACTCAGCTCGTCGTGCACATTTTTGTTTGCAGTTCCCTGGTCAGTTGTCTCCCATTTCATGATATTGCGAATAAATCTGATTCTACTACAACAGTGCATTTTTTAAAAAAAAAAAAAAAAAAAAAAAACGCGCGGAAACGTACAGTTTTAACAGAGGATACACTAGACGAAATTGGTGCAAACCTTGAACGTTCGGCAACAAAATCACTCCCGGAATTAGCACAACAAGCGGGGTTTTCAGTGGGTTCTGCACATAAAACAGCAAAATTATAAACATCAAACCATACAAGTGTGTACGTGTCCATTGTGACAGTTATAAAGCAAACCCTCACACAATGGAGGAACTAAAGAAAAATATCACAAGTGAAATCAGAAAAAAGACTGGCCGAACTTATTTATTTTTTTTTTTTAAAGCGAACTTAAACGTGTCAATCAGAATGGGTTTTCCCAATGCAATGTCTGTTTAGCCAAAGGAAGACGACATTTCCAGCATCTTCAATGAGATAAAATATATACGCAATTTTAGAAGCGAAATTAAATTGCCTCCTCTGGCGGCCGCGACACACCCAGCCGCCGAGAAACAAAACATCGGGCGTATAGTATTTACATGAAAGCCCGGTAGCACGTAAACTTTGTTTTAACAGAATGGCTGTGATTGTTAATACAGAGCGAAGCAACAGTACATGTTAAACTAACATAAAATAATTTGCAAAGCTTAGAGTATAAGAAAACAACTGAAATAGAGTTGCAAAATACTGTTGTGTGGTAGCATTCGTGTTTCCTACAGACAGGCCAGGGTTAATTTCCGATTGCATCATTTCCTTACAAGTTTTTTTCAGTTTTCCTACAGATCATACGGTGAATGCCCGAAAAACTTAAGCTATAAAGCCTTATGAGATCATTCGGCCAAATTATCGTAGTAAAAGAACGTGTATTATACAATTCTTTTTCTATGACAGCATAAAATGAATGATATATTTCCAGATGGAGAGGTTATAAGATAACAATTTCATGGCCGCCTAAACAAGCCATAATGAACGAAGCAGTTAGGATTCTTATATGCAAACATCGAACTACATGCGTAATTAGAGAGTAGTAAGGACTAAATTGTGAATATGTCTTTTTTTTTATTTGTTATTGTGTTAGTGTTTGTGTCAAAAAAGATTGAGGTAAATCATAATTTCTAACTAAATGAAATTTATACATTGAAAATGCCTTTTGCGATGCGTAAACCGAATAGCAGTGCGTAATGTAACTAATTGATTTCTTTAGGCACTAATAACAATGTACTTGACGTTAACGTAAGGCAGTCTCGTGCTGAATGAGATCGACAACGTCGTGCCGATTTCGTCTGCCAGTGACTTCGGCAAGTGTAGATAGATTATTAGACATTGTTGTACAAAGGTATGGCTGTTAGCTCAAATCGATAGAGCGTCGTGTTGTAATACAAAGGTAGTTGGTTCATATACTCACTGCCGAAGGTTTTTTTTTTTTTTTTTTTTTTTCCTACTGGAGTTGAAGGAAATTTTCCACCATTACAATGATTTACTGGCTAATATACCTATTTATTTTTTTTCTACTGGAGTCAAAAGAGATTTGCCATCCCTACAATGATCTATCCTCTTACTTAGTAGAACAGTAGCAAAGAAAGTCCACTGGTTACGACTACAGTAGAAGTATGGAAAAGAAAAATGGAAAGAAAATTTCTAGGTATTATACTAAAAAACAAAGAAACAAGAAAGAAGTAATATTTTTTCAATTAATAAATTTATAAAAAGGGTATGAAGATTAAAAAAACAGTAACATTTACTCTGCGATAAAAATATTACAAGTAAGAAGAAAAAATGACTCATGGGAAATTGAACCCACGACCACATCACTAGCATGACACTCAAACCTACTGAGCTAACAGGGCTTCATGCTGTCTGTTTAGAATAGGCGCAATAACGTCCAACTTTTCCGGGTATACTTTAGAAACATGCTCTCTTAAATTTTTATTGCAACTATACTCCTTCCCACATTCCAGGCATACGACCTTTTTTTTTTTATCTACTCATGAACAAACTAAACACTAAGGAAACGTTGGTTTTCTCCGTTGCCTTCCTTGAAATCTCGTGCCTCACGAGATCGACATGAGAAGACGGTCTTACTTTATGTCAAGTTAACAATTATGCGATTCGCAACTTAAATATTGTTCACTGTGTTTGTTCCGTATCAAAAAATATTGGAATTCGGGAGGTATCGCCGATTTAAATAATTTAGGCAGTACATTTCAATTACAAATAGATTCATTATGGTGAGTTGGTCACTTCTATTATGTTAACTTCTTATTTATTTAGATAATATTGTCATATTTGTTTTATTATTTTCTTTATAATTATTGTTCTTACATAAGAATTATCGGGAGTAATTCTTAGTTTCAAGCATTTCTACCAGTCATACATGTGCTACCACTTTATAATAGAAAGGAGGATATTTAGAAATTTGCCAAAATTTAAAAAATCAGACATAATTGGCGTGTTTCTGTTTTTATTGGAGGAGAAGAGTGTTAATTTACATATTGGGACCCACCACTGGTTTGTATATGGTTAAGCGAATTCCATTTGTAATAGTTTCTTAACTAAGGGTATAAGCTTCCAGGAATGCTCACGGAATGGAAACATATTAACGCAATACAGGATACATGAAACGAGGAAGTAAGCACATACACCTTGTAGAAATGCGCAATTCTCCGAATGCACACGTTTCAGCTGTAAGAGGAGGCGTTGCTTGAAGACGCTGAGTACTCCAAATGAAAAACAATGCACGCTAACGATGTTGGTTCCTGTTATTGTTGCGTCACACTTCTGGCGACAGTTTACATGTCGTGGACCATGACAAATATTCCGTTCCTCTCTTTTAACAAGTGAAAGCATCTTCCAGTGCAGCTCTCACTCTGAATTGGCTCTTGGGATGTGCCGCACTTATCTAAATTGTCCAAACAAAAGGCTGTCTGACAATGGCACATTCGCAAAGTGATTGTCTTCAGTGGCACATTTCCGTGCCAAACATTTTGCATTTCACTTAGCAAGTACAAAAAAGGGAATTGATTACATTGGGCCTGCTTCATCTTACCATTCTAGAAGTACAAGGTGCAACGCATTTTCTCTTTCATTGTTTGTTTTGTTTCAGTTTCTCAAATCTTTGGCTATTGTGTTTCAATATAATCTTCTTGGAAATACATGCCTTTGAGTCACCCAAATGTCCGTCTGTATGGTGTTGCGATACTGCAGCTATGACTTCCTCGTCATCGCCAAATCTCCTTCCGCGCATTGCATCTTTCACAGGGGATTTTTTTAATAGTGTTTAACGCCCGTTTTACTACTGAGGCACCACAGGTGCCAACACTAATGATACATGAAATGAAATGATAAATTGGGAAAGAATTCTTTTTAAGGAAGGAAGCGTTCCAGGCCTAAGTTTAGGGTACCTCCCCGGCATTTGCCAGTTAAGAGGACGGAGGAAAACCCCAGTCAGGGAGTTAACTTCGAAAGATGTACCGACGTTGTAAAACTGAATAAATAAAAGTAAACAGTGAAATGACATTTTGAACATAGTACAATGTAAGACCCCCCCCCAAAAAAAAAAAACAATTTGTGTTCTACTCAGCTCAGCGCTCGATTCACGGCATGTCTCTATGCGCAGGTTTTACAGCCTTTAGCCTCATCCTGTCAACACCAGTCACTTTGAGCTCTCCGTGGCAGACATGTACGCTATGTCAAGCGGTTAAAAGCAGGCGTCTTGCAACATGCACGGCCGAACTTCAAATCTTGCTCATGCGTCAATTGTTTTACTAATTATTTTGAAAGTAAAAATAACGTTTAGTATAGACATAATAATATAGCTTCCAATTGCACATACGTGAAGTAATCTTAGTTTTAAAAATAAACAGGAAATTAATAATTAGTTTTAAATTAAATAAAGGCAATTTATATTTTATTTTTAAATGTTTATTAATGTGGTATTTATTTTAAAATCGAGCATGATTAATTTACGTTTTTGTGTTTGAGCATAAATGCCTTAAAATTCAAAGAAGTGCTGTCCATTAAAGCATGTATTATTGCCGTATATTAAATATTAATTTTATTTTCAAAAGCTAACAAATAAATATTATAGCATAATGAGGATTAGAATATACGGAAGTTCTTATTACTAGATACGTGCCCTTGTTCGCTTAGTCACCGAGGCACACGGTCCGAACAGACACATTTTCTGTTTATGGCATGACTTGAATATGAACTGAAAGAGCATGAAAACATGTATTGTTTCAATGTTTCCCTAAGATGGCATGCCATTGCTCTTTAGGCAGAACCAGTGTCTCGACGAGCAGTGAGAAGCAGCGTCTTCCGGCCTAGATAAGATCCGTTTTCAAAGTATTTTAACTTGCATCTATATAAGTAGAGATTAATTCCTTCAATCCGCCTCAAAGAGAGCAGTCTCCTATCTTACTCTGTTTAGTAACTATGGAACTTAATTTTTCTTATTCCAAAACCCAATAGCTGTACGTTAACGCTTCAATTTAGGAGTCTTCCTCTCCTTTAAAAAGAGCAAAGATGCTTACTGGCATTTTCAAGTGCTCCAATGTTGGGGTCTGCAGTGGCCGAGTGAACTTTGTCTCTAGAAACACAGCAGCTCCAGATGAGGCCGCCGCTGCAGAGGTCCAGAGGTTTGCCACCCGCGAGAACACAAGAAATGCTCAGCCCACAGTCGAATTTGACGCTGTTATACCAGCATGTCTGAGGTATCACTGAAAGCAAAGATAAAACAATTACAATTAAGTTCAAAACTCCCTGTAACTAAATTCTGTTTTTCGACATGCTTAGAATGTAAATACTATCATGAAGGGACTGTAAATGTATTCTAAATATCTACAAATACAGGGTGGCGCAAAAGTAACTACACACTTAATGAATTTCAGTTAACAAATGATTTCACTTCATTGTGTGTTATGTTCAAAACGTTTTCCTTCTTCATTTGTTTTTAACTGTATTCTGCGTATGTTTCTAGGTTGGCAATACTGCCAGCAGGAAGAACAGGAAACAGGGAATGAATCGTCAGTAATACCTGAAAATGTTAACGAAAGAAAAAAGAATTTTTACTGTAAAGATGAGTTATCAACGATGTTTAAGTGCTGTACTGAGAGAATGAGGAGAACATTTTGAAACAGATCCACTATCGCGTAAGGCTGTTTACAATGTACTTCACAAATTTGAAATTGAATTGATTCACCTCGTAATGGGCGACCTAAGACAGCACGGAACCCAACATCAGTCTGGCTGTCACGACTAAGTACAAGGAAGTCAACAAGATGATTAGTGGTAGAATTTTCAACAATTTCACGTAGGTCAATCGACAGGAAATTGCATCAGCTGAAGTTCAAAGTGTACATTCCATGTCTAACACATGGTTTGTTGGAAGATGATCCAGACAGGCGGCTACAATTGATTGAGATTATGCCCGATCAGTATCGACATGACCCCAATTTCTTTCATTACATTGTGTGTCAGATGAAGCCACCTTTAAGTTATCGGGACGTGTAAACTGACATAACTGCACTTATTGATACACGGAAAACCACCAAGTTGTTTTGGAGCAAGCGCTAAATCTACCCGAGGTAAATGTGTGAGATGCAATATCGGCACATGACGTGTTTGGGTCGTACTGTATTGACGGAAATTTCGATTGTAACACGTACATGACTCTACTTTAAGAAGTTACGCAGGAATCATCATGCTAGATGAACTCTATTTCCAGCATGATGAAGCTCCTGCGCATTATGCTACAGTTGCTAACGTTTTCAACTTGGACGTCGTGCAGTAATTCAGTTCCTACCACTATCCCTTGATCTTACCCCAATGGACTTCTTTCTTTGGGACATGGTTACAGATGAAGTGTATGGAAGGAAACCACAAAGTGTTGAAGAGCTGAGTGTTCCACAATCGGGACATCAACATTCAGCTGTGTTTGTATGTATGTCAGAGTGTTCCTAGTAGACTCCAACGATGCATTAATGGGGAAACAGTTTGGACATAAAAAGAAGTGAAATACTTTGCTAGTAAGTGTGTAGCTACTTTTGCGGTACCCTGTATGTGATACATTTTTTTTTTTATATATAACAACTATCATTTATATTGCAAATAGTCTATCATAGGATGTCTATAGCTTTGTATTTTGTGTTCTCATTCCAATATTATGTTGAATCATAAATTCAACAACATGCAGGTATACTAGGTGCTGTCAAAAAGTTCCAATATTAGACCTATATACCTCAAAGTAGTCACCTAAATTTAATTTTGCCACCATCCTATTTAAAATAGTTCCTTTTTTGCAGCGGTGCATTGCTTCTGCTTTTTGGAAGCTCCCTGCAAAGTTCTGTTCTCTAATTTTTATATATCACAGAATCTGTTTGTGTCTTTTAAATAGCTTTGCTTGAATACTTAATTCTTTAAAACTTCAAGCGTATGTCACAAAAAAAAAAAAAAAAAAAAAAAAAAACGCAGTCTAATGACATATAATACTTTTATTTCTTTTTGCGAAATATATTTTTTGTTTTAAGTTTTGCAGATCAGTATAATTAGCAAACATGTACCATTTGTAAACAGATTTTTAAATAGTTAGATTTGTAAACGCTCAAAGTTATTAATTGTTGTCATTATGGGACCAACTGGAGTGGCTCAGGTGATTTCGCTTAGGGTTTGCATTCGGGAGGTTCCAAATTAAAATCCTTTGGGACGGCCATCCCGACCTTGAGGTTTTTAGTGGTTTTCCCATGTCTTAGGCAAATGTTGGAATGGCTCTTTCCTTCCCAAGAAATTTCTGCTCTCCTATTTCATATATTTTTATTGCGCTTGTTCTGTTATAAGGCCGAAAGTGCCAGAGCGAGGTAGGTTGGTGCGGTGTGACGGTGGCTTGCACATTGGAAAAGTTTCGGGGTCTGTATGAAAGCGGTGGTTCTGAGGGATTCGAACTCTTTGCAGAGGGCTCCGTCGGCATCGGGGTGTTCTATCTGGAAATATGTTAAGGACCCGCCTATACCCGTGCCTCGCCGTCCATGATCCTTGCCGCCAGGTATCTCCTTCACCTCTTCCCTTCCTCCCAGAGATGCTCCTCAATCATAAACACCAACTTGAGCTGAAGTACCGAAATATTCTTCACCGACCTAAGAATTTAACCGAATGTTACTATTGCTGTTTCCTCATGTTCAGCTAACTCAAAATATCAGTTTTTATTGAAATAATCAGAAACGTTAAACGTTGATTTCCGGACTTTAGTTTAGAAAAGCTGCTTATAATGTTTTAACCTCAAAATTCTCTGAAAAGGGCTAAATAAAAGGTAATGTTATGTCTTCCAGTTGTATATAAGAAGTAAAACGTTAGTAAAATCAGAAGAAAACCCTGAAAAAAGTATGTATTATTTTATGCAGTTTAATACAGGAGTGACTGCTAAGGCAACTCGTGCAGGGTAGCAAAAGTGTAAGGGATTTGCATACAGGAGGACTGAAAGAGCTCTTTAATGGCATGCTTTAAGCTCTCTCGCAGTTAATCCCCTCTAAGTCTTATAAAGGTTTTCCCAGTTCTAATATTACATGCCAGTGAGTTCAAATTAATGATACATTCAAAGAACACACTTGAAAGCTATTTCAAATGCAAAATGTGCTAAAACCATGGTTATTAATTGATGATACATTTACTACGTGAACATGGTACCAATATAGGTGGATGAGAGTTCTGAGGTACTGACAGACGTATAAACAGAAGTCTAAGGCTCAAATCCCGCCATAAACGTCCTCTTCACAATACGAGGAATGTTTTAAAAGTTCTCAGCATTTTTTTTTTTTTTAAATTTTAACAATAATCACCTTGTAAGTCTATGCATTTCCAACATTCCATTATAAGTCCAACGATTTTCCAACTTTTTAATATTCCCAGTAAAATAAGTTTTGCCCAACTATGAAAAACAAGTGTCTGTCTCAGATTCAAATTCATCATTTGATGTGAATCTTCGTCCACTCAGCAATTTCTTCAAGTTTGGGAACAAAAAGTAATCGCTGGAAACCAAATCTGGAGAATATGGCGGATGTGGAAGCACTTGGAAGCGATGTTTTGCAGCAAAAATCTCAGACGTGTAAAGGCGCATAACCGTGATGAAAGAGAACTTTCTTTTTCGCAAATCTGAATAGCTTCCTTCATTTGGTTCAGTAATGAAGTGTAATACTCCCCGGAATGGCACTGCCCTTTTGGAGGTACCATGAGAATCCCAGAAAACCATAGCCATGACTTTTCCTATAGATGGAACCGTTTTTGCTTTCTTTGGTGCACTTTCACCTGTTGCCATCCCTTGTTTGAACTGCTCCTTCGCCTTTGACGTGTAGCGATTAATCTGTATTTCATCTACTGTTATGAACCGTCGGAAAAACTCACTGGAATTGCATTTAACAAGTCTAAACACTCTTTCGAATGCGTTTGGTCCATTATTAACAAAGGCGGCACCCATCGAGCAGAAAGTTTTCTTGTACCCGGACCTTCGTACGAAATATAGTGAACACGCAAGTCTTTGCAATGTAGCCCATTTGAGTACCTCCAATCGGCGATCATTGAGTGCGGCATGTAAATTTTTTGTCATAATCTCATCGGTCGTAGCAGTTTTGGGTCGCTCTGAGCGCTGATAATCTTGCATGGATCCTTTAATGTGGAATCTAAATCCTTTTATATTTCTGTTTGGATTACACCTCTCAAATCGAAGTACTTTATCATAGCTCGTTTTTTTAGTTTTATCCATGTGTTTTTTTAACATAGCTCCGTAGAAAAAAATCAAGAGAAGTGAGGTCTGGTGATCGTAGGAGGCCATAACTGCGGTCCACCTCTTCCATTCCACTGAACACCAAATATTCTACTTAATTTTGAGCGAACTGAATGGGCTTAATGTGCTGTGGCTCCATTCTGCTGAAACCATATGCTTATCCCTGTATTCAGTGGCATATATTCCAGCAATTCCATTACAATGCTATCCAATAATTCATCATAAGTGTCTTTATTTACATTGCCATAAAAAATATAGTCTCACAACCATGCCACACCACACCATAACTTTTGGGATATTGGTTTCATGCATTCACCTTGGGTTTTCTGTGTACCTATGTCGTGCATTTTGAGTATGGGCTTGACCATCTACGTGAAGAATAGGCAATCATCACTGAAGAGAACTTCCTGAAGGAATGGTTAGTCATGTTGCAAATGCTGTATGTTAATTACCTATTGCTATTCTCTTCTGTGAATCTGTTTCCTGCATTGCGTGCTTATGCTAAATTTAGTAGGTGTAGGAATGAGCTGATTCAAATATTCTGCGAACAGATTCCCTACTGAGTCTATATCTCTCTCGTTAAATAGCGCACTCATCTTTTAGAGCAGGCTTTCCCAAACTTCTTGCATACACTACTCTCTATTATTATTTGCGACCCCCCCCCCCCCATTCATTTCGCTGCTTAATGATAGTTAATTTCGCTCGCTTCAACAATGTGAATTTATTGCGCTGGGTCAAAATAATCATAATACAGCAGTTAGTTAAACATTCTTAATAAGAACGGACGTGAAAATGAGTAAGTTCTAAAATAAAAGTATTTTCCCCATATCTACCGGGACCCCTCAGATAGAACCCACTCACTTCCCTAGGGAACCGCTATTTTAGAGCAATCTTTGCAATCACCTCCACTGAATTATTTCGGACGACCACGTCATTTCACATCTAATACGTTAAATGCTGTCTTGCATTAGATTGCGTATAGTTCGTTGTGATGATTTTCGGATAGAATGGCGACAATGAAACGTTTTTTTGCTTCTCTTATTTGTAATTATCAAGTTCTACTGACTGTTCAAGAGCCAATTTGATAAATTAAATCATCATTCAATAACTGCTCATAACAATGAAACAGAGACTGCCATGAGTGACCTTAAGGCATGGGCTCTTGAGCGGGAGGTGTGGGGCTCGATTCGCGTCAGGACTGTCCTTTCTAACTGAGATTTTGTTCACCTTTTCAGTCCTCATAAATGCCAAAATGGCGGGGATACCCTTAAATTAGACCTCGAATGCTTCCTTCTTTAAAAACTAATCCTTTCTCAATTTTATCATTATTAGTATCCTCCGTCTACAATACGTCAATAATAAAATCGAGCGTTAAATACTATTAACAAAAATGAAGGAAACAAAATAGTTTAGTAGTAGCTCGTTTGTTTTCATGGCCTGCTTCATTATTTACATTTAAAAAAAACAAGCATTTGAACATTTTGGAACATTTGCGATAGAGTACGAAACATTTTTAACAAGAAATCCTTTTAAAGTCATCCTTGTTTTATTGGAGCACTACAATTTAATAAAATAAACAAAATTCCTTGGTTGTCTAATATAGTAAAAAGCAATTGTTGGAATTCCTGTTTAAAATAAAACTATAAAACTTTAATAAATCAATCCCCTTCACTATATTGTGTCTGTATTAATGAATTTCAAAATAGAGTTAATTTTCAAAAAGTCAAGTCTCTTAACCCAAGATCGCGGGTTCAAACCCGGCCAGGATCGATGGATTTTTTCGGGGCGTAAAATCCTAAGTATGGCTTCCTTCGGAAGGGAAGTAAAGCCGTGGGTCCCGTGTCGTACATTTACGGCACGAAAAAGAACCTCAAGCCTGAAAGAAGAGACCTCAGAACAAAATTTGTCGGCCGTTTCACGCCCTGGATTAAATGGGACGCTGACGACCTGAGATGTTAAAGAGCGTCTGTAAATAAACAAATAAACAAAAAGTCAAGTAACTTTATGTCATACAGTATAATTACAGATTTATAGTACTTTTTTTTTAATTTTCTCATATGAAACATTAACTGATGCAGCTGGTCAACTACACACACACACAATAGGAATGGCTTGGGTATTTCACGAAATAGAGTTCTGAGTGCGCATGTCAGGAAATTGGCTCTATCTTATTCTCCTACAAATACTTCTGCATAAATAAAGGGATGGCATTATTGAATACAAATCTAGAACATTTACATACATTTTTAAAATAAATTAAATATTTATAGGCATGTGTATGCCATCGATGTTCTAATAATAGATATTATCGAGTGTAAGCATTTTGAAATACGGGTCATCAAAATGTTCCTCCGCGCTCGGATGGTACTATTTCTGACATTCCTTCCTTCGAAATCGATTTTCAGCAGGTAATCCACCCACCGTTGCTAAGATCTGAGCTTAGGAATGCGCGCTTGCTTTGGTAGTCTATACACTCGGCTCGCGGTCAGTGCTGCCACTGGAATTTGCTTCCTTAGTGAAATCTCGACTAGGCAATGTCTGCGGAGCGACTTCTCGACGACCTTTTATTTACTGTTGAGCTAAAGTTTAAGTTACCGGGTTAGTGCTCATTGGCTATTATCTTGGCATTAGCCCGCGCTTGTGAATTAAAGCCTGCGATGCTTTTGTTGCATAGAATACGGCAGAAATACAGATTTTGAATCGAATACCGCTAAATAATTCTTACCAAATAACCCTAAAAGTTCCAAGTTAATACTTTTTCTCCAATCTCCAATCTCCAATCTCCAATCTTTAAAACACTGAAAAATGTTCCATTAAATAATAATTTATGAAATAACGGGATCCTTTATTATTATTATTATTATTATTATTATTATTATTATTATTTCAGTTTGTTAGGTTGTTCATATGTGGTAAAAGCATTGCCAAGAAAATTAATATACAAAAATGAACACGAGGTGGTATTTGTGCAGTGAAATGTTCTCTTGGATAATGGTTTATTTTATATAGTAATTTTACAGAACACCTCTCATAGCTCTTTACGATATTTTCCCCCTTCCTCTATTTGATTATGGAATAATGAATATCGCATTTTAAATCTGCTGTAAAGCACGCTTTTCAGAGATCTGTAAGTTACGGTAATTATAAAACTAAGCTTCGCTCGCCAGTTGCTTAATCAGAAATGTTATAATTGAAAACGGTTGTTATACTTTCTCAGCTAAACATAAAGTAGGAATTTAGGAGAAAAAGAAATAATAGTAATGCTTAAAAATTACTTGTGCATCATTCAGAAATCACCAATAAACAATCAAAACCGAAAAACAGAAATACAAGATTTACCTACCTTAATTAATGTGGTGTTCTATGTAGTTATCTTTTATTAACGAAAGCCGAAGGAATATAAGCTATTGCGGTTGTACCAAAAGAAATATTTTTATTACTCTATTCAAATCTGCCTCGATTGTACCTGTCAGTTACCTATAATAATAAAAAATATATATTTCGAAAATATGCTCATATAAATGCCGTTCTCTCTCTAGCGGTCTCAATTTTTGTTTTTTCTCAACGAAACTTGACACATGGCCATCAATTAACAATGTCGGTCCTGGTGGTGTAGTGGTAACCATACTTGCCTCCTAAACCCAAGATCGCGGTTTCAAACCCGGTAGGAACAATGGATTTTTTTTTCGGGCGTAAAAATCCTAAGTATGGCTTCCTTCGGATGGGAAGTAAAGTCGTGGGTCCCAGGTCGTAGATTTACGGCATGTAAAAGAACTTCAAGCCTGAAAGAAAGAAGAGGCCTCTGAGCAAAATTAATCGGCCGTTTCACGCCCAGAATTGAATGGGACGCTGATAACGAGATGTTAAAGAGCGTCCTTAAATAAACCAAATCTACTCCTACAGCCAACTCAGAGCCGGATTTTAGGACCACGATCATCAAAGGTGTCGACACGAGCTGTCCTTACTGTATATACCGCTAATATTGGGGAACCACGGTTTACCTACCAACTTTTTAAAATTATTAGCATTTATATTTACAAGTTTTCAGTTTTAGCTAAGCATACTGGAGTTAAAAGAGGAAAAATAATTTAAAAACAATTGTATGGTAACTATATATTTTATGTTGCGTGAATTGTCTCCCTCAGTCTTAAGATGACTGATTTGTTTAGCACTGCAAACGAAGTTATGGCACTGCCCGTAAGCGCTGGAGCACGTGCCGTTATGCACTTCAATGATGTAATAGTGATTAGCGTATCACCGATAGAGTGCAGGACCCGCAATAAATAACTGAAGGCGGTAGGTAGTCCCGTAAGTTGACATGTCTATGCGGAACGCATGGCCAGAGGAAATATGAAAGTAAATCAGTATTTGTACGCGGATACGTGTTGGACGTGCGTTAAAAGTGTTGTATATTGTTCGTAGTATTCCTGTGCGTGTTTAGCAAAGTGAAGTTTTTGAAAATTAGATAGTGTTAATGCGAAACATTCCATTATCTTGCATCTTCTTCGCCACGTGGGAGCTGTAGTTAAATGTAAGTCTTTCACCTTAATAGAGCTTAAACATTATATATGTTTAGTTTAAATATATGTTGTCGAGAAAGTCGTTATATGTCATGTGACACTACACGGTTATCAGTTTAGAAGAATGTGTTTATTTCACAAATTACTAAACTGGTTATGTTTTAATCCTTGGAAATTATTTTGAAGAGCTGCTACACTTACTTTAGGGAAATATTTTAATTGAGGTGGTTATGTGCTGGCTGAATCGAATACCTGGTTTATTTTTCGGCGTATGTATTTGAAGAGAACGAATTCATTTTGTAATGTTGAGTTTCGACATTTGTTTTTGTCAGGCATAGCTAGAGTGTTCAAGATTTTGTGATTGGTGCTGATGTTTTGTTATTTAATTGATGCTTATTTTACTTAATGATAATTATACCAATAATTCATAATTATTTTTGGACAGTAATTGTAATAAGTTTTACTTTGCCCCAAGATTACTACTTATATCTTGTTTGACAGTTAACGGCAAGTTCTTAAGGAGGTAACGTGTGCATGTTCGAAGTGCGGGTTGTGATACTTGAAAAGCAAAAACTAGAGCCTTGATGATATAATAATGTTATATGAATATGTAACGATATAATAATATCAGTATTTTATCCGTTTTAGTGTAATCAAGGATTGTATATTTTTATCAATTTGGGGAAATAAGCTTTTATTGAGTAAGGAATTTCTAACTTTTTATTGTGATGCTTATATTTCGAGATATGCTAAAAGGAAGAAGATCAAGTGTACGTTTTATGACATTTCTTGTTCTGAAAGTTTCGTCGAGAGTTCAAAATAGCTTTGGTATAAGTTTTTTGTTTTGTCACTTCGGTTTTGCTTTATTACCATTTCACCAGGAACTTTTGTAGGAAGAATTGAATAGCTCATGAACTGTGTAGATTGGTATTCCATTTTGAAAGGGGTTTATTTAGACGTATAGTTGTTATTTAAAGTCAAAATAAAATGGACAGCGCTGGCTAATTCACTAAATATATTTAGGTGTATTGCGTAGTAAAATGATGCATCTCACAAAGGATCTTTATTATGATAGGAATATAAATAGCGTTCGTAAAAAATAATTCCTTCAGGTCAAGATGTTTACATTGTAAGAGAAAAGCTAGTGCTGCACACAAGGGCAATTACTCAAGGGGGAAAATCTGCTTTACTGCATTAAACCAGAGCGAAAGAGTTATGTGAAAATAAAGCGATGTTTATATTTTGTTACAAAGGGAACCTGAAATGTTACACTCACTTTGTTGAGCGTTCTGCTGTTTCATGTGCAGTAGTTAAAGTTATATAATAATTATAGATACAGAACCATAATCATCAATTTATTTATATACAGAGTAACAGGCGTTTTTACGTGGATATTTCTAAGAGCAGTTAAGATATATAATTCAGTAAATCTTGATAGTGCCTTTAAATATGCACACTTTCTTTTTATAAGTTAAGTTTGCTGCTAGTCTAAATAGATTTATTTTTTATCTTGTGTTAAAACAGCATACTTGAAGATTTCTAGGAAACAAATTTTAATTTACAAGACAAAAGGTCACAAGGGAGAAATTTTACTCATGCAAAAGTTAATATTCCAAGTTTACGGTTCTTACGATGTGTTTCTAAAACTATTTATTCTCGTTCTATTTTCATGCATTTTTAATTTGATTTTGTTATATAGCGAGTTACCCCAGAAGAATATTCCCATTTCAATATGGAATAAAAATAAGAGAAATATACAATTTTTCAATGTATGACTTAATCAGATAACATACTAAACTGGATTTACGTGTAATGTATTCAATACGTGATTTCCAGTTTAAGCGTTTGTCTACTTGAAATTTGATAACTGGCGTTTTTGAACAAACCTATTATTATTATTATTATTATTATTATTATTATTATTATTATTATTTTCTGTGCAATAACTGTAAGTGCATCCCATATTAAAAAATTTCAGAATAACAGGCTAGCCTCCTGTTCGTAGGCACAAACCAAAGAAATACAACAGTATGAAAAATGGAATTGTAATATATTATGTATGTATGTGTGTGTGTGTGTGTGTGTGTGTGTACACACACACACACACACATTAATCTAAACATAGCCTCGTGTGAATCGTAGAAATCAGACGAACCAATGTTTTATTACATTTGAATAATATCTCCACTTACTCTCCTGTTATATTAGTGAGTTTAAAACTGGTCACACACACGGAAAGGAAATTTGAAAGTGGAACGCAGATATTGAAGTTTGAATGTATGTTTTGGGTTTACAGTTATTTATAGAGCTGTCGTTATTAAGAACAGGTGTTTTAAGAGTAGACATCCGTAATAAAATGGAATATAACAGGTGGAAAAATTGAAAATATTTGTTAATTTTATATAGTAATTTTGCTGAACAGAGCTCATAGCTCTTTCTCTCCTTACGCCGCTTGATCATCCAGTAATGGCCAGCATATGGTAAATCTGCTGATAAGCGGGAAGATAAGTTTTTCAGATATCTTCATTTACGGTAATCATAAAACTAGGCTATGCTCGCCAGCATCTTAACCTATTATATTTTATATCAGAATCGTAATTAAAAGCTTTGTTATACTTTCTCAAATAAATATAATTTAGGAATTTAGGAGGAAAGGAAATATTAGTAATGTTTAAAAATTATTCACCGTCATTCAGAATCCACCAATTAAAAAAAAAAAAAGATTTGTTCGTCTTAATTAATATGGTGTTTTACACAATTATCCTTTATTTCAATATCAAATACGGTAATTTTACATATAAAAACAATACCAGAGAAACAGAAAAAGGATAAAACATTTAGAAATTCATAGCTTTTTTATCCTATATCCGTGAATTCAAAGTTTTTGCTTCTCTAGTTATTGTTATTTTAATTAAATTATCATAATGTTACTTTAACTTTCATGTGTGTGTGTGTGTGTGTGTTTTATTTCCATTACGGCTAAAATGTTAATTGACGAATCCGTTACTTCCACATTTCACATTTACAGTTCATTGCTAAACACAATTGAGCAGCAGTGATAAAGCGCCATCTAATAGATTTATTGAGAACTGTGACGTCACTATGATGGACAAATAGTATGATTGTGATATTCTAGTAAGATATAACAAAAAACATGCATATTTGTCAATTATTATAAAACAGCGCTCCCTCGCACTCCATGACTAAGCTCTAATATCTAATTCGTTATTTAAAAAAGTTCGTATTAAACGTAACACATGCATTGAATGTTTAAGAGGTAAAAGCCAACATGAAAGTAAAATGCTTGAGTTTGAAAAGTAGGTAATGGATGACATCATCTGATTAGACTTGCAACAGTCTGTGTTCGGGGCTTCAGAAAAGAACCGAAGGGTTATACAGAGAGCATTAGTGCCCCACTGTTTACAATACCCATCACTGTTATTCATTGGTAACGCAGTAACGGCCTCGTTAAGGCAAGGGCTCGTGAGCAGGAGTTCCGGGGTTCGATTACCCCCAGGACCAAAGCTGACAGATTTTTTCCAGGTTTTCCTCAGTCCTCATAAATGACAAATGCTGGTAAGGTACCCTAAGCTTAGGCCTGGAACGCTTCCTTCCTTTAAAAAAAATCCTTTCCCAATTTATTATTTCATCTCATGCATCATCGGTGTCCACCGCCTGTGGTGCCTCAGCAGTAAAAAGTTGTTAAAAATATTCTGCTCAAAAAAGTAACGCACTAACTTGAAGAGCCAAACTTGCCTACCGATAACAAACTACAAAAATTATTTAAATAAAATTTTTTATGAAACTTGTTACTTTTTTGATTTGTTTTATTTACGGACGCTCTTTAACACCTCAGGTCATCAGCGTCCCATTCGATTCAGGCCGTGAAATGACCGACAAATATTACTCAGAGGTCTCTTCTTTCATGCGTGCCGTAAATGTACTTTACTTCCCTTGTGGAGGAAGCCACACTTAGGATTACGGATCCTGGCCGGGTTTAGGAGGCAAGTATGGTTGCCACTACCCCACCAGGACCGATCAGCAGTGACTGCTCGAGATAAATGCGCAAGGGTATATTCTTATGCAGCAATGGCCGCTGTACAAACTGATTAAAAGATCGCAGATTTTTTTGCATCTCACTAATTCCAATATAAGTGTGGTATGCAGTAAATGCACATAGAATTATTGGGAAAAAAATTCTTGTCACTACTGCACATGCGCAGCTGCGATTCGTTAGTCTTTAACGTCAAATAGTTTGGGCCTACATCTTTGGATACGGTCCCATGCTATTTTTATCTATAAGTAAAGCTTAAAGATAAAGTGTATCAAAATAATCGCATAGCCTAGAGGACATATGGAAATAAAAGAAAACACTAGAAGCGGAGATCTAACAGTAACTAAATATGCGGCAGATGGTCATAATTTAACAAACATCGTGTAAATACGTACACTTTCATTTTCAAGTGAAACTTTATAGTAAAATTAAGTGATGGGCTGCACAAAAGAAGCGTGTAACGAAGACCAGTGCCACAATAGAACAAACTCCCGGTATTTGAAGTTGAACGGCTTTTATGCCAATTTTCTTTTAAGTCATAACGCTTGTTACTCAAAAGGGCAGCGTTCTCAGATACTAAAAAGGTATAGACCACTGACCGCCAAGCTTGGCGATCTAATGACTATTTAAATGTGGGAAATGTGAATGACCAAGCGCACAATACGCTAAAATTACTAACACTCCGCACAAGGAAAGAATGGAGGGGAGACTAACGACAGAGAACTTTCATTTGTTTTATCAGGAAATATTTTAAAGCTTGATTACCTGCCAGTTCAAAGTCAATAAATTTCATGATCTCACTCAGGTACTTATTAATGTGAACAATCACATGCATGTTTCTCGTTTATTCGAAGTAGGTTTTTTTTTTTATTTGATTTATTTACTGACGATCTTTAACATCTCAGATCATCAGCGTCCCATTCAATTCAGGGCATAAAACGGCCGATAAATTTTGCTCAGAGGCCTCTTTTTTCTGACATGAGATTCTTTTTCGTGCCGTAAATGCACGACACGGGACCCACGGCTTTACTTCCCTTCCGAAGGAAGCCATACTTAGGGTTTTAACGCCCGAAAAAATTCATCGATCCTGGCCGGGTTTGAACCTGCGATCTTGGATTTAGAAGGCAAGTATGGTTACCGCTACACCACCAGGACCGACATATTATATTATATTATATTGCTTTCTGCAATTGTTTGAAGGTTCCATCCATGACAGACAAACATTTTGTTGTTTGCACGTAATATCGATTCTTCTAAATGTGTAAACGAGATAGTGTCTGTTTTTATTGAAGTAATCCAAAATTATCTTAACATTATTTTATAGATTAAACTTTCACAGATTTTAAGAAGCTACAATTAAGAGATATTGCAGGTCAGTCGCGGCTTGTAATTGAAGGCTTTAAGTCGGAGCCATCCCTAAAATTTTCTATTGAAAATTAAAAAAATATATTAAAAGTTTTTAATTAAAGTCTAAGTAATCACTACTTTTGTAATTCACATACGAATGGGAAGTAGAACAAAACTTTTGTTTTTCCCTATAATCAGAACGCGATTGTGAAGCAATATAAACAAATAAATATTAATGATCAAACGAACTAATAAAATAAATGACCGATAAAAATCGGGAAGCTCGATTTTTTTGCCATCTCTCGACGACTGGAACTGGTGCTCCTAAATTAGCCTTATCGGACCCTCTTCTCAAAGTGGATTATTATGCTTGAATATTGATAAATGCATAATAGAGTATTTAAATTATCATTATATCTGAGAAAAAATACAAAACCCATTTTGCAGGAATGACAATAATCCGCTCTGTACGTTAAAATCTCTAAGGAGTAGATATAACCTAATTCAAAGTATGGGGACGTATGGCAAACAGCTGTTCCTCCATCTTGCTCTTATATGACGTCACTTATACTTTACAAGTGTTGGATTTCTTTCGTGGAATAGACAGTTACAAGGACATGTACACTTGTATGCATTAGACCATACCTTTGTGGAATAGGGCCCTCTTTACTGGCAGCTTGGCTATTTGGCTAAATAACATTGTTCTGGTGCGTTTTGTCAGCACAAGTTTCATAAATCCTGACATACACTCTCGTCATTCCGGCGGTTGTCGCTCTCTCCAATTGTGAAAATGTCATCTGTAAAAAATTATTTTTGTGCCGGTTGTTAGCGTAACGCTGAAGTAGGCGTTTGCATTTCAGCACAATCTGCTGCTTAACTGTTTGAGTTAAGAAATGTGCAGTATCCCGGGGATAAGCCTTCAGCCCAAGGTTTGTCTGATCAATTTGGAAGATGTTCATCTCACGAGCCATCACTTTGTTTCCGCACTGATTTCTCCTAATACGAGCCGCCGCTGCTGGTCGTCACAGAGCGCGGACGCCCCGATTTTGATCGGTCAGCAAGTGTACCAGTTTCATTAAAGCGCTCAATGATGCGGTACGCAAATGTCCTGCTGATTTTCAGCTTCTAAAGGACTTGAAAATCTCCGGTGACGAGTTTCCGATCGTATGTAGGGCTATCACAGCAACACGGTTTTCATAGTCTCCCAATCCATGACTTACACCTTTAACTAGCGTGTTCACTTAGCTGCAGTTACAATCAACAATGTATAAGGTTGCGTTTAGCTGCAAGAGCGCTATCTGATCGCCCGAGCATCTGGTACAGTACCGATCAAAAGTTTGTAACAGAACTTATGGCTAGATTAGGTAGGCACTGTGCTTTCAGTATTAGGTATGGACCCGAAGAAAAAATCGCCCTAAGGGATTACACGCTGTACAAGAAGCAACAAGACAAAGAAGAGAAATAAAGATGGGCTTTCTTAAAGCACCGAGAATATTCAACATCCCAAATAGATAATGTTAGATGCAAAAATAAAAAATTTCAGCAAATGTGGCTACTAGGCACAAAATAGTGATATCTCTTGAAATTGAAGAATTACTCCAATATGCTCTTATAATGGAGAAGAACTTCTTTAGGCTACAAGAAGGAACTTGCAGACAATAGCATTCCAGTTAACAAAACAAACAAACAAAAAATAATTCATAGAGCAGGAAGGGGTGCGGCTGCGGTTTTTAATGAAGAAACACTGGGTAGGATATCTTTCTTAAGTTTAAATTCTTTAATTAGAATCAAAATAATTGTACATTTAAGCTTGGTGCTTTCAAGAAAGAATTGTTAGGAAACACGCCGCCACTTCGTTCCGACTTACCAGGGAAAATATGATCAATCTCTTGAGTTAAATGTACAAGTTATGGACACATTATATTTTTTCCGGCATGAACCCGAAAGCTACATTTGTGATTACTGAAAATTAAGAAATATAAAAGTAGATTTATATGTGTTTATTTTTTATTGTTAAATTAATATGAAAATAGGTTCGCTTCATTTTAATAAATGGTTTTAACTAACTAAGTTTTCAACAGTATTCGATATATGTACTTCCCTTTTCAAAACAGTGGAAATGCAGTTTCTTTTAATATATATATTCTACATTTACGGTATGTTACACAATTCCCATAGGCTCTTTTAAAATCTGGTATGGCTACATGTTGTTCAGTTATATTTTCCCCGGAGTGTTTTGCCTATGGGCGAGCTCGTTAGCCGGTTAGCCTGGTCTCGGTGATTACCGGAAGGTACAACAATAAACCAAACCAACTATACGAAAATATACAGACAAATTTAAGAGACAATTATCAAATAAGGTGTTGAAACTGCCCGCCTTCATTCTCCCCACATTTTTGGCATCTCTTTAGGAAATTATTTATCACTCCCTGTAGTTTTTTTTTTTTTTTTTTTTTTTTTTTTGAGAAATCTGGACAATTTCCTGGTGAATATTATCTTTGAATTCTTGTATGGTGTGCGGGTTCGTTTTATGCATGGCCTTTTTTAATTTATCCCAAAGATGATAATCGCAGGCTGTTAAATTTAGAAGCTTTTTCACAGATCCATTTGAAATGGAAGAATTCTGCAATGTTATGTAATCTTTTTGCGCTGAGAACCCTACGCTTTTTTTGGTTTCTTAGCCTGGACACTTCCGATTTCTTGAAGTTTATTATACAGATTGTTGTCTGGAGCGTCTACATCTGGGAATCTTGCTTGAAAGGTCTTCGAATTTCACGAGTTGTCTGAGTTAACGCACATTAATTGTACATAAAGACACGCTGTGCCGTTCTAAACACACGAGTCATAATACACTTTATATGCAAACTGTCGAATTAAGAAAAAAAAAAAAAACACGCAACACACTCGGGAACATCTGCGCTCGACTGCGACACTCAGCAAGGTCAACAAGTAAGCAAGCAGACTACGCGCAAACGAGTGGGAAAACTCTGCACAATGGGGAAAAACATCATTAATCGCGCCTTTTTCTAGTTACCCGAAAACAAAATGGTATTCCATATTTGTATCCCCTTTGCTTCAAGAAAATGAAGAACGTTTATCACAAAGGAGTAAAGAAATAAGCAAATATCAATTAAGGAGACTCTTCTTACAACATCAAGCAGATTAAGATTTAAAATAAAAGTTATAGATGAACTTTGGTATTTACACACTGATTAGTGTTTTAATGAGACCTTTGCTTTAATATTAATTTAAATCTTAATAACGATAACCGAAGGGTGAAAAGAGACTTATGTAATGTAAACAATGTGGTCTGATAGTAGCTGGGGCAAGCTCTGATGTAGGCGTTGACATCACGTCACGTCATAAATAGCGTGCTTGAGGGGGATAACGTGCACATGATATCTACCGTGTACTCAATACCGTGAGCATGATTGACGGAATAAACGGTGTGTCTGAAAAGATACTGGCCAGCATAGGAAAGCGTAGAAATACTTGTTTCTGTTTTCATGAGCATTTTACATTTCGGTAAATGCTATCATTTTAGAAACACATAGCGAGGGACCCCGTCGTTCTTACGCACATTCTTGCACAAATTGTGGAATGGACAGTTTCTGTAAAGTAATTTAAAGCGGTTTTCGCTAGGCTAAAAACAAGGAAGATACGATAATACATCGTGCAGAAGCTCTCACTTGAGGCAATGGACAGCTACGCTTTGAAGGCGGAATCAACTATTAAATGACGTGTTTTGGTTATTGTTTTCTCAAGTTTGATTTTCCATCGCTCATATAAAATGATTTTTCGAGGTGGACTCGCCTTAACTGAAGTCGAGTTAAATGGACTGGGGTATATACTTGTCATCTGACACAGATTCGGTTTGAGATTTGACAAATTGTCGTACCTTCCATTCCGTGCTTCCATATGTGTATATATGCACACAGAGTGATTTATTTAATTATTTATTTCAAAACGAATGATGCTAGCCATAACTTATTATTAACTCTATAGAAAATGTTGAAAATGTCCTCCTTCCTACATAACTCGTCGTTCCATGTTACTGGCCGTTAGTTGGAGGACTGTGTTGTCAGTTACCATTAATCTCCTGTGTAATACCGCCACGGGTGGCCGAGGTCGTTAAATCGCGGACTCGTGAGCGGGAGGTCTGGGGTTCGAATCCCGCCAGGACCGTCCTCTCTGACTGAGGTTTTTTCCAGGTTTTCCTCAGTCCTCATGACTGGCAAATGCCGGGGAGGTACCGTAAACTTAGGTGTAGAACGTTTCTTTCCTTAAAAATAAATCCTTTCCCAATGTCATTTCATCTCATGTATCATCAATGTCCATCGCCTGTGGTGCCTCTGTAGCAAAAATGGGCGTTAAACTCCATTCATATATTCCTGTGTAATTTTGTGCTTCAGATCGTCCAATATCTGGGAGCGTGTGGCGTAAACTCTTGTCTTTTAAATAACCCCATAGGAAGAAGTCCGGTGTTGTCAAATCAGGAGATCTCGTTGGCCAAAGGTTCTTGAAGATTATCCGGTCGTCAAATAAACTTTCAATAAGCGCCATGTAGCGCCATCTTGTTAAAAATATCCATGACCCAGCTCTACATCGTCGAGTTGCTCAAACCGCCACGGGCAATCGTTAGGCGCGGACTCTTGAGCGCTAGGTCTGAGGTTCGATTACCACCACGACCGTCCTCCCTGATTTAAGTTTTTCCCAGGTTTCCGTCAGTTCTCATAAATGCCAAATGCAGGAGAGGTACCCTAAACTTAGGTGTAGAACGTTTCTTTTCTTAATACATATACATGTATGTATATCCTTTCCCAATTTATCATTTCGTTTCATGTATACCTCAGCAGTAAAAACGGGCGTATTTTCTGTACGGAAATTGCGCACCAAACCCACACTTTAAACTGTGTACATAGATAACGACATGTGGATTTTGAGCGACACGATAGCCTGAGCTCTATGAGTTCACATAAATGGAACCTGCAGCTTCATCTATGAATCATGTGATGGACAATATACCAGGATTTTGCACAATGAACGTCTGAAACCAACGCTAATACTTCACTCTTTTATCGCTATCTGGTTCCTGCAACTGATGGACTGACTTCTGTGATCCTGTATTATTTTAGATGAGCACTTTTCGCAGCTGCCTGAGTAGGTGTAGCCGGTCTTCTGTGACAAACGTCTTAATAACTTGGGGTGATCGCTTCAGTCTGCCCTGACGTAGGTACACAACAACCGTGGGCAGTCTAGATGAACGATGTTCGTCTTTTACACTCACCAGACACCCAGTTGTTTCCAATTTGTTTACCAGCGCCAATATTGTGTTTCTTTCCGGGAGGATTGCGAACACCAAATTATCTGGTATACCCTTCGAGTAGCTCCCAAATATTCCGCTTAATTTGACTCAGAACATTGGCTGAATTTTCAGCCGAATAAATTAAATGTGTTATTCCACATAAAGCACTCTGTGTGTGTACATATATTCAGGTTTAATTATACATCTTGTTTGTGTAAACGTGATTTCCAAACATGCACAATTGGATGTAAAACGGAGGAAAACCAAACAAGCAAATAACACTTCCGACGTATTGTACTATTTAAGGTTAATAGTGGTATAAAGACAGCGGAGGCGGTTAGAAGCATATGCATAGTGCAGAATAGGAATATATCCGGTTAAAGCCGACAAGAATTTGCTTTTACTGTTTCGAACAGAGCTATTTAGCCCTGATTCTCAAAGTTTAACAAAATTATCGGTGTCTCATAGAAACCTAAACGCTTTAATCCACGATTATCTACGTCATTGAACTCAATGCGATGAATTGTGACCAGATAAACATTGTGCGATATTTGCATCCAGAAAATGGTTGTATGGAGGACGCACGCTTTAAAAATAGCAGAAATTAGCTCTAAGCCATATGTGCTTCTTTGCTTACTCGTCAATTGTTGTTTTATTTACAGCCACTCTTTAACATTTCAGATCATCAGCGTCCCATTGAATTCAGGGCGTGAAATGACCGATGAATTTTGCTCAGAGGCCTCTTCTTTCAGGCCTGAGGTTCTTTATCGTGCTGTAATTCTACGACGCAGGATCTACGGATTTATTTCCCTTCCGAAGGAAGACATACTTAGGATTTTTACTCTTGGAAAAAAAAAAAAAAAAAAAAAATCGATCGACCCTGGCCGGGACGGTTATTTCGTGAAAAGCATTCTTATGTAGTATTGTTACTGGAGACGAGAGGTTGGTGTCTTCGTGTCAACATAAAAAACAAGGAAATTAAGACCATTCACAGATTATGTTATGGACCTGATGGGATGTTACGTTCTACGACCAGGAACGTAACCATCACTACTGGCATTTACTCAGAATCCTTGAGGCCGCATTTTAAGAAAAACGACCTTTAAGTACTGCTTAACACGATAATGTGCGTTCGCATTCCGTTAGCGTGACAAATGCAGATATCCTACTTATTTCCCCGATCTTGCGCCTTCAGATTTCCACCTTTTACACTCTCTATCCAATAACTTTCGAGGAAACTCTTTTGCTAACCAAAATGATGACTTCTTTCACTACAAACCAGCAGATTTTTTTTTCAGCCGTGAATTGAAAAATCTGCCCTAGCGTTGGCAGGAGGCCAAAGATAATGCAAGACAATTTATTAACGCTAAATTCCTATCTTCTATTAATCTAAAACGAATATAAAATCGTTTGGCACTAACTAATTGACCCGATATGTACGTGTAACACTTTTTTTAACAGCTGCTTCTGTGTGAATCCCTTATAGCGACGTGGATACAGTGTGCTTGTATATTGCAACATATTTGCTTGTCATTAAACAATAAGTATGCATTTGTTGTCATGGAGGTATGTAGGCTGTGTTGAATGTGTTTTATTTTATATACCAGCCATTATAGCGGAATATTCCAGTTAGGCGTATAAAGTCTCAGATATAGCAAATTTATTTTTACATGTTGTAAATAGCGTTGTCACATTTCTCCTTAAAAAATTCGATCTGAAGATGCGACTAGAACTGTGGTCCTTAGCAATGATAGACGCTGTGTAAGTTACATTGCAAATGTAATTAATATAGCTAGAAGCACAGTCCGCGATGCCTTTAAACGGTTTAAAGAGACGCTAGAATATATCAGGAGACCAGGTTTGGATCGTCCGAGAGCTACAAATACAATTGAAGACCTGGCAATTTGTCAATATGCATGGACGTCCTATTTTGGCCAAAAAGGTTAGAAGAAGGTTGAAAGCAAGTGAACTGGTATCAAGCAGACCAATAACGGGTTCCAGTTTGCTCAGAATGCACCGATCACGTTTTGCAAATGATCATAGCGGTTGGAGAAACAAAGCTCACCTGTTGGACGTGAAAGAGTTTGGAGAAGGAGGGGAGAACGATTTGCACAATGCTGCATTTCCGAAAAATTACCATTTGGAGGTGGTGGAGTGATGTAGGAGTATCTATGGATGTTCGTACTGAGTTAGTTTTAATAGCAAATGGAAGTCTAACAATTGATAGGTACATAAATGAATGTTTGACTAATCATGTTGTACTATTTGGCCCATTTACAGGAGATAATTTTGTTTTATTGCACGACAGTGCACGCCCGCTCATTGCCCACGTGGTCGGAGATTATCTCCAAGAAGTGGGGGATCCGTGTTTTTCAACCAGAATTCTCCTTTCCCTATCATCTGGTATAAGCAGGATAAAGAATTGCAAAATTTCCAGATACATTTAATATAATATTAAGTATATTTTGCTCTTTAAAAGAAAATTAAAGAAATCCCTTTATTAAATGTTACTCAGTCTCTAGGTACTTACATATAACTATTGTAATGCAGTTACATGGCCAGGTAAGGAGTTCCGATATGAATCCGCTTGAGCACCTGTGGGACACTCTGTGACGGTGTGTTAAGACAAGGTCGTCACTACTAGTAACTTTACAGGAGTTGAGGGGAGCACTTCTTGAAGAATGGGAGAATACAACTCAAGAAGCATCGCTAACTGGATCGAAAGCATGCCAAGACGTACAAATATAATTATTTAAGTCAGCATGAGATGGTTGAGGCCCGTTATTAAAATGCGTTTTTAATGTTTCAAGCACCGAAAAGTGTACTCCCTGTTAAAACAGAACTTGTCATTGTTTTATGTCCTTCGTTACTTTTCTAACCAGAGTTAAGTTTTTTGTTTCTATTGTTGCAATTTAAGGTGCTTAATAAAACAATCCTTTGTTTAAAAGGGTATTTTTGCATTTTAAAATAGTTAAAAACAAAATATAAAAGTGTCCGGTTTTTTTTGGGTTCCTGAGTGTAAAATGCACTTTATATGCTCATCACACATTTTTAACATTAGAAAGGTAAGTACTTACTCTTGCCAAGCATCTCTACGAGACTTGCTTCGAATCCGCGCTTCGTCGTTCCTTTAGATGACGAATTGGCCACCTTTTGGCTCAGGGCATGCACTAGCAGCCTTTCCTCGTCCTCGCTAGTCGCTCCCCACAACGCTCTGGGTGCCACAGCAGTGTCGTCATCGGTGTCGAAGCGCACCCCATTGGAACAAGGACACCAGCACACGACCACTAGCACGAGGAACGTTAGGGGCCGCGAATACGGCATTGCTGATCCTCAACCTTCAGTCACACGCGGTCTTGCCATTCCGGAGATCCACACGCTCGCGTGCACTGCACCACCGACACTGTTCAAGTGGCACAACAAGCACTCTCTCCTGCTCGCCACTACGGTCCACTTGTTCTGGAGGGGCAGCTTTCTACCGCCACAACAATAGTCGGAGAAAAGTTGGCTCTTTCTTCGCGGTTATACAAGGGCATATTCACTTTTTGGCAATAACACAATCCACTTTTTGGACACTTTCTATTGACATTGCATCGTTATTGCTAGGCTAAGATACAATTACTTCATGTACTTCTTCAGACACTTCAACTATGACTTCAATAATTTTCCAAAATTCTGTTTTTTCTTATCATTGCCAAAACCCTTCATTGTTTCTCATCAAAATTTTAAATAATATGATTTTTCTTCTTGAAATGTCATGCAGAAAGTTATTTCATTTCCGTTCTGTAGCCTATTGTTCCGTAATACATCTTTAACGATACAAAAGTTTTTACTGAGTAATTACTTTCGCAATCGATGATTCAAGTTCCGTCCTCCCTCCAAATTTAAGATGGCGTGACTATTGACAAACCTGAACCTCCATCTTTACCTTCCATGTCGGTCTTGACTCCTAAACCCAAGATCGCGGGTTTGATCCCTACCAAGATCGATTGCTTTTTTTCGGCGTAAAAATCTTCGGAAGTAAAGCTGTGGGTCCCGTGTCGTAGATTTACAGCACGTAAAGAAGAGGCCTCTGAGCAAACTTTATCGGCCGTTTCACGCCCTGAATTGAATGGGACGCTGATGACCTGAGATGTTAAAGAGCGTCCGTAAATAAAATCAACTTTGCCTTCCACCTATCACTTAGAAATGTTTATTAATTGGTTTTTTAACTTCGATTGGCAATTCTAAATTTCTAGATAAGATGACCTGGGACAACTTAACTATGCGCGAGAAATGATCACTAATAATCCTAATGTAATTATTTTTCTGGCCGGTAAGGAATCCTGAGTACAATACCAAAGCTTTCCGACATTTTGATGATGTCATTTATTATGAACTATTGCCTTCTGACCCTACAGCGAAGTTTAATCAAGACGTTTATCACTTTTTCTGGTACTGCAGAAGGGCTTGTCCCTAGATATCACTCTGCTTATTCCTAATGCCCCTCGTACTCCCACCATAGGTCTCTCGATAGTAACCAGTTTTGATTCCTCCACCGAACGCATTTCTGCTCTAGTAGAGTTTTGATTACAGCCATTTTTATGTTTTGGCAATCCTATATCAAGTATTACAGTTTTTTGAGTATAGAAAAAGTCCCTTTGGCACATACTTCTGGCCACTATCAATGTAACGTTCCCCACCTTGAAGGACCAGCAGCCATAAGACATTTCTTGGACTCTCGAGCACCTCCTCATACGCCATCCACAAATTTCATTTGACATTTAGCTTAACTGGTTCTTACTCTCAATGCGTTTAGTTTGATGATAGTTTCTATCTCTAAATTGAAGGCAATACAATGCGCACCAGAATGGCACGTCTTATGCCAATCTTGCTTAGAAGAGAAATTTTTTTAAGTCAGAATCTCTGGTACAGTTATACAAATATATAAATATATATATTGAGATATATTTATACATTCGTGCTTTGGACCCACGACTCAGAATCTTTCGATCAGTATCAATCTTAGTTTCAAATGTTCAGTTAAGTTCACTTCTTCTGTCTCACCCAATGCTGTTACGTTTCTTTGTCTTTTTGTGCAATGGTTCTTTTCTTATGTTTGTGCACAGTAATCCCATCAATTTACGAGAACAGTATCTTCATTTTGATAGCTTCATCCCTTGCATATCAAAATATATATTCCTTTTTCTCTTTCAATCTATGACCACCGTTTTTGTAACAACTTTTCATCTCTTGACACTTACATTAAAACCCTAGCTCAAAAGTTCCAAGACCAAACATATCCTTCCTCTCTTTTAGAACCCCATATCATGTCAGCGCATAGAAAATTCCAATGCAAACCTAACACTCCCAATAAGAATTCCATTAATGTTGTTTCTACTTGTGTGCTGGAATAAGAGCATCAAACCTATTTCAAAAGAATGTCACGACACGTTATTTAATGAACTCATTTTTCTAAATTTGTACCCCGTCTTACTTTTAGAACACTCACTCCCTCACCTTAAAAGTATATTTCGCCACAGCCTATTTCCTTCCAATTTTCCTCGTCCGGTTGCAGGCTCATATCCTTCTAACACCCTAACTGTGAAACCTGTGCACTAATTATGCCTTGCCATTCATTCCACAGCTCTAATTTATCCAGAGAATTTAACAACACTTCATTTGCTAGCTGTTCTTCCAAGAACGTCGTATATATGTTATCTTGTAAGCTTTGCAAAGCATTTTATATTGGTTTAAGTTCTACTGTTGTTTCGCTCCGTATGAACAATCATAGTCGTTCTTTTAAAACCAAGTCTCCATTGTCGGTTGCCCATTATGCCCTGCCTCACTGTAAAGATTTGGATAATACCTACTTTTAATTTAACACAGATTCGTTAATGACTCATGGCTCTGAACGTTTACCCAAAGAGTGGCAGCTTAATTTTTGCATAAACGCATACACCACCAGGTTTAAATCTTACAAGTTTAGACAGACACACACACACGCGCGCACACACACACATCCCGGCAGGATGGATGAATTTTTTCGGGGGTAAAAATCCTAAGTATGACTTCCTTCGGAAGGCAAGTAAAGCCGTGGGTCCCGTGTCGTACATTTACGGCACGATAAATAACCTCAAGTCTGAAAAAGAGGCCTCTGAGCAAAATTTGTCGGCCGTTTCACGCCCTGATTTGAATGGCTCGCTGAAGACCTGAGATGTTAAAGAGCGTCCGTAAATAAAACAAATCATCGCATTATGTTACGGGATTCAATATTTATTTTTACCACCTTCACTGGTCTTCTGCCTTTGAAGAAGAACATGATTTGTTCGAAATATTGCGAACATTCCACATCTGTTAGTGTTTTGTTAATTCCTGCTCCTCAAGTATATGTATGTATGTGTGTGTGTGTGTATGTGTGTGTGTGTGTGTGTGTGTGTATTCTATTTCTGTAATATTTTTAAAAATGATTTAATTTAAAAAGAAAGAACTCAGGTTTTTTATTTTGTAGTGTCTAATGATAAATATACACCTTCTTCTCAGTACCCATATGTAGAAAATGCACAAAAAAGTATAGTTATATACTACCTTAGAGATGACACATTTTGTTGCAAACCTTTTTTTCTTATATCTTTTCATTGCTTTTTTAACAAAATTTTTAACGCAAGCGAACATTTTCGTTTCAAAATGTTGGATTAGAAGCTATAAAAAATAGCCCTTTAACATGATACGATTGAATTACCTGTGAGAAAACTAGTAAAACAGAACTCCAAAACCAAATATTGTCAATTGTGTTAGCAGAGAAAGTGGGCCTGGAAGATAATGAAGTCATAGTTTTTAAATTTAAGGAGCACAAAGAATTGAAATTGAAATATGAATTTTTGGACAACGATTCTTGAATGTATGAATTATAATGTAAAAAAAAATTTTTTTTTTTTGCCTGCATGCCTCCTTAAAGTGCAAAACAAAAAGTTTAAAAGGTTTTATTCAGTGTTAACAGAAACGAAATAATTGACGTTAAAGGCCTGTCGGTGTTCCCTGACGTGTTGGCTGTAAAATAAAAGGTCAACGGAAGTAATGGCAACATTCGATTTTTTTTTGAGTAGTGTTTAACGCCCGTTTTTATTACAGAGGCACCATACTGATGATGCATGAGATGAAATGATAAATTGGGAAGGATTTTTTAAGGAAGGAAACGTTCCAGGTCTGCCTAAGTTTCAGGTACCTCCCCGGCATTTGCCATTTATGAGGACTGAGGAAAATCTGGAAAAAACCTCAGTCAGGGAGGACGATCCTGACAGGATTCGAAGGATTAGACCTCCCGCTCACGAGTCCGCGCCTAAACGACCTCGGCCACCTGTGGCGGTTTTCTACGAGATGAAAGAATAACGTGAACGTTAGGTAAGGTAAGGTAAGGGATGGTACTGAAATAAGCATTAAAACTCTTAGAATGGAATTGTGGTGTAAAAGCGAGAAACATTATCTAAAATGCCTTGGATATGTAATGAGAGGTTATCAACAGTAAATAAAACATGTAGAGCGCCAGTATCACATTGTACCGTTCGAGAGAGCAGGTATCAAGTAAACCAAGGTTACCAAAATTTGCTAAAAAAATAGGCAGGAAAATTGCCACATTTGTTCTCTTATGGTGTAAGGTTAAGGGGATCACCCGGACCTCTCCTTGCAATCCTTCGAAGAAAAATAGTGAGTGCTTTTATGTTTTGTAGTAGACCATGGCTTGCTGGTGTTCCCGATTTACTCCCCACCCTTACAACCACTTAGCATTAAATTAACCCTTTTCTTCAGAATTCACCCCTAACAATCATTACATGTTTATATTTCGTCACTAATAATGTTATTTGTCCTTGACAAAAATATCGGCTATTTCCCTTCAAGTATCATTTCTAGAAAGTTTCTGATTAAAAAAACTAATATTTGTAGGCTTTTTAAGACTTTAAAAAGAACTATTTTTCATTCCACTTCTAAGTTGCTTTTAAATGCCTTTCAGTTTAATGTGTAGAGTTTCCTTTCAGATGCTTGGGTAAAGTACTTCATTACGTGCCATTTCTTACCAGCAGCATAGAGCTTAAGTGATCTCCAGACAGAGAACGATTGCTTTTAAACTCTCGAGCAAAATCTTCATGTCAATAGATGCTTCAGCAGGTCTTGAAATTCATGCTCTTGTTAAGAAAAGGTGAGGGGAAACTTTGTAATGTAAGATAACAGTAACACATGATGTTTACGCTTTTATTTTTATTTTGTAAGTTTTAGAAGCAGTGTTTAAAATCGGTAGGCGCGATAAAGCTGATGAGCACATCTGTATATTAACATATCTGGTGTATAAAGGAAGAATAGCGTGGGTTCTTGTTTTCAGAAGTTACATAATAAAAGACAGCGATGTTAACTGCCTGAGCTAAACAAGCGTCGACCACTTGCACGTCCTTTTTTTTTCCACAGTCGATAGAGGCATGGTCTCCGAATTTATAGCTAACAAGGGCACTGTAATTAGAAAATGTTGGCTGTGTGAGAAAACAAAGCCATGTGTTATCGAGTATTTATCTACGATTCATACGTACTGGCAAAGTTAGTTCAAGTTAGCACACAATTTGTACAGGGTTGTGTTATCTAGATTGTGGTGTTTAAATAAAATGCAGCAAGCATGCTTGTCTTTCGTTTTTTTCCGCCAGGACGACTCTGCAAACTATTTACAGTGATTTGTCGTGTATTTTTCAGAGTTGCCAACGCCAATACAATTTTACCATATATTACTGTTCTGCTATATGTCATATTTTTCACTACATGCCTCAGCTTCAGCTTTTTCTGAACAGTTATACATCTGCTTAAGCGATTCCATGTTTGTTTTTCAGAGTTGGCAACCCAACTGTCATATGATTTTGCGATGCACAACATGCATACCTTTTTTGTTCTTTTTTTTTCACCATGACGACTGCATGCATGGTTTTTAGCGATTTTCTTGTATTTTTAATTTTACCATTTGATCTAATTGTTCAACATGGCTAAATGTGTGTAATTATGCGAATGTATAGGACTGTTAGAAATGATTATGAATGTTTGAATGAACCAATATGAGCTTTCAGTTTTTACTGAGAAGTGTAGAAGTACAGGAAATTAGTATGCATGTTTGCATGAAGCAGTTGTCAATCTAGCAACTTAATAGCTATGAAAAGGAGGCGAATAGAGACCGTGAGGCCATAGCGAGTCGCATTAAAGTATTTGGTCCTCCGGTTTTTAGGATTTACTGCAGGATGTTGCAATATTTACGGATGCAATAGTGTGGAATAAAACAAGAAACAAAATGCTCCTACAAACATGAGATTAAATCAATGTCTTCTGAGTTATGGTCTTATTTTGTTCCTCTGACCTTAGCCTTCTAGGTTTTGGCTTTACGGTAATTTAAAGGCCATGGTGTATGCAATCCCCATAAATGATATGCATTCACTACAAGAGCGTCGTGTTCATGTCTGTGATGCAATCCGGCAAGAACTAGGGATGTTCCGTAAGAGTGCGCAATTCCATCAGAGTAGGGTGTAAGGTTGCATTGCAGCGAACATATAGAGTACAAGTAAAGAGTAGATCAAAGCCAGTGGTAGTAAACAATACAATAGTAGACCATAACTAAGAATATGTTAAGTTTACGACCAATGGTTATTGGAACATTTTTTCTTGTGTTGTTTTTCCATACCCTCCTCTGTAACCTTTGTGCAATGTTTCCTCGTTTGTTTCTTGCCAAAGTGCTCTGAGTATTAAAGTTAAATATCTCTTTTTTACTTATAGTAGCATCTGTAGTTTAGCTCTTACAAAATATGACCATAACTTAAAAGATATTAATTTTAGGACCATATTTACAGGAACGTTTTACTTCTTCTGTTTTGTTCCTTACTACTGCCTCTGTAAATATTGGATACTTTTTACAGGACATTCTGTATATGTATTGATTATTATTAGCATTTTTTCGATTATTATTTATTTTAACGATATAAAAATGTAATTTTTACATTTTAAGGTTGGGTGAAAACTGCGGAAAACCCAGAAATACTGATATACAGTGCCCAGTACATGCCGTTTTACTTCTGTTGACTGTTTGCACTACAGGACAACTAATATTATCATTTTTCTCTAGCATCACTGTATTTCAACAAGTTCCTATGCTGTTTTTGTATGTTAATAACGCAACATCTAAGAGCTGGTAGTTTGTTGTTGACAAATTTACCATCCATTACACCCGTGTTCATTTGCTACTTTGGAAACTTTTGTAATAATAATGTCTGCACGTAATCTTTTATATCTGGTAACTTTTTATATGGTTTATGAAATTGCCCCATATTCACCGCTGTCCTTTACATGCTGGTTTTTACTGCATTTCGTATTGTTAGTAAGCACACTACTCAGCAATTTCCCCCTCTTCATTGGATTTCAGCTATAAAAGTACACGCACTTTTTTGTGACTTACTAGCTTTTAATCAATTCACATCATCTCGTGTTATTGCGGGTAAGTTTAGCAGTCAAGTTTCTATGACGTGCATATACGGAACTTTCTTCGTATGTTATACCTAAGTTTTAAAATGGCGAAGTGCTTGATCGCCTCGAGTTTGCGCAAGAAAATACCGTCGATAATAAAGAGTGTAACAGTCGGTAAAACTAAGTAATTTGACTTTTAAACTGATCTGACTGTATAAAAAATAACTTTATTTATCTTAGCTTGCAAGTATGCCAACACTAGTTTAATAACAGATGTGTGCTGATTTTTTAAAAGCCCAGATATTTTAACTAATTGTGTGTTTCTGAAAAGCTTAAGGAGTTCAAATTTAATGTTTTAATTGCTCTGATAGTAAACTTGAATTGACGGGAATGAAGGCGATTTTGTTCTGTTTAAAAGGTTTCCTTGGTCCTTGAGACGATATAATAAAATAGTTAACCTCTATTCACATTGTGGATAATTCGCGTTCAACATCAGCTGTGTATAATCGGTTCTGACACTTGGACTCGTTCATTAATATCTATGTCTACAAGTAATTTAAAATGGACAGGAAGCGTTTCCTACCGACTTCCACGACAACGCCTTTTCAAATCTTCCACCCGAGCTAGTTCGGGCGCGCCTATATCAAGACAAAACGCTTCACCCGTACACACCGTGGGAATACTTGTCCATTATGCTATGCGCTCTTGTATCATTACCTTGTCAGGGCATGTGTTCTAAAATATTCTTAAGAGAGCTGAAACTTGTCAGCGCCTTCCTGTCAAATTCAATGGTTGTTCATGCTAATTTCATATCCGTCCTTCTCTAGAAGGGATTTTGTATTACTATTTAATCATTCCGTGTAAGGTATAAGTGCAAAAACTTAATATAATTCAATATCGCACAAAATTTGTAGGAATCTACCGTTCGTAACATTTCTTCATTCTAATGTTACGCTTATGGATATATTTTGCACAGACATAGAGCCATGAACTGTTTACGTAGGAATTGGAGATGAGACAGAAAACAGATCTATCAAGGATTTGTGCCTGTTAACTTTAAAAATATGTAGAAGCCTCTTCTGCCCCAACTCTTGTTAAGTACCTGGGTATTTATTTTTGAAAACGCATTCTAGATAGCGTAATTCTTTCAAATTCGTTTAGCATTGACGTACATAGTTTCAATCTTCCTAGCCTCATGGTTGTATACTTTTGATATTTCACTAAATGCCACTCTCAAACCCGGCATGCTATTATTACATTGCACCGAGCATCACTTTATTCACAGTAACCATTGCCAGTTTCGGGAATACATTGCCACGGGATGTCAGACACTGCCAAACTCAAGGGATATTTCATAAGAAATTGTTTAATGCTATTAGAAATAATGGGTTACCCTAAAATTATTTTCCTTGTGTTACAATACAGTTAGTTATTTGTTTTTTTTTATCTTGCTGTAGAATATTCATTCCGTTATTATTAATATTATCATCATTAACATTAACATTATCATCATAAATGTTCCTATCTCCTTCATTGTATTGTTAGGGTTTTTAATTTTATGTTTTGCTTTTGTATTTATTTCCACTTGCATTATTTACACAGGTGATTATGTGTATAAATTGTCATTTTTATGGCTTGTATTATTATTCTTTTTCTTTTTTTTTCTTCTTAAGTTAATATTTTTCAGGAATAATTTTCATTATTTATATTTATGTATTAGCATGCATTTAGTTATTTACTCCCTGTTTTACATTGCTTTACTGTCAATGTTGTGATTGTAATATTGTCGTTATAACTTAGTGTAATTATTATTAGATTGGTAGAGCCGAAGAGAAGGCTTAATAGCCTTAGATCTGTCAGAATAAATGAATAAAGTGAATACAATGCTCATTTGCATTTTCTTGTTTTAAGCTTGTTGATTTATTGATTATAAACTGCAAGTTTTCAAAATGTAGGCCTTTCAGTAGGAATTTTTAGTGGCATTGTGTGGCACAATTTTGCTAATATCTAGACCAGAAAATTATCTTTGACTTTAAAGACAACATGATGCAACTTACAGTCAACAAATTTTTTAGTCCATTGCCAGCCTATTGTTGAACTTGTGTGCATTCCTTCTGGCATGGCGGCTTCGTATGCCGAGACGCTGCTCCATTGTTCGAGTGGAAATGATGGTGATATGGTTATGCCACAGCAGGGGGGGGCGGATTCTTAATCTTTGAGTATCTAAATGTAGTCTGTGGAAATAAATGAATTAATAATGAGTTTGAAGTCCTTGGCGGTTTAAAACTAACTGACATTCACCTTCTCAGGGCAAGGAAAAATTCAGAAAAAAAAAAAAATTATCCAGACAGCTTGAATTGACCGAAAGTCGAACTCAGGACCTCTGAATTAGTATTACAATGTACCACTAAGCGAAAGAGACGGTTTCTTATAAAGTAGGAAATTCGTGACTTATTAATTCAGAAATCCCTTATTGTTTTGTAAAATTTGTTTAGTTTATGACTTAAAGAAATATAGTTTTAACTTTTAATGAAACAATACTTTACTATTTTTTTAAAAACAACTTAAGAATATGGCTATATTTATATATTTTATAGAAGTTTTGGTTAAATATAACAATTAAATTATAAAAAAAATATGTATCATTTGTGAAGAAAAATTAAAAAATAAGCAAGATATTCACTAACTAACTGACTTTTCTTCTCAATATTTTTATCTTAAAAGTGTACAGAATGTGTAAGGAGAGCCTATTCTTAAGTGTAACAAAGGATGCCACTAGAAATTCCAAGGCAATAATGTTGTAAGTCGGCATCCAGTGATAATTTATGTCTGGTCCCGTTTTCATTACGGACAAGCGGCGTGTAAAACATTTTCTTTATCACGTCATTGTTTGCGCGCGCTGTAAATGCAATGTACATTTTTATAAGTCAACAATTTAAACCTAGAAACATACAACATGCCCAACCTCTATTGGAAGACAATGTATAAATTATTATGCAGTATTTTAATTAAGGAAGTTTCCCCAGAATTCTGTTACTATTAACGATTCTGATGTTTACTTAATTTCTGCAGCCCTAATCGTAGACAAACCTGATTAAAATTGATAAACAGAAAACTCATATTTACTCGAAGCACGTTTCTTTTTTCGAGCTCTCTTTCTAGAAAGGTCGGTGTATTTTGAGAGGCAATACTCGTATACTCTCAGGGCTTAGCTATTGTCTGTTGTTCTTATTCACAGAAAGATTTCTCAAGGCTGCACGCCATTGCTGTCACGTAAATCTTGATAGGAGCAATATCTCGTACTTCCTCAAATTCAAGCATGCGCCACAGCATGTGAAATATCGCAGCCAACACATGTTTGCCTTCTTCTTCAGGCATGTTCATTGATTCACAATTTTTGGAATTTAACCCAGTGATTCAATGAATGCGTCTTGGCCTGTTTTACATCTAAAGTTCATATACGGATGTTGTAGACCCCGTAGAAAACAATTTCAACCTGTCCTCGCGTAAATATATGTGCAAGGCGTTTTAGTAAAACATATCTTTTTTCTAGCGTAAAATTTGTCAAGTTGGAGTAAAGCATTAGTTTAACGAAGGCAATTTTAACTGTGTAATGCAACTTTATAAACAAAATGTTACTTGATTGGTGAGGAAATATTAGAGATTAAATAATGGAAGTATGGAGGCAAAGTCTACGTAAACATACGGCCTATATCAGCCCGTCTCAACTACCCTTGGCACTGGGTCCCTAAGATTTAGTTTAAAATTTTAAAATCCTAATTTTACGATCTCAGTATTTTTTAAATTGTTCATTCTTCTTTTACAACAAAAAAGATAAACGAATAAATGTACATTGTTTCAATATTTAATATTATTGCGTTTTATCCTTATACAGTAGTAATAATTATAATAACAGTGGATTAAATTTAATATATATTAATGGTAGCTAACGATATATTATAATCTAACATTAGTTTTTAATTTCCGAATGAGGGTATAATGGTGCATTTCTCTTACAAGCCGTGAAATGCCGGGCTTAATAGAATTATAAATTTGAGTTGTGATTCCACGCTTTCTAAACAATATATAATATTGTTATAACATATATATATAACAATATATATAATATAAAAAAAATAAAAATAAAGTAACACTATTAACAATGTAACAAATTAACAGTAATTATAATAGTAGAAAAGGATAAAACACAAAGAAAAAGTCACACTTGAGATCGCTATATTTGGAACTCAGGGAGTCCTTCTACGGCAAGAAGACAAGTGACTCCACGAACTCCAGTAGTTCGAAATATAGCGATCTCAAGTGTGACTTTTTCTTAGTGTTTTATCTTTTTCTACTTTTATAATTACTACTAATTTATATATATATATATGGATAAATTAGTGCAGAGAAAGATTTTTCAAATAAGTTAGTTATGAAAGGTCTTTCATAGCCTTCTTTGATAGTCCGGGAAAATCTTGATCCCGCCTTCCTTTCTGGTGCGAGTGGCAGGCTAGCAAAAATGCGTGCTGTTACCAGAAAACCTATCCACGTTTTCGCCCCAACTCACTTCGGAACAAATCGTCGACTTCAATTTGATTCTAATTTACTTTATCTCTTTAAATACACATCATAATGTAGTATCATCTTGTGTCGGTTTGGCGTTCATATAAATCGATATTTTACC
Organism: Metallyticus violacea; assembly: GCA_030762175.1. Classification (NCBI taxonomy): domain Eukaryota; kingdom Metazoa; phylum Arthropoda; class Insecta; order Mantodea; family Metallyticidae; genus Metallyticus; species Metallyticus violacea. The sequence goes on from CM060841.1 coordinate 71,087,070, forward strand.
TCCGTTTTCCTAGTTTCGTTTCTTGAGTCGGGACTTAGGAACAGCCTTATGATGGAGGCATCCGTCTGTTAGCGGATATACCTTCCCTGTCATCGAACATGCACGGTAGCAGGGTTTTCTAGGCATGAAGAAAGTGGAGGATTCTTCCTACTTTCTTCCGCAGTCAGCACGCTCCTGCATTTGAGGATAATGTTTGGTTCGTATTTGTAAATTCAAAGAAGAACCTTTTGGTTGGGGTGTTCAATGATCCAAATGTTAGTGCTATAACGTCTTAAGCTGCAAAAGCATTTCTTTCTTTAGATTTCAGTGGTTTTCTGAATGCAAGGGTTTTTCTTATAGGTAAATTTAGTTTTGTTTTGTCAGATAATTTTGAGGGCATTGTATCATTTATCTAAAGTGAACCTGCAGAGTGTTTGGAGGTTCTCGCTGTCAGAAGCAGAGCTGTTATTGCTAATCTCTTCAATGCGGAAGAATTTGTACATATGCGGAAAAACATAGCCGTGAGAAAGGAAAAATCGGAAAACAGATGCATTCTTGCTAAGAGATCATGTGGTGTGCTTTATGTGTGGTATGAAGTAAAGAGAAGAGAATCAAGAGCGAGAGAGATAGAGAGAGAAATATGAGCAACTTTTAAGATAGATGGTAAAATAAAATTTGATCCACAGATACTATCTAACTTTATGGCTTTTCTCATCCAAAAGTGTAGCTTAATTTATGTTTGATCTAAAACTAGAAATTTAGGTGATAACAGATTTTTCCTAATTGTTAAAGAATCAATGCAAATAAAATGACATTAAGAGGAAAGAAAATAAAAAAATATTCCAAAATAACACAAATTCTTGAAGGATAAAAAATAAAAACACCCACACATATACATACATAATATAAAATAAATATAAAACTATGAAAGTAATTGAAATTGTTCTCCCTGACTCCTATTAACAAGGGGGGGAAAAGTGCGTACTAAGAACTCAGGAATAATACACAATTAAGGACGAATACCTCTTTCCAATAAGAGAGAGAAAGAGAAATGGATAATATTTTTAAAAATCAAAAGAGGTTCAACTATCGTTACTCGAGACCTCATTTAGTCTCTTTGAAAGTGATGGCGACAAGGAAATTGCAACTCTTAAGTCTTTCCACATTGGGGCCTTTCATATGTTCCTCTCACTGATCTCCATCCCACACTATCAGATTTGCAAGCCACTGAGTCATGTACTCACATCTTCATTACTCTGCTGGTGTGAATGCTGGAGCTTTCCTGTATGAAACTGACCGACATTTTTCCAGGATACAACACATTCCTCCAGGACATAGGCGTATTCTTGGAACGCTCCTGCAGGAAGTGTCATTCCCATGCTTGCAGCAAAAGGCCAAGAAATTCAACTGCTTCTGGGCATACGTTCTGGGGCGAAGCGGGTGTTGTTGCGATGCCAGAGAGACACGGTTGTCTTTAAAGGTTTTCATCTGGTTTCCATATTCCTCTTGAGTAAAGCATCCAAGAGCAAAGACGATACCTGCTTCCCTATGGTCAACGGGTCTTGAACTACAGCAGTGTTGCTTGAAGCGATAAATTCATCTGTTTTTTCTCACTCGCCTTGTGTGCACATATAACATTAACATAACATGTGCATAGTTGTTAACTGTAATAGATGGATGGACATAAATATTGTGAAAAAGCATAATATAATGTGCATTTCTACGACTTTTTGTATATGTAGCGCTAAAGTGTAATTTATGAAGTAGTTTTTAAGAAAGTATGCTATTTTTGTAGTGCCCTATGTTAACAGAAACCGGTTGTAAAAACGCAGGTACTTTTCTGGTTTTTAGTTGATCTTGTACGCTTTAATTTGAACAAGTTAAAAGTAATGGCAATGGACTTGTGACCGAACCAATGACCCGTTGCACTCCGTGGCACGTAGATGTAGTGAAAGTAAGGCCAGGGAGCGGAAAGAGAAACCAGAGCCGTGACTTTGACCTTCCTTCTCTGTCTGACGAATGACCCAGATAGCGTCCACTTCAAGAGATTCCAAACTCAGTGGCGGAATGACCGAAGTTGAGGACGAGGTGTTCAGAGCGTCAAAAGTTCTTGGGCACAAGTTAACTGGTCTTTAGTAAGATTGTTACGTTGGCACAAAAGGAATTACTGTTTCTGTGAAGAAGTACAACATGTTTCTTTAGTGCACAGCGCACATTAATATATCATACCCTTGCTAAGGATTTTGTTCGTATGCGACAAGAGGCATAGTGATATCTATCACATAGGTTTCGTACGGTTTGAAGCAGAATTTATCTATACAGCTCGTATTGTAATGATATTTTGCATTTCGAGCATGGAGACAGTTTCAGTTATCCATGGCATTCGTTGCATACACCTCCCCAGTGTTGTTTTTTCTCTCTCTCCGTGGTAACCTTACTTGCCTCCTAAACCCAAGATCGCGGGTTCAATTCCGGCCACGTTCGATGGATATTTTCGGGCGTAAAAATCCTAAGTATGGCTTCCTTCGGAAGGGAAGTAAAGCCGTGGGTCCCATGTCACACATTTACGGCACGAAAAAGAACCTCAAGCCTGAAAGGAGGGGCCTCTGAGCAAAATTTGTCGGTATTTTCACGCCCTGAGTTGAATGGGACGCTGATGACCTGAGATGTTAAAGAGCGTCCGTAAAGAAACCAAATAACAAATTTATTCATGCAAAACTCTTGAATGTGTAAATTTAAATTAAATCACAAACTACGACAAAAATATACTGTATTGAACATAATAATTAGGTGCGAATAACTTTACATTAACGTGAAGTGATAAACAAAAGGTAATGATTTACTCTTTGTAGATATTCTTACATAGAAAATAAAGACAAAAAATAGAAGTAGTTATGGAGCTATAGGTATACAGTAGATAAAGGTAAACTCCCTTATAGAACGGTCTGGCGAATACGGCGGTTCATTGAGAGCACCTGCATTTCCCATCGACTGTAAAATTGCAGGTTTGCCTAGTTGCCAATCTGCAGGATGAGAGAACTAACCCGTTATATCGTCAGCTTTATACAATGCATAACAACGAAGAAAGTTAAAGGATGTAACTTGTTCAGTTAATTTATTTTAATAACAATTTTGATTTTTTATATAAAGAGGACAATAATCTTTATTTTTTGAGAAGATATTGCTGAAGCGTATAATTTTTAAAATTTCTGCATAGTATTTTTTCATTTTCAGCCGCAATTGCCTCCAATTAATATAGTAAATGTCCCCTACCGTAGTCTAGTGATGGTGTTTGAGACTAATCCAGCGGTCCAGCGCCAGTCAGCTCAAGCTGTCTAGGTAATAGGTTTTGTTCGGAGTTTTTCCTTACGTGAGAAGCTGAATGCTAGATATCTCTAAGGCGCCAAGGACTCCGAGCTCATTTGCACCAGCATAATTCATTTCATTTCGCTCATCCTTACAGACCTGCAACCATACACAAACTACAGACGTCGCGAGAAGAGCAATGCGATAAATAAAGCATTAAAATGTAGTAAATGCTTTGATTAAATCCATATAAAGAAAAACGTTTAACTTTCCACTCTGGTACAATTTCGACAATGTAAAAATTAAACAGCAAAGGTAATGGACTGTAGCGCTGTCATGCACCCTTATTTAGTATTATAAAATTTGCTCTTATTTTATCTATCAATATTATATGTAGATTTTAATTTCCCTGAATTAAATTTATATTCTTCTCTATTTAAAATAAAAAAAATCAGATAAGGCTAAAGAAATGAACTGTTACTGTTGCTTTCGGGCGTTCATTGTGCAAAATCCTGAGATACATAGTTCACAGGTGAGGCATGATTTCACATATGTGGCTCCTCAACTGAATGAATGTGTTTATTCGTACTAGCACGGGTCCACGCCTTTCATAATACATATAAGATGCATTACTTAAATAAATGAGTGAATATGTCATACCCCCTTTACATAACGCAGTTTAATAATAATAATAATAATAATAATAATAATAATAATAATAATAATAATAACAATCTCAGTATTAGTTTCATATACAGATTATGGACTCCTTTCCCCTTGTCAGTGGAATAAGTAAATACAATATCATCTATACTCACATTTTTTAAATTCAGTTTTAATTCCTCCCCAGTTTTCAGCCTTTTCAGACCTGAGCTGTCTCACCTTCGACATGAATTTGCCTACCTGCCAGAAGAGCCCAGCATGCCCCTTTCCGTCGGTCCTGGTGGTGTAGTGGTTACCATACTTGCCTCCTAAACCCAAGATCGCGGGTTCGATCCCGGCCAGGACCGATGGATTATTTCGGGCGTAAAGATCCTAAGTATGGCTTCCTTCGGAAGGGAAGTAAAGCCGTGAGTCCCGTGTCGTACATTTACGGCATGAAAAAGAACCTCAAGCCTGAAAGAGAGGCCTCTGAGCGAATTTGTCGGCCATTTCTCGCTCTGATTTGAATGGGACGCTGATGACCTGAGATGTTAAAGAGCGTCCATAAATAAAACGAATCAATCAAATGCCCCTTTCCCTCTGTTAGAGTCAGTAAACGCTTTTTTTCTCCACTCCTCAGTGCTGCTACTGTAGGGTATGCGACTACGATTCTTTCTCTCCACATAAATGGCAAATTCTCAGTCTATTTTCACCTGAGATTCTGAGAACTTCGCATTTGGGCCTACCAAAGTCCACATGCCATTCAAAGTTGGGGTTTGGTGCGTAATATCCGCACAGAGAATAATGCGTTCATTTTTTCCCCCGTTAAGAACGAGCACTGCAAAGTACCTATGCATTTTAATGGACTTTTTAAGCAACAAAACGAACTGCAGAAAGTTGTTGTTAGCTCGTTCTTGTTGTAACATTTTTACAGTCCGACACTGAGATTACTTGTCCATCATTTACATTGACTTTGTCCGTGACCGAGGTAGAAAAGTGAATTACTGCCATGCATCTAGAAAGTGCCGCTATTTTAATTGTTTCCTTCAACTTCCTTTCAACCGCAGTTCACCATGGGCAGTTGCGGGGGCTTACGAACCGGATGTATGCTGCTTATCTTGCTGTGTTGGTAGCCCCTGCAACAGTAAACTCACCTCGGAAACAAGCTTTGTTTTTCTTTAATATGTGTAATTAAAATATTATACCAACATTCTGACTGATAACGAGCAAAACTTGCAAACACTCTTTGTCTAGCTTTGAAAATTGCGTTTATGTGGCCAGAATTAACTGGGAGAAAGTGAAAGTGGACTTAAACTCGTGGTATTGTAAACGCATTTTGCATTTTTGTGCGCTTGACCACGTGGCGACTAGGCACTATAACGTCTTGGTTTTAACGAACAAGATCTTAATGACATTCATTTCGCTGTTTCAATACAGACGTGTTATGAATTATTGGCGATACAGTACACCAAGGAGTGACACTTATAAGTCGTGGAAGAAATCACATGTTATTATTGTTATCCGGTAAGTAATGGGGTTGACGTTTAAATATTTTCACTTTGCACCCACAGATTAGAAAAATGAAAGTACACAGCAAAGAAAGCTGTATAAAATTTGCGAGCATGGGTGTCGTACATTGCATTCTTGTAGAGAAAGCGCACATCTATTTGCCAGGGCTTGAGATGTTTCAATGGCGGGTGTTGAAAAGATTAATTATCCTGTGGCGTGTTTAAGAAAAACTGTACAGGCTTCAGATCAGTGAAAATAAAGCACAGTGTCAAGTGTAGGATAGTGTAAAACAATGAACTCATCTTTGAAATGTGCCATAGAAGGAGGTTTCGATAGTTATAAGTAATGAGCAAGTATAGAGCCTTTCTGTAGCTTCTTATTTTGGTATTTATTGCCAGTGTTATCAGCGTGGTTTTAATCCTTAATTTTGGCTAATAAAGGGAAAGTATTCGCTTTGTTTTCGATGTTCCCCGTTCAAGCATTTGAAGCTAAAACCTGTAGCAAATCTGTTTTGTATTTAGGAGTTGCAAAGTATTGTTTACTCTAGGAACGGATTTTTTTTTTGTCGAATTTGTTGATCTGTTTTTGATCACAAACTTTTTCATCTCCTTTGTTCAACTGTACTTTGCCAGAATGTTCAAACTTGTATATTCAGACTAAAGCTTTATACGAATTAATATCGTTCCAATTGGGTCTTCATGGTAGGTTATATTGTGAATATATTTAAACTTTTTGAGCTCTTGTACTGTGGTTTTTAGGTCTGCTTCTGAAACAGTTGTCAGCGGAAATGAAAGTCATACTCTCCTATTACTTGGATCGTTGTTTTTCTGTGATGAAATACGACATGATAAACAGATTAACCGTAAGCATGAAATTATATGTTTCTCTCATTTCTCAACTATAACTGTTATTTCCGAATTGAGAGCTGCCTTCAGAGTGGCCTCCCAGATAACAAACACTCTTGTATGTGTTTTGGATAAAGGTTTTCTGGAACTGTTTTACGTTTCTTGGATTGTTTCTTCAATCCAGTATAATGTGTAAAATGTTCTTGTCCATAATTTGGGTTCAAACTTTCAGCGAACAAGAAGAATAGCAAAAGTTTTTTGCTTTTGATGACAAAAATCGAATCCAAAAATTTCCCTTCATTTAACTGTTTATCCACAGGTATTAAAATTACAAACTCTGACCAGTTTTGTCACCGTTTCATATAAAAAAAAAATGGATTATTGCGGTGAAGCAACTTTTCATGAGAAGAAAGACCTAACGTGATTAGTGAAACAATTGGAAACGCGTTGCGAGTGAATTCCAGTCGGCTGCTTAAAATGAAATCGCTTCTTTGAAATTTTGCTCCCGTCTGCAGAAATCTGGTATGGAAACACTCGTAATGTTACAGCAAGGTATGGCGATGAGACGCGAGAGTTTATTTAATACATTTCAGGTAATTAAGAAAGTAAATTTTTGCAGGTATATAAAATGCTTAAACATTTTCAACCAAACTTCCTATATAAAAAATGTTATATTTACTTGCTTGTAAATATCGTTATTTAAAAACAATTAAACTGTTTCCGTCTATTTTGCTGTTTTCGAATAAATCTGCAGCGAACGGTTGGAAGAGAAAGCTCAGCTCTTATCTTTGATAAGTAGAAGAAAGTAAATACAGGTCACAAACTTGGGACGGTACACTAGATGACTGAAAGTTTACATTCAAACTGGTGGGTGCGATATGTTAGTCAGCACTGTAGAAAGTTAGGCGGCTTGTTTCGTTTTCCACGTGTTGCAAAACTCAAAGACATCATGCAATTCTTTTTCCAGATCTGCTACCAGGATGTGAGCCACTTATGCCCGATTTGTCTAGACTTGGATACGGATGTAAAGTGAAGCCCACTGCCGTGTACAGGACGTTCAGTAATTCCAGAGGTTACGCACAGTCAACAATTGAACAAATGTTTTCAATGTGTTAATATAGGATTCTGCTATGTCCATAAGTATTTGAGGCTTGCCCGGGCATGGGTTAAGTGGTGGCTTGGTTGAATGTAAACACACTGGAGAAATATTTTCTTTGCAATATCCAGACTATATTGTGCATTACTTGTATCATAACTAAAGTCAATATTAAAAAAAAAAAAAAAAAAAAAAAAAACGAAAGTGAAATTAGAACCACTTCTTGATGGTTAACATATTTAGGCTTAAGCATTTATTACAATTTAGAGACCCCTGGGTCGTTTGCCTATAAATTTCTAACTAATAAAAAGTTAAAACAATTTTTTCTTTCGTTCTTGGAATGTGTTCATGTTAGTAAAATTACTTCTTTTGCATTATTTAATTTGCCATATTTTAATAGCGTTTGTCTTATTTCTTTTCTTCTCTAATAAGGCATATCAAATTGTTTATCTTAAAATCATTCTATTTTACTTTTAGCGTTTTTTTTTTTTTTTTACATGCAATGTCAATATAGAAGTAGCCATTATCTTACATTCTGTTTTATTGCACTGTCAAGGTTTATTCCCCTGCGCATCCGCTTGTAGGCTGAGAGGTCAGATTTCGATCACTGGGCGGGACATTTTACGCAGTTTTCCCTTAGTCTTAAAAGAGGATATCAGGTAACATTGGATTGGACGCTAAGGACCTTACAGTATTGCGCATTTAACATAATCATTAGGCACGTTAAGGGCTTTGAACACATTTTCGACATCATCTATTCTGTTTACTCTCTCGAAAGGACAGAATCCTACACTAATAGCAGAAAAATTGAACTAGAAGTTAAACTTTTAGGGCAATTAAGATTTGTCCTAAGCTTAAACGTCTCACCAATTGCCAAGATCTCTTTTGCTTGCATTAAAATCTTGACTCAGTACCCAAGACTCTTTTTATGGATCGGTTCAATAAACCGCTCTTCGCATTGTCATCAGTTCGTAACCTGTGCGCTTATCGGTGAGTTAACAATGTTTTAACGTCAGCTAGTTATTGTAACAAATAATACAACGATTTAAAAATAATGCTTTGCCATCTGTTCTACACCCTTGTGCAAACTAATGCAAGCAGATACGGAGATCACTAAACTTTGAGAATTTTCCCTCTCCAGCTGTATATGGAAGAAAACTACGAGAGCTGTTCAATAAAGAAAGATCATTAAAAATCTGGCATAATTTCTCGCGCTAAAATTTAACTTTAAAATATTTTGTTACGGTAACATGTAATATACACGGGGTGCTAGTTTCATTGTTGTCACTTCCGGTTCCCTCCTGTGATGGGTACGCAAGTTGAGACATGTTCGGTTTCGCCTACAGCCAAAAGGAGGTGATACGCAACGAACAGTATGCTTCTCTGAAATTCTATTTTCGTCTCAACAATCTTCAGCCCAGGTCTTTGGGATGGAACAGCAACACTATGAAGAGTTTGTTCTCTCCTCAGCATACCCCGAAGACTGTTTAAAATATTTAGAGAGGAAAGGCAATTCGCTCTGTAGTTTGTGAACTAACTGAAGAATAAAATATTAACTCCGCTGCTATCATTTTGAGAGAAGATCGTCCAATAACCTTAAGAACACTTTCAGAAATGCTGTTGGTAACTGAAAAATTGCATATAAGAGGCGTTTGTGCACGGTGGTTTCAAAACTACTGAATCTCGAACAAAAGGAGGTGCGCGTGCAGGTTTGCATACTGTTGAAGATGTTAAAGGAAGATGCAGAGTTCCTTTCGTAGACATTCTCTGCTGATGTAACTTGGCTACATCATTTCGATCTTGAGATAAAACAGCAAAGCTCTATGTGGAAATCTCCATCATTGCCAACACACACACAACCCCCCCCCCCAACCACCTTTTTGCTTCTTCTGGGAAAGTTTTTTGATTTTCATGGAATAGTTTACCAACATGCTGTACCTGCTCACACAGCTGTAATTGGGCAATACTACAGAGATGCTCTGAAAACTGGGTAAGGCTACATAGGACGCCAAGGCCACATTTCCGTGCATTAAGCTGGATGATGCACCACGTTGATACACGGTCGCACATCGCAAACATTTTTGCTAAATATCTCACAAAAGTCAATGCGAAGTGTGTCTCTCACCCACCATACAGTCCAGATTTAGCCCCGTGTAACTTCTTCCTTTTCCACAAATTGAAGAAACATCTTCTTGACAGAGATTTTCCATCAGAAACAGTGCTGACGGCTGTGGAGGCGATTCTGCAGGACCTATCAAAATTGTTTCGAGATGTCTTTGATATCTGGCAGAAACTCTGTCACAGATGCATTGCATCCAAGGGGACTACTTTGAGAAATAACAAGTGTATAGATGATAAGGGGAATTGCTAATTCTTTGTTGAATAGCCCTGGTGTATGTTTAAGGTGTTACACACCAAAAATCACAAAACCATTTTGAATATTCCTGTGTTATACTAATGCATTTTTGTGTTAAGTACATTTAGAAATGAAGAGCATCAAGTAGGGATGCTCCTCTAGAAGTGATTACATTGTTGTCCTTTCATATTCCTTCAATTGTTCCTTCTATATTACAACTTTGCTTTAAAGTTTGCATTGAACATGGAAACGTAATCATTAAACAGGAACGATACTTACACAATTCTTCGAAGAAGCGTGTGTAATTTCCGCTTTGACCGTCAGATGTCACCAAATAGGAACTCTTGTTGAACCTCAGCAGATCGTAGTCTAAAACCGAATTTGCATCTGTAAAAAGAGAAAGCATTAACATCGTGCATAAATGTGCTGGAAATGTTAACCTTATGATATTTCTGAGCTCTTCTACAGCCCGAGTTTGTCTGGATGAAGTCTTTGTATTTACTGTTAAAGTGCAATATTTTAATGTTGTTAAAATAATTAATGTTTCAACTGCTTGGACGTTCTCCGTATCGGGCAAAAAAGAATAAAATATACATAAGTAAAACAATTAAATAAAATGTATGAAACGTAAAAATAGCGCCAAGTTAACTATACCGGGTGTTTATAAGGACTGGGCATTTTGACACATTTATTATTTTTGTATTACTTCGTTAGATGAATAGTGTTCATCAGAGTTGGGGTGCAGTGTTGCATAAAACACCACCCTGATGGCTAGATACCTGCATACACAGATTTTATCTTTATGAAAGGAGGTATTGCGTATAAAAGCTGTTTTTTTGATTTTTCAATACCTGTTATTTTGCGTCGAATCATGTCTACGCAATTGTAACCATGCTTCATTAGTAGAGAATATTATTCATATCATTAACGTTCCGTAGCACACATTACAGAAATTTACTTATATATTGGATCTACTATTCGCGGAAAACAGTGACCGTTTATGTTTTCAAGTTTAAATTGACTCAATTTAGATGAACTGATGCAGTTAAACACAATTTTCTTAAATGATGTCAGAATTGTATACATGCTTGTTTTCATTGTAATTGCATTTGTAATTACGAGAACTTGAGTCAGTTCCACTTGGCCGGGAGTTACCCCTCTAACTGCCGACTGCTAGCAGCCGTGAAACGGGCGACAAAACACGAAAGATCCGGCATTAATGGTTTGCTCGTGTTTACTCCATAAGACGTATTTCATAAATGGTTTTTAGCTTACCTGTTAGGGTGTTATCCAGCTCTTCGCCATTATGACCACTTAGGCTTAAAATAACTACCAGTGTGAAGAAAATATTCATCCTACAACAAAGAAAAGAAAAGCACGCATCATTAAGTTTGTGCGGACAAATACTGTAGTTTGTCAAACGATGCACAAATTTGTGTCATTTGGTACGCATAAGTCAAGATTTGAAAGGGTTTTCAATTTTATGTTAGCGAAAGGAGCCTGCGATATTCACAGTTCTGTTTTACAAAATGAGCCAGACACTCTTCATATTTAGCCAATATCAGAAACCAGCCGTGGAAGCCGGGCAACAGATCCTACCGCAATAACACTCTGCTTCCTGATAGAATACACACACCTTTCTCTAGAGGTAGTTTTCCCTGCTTTATGGAAGTCACTAGATACACTTGTATCTCTCTTGCAGGACTACATGACTGCTTACGTTGTTTTGCCAATAGGTAGCCAGCTGTTAACCTTTGTCATGTAGTCAATTTCTTCGGCACTTTCTAAACGGCCCGTTAGCCACTTCACAGTAATGGAAAAATCGAAAGGAAAACCCTGGTTCGTAATAAAGCCTTGTCTGGAAGAATGCGGCCATGTCCTAGATGAAATCCAAACGAAAGCGGTGCTGCGGCAGCAGAGGTTGCTCGCTTATACTAGCATTGAGCTCTCCAAGTGCTTGTGAATTTACGTGGTGTTTTTTTTTTTTTAGCTCGATTGTAAAAGTAGTCAAATCAAAATTACGAACACAACACATATGTTCTTTCGGCATTAGCTTTTCGCAGATTTACAATTCTGGAAAACTTGAGATGGTTTAGGGGCTGCTGCTCTCATCGAAATAGTTACCTCTGATGACACACACACACACACACACACACACACACACACACACACACACACACACACACACACACACACACACACACACAGTTCTACTCGCTGTTCACAAGGTATGCAGCAAAGCTTTGTAATCACTGCAGCAGTTGTGTTTAATGACCTGCACTAAAGACGCTGACTAGTGTGTGTATGTGTTCCATTAGTTCTGTGGCAAGAGTGCGCAGTAATGCCATGGTTAAGAGCGCAGATTCGCCTCCCAAAATGAAACACTCTTTTTAAATAAACCTTTGTAACTTATCATGAAAAATTAGTCTCACAGTATTGTTTCCCATGTTCTTTTCTAGATGCTTATGATTGTAACGATTACGTTTATAGGCAAGGCACCCACTGCAGTGTGCAGTCGCTGCCTTATGTTGTAAATATAAAGTTTTCTAGCATCCCCGAAGTTCTCCGAATCTGGGGATGACTAATTTTTTTTTGTCATAGAGTTTACATCCAATAGAACCGAGATCGGTAGAGAAAATGCAGAATTTCTGCACAAGGAAACCAGTTTTCAATTATTTCCTAAGTAACGCCAATTCGATAGACTGCTTTCTAATAATCTACCATTTTCCCTACAATATTGTTGCTGTCTAGATGAACTTGATTAACTTTATTCATGTTACCATTTATTCTGCTGCTCGTTTTACACCTCTATGGGCTTGAGACCTTCCAGAAGTAACCCATTTTATTTTTACAAATTAAACATAACACGTTACTGTTGCATTCTTTTGCTTCTGTTGTGTCGGGCTCGTCACATAGAAGATGAATATGATAGTTGAATGCACTTTTGTGCGATCACCTATTGTTTCCTTTTGAGGCACATAAAAATTAAATATTCCGATTGTTACTTCTCTGTTAAACTGTTACTATATCGACAAAGCAGAAATCAGAAGCGCGACTTTGGCAAACTGAAAGAGAATGCTTTCAAATTATAATATGTTTGGACGTTTCACGATAATTATAAAATATCTGAAGGTAATATAGCATTTTTTTTTTTTTTTTTTGCATTCTACACTTAGACTATAGTACACCAGGTGTAGTGTAAAAGGGGGTAATCTAATTGAGAAGCAGTTTCTACAAACTGCTAAATTTACAGTTATACTGAGACCTATCCAAGATACGAGAGAGAGTAAACTATAATTTTAATTTTAGGAGGGAAATTGCTTCACCTCGCACAGCCTTTTCGTTTGTCAATAACACCATGTCCGAGCAAGAGATACACTAGTCGCTTGCGCAACGCATTATTAGCAAAATTTTGGCACGGAAGGGCACAAAAAACGGTCAATATTTTGCAAAGATTAATGATACAATTTGGGAACAAGACGTTACAAGTGTATAAGTGGCACAAAAGTTTCGCAACATGAGAAACTGTGGAAAACGAATGTCATCCATTGTTGATCTCGGACGAAGTAACGGATACAAACATTCAGGTTGTTCGGGATCTTATGGAATGTAAACGATATCTGAAATGCTTCTGAATTTAGAATACGTTACGGAAGTGTTCAGTCTATATTTTAGAAGACTTGAATTATCGAATAGTCTCGGCCAGGTGCATTCCTCGAATTCTAACTTAGGGTGAAAAGTATGCACGATGTGGGTGTGTCAGAGGTTTTTGACTCAATACCGAGATCATCTAATCGAAATCTGCGTGGAACAAGGGCTACACCAATTTACGCCTGAGACAAAGCAAGCGAATATGGAGTGAAGGAAAAGAGGGGGAATCAGTTCCTGTCAAAATAAAAACTCGGCTGTCAGCTGGAAAGGTTCTCTTGCCAGTTTTCTGGGACTCCCAAGGCCCAAGTTCACGTCAAGATCGTCTAACCACAAATGTAACTTATTGTTGCCAGTATCTAGTTGAGGCAAAATATACCTATCGGCGAGAATGAGGCAACAGCTGATTCAAGAAATTCTTCTCTCCCTTGTAAATGAAAATCTCAAGGAAACCCACCGGACCGCATTGGAATATCATCCCTATAGTCCAGACTTAACTGCTTGCGATTACCAAATGTTTGGACCGTTAAAAGAAGCATTAGGAGGTCGACTATTCGACAGCGAAGATGTCGAAGCATTCGTGCACAACTGAATGAGAAATCAAACTCCACTCTTCGATAATGGAATTAAGAAGCTTCCTGGACACTGAGGAAAAGTATTTGTAAATTGGGAAATTATGAAGAAAAGTTAGATTAATTGCATATTTATTTAATTTTGTTTCAATAAATTACAAAAGAAAAATACGGTTTATATTTTATCCACCCTCGTAGGTACTTGTCAGCCTGAATAAGGTTATTGCCTCTGATGTGATGCAATGACAAAAGTTACTTGTGTATACCAGCGTTGAGCTCTCTAGTAATACGTAATGATTACTGCCATAACGATTGTACGTTATCAGTGAACATTCTGGTATTGCCGATATATCAACTTTGAGGACGTTTAGTTGATGAACTGGAAACACGATACGCATTCACGTGGGCTGCTTGTATTTTTAGTTAGATGTTAGCAGCAGCTTTGTTGAAAATGCTTTTTAATCTCAAATGGATAGATCCATGTTTGTCGAGGGTTTCCTAACGCTAAACATTTGTTCCAGAAGTAGTTTTATTACTTAATGTTACGAAGTCTTCATCAGAAGCCACACGCGATATTCAGGTCGCGACGAGTTTTCGCTGCAAATGAATGTGAGATACGTAGAAAGTGTTCCACTGTGCAGAACAGCGATTCAGACGTGGACTGATGACAGTGGTTTCCCTTTTAAAGTGCAGCTACACGTTAAAGTGGCCCCAGCTGGTGACACTGCTCAACACATTTATCTTTATGGTATCAAGAGGTGAGAGAATGTAACAAAATTTGTCATACACTGATTAACTGCAGCTTGCGCTTAGAAATGTCTCCAAATCGGTCCTGTGATGATGGAATTTCTTTTTCAGCCCATTAAACATTTTGCACTTACCTAAAACCACGATTCTACAACGTTAAAAGTAATTATTTACCATCTTAGAGAATTTAATTCGCGTTTAAATACTGGTGGCAATTGCCTGTACTCTGGTAAAGTTTTCTCACAGGCACTCGAAAATTGAACGGATATTCTCATCTCATTTATGCAGTAGGTGGTACTTCAGCTGTTTTTCCACTCAGTAAAGTCTGCACGTCTTTGTAAACAGTACACAATGATAATGCAATAATAATAATAATGAAGAAACTCGGCATTATGTAGAGCACTTCGACTGTGATAATTGCATTTACGGGATGAAGTGAGTTGAACATTGCGCTTGTTTAAGCGGCAGTGCATATAATTGCATTGCAGATTAAACTTCATATAGGCATGCTCATTGTTCTTCAGGAAACACCTGTGGTTGCAGCTGCATACAAAATAGCTTCTTCTAGTTTTCAATAATAACAATATTAAGTACGTCTAAGGGAGCATTCAATTTAGGAAAATGACACATATTTTGTAAGAAATAAAATTTTGACATTTTCTATAAGCTCTTCTATAAGATACCTAAAACATTACCATACCTGCTAGCGTTGTGTAGTAAAATTTCATGCAAAGATATGTGTGTGCATATAATACTTGTTCACAAATTATAAGTAGTTAAATATTAAATGAAATGATATTAAAGTATTCAATCAAACAGCATGAAACAAATGCCAAAAATGATAAATTATGTATCATTTATAAATTTCTATTGAACAAATTCCTTAAATTCATGAAAAATATAAATAATTATTTTATTGGTTAATATGTTTAAATTTGTAACTTAAGGTATTTGAAACATCTTTTTAATTACAGCAATTTCAAACCATTGAGAAAAAATACATTACTTTTGGCATAGTTTTAAATTATTTTTATTAATAGTTTGTGAACAGTAACTGTAGCCAGTTACATTTTGTATATCTTGAAAGCATGTACGCCAACTTTTGGATGTGCAGGATGAACTTATTTGTGATGTTACTTAGAAGAAAACAAGTGATTTTCATAGTGTCTTATATTGATGCTTCCGCAATGCACACCAGTTAATCATATAAGTTAAAATATAGCAAGCAACAAGCAAAGAAAAGTGACACACGGTATGAAAAACACCGAAAACAGCATTTTGTAGTATTCGTTCCATCTCCTGAAGTTTTCTGCAAAATACGTAAAAAAACTAATGCTGTTCTCGTTAATCGTGAGATACTGATGATGCGTTAGAAAGTTGATTTGAAGCATTTTTCAACAATCCAAATATTGATAATTGGGAAATACGCAATGGAATGAGCGACCTGCTTTGAAAGCCTGCAGAAGACTTTACTCTTGCCATAAGGTTCTGAGGTCTATTACAGCTAAATGTAGAAACAAAATGCAGGGATTTTCTCCGTACACTGTTCAAGAAGCTCGCCCAGCACTAGACGAACTGGTTATAAACAGTCCAGATGGCAAATCAGAATCGGCATTGAAGAGTGTGTATGTTATGGAAGGAGGGGAAAAAAAATATACCAAACAGAGGGAAGCGAGTTACAAAATGAACTGAAAATACCTTTGCTAGCTAACCTCATAGAAAAGAAAAATGTGGTGTGGAATTCTTTCATTGTACAAAGTAAATTTATGTAGTTCATAAATAAATAAAGGCGCATGAGAAAAATTTGATTGACAAATTGGACCAATAAACTTGGTAGTATTTGTAGAGGTATGTTTAAATTCAGCATTGTGATTAAAGCATGAAAAGATGAAAGGTTTTACACTGTGAACTTTTCCCTCACTGTCTCTCTGTCGGTCAAAATACCTACTACCAATTTTATGTCGAAATAAAAACTATAGAGTATACAATGAAAAGTCTAATGTTTAAAACAAATGCGTTTCTAAATGCAGTTCTGTTGATAAATTTAAAAGTTGCGTGCAGCATTAGATCACACACATATACACATAAAATATTGAAAATACGCATATAATTCAGAGAGCTCATAAAAATAGATAAAACCATAGCTCTTCAGTGAACCTGTAAGCAATGAAATAGCAGGTAAATTGGCAAGGAAAGGAACAATCCTATAGCAAAATAAAAATAAAAAATAAATAAAAAGGGGACCAAACTGCCGTTTCATCACTCTTACAAGGAAAATGCGAACATACAAGAGAATAAAAAAAAAACAAACAAACAAAGAGATAAATTATGGGAACAAATAAAGAAATCTTGAATAAACACTCGCAAACAGCAAGAAAGGATACAGTAGCATGAGGCTGAATTGTGTGATTGTCCACACACAAAATAGATCTTAATTTACCATCTGTCTATTAGAAAGAAACAAGCAAGGGGGAAAGGGGGTGCCTAACTCCTATTGGTATTAAAAAATCTTTATCCAGTCCTTGCATATCCAATTAAATAATGTAGCAATGAACATCCTTTATGGCACTACACGTACCCTTCTATCTTACTAAAACAAAATTGATATATCTTCGCAATAGCTCCAGTTGTACGCTTATAACGTGCAGAATAAGAC
Source organism: Metallyticus violacea (assembly GCA_030762175.1). Classification (NCBI taxonomy): domain Eukaryota; kingdom Metazoa; phylum Arthropoda; class Insecta; order Mantodea; family Metallyticidae; genus Metallyticus; species Metallyticus violacea. The sequence goes on from CM060841.1 coordinate 71,104,426, forward strand.
ACAAGTCGGTCCTTACGGCCTAGTTGTTGATTTGGTCTGTTTATCGACGCTCTTAAACATCTCAGGTCATCAGCGTCCCATTCAATTCATGGCCGGTGAAACGGCCCACAAATTTTGCTCAGAAATCTCTTCTTTTATGCTTGAGGTTCTTTTATGTCCCGTAATTCTACGACATGGGACCCACGGCTTTACTTCCCTTTCTAAGGAAACCATACTTAGGATTTTTAGGAGGTAAATCCAAAGCAAAGTAAAGCTGTGTCGTAGATTTACGTCCCGTGTCATAGATTTACGGCATGTCAAAGAACCTCACACCTGAAAGATGAAGCCTGTGAGCAAAATTAATCGGCCGTTTTGCCTCTTGAATTAAATTGGACGCAAATCACCAGATATGTTAAAAGGCGTTCGGAAATAAACCGAATAAATAAATTAGAATAAGACCATGGCTTAATGAATTGGCCGTCTGTTTTTAAGGTAACCAGGAAGTTGTAATATAGCAAATAATGCAGCAGTACACATTTTGCACTGTATCTCAGAAATTTATAAAGCTATCAATATGAAATGTTATGAGATATTAAAGAATACTTAACTAAATATGCTCTATAAATTTTAATTCTCTAATTCACATAATTTTTTTAAACAAAAATAAATCTTATTTCCCGATAACTTAAATTTTTGACATAAATGCATTTTTCTCAGAATTGATTGGACCAATCTTGTTGAAAATTTGCACACACATAATGTACGCAAATGTAAAATATGGTAACTAGAAGTATTTAAATATAACTCTTAGTTAATAAAATTAAATATCCATAACAAATTTAAAATATTTCTATTTTTTTCTTCAAAAATTTAAAATTAATTTCTTTTCAAGCAACACGCATAGATGTATAATTCCAGTTCCCACGATAGCATGTCTGAAGTTTAAGTAAAACAAAATGCATTGGAATTCCACCAACAATTTATAAGAAAAATGCATGATTATGTCAAAGTGTTTTCAGTTTTTAACAAAATTTTATTTTGATTTAAATTTAAAAAAAAAAAAAAACGTTTTATTGCATTAGAAAATTAATATTTACAGAGCATCTTTGGTTAAGTTTTCTTGATGTCTCTCAAAACTTTTATATTAGCTTTAAAACTTTCTGGGATACAATGTAAAATGTTTAATGCTGCATTATTTGCTAGATATACACTTCCTGGTTATCTTAATTCTCCTGAGTTACATACATTCATAGCACTTTCAATCTAAGACCATGCTTCGGTATAGAGGAAGCGGATTCTGTTGCTGTGCTTAATGATTACTCATTTGTCTAAGCCTACATTCGAGTTGCGCACGCTGGGAGCCAGGGGCATTAGTGTAGCCCACTTTCTAGCACACGCTTGCCGGACTGGATAATGATGGTACGGTTGGTGCAGCGTGTAGCTAAGAAAGTTCGAGTAATTCTGAGAAAACCCCTCCAAACGCCACTTTAACCGCTAGGGCCCAACCCGAGTCTTCTAGACGGAAGGAAAGAGAAAGAAGTTGGGAGGAAAACTCTTCCCATACATCTCGGCACGCGCCACCTGAAAGAAATTCTCAAGGTAAACAGCAAGTGTAGATCTAACACATAAACAACAGTATACATTTTACACTGTATCTCAACCGCCACGGGTGGCCGAGGTCGTTAAGGCACGGACTCGTGAGCGGGAGGTCTGCGGTTCGAATCCCGCCAGGACCGTCCTCCCTGACTGGGGTTTTTTCCAGGCTTTCCTCAGTCTTCATAACTGGCAAATGCCGGGGAGGTACCTAAACTTAGGCCTGGAACGCTTCCTCCCTTAAAAAAAAAAAATATCCTTTCCCAATTTATCATTTCATTTCATGTATCATCAGTGTCCACCGCCTGTGGTGCCTCAGTAGTAAAAACGGACGTTAAACACTACTCAAAAAAAAAAAAAAAACACTGTATCTCAGAAATTTATATAACTATCAATATGAATTTTTTGAGAGATATTAAGAAAACAACCGAAGATGCTCTGTAAATTTTAATGCTCTAAAGAACATAATTTTTTTTAAAAAAAATTAAACCAAAATAAAATCTTGTTAAACTGGAAACACTGTGATATAATCATACAGTTTGTTTTCTTATAAACTATGGTGTAACTGGAATACATTTTTTTTAACTTAAACTGCAGACAACATACTATCCTGGGAAACTAGAATAATATATGCTAGTTGCTTTAAAAGAAATTAATTTTCAAAATTTGAAAAAAAAAAACAGAATTTTTTAATTTTTTTATTACTATTGTTTTTTATCAACTAATAGTGATATTTAAATACTTCTAGTTATTACACTTCACATTTGCATACATTATGTGTGTGCAAATTTTCAACAACAATGATCCAGCCATTCCTGAGAAAATTGCACATTTATGCCAAAATTTTAAGTTATCGGAATACAAGTTTTGCTTTTGTTTAAAAAGCTTGTTATGTGCATTAGAGAATTTAAATTTACAGAACATGTTTAGTTAAGTATTTTTAATATCTCATAACATTTCATATTGATAGCCTGATATGTTTCTCAGATATAGTGCAAAATGCATTATTTGCAAGATTTACACTTACTGGTTCCTTAAAGCACATTTATAGTCAATAATTATTAATGATGATGCATATATGACCTTTATTCACAAATAAGTGATCAAAAAAATCTTACTAATTTGTTACACTCTTGATTTCTGGCAAGCTGCTCTTTAGGAAAATGTAATAATAATGGAGAATTATTATTATTATTATTATTATTATTATTATTATTATTATTAGATTTATTTAAGAGCGCTGTTTAATATCTTTTGGTCATTAGCATCCCATTAAATTTAGGGTGTAAAACGGAAGAAAAATTTAGCTCAGAGACCTCTTGAGGTCTGCAGAAGTACGACACGGGACCATCGTCTTTGCTTCCGTTCCGCAGGATAATTGAAAATGACAATGCCCCCCTGTTAAACATGGCTATGCAAAGAGATACTTTATGTTGGGATATGGAGAATCCCTTATGATGAACAGCAATTTAAGAATAGTTTTTGTTTAAAAAAAGACTGTTGTGAATATTTGTCATTATTTGTCATTAATTACAGAGAATGTTAACAATAAGATTTCCAACGTATCCTGTAATAAACATGATCATTGCTCCGAGGTTCTATGGAACTTCCTATTTTCAGATGAGTGTTTACAATAATTTGTATATCTTTAAATTTTTATGTGAAAACTTTTTACTATTTATTTATTTTTGCATTTGGTTTCTGCTGATTTATATTGTGTGCGTCAATCAACACGCGAAGTTTCAGAAATAGCAATAATGAATCAAAGTCTGTATTTAAATAGCTGCAGAATCCAGTTCCGAGTTCCTGCTCATAGGAGTATTAAGAACAGTCAAAATGCCCTATCCTCGCAAAGGTTAAATTTGGATAATTCATTAACCGTTATCTCAGAAACTATTAAAGATAATTAAGTGGTTTTAAATGGTGTGTATATGGACACTTTTTCATGTGATGGATGAAAAAATGTTGCATTTAAAGATTGAAATATGATGCAGTTTTTATTTTTTAAAAAATTGATTTTTGTTTAAAAACTATGAAATGTATTTTCAAACGTTTTCATTAAATTAATTGTTACTATGTTAAAAATGGTTGGTTTTAATTCTAGGCTTTTATGCTGACAAGTTTCTGGTCTAATTGGGCCTTTTTATATAAAAATGTTTCTTTTTCATCTTCAGTAATTGGAATTAAAACAAAACTTACATTTGTAGAAGAAATATAGCCTCAAAACACTCCATACCGATTATCCTCCATCTCGTGATCTATATTCTGATGTATTGTTTGTTTAAAGATCAATTTGGAAAATGTCTGATACTTTCTAGATCAAATATTTACCAAATGTCGATATTTAACTGAGTAAAGGATCCAGAACAGCGTAAAAAATAGCTGTGGCACATAATTTTCTATAACAGTTAACAAATTGTTCCAGTTATTGTACCGCTTTAACATGTTTCAAAATTGGCGTTAAAATAAAAATACGAGTTAATATCAAATAATATCAAAATCTGAAAATGTAAAAAAATTACGAAAATCACCATTTATGATTAATAGTAAACATTTGATCTAGAAAGGATGCTATTTTTAAATTATTATAAACAAATAAGCAGAAAAATACGTCAGAAACAAGATCAAGAGCTGAAGGAGAATCAGTCTGGAGTGTTTTAAAGTTCTGTTTCTTCTACAAATGTGAGCTTTATTTACATTTTTGTGTTTTTTAAACAAAAATCCAATATTTTAAAAGTAAAAATTTCATTCTTTCTTACGTTTCTTGCTATTTAATGCAACTCCTTTTTCACAATCACGTAGAGAATTCATAAACACCTTCCTGCTGCAATGTGTTTCTGAAAGGAAGGAAGGAGGGAAGGAAGGAAGGAAGGAAGGAAGACCTGCAAATGAATAAAAAAAAAAAAACGTACATAACAATAATAAATAATAAAGGTGGCTTAATACAGGATGAGAATGGTTGGCGCAAACGTGGGACCGGATATCAGCGCTATGTCGGCGTAAATTTCCTCCTCCGTGAGGCTTTAGTGTGAGTTGAAATCTTGCGCAAGGAGCGCGTGTTTGTTAGGCGACGCAATACAGTGTAGTGAGTGAAAGTGTATTAAGTGAACCTTGCCGGCCGACCGCACGCCGCGAAACCGGTTGCGTGATGGATTGTTCACCCCGTATAACATTTTCAGATTAAACTGCAATCAAATATCCACCTGACTTCTTTCTTTTTAACTGGAACGTTATCAGTTTAGTTTTATATATGTGTACATTTGAATAACAAATTCTGTAAATAACACATTTCTTGGTCTCTTTCCCTCAGAAATAATTTTAGAGTAAAACAAATGCAAGGTTTTTGTATTGTTTTTGTTTTTAATACTGTTCAACGCCCATTTAAACTATTGAGGCATCACAGGTGGTGGACACTGATGGTACATGAGACAAAAAGATAAACTGGGAAAGGATATTATTTAAAGGAAGCGTTCAAGACCTAAGTTTTGGGTACCTCCCCGGCATTTGCCATTTATGAGGACTGAGGAAAACTTAAAAAAAAAAAAAAAAAACCTCAGTCAGGGAGGACGGTCTTGGTGCAAATCGAACCTCAGATCTCTCGCTCACGAGTTCTCGGTCAAATGTAAGCTGTAATAAAAAGCAATAATAATAATAATAATAATAATAATAATAATAATAATAATAATAATAATAATAATAATAATCGAATCCATGAACTGCTTAACTAGTAACGTGTTACACAAAAGGTTGCAGAATGTTTGTGTAACTTCTATGCATGTTGTAATGAAATAGAAACAGATATAAATGGTTCACTTATAACTCAAGCACTAATGTTGACCGTGAATATGGTCTCTAATGCACATGGCGATGAAGATTTCAGTCTAGCGCCACGAAACTTTAAATTTCACTTTATCCGTTCAAAAGAACTGATCCTCGGATGGCATTCAATATACTTGAACATATCACACCTTCACCTTAAACTGTACAGTTACCTGTTTTTAGTACATTTAACATTTGCTTTAAAATGTTTACCGGCTCCTTCAGCAAACCGCTGCTACCTGAAACATCTCATGTCATTTCTAGTGGATGGTCACAGACTGTCATCTACCATGACATCTACATATTACGAGAAAAAAAAAAAAAAACATATGTTTTCGTTTCGAAGGGTTTGCTGCACGCAATATTTACTTAAGCTCTACCGCGTGACTTTGTTACATACCTTTAGTAGCGACATTCATTACGGTTGCATAGATATTAAATAATACTAAATCTGTAGCGGAACACTTGCAGCATTTATCAACATTTGTCCCACGGTTGTAGCCACATGGGTGTTAGGCGGCTTAGAAACCTCCCCTTTTTACTCTTTCAACGTGATTTTTAAAGTTGCTTATCGTATATCGATTCTATGTTAATGTCTGTCAAGCTATATTTATATTTTACGAGTTAAATGTTGATTCACTGTTCAAATATGAGTATGATATTTATATTATGGTAACAAACTTGTCCTAAAATTTATCAAAAGAGGGCCTGAAGTTGTCAATAAATTCACGAACGTAATGAGTGAATTTATCTGGAAAACTCAGACCCTCGAATAATACTTATTAGGAATATTTCTAATAAAATAAAAATTTAAATATAATTCCCGTAAACTTGACTTATAATATTGTAATAATTGTATATTTGCATTATGAATATCAAGCCATCTACCAAGAGAAGAATGTCGATTATCAGTAATGCCAATTCAGAAGAGCCAAATAAGGGTTTGAGACTATTTCATGAATGCAATAAAAATAAAAGTAAGTATATATGTTTCAAATTCGTACACGGGCTATTAACATTTGTATAAAATATTACACTTACTTGTGAATACCTATCTATTCAAAAACCGTGAGAATGAAATAGACGAAAGTGGACTATTATAGTCGCTAAGTTCGCTTTACTACCAAGTGGGTTATAAAAAAAAGGGGGGGGGAAAAAAAGAAAAAAAGAAAAGAAAAGAAAATATCATTCTGAACAGCGTAGTTATTAAGATTTAAGGTTGCTTAGTCAGATATTATTACATAGTTTATAAAATGATTTCAGTTTGTATCGCTAAATACGCAAAAACAATCGTTTGTGAATACACATCAAGTTAGTTAAATTTACAATTACTGAAAACACAGAAGTGATCAGTGATGCTGCTCAGAAATTATATTGTGGAGGTATAGAGTTGGCTACATTGACCACCGGACAAATGCACATCGCATGATAAAACGGATTTGATAATTTTTTCCCATAATTTCATTGCAATATCCGGCTGTTATTGGTCAAAATTCAAAATTTTATTTCCTTTCATTGGTCGATTTTCAGATGACGTCACAAAGTGAAATAGTCATCATTGTATATACTTTTTTGTTATGTGTTGACCCCAGTTTTAGATACGTACGACTACTGGCAGCCATTTTGATTGATTGTGATCTGACTCTCAAAACCCATCATCACTACTAATCATGATATCGTTTTAGCAATGAGTTTTGAATCAGTACCTAAACAGTTAATTTGGTAAATTTTGCAGATTTTGAAAGATTAAATTGGGGAGTAGTTTAGTAAATGTATATTTTGGCTTAATTTAATTAATTTGAATTATTTGTACTATTTCTATTATTTTAATCTAGTAATTAGAAAAATCTGTAAAATAATGTAAGAGATTATTCTATTGTATAGTTTATAATAATAAATAGAAAATTTGATATACACGACCTGGTTTAGGAAACCAGGTACCAGGATGGCGTATACAGATTTAATTCATTTTATTTTTAGTACCTAAACAATTTTTTTTTTCAGCTAGACACCATAATATGTTTCAAACTATTTCGCCAATTATGTGTTTCGTAGTAAATTTTGTTGTACTCTCCATTAATATTTTTTTGTTATATAGTTATTCTATATATACAACTGAAAACTCCTTGTATGCTACTGACTTATCTAGTGATTTTCAGTACATCATGGTGGCCTTTGTGTCAATGGAAAATGTACTTGTAAACCTTTTCGTCGATTATTTACAGTAAAAATATAGAATATTAGTTTTACCTAATAATGCAAGCTTGGTGCTAAATTGGTGTTTCCATAATTTTTATAACACATAAAGCATATATACATTAACATATGTATACAGGACAATGAACATATTGTTTTAACACTTTTAAAGGAAATACAAACTAATAAAGCTTTTAAAATATCAACATTTCGAGCCGAAGCCCTTCTTCAATAAAAACATATTTGTTGTAGAGCGTTAAGAAAATACAGTATCTTGTTAATTAATAATAATAATTGTAATATCATAAAATCCCCAATAATTTAATATCGAACGCAAGGAACAACGGTTGACATTGTGAAACATGATGAAGGTGTTCAATAAATAGAGTTAAAAGCTGGGCTTAAAAGGTGTGTTTCTGTTTAGAATACATATAGTCAAGCTTTCATTTACATTGTTCTCATGATTCGATAATGTTCGATGGAAACATTTTTTTTTAATTAAAAGTCGTCTGAAATGACCATTAGGCATACGATTTACCTATTCAGTTTTTAAAAATTTTAATAGCACCCGCTCTCTATCTCTGCTTCTGAAGTATTATCAATTTCTTTAGTTTTGGCGGAAAGTGTTATTTCTAATATTGATTCTGATGTAGGTATCAGTATACGATCTACCTGAGAGGTATTCAGTTATGTAATTTTAAAAGTAACTAAATACTCCATTTAGCAATCGGCGAAACACCGACCCAAACAGAGCAAGCATACAGCCAACGCTAGGGCGAGTCAGATAATGAAGGAACACTGGCGGAAGGGAAAACAGAATAAAGTGTGTCGCAACCAAAAGATGGTGACTACAGAGGGTGCCAAAATGTATACACACTTCAAGCAAAGAAAAAAACCTTTGTTAACATACAAAACTGAATTCACACAAACAGAAAATGGTGAGCACTAATCATCTTAGACTTTTACGGTTACAACAGTTGCTCAAACAACCACCATCGGCGTCGATACACTTCTGAGTACGTTGAACTACTGATTGAGCAACGTTTGCGAAAGTGTCTTCAGCGAATGTAGCACATGCCTTTTCAGGGTCATCTTCATTTAATGCATGCAAAAGTCTTGGGATGAAAACTTTCATCTTTGCTGTTTTAATAATACGACTTACGCTGGTTTTGCAAATTCCAGTCTCACTTGCACATTGCTTTGTTGATTTCTGCGGTGAGTGCTCAAAACGTTCGAAAACCATGGTCGAGGCCGCGGGGCGCTTGTTGCTGTGCGAGGCCTCCCAGATCTGCCCTTGTGAACATCGCATACGGTACCATGAGTTTCAAATTTGTCTCGAATGCGTGCAATTGTTACTCGCGTTGGCGGTTCTGTTCTGTACACACGTCTCCATTGCCTTTGAACTTCAACAACATTCTCGGTTTTCCAATACCACTTCAAATTACTTTCCGCTGTTCAAACGATATTCTTGGCTCCATTTTGTTGTAGCAACACTAGCATAACGTATGTGAGTCACATCTATTTACAGAACATCATACTACACATTGCGGCTGTTTTTCGGTTCAACTTTGAAATATATTAAATAGATATCTACTGTGAAAGTGTGTATACTTTGTTTGGCACCCTTGGTATTTACTCCTGCAAGCGGTTATTGCCGTAATGAATAATTGTTAACAGCCGTGTCATGCGAGATGTATTCTGTGCGACAAAGAATTGCAACAATGGAGGCATACTCTCGTGCCGGTTCTATGAAGAAATATGCGGCCATATTTCCTGATGTTGGTGTTTCTGCAAAGAGCAGCATACAAGATTTGATCAAATAGTGGCTTACAACGGGATCAAATGCGGACGTGTCCGTCTTTATATCTCTGTGGTCACGGATATTCAAGCGTGAATATTTAAAACCCTACTAAGTAAACACTTAAATTATTGACACGTAGATATGAGTCGCCGTTCATCTGGCTTGATGTTAGGTAAGCGATAAACACACAGGTATAATTTTGCAGCTTATTCTCCCTCTACTTCAATGTATTTCTCATATTTCTAGTTTAAAATCTCATTTTCCCTAAACCAATATTCCAATGCTTTCTCTGCAAAAGGGTGAAAAGCAGCGTCTTTCAACTCATTGTCATTCATGAATCAGCCAAATTTCAGTTTTTAAAACGGGCAATAGTCGCTGTACAGTAGATGATCCACCTCATGAAAGCCACATGTGTTCACAGCAACCTTTGTCGCACAGTGGATTAACTTCTCGACTCAGCATTCCACGCCTCTTTTCATTAATGTCGCAGCGCAATTGATGCAGAAGCTCAGCACAGCATCTCCAATTGCCATTGTGTTCCTTTCATTGGAGTTTTGCATCACGATTACTATGCGATCCCAAAAAGTTCTTGACTTAATCCAAGTGCACTATGGAACATTTTGAAATACAATCAGAATAGAGGACCTAATGTTGTACTTTGTGATAATGGATTCCAATATCCTCTCGTTACCATGGCAAAAGTTTGGAAAATTCTGACAACATTCCACGCGCACTTGCATTTGAATTGCGGAAAGAATTCTGGGCACCCATCTTACACTGACCATATGCATATGCAAACGTTGGTTTTTTATAAGCCTGAACTTTGCATTTACTTCTTTTGTCTTCGCTTGGAACTTATTTTTCGATTAGAGCGATTTTTCTCTTTTGTAAAAACATTCACGGGCCTACCCTCGCTTGCACAATCTTCAAGGTTTTTCTGCCCAAGTGAAATAGTTTTGACCATTCCTTTAGAGTGGAATTTGAAAGAAAAGCTGAATGAATTCAGGGGACTTTGTGACGTAAGTTTTCCAAGTATTCAGCTAAAGAACTGAGAGAAAATCTTTAAAAACAGGAAACTAACTCAACCGGTAATCGAATCCGGGATCGCCGTGTGGGAAGCACAGACGCTACCGCTGTATACGGCGGTAGTCAAACTTCCTATCACTATGTGAAAGTTTCTTTAATTAAACCTTAGTAAGTGTTCTTTTTTCATTGTAATGCAACACTTCCAATCTAAACAAATGGCGTGGCCGGGAATAAAATATTTGAGTATTGGACAGCGTGAGCCTCATAACGAATCATGTCATTCTGTCAGACCGAAAACTCATGGACCGCACCTCATACAATGGCGCTTTTGTGTACCAGAGTGGGGGGGCCGGTTTTTCGTGGACAAATCTGTGTACATTTTTGTACTTTATAATTATTGAGTACAGGGTAGAGAAACAAGAGAATGGGGCATATTCAACCTTTCAAATGTATCCTGTGGAATCTCATATGTTGTGTTTTGCGTCTTCACAAAAGCATGGAAAGCTCTTTAGAGTTCTAGAGGTACAGGTTTCTAGGAAAGGCGATTGATATGAGGTTTCAAAACCTTTCCTCAAAGAAAACTTCTACGGTTATTGGGATGCCGCTGTTGCACTCGACGGCATCTCACTGCCACAGGAGGTGAGCATGCAGAACGACTACCAGGTTCTCTCAAGATCACGTTGCCAGTTCGCTTATTATTCCTTTTTGCTGGATAGTTCAGGGGGGATCGCTTATATCTTGAAACATACTGAATTATTTTTTTTTTCCTCAAGGCCCTTTTAGCTTCTACTTCCGACTTGCGACATCACTGGTAGGGTGTAGCATTGCAGGAGGGCATTAATCAGCACACCGCATTCTGCCGGTCACCATCATGCGGCGATTTGATCAGAGGTCGCTACTCTCTATCAAACAGCTTTCCAGTTGCCCTTGAGCCTGGGCACCTCATTCCATATTTTACTTAAAACATTTCTAAGTACGTTTCGGGGATCAAACTCAAAACCTCTTATCCCGCAGTCCAGAACGCTCACCATTAGTCCATGGAATGGAATATCCCATTATTATATAAGTGAAATATTAACAGTAAATTGAAATAACGGCTTCATTTATTTGTTTTCAGTAATTTAAATAAAACAATGGCTTTGATATTAACTGCTATCATCAACATTTACTGTAGGATAATTTTTATTCAGCAATTTCTAAGCTTAGAAAAAATTATGAAAACTTCTAGCACAGAACATTCGAGCTGTCTGTCAGTTCTGAAACTCTCGATACGGGATAACAACCCGCAACCTTGGAGATGGTGCGGTGGTAACAACGAGCGATCCTTCACCTTCGTCACGTTGTTGTCACCACAAGGATGCAGGTAGAAAGTGGAGCACATCGCGGTAGATAACGTAACCGGGTCAGCATGGGCACCAAGTGGCACAGGCGATCAGTGGCGTGCTTTTTGGGAGTGGAGTGCCTTGCTGGCGCACCCATCTCGCCTGAACTACCTTTTGCAAGTGGGAATGGAACCCGCAGTTCGCTGGCAAAGAGCGAATCCGCTCCCAATAAACGACGCGACCGAATACGCCAGAGATTTTAAACTGCAACACCGCCCAGAAAGTAGGTGTTGGCTACCGCACAGGAAAGTTACATTTTTCATACAAATTGCATAGACCTAATTGTGTGATATCAATTGTGTGAGCACCCAGGTATGAAATGTAATGCAAGAAGTCTCATTTGTCGTAATTATTTGATAGACTTGCCATAAATCTGTAACTTCCATTTTTGCTGATGTTTCTTTCGGTGTACTAAGCTCATTGCATTCCATCAGCAGGTAGTACCCATATTTTCCATTTCTAATTCTTTCCTACACACTTTCAACTTTGTTATTCTGTCATGACATCGAACAGTGAGAATGTGTTCTTGTGGCTCATTCACAGCCTAGTTTCGCAAAACTTGACGCTTACAGAGAAATTATTTTCATACTTTATGTATATGAACAGTTTGAGGGCTTTGAAAGAGAATCACACCAAAAGAGTAGACCTTTCTATTTCTCTGAAGAGTTTAACCCAATCATTTTCTGTTCTTAATTTAGCTTTTATTTCTCTTCAATGGCTTCCTAATTTTTCTGCTTCCTCTTCTATTGTATTTCTACTTGTGTATCTAGAGAGTTTACCGTCACCGTTCGTCTTAAAGCACGTGTTTGATGTAACATTGTAGTTTCGTTTGAAATCCTGGGAAATGCAAAACCATTCTTCTTCTATTGCGTACAGAAATGTGTTTAAATTTTCTTTAGTGATTTTCATTACACTTGGGCAAATAAATGCTCTTTTAACATCATATAAATAGCTTAAGACCAATAACATATATTGCTGCCGCATATACAGCATATGCGTGCTGAAGGAATGCCAATACATTGACCGGTACTGCCGTTACGCGTTCTTGCCAACTACTCTTGACATTGATGTATTAGTATAGCCCAAGATCACACGATTCACGCCACGTGAAAAGTGGACGATGCACAGTACATAGTAAACAATGATTATTGTAAATGGATGTCAAACGCTAATGTTAGCTTCGTTTCTTCAGCAGTTGACAAGAGGAAAATTGTACGGTTGACCACAACAGCACTCTACAACTGCACATATGGCTTAAGAATAACTAAACACAATTAAGTGTGGTGTGCGATGATAAAGAGCCTAGCCCGGAAGCTAGGCAAAATGTCTTTTATATCTAGATGGATGCATATAACAATTAGTTACAAAAGAACATGCTGCAGTACATTTGGAGTCTGTAGGGCCAGGTTTTATTGCCCCCTTGGCCTATTTTGGCTTCAGTAGCCTATTTTAGGATTTAAAACCTTTTTTGTGCCTATTTTCGATCGTTATGGATTTTTTCTGGATTATTTATATATATTTTTTTAAAGACAAAGAATTTCAATATATCGAAGAGGGAAAAGTTATAAAATAAAATGGCTTGTTCACTCCACAAAAATATTTATTGAGCATTTTTTTATTCATTTATTTCTTCTCAAGTAATTAATTTTTTTCTCCTCAACTCATTCACTTAAGCTTTTTAAATAACAGAAATTTTATTAGTGAAAAGAACGCATGGTTACTTCGGACATACGATTACGTACAGAGAATGAGGGAAATACTGTAGTTTTGAATAGTCCTGGCGAATGTCCTTGTATAGATCTGCGCGACAGATGCATAAATGTAACAAACAATTGCCTTTGAGGAAGATAAGAGCGGTACAGCTGTGCAGTAAACCGTCGCTAAAATGTGTTCAGTACGGAAGTAGGAGAGACACTAACCTTATTTCCCTATAAACATAAACAGAAATTGAATTCGATCAGAAACCACTGCGCATCTTTTGCTCATTCGCCAGGACTATTCAAAACACTTTACTTTGCCTCGATGCCCAGAACAGTGAATGTTCTTTTGTAATTGGTATGAAGTCCTTCTGAAATAATTTGTTTTAAATATGCTCCAATCACTTCAGTGGAAGTAAAACTTTCTTTTTCCTTGATGAAAAATGTTCTCTATGATAAGCGGCTGACTATGACAGTTGATACCCTGAAGAAACATCTTCTTGTTGCTTGTAACTAAGAAAAGTAAGCTTAAATACCTTAATTATATGATATGGAAATTATTAAGTATTTTAATACAATTTTCATTAATATTGAATATTACTCTCTGCTTTCACTTTTAATAAGTGCCTATTTTAATTATGTTACTGCCCGTTTCCAGTATTGTAAATGCCATTTTGCTTGCCTATTGTAATCAAAATAAATTTCTGAACTTCTGGGCTCTTGTTCTTGATTTGAATTATTACGGACGCTCTTTAACATCTCAGGTCATCAGCGTCCCATTCAATTCAGGGCGTGAATTTTGCTCAGAGGTCTCTTCTTTTAGGCTTGAGATTCTTTTACATGCCGTAAATCTACGATATGGGATCCACGACTTTAGTTTCCTTCCAAAGGAAGCCAAACTTAGGATTTTTACATCCGAAAAAATCCACCCAGTCTGGTCGGGATTGAACCCGCGATCTTGGGCTTAGGAGGCAAGTATGGTTACCACTACACCACCAGGACCGGCTTTCTGGGCTCTGATAATTAGTGTTGTTTTTCTTATATGGCGGTGTCCGGGTTTGTCCATTAAATTTTATTTATGGGGGTTTTGAAAGACAAAGTATTTCACATTTACACATTAGAAGAAACCCAAGCTAATATTGAACATAAAATAAGCCAATTTCAGTTGATGAGCTTAGACGAGTGAGTGACAACACTTTCTCGTGATATGGAACTTGTGTACGAGCGGAAGGAGACCCTTTCAATATCTACTGTAAAGTAACAAGCATTTGTGCTTCCCGTGTTATGACGTTATTCTTTACTCTTTTGCTACAACCAGCCTTGCGATAGTAAAGCATTGACTTAGAATCAAGATGTTCGCACATTTATTTAAATAGTGTTTAACGCCCGTTTTTACTGATATTGATGATACATGCGATGAAATGATAAACTGAGAAAGCATTTTTTTTCAGGAAGGAAGTATTCCGGGCCTATAATTAGGAATACTTTCCCGGCATTTGCCGTTTATAATGACAGAGGAAAATCGAGAACAAGCTTAATAAGGGAGGAATATTCTTGCGGGAATCGAACCCTATACCTCCCGTTCACGATTCCTTGTCTTAACGACCTAGGCCACACTTATCAGTGTATGTGTATGCTTTGTCATATACACAATAGTGTTATATACTTATTCTTATACGGTACGAGAAATGACCCTATATGTGCAAAGAAATAATCTTGGGAACATATTCTGGCATACTGCAAGGGGGCGGAAGATATCTACCGGCCCTGTTTGTTAATGGGGGGAGAGGGCAGTGACAGAACTGGACTTTGCTGGCAGATAGGAAGGAGGAGGGAGTAGCTAACTTTTTTAATAAACTGAGACAATTCAGATCGGAAGAGGCAGACAACCGGGAAGGGGGGAAGGGAACACGAGTTACAATATTTTTGGAATTATTTGTACATATATGGCTTGGAAGTGTAAGTTATTTACTTTTGTGCTGCTATCTTTTCTGTTTATTTTGTGTGTATTTGGAAATTTTATATTATTTATATTCTTTCATTTATGTATTATTTCATTATTGTATATACTGTATGTCTCTTAAAAGCTAAATACTGGTTTGTGCAATTTCAATATTTGCTAGTGTACTGCGAAAGCACGTACGGTCCCTGCACTCACGCAACATGAACGCGCAAGATTAGTAATAAACATATTTAGTAAATAAATAAAATACTACTACTAATATTACTATTATTACTACTACTATTACTATTATTACTACCACTACTACTTATAATTACTACTACTACTACTACTACTACTACTACTACTATTACTATTACTACTATTACTACTACTACTACTACTACTACTACTACTACTACTACTACTACTACTTATAATTACTACTATTACTATTACTACTACTATTACTATTATTACTACTACTGTTACTATTATTACTACCACTACTACTTATAATTACTACTACTACTACTACTACTACTACTACTTATAATTACTACTACTACTACTACTTATAATTACTACTACTACTACTACTACTATTACTACTACTACTACTACTATTACTACTACTACTACTACTACTACTACTACTACTTATAATTACTACTACTACTACTACTACTACTACTATTACTACTACTACTACTACTACTACTATTACTACTACTATTACTACTACTGCTACTACTATTACTACTACTACTACTTATAATTACTACTACTACTACTACTACTACTACTACTACTACTATTACTACTACTACTACTACTACTACTATTACTACTACTATTACTACTACTGCTACTACTATTACTACTACTACTACTACTACTACTACTACTACTACTACCATTACTACTATTACTACTACTGCTACTACTATTACTACTACTACTACTACTACTACTACTACTACTACTCTACTACTACTACTACTACTACTACTACTACTACTACTACTACTTCTACTACTACTACTTATTCTTATAACCATATTTTCTTGTTTGGCGGAATTATACATATCGTTTACTTAGTACTAATATTTCATTCATTTTTAGGGCTTAAATCATTTTTATATAATAGGAGATTATTCCTTACACTGTAATCAATATAGCATGAAACAGTTCAATCTTAGACTGTAACAGTAGCTGCATTTTGATCATCGTCCTAGCAATGATAATTCTTATAATGCTCCATTATTAAAAATAAAGTTATTAACATTGAACACACGAAGATCTACAGAAATATTAATAAAATTAGTATCAGTTAAGAATGCAACAGCACAGAAACATACAAAATGCATAATTTGATCAAACTACTGTCATTTTTCACTTGATCAGTTTTTTTAACAGTATGTAACGCCCGCTTTTACTGCTCAGGAACCACAGGCGGTGGACACTGATGATACATGAGATGAAATGATATATTGGGAAAGGATTTTTTTAAAGGAAGGAAGCGTTTCAGGCCTAAGTTTAGGGTGCGTACCCGGCATTGGTCATTTATGAGGACAGAGGAAACCCTGGAAAAAACTTCAGTCAGGGAGGACGGTCCTGGTGCGAATCGTACCCCAGACCTTCCGCTCACAAGTCTGTGTCTTAATGACTTCGGCCACCCGTGGCAGTCCTTGATCAGCTGATTTTTTTTTTTGATTGATTTATTTACGGACGCTCTTTAACATCTCAGGTCATCAGCGTCTAATTCAATTCAGGGCATGAAACGGCCTACAAATTTTGCTCAGAGGCCTCTCTTTCAGGCTTGAGGTTCTTTTTCGTGCCGCTAAATGTACGACACTTCCCTTCCGAAGGAAGCCATACTTACGATTTTTACGCCCGAAAAAATCCATCGGTCCTGGCCGGGTTCGAACCCGCGTTCTTGGGTGTAGGTGGCAAGTATGGTAACCACTACACCACCAGGACCGACGATGAGCTGATGCAGAATGAAGCCATGGATATCGTTAATCAACCATTGCAAAATGTTAGTACAATAGGAAGTTTGCCTCTTTGTCCAAATCGATTTCCTGTTAGAAAATATAGTGCCATTCATTTTTTATTAATACTGTACACCTTCAGTGCAAACCTAGGCAACTATGCGTAGCACCGTCCAATTTAGAGAGAATTTATTGTTATGTTCACTAATTACAGCTAAACCCTAATTAACGCATCTGGTTTTAAACCGAAACTATTGCTCAATGTTCCACACGCAAGCATTTTCTCTCTCTTTCTCTCTCGTTAGAGCTTCGGAGGGATTAAGGGGCATTAAGCCAACCAAACGAATACGAGGTTAGTTTAGCGATAATTGTTATTATTCCTGACATTAATTGCAACAGTGCAATTCCTCAACATAACCACCTAAACTCCAAGGCAATCATTAAAAAGACGCCATCGCTAAAGAATGAAAACCTTTTCCCCACAATAACTGCGGATTATTGTTGGCAGTTAGCGAGAAAGTTGGTTTCAAAGAACATACAGCAGCCATAGAAAACTTTTTGCAACCTAATATATTGTCTTAACTTTCGCAGCATGTCCCCTTGCTGGCCTTTGGGAATCAGTTTGGTATAAAAACTCCACTATTGGCGTACGAGTTAAGTTTCCATTTTCGTCCCCATAGAAGTATAACACTATTATGTATGACAAGGCATGCACTCAAGCGTGGCCGAGGTTGTTAAGGCACGGACTCGTGAGCGAGAGGTATTGGTTCGATTCCCGCCAGGATAGTCCTTCCTTATTGAGGATTGTTTTAGATTTTCCTCAACCATCATTAACGGCAAATGCCGGGAAGGTACTTCTAATCTTAGTCCTGGAACGCTTCCTTCCTGAAAATTTTTTTTCCCAATTTTCATTTCATCTCATGTATCATCAGCGTCTATCGCCTGTGGTGATAGTAGTTAAAACGGGCGTTAAACACTGTTTAAAAAAAAAGCATGTACATATCTTGACTTTATTATCGTAAAAGAGCACTGAAATATGTAATTATGTCCTAACATCATCGCTGTTTGACATATTCCCCGGTGCGCAGGATCAATTCGCAATAGCATTAGTTCTGTGAATAAAATGTGTGTGCGAAGACTATCTGTAAATGTTGATATTCCTAGAATTACAAAGGTATTAATTTATATGGCGACCGTGACATGGGATCTGGCTCCCGGTCGATAGATCGAGCATCAGCCAGTAAAATGCTCTTCACAACATCGGAAGCACAATTGGATTATGCCTCTTATCTTAAGAGTAGACGTTGAAAGTGGCCTCCTTCCGCTCTTATACAAGTCCCATATCACGAGAACTTGGCACTCGTCTCAGCTCACCAATGAATTTCTGCTAATTTTATGTTCAATACTATTGAATTATTACGTCACTTCGATTTTCAATGTAAGATGAACGTCATGTTTCGTCTGTAATACTGTACAAAAATGTATTTATTTTGCTTTTTATAATAGCTAAAATTGTCTCAGATATTCGTTTTTGGACTTATATATTAAGCAATTTTGGGAAAAATATTTTATTGCATTTTTAAATCTCAAGAAAATACGAATGCTCCAGCGTTACATATTTGAATTTGTGTATCCTCTGCTCAGAAACCAAATTATATATACGTTATTTTAAAATTTTTGACTTCAAAGATAGTACTATAGAAACTATATACTATAGTTTCCTTTTAAGCTCAAACTTCGCCCTAAAAAGAGGAGAATTTTTATAAGTTACCAAATATTGATTTTAATAATTTTATTCTTAAAATTATCCTTCTATATATTAGTAATGCACTATGGAATTACAACTCGTTTAGAAGCTGAAAATGTACATATATTTACACTTTTTAAATCATGGAAAATTAAGATTTGAGATTTAAGATTCAGCACGGTACTTTAAATAATGCTAGTACCCACTAATTAATGTTGGTCCTTGTGGTGTAGTGGTAACCATACTTGCCTCCTAAATCCAAGATCTTGGGTTCAATCCCGGTCAGGGTCCATGGATTTTTTCTAGGCGTAAAATCCTAAGTATGGCTTCCTTCGGAAGGGAAGTAAAGCCGTGGGTCCTGTGTCGTACATTTACGGCACGAAAAAGAACCTCAAGCCTGAAAGAGAGGCCTCTGAGCAAAATTTGTCGACCGTTTCACGCCCTGAGTTGAATGGGACGCTGATGACCTGAGATGTTAAAGAGCGTCCATAAATAAATCAATAAAAAAATGGTTATTGGATCGGAAGATCTATTTTAGTTAATTAATTTGGATTCTGTAAATTTATGAGAGTGTTGTTAAAGGCACTGGGAGGTTTATTTTACTGCCTAGGAAGCAAATTTATGATACAATGTCCATAAAGTCCTGGCACATTGTAATAGTGTTGGAACTTTATGGGCATTTTGTAAAACTTTTGATTAGTTTATATGATTACTTCATGGATTGAAATATAATTTTAGTTTATTATGTTTTTAGCGTTTGTGCATTTCATGAGTGGAAAATAAATAAGTTAACTGGTGGTTTTAAGAGCAAAAGGGGTATAAGTCATACCTTGAATCATCAGAAAGAAGCTGAGAAGGTACGTACTTATTGCACTCGGTTACTTAGTTTCCCATAACTTTCGTATGGTTCAGATGCTGACTCTCAAACAACTATAAAATTTATACTCAATACTTCTGAACACTTGATTTTAAGGATGAGCAAGTGGTTTGTTAAATTGTTTACACTAGTGTGGCCATACCCTTTATTTTATTAAAAAAATTATTTTCTATGTGAAAATGAAGTTTTTTTAATTCTACTCGTGTTAAACCTTTTAAAGGCATATTTGGTTTATATCTTAAAGTATGTAAATATGTTTTAGGAAACAAAAATGGTGACCATCGAATTTTGTATAGAAAAAACTTTACCTATATGAGTTGAAATGTTTTCAGTAAATATTATACATGGAATTTACACTGCTTTTGCATTAAATTATAAAAATTTAACTTAATATTTCCACAAAAGTTCCAACTTGTTATACATTTAAACTACATTAAAATTCTGTTATAAGTTACCTCCTTCGCCAATAAAATTAAAATAACTCTCAGTGCTCTTAAGCCTTTGGACTGATCTTTTCTGTTCGTTGATATGTTTATCTCTTTCTAAATAAGTAAATAAAAGCTAAAATAATAACTAATAACGCACAATGGAGGTTTCGTCGAAAACAGAAACAGAACATTTTTATATAAAAAAAATAGCATTTCATAAAGGTTGTAAAACTGTGTTAAAAATATGCTCTGTGATACTTTGGACTCGGCTGGTGAATGATTCGTCGCGTGTCTTTACTAAATGTTTCATCTCCACGGGGGGGGGGGATGATTAAAAAGCAATCGAAACCACTCGGACCTCTGGGAGGCTGTTGATTAGTGTAATCGTTAGAAATAATCGATTATCGTGGATAAATTCCGAACTCAATGTTGCCCAGGAGAGAGAATAGTTGTGCATTAGTTATGGCCGCTTGAACGCATGATTTACAGTGTCACTGAGCTCCATTAACCGCGATGACCAGTGGCGTGCATTCAATAATTGGAATTGTACCTTACCTGTCTACAGTTGCCGGCGTTAAGTTAGAAGATGAAGAGGAGAAAGAAGGTGCATGTTGCCGGGCCGCTTTCTGCTCCCAGACTAAACTTCACTCAGCTGATCAGCCGAGAAATTCCGTAGAATGGAAAGTCGAGTGTGGTCCACTCAGCATCTTCTAGCGGTCGCTTGTTTTTACGTTGTAATCAGTGGCGGTTTGTCTTGGATGTTTTATTTCCGCTTGCCACGCCACAACAAAGTGGCTCATAAAGAGTTTCTTTTGTCTAGGCCAGTGGGCAGCACAAAAGTACTTTTAAATTAAACTCAGAATACTTCTATTAGTGATCAAACTGTCAGTGATCTTAGTGAAGACAGCCCATGTTCTATCAACTGTTGTTAAAGCTTCCCTCGTACTTGAAGGGTGAACATCACATGGATTTAGCGAAAATGTTGTTATTATGCAGCTTCTTTCTTCAGTTAGTAGTCACAGCTTTTGTTCCTTTGGAACAGCTCTCGGTTGCAAATTCTTCCAGTTCTCCAGTCATTATTTGTTAAGCAAAACGTAGCTATCAGCAAATTTTTTTAAATTTGTTCTTTCACTTTCTTGACCCGTTAATGCCTATCCTAGCAACGTTAAATTATCAACTTTTAGTTTTTCTTTTCTTATGATCTATTCGGAATAGGCATTTCATTTTTATGGTATACAGCTACATATATTAGCTCAATTTAACATGCGCTTTTTTTGATAAAGAAATTTTGTACTTAGTAAAAAAAAAAGTTCATTTTCATGAAATTTTATTCATTCTTTTATCATTTTTGTACATTGCAACCCATATTTTTTTATGAAATTATTTTTAATGGCCATTTTAAACCACGCAGAGGTACCAGAAGAACAATTCCTGATAATTTGAAAGCTCTAGGTTAAGTACAAGCAGAGGAAAAGAAAAGCTTGTAAAAAAAATGTAACTTACGGAAAAAATGGATGTGAAGTTAGAAGTTTCTTTTCAGTTTGAGTATTTTTGAGTAATGTTAACGCCCGTTTTTCCTACTGAGGCACCACAGGCGATGGACACTGATGATACATGAGATGAAATGATAAATTGGGAAAGGATTTTTTTTTAAAGAAGGAAACGTTCCAGGCCTGAGTTTTAGGGTACCTCCCCGGCATTTACCAGTTATGAGGACTGAGGAAAATCTGGAAAAAACCCCAGTCAGGAAGGACGGTCCTGGCGGGATTCGAACCCCAGACCTCCCGCTCACGAGTCCGCGTCTTAACGACCTCGGCAACCCGTGGCGGTTTCTTTTCAGTACCTCCCTGTTCCCCCCTTTTACAAACTCTTTCCCCTCTCCCAGCTTCTACTTGACATTCAGCTTTCAAATTTTCAGGAATGGTTCTTCGCGTACTTCTGCATAGTTTAATATGGTTATTTCCAAAATAATAATAAAAATATGGGTTACAGTGTATGTACAAAAATGTAAAAAAAGGGGAGGAGTTCAAAGACTTTTTTTTTGAAAAAATAAAAATTGTTTTATAAAAAAAAAGGCAAAAGTAAAGTCAACATATGCAACTATATGCCATAAAAATGAAATACCTACTTGCAGTAAATTCTAAGAATAAAAAAAAGTACTAAATGTTAACAATTTAACGTAGCTTGGATAGGGTCCCCTTAAACATGCTATTTCCCACGCTATGAACAGAAGACAAACACTTCCACATCTCCAGCCGCAACAGCTAAGTAACATACTCTTATATTTCAAGCGCGAGATTTGAAAATGAAACAAATAAACATTTGACATTGACAGGTGCAAGAGGAACACCCCACCAACAAAGTATTCGTTTCTAAAATAAATAATTAACACACTTAAAATGTCATAAAGGCATAAATGATGAGTAATTTTAAAAATAAATCCTTAATTATAATGAATGATCAAAATTAAATTAAAAAAAAGCGCTTTGTTACGCTACAATTTAGTATTTTGCTGTAAATGATAATTTTGTTAAACAGAAGCTAGATATTACGAAAGTAGCTGATAGTAGGTGTTTTGGGAGTTTAAAGACCAGTGCTCTATGACCTTGTATGTACTCCAAAGCGGTTAAGTAAAAAATGTACTGTGGAGCTTGAGCTCTCGCACATTTTAAACTGGTGTACCACACACAGTGGTTGATCGATCAGTTGTAACTTGCACCTTTGTAATCCTGGCAACATTCATTGAATGTTTAAATAAATGCAATTATTTTATTCCTCTAAATTATTAAGTGAAATATTTCGATACTATTTCGTTTTATTGAATGGTTATGCTTAAACTTTCAAAATAGCCTTTGGTACATTATTGGGAACAAATCTGACTCATGACTAAAAATCGTTAAACCATTTTCACTGTTTCGAAGAAGACACAAACCGCCACTGGTTTGTATTCCTGGTGTTTACGCCTTCTTATGAATAATTTGCGGTGACCGAGATCGTCCAGCTAGCTGGGTGTGGATGAAAACGCATGCCATTTACTGAATCTGTAAATCGGAACGACATACCAGCTCACTGAACTGCAGTGGTAGTTTTAGATGTTCTGCAGTAGAAACGGGTTCTTGTCAATTTTAAGTTGCTATTTAGCATTTCTGCCCACTAGAGCATGCGGGCAGGCCTCTTCCTGCTCCACTGACAAAGAGCTGTCACATGACAAGGAAAGTGTGCGTTAGTCGACGTCATTTGAAACATACTCAGTAATCAAGAGCTCATTTCGGATGGTAATGGGCGTAGAAAGCGCGTCTTAATTCTCTGTGGTAGGCGCGTGCAGCATTTGTCACTAATTTTGAAGTATTACAGGCCAAACTTCCAGTTACGTTTCATCCCCTAGGCATTTTGGAGAAACAGCATACAGTGGCGATCTTGCCATCTAGCGGTAGCTGACACAGCCATGGCAGCCGTAGTTCTGACTTTCATCACAGGTGGCTCTATAAGGCCAGTAGTTATTGGTGTAAACGAGCACATCTTCATTTTTATACTTCGTTTTATTGCAGTACATTGCTCTCGCAGCCTCTATAATAGACCTCAACAAGAGTAGTTGCTTTAGTGAAGATTTGTTTCTATTCCAAATAACAAACATTAGTAACTCATTTATGTATTCATTTAATATAAAGAGAAAGCAAAAACTGGAAAACTTAACCTAAAATCAACAATATTCTGCGTTCAATTCCTGATAATTAATATTATAAGATGAGCTCAGAAGTTAATGAATTTATTTTGGTTAAAATGGGTAGGCAAAAAGGCCCTTAAAATACTGAAAATAGCCCCACAATAATTACAATAAGCATTTATTAAAAGTGCAAACAGAGAGCAATATTACTCATTATTAACGAAAATAGGTATTTAAGATATTTAATCATTTCTATATCATACAATTAAAGTACTTAAACTTACTTTTCTTAGTTACGAGCAAGAACAAGATGTTTCTTCAAGATACCATAGTCAGCCGCTTGTCAGAGAGAACATTTTTCATCATGAAAAAAGAATGTTGTACTTCCACTCAAGTGATTGGGGCATATTCAAAATAAGCTATTTCAGGAGGACTTATACGAGTTAACAACAAAACATTCACCTTTCAGCACAACACGAAAATGTTGACCAAGACAGTAAAGTAGTTTTGAATAGTCCTGGCGAATGAGTAAAAATGCGCAGTGATTTGTTGGAGTTTATATTCTGTTTATGCGTTTATAGGGGAATGAGGATAGTATCTCTGTTACTTCCGTACTGAGCACATTTTAACGACGGCTTATTGCATAGCTGTAGCGCTCTCATCTTTCTCGTTTGCAACTATTCGGTATATTTATGCATCTGAGAAGTTACTCCCACCACAAATTTCCTAGAATTGTCTCGTGCAGATCGATACAAGGTCATTCGTCAGGACTATTCAAAAGTACAGTATTTCCCCCATCCTGTTTCGTGGTATTCGTATGCCCGAGGTAACCGTTCATTCCTTTCACTAATGAAAGTTCTGCTAAAAATAAGTGAGATGGGTTGAGGAGAATATTTTTCAGTGCTTGGAAAGAAATAAATGTATAACAAGATTCTCAATGGGTATGTTTGTGTGACTATTTAATTTTTATAGCTTTTTTCACTTCGACATATTAAAATGCTTTATTTGCTTTTTAAACTGTGTAAATAATCGTAGAAAAAATCCTTACCGATGCAAAACAGGGAAAAAAAAAAGTTTTAAACCTTAAAATGGGCAACAAAAGCCAAAATAGGCAAAAGAGGGATGGGGCAAAATAAAAATTGGCCCTACCACCGCAAATATATGGAAACATGTTCATTCTATCTGACTCTTAAATATATCCACTCAGATAGAAAAGGCATTTTGCCTAACTTTCGGACTCTGTAAGTTAAATCAATGTATTTTATGACTTCAACTACAAGGTTTCTATGTTCAAAATCAACTTCCTATTTCGCCCAAACTTTATAATCGCTTGTTTTGGATTGCGCTTTGAACTGCATCATTTCCATCATTTAGTTTATCAGTAGCAACAACTTATTCCGTCCTCAGGGTACGCTCACCACAAAAATGGATTCTGTGATCATTATTTGTATAGGACCAACTGAATTTTGGAGTTTTCGCCTAGAACACGTCGGCTGCTCTAGAGGGTTGCTAGTTTGCGCTGCCCCCAAAATTGTCATTGTTTGATTTCCTATAACCGTTGTTTAATGTGTTTTTATGCATGAAAGAACAAAACAACAGTAATATATGTAGTGTACTTCTATATTGCTAATGATGTTTGTATTTGCGGTTATTTGTAAGGTATTTGGTTTATAGACGCTCTGCGAACCAGCGTCTCCGTGAGTTTGTAGACAGTGTTTTGACCGAGGAAGGCCAAAACACCACCAGAATTGTCACACGCATTCTCAGAAAAAGTTATAGTTTTATTTGATTGATTGTTGTGGAATGAAATATTTTAAAAGATACTCTCCAATAGCGATATTCAGCTGTTTCGTTAGTTGTCGCTGTGAATGGCAGGCTAGTGAATTTTCGTGTCAATTTGTCAGATAGCTGCTTTATTTCGTTGTATGTTAACTTAATGTAAAGAAAATGAACACTTAGGTCTTACATTCTGAGCCTTTTTCTTTGTACCAGTGAAAGGGAAGACTGAAATTGAATTACTGAGTACACCAACTTCAAATATTGATTTCAGTTAAACTGTCATTTCAAAACATAGGAAGCATAGCATTGTTTTCTGTGGAGACAGAGTTAATTCTGCAGATTCCAGATAAATCCAGATTCCAGATAAGATAAATAAAGAGGTTAATTTTTTAAATAGGCGCGTTACTGCCATGTTTTTATTAAGTTCTCTCCTATTCCGCATGTTAGGTCACGCACATATGAGTGTTGATTCTGTTTATTAACCTTCTAGAAGCTTGTTCAGCTGTAGTAAAATTGTGCACCCCGTGTTTATGACGGTGCGCGGTGTCGCAGACCGAGAGCACTAATGCTTTTTAATTATTATATTTAATTCTAAATTTTGTGAGCTTGTGTACTTATATAATAAAAGTAGCAAATGCATTGAGGACACTCTTGATGTGACACAAACATATAACTTTCACCATCATCCCAACGTAGCAGCTCCCTATGGCCGAGATGGCCTCAGAAGTGCGCTAGAATCCCAACATGCCTGGGCAGAATACATACAAGTTCTTGAGAACAATGGGTTAGCTTTGGATAAAAAATAAATAAATAAACACAAACAAAACGAATACAGCATGAGCGAGAGGTCATTTTCTCCAAAGTTCTGTAACAAAAATGAACTTTCTTATGTTTTATCGCAAATAAATTTGTTACATCAGCTGTTACAAGTGATTTAAATCATGTGGTTTCTGAGCAAATACTTTATTTTTACGATATCCCAAAGCGAAAAGTCACGTGACGTTAGGTTACATGATCTGGGCGATCGTTCTGTCGCGACAGAAACTGCTTGTTAAAGATTTTCCTCACCTCGGAACTATAAAGAGACGGTATGTCATATCAAAGGCATCTGTGCAAAACAAAGGCTGGAATAATCACTTCTTGTAACAGCTTAAGATATCGTTCGCTGGTAACTTTTCCTTCAATGAAGAATGGTTATAGAATCCCGTCCTCTCCAAATACCACGGCAGTCACACTGGAACTGTTCACGTCTTTCGTGTTAATTTTTCATGGATTTTCACTAGATCAGCAAACACAACTGTGCTGGTTTTCATGGCCTTTCAGCTTGATCGAGGCTTCATGATCCATAAAATTGTCTTGCAAAAGTCACGACCGACATCATGTCGCATGAGAAACCATTCGCTAGACTCTCCAAATGATCCAGATCATCTTCACGGTTTTATTTGTTGATCATGTAACGGGCTTCTTAAAGTGTAATGTTTAATCCCCAGCTTTTGAGATCTTTTTCTGTTTTAATGAGAACTTTGAGCATCGAGATCTGTTCTGAGTTCGTGATAGGTGGATGACAGATTCTGTTTGTAGTCCGAATTATATTAAGTGCTCCTTAATATTAAGTTCATATTGTAATTATTATTAAGATTAATATTATATGTATGTAAATATCTGAGCAGATAGGAATATTTTGTGCATATCGGAGCAAGGTAGAAGTATGGTATTCCTTTTTCAAGTTCTACTATTGTTATGGCTGAAAGACACCTGTATAAAAGCATTTTTGCAAGAGCTAGTGTATTATATATTTAAGGAAAGGTTTGTCAGCGGTTGACCTGGGGCAAAGACATCTGTATAAAAGCCTTTTTGCAAGAGCTAGTGATTATATGTTTAAGGAAAGGTTTGTCAGCGGTTGACCTGGGGGAAAGCAGGTAGTGGATAGAGACAGAGATAGGCTAAGCATTTTTTACTTTTTATCTGTGTGTATATTTTAGAGCAAACATTGCCGACATACTGCAAAAGTATCATTTACACTTTTGGGGTAACAGCTAGCTACATTGTTTGTCTAACGGAACAAGGGAGACAAAGGGAGGTGCGCCACACGTAGGAAATACAGATTTCTGAGAATGTATCGAAGATGACAGATATGAAATAGTATAGGACAAATTAAAGGGCCTCAACGCAAAAATAATATTTTCCCTGGAAATACAGAGAGCAAACAGATGGGTAAAAACGTGCGTTATCTAAGAGGATGTTTGTCGATCTAAAAGTAATTAAGAGAGAAAAGAGCAATTGCTATAGAGGTCCAGCATGAAAGGTGAAAGCCGAAATTTATAACCGAGGCTTTTTCTGGGAAAAGAATGGACAGGAAAAATTGTAGGGGCGTAGGGAAAGAAATAACAATAATTAATGAACACCATTTTAAATCGTACAAATCAGAGCCAGTCTGCACGCGAATAAACATTAGGGGATATCCAATAAGGAAGCTCGCAATTCAATCTGTTTTCAGAATAAAATTAAAATTCTCTTAAGGATAGGCTTGGGAATACAAAATGAAATGTTAGGGTGTTCAGGAGGAAGTAAGAATTCGAGGTCAGGGAGTAACAATGAGTAAGAAGGCTCGAGAGTTGTCTAATACTCAAGAGCTAGAAAAAGTGATAGCTTGAACTCAGGTCTCCGTGGACAGTCCGACCTAAAATGACAAAATAAATAGTGAGATATAGAGAACGTCGTGTGTTCTTCCCTGTGACTGGTGTTCGAAACCTTCTCGTCCCGTTGGTCTTAAAGGGACACAAGACATCTAGCTAGTATAGTGAACCCTGAGATCCTAACGTCCACAACAAAAACCCCGTCAAACGGAGCAGCATTGTAGGGCATTTAACAACAAAATACTGCAATAATTCATCCATCCTATTGAAATTACTCTTCAAATAGGCTTCCTAACGTGTTATAATTTATTAGTTATCCAACTTTTTGTCAGCAGCGTCCCCCCTACACAAATGTCACATGCTTAACTGTTGGCGGTTGACACCAGGTAATTTCTGTTTAAATGTTGCTATCTCCAAAGCTGTGTTATTGTGTTTTTATCAGAGTTTTAACACAAAAACACGTTATTTTGTGGTTAATTTGTGAATTATTTTACTCATTAATTACAAGGAACGTGTGCAGTTATTGATATTAAAATTGACAACTGAATATCGCGGGGGAGGGAGACAAGAAGAAATTGAACCCCATAGTAGCAACCTTATTACTTATATACGGTGTTAATATTTTTACTTAGTGCTTACGAACTGTTTGTTCAAGTAAGGACGAGTGTATAATGTTTATTGCGTGTTATTTCATCTTGTGTACGCTTGCGAAGTGTGAATTTTTGTATAGAGTAGGTTGAGATATGGGCTATCAGAATTAATGGAAAGTCTAATTTATGTTAAACATACCTCGAAAATGTCTCTGTAATTTTATCGCTAGAGGGTTTGAGATTACTAATTACGTTCGTGAATTTATCTGGAAGACTCATGACCTCGAGTGATATTTATTAGAACTATTTCTCAAATAAAATAAACATTTAATAAAATTCGGCTAAACATGACACAATAATGTAATAATTGTACATTTGTATTATGTATACTTAACCTTTTCAAGCCATCTTACAACAGATGAAAGTCGATTGTCAGTAATGCCAATAGAGAAGAGCCAAATACGGGTTTAGGACTATTTCATGAATAAAATAAGAATAAAAATAATATATATTTGAAATTCGCGCACAGAATATTAATGATTATATATAATTCTACACTTTGAATATCTACCTATTCAGAAACCGCTAGAATGAAACAGACGAAAGTCAACTATACATCGCCACCGTTAGATTTACTAATACTAACTGAGAAAAACAAAACAGAAAACATTTTACCATTCTGAACAACGTGTTTATTAAAATATATGGTTGCTTAGGCAGATATTGTTACATAATTTATAAAATGATTTCAGACTGTTTCACTGAATACGCAAAAACAATTCTGTTCCATGAAAGAAAGTACAACACTTGTAAATTATTAGTAAAAAGGTACAAGTGACGCCATATAGAAGCAAGATGGAGGAACAGCTGTTGGCCATGCATCACCATAGGTTATGTCCACTCCTTAATAATAATTTCCTAATTATTAATATATAGAACGAATTGTAATACTTCTTAAAATATTGGTGTAATATTTTTTCTCAGATATAATGACAATTAAATTACTATTTCTGTATTTGTCAAGATTCAAGCGTAATTTTGTACTTTAAGATAACGATCGTATATTTTTATACATACAGCTACGTTGGATTTTAATCGAGCTTTGTGTATCATCGCATAGCCCATTTATGTTTACATATATTTGCTAATATTGCTTGGCAATCACATTTTTATTAAAAGCGAATATTATGAAAATGAGATTAAGAGATTAAATGGTTTATTTCAAAAGAGAATCAAGCAAGGAAAGATACTATTTTATTAAAAATATATATTAATTAAAATGCTGCATAAAATAAATATTTGACAGGAAACATCGTCAAATATAGGCAGAGTTCGGAGGTTTAGACAATTATTTATATTAAAATAGGCAGGCAAAAAGACATTTAAAAATACTAAAAATAGGCATTTATCAAAAGTGAAAACAGAGAATAATATCATTCATTATTAATGAAAATAGGTGTTTAATACACTTAATTTCTTGATCACTTAATTAAAGTACTTAAGTAACAACAAGATATTTTTTCAAACTAACAAGTCATAGTCAGTCTTCCACTGAAGTGACTGGAGAATATTAAAAACTATTTCGGAAGGAATCATATCTTTTCCAGATATATTGATTCCTTTATGTGCTTTTTAAAATATGTAAATAATCGCAGAAAAAATCCATAAAGACCCAAATCCGGCCCTCCCCCCTAAAAAGGTTTTAAATTTTAAAATAGGTAACAGAAGTCAAAATAGGAATAAGAAGAAGAAGAAGAAGAAGAAGAAGAAGAAGAAGAAGAAAATAAAAATTGTTCCTACCGACCCCAAATTTACGGACACAATTGATTTCTATCTGACTCCTAAATATATCAACCCGGATAGAAAAAGTATTTTACCTAACATCCGGGCTCTGATTATAAGTAATTGCCATTTACCTAAAATGTTTATTTGTTAAAATACTGCGTTTTTGTACATATGCACATTCTCGCCATTATCATTTTAGCTGAATTGGCTCATAAATTATAAGCACCAGTATTTGAAGTTACTAATATTGCAGATAAATGTATACAAATTACAAAACACGATTAATACTAATACTTTTGAACGCAACTAACTAACAAAAATCACTTGACATTAAAGTTATAAAGTACAACTGTAGCAGAAACCTTTGTGGAACAGACTTTTACTAATAGCCACAAGCGTCCATAGACTTGTAATGTATTAAATCTTACGTGGAACTGGGCCCCAGGGAAAGCACGAAGGAACCCAAGGAATTTGAATTCGGGACTTCTATATGGAGGTATGAGCTGGTTATTTATGTAATAATAGATAATTTGGGCTTTAATTCATACAAAAGACATCGCGAATATATGATGTTTCAATGTTGTTCTTTATTCCATGAAAAATATGGACAATTTTTTCTAGAAAGCTAATTAAAGACTATTTTACATATTTTATACTCAAAATACTTCAACATGTACACATTTTAGAAATATTTGAATAAACGTAAATGTGATAATTAAAATGGAGAAACATGAAAATAAATATTTTATAACAAGCAAATCTATTTACTGAAAGTTAACTTTCTGAAAATTCTTTTCTTCCCACCCATCTCTTCGATTGAAATTTCGTGTTACTTCATATACTTACTATAGGCATGTCTACCTAAATCAGCTGAACAATGGAGTGGACGCGGTGAATCCCTGGTGGAGACGCAGTAGATGAGATTTCATTTCATTCACATATTCTGACCAACTTTGTATGCATTTAGGAAGAAAGTTGTAGCAGGGAAGCACTTAATTCCACTGCGATCCTAATGAGATGGCCGACCTCATTTGCTCGGCCGATGATTCACTTAAGGAAGACATTAGGGCGTGCAGGAGATCCACCGTTACCTTCCAGGTGATCAACAGAGCGCGAAATTGTGGCATGCCCAAAGTACGAATTGCAAGAAATTGCAATGTTTGGACTTTATGGGGATGACGGCTGTTTTAAAAAGAAAAAGTGAGCATCAGCTGTGTAGTTTCTCAAGAGCTTTATGTTATACTTTTATTGGTAATCTTTTTGTATACAATGAACCTCTCTAAATTGTTAACTTTAAAAAAAAAATAAAATAGAGTATTAGTATGGTATTTACAGTTCATTGTTATCACGTATTTGTGAACATGTTGAATGCTGCTTAACTGTCCAAAAAAAAAAAAAAAAAAAAAACCACAACATGTTTAATAACGTAGGCACACATGAAAAATAAATTTTTATAACTCTCCATTATGCTGAAATTGAAAATGGCGTTCAAATGTCCCATGGTACAGAGATATTTTTTTTGAGTGAACATTTAATACAGGCTTAAATAAAATGGTAAATGTGATGAGATGACATAACGCGTATTGAAAGTGACCATCATCTTCATCGGATTGAACCCGACTCACGAAATTTAGGAAAGTCCTTCCCATTACGTTCGCTGTCATTGCTTGAATTTCTTCGGTAATTTGCTTTCAAGGCATCTATGAGGGACGTTATAAAAGTTCTCGGCCTGACCAAGAAAGAATTAAGATTTTTTTTTCAGCATAGTCACCTTGTAACTCAATAAATAGTCCAAAGACCTTCCAGTTTTTTTAATAACCTCAGTAAATTAAGATCTATCTCAGTTTCAACTTCATTATTTCGTCCAGTTTTGTTTGGGAATAAAAAGTAATAGATGGGAGCCAAATCCGGCGAATATGGCAGATGTGGAAGCACTTGGAAGGGAAAGTTATGCAGTTTAACAGCAACAACCCCAGATGGCGTGAAAGCACATTGTTGTGATAAAAGACAATTGTCGCAAGGTGTGCACGTTTAGCCTGAATAACATCCTTCATGGTCCAGCAGTAAAACGTAATACTCCCCGTTCTGTCCTTCTGGAGGTAATCTATGAGCACCACACCATGAGAATCCCAGAAAACTGTAGCCATGACTTTTCCTTCAGATTGAATCTTTTTGCTTTCTTTGGTGCACTTTCACCTGT
Organism: Metallyticus violacea; assembly: GCA_030762175.1. Lineage (NCBI taxonomy): Eukaryota > Metazoa > Arthropoda > Insecta > Mantodea > Metallyticidae > Metallyticus > Metallyticus violacea. Next base: position 71,137,561 of record CM060841.1, read on the forward strand.
TGCCGCCCGCCTTTTGCACTGTTACTTCGTCTCTGGCGTGTAGCGGTGAATCCATGTTTCATCTGCTGTAATGAAACGCCGGAGAAATTAATTAGAATTGTGTTTAAACAAGTCTAGGCACTCTTGCGAAATGTTCATTCGAATGCGTTTTTGGTCCACTGTTAACAAACGCGGCACCCATCTAGAGGAAAACTTTCTCATGTCCAAAACTTCGTCTAAAATGTAGTGTACACGGCCTATCGAGGTCTTTGCAATGTAAGCCAACTCGCTTACCTTCAAGTGGCGATCACTGAGTACAGCATTGTGAACACTTGTCACAATCTCGTCGATCATAGAAATTTTGAAATGCCCTGAGCGCTCATCGTCTTGAATGGATGTACGTAAGACCACGCTTAAATTCAGCAGCCCATTTTTTAACGGTCAAAACGAACGGGAAGAATCTTTAGTATGGTATCTAACTCCTTTTGTATTTATGTTGGGGTTAAACCCTTCAAACGAAGTACTTTATCACATCTCGTATTTTAGTTCTGTCTATTTGTAGGAAATGTTAACACTAGTTTGTTTACATGATCGACCCAAACAAGTAACTACACTTATGCATGTGAAACTTAACAACGCGCCATATAACTTAACTGCTATCTTAAAAATTTGGCCTCTTCACATCTCTTAGTTAGGGCGAGAACTTTTAGAACCCCCTTGTATGCTCTCTCTCATGGGAAAGTTCGTGCAGTGATTTCTTGGAAGACACCAGTATGCAGTCCTTCACATTCCGAGTCGTTTCCTTGGACATTTGTGGACAACATTCTGCATGGTCGGCCGAGTCTCCTTGGTTTCTACTTTCTTCGACAATGTCCAAATGCTGGATATCTGTCTCCAAACCTGTATAGGAACTGCTGTTGGCATGCCTTCATGGTGTCTGTTTTTCACTAATTGCGAACGATAAACAGTCGCTCCTTCAGAGTATACCGAAAAAATTTTCCAACTATCATGTAAACTAGCCCTCATGAAGAACAACCGAATGACAGCAAAAATAACAGGACCGGTGGAGAGGTGCGTCAGATAGCAGGCAGTCTGACGAGACATACAGACTGCTTCTGCATTTGGCAACAATTATGCACCACACATGCCCTCCTACAACACTGCCCTCCACCAGTGATGTCGCAAGACGGAAGTAGAGGACGCAGCGGTCGCTACGGTAGGCTAACGCCATTCTTTATATATTCTCTAAAATCTACTTTAGGTGATAGTTTTATTAAAATGGTTAGGATTCTAAAGGGGTGAGGGAATAATAATTGCATCCTTCAAACAGATGACACTGTTTATTATAAAAACAATAATGAACAAAATAACAAATAAATAACTAATTACAGATTGTGGGTCTGTTGCTGAGATCATATTACTTACTACATAATGGACATTTGTCGTCCAGCGACATAATGTGCTTAAACAGTTTAGCTTCTCCGATCTAGGCTAGCACTAAATTAGAGATAGTAAGGCAGTGTTATCTTAACGGTTAATGGCAATATTATCTACATGGTCCGAGCTCTCTTGCATGAAGAGCTTGGGGAATTTCGTTATACATGCAGAACTCACCTGTTTTAACTCTTGGCGCATGTGTGAACTGGAATCTTATAAAAAAAAAGCTCAGTTAGGGCGGAGTTTTACCGCTGCACGGACTTGGTGATGTCTAACCTGTTCATGAAACAGGCATAAGATTGTGTCTTTTTCTTGAAGTCAAGAGTAACTTTCTTGATGCATTAGCGTGTTGTAAACAAACTCTAGAAAGAGTTCCTATGTAGGTGACATGTGAAGTTTGAGAAGAACTTAAGCGTTAGGCGTTCAAACCTTTCCACCATACAAAACTAGTGAATAAATTCACATAAAAGATGAATGTTTTGTATGCTACATTGCAAACGTCACTATCCACTGGAACATAGTTAATTGTATTATTAGATTCAATAATTCGTTACAGAATTGTCCCTTTCTGTATTCGTTATCGGCAACTATTGGATAGCCCGTGAAGAGCGCCACAATCATGTAGCGGTTGACCACCAAATGAATAATTGTGTATTTCGAGCACCGTGCGTACTGCAGTCCATTTCTTCATGGAATCACTGCTGCTTCTTATTTCCGCATGTGTATCTGGTTATCTCTTCATTGCACTTCCGAGGATCGCCTGTCCAACACATGCGCATAATCTCGTCATGGACGGGGCTACCTCTTGTTAAAACCCTGCGCAGTAATGTGGGCGGTAATCCAAGGCGCCGTATCAGCCACCTTGTGGTAGATGCCAGGTTGGTGATCAACTGCACAGCCAAAGCCCGCGCTGGTGATGCCTGCCAGAGTCCATCGGCCGTCCTGTTGAACTATCAACGGCCCGCCTGAATCACCCTGGAACACAAAAGAAAACGCCTTTGGAAAATCGTTAAAGGATTTTTTCTAGATGACCAAGAGAGAACATCACTAGTTATACATAAACAGGTTTTCAGAATAGCATACCATGTCATCATTATGCTATGCAAACGGGAATAGTATATATTGGCTTAAGATTCCTGGTAATACTGGATTTCTGCTGATGCAAGCAATTGAGCTTGCTCACTTATATTTATCATCCAAATTGTTTCACTTTCATTTCTGTATGAAGAGCTTGTTAGACGTTACCTGTGCAGTTGTATATTGTAGAGTATGCCGACAGTGACATACGCGTGAGTAAATGCAATTTTTAGATTGCTGAACAAGGTTTGAATACAAGGGTTTTCATCGACTGAAAGCTGAGGGAGGAAAAAGCAGTTTTAACACGAAAGAAGTTTGATGAAATAGGCAATTGATTAGACGTTTCTCTTCGAAAGTCAGTAACACCATTAGCCCAGCAAATTTATGTATCTGTCGATAGCGCGTATAAAGCCATTCAGCTGTTCATCTGCAGTCATATAAAATTACTGTTGCGCCTGAAGTAAAACCCGTGGAGGCTCCGAAACAAAATATTCGGGAGAGAGTTTACATTTCGATAGTTCGAGCATCTTTTATTATAGTGAGCACAACAATAATTGCTATTTAGTGCTAATAAACAATTAAAAAACAAAATTGCTCCTTTTGGGTTATTAATTGCAACTTTGCAACATGATTTCCCTCGGCAGGTGGCAAGGCCATTAAGCAGCAACTACTCTTCAGCAAAATCAATTTCTGATTGCATAGCAGAATAAGAATTCTGTTTAAACATGGTATAGTTTGCATAAAATTGTTCTTGTTGCATTAAAATAAATCAAGTCAAAGATTTCTTGCCATCTTGGTGATCGGCCATGAATAACATTTGCTGCATTTGTGAAAAGAATATAAGATATTTAAATAATTTTATCAACTTTTATTATAAATTGAACAAGCAATTTGGGAAAACAATAATAAAACGGAGAAACTTTTAAGCTCATTTTGTGACAGAGTATTAGAGAAAACACGAATTTTTACCATTTGGTGGACGTGGCTTCAGAAATAAATCATGAACCGTTAATTTTGTCTGCAACGAGGAAAGTTAATGTACAATCATTCTCTACTGATCAGCATAACTTTGCATCTTGCATGAACCAAGACACCCAAATTCATTTATTAGCCAATGTCCTAAAACTGCAAATATGACGGATCAGTCACATTTTGTTCAAAATATATGACAGATTACACTGTCCCTTCTTGCCACATCCCACCGTAATGTGTGGGGTTACTTGCACATGTTAGATAGGAGAGTGCCATTACAGTTTCTGATCTTACCGGTGTCGCACGCTGTTGTTTAGTTCACCAGTGAGGTAAAGTAACCTTCATCTGAGAATATAACGATAGATAAATTCACCTATTCCAGGAATTTATTTATTTGTTTTTTATTCTGCAATGCTTACGTCCTGATAACTATTTATATCCGGATATAATATTCCAGATTTGCCAAAATTTAATTAAAGCAAAATTTGCACAGTGATGGATACACCATAACACTTTTCGTTCGTATGTCCTTTTTTTTTTTTTTTTTTTTTGAATGGAGTTAAACGCCCGTTTTTACTACTCTGGCACAGGCGGTGGACACTGATGATACATGAGATGAAATGATAAATTGGGAAAGGATTTATTTAAGGAAGGAAGCATTTCAGGCCTAAGTTTAGGGTACCTCCCCGGCATTTGCCATTTATGAGGACTGAGGAAAACCTGAAGAAAAAAAAAACCCTCAGTCAGGTAGGACGGTCCTGGCGGGGATCGAAACCCAGAATTTCCGCTTACGAGTCCGCACCTTAAGACCTCGGCCACCCGTGGCGGTCGTATGTTCTAATTACCAGTCAATTGTAACTGAGAAAAGATGGCTACTTGCAGGGAAATATATTTGCAACATCATGAGAAATGAATATGATTTTAGGGTATGGAATGATTTAACAAATAAAGTATCGTGTAAATGGCCAAAGAGTATACAAGAGAGAGAGAGAGTATTTATAAGAGAGAAAATATAATTGTCAGAAATCGTGTACTTCTCTAGAAGAGCCCAGAAAATCGAATAAAGGCAGAAATCTATATACAAAAAGATATACCGAAAATAAATCAGAAAAAAGGAGTAGAATTAACTGAAGAAGAAAATAATGGCAGTCTTCGGGCGGAAAGAAAGCAGGTGAGAGAAGAAATATACTTAGAACAAGAGAATGAGAGAAAAATATAAAGAGCACAAGGAAAAAGTAGGAGAAGAAATAAGAATAAGCAGAGGAAGTAAAAAAAAAAAAAAAAAAAAAAAAAAAACTACCAATTTATAATGCATAATGAAGAAAGACAGCTAAAAGTTGGAATGAAGAAGAAGATGAAGGAAAAAGAGAAGAGAAGGAAACTGCACTGTCAACACCCACAGCCGGTATAGCTGCTGCTCATTGATTTCCAGGTTCTGTTGCCTGGAATTCCGGTGGGGAGCGGACCGGGCGTCTGCAGAAATAACATTTTAGATTGTGGGTGTATAACAACATTTTATAACTGTAATTAATTGTAAAAGTAAAGACATTTAAAAAGTGCTTTGATTGAAATACAGGGTGACCCAGTAAAATACGACGGTTTTCAGAACCTTCATTTGGGATACTCGCATAGAATTAAATACAAACACTTTTTCATGGAACAAGTAGCACAGTGCAATTTATTAATCTCAACCTATTTTTTAAGTGGGCTCCATGACAACGAACACATTCGTGTAATCAGCTCGGGAAGTTTATCATAATTCGTTGCAATAAAACGTGATCAATGTTCATAATTTCACAAGTTATGTTTTCCTTTAGCTACATGGTGGTCCGTGGCCTGTCGCAGTATACTTTACTTTTCAAGTATCCCCATAAAAATAGGCCAGATCGGGCTGGCCAGGCAACATCAGCAAATCGAGAAATTATACGCAGGACCCTCAGAGTGTTTATTGTTTCACGAGTGGTGTGAACTGTGGCACCATCCTGTTGGAACCATATCTCAGTTTTATCATTATCTCCATCTGAAAATTCAGTGTTACCAACATTTCTGACACATTAAATTTTACCCTAAATCTTCTCTGAACTGGGAGATTGACTTAGATTTAATAAATCTTGTAACAACAACGAATACACGTTTTTTAACAGTCCAATTATCAATACTGTTGTTTACTAAACTGACAGAATAAATTGCATATTTACGTAGCAACCAGTAACATAACTGCAATACAAAATCACTAGAAACGGAGTTCTGAAAACCGCCATATTCCATTGGGTCACTTGTGATTTTTAAAAAAATAAGTTCACATTAATAAATTGCATTGTGATATTTGTTCTTTGAAAAAGAATTTTTATTTAATTCTATACGAGTGTCCCACAAGAAGGTTCTGAAAACCATCACATCCCAATGGGTCACCCTATATAAGTAAAGTGTAAAAATTTATTGCTACTGGATACCAGTAGCAATTGTAGGCTCAATTATAGGTTATAGTTAAAATGGCTATAGTGCTGGTTTAGTTTTAGAAATTTTAGTTTTGTTTAGTTATAGTATTAGTCTTGTAGTTTGGAAACTTGTAGAATTTAAATTATAATTTAAATTGTATTGATAAACGCAAAAGAATAAACAAAATAAATAAAAACTAATCATTGCACTGTTCATTCTGCAGGCAGGTTCATCTTGTATCAAATTTCAGCATTTGTATTTTATGTTTCAGATTGCCTTGAATGCCAATAAACCTGGTAATGTTTCCGGACCTACTTCGGATATAAGGAGCATATTCAAGAAAAATCCTTGAAATTCTTCAGCAATTTTCCTAGCACTGTTTGACCTCGATAGAAAAGTTGCTGATGGTATTAAATATTACAGATGATAATGTTTATAGTTTTAATGTGTTTGTATACATAAGCAAGAAATTTGAGAAAAGAAACAGTTCCTAATAGGTAGAAAATTTCGGATATTGCGTAAATCTGCGTTATGATTTGGAATACTGCAAAGCAAATTATAATTTGAAACACCGAACAAAGGCAACTGCAGAAATTTTTAGATTTTTTTTTTCGAAAGATCCCAAATAGGATAATGTGAAACTTTGCGGGACATTTAGGATATAAGGCCAACATTCGCAAGCCTTGCATGCCTGAAAGAACACACCTGTTGGCCAGGAAATGATTTGGAATCCGAAAGTTATGCAAACTCTTCTTCTAGGGGATTGTGCCATTATTTTCAAATAAACCATTGAGTTCTAACGAGGTGGTTAAAGTCTGAAACATGGGATCCAACTCGGCCACTTTACCGGAGATTGTCGAAAAAGTGCACAATGTGTTATACGAGGACTGCTGAATAAAGCGGCCACAACTTGCTGAAGCTATAGGCATTCCAGGCAAAGGGTATTCTACATTTTGATTTAAAATTAATGCGAAAATGAAGTATTTGCAAGAGGGTTGACACTCATTCAGAAGCGAATCAGATGCAAATCTCTGAGCAAGGTTTGGCGCGTTTTCAGAGATAGTCAATTTATTTTATCCATCTATCCGTATCCAGTGATGACACATGGGTGTAATGATACACGGGAAAGTTCATGACATCGATTTTCTGGGATGCCAAAAATATCCTACTGATGGATTATCTTCCTAGTGAAACAATATTACTGTAGCTTGCTATGATAAGCTTTTAGACCAACTAAAGACAAACATGAGTCAGAAGAAACCGGCTTTATCACAGGGGAAAGTCATCTTGTGTCGAGACAAAGCTCTCCCTGACACATGTGTCATTGCAATGGCAAAAATCAATGAAGCGGGGCTATGATTTGCAACAACATTCGCTTTATTCCCCAGATTTGACTACATCAGATTTAAACCTCTTTCCAAGGCTGAAACAATTCCTTTGTGGAAGAAATGTTTATCCGATATAAAACTTACAAGTATAAAGTGAAAAAAATTTGCAGGTATGGAGAAATCTGGTTTCTGTGATGGGATAAAGCCTTTACAATATCGTTAATGTCAACGGAGACTATGTTGAGAAATTAAAAACAATTTTGAAACAGTTAGACTTTATTTTGGCTTCATTCCCAGAATTTCTTCAAATTATCCTCATAACACTATAAAATACATAAGGGTTATTCAAAAGAAACAACAAATAGTTAAGGTGCGGCCAAGAGATGCCAACATGGAATGGATTGGTATCCGTGAATATAGTCAGTCTCATTCTAGTGTGTCTATCCTGATGGTGAAGTGGTAACCATACTTGCCTTCTAAACCAAGATCGTCGGTTCAAATCCGCTAGGATCGATGAATTTTTTCGGGCGTAAAAACCCTAAGTGTGGCCTCCTTCGGAAGGGAAGTAAAGCCGTGGGTCCCGTGTCATTTACAGCACGAAAAAGAACCTCCAGTCTGAAAGAAGAGGCCTCTGAGCAAAATTTGTTGGCCGTTTCAGCCCTGAATTGAATGGGACGCTGATGACCTGAGCTGTTAAAGAGCGTCCATAAATAAACCAAAATCAAGTCATTCAGTATCTGCTGAGTAAAGGGCAGTTGTGTGTAATGGATGCGTCCAACCGAGTACAACGGCGTATGATCCAATTGCTACTCAACGCTCTTCTTGTGATACCTTACAGAATCTCCGAAAGGTTATGGAAACAGAAGGCCTGAAAACCTGCAACGAGACAAATGCATATGCTTCATGATGACGTATCCATGCCCCAGAACTCTCCTCTTGCTATTATTGCGTGTATGGTCCTTTGAACAAGATCCAGAAGCGTAAACGTTTCATCCCTTATCAAGCGGCTCATGATGATTGGAGAAATGGTCACACAGCAACCTTCGTATAGGGTAGTGAGAAATTATTCATTGTTGGAACAGGTGCCTGAACGGTGTAGATGCCATCTGTATTCTGTGTTCGTTCTATATGTTTCATTTGTACAACCCTGATACATGAAAGTTGTGCATGTAAAGTGAAGTTGGATGCGAAGTACTTACAAGGCAGGCATCCATGTGACCATCACTGTGACCTGCACAAAACATTTCCGGATGCAGTTCCAAACTGATGCTCTTGTGCTCATGCCATTTCAGGCACTCCTCATCGCTGAGAATTGGCACCATCGCTTTCTGCAGAATGTTCGTTCCCGTCTTGCCTGAAAACAAGAGACACGAATGATTTTCTTGTATTTCCTCAGATAAATGCTGCTAATGGTCCTGTATTTGAAACAGAACGATAAATTACCTTTCCCTTATTAAAATAACAAATTATCTCTAAAAAATGGGCAAAACGGATATAATAATATTTTTAAGACGTCTATGTTATTCGTATCGAACTTTATATTTTATGTCTGCAATGAGTTGCAGTGGTTTTATAATAAATTATTTATAAAATCCATAAAACATTTAGCTACACTTTTCAGGAACATAACTTAAGTAAACCACATACTTTAGACCTGGGATCTAAAACGGGCCAAGCTTGCTCACCAGTATTTGCTCCCCCTAACTAACAATGGAGCGGCAGAGGAAGGGAGAGTTTGCTTCCTGTATTTTCGTGTTACGTCACTAACGCTACATTTTATTTCGTCACACATAAGCATTATGAAGCTCTATTCTCTGATTATTTAACTTCAATGTGGTACTTTCTAACATAAGTGATAAGCACAGGGAGCATAGATCGACTGACCCTGCTTACGGCGTATACGTAGATCAACACGGACCCCTTTTCTCTTCTCCACTGGCTATGCTGCTCGCCACTGCTTATTTTCAGTTTGATAGATCTGACCTTGAGATGCCTGCATTAGATATATCATTGAGTGCATTAAGTTCAGGGATTGTAAACTAATAACTTTTACATCGAAAATATGATCAACATTTGTCACTAATACATAAATAATTTAGAAAAAAAATACTAACATATATTGCTGTTTGGTATATACATTTTTTTTTCCCAGTTCGAGTAAGTATCGTAAAAGAGGGGTAAAATTTATAAAACTGTTTTTGCATGTTTTCTGGGATAATGTTACTTAATTTAGACAACTTGTTCATTTGTTATATTTTTAATTTAAGATAGTGAAATGCACATTAATATGTGCGCTTTCTAGCTCTGTATATTTCTGAATAATTAAGACTCTCCTTCACGATACTTATGACCAACCAAAAGTATACGGTTTGACACGAATAACCGGGCCCACATTATCTCGCCAGTGTGTCTCATTCATTTGCTCTAAATTGTTGCTTTCTCCGACATTTAGTCATTCCACGTCATGATTTACTACCCTCCTCATTTTCGGTGTCTAATCTTGTTTTTAAATACAATATTATTATTGTTATTATTATTATTACTATTATTATTATTATTATTATTATTATTATTATTATTATTATTATTATTATTATTATTATGGTTCAGAATGAGTGAAATGCTGTTTTATCGTGCCCAACCGTATATTTGCATACAAAATGCCTTTTACAAAGTTTGAATATTTCACAGGTGAAAAAGAATTAGTATATATCATAAAAATAATGGAAGGCTAATATATTTTTAGTTCTTTCCTTAACAGATTTATGCACTTGTGACACGTGGCTTTATTGATTGTCATTTTGTTTCTCGTTCTCATATAGGAATTGCAAGTTATGTGTCTTATTTTTTGCTTGTCAAGTTGCTCAATGTGAAACAGTTCTTTGTGGATGTTTATGTCAATTATTTTTCCTTTATGTAATATTTTCCCCTATTTGAACATTTTAAAACCTTCTCTAATAGTTATGATGCATTTTTTATATCTTAATGTAGATCCAAAATTTTTTCTTTACCTTTTTACATCTCGGCTGTTCAATTATTTCTTTCCGTTATGTGTCCAATTCTCAGGCGAGTGATTATTAAAACTATTAAGAACACTTAACGTGGGTGATTTGATAAGTAACTTGGTTTCATATTAAAAAGAACAAGTTCGAATTGGCAATATACTTTATTCTTCTACACAGTCCTCTCGAATTTCACAGTACTTACTCTCCAGATTTGGGATTCCCTCGTGAATGTGGGTTTCTTTCTCAAAATACCCGTTTACCTGGCAACAGCTCCTTCTTGCAGCAGCGAACTCCCAGATTATAAAAGAAATGATGCTAGGTAATCATTCTTTGCACTCGTCTAAAAAGAAATTATAGAAACCGTTTGGAAACCAAAGTTCGGAACTCAAGAATACATATTTTACTTGCTAACCCAATATATCACGGCTTTAGGTCAAATGCAGCACATTGCTATCATTCTGAAAATGAAAATTAACGAGTAATGTGCCATCATATAATGTTACATATTATTGTATATGCTTTTGATTTGCTATTATTATTACTATTGTGTAACGGTAAGAAGGCCAATAGTGAACAAATTTGTATTTATTTCTATGTTTATATTTTTTAAATTTTGAATAACTTTAAAAAGTATATAGGTTGCAAATTTAGGATTTTATACTTTGAGCTAAATCTTGGGTCTGCAAGAACAAGAGATTTTTAAAGGGTTCGCGGCCAAAGTGAGTTTGAATAGCAGTCGTAGTTGATTTATTTATGGACTCTCTTTAACGTCTCAGGTCATCAGCGTTCAATTCAATTCAGGGCGTGAAACGGTCGATAAATTTGTTCAGAGGATTCTTCTTTCAGGTTTGAGGTTTTTTTATATGCCGTAAATGTACGACATGGGACCCACAGTTTTACTTCTCTTCCGAAGAAAGTCATATTTAGGATTTTCATGCCCGAAAAAATCCATCGGTGCTGGCCCGGGGTGATCCAAATTCAGTCGTGAAACGGCCGATAAATTTTGATTAGAGACCTCTTCTTTCAGGCTTGAAGAAGAAGTGATACTAAGGATTTTTACTCTCAAAAAGCTCCATCGACTCTGACCGGTTGGGTTTACGAGGCAAGTATGGTTACCACTAGATCACCAGGACCGACGGCAAACCTTTGAGAAACAATGCCATAGGAGATAGTAAACCCAAAATCAAAATATTTAGTCCAGAGGTTAGCGATCCTCGCTGGTAAGAAAGATTATTCAAATATATAGCATAGAGATACAAATACAGTAAAATGACTATTTAAATGAAGATAATTATATTATGTTTGAAAAGGTGTACTTTTATTTTTGTCGTTGTGGATGTTGTTGGTTTAAACTTCTATTTCTGTGTGCAGAGCGGCTTTACTTTCATATGTATGTTGAGGTTAGGTTTCATTCTATCACAACCTCCTTAAGGTGGGTTCACTTTGTTGCGCATTACTGTGAATTGCAGTTTGTTCTCGAGTCATGTGCGTGGTTTTAGAGTATACTTTCAACATACCAATTTTCAGTTCATATATTATTTAAGAACCTCTGCGTCATGTTTCTCAGTTTCAGGAAGGCAAAGCATTGCACAGTTTCCGGTTTTATTATGCGCAATACTTGTCCATTAGAGGGAGAAAAAATTCTCTACAGGAAAAGGTTTTCCTTAATGGTAACGTCCCTTGCGACTATAATGTCATTCCGAAATGTGATGTTCATTAACGGAAGCTGGTGGTACACTTTCCGAAATTGATGGCGGAAGAAAGATTCTTCCCAACCTCTCGCGAGACTTCCGCGAGAATAAATTGTATGGTGTTTGTTTCAAGGTGGAAATATAAATCTTTTAACATACTCATGTTTAAATTTAGCATTAGTCTTGAAAGTATTCTCTCATCCTTTAGAAAAGGATTACATACCCGTTTCGACTTCAGACCAAAGTTTACGCAGCTTTCTAACTTATTTTTATGCTTTGGTCATAATATCCACACTAACCCGTTCTTGAATGCCACATGCCTAGATTTAGTTCTGCAGGTTCAGCCTAAGGAAAGTAGTACACGCACAGTTTCACAAAACCATGTTCGGGGAAATGTTTCCATTTAACTAACAAATGGAACGAAAATGCTAATGAGGTAGCGTACACGAGGCAAACGAATTTACACTGACGGACATAAAAAGTTAAGCACTCGAAAAAAGTAACCAGATTGCAATCCCGTTTAGTTACGTTGGTATGAGATGCATAAATGATTTGAGTGTTAATTATACAGGATAAGTCAAGATCTCTGCGACAAATGAGGAGGAGAGATTTATCTCATAATGAGGAAAATATTTCGTTTAACTACCTATGTTCTTTGACGCATCGTTTAAATTGGTGCACCTTTGTTTATGTGTATTGTACAGAGGTATTTTTTTAGTGGTGGCGAAGGAGCAAAAGATGCGCAATGGATTCTGGTCGATTTCATTTTCTGTTCATAGGAGAATTCTCTACAATAGCGAACTCTCTATCGCAGCTCAACGAGCTCTGGCCACTTACTATATGATAAATATTTCCCCTTAAAAACTAATATCATGGCATGGTGTTTAGAACTGCGCTATCTGTTAACGAGTATTTGAACTGCTTCATCCATGTATAGACACTTATAACACGACCAGGAATATACATCTGGGCACATAGAACGTACTTTTGAAATAAAACTATTGCATTTAAAAATGGCACTTAGAACATTTGACATTTATGCTCTTTATTGATTCAACCTTACGATTTGGCAATGAAAGATGAATGTGCAGCCTAAACACATATTCGTTGTAAAACTATTAGCAATGAATTGGCTTCTCTGTTGATTATTTTCTTAAAAGAGTTACAGTAATAGAAATTATTATGCAATATTACTATAAAACTGGGGATTTTTGATTAACTCCTCGAGTGCCTCATCTGGACAACATTTAAATTTTTCAACTTGGCTCTGAATTTTAGAGTATTTTATTTATTGTTGGTGACAACAGGCTGTTTCCAGAACTGGATTTTCAGCAGATAATGCACGCAAACGTGTTTTCCAGGAAACTGTCAGGATATTGCTGGGAAAAGTGCAATTAATCTTCAAGGGAGCTATCAGTGCATATTAGAGGGTTTCACCCTTGTACATCTTGGTTCTGGTGGTATAGTGGTAACCATACTTGCCTCGTAAATCCAAGATCGCGGGCTCAATTCAGGCCAGGGTCAATGGATTTTTTTTTCCGGGAGTAAAAATCCTCCGTATGGCTTCCTCTTGAAGGGAAGTAAAGCGGTGGGTTCCGTGTCGTAGATTTACGGTACGAAAAAGAACCTCAAGCCTGAAAGAAGAGACCTCTGAGCAAAATTTGTCGGCCGTTTCACGCCCTGAATTGAATGGGACGCTGATGACCTGAGATGTTAAAGAGCGTCCATAAATAAATCAACAACAACCAACCTATATATCAACTTCTGGTTAGAAATGCATCGTGATTTGTCTAGCTCATCAGCTTTTGGAAGAAAATTTGTAGTTATGGCTTGGGATGGTGAACGACTTACCGTACGTGGTGTCGGTCTTGCCCCAGCCGGCCACGATTCCGGTGTGGCCGCGGAAGGTGGCATGAGGTCGGGGTAGGCAGATGGGGAGGATATTCTCGCGATAGTTCACTGGTCGTGATAGACGCAGAAGGGCCAGGTCGAAGCGGTCCGGCTGCGTGATGCGGTACTGGAAGCTGGGATGTACCACCTTGTGGGCAACCCGAAGGATCTCTTCAGGCAGCGGCTCCGAGTAATGGCCACCCGTATTCTGCGTGTCGTACTCTCCCAGGTACACGGTGATGTCCTTCAGCCGGGCCCTGCAAAACGAGCATTTCAGTGCAATATACTAAGACCACCTCCTTTTCTGGCATTGTCATGCCCATCTTCAATTACGTACCCTCTCAAGTTGTTCCTTTATAATCCAGTGACTCAAAGGTAATTTAATTTTCACCATTGCTCAGAACAAAGGTAATGGGCTACACTCTATAGGACAAAGATGCCGGGAAAAGTTCACCAATAGCTCAAAACCAAGGGCGGAAAGCCGAAGAGGAAACCTATGACCGCCAACCACAATTTTCTCAATAAAAAATGGAGACCAAATAAGATAAAGAGGGAGAGGAAAAGAATGTGAACAACTTTCGTAGAATGGAACTGGGGAAATGGAAGACCCCGAAGGAACCCAAAATTACCATCCTTGGCCAACCTGGGTGGCAGTCAAATCGACCCTTTAGTCCTATGGATATTTAATTTTGGTTATAATTTATAACGTTACAAGACTTTTATTAATCCAGTCTTATTCTTGAACTTTGCTATTTAATTTACGAGGGTGTTTATAAGTAACTTAACATATTTTATCTTTGCACTACCTAAGGTAGTCTCATCGTCTTCCGCTATGTGACAGCTGTTAAAATAGTTTAAGTTACGTTACTTATAAGGAAAAGCAGTAACTAATTTTTATGAGACCATCTATATTAAGAGGTGTTTAAGAGTGGTAATAGGTGCATATTTATTACAGTGGCATCAATACAATTCAAAACAACTTCAAAAGGCGCAGGGCTCCAAGGGCACACGTGCTTTTATGATACACTAGGTATGTTTGATTTAGCACAAGGTATTACATTTAGATATTCACTATAAGATATAATACATATATATTAAACAATAAAATAGAATACAATAATACATACCAGAATAATAATTGTTAAACACATTTAAATACAAATAAAATATAAAAAAATGCCATTATGGAAGACACACAGTTGGTTCAATAAATTTATTTCCTCCCAACCTTCTTCCCGATTATCTGCCTTTTGAGAGCTGAGCTGTCTCACGTTCATCATAAATTTACCTAATCTCCCCTCTGCTTCCTTGCTTACCAGCAAAGCCCAGCATGAACATCTATCTCTGTTCGATCCTGTAAAGGAGTGCGGTAGATATTTTTCCTTCCATTCTTCCGTACCTTTACATATAGTCAGAATATGTTTTTTATTTGATTTATTTACGGACGCTCTTTAACATCTCAGGTCATCAGTGTCCCATTCAATTCAGGGCGTGAAACGGCCGACAAATTTTGTTCAGAGGCCTCTTCTTTCAGGCTTGAGGTTCTTTTTCGTGCCGTAAATGTACGACATGGGACCCACGGCTTTACTTCCCTTCCGAAGGAAGCCATACTTAGGATTTTTACGCCAGAAAAAATCCATCTATCCTGGCCGGGTTTGAACCCATGATCTTGGAATTAGAAGGCAAGTATGGTTACCACTAGACCACGAGGACCGACTGCCAGAATATGTGATTACCCCTACTCACAGATGGGACAAATTCTCTGCTCTTATTCGTCAGTGATCTTAATCATCCACCTTACCCCCCTGTCTAGTGGGTTTAGTCCCTTTATTTGATGTACTGCTCCATCCCCTATTCCAATTTTACCCCCGTCTGTACCTTCAACGAAATCATCTCTTTGCATTGCGCAATTGTCTGCTGTCTATCCATATCCCTTAAGCCGTTCGAAACCCTCCTCCATGCGCTCTTTCTATACGCCATGCCCGCCATCCAGATGGAGCCCAGTCCTATTGTTTGTCGTCCCTTTCTTAATCTGGATGTTAATGTTTCGTTACCTCCCATCTATACATATTAGCACAATCCCCTGATTAAAGTTTGGTTTCCATAAATAATTCGCAACCAGTACTTCATTAATCTGATTTTACACTCTTTAGGTCCCGAATTCTCTCTTAATTCCACAGTTCGCTGTGCTGCTCCCCAGTCCCAAATTTCCTTTCAGAAAACATGTTCTCAACAAATCTACTTTCGAAGTTTACTCCCATTTCCAAATTTCTGTCCCATATTTATTTTAGCTCTTACTAGGGATTTATGAAATGGATGAAAATGCAGACTGATTATCCACGCTGGGCGGTTGCACACTGCAGTCATTTTTATAGGAGAGGATCAGCAGATATAGGACAAGCCTTAATTGCCTTTTCCCCCTTAAACTGAGAGCACAATTATTCAGCTGCTTATTCATGTTACGTTGATATGATACGAGTAAAAAATATGGGTGTCAGAATCGGCTTAGGAAAACAACGTTGTCACGTCTCTGCAATTTATTTACGTACACACTTAGTGCTAATAGAAGTCGGGTGTTAAAGTGAGAGTAAATCATTTATTTATTAAATCTTATTTATTAATGAAGCCAACCTCAGATACTCTTAATACAAACATCAGGAAATATTAATAGTTTCTGTTTGATAAAACTGGACACTAGAAACTCGGTGGACTGGGCCGAAGTTATTAAAGTTTGTTCTGCAATTTAATCAAATAACTCAATGCCTCTATCGGCAGTGTTAATACACTTATCCGTCAGTTAGCATATTCAAAGATTTGTGTTAAACATGACTGCCGATCATAAGGAACAGAACTATCGTTTTTGCTTTGTCTTTGTGGCAATTTCTTGTCCAGATGAGAAATGAATAACGATTAATCACTTCGAGCCTTAAGACCAAAGACATTCCATGCAGTGGCATCACAAAACTCCTTCCCCCCCAAAAAAAAACGTTCAAAACTACTCTCGTGGATAGATGTGACCAAAGTGTTTATTCTTTTTCCTCTTTAGTAGACTTTCCTTTACCTGAACTATAGCCCGAATCTACCTTTTAGATGGTGTGAAACTATAGATTTGCAAGAATATTATATTGAAAAATAACACTGTTAACCAATTAAATGAGAACTATTCAGTGTATTTGAAAGTAAAATAAAACAAACCCTGAAAGAGAGTAAAAAACATGATGCATTATTTATTGAACCCCCTCTCGTAGAATACATTACTTTTGTTCAAGAAGGAAGTTATTATTATTATTATTATTATTATTATTATTATTATTATTATTGTCATGTGTCTTTGCAGAAAAATTGAGAAGACTGTCGAAAGAGATACTGGTCTGTATGTCATTTCTTATATAGTGACTTTATTTTTTAGATTTTTAGTTTATGAAGATAATATATTCCATTGTCTAATAAGTAGCGTGGTATTTATAAAAATCAAAACAGTAATAAAGCGGCTTATTAACTTAAAAGAGGTGGTAGTGAAGCCCAGATGGCTGGTTGTGTCTGCAGGCAGTTCAACAAGTGCTGTTCTAAGTGAAAACTGCCTGTGCTATTATTCGCGACAACCTGTCCCATGCTTTGGCTAATGGCAGGGTTGATATTACGGCTGTTGCAGCCATTCGTACGACCGTAAAACGTTTATTGTTATTTTGGCAGTACTGCTCAACCTCCCGGGTAGGTAACTCCCTTAATCGCTTTCTTTATTGCTACAGAGCTCTCTCTCCCTAGAAACGGGCAAAGTTTGCAGCCTTACGAGACCAAAATGCAATACGTTGAGTGTTATTCCTAGGTGTCACAGATTCAAGGTTAGTATAGATGCAATTAGGTTTTAGTACACTACACTGTATAGGTCATACAAGGGTTCCCCCCCCCCATGTTCCATATTCGTTCATATGTTCATCTTAATATACATGGGCTGTTCAATAAAGAATTATCCTATTTTTTGACAACAGGTCTTTACTCATCTACATAATTTAGATGGAATTTCTCAAAGTAGTCCCCGGTGAATGTAATGCACCTATCCTGTCAGTATTCAAAGATGTGCTAGACATCATGTTTTGACAGGTCCTTCAGCATCACCTCCCCAGCCTTCACGACTGCTTCTGGTGATGGAAAAGCCTCCTACGAAGATGATGCTTCAATATGGGGAGAAGGAAAACGTCGCACGGGGCTAAATCTGGACAGTATGGAAGCCGAGGACTGCAGTGTCCAGGTTGTTGCAAGGAAATGTGGCCTTTTGCGTGTGATATGGCCTTGGAAGTTTTCCAGAACATCTCTGTAGAGGTGTATGTGCAGATACGACATGCTGATAAACAATTCCTTGAATATCGAAATGGGATGACAAAACTTTCTCCCCAGAAGCAACTATTTGGGTCTTCTTGTGTTGGTGATAATGGGGAATTGCACATAGAGCTTTGCTGTTTGCTCTCAGGATCCAAATAATGCAGCCAAGTTTCATCAGTTTGAAAGAAACTCCACATGATTCAGCAACATCTTCAACGGCATGCAAACCTTCACGCGAAATTCTCTTTATCGGGAATCAGCAGTCTTGGAAATACCTTTTAACCTCTCAAACTCAGCGCACCGCCACGGGTGACCGTGGTCGTTAAGGCGCGGACTCTTGAGCAGGAGGTTTGAGGTTCAAATCCCGCCTGGACCGTCCTCCCTGACTGAGGTTTCTTCCAGGTTTTCCTCAGTCCTCATAAATGGCAAATGGCGGGGAGGTACCCTAAACCTAGGCCTGGAACGTTTCCTTCCTTAAAACAAGAAAATCCTTTCTCAATTTATCATTTCATTTCATGTATCGTCAGTGTCCACCGCCTGTGTAGCCTGAGTAGTAAAAACGGGCGTTAATAAAAAAAAAAAAAAAAAAAAACAGTGCCTGCATTGTGTGACCCAGTGAATATTTCAGTATTTATGAAAGTGTTCTTAATGTTATTCCGCGATCCTCTCTCACAATGACAGCAGTAGTGTTGATGTTTACCACGGTTTGAGCACATACTGGAGCGTCGGAAACAAACTACAAACTCTCTGTACTTTGAAGATATGTAAGACAAAAACAGTCTGTGTCACATCCATTTGGAACTCAACATGTCTCAACTTGCGCACCTCTCACAAGCGGGAACTGACAACAATAAAACGTATAACACGTGTACAGTACGCACTAAGCTACAAATTTTGTAAAGTTAAATTTTACCTCTAGAAATTTGCCTGTTAAATTATGATCATTCTTTATTGAACAGCGTTAGCGGTTACTAGACTCCGGTAAATTGCCACACAAGCTACTGAAGTACTGAAATACAGAATGGGAGGAAGACTAGCATACGCAGTTAATGTTTAAAGCTACAACGGGTCTAACAGATGGAGAGGCATTGTGTACCAATGTAAACATGTTTTGCAGGACTGTGCATGGAAGAGTTAACGCTTAAAGTGTATTTAATATTGACATAATTGTTAAAGCGAGCATTCAGCGTTATAATATTGTACAATTACGTGTGTTCATAAAGGGGTTTGGTAGTGAGTGTTTGGCATTTATACACAACGTGACACAAAAATGCATTGTGACAGTCAAAAGTGTAATTAGAACTTGATGCGATTAGAGTATGTCCGTATGTTTATGCGACCAATTTGTGTCAAATGCTGACCACGGCGAATATTTCTTTAAGCAAGATAATACAACGTTATTGAAACGTACATGAACAGAAAACTTCCTTGCAAATCAACAATGCGAAAGCACTTTTACTAAACTGCTTTTTTTTTTTTTTTTGAGTAGTGTTAAACGCCCGTTTTTACTACTGAGGCACCACAGGCGGTGAACACTGATGATACATGAGATAAAATTATAAATTGCGAAAGGATATTTTTTAAAAAAAAGGAAGCGTTCCAGGCCTAAGTTTAGGGTACCTCCCCGGAATTTGCCAGTTGTGAGGACTGAGGAAAACCTGGAAAAAACTTCAGTCAGGGAGGACCTGTTGGGATTCAAACCCCGGACCTGCCGATCACGAGTTCGCGCCTTAACGACCTCGGTCACTCGTGGCGGTCCAACTACATCGGGACGATGTAATTCAAAATGAGAGTGTGCCATAGCCAAGTGTTTTTTATGAACCGTTTGCATTGCTGGCCGCTAAAATTGCAACGCACATACGAAACGCGTTAAATCGATCCCGCGTTTTCTCAGAAGGAACGAGCATGACTGGTCGAAAATACACCAGCAAAACTAGCAGAAAGAATTGAGGAGAATGACTCGGGCATGGAAGGCTTTCTGGTCATTTGCTGGACAGGTCACTGAATCAGAAGAGTCTTTCCAGTGATGTACGAATGCCAAACACCACTTAAGCACAACAGAACAATTGGGAATATCGCTCAGGGTCAAAGTACCCAATACAAATATAATTAAATTGTCAGTACTACCAGATGTAGCTCAATTCTTGAGACTCAAATAGAAAATTAGGGAGGGAACATGTGGCAAGGCTGCCGATGGGCACACCTTTCCACCTTGTGGGATCCATGTATCGGCAAAAGGGAAAGAATCAAACCGAGAACAAGATGAGCAGACTCCTTCAAGAAAGTCGCCAGGGTACATGGACAAGCACAGCACGTGACAGATCTATCTGCAGAAGACATTGAATCAAGAACAATGCCTGGTGTGCAGTGTCAGTGCTAAAGTGTAAGAAAGATGTGTCAGTACAATTACGATGTCATCATTCGTATTGGATGATCACCACAGAGTGTGGATTAGGAGACCTTAGCCCTTGAGAAGACATTAAGGTTTTCATTTCATTTCAATACTAGCAGGTGTCTGAATTTGATCAAGGAGAATTGTGGTGTATCGAGAGATGTCATTCCGAGAAACTGGTGCTTTGTAAACGAAATTCATTTATAGTAAAACGAATATGAGATTATAGACTTGAGCACACACACAGACGTGAAGGATCCCAACTTCCCTGTCAAAACAACCGAACAAGATCGACATTCTTTCCGCATGCTTATAATGAGCACGCTCAATATGCTATTTTTAATGATCGGCAGTGTATTTAGAAATTCATGGCGATGTTGGTGTTGATTTGTTTATTTAGGGACGCTCTTTAACATCTCAGGTCATCAGCGTCCCATTCAACTCAGGGCGTGAAACGGCCGACAAATTTTGCTCAGAGGCCTCTATTTCAGGCTTGAGGTTCTTTTTCGTGCCGTAAATGTACGACACGGGACCCACGGCTTTACTTCCCTTCCGAAGGAAGCCATACTTAGGAATTTTACGCCCGAAAAAAATCCATCGATCCAGGCCGGGTTTGAACCCGCGATCTTGGGTTAGAAGGCAAGTTGGTTACCACTACACCACCAGGACCGACAATTCACGGCGAGAAAATATAATAAGGCAAGGCTACCCAAACATATGGTAAGAAAATTAAGTTGATTGCGTGTACCGTAGGCTGTAGCATGTATGTTTAAAACTACTGGGGTTTAGCGATAAACCTTGTCCGCTCACACTTGTTTCACTTCTGGACTATTAAGCGTGCTGCAGCTCGGTACTCATACATCAACGCCGTTTCCTTGAACATATATATTCTTATTGAAAATTATGGAATTTTAGTCTTCCTTCTAAGAAACAATTCTGATTGACTCGAAGTTCGGCTATTCTAATTGTGATGTTTCCTTTGCATCCCAAAACTTTCATTAATGTCAGGTGTGATTTTGTTGGTGAACATTGAAGATTGCACAAATTTGATCTAGTTTTCCTTTTATTAAAACTGTATGTTTTGTACTAAACTAGTAGATCTACATTTGTTCACAGCTTAATTAATTGCTGTTCTGGAAGGAAGAATATTCCACAATAATACCGTGAAATAATTCGTACTTAAAATAACATTTACTCTGTAGTCAGCTGCCTAATCATATTCGCTAATTAATGTATACTGTCATGAGACTAGAAAGGAACAGGTTCAGCGATGATCAAAGACATGCCTAGTAGAACTGGCGTAAAACACCACATTAGCGGATAAGGTTTATAGATAAAGTGTGTATTAGCAAGTGACATTTTTAACTGAGCACCATGCTATGCAATTTTTTACCACAATAATTCAAATGTTGTCTTAAAAGATGAATGTACAACTCAAAACTTTCTTGGCAAATGTTTTCGGAACACAAAAGTAATATTACCCCAGCTAAACATATTTACCGTAATCTATGAAGTAAAAGTATTAAATAATTAGGTTAGAATTCGTGTATTTAATTATTAATGTATGGCATTCTGAATAATGTTAGTTATAAAATTTTACTTAAACGCTCCAAAATTGAGAGTAACTTTAAAAAAATACATATAGAAAACAATGGCTATAACTTAATGAAACTTTTCAAGAAGTGATACGTCTTAGACATGTATGCAAACTCAAAATGTTTTATTTAAATTAAATAGTCTTGAAAATTCACTATAGGCTGCCTATAAACATTCACTGCGTGTTGTGCCATTAATTATAGAACTAATGAATGCCGTGCTTTTGAACTTTGGGCACTTTTAAAGGTATTTTATTTACTGTCTCTTTTTTAAATAACATTATTTTCATTTATTAATACAGTCAAATTAGAAGATAGATAGTTTAAAGACATTTTCAGCATGTTCCCATATTAACATTACCACAATACAATAACCACATAACCATATTATTATTATTATTATTATTATTATTATTATTATTATTATTATTATTATTATTATTATTATTATTATTATTATTATTTTATGTTTCTATTTCAGTTACATAATAACTTTAACATTCAATGTTCTTCAGTAACCAATCTGAAAGACAAGATATAAAAAATAAATATATACATGATGATCCTAAAGGAAACAATACAATACAATTTCTTTACTTTAAAATGGCATCCTTTGGCATTGGCTATTTAGTAGCATCATTTTACAATAAAATGCTGTTAATAGTAAATAGCTATTTATGTATGAAGTGTAATCCTTATGGAAACGTCTACCTTTAGTCTAACCACTCAGCATTAAAGACAAATGAAAGTACACAAGTATGTTTGATTCTGAGGCTTGGCAAGTCAGACAGGCAGGGCATGTTATGTGTGTACGCGAATATAGCAGCAACTTATCCCTCAAATAGTTGAAATAGCTGAATTGTGGTGAAAATGAGAGGTGTACGTACCTGTGTATGCAGTGCGCAGCTGTTGCGACATACCAGTGGCTGACCAACACACCACCGCATTGGTAGCCTGCAATGCGAATGTGGGCCTGCCATGGAAATTCCCCAAAGTATGCCTCGTTCCCGCCGATGATGCGTTTCTGGATTCTTATCCGGGGCACACCACACTCTGCGTGCAAAAGTGACATAGTAACAACTCTCTAAACATAGGAAGAAACGTTAGGTGCTTTCTTACTTGCGCATTGGCATCACTCTATCTGGTGGTATGCAATGTTTGGGAGATTGCTGTTAGTAACAGTTGATGAAAATTAAGTAATATTCCGTGAAAAAATCCTCATATGTACTACTTTTCTTCCCAATCTTTCGTGTTTCATGCAAATAATCTGTACCACTAAAATGAGTAATTTTATACCACCAATACATTATTTTAATATGGGCTCGTGTTCCGTGTGATTCATGCGCTAATTTATATTGCATTTATAAGTGGACGTTGCTGACAATAATACCATGACAATAGAGTCAAGGCCATGTTTAAACGTACAAATACTCTGTTTAGCTTTAAAAAATCGTATACTAATGGTTAGGATCTTTAACTATTTTTTATTTATGGACGCTCTTTAACTGGTCACAATTTTCTATCCCTATAAATTAAAAGCAAAACGCAAACAGAATCACATGATACATGACTTTGGTTGGTGCATGATCAAATACAATCTTAATAATATAAATAATTCACACTTATTTTAGCATATTTTTTGCCTATTCTCATATATACATACAAATATAAAATTTTGTGTTATAAAAATATATTTTATGGTCTCAATTACGTGGCAGCACTTAAAACAAGACCAACTCCAATCCTCAAACCAAAATGCCGGTGTCGATAGTACAAAAAAGACTGCGATCGAGGTTCAGGAATGTTGTTACTATTAAGAACATCGGTTTGTTTATTTAGTTCGTTGCAATTACGAGCTTTATTTCCGTGGTTTACAGTTGGAAGTAAATGAACAGCACCTATTAGTTCTTTGGTTTTTTTATTAAGTTAATATTGATTTAATGAACTTACAGTAGGAACTTATGTAATAGAAAGTGTTTAGTACAGCATGAGTTGCTCTTGTTATTTTCCCGGTTGTACCTCTAATTATGGCTGTGTACTGCATACTACCTTATTTACATTTTATATATAGCAATCATTAAAGGAGTTGTGCAAGCTCTTGCGGGTATTAAGCGTTTCGTACCAACATTGCGGTTAGGAAGGACGTTTTCTCTGTGTAATTTTCCCTATAAACAAACATGTGACAGTGAGACTTAGTAGTTAACTTAAATGTGTGGTCCAGTTGTATGGAAATGATAATGAGAATAGGCGTGTATTTAAAAATGATTACATTTCCATTTTAATTCATTGTTTGAATACATGAAAGCTTTAAGTGCAAATACAGTCTTTTTATGTTGTGTTCTAAGGTCCTAGCTAAATGTTTTTTGCGCCATTCTCTTTTAAAGTAAATATTTTACTCTTTTGACACTATCTTTAGAGTTTTTTTGTGGGAGTGGAAATATAATTGTCAAACAATACGAACAAGAATGCCCATGTTTATTTTTTGATAGCTTATGACCGCGACTATAATGTGGAGGTCCTGGGTTCGATTCCCGGTAAGGTCAAACTTTCTGGGTAAGGTCTTTTGCGAATTTTTTTCCTTATTCTGAAAAGGTGAATGTCAGATAGCTTTAAGGTGCCGAGAACTTTCACTTTTACAGAGAATGTCTCTAGCTATTTCATTAGCCTCAGACAACTCAAACATGAGGAATAAAATGAAAATCCTATATTGAAGGAATGTTCTTTTTAAGTGGACAATGACCTGAGAGCATTTCTGATTAACAAGAGTAATTATTTAAAGTGGTCCTTGAATATTTGCATTCTTTAATCAATGCCGTTGTTCTTTAACTTTATGTTCATTCAGTCCCTGACTGTCTGTTTTATTAGACCATATGAGATATCAAGCAATTCTCAGGTTTACTTCACTTCCCCGAATACCGATATGTCCCGGCACCCAATCAGACAGATTTCTGCTTCGTCAATATCTCGAGGTGTTCTATGCATTCCCAGATCTATTCAAAATTCATACTAGAGATTTAAGCGTTTTCATTGTGACTTGAATGTCTGAGAGTGTTGAATAGGTGGCTATGTTTATGGCTTAAAGGAAAAAGCAGGGAGTCATAAAGTAATGTTTTTGTTTTTGTACCACTTTTATATTTGGAACTTTCTGTTTATTATAATATGATTTTCATTAATGTTCCTTGGTTATAAGTGTTTTAATAAATGTTTAAATATGCCACTGCAGAAGCCATTTATTTTTATTTCGCGAACACTTGTGCTGTTAAAATTCAAAATCGCACTAATCATTTGCTCTAGAAGGCTGTGGTTTGTCTTGAATATTAGAAAAAGTTGTGTTTCATAAATTTGCAGCATTTGTTTCTATGACGACATCCTTTGCTGTTTTATTGGAAATTTTAGCTTGTGTTTCCCCCCGTAAAGTTGGTTTTTCTGTAAAAACTCCCATTTTTGGCTGCAATTATTGAAAAACTACATTTTTTATGTATAAGTTTCCCATTTTTTTAGGATCTGTATAAGCTATCATTTTGAAACTTTTACCACTTATTCAGGAAACTATTTTGGCGATGTGGATCTATTATGATAGAATTAGGACAAAATGTGACAACGTAAAAAAATAAAATGCTGGGAAAAAAATAGAAAAAAGGAAACAATTGAAAATAAATTATAATTTGCTTCGTAATCGTGATAGAGGAGTGAAAATAGATCAGCATATTTCAATAATGTACATTTGTATGCTGTAGATTCATTTCCTTAGCTTTAATAGTCCTTGAGAAAATGGGAAATGAAATTGGTAAATTGAACATTACAAGGATAGGCGATTCAATCTCCTCTTCACGCGGGTTCAACGTGTACTTACCGAGCTTGGAGGCGCCCAGCACCTCATTATTCCTGTGATCTATGTCTTCACGCCTGACGGCGACCTGTGGCGGACTGTTGCTCCTCAGGGGGGTCACGACGGGGGGTGCGGGTCGCTGCGAGGGTGTGACCACGCAACATGTGAACAGCAGATCTGCCACCAGGTCCAAGCCACCGCCTCCTTCGCTGCATCCTGCGCAAGGCGTTACAGAAAATAGAATAAATCAGGAAATATAAGTGTGTATCAATTGCTTAGATCGCGCGTTAAAGAGAGAGGCTTTATGTAATTGATGTGAAAAAAGAAAACATGTTGAGAGTAACTATTTTGAAAATTCTGACTTTGCGAATGTCAACATAACGAGCATCAGTGCGTTTCACAGCTTTGTAATATCTTCTTCGGCAGACCTTTCCAATTGGTTTATCTTTCACATTTTGTTTTGGTATCCCAATGTTATTCATTCTAAATAAACCCATCGTTAACTTAGTTTATTCATAGTTTATTCCCAATAACACTCTTCTTTTTGTATAAGGACCGCAGAAGGCCACAGCTTTTCCCTCTTGAAAGGATTTTCTTAAATGAAACTCTTTTATAATTTTTCCCAATTCAAATAACTTTTTGTACAATATATTTTTTTATTTGCGCCGTTGTTGCACAAAAGATCGCCGCCGATCGATATTTCATCTCTTTCTTTGGTATTGTTACATGAGCATGGTACACGACTTTCAAGTTTAATTTTATTGATCAACACATACCTAGTCTACAACGGTCGCTACTCTGAACAGCAAGAGTGATAAGGCATAGGTAAAAAGTTCCCGGGAAATGAAACTTGTTTTAGCTTTCTTCTAGAAATTCAATGGAGCTTCTTGCCTATTTGGGTGATACGGGTTTGCTGTGTTTTTTTTCAGAATTGTTTTATCTATTTATAATATATATTATTAAAGCTTTCAATATTTACTTTCTCGAAAGAAATATGCCATTTTGCTTTTGCACTTATCGGGCTTTAATGTTGTAAAGAATTTCTGTCAGATAACTATTGGCCTATTACGAGAATTGCTTGTTGTCTCTTGAATATATTATATACTTTGGCCTACTACAAGGGTATGTAAATTTTCAAGCTGAGCTAGGCGGATTTCTTTGTCTCCTATTTTGAAGATATTTCGTAGCAGATGGGACTCATTGGGAGAAAGTTATAAAAATTTTGTTTATAATAAATACTTCTTACTGAAGTAAAAAATCCTAAGCATGGCTTCCTTCGGAAGGGAAGTAAAGCCGTCGGGTCCGTGTCGTACATTTACGGCACGAAAAGGAACCTCAAGACTAAAAGAAGAGGCCTCTGAGCAAAATTTGTCGGCCGTTTCATGCCCTGAATGGAATGGGACACTGATGACCTGAGATGTTAAAGAGCGTTCATAAATAATCTAAATCAACAACTGTACCAAATTTACCTCAACGCATATTTTGAATTCAGGGTTTTTGATCATGAATTATTATAATTAAAGGGGTGAACATTATTATTATTATTATTATTATTATTATTATTATTATTATTATTTTCTC
Source organism: Metallyticus violacea (assembly GCA_030762175.1). Classification (NCBI taxonomy): domain Eukaryota; kingdom Metazoa; phylum Arthropoda; class Insecta; order Mantodea; family Metallyticidae; genus Metallyticus; species Metallyticus violacea. The sequence goes on from CM060841.1 coordinate 71,165,096, forward strand.
TTGAATGTCGCTAATCTCTAATTTTTTTACCACACTACATACATACATATATACACACTCGCATGCATTTCCACGGATTTTCTAGGCCTTTAAGTTTTTTTTATCTAGTACGCTTAGTGTAAATAAAATAAACAAGACAGAATATCCGTTTCCCAATAAATAATGTATAATGGCTAGGTAGGACGTGATTAATTGTGTACTAAAGATATCAAGGTAAACTTACATGCTACACATTTTCAGCAGTCATTCTTGTAGAATTTCGTCAATGTAAAAAATTAAATATCAGAGGTGACAGGCCTATATTCTTATCATACTTCCTTGTTTACTATTATGAATTTTGCTCTTGTTTTATCTAACAGTTTTATTTTTACATATATATTTAATTACTTGAATTAAATGTAACTTTGTTCCTCTTTTATTTAAAACAAATCATATTTTATGTCTAATGACATTATCAAAGACCGTTAATAAATTCTATAAATAAAATATAGAGTGTTTGCTTTTTAAATTTTATATGCTTCTGGATTAACTAATTTACAGTAAAAATGTTGCCCGTACAACTCCGGTCTTTACAAAATTCTGTAGGTTCTTCTATTAGAATATTTTTTCTATTCTTTTTTATAATGTCTTGTTAACTATTTTCACTTTAAAAATTAATAAATGCATATTATTTCGTTTAAAAAGTAGTTGTGTGCTGAAAACGCAATTTCTTATGGCTCCTATAGCGTTTATATCCATTCTCCTACCTGAAATTTCCATATTTATAAAAGGAGAATAATGGCAGTACTTGTTGAGGGATATTCAAGATGATTATGTCAAGTGTGAGCGAATGCTTTTGAATTGTAGGGCAATCTCGGAGTTTTTTCCTTCTAAAATACAACACGAAGAAGATAGATCATTATATTAAATTGACTTCCCTTGTTTCGTTTAGTGTTAAATCGTTTAGGGCAACCTAAAAGTACCTGCGGAAGTCTACTGTTATCTTGGTACCGCTAGTGACACGATTATTGCAGAAATATATCCGAAAAAGGCAAGCCCATTAGAGGAAAGAAAGGCAACTAATGATTTAGAAAGGTGTACTAATTTGGGCCGTTGTGCGTTGTGCTTAACGAGCAACAAGAATGCTAACGGGCCCCAGCGGGAATTGCTTAGTGATAGTTTTTAAACGCAGTGCTAATTTGAAATATGCCTGAAGGACTTGCAATGCATTACTAGAAAAAGTACAGGTCTTTGCACCTTTAGACTGGATTTAAGAGAATATCAAGCTGTTGCATAGATCTATAGGTTTTATTGATGGTTCTCGAAGCTACGGAGCGGAAGTCCGGGACTCAAGTCTCTTGAAGCAGGCGGACCTAGAATTTATTGTGGTTTTCCCTAGTATTAGGAGAATAGTGGGATCCATTTTTCCTTTCCACAAGCTTTACACTCTCCTATTTAATATCATTTGATTCCATAAGGTTGGTCGAAAGTGTCATGGGAAGATGGAATGGTGCGGTGTGACAGTGGCTAGCGCTTTGGAAAGGGTTCTGACCTGGCTTTTGGCATGGAAGCTGCTCTAACTCCTTTAAGGGGGTGAAAAACAAAGGAAACAATGTTAGGAACCCTTTATACGTTCGTGCCTCACCGCCCTTGATACATGGCCACCCGGTGTCTCTCTCACTCATCCTTATCTCTAGAAGTGGCCCCCACTGGGGGCATAGGCACAAACGGCCAGCCCTTGAGCAAGGCTAAAGTACCGAAATATCCTTCTCCGCTCGTATCAGTCCAATCTAATCTTGAAATTTGTTCCTAGAAAACTACACACAGTGATACGAGAAAACACTAATATTAGTTAAAATATATTTCTCTAACATTGATATTTCACTTGTTAGTATAAACTCGCGCCTTTTGAGAAAAGCGTACCGCTCTTTAGCAGGTATAACTTTTTTCCTGCTTCAGCTAAGTCCTATGTTAAATTGTAGGTTCATTTATCGCTCATCATTTCAGAAACATTCCAAAGATCTCGAGAGCATATCAAACACATTTCAACACTTATGTAACAGCACAAGGGAAACTTCAGAAATAATTCCATTTCTGAGATTATTGATAAATTCTCGAACCTAGTGAGTAGCTCAGAACATCGAGGGATATTTACTAGGACATTTCACGAATAAAATTAGAATACAAATAATATATTAATATAATTAGCTCACAAAATGTTTACACCTGTGGTCTGTCCATGCAAACGATTTAAGTCCAAAAATTAAAAATGTCAGGAAACAAAGAAAAGCATAGTCGCACATCTATTATTAACGATTTTGCATTTTACTACTTTTAATGTTATTTAAAACTCATTATTATTATTATTATTATTATTATTATTATTATTATTATTATTATTAGGTATATGAAGATATGAGAGTTTATTATTAACCAAAGCATAACATGAAGCTTGTTGACCTGTTTTATTTACGGACGCTCTTTAACAGCTCAGGTCATCGGCTTCCCATTCTATTCAGGGCGTGAAACGACCGACAAATTTTGCTCAGAGGCCTCTCTTTCAGGCTTGAGGTTCTTTTTCATGCCGTAAATGTACGACACGGGACCCACGGCTTTACTTCCCTTCCGAAGGAAACCATACTTAGGATTTTTACGCCCGAAAAAGTCCATCGGTCCTGGCCGGGTTTGAACCCGCAATCTTGGGTTTAGAAGGCAAGTATGGTTACCATCACACCCAGGACCGACTAACATGAAGCGAAAACAAAAACAGTATCATAACTAATAATCACAAATAATATTACATAACATGAACAAGAATACTTGAAGAGTGTTTATGCTTTATAAAACACCTAAAGTCTTTGTTCTTTGTGAACAAGTTTGTTCCACAAACTAAAGTCACTTGCAAATATCTTCATAGTGTTTATTATATTTGGAATCAGTTGCCCGTATATTACATCCGCTTTACGCCATCTGCCACGAAACGGGCGACAACACCACGATAACCCAGCAACATTCCCGCAATTGTATTTTTAATATTTTTCCAGCGTTAAATAGAAATACCGTTCTCTCAATTATTACAGGTAACAAGTATCAATAACTAACTACAAAGAGGGGGAGGGAGATTACAGAAGACTGAACGCAACCTAAGCATGCTCCATTTTCAGATGCTATTACGTTTTGTGTGTGCTTTAGCACTTTTAACTAGTAACAGGCTCAAACTGTAATAAAAATTCTATCATTAACTAACATTAATTAACTAAGGCAGTACACTTAGAACAAAATAGAGAATTTAAATTTGACATTTTTGGTCAGAAATCCATGGAAAGCGAACTATCATCTCATTATGTTGGTCAAACTGACAGGAACATTTAATATAATCAGATATACGAAGTATAATTACTGAATTTGACAGACTGTTATTCACTTTCGGAGACAAAAAGAGTCAGTCTCCAAAACACCCACGTCACTATAGCAGGTGTTCATGACTCATTCATTATATCCAAGATATTCCAAATTGTACTTTGCTAAGTGGAAGTACGTGGGGTTAAAGAACGAAAGTGATTGATGGTGGAAGTGCACAACAGCTGTTTGACCCATGATATGGTTATGCAGAATCACAGCAGGCGCTAAATTGTGACGCAGTCATTACATTGTCAATTCTGTTTGAAAACGAATGCTTCGTCGTGCAAAGCATGGTCGACGCTTCATTTATATTCAAAGCTACACCTCACCGTTACGCGCGTCAGCTAATAAGAGATCTTATCCAAAGTTTATCACCCTAATTATTACTTTATACTCCTTGTTGTCGCCGATAAATTGATAAGACTGGTTATGTCGTTTGCTAAGCTTTCCTTATTTGTGTCCACAACTTAGAAAAAGACTTAGCTGCATGCAAAATGTCAACTAAAACTGATTTCCAGATTCAGATCTTACCGACAACCTTCCATAGTAAATACCGGGCTTCCAGAACATGGCCTCACCGCTCCACGGGATTTTGCGTCTCGGCCAAGGCTGGTTCTCCTTCTCACTCAAGATTGCTTGTCTGTTATTGAACTTCTGAACAGTCAAGAGTCTACATTCATGCACGGAAACTTTAGAGGAATATATTTTTGTGTGTAAATGTTATTATAAATACGAATCTGCTTGTTGCACCAAAGTATGGCCTAATATAGTGGCTTGTAGTTATTAATAGAATTCTGTTTCACGAAAGTTGTAATTTAGAACTCCATACTTACAAGTGAACAAACATTTTTTTTTTGTTTTTTGTTTTTTTAATCGGTTGACCTAAATATACGAAATATTGGCGAAAGTGATGTTAATGATGAAAGTGGGGTTATGTATAAAAAGTATTTAATATAATGAAAAGGTTTGGTTAAGTGCAATTGAAGTACGACTTTTCATTGATATTGGCCTTTCCTGTTTCATACGTATATTTCAGTCCAGCATCTTAGTTTATGCTTTGTTAAGATTCTTGCTACAGGCCACTAAAATAATTTCTTTTCCATTCCTCATTATTTCTTTTAATAATCTATGTTGACTGCGTTTTTTCAGTTTTTTGTTTATAATGAAAATATTACTAACAAACAATGTAATATAAATAATTAAAATAAATAACCGTTGCAAAGCTCGAGTCTTCTGCACTCAATGATTGAAATTAATTCTATTTAGTACTGCTGTGCGATCGTTGTCTCAAAGTGAACCATTACATTTTAATATTAATGTATTTTAATCATTGAGAATTCTCTCTGAGAAAAATATAATAACCATTTCGCATAACTAACAGTCCGCTCTATACTTAAAAATATGAATTTTTTCCATTTTTTTAAAATAGTGTTTAATGCCCTCTTTTACTGCTGGGGCATCACAGGCAGTGGACACTGTTGATACACGAGATGAAATGATATATTGGAAAATGATTTTTTTTGTAAAGAAGGAAGCGTTCCAGATCTAAATTTAGAGTGCCTGCCCGGTATTAACCATTTATGAGGACTGAGGAAAACCTGGAAAGAATCTCAGTCAGGGAGAACGGTCCTGGTGGGAATCAAACCCCAGATCTTCTGCTCACGAGTCTGTGCCTAACGACCTCACCCGTCCCGGTTATTATTACTAGGTAATAGATATAAACTACTTTAAGGTATGGCAACACGTGACAACCTCATTTTGCTTCTACTTGCTCTAATGGCGCCACTTTGTACTAATTCTTTACAAATTTTGTACATTTTTTCATGGAACAGAAAGTGACAAGCCCGTACTTCACGAAGACTTGTACTAATATACTTGTAATGTACTTTGCATCAGATCAACTTTTGTGGTAAAGGGCCTTGGAGCGTTTATCTCTCAGCAGTTCCTAAATAAAACACTAATCCTCTTTATGTGACACAAATCATTAAGCAAGTGAGCAAGTTTTCAGCCAAGATGTGCCAGTCTAGATTAAATTGGGAAACAAGAATTTTATCATTTGCCCCTAAGTTCGCATTTTGCTGTTCCTATCTGTAGGACCAGTTGGCATATTGAATGATGCTCGATATAGCCTAAGCTCGCGGCTTATGTTATAAGAAAAAGTATCTATACAGAAACAACATCATGCTTATATTGAGCGATTTGGCAAGGATACTTTACCCTTGGCGAGCTGGCCGCCCACGAGCCAGCAGGTGAAGCTGAAGGTACAACGATGCAGGACGTTGTTGTGCACGCAGGAGGATGGGTAGCCCAGCAGTGAAGCTAGTAGAAACCTGGGGCCTGGAAACAAAACACAAGGTCGTCATCAAGCGGGTGACCCAGTGCTGGAAGCTGGTGAAGGTCGGGGCCGCCTCCCGACCCGCCGTACCACAACAATCAGGTCATCATCCTCCTCAGCAAGGCCGACGTTGAAGGTCGCGTCAGTCCAGCAACGTCGACCGTACATAAATAATCGATAGTTTCCTTTCTTCGATATACTACAGAAACACGTCCTAAAACTACAACATATATATTTTATAGTTAAACCCTGTATAATAAATATGCCTAGGTACATTTTTTAAAATGAAAAATAAGTCGGTCCTGATGGTGTAGTGATAACCATACTTGTCTCATAAACCCAAGATCGCGCGCTCAAACCCGGCCATGATCGGTGCATATTTTTCAGGCGTAAAAATCGTAAGTATGGCTTCCTTCGGAAGGGAAGTAAAGCTATGAGTCCCGTGTCGTAGATTTACGGCATGTAAAAGAACTTCAAGCCTAAAAGAAGAGACCTCTTAGCAAAATTTATCGGCCTTTTCGCGCCCTGCATTGAATGAGACGCTGATGACCTGAGATGTTAAAGAGCGCCGTAAATAAACCAAGTTAACAATAAATAAAATAAAATAATATCTAAGGCATACTTTGGTTTAATTCTTGGTTTTTTAACTAAAAAAAAACATAAATATTTCTGTAACAGTATATAGAGTGACTTAACAGCAGTAATGAGTAAAAGATCAAGTATTAAATTTACATTCTACTATTAATTTTACGCATAGCCTAAGAAAAAGCACATTGTTATGTAAGAAATTAGTAACTTCAACAATAGATGAAATTCACTTTCAAAGATTAAAAATGGGCTGCTGAGTTTAAACATTGCCATGTCATCTTGATCACCCAAGTGAAACACGTCCAAAAAGTACAATAACAGAATTCATTGAACAAATACGTTTTAGGCTACTGACTGGGGGCAGAGTTTAAGTGCTTGCAACTGATAGGCTATAGATATGCATTTCAACGATTTGATTTGTTTTATTTATGGACACTCTTTAACAACTCAGGTCATCAGCATTCCATTAAATTCGGCTGATAAATTTTGATCAGAGACCAGTTCTTTCAGGTTTGAGGTTCTTTATCGTGCAGTAAATGTACGACACGGAACCCACAGCTTTACTTCCCTTCCGAAGTAAGCCATACTTACAATTTTTTAAGCCCTAAAAAATCCATCGACCCTTGGCATTTCAAAGCAACGTGTTGGTTTTTTTTATATGAAGAATTGCAAATGAAAAACTTTGTGCAAGATGGGGACAGCGCTTGATGACAGCAGATCAAAAATGCATCCGTTTGAAAATGTGGCAGCAGGGTTTGGGGCTTTTTAAAAGCAACAAAACTGATTTTGTGCATCGTTAATCGACTGACAACATTGGATCACATCAGTCAAAACAGTGGACAGAAGTCGATGTTTAACGCCAAAGAAGACAAAATCCCTTCTATCTGAAGGAAAGATTATGGCATCGGTATTTGGGACGGTAAATAAATTTTACTAATTTATTGCCTTCGGGAGGACAAAAACTAACGGAGAGTACAATCCCAATTTTTAAATCAACTAGTTGAAAATAATTGAGTTACTGTAGCATACATCATACACTCCAGATTTGTCTCCCTGTAGCTTTTGTCTATTCCCAAAGAACAAACGCCCTAGCTGATCAGCTAGTCAACAGGTAATTAGATAAGTATTTCGGGGAACCACTTCACAGACGACATTTACAGGATTGCAGCACTACTGGTAAGCGGGATTATGTTGAACAATAAAATAAAAACAATATTTAATGTCGCAGTTAAAAACAAATTCCTTCGTTCTTAAATTTTCAAACTGGCCTCATATACGGTGCCCCACTTAATATGGGAAGAGGTTATTTAATTCGATGGCATTCCCTTTCGCCACCACCGATTGTGTTTGAAGTGGTGTTCACGGGATTGAACTATCGCCCTACAATGCAGTTTCCAATGCAGCAGACTGCGCCAAAGAACAGGAAAGGATGTTACCCCAAAGCCTCTGGCAGACTTTCCAGAGACCCTTGAGAGTGGTGAAACGTCCTTGTTTCAACAGAGAAAATCCGCAAAAATCTATCAGGTAGCTTCACTGGGATTCTTTTAAAACGTTTACACCCGTTTCCATAATTTTTCGACGGTAGTAGGCACTGGGTATCTTATCCTTGTGGATCCAAACATTTGAGATGTCGTCACCATGCAATCGGGGAATGTCATCATAAAAATGTGGTCCATAATCTTCTTTTGGTAGTAGGCTGCATAGATACTAAAGATGTATAGATCGGTCCTGGTGGAGGAAAAGAAAGACAGGGGACATACCGATATGGAAGTTTGATGTATTAATAAATTTACGTTCCAAACTGTTCATATCCTGTTTGCTGTTACTTCTTTCCTGACATAAATATGATCATTTGTTTGTTTATTGATCCTTATAAATCGACAATGCACAGATATGCTAGATGATTTAGGACAAGTCAGGAAATCTTTGAATTTATATAAAATTTAAAATTATATAAGGCTAGTAATAATATACAAAGTTATTATATGTCACTCCATAGTGTAAAATAAATCTTCAAAACCTGTTCAAACACTGTAAAACAAAAGTATTTATTAAAACAAAAACAAACAGATTTATTCAACAACTTTACAAATTTATTAACTGTTATAATAAAATAAATTTTATTTCATACAGTAAATACTATCACTATTATTTAAAAACTCACTTAATGATTAGAAACAGTGATTAAATAAATATATCATATTGCCTTTTTAAATTTTTAATTTGGAGTGGTAATTTGTTGTATAATTTGATGGACATTTGACTTGCACTATTTTAATATATTTTGGTGTTGGTTCTCATTACATGAAGATCTGCTTTTCTCCTTGTATGGTGTTGACGTATTACTTCATTTGTTATTTGTATTCTTTTGCCACAAGCTTAGTATAAATAATAATGTTGTCTCATAAATGTACATAAAACACTGTCAAGGTAATTCGTTGCAAAGTGGCGACAAGGTTATCGCACAAAATTTTTATTAATTAAGTTTGTAAATAGTAACCAGAGCTAACAATTAAATGCGTTGCCTCGTCTGTTTGTAACACTAATAGTGCTACTTAACCACCTGAGCCTTGCATCGCGGAGTGGTACATTAATATTTGTTTATGTCGGATAGAAGTTACTGAAAAACGCAATATAGTTGCATTTTTTCATTGTTGTATTTAATGATGTTAAAAATAAGCCTATTTGTGCAACTTGAGGATGGGAATACACTGCGGACGGTTAATATCTCGCGGTTCATAAACCCGGAAATGCTGCCAGCAATAATACGCCTCCAGAACATGTAATAATGCATATGTCGTTTTTTTTTCTGATGCCATTATATTTCAACATTGTTAATAACGCAAAATATAAAAGCAGAGAGTTTACTGTAAACTATTTGCCTATTATTCCATCTGTATTTTATTTACTACTTCGTAAACTTATCTAGTAATAATGTCTGCACATAATCTTTTATTTCAAATAACATTTACTCAGTTTGTGAAATTGTTATCCTTTACATACTGGTTTTTAATGTATTTCTTGCTGTGATACATACAATCGTGACGTAAGCACACTAAACAGAAGCTTCTTACTTCGTTGGATTATAGCCGTAAAAGTAGATGCACTTTTTGGGAGGGAAATTTATTGAATTTAAGTGTTAAGTAAAAAATCTTAAATATTATTAAGGGACGAGAAGACCCTATAGAGTTTGATAATATTTTATTTTATTTATGTTAGATATTTTGGAGTTTTATTATTATAAAGTTATTATTTAGTTGGGGTGATTAGAAAATAAATATAACTTTTCTTTTTTGTTAATTATGATAATTAATTAATGGATCCATTGTTAGTGGTGCTGTACTAGTTTTTAACCGAATCACATCATCTCCTAATACTGTTTTTATTCACTCTCCTGTTATTCTAATTTAATTTAACCTTTATAATTTTATGGCGTGCTTATACAGACGTTTCATCTTTCACCTTTCATTAACATTAATATGTTAATAATTAACTACTAAATGAATTAGAAGCGTTTGATAACACTAACCTCTTCTGAAATATTTCCACTACTAAAGTTCACGAAATATCCTTAATATTTTAAATGCTCATCAAATTAACGAATCTGTCGTATTATTTCATATGAGCAGAACCCGGAAGTTTGGGAATTTATTTTGGTTAAAATAGGCAGGCAAAGAGGAATTTATTATTTAAAAAATAGGCACTAATATAATTAAAATAGACATTTATTAAAAACGAAAACATAGGGTAATATTTTAATTTAATTTAATAAAATTCCATTTTAATGGAAATGGTTATTTAAGATACTTAATAATTTTATCACATAATTAAAATATTTAAGCTTACTTTTATTAGATGTTTTTTCAAGGTATCAACAGTCATGGTCAGCCGCTTCTCTGAGAGAACATTTTCTATCATTGAAAAAGAATGTTCTGCTTCCGCTGAAGTGCTGGAGTATATTTAAAACAAGCATTTCGAAGTACTCGTAGCAGTTACAAGATCTTTCAAGGCATCATGGAAATATTGATCAAGACTAGTAAAGTAATTTTTAATAGTTCTGGAAAACGAGCAAAAGGTGCGCAGTGGTTTCTGGTCGAGTTCATTTTTTGTTTATGCTTTATTAGGAAATCAGAGGAATTTCTCCTATTTCCCTATGAACATACTGTAGAGGCGGTTTATTATGCAGCTGTACCGCTCTCATCTTTCTCGTTTGCCAATTGTTTGATGCATTTATGCAGCTGAGAAGTACCACTACAATTGTCTCGCGCAGATCGATATAAGGTCATTAACCGAACTACAGTACTTCCCTCATTCTCTCTGTTTCCTGGTATTCGTATACGCTCCTTTCTCTAATGAAGGTTCTGCTGTTTAAAAAGCTTAAGTGAATGGGTTGAGGAGAAACTTTTTGATTACATGAAAAGAAATAAATGTACAACAAGATTCTCAATAAGTATTTTTGTGAGGCGAACAGGACATTTAATTTTTATAGCTTTTTTCTCTTCAATGTATTGAAATTCTTTATGTGCTTTTTAAAATGCTCAAATAATCACAGAACAAATCCATAACGATCCAAAACAGGGAAAAAAAAAAAAAAAAAAGGTTTTAAACCCTAAAATAGGCAACTGAAGCCAAAATAGACCCCCCCTCTAAAAGGCACAATAAAAACTGACCATACCGGCCTCAAATGTATGGCAGCATGTTCATTTCTATCTGAATCTTAAAAACATCCACCCAAATAGAAAAGACATTTTGCTTAACTTTCGGGCTCTATTCAAAATCATTTTTCTCGATATTAGTAACAAAAAATTCATTCTTTTCTGCGTGTGCATAATTTTCTTGCGATATCTTATTCTCAACATTAACAATAGGTAAATAATCTCTATCAATACAATGACGACGTAATTATAATTAAAGATGGTGTTCACTTCAAAGTAATTCATTAGAATTAATTCGACATTTACTTAGTTTTGATTTTATTACCCTTTTCTATTGGTGTACAAAAAATAGCACGCGAAAATCGTTTGTATCCTAAGTTATAGCATTGAGTGTTAGAGCCACAAGAAAATCACAGAGTTCTGCGGCTCCACGTAACACATTTTGCAGGCGAAGTAAATATTTTGTTCTCATAAACGTACGATTTTTAATTATAAACATACGTAAGGTACAGGTGAACAATACCAAGCGGAAATTAAAAACAAACAGTAATTGAAATAGCCGTATAGAAGCAAATACCAATATGCATACGCTTTTGTTGCTATACTTCAGGATTTTACAGAATATCGCCGCGCGCTGACGCAATATAGGACAAAGGTAACGAGTGTTTTACGAAATTAAAATCGTTGTTGCACAGTTAATCCCATTTATAATCGAATATAGCATAAATGAACTATCAAAGCTTGTTGCAAACTACTGAATGAAATATTCATTATATCCTTAAGAAGGAAATAGAATAGTATATTGTAATATAAGTGTTGAAACACGCATATTGCGCATCCGAGTGTGATTTCACGCGAGGACAAGTATGTAACATACTATTTTTATACTACCATATTGTAATGTAATTTGTTTTTAATTTATTTTAATTTGGAAAGTTAAAAATAGCGAGAACTAAAAATATCGAATCGATTAGCATTTGTTCATATGTTTGTTTAGTTATGCGTTAGTGTTTTGTTAGTTATTGTTGATTTTATGGAAACATTTAGTAGCTCAATGATATGAAGGTTAATTTAAAATTATAATGGGATTTGACGAAAGTGATAAAAATATTTTCAGTAACTCCACCCGAGAAGGTTGAAGCGGCAGCTAATATAAGGAATGATTTGCTGCCTGGGAAATTGGGGGGGGGGGGAAGGAAAAAAGTATGAGCAAGAATATGTTTTATTCACAGCTTGGTGCAAAAATAAAAATGTCAGGTCAATTAGACAGAATGTTAAGTTGGCGTATTTTCTGTAGAAATCGGAGATACTTAAATCTTCAACATTATGGTCTGTTTATATCATGACATTTTCATTGCTTGAATAACTTCGTAAATTTATTCTATTACATTGTGTGATATAGCAAGACTGCTACTTTCAGTTGTAATTTATAAAATAGAGATGCAAAGTTACCTTACAGCACTAATATTCAATTGTTTTATTCCAGTGCCGCTAGACTGCTACTTTCAGTTCTACAATTAGGTAGGCATTGGTTAGTATAAAAATTCGTTTCAAAAGAACTTTAAATCATTTTTGTCTTTCAGTTGCTGTAAAGCAAAGCATTGGCAGATGAAAGTGTTACAAAGCAAGATTGCAAGTGATTTGCTGTAAATATCACCATCATAGAATTAGCCAACAGCTATAGACATGAAATAATTAGATTTACAAAAATAAAATACTATCTCATTTCAAAGACAACCCAGAATAAAGTGATTTGTTAAGTTGAAAACAAACCCTTAATGCGCTGTCTGGTGCAAACATGAATACAAGGTCTGTGTTGGACATTTAAAACAATCCATATAGTTATGTATGGGATATTGAGCAACCTGACTAAAAAGAAACGTGAAAACGTCTCTTTAAGTATTTTAAATGTTTTATTTGCTGTCGCTTTGACTGTATTGGTCTTCTCGCGAAGTCTGTAAATTGCGGACTGAATACTGTGGGTATAAATCTGTAGGGATAAATAATCAACTGATAATGGCGCAAATGAGCTCGATTCCTTGGCGCCTTAAGGTGAGGTCAAGGCCCTATATTATTAATGCAAAATTATTCATTTTATGTATTTTTTTTTCTCATAAAGTTTTATAGATACCTCAGTGAAACTTTTACTGCATATTTTTCATTACATAATAAGTTCTAAGCTCTAGTTTAGGGAATGTACTTTATAAAAATATTGCTATACATTTTTGTAACATTCCTTTTTTATAAAAATAAAATTAAATTAATATTCATGTACCAAAATGTTCTTATGTTAATGATCTGAAACTAGAGCTCAGCATTGAATGTAAATTTTTCATGTTTCTATCTTCATTACTTTATGGGAAAAGAGAGATGTATGTTTTGAATTCTTCACTTACGACTAAAATTGCATTTAAATAAATAGAACTAATTGTCAATTTACACACTTAACACAAATAATATTAGCACCACAAATGTTACAGAAGACAGTTTCCCTGTAGTTAAAATATTCAAGTTAATCACTATACTAATATTTCCTTTGTCTTCAATATCTTCTATATGATTACCAGATAGATTTTTCTTGGAAGCACTAGGGGGAGTGTAAATAATTGGTTTATCATTCACTGGATTATTCTCTTCAGAAACAAATCTATGATTTTCATTATCACTACTATAATGTGTAACTGAATAGGGTTTGTAATCCCCATTTCCTTTGTTCTTAAAATTTTTATTAATCCTGGCGAACTTAGACACGATATTAGATATATTTAGGAAAGGAAACTGTGATGTATAGTTTGTAAAACTCAAAAGAAACAAAAGAAAACTTTGCAGTTGCTTAAAAATTAAACACACAAACAGTCATTACAGTTATTAGCATTTGACATACTAATTAAAAATATCAAACCGCAGCCTTTTATAACAAATGGGTTCAGAAATATTTGAATTTTTATGCAATAGTGTGTGATATTAAAATGAAGTAATTTGACATATAAAACATATTACGTAATTAAAAACACTTACAATTAAATTTTTTTAATACATGGTATACCAAATTAAACAGAAAAATTCAAATAACTGGCATTCTCCTTCTCAGGATAAGGAAAAAGCCGAAAAGAAAAAACCTTAGCTGGACAGCTTGACCTGACCGGGTTTTGAACTCAGAACCTCCGTATTAGTAGTCGCAGAGGCTGTCACTGGAATACGGAGGTATAGTGTTGATCGTACAGCTAAAGACGTCAATGAGTAAAATCGCAAGATTGAATTTGCGTATCTGAATTCAATCCGGTTCAACAACCGGTCAGGTCAATGCAGTCCGAGCAAGAAAACTCGAAATGTTGTAAATCCTGGGGGGGGGGGGGGGGATACTGACTAAATATCTATCCCCACTCCCCAAACTGGATGGACTTCCAAGCCCCATGTTCGCACGAAGGTGATGCACACCCAGGTTTCGAACGCCGGACCCTGCTGTGAGGGCGGGCGAGGCCTGTTAACGGTTCGCTCCATGACGTCACGCGATGGAGATGAGGTACTGGCCTAGTTTTTCTGCTGCTGGACCGGTACACTCTGCTCCACTCTCTCAGCTGCCCATTATTTAAATGGACCGCGACGCTGAAAAATGCCTCACATACCCTGTTTATAGCTACACTCGGTCCTACTTTAGCATTAAGTCGCAGAGGAGCAACTTTGTTTGTAATTTACTGTATCAAACATCATTTGTTTGTTTATTTTATTAAATGTTAGTACTCCAAAGAAGAAAGTTTTCACTTTAAACTGTTTTACAAATGTAAACAACGAGGTAGACGATAAAAACAAAGGAGTTACTACTAAATCACAGTAGGGACAGTAACTTCATAAGATGGGCGCAACAGTTGGCGTCTGTGCCCGACTTAACGTCTTGAAAACCACCAAAGCAAACATTCTACAAGCGCAGCTATACACCAAGGAGAAGTCTGCTATCGCCACTGAGTCTCAAGTTTCATTCAGACTGAACTCTAAATTGCCAAATATACAATGCAACTTTCCCAAAGAACAGCTAAGTTATCTGGTTAAAACCACTATTTAATGACTCCTGTATAACGTCATCAACGCCACTGTTTTTTCAATTCCATTTCTCCCTCTTCTGTCATGTCTTTGAAGGCCCCTTCCTATATCTGTTCTCTGCCAGTCTCTAGTTACTCTAAAGTAAGTTTCCAATTTGGGGTGTTTCGCGAGATTGAATTCTGAGTGCGCATGTCAGAAACTTGATTGTACTGCCAATAATGCTCCATCAGATGGCTCTGCATAAATAAAGGAGGGCATAATTGAATACAAACCAAGAACATTTATTAATACTCTTTTGATTAATATCAGCCACGTGTATGTCATCGAAACCCTGATTTTACTATTGACACTAAAGTTTAAGATACCGCGTTGGCTCTACCCGCTCCTGTGAATTAAAGCCTGCGCATAATTTTCCGGGTGCGTAGGCTACGGCAATAATTCAATTTGTGTTGCAGAATTGATTTCCTCTGAATAATTCTGATCAAATAGCCATAAAGGTTTCATGTTCATACTATTTCATTACTGAAAAATATTAAAAACACTGAAAAGTGTTCCACCAAATAATAAACAATACCGATATTATAACAAATTGCGCTATTCTTTCGTCGTTATTATTATTATTATTATTATTATTATTATTATTATTATTATTATTATTATTTCAGGCTGTGTTAGGCTAGTTTTATGTGGCAAGATACTGCCAAGATTTTTTTAATAATGTTTATCGCCCGTTTTAACTTCTAAGACATTACAGGCGGTGGACATTGGTGATACGTGAGACGAAGTGATAAACTGGGAAAGGTTTTTTTTTTTGGGGGGGGGGTTCCTTTACCATTTACGACGACTGGGAAAAACTTTTGAAAAAACCTGTCAGGGAGAACAGTCCTGATGGAAATGGAACTTCAGACCTCACGCTCCTGACCTTGGCCACCCGTGACGATAAAAATTTGTTCTTGGATAATGGCTTATTTTATGTAGTAATTTTGCGGTGTATCAGTCATATGTCTTTACGAAAATCTTCTCTCGTACCCCTACTTGATTATATAATAATGGGTATCAGAGTAAAGCTCGGAAAATACAATTTACACTTTTCAGAGGTCTGTCATTTATGGTAATTATAAAACTAACCTACACACCCAGCTCCTTAACATAATTTTTATATCAAATCATAATTGAAAAACATTCTTATACTTTCTCAGTTTAATACAGTAAAGTATTAAAGTAGAAATTTAGGAGAAAAACAATAGTAATATGGCTTAAACATGTTTGCCCGCCATTCAAGAACCACCAATAAACATATTAAAAAAGCAAGACTTACCCACCTTCATTAATGTGGGGTTCTGCTTAATTACGTTTTATAATATATATACATACATATATTTATATTCCCGTATTTGTAGAAACAAGCATTTGATAAACACTGATTGTTCGAGATATATCGATAATTCTGTAAACATTTAAGTGTTATATTTATTTCTGCTTCTTTAGTTACTATTATTTTAGTTATATTGATCAAAGTGTTTCATTTATATATTATATATGTAATATATAAATTAAAAATAAAGTATATATAAATATGAAAAAGAAAAGAAAGGTGCACTTTCATGACAGTTAAAGTTTTAATGAGCAAATCCGTTACTTCCCATTTACAGTTGATTGCTAAAGCTGCAGGGAAAAGCATCATTTAAGGAATTCATAACTATAGTCAACTCGGAGCATGAACATCAAAGGTTCCGACACAAGCTATCCCTAGTGTGTATACTGTGACTAAACTATGCATTGTTTCTTTCATTGTTATTGAATGATATTGAAATTCATAATGTTCACTCTTGAATAGCGATTTCAGTTAGTATTGCTCCATGGGGGCAATCACAGATCAACAAGAGAAACTGCAGACAAATTTCATCGTCGCTATTCTGATATATCCGCAAACCATCTAAATCTAATGCATAAATATAATACATTTGGTGTGCCATCGAAACATTACGCTTGGCATTCTCTGTTCATACAAAGTTGGCTATGCTGCAATTGCGACTTTGCCTGTTTCAACTGTTGGTATTGTAGAATATTCATTCTCGCCTAGTAAACGTATTGTTAAGGCACGAAAGAATGCTCTAGGATTATTTATAGTCGCAATTAAATTGCTGCACAGTAACGTAAGCTTAATAAAGTATAAACTTTCGACACTGAGAGATGTACTATGTAGATCTTTGTTTATACATTTAAGTCAAGCCATTAAAACATGCTTCTCTAAGAGCGTCCAGTAACACCTTGATACAAAATAATTAGGTATCACTGCATGCAAATAACCTCTTTGGGAAATTTTCTAATTGCTATAAATGAACCAGTTTAATTAATCACAGTAACTGTACTGCAAACACGTGATGCAAATCAACTGCACACACAATAAGTAAAACCGCAAACAGAACAGCTTTCGCGTAACGAATGACTGACCGATAATGCTACTTTGTGATTGGTTCATAAGGTGTAACTGCTAGCGTTCATCATTTGTTAATCTGTAGCATTGCCAACTGAAAAGTCGGTCCTGGTGATCTATAGGTAACCATAATTGCCTCGTAAAAACAAGATCGCGGGTTCAAACCCGGCCAAGATCGATGAATTTTTTTCGGGCGTAAAAATCCTAAGTATGGCTTCCTTTGGAAGGGAAGTAAAGCTGTGGGTCCCGTGCCGTACATTTACGGAACGATAAAGAACCTCAAGTCTGAAAGAAGAGGTCCCTGAGCAAAATTTGTCGGCCGTTTCACGCCCTGATTTGAATGGGACGCTGATGACCTGAGATGTTAAAGAGCACCAGTAAGTGAACAAAATCAATCAAACAAACCAACTGAAAAGGGAGCTGTCAAGTGCAAAGTTTCAATGGCCCGGGTATACTAGACAGGAGACAAAGTGTCGTTACGAATCTGCTACTCACAGCAAATATTTACAATCAGCCCTAAAAGATCAGTCGATGTACAGGTATCTCGAGGGAGCGGAATCAATAGGATTTTGTTTGCAGAATATTTAAATCGGCTCGTTTCCACCCCAACAGCATAGACACACAATGCAGGAAACAGATCCTAGAAGAGTGTAGCACAGCAACTGCATCACACAACATTTGCAACATGAACAATCATTCCTTCAGGATGTTCACTCCAGTGACGAATGTATGTCTATTCTTCTTGGTGAAACCAGCAGCCCTGATGCTCCGAAAGTTACATTGTGGTGTGACATAGTTGTAAGATCGAGTTTATTTTTTTTTATGGAAATGTAAATTAGAATTGTTAGGCAGCAATTTAATGGAATTGTTGGATGATACACCATTGAATATCTGATAAATCTGTGATCTCAGTCGAACGGAGCCATAACTCATTATGCTTATTGGCTATTAAATGTGATGTGATGTTTGGCCTGCATAAATTGGAAGAGGTGGATCTCAATTATGGCCCCCCAGATTACCTAATCCTTTTTTTTTTTTTTTCCCCATACAGGGTCAGACTCCCTGAATGAATTGAAACACAGGATCAGCATATTCCACCAGTGAGGAAAGAATGTCAAAATCGAGTGAGACACTGTTTTCAAGTAAACGGAGGGCATTTTCAGTATTTGCGATAGAGTACAAAACAATTTTAACATCAGCATTTGTTTAAAATCAACCTTATTTTCTTTCAAAATCAACTTAATAAAATAAATAAACGAATAATGTAATAAAATTTAATTGTGTTTAATATAGCAAAAAAGTAATTATTAGAAGCTCTATTCAAAATAAAAATATATTATGTCAATGTTTATACTTTTCAAAATACAGCTACTTTTTCATTTGCGAAGCTCGCGTATAAAACTGCTGGTAATTGGGTTCTGTTGGAATTTATGTAAGTGTACTGATCGTGATTTAAGCCAAATCGAATTTTTAAGGATGGTAAAAGGTCAGTAAAATGAAATTGTATAAAGGGGAATATTCCAGCTAATATTAATTAGGCACTAAAAATGTTGCAAAATTCTTTATGGACATCAAGTCTTTATGTTCGCGAAATATATATTATCTTTCTAATATGGAAATAGAAAATAATTTCAAGGAAAGAAAAATTTCGATGAAAAAAAACCGCTTTATGGCTGAAGAAAAAAGAAAAATGCTGTATATATTTATAAATGGGTACAGAATGCGTTTATATTCCTACAAGTATACCCGCGGACTCGAAAGAACAAATCCGCGCAAAAATTCAGTTATAGGTCATTTAGTTACCTCTGAATTCTATGGCCATGCTCGTTTTTCTGTAAAACGCTCCAATTTCTCACCAGCCAGTGGAGATCGTGCAGGTGTTTCCTTTGTCTGTGTATTGGTATGAAAGATGAATTGTGATCGTTTTATAGATATCTCTCAATAAACTTTAATCTTTGAACACTTGCGCACTTGGTAGCACTGGTTAGTTCTTATTTCGACAAGACGCCCCCCGTTTGCCACGCAGTGTTATGTTATTTCAGTCAAATTCCACGCTACTTTCTTTGAAATAATCGTTAATTATTCAATTTGGTGTGAAATTTCGTAAATCTTTTACCGATACTCGTAATATGGTGAAAAAACTTTATGCACATACTTTTTTAAGCTCTAATCTGTACTCTTGAGTGGTATATGTGGTTTCAAAGTGGCCGAGAGTCCGCAGTAGATGACAATATCCCGGACGCCCATCAACGTCAACCAATGACGCTCTTGCGTGCATAGTTAATGAGATCATCCGCCTATTCCAGAAACTGCCTGATAGTGTAACGTTTTTGTGGGGTCATCACCATCCCTGCTCTACTGTTAACATAATGGGGATGTAACTTATGAATAGAAGAGTCACTGGTGATGAAACATGGGATTCGTGGTTAGGATGTTGAGATGATATTGGGGTGGGGTGGGAAATCTTCACCAAGACTCCAAAAGTTCTTCAACTCAGTTCAGATGTCCAAGTGTTGTTGACGGTTCACATTGACATTCAGGGTGTTATTTATCATAATTTCTGGGTCAAGCTGTGAATCTCTGTTATTACCAAGAAGCCCTAGACATCTTTGAGAAAACTGACCAACTGAGAAGAAAGATGCCTGAACTGTAGACAGAGAATTATTCATGAATCCTACAACGCAATAATTCACCGTTGCTTATTCTGCGCGAAAATAAAATCTTCCTCACCCTCCATACTCCCCTTACTTAGCACCTGCGATCTTAATTTTATTTCCAAAGCTGAAATTGACGATGCAAGGACGAAGATTCGACAAAATTCCAACGCAGAATAAAGCGCAATCTGGCAAAACGCGTATCATAACTGATTTCGGAACTTCAGTACCTTTGGGAGAGGTGTAGCAATAGAGGGGGAGATTACAAAACTCAGTTAGAGGCAGGTAGGTCCAAAATCCAGAAAAATATTTGGTTCTTCTTTGAGCAGACCTCGTTATTTTCATGCAAATAGGTCTTTAACCTTTGACGCGTCACTTGTGTTCACCTGCGGCGTTTTACAGAAAAACAAATATCACCATTGAATGCAGAGGTAACACCCTATAACTTAATTTTGATGAGATTTTTTTATGGCGGAACAAGCGGTCAATTGTGCACTCCTAAGCCAGAAGATCATCAGCTGACAATGAGAAATATTAAGGGCAGCGTGTTTTATTTTCGGAGAAACGCAGGGTCTGAAGATTACGAAATATCCTAGCGTATAACTAGATCATTGCCTCCAGCACAGGCAATGGGAACTTTTTAGTCGTAAAATTTTTAGTGCTTGATGTTGGGACATATATTGCGGAATAGTTTAGTTATTTTATGAATGCTACTCTATAATGAGCTATTTAAGATTGTAGCAAACCGGTTTCTTAATTCTGATGGCCTGAAACAGTTATGATTCTAAATATTTAGTATTACCAGCTCCTCATTATTTCACCATTAATATACAGTTTAATGTTTTTTTTTTTATAGTCTTGAACCTCTGTTTTTACTCTTACACTGATGATAATTAGGCGTGACAAGTTGGGCAAACAATTTTTGGGAAGGAAGCGTTCCAGGCCTGTTTAGGATCCCTCCCTTAAATTTACCATTCATGAGGGCTGAGGAAAACCTGGGAAAAACTTCTGGAGGAATGTGAACCGCAGACCTCCCTTCATAAATCAGCATGTTAATAACCTCGGTCACTTGTTCCCTTTTTAAGTTTATTATATAAATATTGTTAAGAAGTGTGTTAATGTTTCAGTAGAATATTATGGGAAATAATGTAAACAGGAGGTACATAGAACCTTTAATCAAGATGTATAAAAATCCATCACGTAGAAACTAAGCGAATTCCTCAGTAATTCGATTTGTGATTGCTATTACAAAACGCTAGAGCAGAGAAATTGGTGCAGGTAGAGTGCTTTTTAAATTTCGGTTTTTAGGTATAACCCCAATCCTAATACCCCAATTTCCTTGATTTTCAAAAACAAATTTTATATTTTATTTCATTTGCACATACCAAATGTCATGGGGGAAAAAACAAAAATTGCGACCGTTAGAGCGATTTTTAAAACTCTTTAAATTTAGGTTTTAAGATATATTCCTTCTCCTAATATTTCGATTTCCCTGATTTTTAGAAACAATTTTTCTATAAAATGCATATTAGTATATTAAAAGTTTCATTGCCAAAAAAAAAAAAAATATTTATGCCGCTAGAGTGATTTTTAAATTATAAGTTTCAGATGAAACCTCCACTCCTAATAGTTCGATTTCACTGGTTTCCGGAAAACATTTTTCTTATTTATTTCAATGGTATATACAAAGTTTTGTTGCGTAAAAACAAATATTGCGTCCACTAAAGTGATTTTTAAATATTTGCTTTAGGTTAACCCCCACTTCTACTGGTCCAATTTTGTTGATTTTTGAATTCGATAAATCATTTGTTAATTGATGGTTATATGTCGAGTTTAGTTGAGAAAAAAATAATAATTGTGGTCACTAAGGCGTCAAGACACACACATACACACACACATCATTTTTGATGCCTACTAAGTAGATCCGATAGAGACTTGAAGAAAATGTTCAAATTTTTTTTCATGGATACAACCGCAGTATTCCCTATAACACGATTATTAGAACTCATGAATGTTGTATTAAGACTAAGAAATCGGAAACCATAAATTTAACTTTAGGTTGCCCCATGTCACTAAAACGTTTTAGATTTACATAGTTACTTTGACGCAGCTGTTTCTAAAGCATAATCCTACTTAAATAGAAAGACCGAAAGAAACATTGCAAATTGGGACATTCACCCAAATGAATTTAATAAGGAACTGTTATTTAAAATGTTTAGAACGCAAGTAAAAGTTATGGCTCCGATGGTAAACATAAGATTAGACCCGGCATAGTATTAATATTTAGGCCTACATTAATTTACGGGCGTGAAAACTGGGCAAAAATAGAGCGGATAGAAATAAGTGCAGAGATGATTTTTGTAAGATATGTTTCCAAGTGGGAAAGTATGGATTTTTATATGAGGTGGCCTGAGACATGGATGTCAACTTTTAAATTTTCATAAAAAATCAAATACTATTCATAGCGATCAAATCACGTGTTTAATCACAACAAAAAATGCACGTAGTGTTTTTAGAGCCATTGACAGTTTGAACAATAGAAAGTAGAATTCCGTAGCTTAAGTAACTTTATCAGTAACATTATAAAATTCTTGACAGAGAGGGACGTTCGAAAATGTTTCATATAGTAATTTTGTACCACACAACAATGTTTATAAAACATAGTTAAGTGCAAATGGAATCTCTCGATAAATACCTCACCAACATCAGAGCACCATTAACTTCGTTATGGCGTCGCGAAACATGTTTGGAATAGCTGCCAGAATTTCCTCATTTTTGTCCAATTTTTTTTACCTAGCAGCGAGTCCTTGCTGTGGAATAAGAAATAATCGGGCGGAGCGAGATCCGATGAATATGGCGGGTGCGTACAACAATGAAGCCCAGCGATACCAACTTCGCGGACGTAGTATTGTTGATGTGGAGTCATTTCGAAGGAACACTGTCGAAACTTCGTATAAATAAATTTAAATAAAATAAGTAAAGTAGTTTCTGAAAATCAGGGAAATCGGGCCATTAGGAGTGGAGGTTTACCTGAAACCCAACATTTTAAAATCGCTCTAGCTGCACCAATATTTGTTTCTTCACAACAAAATTCGGTATATATCATTTAAATGAAACAAGAACAATAGTTTCTAAACATTAGGGAAATCGGACCATTAGTAGTAGGGGTATATTTAAAAAGCGCTCTTGCGTTTAATTTTCTCTATATTGTTTTAAAATAAAAGGGCATATTAATTCAGCATGTAAACTGATTTCTAACGGTTCATATGTTTTATATTTAACAAAAGCATCGTTGTGAAGATAGAAAATGTAAAATATTAATTAATATGTGTATGAGAATTATATTTGTATGTAAGAGCGCTCTGTAATAGCCTTCAGAAAACGTTTTCGTTACATGAATTTATTACAATAACCTCTAAATTAAATTTCAAATACAATGAAAATCGATAAAAACGTTTCATTGTTTATTTTTGATGGTGTATATGTGTATTGTAATTATTTTTAAACAGTAATATGTTTTTGTTTAATTGAAACGTGAACACCTTAAATTCACAATGTAATTCGAAACTTTCTGTTATTTTTCTCTACTTTGTAAGGATGATATCAAGTGCTCAGTTCATAAACATGGTTACATTTAAAAATATTTAAAAATACCCACACAGTATCGCGTTGTCTATCTATGGTCATGTGTTTCATTTAATCAATAGTGTATCATTAATAGTTATGGTTTATAATAATAATAACAACATTATTATTATTATTATTATTATTATTATTATTACTCTACTAGATGAGGAATTCTCATAGTTTATGCAGTTCCTGCGTGACTGACTTTTTCGTATTGCAACTGTTAGTAATGCAAGGCGCAATGCTTGTATTAAAACGCTGAAGCCTTTGGGCTGATGTAACGGTTGCGTTGAGAGGGTCACAAACACTTCGTTGTGGTTAATTCCTGCGGTTAATGCAGGGAATGTGTGCACTGCTACATTACAATTAGAACTAGCCCTGTTTTTTTTTTTTTTTTTTTTTTTTTTTGGTAGCAAATGCGGAGTGCTCCGGTTTTTTGTCGCCTTTTTTTTTTTTTTTTTTTGGGTCAGCAGCTGCTGTGTAGAGCACACCATTCTGATAGTTGTAAGCCTTAAAATGCCTCAGCATTATGGAATCCCTATGTAAGCATAGACAGTCCTTGTTTGTTAGTCTTTGAATAAATGAAAAAGGAGAAACGTTACATAAAATCGGAAATTGAAGTACTTAGCATCACCTTTCAACAGACTTAAAGGTGTCATTTCTTGCAAACGAAGTATAAGGCAAGGAAAATTTTGTAATTTTAAAATCGCCTTATAGGATATGAAGGCAGGATTTTCAGTTACAACAATACCATACCATTGCATAGCCTGCCGGTATCCTCGAGTGAATTAGGTGTTACATAGCATTCAAAAGTAAAAACCTCTTCAGTAGGCGATGTGATTTCCAACATATGTAAACATTCCAAATGACAATAATACATATGACATATTTAGCGAACTTAAACGAGAGGAAAAAGAAAGTACAATGGAAGAATGGAATGTCTATTTAAGTAAGGAATTATATATTCAGTGGGTACCAACTTCCGTTTTTTCTAAATCGTATATTGTTTCGAGATAAGATATTTATTTTTCTCTTACCGTATCGTAATGTAACTAATGCCTACCTAATTTTAGAACTTAAAGTCTAGCGACGCTGGAATAAAACAATTGAAGATGAGTGCTGCAAATTAACGTTGTAACACTATTTTATAATTTACAACTGAAAGTAGCTGGCTTGCTATATCACACAATTTGATAGAACAAATTTACGAAATTATACAACCTATGTAAATTACATGGAATACACAGACCATAATGTTGAAGGTTTCATTACCTGCGATTTCTCCAGAAAATACGCCAACACAATATTCTCACTAATAGACCGTGTTATTTTTCTTTTTGCACCAATCTATGAGTTAAACGTGTTCCTCGCTCGTACCGTTTTGTATATTTCTCAGGCAGCAAATCTTTCCTTATACTAGGCATCCCTTCAATCACCTGGAGTGGAGTTTCTTCAAAACTTTTATCACTTTCGTCAAATTCCATTATACTTTTCAATTAACCTTCATATTAACGAGTCGGTCCTGGTGATGTACTGGTAACCATACTTGCCTGCTAAACCCAAGATCGCGGGTTCAAACCCGGCCAGGATCGATGGATTTTTTCGGGCGTAAAAATCCAAAGTATGGCTTACTTCGGAAGGGAAGTAAAGCCGTGGGTCCCGTGTGTACATTTACGGCACGATAAAGAACCTCAAGCCTGAAAGAAGAGGTCTCTGAGCAAAATTTGTGGGCCGTTTCACGCCCTGAATGGAATGAGACGCTGATGACCTGAGATATTAAAGAGCGTCCTTAAATAAACCAAATCAATCAACAAAAAAAATTAAAATTTAAAAACTGAGGTCAGATGTATTTTTCCGCCCGATTTCACAAGGAACCACCAGTATGTCTTATAATATTTACAAATAGTCGCACTTTTTGTTTTCAAATCGAAATGAGTTTATATATTGTGAAAAACATCCTTAAGACTATTGATTGCACACATCTTGAATTGTGCAAGAATTTGGAACTAATAGTAAACATTAAGCCGGTATATATCAATATAGAGTGCACGCTATTACGTACTGAAATGTAAAGGGCGTCAAGTTTGTTAATTTTTTCATGAAACAAACATTGAAAAGGGTTATGAGTGATTCCGTCTGTCTGTCTCTCTGTTTATCTTGAAAGTTCACCAACGAATAGAGATCATCGCTTTTATAACAGTAATAACCAGAGCCCGGAAATTCAGGCATGTATTATGGGTAAAACAGGGAGGCAAAAATGGCACGTAAAATCGGAAAAGATGCAGTAATATAATTAAAATATTAAATATTTATTAAAAGTGAAAGCAAACAAATATATTATTATTAATGAAAATAGGTTATTTAAGATACTTAACTACTTTTATGACATAATTAAGCTTACTTATCTTGGTTACAAGCTAAAATAAGATGTATTTCAAGGTATCAACTGTCATAGTCAACCACTTGCAGGAGAGAACATTTTTCATCATGGAAAAAGATTGTTCTACCTCCACTTTAGTGATACTTCTACTTTAGTCATTGAAATATTTTGAAACAAGTTATTTCGGAAGGACTCATACCAGTTACAACAACACGTTCACCTTGCAGGACATAATGGAAATGTTGATCAAGACAAAGTAAAGTCGTTTTGAATAGTCCTGGCAAATGAGCAAAAGATGTGCAGTCGGGTTCATTTCCTTTATAGGGGAATCGAGTTAGTATCTCTCTTACTTTGGTACTGAACACATTGGATGAACGGTTTATTGTACAGCTCTCATCTTTCTCGCTTGCAATTGTTTGTTGTATTTATGCAACCGAGAAGTCACTCCCACTACAAAATCCGTAGAATTATTTCGATCAGATCGATAAAAGGTTATTCGCAAGGATTATTCAAAACTACAGTACTTCCCTCATTCACTCTATTTCCTGGTATTCATATGCCGGATGTAACTGTACGATTCTTTCACTAATGAAAGCTATGCTATTTAAAGAGCTTAAGTGAATGGGTTGCGGAGAAAGTGTTTGACTGCTTGAAAAGAAGTGAATGTGTAATAAGATTCTCAATTGATATTTTAGTGAAATGAACATGCGATTTAATTTTTATAGTTGTTTTAACTTCAATGTATTGAAATTCCTTACGTGTTTCTTAAATTCATAACGATCCAAAGTTTTCAAAAAGTTTTCAACCTTAGGTAAAAATGGTAAAATAAAATCTGGCCCTACCGATTCTAAATATACCAAAGCATTTTCGTTTCTATTTGACTCTTAAATATATCCACTCAGAAAAAAAAAGCATTTTGCATAACTTCTGGGCTTTGTTAAAGAGTGAAATATACTTATGTGCTCTCCACTAAGAAAGAACAGGAAATGTTTTGTGTAGTTTTCAAGGCTCTATATATTTTATTTCTTCATTCGAGAGCAATTCATCCTCAAACCTGTGCTGTAGGAGCGAACGTGCCTATGGTATACAGTAGCCGTGCATGACCTCAGGCTGGTGTTGATAGTCCATCTTGGAATATAAATTAAGGAGTTGTGAATGCCTCAGGGCCACTAATGGCCAGTGCCGAACGTTTTATATACCGTTGCGGCGCGTGTGCTGACTTGTGCCCGTTAGTTCTAAATGCCTTGTGTAAGGTTCCAACCTGCTGTATGTGTAGGAATGAAACGTTGTGTTGTGCGGCCTTTTCAAGGATCAAAAATGATTCAATTTGACTAAATCATGTAATTAACGATTAGTTCATCTGCGAAGTTTTAATGATAATTGTGTTAGGTTACCTTCCTGCTATGGATAATGACCGACCTTTAATTAGTTTTTTTATTTTTCAAAATTACTCCTATGTTCATATTTACGGAAACTTTATGAACTTATAGAGGCATGAAAGAGTAAGCTTCATGCAAAATATGGGCAATTTATTCGTAATATTTCTCTACTAGAAGCGTAAGTTAGGAGTATTTATGAACTTTCAAAGTATATAACTCTGGAACGTTTCCGAATATATAAACCAAGTTAATATTAAGTAAAAGCTCCTGATAAGCTGTTTGCTATAGATCTTTATTAAATGCTGGGTGATTTTTCTTTTACGGGACCGCTCGTCGTAGCTGGTTCCAGTACATCTTGTCTCGTTTCCTTTCTTGAAAGCCGGCCGGGAAGCCGGAGAGGAGAACAGTACGAATTCTAGATACGTACGGACGTGTTCTTGAGTGTTGTGTGACAATGTATCAAGTATTCACTAGGCATAGACATAATAGAGTGTATTAATTACGAAAATATGACTCAATTCAGGCATTATATTCCCCAAAGAGTATTTGTTTGCGATTCGTATGTGCGTACATAATCGCCTCCCAAGTCGAAATTTAAATAAATTTCTGGAAACGTAAAGTATTCTGTACTCAGGCACTCACGTACTCACGGAAGAAATGTCGGATTTGCTTTCATTTATTTATGGACGATCTTTAACATCTCAGGCCATCAGCATCCCATTCAAATCAGGGCGTGAAACGGCCGACAAATTTTGCTCAGAGGCCTCTTTTTTCAGGCTTGAGTTTCTTTTACATGCCGTAAATCTAGATGCGGGATCCACAGCTTTACTCCCCTTCAGAAGGGAGCCATGCTTAGGATTTTACGCTCGCAAAAATCCATCGATCCTGGCCGGGTTTGAACCCGCGATCTTGGGTTTAGAAGCAAGTATGGTTACCACTACACCACCAAGAATGACTGAAGAAACGTTGGAAAACGTTGAACATCTCTGGAATGTTACCCCCAAAAAAGAATTTGGACTTCTTTTCCAGCAAACAGGAATTTCCTATTCCTCCGATCGAACTGCTACAAAGTTACTGAATTTAAAGCCTTATATAATTACTATAGTGCAGGAATTTAAACCGGGTTACCCTGCAACCGGGGATAGATTTTGTAAATGGGTTTTGAATAGCGTATATGACGCAGAAATTGACCCTAATATAATGCTCTTTACAGACGAATCTTGGTTCCACCTAAGTGTGTACGTTAGTTCATAATACAACCCACGATACTGAAGTTCAGAAAGACCTAACTGCTTCACGAGGAACCCCTGCATGATCAAAATATAGGAGTGTAGCGCGAGAGAATAATAGGCCCTATTTTTTTAAAGAAACAATTAGTATGTGCAGAATATTTTGCAACCCTTTTTTCGCGAACAAATATATGTTCGCGACTTTCCAAGAGGCCCTATTCGATTCATGAAACATTCCACGATAGAGCCATCACTAAAAACACATAGCCGATTGAAAGAGAGTTTTACACGCGTTTAGATACTATTGATAATTTTTTTCATAAGGCTTTAAGAAGTCCAAGATCCTTAAACTTCATGTCGGCGTATAAAATATGATAAGGCGTGTCGATTAGCAGCTAAGAATTTCTTTTGAAGTACCTCTTTGAATTGTTTTGTTGCAATACATCAGTGTCCACCGCCTGTGATCTCTCACCAGTAAGAGCGAGCATTAAACACTATTAAATCAACAAATATTCCATAATGAACTAAGAAACCTGTAATTTTAACCTTTGTCAGTGAACAATCTGCAACATATGAATGAATGCTGGTGTACTTCGCTTACTTTTGATAGGAAGACATAAATATTTCCTTTTGTGCAGCGATAGAATTCGGAGGAGGTGAACTTTTTAAGTTGTAGGGCCAAATTCGCAATGTTTTCTCTGTAGAATATTGATGAGAGTTCATAAACTGCGCGACAGAAGGGACGAAAAGCAGACAAATGTTGTTTGGAACTTCTTTTGTTAGCAAATAGCCACATTCATTGGGAGAATGTTTTTAGAGAGCTGCTCACGAAAACATTGAGTCCACACGATTTGTTGTGAGCGGGGGCCATTCATCTTTTCTCTCTCGTTCTTTCTCGTTGAATGTTCACAAAGGAAAAATTATTGCAATTCACAGAAGAGCATTCTCTTATATAGTCTCTCAAATTACGAAGAAATTTCCAAAGCTTCCTCCCAAGAATACATTTCCTTCCATTCTTATTCCATTCTGTAACAATGACAGAAATAAAATGTAATGATAATATTTTCTGCATCATTAATTACCTACACTTTTATTTATCAATTAATTCTCAATATAAAAAATTAATTCTTTAAAAAGTCTACCATTCAATGTTATAAATTATCTTACAGTACAAATATTTATATATAATCAAAAGTTTCCTCAAAGGACTTAATTTTTGTGGATGATGCAAAGCAATTTTTGAAATACAGTGGGACGGGATTGCTGCACTGTAGCTCTCGCCTTGTTGATTTTTTATATCTTTAATTTGAATTATATGTGCAAAAATAGTCCAATTCGTTTAAAAAGAGTTTAAAAATAACGAAAAATGTTTAATTTATTTACAATAGCTTTTTATTTTTTATTTTGCAGTTTGAAGGTAAAAATCGTAATAGTAATATACTTTTTGGGAAGTCGCACTTGTACATTTCAGACATTTATCTTTATACTAAAAGTCAATCGGATTAACATTTAACCTTGTTGCTTAAGTACAGCTTAAAAAACAAAACTAACAATAACACAATATAGCACCATAACTGGTAGGTCGGTCCTGGTGTAGTGCTTACCATACTTGCCTCCTACACCCAAGAACGCGGGCTCGAACCCGGCCAGGACCGATGGATTTTTTCGGGCGTAACGTAAAAATCCTAAGTATGACTTCCTTCGGAAGGCAAGTAAAGCCGTGGGTCCCGTGTCGTACATTTACGGCACGAAAAAGAACTTCAAGCCTGAAAGAGAGGCCTCTGAGCAAAATTTGTCGGCTGTTTCACGCCTTAAATAGAATGGGGCGTCGATGACCTGAGATGTTAAAGAGCGTCCATAAATAAATTAATCAAAAAATAATAATAGCTGGGAGAGTCTGCATAGGGAACATTTACGAGTAGGTTAAGGCGTATTTTAGGAAGATATAGGAATTAGACATATACTTCGAGAAATATTATGACAGCGTTCCAAGGAAGTTATTTGACAAGAAGCTTCAGTGAACAAAGATATTATACTCGAGAATAATGTCGGCTTTTAGTTATAATTGTTATCCATTCATGCAGTGTTTAATATCTTGGCTATTGGGCCTACCCAATGCTTCCTTGCTGGTCTCACAGCAGTATGCATTCATTTCCAAAGATGGTTAAACAGTTCACTCTAAAGCATGTTGTGTGTAAATATTATTTTAAATACAAAACAGGTTATCGTATGCTTACGGAGTTTATTCAGAACTTTCCTGAACAATTACCTTCGCAGAATCGCAATTCACAAACGAAAACGTTTACTTTTAACATAGAAATAAAAACAAACGGTAAACTTTTACCAACAAAATAATTCTCTACAAATTGGGACTTCGGAGTGTAAAGGAAAATGTAAGTGATGAAATCAGAATCATTAGGAAGGTCGAACTTAATCGTATCAATTAGGATGTGTTTTCTCGATATAATACCCGTGTACTCTAGTGAGGATGACGTTCTAGTATCTTTGTAAGGTAAAACAGTATGCACATTTTAGGAAGTGGAGTTGAAAAAAGGGCGCCGCCGATTGCATCACGCTTAGTAGCCGAGTTGTAGTAAGCGGACAACATTTATAACTTAAAGTCCAGCACGCGTGTTTTTAATTTACGAAAATAACCAAAAAAATGTAAACAATTAAGATAAAAAAACATTAATATTAGAGTTCTGGCCATTAAAATTGCAACGCCCATTAAAGACGCGTTAAATGAACCTCGACCTTTTCTCACAAGGATGGATATGATTCGTCGAAAATAAAACAACAATATCGTCAGAATCCTGAATTTGATCAAGGCAGAACTGTGGCACATCGAGAGTCCGAGAAAGTGTTCCTGTTGGAAGTAAGCTTCTACAGATAAACGAGTTCGAGATCAGTAGATCCAAGTAGGACGAACACACAGACGTGAAGGATCCCAACGGCCTCGTCAAACACAGCGTGTTTCAATTTTACTGTACCATAGCCCCTTTATTTTTGAGATAGTTATTATAAACATTGGAAATGCTTCATTCTTAATGAGGAAATTAGTGGAAGATATAAGAGAAGGGGTTAAATGTGCATTTTATCGAGATACTTGAACTCTGATGTAAATAATAAAGAAAGGTTTAGAACTAGAGGGTAACGTCTGCGACATCCTGTTTACGTTTACTTCGTTCTGTTTGAGCTAAGTCCCGATCACCATGTTCAGTTAGATAACCGAAATACTTAACAATACTATTATTTCTTTTTAAACTCGTGGCTATTTTCCAGAATTACACAGGAACTTGAAACACAGCATAACAATAACAGGTGGAAAATGCTGGAAACTCGCGTGATTTTAAATGTCATGACAGCTTAGTTAAACGATTACGAGGTCATTTAATAGTATAACTCCTGTATTGCCAAAAAAAGAACCTGTGTTTTAATGGAATTAATGGCTTCAATCCCAATTAGCATTAAAAGAGAAGTTTTTAGAGAATTTTTTTACGATAACTGCCGTGAATATTGTGACATTGGTAATATATTCAACCAAATTTTTAACATGCGCTTCTATAGGAAATTTGTTACGTTAGAAATGTGGAAAAGGAAAATGTTTATGCTTTTCTGTAATTTTTCACACAACAATGACAGTAAAAATATTTCGTAAATAGAAACAGAACACATAGCGGCGTTTTATATTAAAAGTGTGTATTCGTTTTGAAAAGCACCTTTGGCTTTATGATACTTTTCTTAGCTACCCTAGAGCTACTTGAGATTTTCTAAAACTTTTTAAAATTATATTCATCGCGTGGTTGCAAATTAATGGTGTGAGATGGTGGAAATAAATATCTAAAGGTTGTGTAAAGTTTTGGTAGATTTTTTTTTTTTTAATTCTTTAGCGAACATTTTTCCATGAATCAAGATATGCTGGGGCTCGGGCGATTCTTCATGATTTTCTAATTAACGGGGACTTCAAGAAGGAGAGTTGGAAGAGGACTGACTTAATCTCTCCTTTTGCGTCACCCATCTAAAGCATGCAAAATAATATTATCATGTAATTCTATAAATATGAGTGCAAATGTCAGATGTCTGGTATATAAATATGTGTTTTAATTTATGTTTGCTCCTTGAAGCCCTTCTAGTGTAGTGTGTCCCAGATAAATAGAATCAGAATTTTAGGGAGTTTTAGGAAATTGCGAGTAATTTGCGACAATATTCAATATCCAAAATGCTAAAAGTGTTTAGTGCTTTCCCAGCTCTACTGTTTTGGCATTCGCTTGTGCACCACCACTCAAATAATCTTGCTGGTCCTCACGGATTAATTTTTATTGCAACATGCAGTTTATTATGTAGCAAAGTATTTTTTTTCAATGCCACCACATCGGGCTTGTGTAGCTGATTTCTGAGGTTTGATGACAGCAAGGCATCCTACGTTATCCCAAGGACAGCTGATTTGGGGGAGGGGTGGATATAATTCGGCCGAATGACCTCAGGGGACTTTGTGGACTAAGTTTCCCCGGCATTAAACCTAAGTGCTAAGGGAAAACCCCTGAAAATTCTGTTAAGGAAACTTATTCAATCGAGAATCGAACCCTAACCCGCCACGCAGGAAG
The DNA here is from genome assembly GCA_030762175.1 of Metallyticus violacea. Lineage (NCBI taxonomy): Eukaryota > Metazoa > Arthropoda > Insecta > Mantodea > Metallyticidae > Metallyticus > Metallyticus violacea. The sequence goes on from CM060841.1 coordinate 71,198,403, forward strand.
CACGAATACTACCACGATGGTAGAGCGTGGCAAAGGTAGAATTTATAAATGCAATATGCTTTTGCGACGTCATTTGCGCTTTAGTGTTGATGATCTTCATATCCCCATTAAGTGTGACATAGGCCAACGACATACACTGGTGATATTTCATAAGAATTTGAATTCTTTTGGATCAACTCTTCTGGAATTTGCAAACTTTTATAGATCTACTTTGAATTCCCTAAAAGCATGGAAGGAATTGCCGTTCGCCCGGATATACCTGGTTTGATTTATTTGTTTTGATGTCCAGTCACCAAGCAGAACTTCCGTAATGAGCGGTTTGCCCCAGGCTCTCCTAGCCTCTTGCTTAACAAACCACATAAATATGGTATATAACTTTCTCTCTAGAGGAAGCGGTGATGAATTATTCTCACCCAAAATATTCCACTGACCTCGGCAACACAACACCTCCAGACCATTGGCGCCGACCTGAATCCCTACCCACACATCCTCAAGTTTTCGCTTCTTTAGGACTGATGACGCATCCCTATCTGGGTGCTGACCCTGGTCTCCATGCGCCTCTAGCTTCTCAGATTTGTTAATTTTGTTTGAAAAGAATTAATATCTCAATGAGAAGAAACTAACGCTTTTGAAACCCTTAAAGGAATAACAGGAATAGTTGTTTTATTCGAGGGAGAAGGGGGACGTTTCTTTAGAATTTCTGGTGAGGAACTCGAATGGCAGCATTGTCCTGGGTTCCTAAGTACACAAGTTACTTGCACATTCAATGCATAGAACCAGGGACACCCGTAAGGGAGGCCGGGAGGGACAGTTGCCTATGCTAAGTTTATTTAATGTGCATAGGTTGACAGCTTTATTATATTTTTATTTCGGTAGATTCTCTGCAACACATGGGGGAAATTAAATGATCTTTGCTTGCTTGTTAATTGTTCACAAACCGCCACGAATTGCTGAGGTCTTAAGTCGAGCACACGTGAGTGGGAGGTCTGGGGTTCAATTCCCACCAAGATCGTCCTCCCTGACTGAGGTTTTTTCCAGTTTATCCCAATCCTCATAAATGGCAAATGCCGGGAAGCTACCCTAAACTTAGCCTGGAATGTTTTTTCCTTTAAAAAAATCCTTTACAAGCTTATCATTTCATCTCATGTGTCCACCGCCTGTGATGCCCCAGTAGATAAAACGGGAGTTAAACACTACTAAAAAAAATTCAATTGTTAACAACAATTAATTAATTTTTCCCCTTCAGCATTTTTTAAATGTCAACAAGAACAAAAAACGTCCCTTTTAAGCTGAGAAATCTCGAGATTATTAAGTGTCCCTTATCAGACCATAGGCCGTGCCCAATATACGAAGTTTTTGGGTATGAGAAAGCTCTCGCTCAAGGATGCCGCGTTTGTTAACAATTGACCAAAAACGCATTTGAATGAACATTTTGCTAGAGTGTTTAGACCTGTTTAAACGCGATTTCAGCGAGTTTCTCCGACGTTTCATAACAGTAGATAAAACAGGTTCATCACTACACGCCAGATGAAGGAGCAATCCAAACAGGCGAAAATGCATCAAAGATAGCAAAAATTGTTTCATATGCAGGAAATGCCTTTCGCTACTGTTTTATGAGATGCTCACATTGTGGTGCTTGTAGACTACCTCCAGAAGAACAAAACCTTCACAGGGGGTGTTGCGCTTCTTCTGAACCAACTGAAGGATGCTATTCAGGCTAAACTTCCACACCTTGCGAAAAATGAAGTTATTTTTCATCACGATAATGCGCCTTCGCCTACGTCTGGGATTGTTGTTGCAGAACTGCATGGCCTTCGCTTCCAAGTGCTCCACACCTACCGTATTCGCCGGATTTGGCTCCCAGCGTTTGCCTTTTAAATGCCTAGGTAAACGAAGATTCACTTCAAATGATGAGGGTGGAGCTGAGATACTTCACTGAGGGTATTATAAAGTTGAAAAGTTGTAATATTAAATATATTGACTTACAAGGTGACTGTGTTGAAAAATTAAAAAAAAAAGGTGTTTATCTTAAATCTTATTATTTTATTGGAACGCCTCTCGTTCTTATCACAATGCTATAGCCTTCTTAGCACTTAAGTGGCTAACGTACCTTGGAAGAACAATATAACGACACAATTTTATTATCTAAATAAAATCTCTTATACCTGGTAACAGAATGGAAAGGAAGATTATAAAACTAGTGCGCGCACATAAACCCACTTTTCCATTTTTCTTGCAAGTAAAGGAAAACGTGTCTGACATATGATAGATGTTGTTGCGACTTCAGATAGATGTCTAATATGATTAGAATAAATGAGCTGGTAGGCGTGGGTACAACTTTCATCGCATACAGTAGGCGGCGGAATACGACGCCTCACAAGATGTGCTATTGAAACATGTTTGAGCTACTTTCTACCGACCCGAGGAGCAAGATCCGCCAGTCTGTGCGCGAGCTATGTCAAGTCCTCTCGATACCATTTCTTTCTTTCAAGACAATATATGTTCGCTCGATGTCATGCACTGTCGATTTTCTTAAGCGGAACTTGTTTACGAAAGTAATCGTCTTTGTAGTTGAAAAACGAGAACAGTCAAATTGGTACGACTGTCAATTTCGTTTCTAAATATAAAATATGTAAGCCACTCAGAGACGGTAGCTAGCACATTTTTCTCTGCAGAAATTACTGAAATTGTGCGCTTCCATTTGCTGAAACATTTGCATCTCAATAATTCAGTAGTGCGAAGCGGAAGATGCAAGTTCAAATATAGATAACTGCTGGGAGCTGGAGAGATGGCTAGCAACGATTACAGGGAGAGAAGACTTTATATGCCAAGTAAAACATTACACACTGCACTTTAACATTCGGTCCATTTTCATTGCGTTAACGAAAGCAGAATATTAATAGTTGCGTTGTCAGCTAATTCCTTAGCCTTACTAGTCATCTCTCCAGCTCCCAGCAGCACCTAATTATCGAACTGTTTAACTTATACATTTATCTGCAACTTTCCATAAAATAAACTTCGATTATTATTTCCTCCTAATCAGTAAAATGAATTTAAAGCGCTAAAGATTTAAAATTCAAAACAAAGTCTTATATAGATTATTTTTGTGGCTTGATACCTCCAAAAATGAATCTACAGATTTCATTTCGGCATAAACATAATGGATGGTGGTTTAGAAATAAGGCACTTTCCTCTGTACTCTGCTTGTTCAAACCCGAACAAGATGGTAACACCGCCAGGTTCTCCTGAAGGAACTTAAAGCCATACCTAAAACACGATGTCCCTGAACAAGTTTGCTGCCAATCTCAAGTCTAATAATACCTTAGCATCACATTAGATGGTATTTGATGCGATGGACTGACATGTGCAAGTCCTAAGTGCAACTATTTAAATAATGAGACTGGGAATAGATGATAGACCTAAGCCTAGTTAGTCGATGTTTTTAATTTATTTGAATACCGTAAGGGGCGCGAGCTTTGCCTCCGAGGAGACTGGGTGGGGTAGCGTGTTTCCGCAACTCACCGGTAATTCAGTATTCTGTGGCGTCGTGCCAGGGTAGTGACCACCTTAGGAGCTCGGGTTACCCACCTGCAGAGTTTGTGAGGCTGTACTATCACTCGCCCTTACACGTTGGACGGATATTACTAGCGCAATTCGTGCAACTCCTGCTGGGTGCCTGCCAGCAGCAAGAGTTGCACTAGCAACAAGATTTACACCATTAATTTCGGTCCTGCTCGTGCGTGGCCGCTTGTTTACAGTGTAAATGCTATTTGTTAAAAATAATGTAACCTGTACATTGCCCTATTAAATATAAATTAATAGAGCATTGTTACGCGAGTGAAATATTATAACGGTAGGAAACCTGCTTTTATTCTAATTCGCAATCCATTCTCTCTCCTACACACAAACACATACACACTAACTCTAACGCTAACTTCGGGTAAATCCTAGAAACCGGTGGATTCAGTGGATTACTACTGCTCGCTACGGTCTGATGGCCTACGCTCATCTCCTTTCGTAAACATAAAGTGATAAGGACGGGTAAATCATTGTAATGATGGCAAATCTCCTTTGATTGCAGCAGAAAAGAAAAGAAAAGAAAAGAAAAGCCAACATCAATTTATAGGCCATTCTGTGCGTGATACGTTAGCAAGTAAATCATTGTAATTGTAGCAAACCACCTTTTACTTCGGCTGTAAAATTAAAAAAATTAAAAATAAATAAACAAAACATGTAGACGTGAGGATTCGAAACCACTATCTTCACAACTATAGCATGACGCTCTAACCGTCTGAGATATTATGCCTTATGCTTGAAAGCCTCATTATCTAGCTAAAACTGTGCAAGTCACTACCTTCGGGTCTCGCTGTTGTCGCGCGGTAGCAGCAAGCGTTGCAATACGCTGTACTGGTACTTTCCGTTCAGGGTGTCCGGATAACGAAGACGAAGATGCGGAGAAAAATACATCAGTTTTCTGAAGAGAAAAGTGTGTATACATTTTTGGCTCCCTCTGTTGATATGGTACAGTTATTTAGGAAGTAAGGGTGTTTATGTAAACAGTTAAAGACACAGAGTCACAAATTTCAGATCTACTGCATGTTCGCATATGTTGAGGGGGAAGTAAATAATTGCAACATATATCTGTACAGTGAAGAGTAATCTTTACTTGGATGTTCTCGCTTTGATGCCTGCCTGCTGGATAACCACTGAAAAGCCTGATACAATTGAAACAAATGAATAGCTTATAACATGCGTTGATTTGCTGTATGCTTTGAATTGAATCGCAGTTATTGCTAAAGCATGCTTTTGTGTTTGGCTAATATTTGTTTTGGTATCTTGAGCTATGCTGTTTTTCTTTCAAATCTAATATTGTTTTTCTGCTATCAATATATTTTGAATATAGAATAAAGTGATACAATTCTGATAAAATTAAGGGAATTTGTTGAAATTTTGAAGGATCTACTTTTTGTATCTTAAAAACTAAGAATTTTAGGATTTTTACAAGGGTAGCTGTTAACTTTCGACATTCTATTAGTAGTAGTAGTAGTAGTAGTAGTAGTAGTAGTAGTAGTAGTAGTAGTAGTAGTAGTAGTAGTAGTATATTTATTTACAAAAAATATATTGGTTACAGATCCCTAACTCATGCATGTCGCACGGATCCTGAGACCACACGTGCTTTGCCAATACTCTAGGAAATACATGAAATTTATAAACCAACATTTAACTCTTAAGAGAATATATATAATAATGAAATAAATATATAAAATATATAATAATAGAAACATTATAAAACACACAAATAAAATGAACAGGAAAGAAAACAGTACAAAAGTAAATAATTTACACTCCCTCAGGTGCAAATATTTCCGACAGAAAATATTGTGACTCTTGTTCCCCTATCCGCCTTTCCGGTTGTCTACGTCTTCCGATCTGAGCTGTTTCACTTTGTTTAAAATGTTACCTACTCCCTCCTCCTCCTTCCTATCTATTAGCAAAGCCCAGCACTGCCTCTGCCCTCTCCTCCCGTTAACAATCGGGTCCGGTAGATATTTCTTCCTTCCCCTTGCAGTATGCCAGAACGTCATAACTTACCAACTGTAGTCTCCTTCATTCTCGACACACTTGCATACTCCGGAACCGATCATGGAAGCAGCTACGCCATGCTTCTTTAGAGATGGTACCCACCTCCTCTTTGCCGGGCTCAAAAGCTTCCAAACTGATGACCCCTCAGTTTATCCTTGAAAGTTGGATATAGAAAAATGTCTGAGAAAGCCAGATCTGGAATGTACGGTGGATGGTCCACCAGTGTTCAGTCCCGATTCTTGCGTCTAGACCTTTTCTTTCTGTTCGTGTTTTGAAGATTATAAGGAGGCAAACTGTTTTCTGTACTTGGAGTGGAATAATTGCAATAAGGCCATTTGCTAAGAATCTGGCAATTGTATTCCGGTTTATACTTCGATATCATTTAACCTTAAGTTGAAAAGACACAGCGTCTACTCCTTTTTGATTCCGGGTCTTAATTAATAAATCCAATAGACACGTCGGGAGCTACCATTGTCGAAATAACGGCCATTTTCTGACACCTTTGCATTCTCGCTGTATTTTATTCCTCTGTGAGATTGTGGGGTTTTCCACTGACACCTGCGGCAAATGAACGTTTAGAGACTATTCTATTTGCATATATGTAACTGGCGGATTGTTCTTCACTATGATTTCTACATGAGCGATGTTTTTATCTGTGATTACTTTCCACTGTTCTTCCTTGTCTAAGTCTCCAAACCAGTTATGGATTTTCATAAGTAAAGAAGCGGACTCTCTAAATCTTGTAACCATAAATAGAAAAGCTCATATATGTATGTTTGACACCCAAATGAATAATTCAATTCAATTCAATTCACTTTGAAATATTTTTTGTCAAAACTAAACGTATTGTTTGTTTTATTTTTAAAGCATTAATCGTTTTCAAATGCATATGAAAATCATTGTAAACTCAAAAGTAGATATAAAATTAATCATTTTTCTTACTGTTCATAGCCACTTGGGTTTCTGGCTTGTTAAAGCCTGTGCCATGTCAATAAGAGGATGCAAATCATAATTGTGACAGTATTTGATTAAGGGTTGTACTACAGCTACAGATATAACGCAGTAGTTCAATGGAGGATTAGGTCCGAAGTTACGTGACGTAATTTATGCATTGCGCTATCAGCAGAGTAGAGTTAACATTGTTTACAGTGCTGCAGTCTACTTACTGCATCAGCACTGCTGAACAATGGTCTGTCTCCCTCGCACGGTAAATGTGGCCGGAAAAAAATTAGCGCATTGTGTACCGTTGTCACACTCATGCGAGCTAACCGTGTCATGGAGGTGTGGGGCTGCATTCATTATCAAGCCGAAAAGCTTGACAGAAGCCATAGCGCATTATTAAAAATGCTGCAATACTTTGCTCAAGCACAGTATTTGAAACAGCGCCCTTAAATGGACTCCTTCAATAAACTACTAAAGCAAAAGCGCCCAAAGTTATCTAAAAATATTTTGTTCAATGTTACCCTTATTCTGGAAAGAAGAAAAGAAAATAAGAAGGGAATTGCAGGTGTTAATTGTTAAAAAGTCCTCCACCGCTGCCAAAGGTTGCTATGGAAATAGCATCGCTACTAAAACAAAAGCGTCCAAGGTTGTTCAATGTTGCCCTTATCCTGGAATGAAGGAAAGAAGAAGGGAATTGCAAGTTTTAACTTTATTGTTTATATCGTATATAAGTATAAATGCATATTTTTTCTAATTTTATTAATCGTTTAATATCTTTGTTATGTTAGTTTATAATACGTATTTACTTCCTTTCACAGAACTCATTTCAGAGACAATAAGAGTTAATTTTCTTTTTATTGATAAACGCATAATGTTCTTAATTTTTTTTACATAAAAACTCCTCATATATGAATATATGTCTTTTAACTCGATGGAGCTCATGGCTGCTTGCTGTCATCTACTACGTCATCTTATAAAACTTATGTTGAGTTTCTCTCCTGATTTTCTGGCCTAATATGCGGATGTTATTCTCTCACATGCTTGCTGGGATTTGTACAGTTCATTTTGCATATCTTCACCACATTTAACCAATTTCACAGCCTAAATATTTGCAGCTATCAATTTGATCAACTACTTCACGAATCCGAATTATTTTAGATCAACATTTTCCTTGAAAATCCACGACCTTCAACTTTTGACCTGACAATTGCAACGTATACTTAGAAGTTGTATTATTAACTTTGTAGGCAGTTGTGTTTCTCCAAAAATAGCCTGATCGTTAGTAAATATTACGTGTTTAAAATACTGTACATGCTAAAATGTTTAGTCAATTGACTTTGCCATTTTTGTATGGTGTCAAAATATATAAAATAAAGCCGGCGAAAGAGAATATCCTTGTTTGATAAAATTTATATAACTTCGTCTCCCGTTGTCAACTACATCAGGTTTCTTCATACACACTTTGTATGGCTTTAATTAAATGATTGGAGTGTCATTTTTCTTCATTAGATCCCAAAGCAAAATTCTATTAACGCTATCAAAAGCGTTCCTATAATCTACAAATAAAATGTGGATTTGTACATTAAATTCTCTTAGTTTTGTATTAACTACTTCAACGTGAATTTACAATCGGCACAGGAACGACTTTTATAAAACCATGCTGTCCATCATGAAAAATTGTCTGATTTATTAATTTTTTAGTAGTAACAGAAATGGCATTTATTGCTCATTCTTTAGAGACAGTAAAATATCGTTTGCATGTGTCTTTTGACCACACATTATATTCATTATATTCATTACTTACAAAAAAAGAAATTGCACTTCAAATCAAATACATTTACACCTATTATCACCTAAGTGCAAAGACCTAAATATGCGCGCTACGCATATTCATATACAAAGAGCCCGTCTGCTCCAACAAAGCGCTCGTAATTCCAAGCACTTTGCATAGAAAAGACCCAAACTTCAGTCCGTTGTCTTCCTGTGCAAACAGATCAACATGCTAACCTATCTCTATTCGACTTAGCAAACTTAGCTCCATGTGCAGTGAACCTCACTGTTCGGCACCTGGGCAGTCAGCTGCCAATTTTCTTTGTCTCCACAAAAAATATATATTCTCTGGCCAGCCTCATCTGTTATTTTAATAGCTTTCCAAGCTCCCAATCTAATCCACGATAGATTCGATCTATTCTGAGAATTCATGGAACATATGCACGTCTCTCTATCATGTCTGATTTTGTTTGTACATTCAGATTTCTTATTAGTGTTTTGGCATATATTTATATGGAGCCAAAAATAAAAGTATTCCTTTATAATTATCATATTTGATTTTGGTAAATAGGTGCAACTATTTCCTATGCCATTTAGAAGATATTCTTGAAGTCATCCAAAACGTTTTTAATAAATACAATAATCTCTCTTTTATATTTTCTGTTGCGTGTTTAAATTTTCCCCCATTAATAGCTCTTGTCCCGGAACTTTGTTACACTTAATTTGATGAAATGCATTGTCTAGCTCAGCTAATGTTTTCAAGCCAGTCGACATTAATGATTAATTTCTACTAACTTTTCAAGGAGTCGTACCGTAATTTCTTAATAGTTACTGGTTACTTGTGCCCGCAGAAAAGTGGCAGTTCTAGCGTGAGTGAAAATAGGTACCTATTTGAAAAATGTGTATGTGGGGAATATAGTGTAAAACAAGGTATTTAATTTGTGTAGCTTCAAGGTTTAATCATGCCGAAAACTTTTGAATTAATCTCGTATATAATGTGCAAAAAATAATGCTTTTTCTTTAATTTTTTCGTGTAATATATTCACTATGAACATAAAGGATGAAGCTACTGGATTAGGTTCGATTTGACGTGACGTGACTGAAATAGAAACCGGCTTAAAACTGCTCGTCAACTGATAAGCATGTTGTCGTCAAGTTATCGGGTTAACTTTCTTTAGTTTCTTATTAGCGAATTCCAAAAGATTATAGATATTGCGGTTGTGCCCATAAAATGATTTTTGAAAATTTTCTTCCAATTTTCTTCGATCCTGCGTACTAGGTGCTGAAAATGACAATGGAATATATGTGTATGTGTATCTATACATACATACATACATACATACATACATACATACATACATACATACATACATACATACATACATACATACATACATACATACATTCATATATACACACACACACACTAACGTATACATATACGTGTGTGTATATGTGTGCGTGTGTGTGTGTTAACGCTCTAGCTGTCGCAATTTTTGCTTTTTCTGAACGAAATTCGGCATATAACTAACAATTAACAAACGATTATCGAGTTAATTAAAGCAAAGTTGTACTGCTGGGGATAGGGGTTAACCTAAAGCGAAAATTAAAAAATATGTAAATAAAAATCGCTCTAGCGACTGCAGTTTAGTTTTTCCCAACAAAACACTGTATATTTCATTTAAAAATAAATAAAAATAGTTACAGAAAATCACGACAATAGGTCATTAGGGATGGGGATATATGTCTAAAGCGAGTGGGGGTTAAAGCGAAATTTAAAAGTCGCACTAACGGCCAAAATTTTGTTTTTTCTTAAAGAAAACTCGGTATATTGAAATAAATTAAGAAAATAGTTTCTGAAAATCAGCGAAATCAGATTATTATGGATGGGGGCTTACTGAAACGCAACATTTGAAAATAATTGTAGCGGCACCATTGTTTGCTTTTTCGCAATGAAATCGGTATGTATCATTTAAATAAAACAATAAAAATAATTTCCAAACATTAGGGGAATCGGGTCATTAGGAGTGGGGGTTTACCTAAAACCCAAAATTTAAAAATGGTTCTAGCGGCCCCAATATTTGTTTATTCGTGACAAAAATCGGCATTTATTATTTAAGAAAAGAAGAAAAACGTTTCTGAAAATTAGGGAAAACGGACAATTAGGGAATAGGAGTATACGTGAAAACTGAAATTTAACAAGCGCTCTTGTGTTTAATGTATTTATGACGATATACCTGTTTTATACTTACAAAAGCATCGTCGTGAAGATAGTAAATGTAAAATATTAATCTAATATATGTTTCAGCATTATATTTGTATGTAAGAGCGCTCTGTAATAACATTCAGAAAACGTTTACATTATATGTTTTTACTGCAATTACATTTACATTACTTTTTCAAAGCCAATGAAAATCGATGAAACTTTCGTATTGTTGATTGTGTATATTCGCTTAGTACATTTTACTTGTTTTAAATAGTAACATGTCGGTCCTGGTGGTGAAGTGGTTTACCATACTTGCCTCCTATACCCAAGATCGCGGGTTCGAGCCCGGCCAGGACCGATGGGTTTTTTCGGGCGTAAAAATCCTAAGTATGGCTTTCTTCGGAAGGGAAGTAAAGTCGTGGATCTCGTGTCGTACATTTACGGTACGAAAAAGAACCTCAAGCCTGAAAGAGAGGCCTCTGAGCAAAATTTGTCGGCAGTTTCATGCCCTGAGTAGAATGGGACGCTGATGACCTGAGGTGTTAAAGAGCGTCCATAAATAAATAAAAAAATAAATAGTAATATGTTTTTGTTTTATTGAATCATGTGAACATCTGAAATATACAATGCAATTCGAAACTTTCTCTTGTTTCTCTCTATTTTAGTTAAAGTTAAGGTGATACCAGGGGCTCAGTTCATAAATATGGTTACATTTAAAATGTTTAAAAATACTCACACAGTATAACTTTATCTCTTAGTGTTCATGAATTTCATTTAATTAATAGTATACCATTAATGTTTGTGGTTTAATCTCAATATTGTAATATAGATTGCAAGAGTTCTAATTTTGTTCCACTAAAACCACATAGTAATTCCATAATTTATTTCTTTTCATTAATTATTACTGCCTTACTTGCATTTCATATTAATTTTTAAAGTTATTAAATTTGGTAATGCATTAGGTTAATTTACGCAGCTCCTGCTTGATGAACTTTTTTGTATTTAAATTAGCATAATACATCAAATCCAAGATACAGTACCTTCCTGAATATTTATCCAGATAATTGCGTCAGTTAAGAACAGTCAAATGCTATTAAATATTAAGTTTCAAATGGAATCAAAACATTAATGATAATTTTATACACATGGGTTATAAAATGGTAGTTTTCGTGTGGAAAGCAAACATCAACAGTTCATTTTTTGGTATAAGAAATGTCATTAAGGTGAGTTGGCAGCCCTGAAGCAGTTTCATTACTTAGCGCGTATTACTTTGACAGTAGTTGCGCAACGTCATCGAAGTAGCACCTCAGTGCTTGCCTGATTGTAATCTGCACGCATCATTCTTTTTTCGCAGCTGTTTGAAACTGTTGGGAATATACATCATGAGTTAACCTCTGTTTGCAGGAATATTCAAATGGTTCATTGTTGGTGTGCATGACGACCAACGTAGCGAATTGTCGGTAGTGTCAGGGCGTTTTGTTGATAAATTACTTGCATACTGATATATACTATGAAGTCCTGATTAAGCACAGTTCCGCTACCATGATAACCTCACCCAAACTCATCTGAAAGGACACAGAACTTTCTTAGGAAATTCAAATGGAGGTTTTTCTGTCTTCCACTCTTATTCTCCCGATCTTGTCCGGATTGATTTCCGTCTTGGCACTGAACTGAACAAGAAGTACATCTGAGTCCAGCGATTTTAAAACAATTAAATGTATATCACAGTGAACAGATGACAGACAAGGAGTTGAAAAAGTTATGCTGCAATATCGAAAATGTTTGGACAAACTAGTTGTTGAATGCTATTGACTTGCTTTTAACTATTGGATCACCCCTGTATTAGGTATCCGCAAGTTGTGGCGTTTTTCTTACATGAAGGGTCAAAATCTAAAAGCAAAGCGGGTGCAAAGAGTAAAAAAAAAAAAAATAAATAAATAAATAAATAATAAAGATAGACAAATGTGTTCGCGAACTAACATATCCAGTTGGTTTTCATTCGTTCTGCTGTTTACGTATAAACGCAGGTTAAAATCTCTTGTGTTTCAGAGGCGGCGGTAGATAGAAAGAAAAACGAGCTTATAATTCCCTACGGGAACATACAAAAGGGTTGTGGGTAACCTGGTAGGTATATTGACGCAAAACAGGTGTGCTAAAGGGGCGAATCCCCAGGTGAGCGATTATAAAGTTGCGAAGTAGAAAGCAAGATCTCTAACCCCAGGGCATTAACACAAAATGGTCTAGTAAGATTTATAACGTGCCTACTGCTTCTCGGCTGAAGATGTGGTTCCGATTTGCAAGGCATCCAAAATTCGTAAATTCATCCAAGCGCAAATCTACTTGTTCAACGTATTTAATCCGGAATTAAAATGATCGTGAAGTTTCATAGTCGTGACCTAAACTAACACGGTTCACTGCCTGCTGAATATTTGTATGAAACAGGAAAACAAGAGGGTTTGAGGCACACCAGAACGGTTACTTTAATTAAGAGATCACGATTTGTGGTGTTTATAGCTTTAAAATTTAACTTTTTTGTCGGCCTCGGTGGCACGCTATCCTCTGGACCCAAGGTTCGAGGATTAAAGCCGGTAGAGATCGAGGTATTTTTCAGGACGTAAAAATCTCTAGTGCAAGGGACTTTAAGGCGTTAATCCCGTGTTGTACATTTACGACATGTTTAAAAAACTCTATAAGAAATAAGAGATTCCTGAACATGTGGAAGTGAACCTTAGTTCCCTGCCAGATGAAAATGGAGGGGATAGGCTTACTACTCTGCCCTCTGTAGGAAAATAAGCATAATTAAATTCTCCTCGGTAATGTTATTATTTTTGTGTAAAATTAATATATACAGTTTTTTTTTGCAAAGTTTATATAAATTGAATTTCTCATCCTCCATCAACATTTACATTTGCTATTTTCAGCGCAAGATTGGTCTCCGAATTCTTTCAGCAGTTTAAATGCAAGTGCGCGTGGAATGTTGCCAGAAGTTTCTGAGTCAACAATTTGAAATGGAGCAGAAGAAAGATGAAGCACTAGAAAAGTCCGGTAAGAAGATATAAAGACTGCAGAAACTCTGGTGATAAGACTCTAAAGAAAGGAACTCAAAGATAACTGGAATTTACTGAGTCCACCAAATCGTCCGCTGCACTACAACGCAACAGTCCACACAGCTGCAATGAACACAGGTGGCTTCCTGGAGCTGAATCATTCAACGTACAGCCTGTTTTCAAAACTGAAATCTGAACTTCGAGGGCGGAGTTCTGTGAACAAGTCAGATGAAGAATCTGTTCTCCAGCATTTTGCAGCATTAAATCCAGAGGCAGGACAAATGCACTGATGGAAATTTGGCTGTAAAAAAATATCTTATTTTTATTAAATGCAATACACTATAAGTAAGCCAAAGAAAATAGAACGCAGGACATTAGGAGTAACAATAAGGAACAAAATCTCCAATGAAGCGTTAGCCCGAATAATATCAACAACAGACATTGCAGAAAGAACCATCAGTTAAAGTGGAAATGGGGAGGCCACATAACTAGGAATGCAGGACGACAGATGGACGTATAAGATCACCATGTGGGGCACACGCTAGGCAAACGACACAGAGGCAGACCAAGACGGAAATGGAAAGACTTCTACTAGGCGCAGGCTAGTTGACAATTGTGCAGAATAGCAAGAAATAGGAATACTTGGAAAATAATCAAACATCAACTTCAAAACGAGGGAGATATGCTGAACAAAAATGTAACTAAGTGTAGCATTAATGCTACTGTACACAACTCTAATGCGAATTAGCTCATCGTATAGCGAATGAGAGTTCTCTTATAGCTCTTAAGGACATTCGGGCTTGCTATTATTATTATTATTATTATTATTATTATTATTGTTATTATTATTGTTATTGTTATTGTTATTATTGAAGCCTCCCATATAGCACACCCATGTTATGGGAGGAACGACGGGTACCATAGATAAAATGCAACAATTTAATTATTATATACACATTTTGTAGCATAATGAGTTTGAAATTGACATATTGTACGTTACTGAAAGAAAGTAGTATATGAAGAATAAATTACGTATGCTGGGATGAAATCAAACTATACTATTATTTGCACTCATGAACCAGGTCAATGTTACGTGCAATATATTCAGGTAGTGAAATTCAGCATGATACATGTCTTGATTGTAATGTTTGCATCGTAAATTCTGATGTCACAATTAAATAATATTTATTGAAAAATCTTTCAACATCAACACTACCCATTTATCAGGATCCATACCTTCAGGTTTGCATAAACAAGTGAAAGGAACTTTAATTTGCACATAGTCGTTGCTTCCGCACAGCTGCATCTGGAAGGATTCAAACCTCTTTATAAATGCATATGGTGTAACGCTATCAAAAAGTTGGCAGATTCAACCATATTATTTTTTCGTACAATTGCTGGATTAAGGAATTTACCTGTTACTACGAAGAAAATGTATAATTTGTTCATAACCATATGCAAGTCAAGTTTTGCATGCACGATTTAAGTTATAATACACGTTTTCATTAACGCATTTATTCTGCATATGGTTTATATACGAGGTATAAGCCATGAGTCATGGTATTATTTTTCCTCCCAAACAAGGGACAACACGAAAAATCTAAGATGTATGATTGAAAGTGTATGGAATGCATTATTGAACAAAGCCACCAGTGTATGTGAGCACAGTTGCATGTCTCAGCACGCCCCGAAGTTCAGGTGGTTGGCAACAGTGATCACAAATGCAGTGACGAATAGTGAACAACATACCTATGTGAAAATAGCATGGGATACGTTTTGCTAACAGAGAGTTAATTTGACAGCATTTCATGATAGCAACTCACATGCAGCAGATGGTATTCAGTGCCTTCCACATCGCTGGCAATTTACTTGGAAACTACTAGAAGGTTGCTAAACACTTTGGATTACCTTAGAGACCCGCCCTATGACGAATTTGCGACCCTCTGTAAATAGTTGTAACTTTTTCTCATGCCATTTGCTCCTCTGGATCCACGGTTCGCAGGTTCAAACCCAGCTGAGTTCGATAGGTTATTTAGGAACGTAAGGAATCGCTAGAGGGACTTAAAACCTTGGGTTCCATGTCGTAGATTACGGCACGTTAAAGAATTACATAAGTGAAAAAAGAGATCCCTGTACAAATGCCATCTCTTCAAGCCCAAGTAATACCTTAGCAGCACACTAGATGGCACTGAAGCGGTCGTCTCATCACCTATCCTTCTGGCATCTGTAGGCGTTAAGTATAACTAAATTATGCCTTAGGCATAAACCGTGTAAATTGATGATGATATAAGACAGCGATATTTGGTCATTTGAAGCAGAAACTGCTACCTCATCCACCCAGATGTCCAGATTTAGCTCCCTCGGGTTTTCATTTTCCCACAACTGGGGGGGGGGGAGAGTGCAAACTATTTAAATTGATCGCAACAATAAATGCTACTAAAGCGAACTTTAGGGCTGACAATTTCAATGAAAGAAGTACCCACTCTCAGAGCAAAACAAACGAGTGTCAGTCAGACAGCATCTACAGTAGTTTGTAATCTTATCAGGAGGCATGTTTGCACCTCACTTCATTAGAAAAGCCATACTTATAAATAATCGTTTAAGATCCTCATTTTACACCACAACGTGTTTTCTTTACGAAGATGAAAAATATGATGACAGCAGTTTCATGTATCTCAGAACGAAAGCGGCATTGCAGGGGCGATTTCTCCAAGTAGGACACTTGCCTTTTGCATATAGAAAAATGTTAGGTAATTCATAAACATACAACAAGATCGTACTTGTTGTCCAGATGTTTACGAAGATTTCTACATGCAGTTTGAGGAACTGTACCAGCTTTCCTTGTGGGTGTAAGAGAGAAGTTGGGGGGGGGGGGCAGGAAATGCATGCAAATGCATGTTGTTTTCGAGGAGCTTATAGGAAGTTCCTAGACTTCCTCATCTAACCGACTAGACAGAGAAAGAGATCCTGTGTTAACCACTCTAAAGAATTGTGGAACAAACTGTCGGAAGTTTCGCCCCCTTCCTTTATCTAATTAACTGATAGTGTGAGCTGAAATACCTTGATTTTAAGCTGGAGTGTCAAAAAAGGTTTCCAACGGATCAAAGCAATTCGTTCTCAATGTTCGTGTTGTGATTATTGTTTATTTGTATACACGCATTGGTGAGTGAATTGTGTGGATGTGCAATTGAAATGCTTTTTGATAAACGTTTACTATTTTAAGCCATTTTGAGAAAAGGTAACCTGTGTCTAAAGAATGTCCAGCTGTTTTTTTTCCCTAACTTGCAAGAGCCAAAAAAGGTGGGGAATGAAATTGCGCAACTGAATTTTTCTGTGCAGAAGTTGTAAAAGCTTGGCTGTCTGCGGCTAAATAAATAAATTAATTAAATTGTCCAAAATACTTGAATTCTGAAGACATAATTAATGTTAATAATTTAGGCAGTGTATTAAAATTATAAATAGATCCAGATATATTTATTTGAATAAATATTGTTATATTTTTTTAATTTTTGTTCGTAATACTTTTTATATGTAAAAATATTAGAAGCCGCCACTGAAGTACAGAGATGAGCAATTAAATAAATAAAATGTATCCTACTTTTGCAGTAATCTGAAAGCCGGAGAGATTTGTTTATGGTGCTTTTAAGGATAGAAAACAAGCTGAAATCTAATTTTAAAAACGGTTTAGCACTTTTAAAGAAAATAATCTAGATTTATAATGTAATACTGAAAAAAACATCAAAAGTGAACAGCTTGGCAAATCAAAAAGTTCATAAAAATGTAACTGTATTAAGCTGAAATAAAATTTAGTTAAAAATAATTGCTAGGACTTAGAATAACTGCAGCAGTATAGAGCAAAGTTGTCATAAAGAATTAAGACAGTTTAATTATAAAATATGGTGAAACATTTCATACCAAATGTGAATTTACTTCATAAGATGCAAGAAAATTATAAATAGACTGCAATGTTTGGTTTCCAAACACTTCGGCTTTAGAGAGGCAAGAGAAGATTCGTCGAAAAAATTAGGTTACTTTGGAGGCGTCAATCATCAACTGATTTGTCTGTCCTGGTGATCTAGTGGCAACCATACTTGCCTCCTAAACCCAAGATCGCGGGTTCGATCCCGGGCAGGACTGATGAATTTTTTCGTGCTTAAAAATCGTAAGTATGGCTTCATTCGGAAGGGAAGTAAAGCCGTGGGTCCCGTGTCGTACATTTACAGCGCGATAAAGAACCTCAAGCTTGATAAAAGAGGCCATTGAGCAAAATTTGTTGGCCGTTTCACGCCCTGAATTGAATGGGACGCTGATAACCTGAGATGTTAAAGAGCGTCCGTAAATAAAACAAATCAAAATAAATCAGCTGATTTGCCAGGTTAGCACTACTTCACATACTGCAATTTCTACAATGTGTCCGGTGGAAAACAAATTTGAAATCATGTTCATTTCCAAGAAAGAAAAAAATTTTGGACCACTCATTCACTATACTTCTTTTTGTGTGGCTATGCAAAGCGTCAGATATTTATTGGTAGTTATTGTATAGCCGCTGTGGTAAAAACCTTCCCTATTTAATGTTTAATACTATGCATAAGAATTAATGATTTACATTGGATTTTCACAAAGAGTTTCAGGATGAAATGTCAAGGTTTTCATTTGATATAACTTGAAACAAGATTGCTGAACGCTGTTATCGGCCGTTGTTATTTGGTGTTTGGTACGGTCATATTTGCAGTTATTCGTCTGACCGCTAGGCAGTCACCACATCTTTTGCTCTGTTTTGTTCAAAACCAGTTCTCTTAAGAAAGGGGTTTCCAGAAACGTCGCGAATAACCAAGAAACGTCATATTTGTAGCCTTTTTAAAATGAATAAGCGTATTAAGCACAAATTTGAAAAGTTAAGATTTTAACTTTGTACTTTATTTTTGGTATGATTGGGAAAGTGGTAAAATTAAATAAAATGTTTCATTCTCAGCCGATAGTGTATAACTAAGCAGCTAACGAACAGAACTTGGCCATTTTCATCATAAGTCACCATTAGTTTTCACTAATTGCCATGGCGTTTCACCAACCTGTCGTCTTCGGCTTGACAATTGTATCGCAGATTTCACCGTTCACTGCTAGTCCGGATAAACATGGAAGTAATATTAGCCTAGATGTGTTAACAAGAAAGTAGGTGAACTTGTGCAACTTTGAGAACGCTGGGAGACTAATAAACATACCTTGTGCGCGTCTTGGACTCGAAGCTGTGACCGCCATGACGGAGGCGACCAGGAGTAGCAAAGTGCAGCGCCGCTGCAGGAGCCCCGTCATCGCGAACCCTGGCGATGCCGTCGAGCCGTCATGCTGAGGAAGAGCGGCACTGACGCGTTGCTGCCGACAACGAGTTGGGCACGGAACTGAACACAAGAAGAAGATGATCGCTCGCGGTGTGTGGGAGTCGGATCGTGACGTCATGGGTCCCGTTAGCCTGTGTCGCAAGTCGGTAAAGCAAGGCCGCGAACTCGAAAGGTGGGGGAACCCGCAGCACTAGTTTCTTTGTTCGAGATGGCAGGCGCAAGTAGGCAAGGGTGCAAGACCTTCACTGCCACCGTGCTACCCTCGAGAGCACCTCCAGCACCGTGCATTAAATTAATGGAAGTCGCTTCTACTGGCTGCACAAAGCTCGTAACACCATGGACAGGGACGTAAATTTTATCACCACCGTTGACTTCTCTGCATTTCATGCTAACCATACTTTAAGCATATTAGGGGTTTTCTACAAACCCATCCTTTCCTGTTGCAGGTATCCTGTTAGAAGACAGATGTTAAACACTGGATGGATCTTCCAGATTTCTGCCCGATGTCAGAGTAAGTAAACCCACATTCCCCCTAAATGCAAATGCCCTTCAAGTTCCGGGAATTTAATTATAACTTTCTAAATAGTACTTCACTCTCATGTTCCTAAAACAAACCTCTTAATAAACTATAGTAACTGTCAGAGGCTATTCTATTACAAGGTCATGATCACAAAATGCATTAATTAACAGTCTAATTACTATACGAAAAGCTCTCTCTTTTTTTTAAACAGCATTATGCAGCGTTTAGTGGAATGTCTGATGAGAAATGGCAAGATAGGTATGATAAGAAGTTTTTGCGGACAATTCACGTGGTTGGTGCTTGCCTTCAGAGCCTAAGCTTAGGTAGGTTTTTGTGGGCTCATGGTCACAATAAATTTGTGATCACATGAAACCAGAAAGGACCACCTTACTATTAGCTGCCACATTGAGAACAATATGACCTATTCCGCTAGGCTACTAAACCCCAACCTAACTAACTGGGTGTGTTAGAAGGGATAACAAAGATATGCCGTTAAGCGCAGATTGTAGTCAGCAGCGTTTCAAGTTTCTGAATAATTAGCGAAGTGAATCGTGTGGAAAATGTAATTAGTTTTAATAATTTAGTGAAATTTTATTCTAAGTCTGTGAAATAAATATGTACTTCAATACAGTGACCTGTAATTTACTTTAAATTGTCACATGAAACAATAATAAAAATTCATAAATAAACACTGTGAATTTCACTAAAATGAAAGACAAGGAAGATTGAACATCTGTATAGAAAATTAATAGTTACATTTCTTAAAAACAGTTCAAACCTGTGGTGCTGTACATGAATCCTATAACCAAAACAAACATGGTTTTGAGAAAATAGCATTTAAAGTTAACAAACTTACATGGTCTATTACGGAAGGATGAACAATTTCTCCTTCTATTGTAGAAAATCTGTACCTATTTCAGGAATTACGGTATGTGATTGTAAGTTAAAATATTAGAGATAAAACAACCAGACGACATTATCCCAAAAGTTTACAATTTGAGAGTTTTTGAGGTTCAATCACGATGCCACTGAATTATAAAATCTTATGTGCCCTACTTATTTTTGAGGCCGCCCGCAGTACTGTCTTATGTGTGTGAGCGTTTCGAAGCGGGCTGGAGTTGTATAAATAACTCACAGGCAAATAAAATTGTTGGGTTTTGCAGATCTGATAGGGATTGTTGTTTTGCAGTTCTCAAGCCTTACATTTTTATACTAGGTTCCATGCACTGTAGGATTTGCTGAAAGGAGTGGGTACCGAAGTTTTCATTTACTAGGATTTTTACCGAGGAGGAATAGATGCTAAGTAACCTTTTTCTCCAATCTTACACAATCATAAGAAAGTTTTGTGGGTGTAGTTTGCAATTCAGTGCCTTTGGTAGAGGAAATGGTTCTCGATAGTGTTCCCGCAACAACTTTTAAAGTTGTCATCTGGTAATTTTTGTTTTTATTATTATTATTATTATTATTATTATTATTACTATTACTATTATTATTACTATTATTATTATTATTTATCACAATAAAATAAGGAACATGTGCGTTACATTTCAGGTGACCATATACCTAAGACATATAAATAATTATTTATATATTTAAAACATCGATAATAATTATGATTATAATTATATACTTATTATATATTCACACTTTTTCCTATTTATTATTTTCCCAGAAGTTTGTGTGTTATGCACATTATATTTAATTTCTGAATCCCTCCATTGAGTTAATTTCTGGAACTGAAACGTCCGATGATGTTTATTTAAATGAAGTTTTTCGCTACTAACTTTTTTTTAACTAAATTCAGCGTGTTCTTAATATCGCTAAGCTTTAAGCTTTAAGCTTTTGTGCTAACAAAATATTTTATTATTTAATTTCACACCCTACCATTGATACCCGGACAATATTTAAATTAAGAAGTATGCTTATAGAAAAAAACTTAGGATGCGCCGGAAGAAAGTCAAATTTCCACTTACGAAAGTAGATTAAGTTCAAATTATGGTTTGAATTATTAAAAAATAAGTCAGATATATAATTTATTTGCAAAATTACATTCACCCTGATAAATGGCGTTGCAAGCAAGAACCTTGCTTTAGAAGCAAGTTCTTTTAAATTGCTACAGTATTTTCTTTAAAAACCTATAAACAATTAAAAAGGTTAAAACTATTTTTAACATCTCACCCGAGCAACACTAAAGTTTTTAAGCTACTCTTACAACAATTTCAAGAACATGGTCTCAGCAAAAAGTTCTACTAGCAAAATGCAAGGAACTTAAAGTCAACATTAACACGTTAATAAAATATTAATAAACTTCATAATACCTGGGCCACTGGGATAGGTTAACAAAGAAGGCTACGGACCTACTATGTTAGGAACGGAAAGAGGAACGAACAAACCAGAAAAATGTCACACTTTTCTAGAAATGTCTTTCCATGTGACATCTAAGATAAAATAAATCGACTTAATTGTATTTCCTACAACTTTGTACAGTTTTTCTTGAAGTGAGATTCTATCGTTTTTAAATAATATATGATATCTGGATTAGGCACTTTATTGAAGTGTTAATTTAAACAAATTTCACTCAAATGCTAGTGATAATTTGCTAAGGATTCGCTAACACTTCGAGCAATACTGTAATTTAAGGAAAGAGTGTTGTTTGCAACGCCAAAGAGCTGGAAACTTATTTCCAAAATCTGATGAACAGCTTTATAAGTGAATCAAAGGATAGGCAGAAACTGGACGTATGATAATTCTGGTATATGTGCACACTGGCAGAAAAAAGTGTCTTAAAAGTTATATCAAACAATCTGGGGATAGTTTGTTTAGTTATTTCCATACTTGAGCTTCATCAAGGCTGGCCGTTTGTCATTTCTAAATCCAAAGAGCAAGCCACCGCTACACTGCACTTGCCCATCTTGCTCTGGCATTTTCAACCCTGTAATAGATCAGTGGAATGAAAGGATACTAAATGGCAAAGGAAAGGCCCATCCCAGCATTTGTCTAAGAGACCAGGAGAAACAACTGGGAAAAGGGGGGGCAGAATGGCTGGTTTCAAGGGATTTGAACACGAGCCCTTACCCTCCTAGTCGCTGTGGGAAACATTCAGAATATCTTTTTAAAAAGCCAAGGCCTCAAAATCAGAAAACAACACATAGAAGAGCTAAGAAAGAATTAAAACGCATACCCCAAAATGTTTGATACTGGATAAGGATTTTGAGCAAATCAAGAACGATTGAGAAAAATGATGTCGAAATGCATGTACTGAGAGGATATAATGGTAATGCTTTGATTCATACAAAAAGAGTGCATAGTGCAAGATTGGGGAAAATGAAATATCACTAGGCCTGTTTGTGTGTGCGGCGGTGTTCCTGGGTAACGAACGCCAGTAACTTATTTGAAATAATTACAAAGACTATTTCCCTTATGTGACACATCTCAAAATCGAACAATGAAACGAAACAAAAATTTGAATTTTGACCAATCCCAGCCGGATATCGCAGAGAAATTATCGAAAAAAATTATTAAATCCGTTTTATCATGCGATGTGCATTTGTGATGTGGTCAGTGTAGCCAACTCCTATATCCCCACTATATAATTCCTGAACATACATCACTAATCATGTTTCCTAGAGGCGGTGAGGAACTATTGATAGCAACAAAAGCATGGACAATTGACATTCATAACACAAAAAGGAGGGTTATTCAAAGCTTTTTGGCGATGCATCAAATGTGCAAATTGATCTTATCATTCGGAATTCCAAACCACAGAATACAAAGAAAAATAGAGATACTGTATGTTATCTTTTTTATGTTTTTTTTTCCTTAGTTGGTATTATAAAATCGAACGGTAGCCATTTTACAATAGTCGATTTTTGTTCATATCATTCTCACGGTTTATAGAATACATATTCAAAAGTATAACATTTTATACAAGTGTTAATATTCTGTGCCGAATTTCAAATATATATTACAATATTTTGCTGTTCTCTATTGGCATTACCGGCAATTGTCTCAAGATTGCTTGAAAAGGTGAAGTACAAATATACAATATTAAATTTTGTATGCCAAGTTTATGGGAATTATATTTAAATTCTTATTTTGTTCCTGAAATAGTTGTAATAAATATCACTCAAGGATATGATCTTTCCAGATAATTCATTCACTACGTTCGGGAATTTATCGGCAATCTCAAACCCCCTGGTGATATTACTTGCGATACTTTTGAAAAAAAGTTATCGAAATGAATATTCGATTTGACTAATACTCAAATTAGGAAGAAAAAAATACAAGTATTTTATTAGTGATGAAGCGTTTGGTGTTTGTTCAATTATCTTATCAAACGCTAAATAACACAGCTCGTGTTTGCGAATGGCTCTGGTTTTGATTCCAGATCCGCAATTTATTTATTCTTATTTGCAAAATAGGATGGTTTGTTGCGAGCCCATTAAGGCCTTGTTACATTAAAAGTGTTTAGAAAAGAGATAGGAATTATAAAACGAAAGGTTATTATTAAATTACTTTAACAAATATACTGAACTTTTCCTTAGAGGGTACAGAAAGATAACTAAAAATGAAATGTTATGTTATTTGAAAATCAAAACACACAATATGTTTATAGATACGAGCACTCGTCTTTTTTTCAAAAAATGAAATTCAGCACTGATACTGCACACTCGCTGCTACGAGGTGGTTGTAGAGTCGAGTGGGAGTTGTATGCGACTTTCTTTTGAATGGACTGGCCCAGTTCCCGGGCATGCTGACATAAATATGCGACATTGCTATTCTTTGTTTAGCGCTTGTGATCAAGTTAGCACCTTTCCTTTACTTTATGGCCGGTAAAAGTAGAAGTGTAGGTTGGTCGCTGGCCTACTATTCGGAGATCGTCGGTTCGAGAATGCAGATTATCTGCCTTTTGGAAGGGTCGGGGATCACTTCAATGCTACTTATTTTTTATGGAAATGATGTGCAAAATTAGGTCTTGCATTAGCCACATTTAATGTTCTTTCATATTTCTTACTTACCGTCTTTCTTACTGTCCTGTTAATATTTCGCTCTTACTTTAACTCTTTTTATTTTTCTTTCTTTCTTTCTTTCTTTCTTTCTTTCTTTCTTTCTTTCTTTCTTTCTTTCTTTCTTTCTTTGTTTCCTTCTTTCTTTCTTTCTTCCTTTTTCTTTCTTTCTTTCTTTCTTTCTTTCCTCATTCCTTTCTATTTTCTTCTCTTTCTTTCTTCTCCCTTCTCTCTTTTTTTTCTTCTCTTCCAGTAATTTTCTTTATTTCATTCTTTTTTCACTCCTTTCTCCCTTAAATTCAATTGTTTCATTTTCCTCTCTTTCACTCTTTGTTCAATTCTTGTTTCTTACTGTTTGTATTTATTTTTTATTAACGTTTCTTTTTCTCTTTCTTCCTTTTTGGCACTTTAATTTCTTTCCCTCTCTCTCATTTTCTTCTTTATTTCTCGTTTTATTCCTATTTATTTCGTTCTTTTTCAGTTTTACCTCCCATCTTCTTTTTCATTTTCTTTATACTGTCCTTCTGTTTTCTAATTTCTTTATTCTTTTTTCACTATTTTCTGGCTTTAACTCATCTGTTTCCCTCTTACCCTTTTAATCCTATTTTAATTCCTCTTCCCTTCGTTATTTTGTCTTCTGCTCTTTCTTTCTCAATACAATTCCCTTTCTCGCATTTTTTTCTTATCTTCACTTTCATTTCCCCCTCTTTCCTTCTCCCTTATTCTATTTTCTTCCTTGTTTCTCTTTCTTTTTTGATTTTTCTTTTTTCTTTTATTTCCAAATGTCATGATGCGATTTCAAGTGTGACCCTTTCTCTGTGTTTTATCTTTATCTACTTTTATTATTAGTGTTAATTTGTTACATTGTTAATAGTGTTTCTTTATTTTTATGTTTCATTAATATTATATATATATATATATATATATGTATGAAACTTTCCTCGCACCCCCCCCCAGATAGAATCCAACAAACCCCCTAGGGGACCCGACCCACAGGCAATGTAGAGAAAACTCTACTGAAAAATTGTATTCCTAATTTTTATTTTTAATCAAAAAATTATGATTCTATAGAAGGAGTGCAAAAAGAGCTTTACTTTTATCTAAATAACAGTATTATAAAAATGTTAATAAAGCCAGGAAATCTTTTAAAAAAGAATACGAACATTATCACTTTTGTGATAGTTAGGTATAATTTTAAAGAAAAACTCGAGAAATTTGTTTCACACCACATCACCATACAAGTACCACGTGTAAGTAGGAAATGCAACCTTCTTCTCAACCCCTCTACTGTTCTTGTGACGAAAGCCAAAGCAAATAAATTTGCGAGGAGCAATATTGACATGAGTTTGAAACAGCTTCCATAATTTCTAATTTAAATATTTTTTCTTTTGATTTTTATTTTAATGTAAAATACTACGCAAATGAACCTTGAGAATAGCTTTAAGTCTGTTTTTGTAAATTTTCCTGAAAATTTCTCAATGGTCTGACATGTTGCTCTTTCATTTTCACATATTTTGCATTTGTATACTTAAACTTGCATCTTTTATCTAAATACTTGCACTATAAACAGTAATCACCGAGCATGAAAAAGTGTTTTTTTACACTTTTGTGTTTGCAGTGCGCTGGCTCGCCATTGCCAATGTCACGGATATGAATAACTCACGTTCCGAATTATTTGTAATGAATAGAGGGCGGTATTTGAGGCGTTGACTCGTGTTGCGCAGGCGTGTACCATGACGAAGCGGATAAACTACTTGTACAATAACATTTTATTATTTAGTTTCAAGTTCTTGCTCAGGGCACGTGTTTAACGAGGTTGCCGCCCTTTGTTGGCACAATTATTTATATGTGTTCAACAATACAACACTTTTCTCTTTCTCTCTCGTGAAAGTCTTAACTACTTAACTTGCTGAGGAAGTTGCAATCTTAGATTATCAGCTTACAACAGGTTGCTTTTTCGTACTATTTTTTATTTTAATAAAAGACTGAAACTTTTTCTCGTGTATTTTAGTGTTTCAAAATACATTCAGGCCAAGCATTTTGTTTATATTTTGTCTATATATACATGTATAAAACAAGAATTAGAAATAGATAAAACCTTAAATAGTCACAAGTAATATCACAAGACGATCTGAGATTGCCGATAAATTCATGAACGAAGTAAGTCTGGAAAGCTCAGACCCTCGAGTAATATTTATTAGAACTATTTTATGAATAATATAAGAATTTAAATGTAATTCCCCTAAACCTGGCCTACAATATGTAATAATTGTACAGTTGTATAATGGACACTTAACCTTTTCAAGTCATCTTGCAACAGACGAATATCGATTGTCAGTAATGCCAATAGAGAAGAGTCAAATATGGGTTTAGGACTATTTCATGAACAGAATAAAACAAAGGTAATATATATTTGAAATTTGTGCATAGAATATTAACAATGATATAAAGCAATCCTTACTTATGCATACTTATCTTTTCAGAAACTGTCATTCTGAACGTGTTTATTAAGATTATGGTTGCTTAGGCAGATTTTGTTACATAATTTACAAAATTATTACAGATTATTTGGCTGAATACCCCAAAACAATTTCTTTAGCGGATACGCATTGAGTTAGTTAAATTTACAAACACTGAAAAAACAGAAAGGCGTGATGCGTGTTCAGGAATTATAAAGTGGAGGTAAAGAGTTTGCCACAAATGCACGTCGCTTGATAAAACGGATTTGATAAAAAAATTTCGATCATTTCACTGCGATATCGGGCTGTTTCGTGTCATTGGTCGATTTTATGAAGAGGCCACATAAATGAAATAGTTACAGAAATTTCGTTATATGTCAAACACCTTGTGCTTTTCAAAGATAGACGATAAGTGAAGGTGGTAAAATTAAATATTGAATCTCGAATTTAACGTAATGAGTGGAAACAGATTGAACAAGCAACAAGAGACAAAGAGAAAAATAATGAAAGAATGTATTAAAATGTAAGCTTTAAATTCGGTGGTACACACGCTTTATGCTAAAATATAGCTGCCATCTCTCTATCTCTGAGTAAACTTTCAGAGCTATGAGTAGGTAACGCATCAATAAATGTTACATTAAAAGCAACATCAAAACCCATAAGCCTTTTCCTATTTACGCTTTCCATTGCTTCTTGCATTATATGGCAACTGTTGAAGGTAATATAATGAAATTCTGATTTAACAAATAAAAAAGTGAATATTTAATTTTTTTATCTATTCCTAGTTCTGTATATTTTAGTTATGTTCATCTCTGGTGTTTTTTCCTTGACTTATTAATTTCATTAATTTGTGTTTGCTTTGCTAGTGACTCCTTTATTATTTTTCTTTTATTCTTTAAATTTTATTATTTCCTTTTCTGAGTATTCTAATAAGCTTTATTATAATTGTTGTTACTATTATTATTACGCTTTTTGTTAATTGTGCTTTTCATTATTTGTTGTATTATGACAACTTTTCAAATTCTGGTTTAACAAATGGTCTACCTTGCCGGTTGCCCAATATCCTCTATCTCACTGTGTAAGGATTTCGATGATGCTTTTAATTTAATACTTATTGATGCGTCGCCGACTCATAGCTCTGAAATGAGATAGAGATAGGGAGATGGCAGCTATAATTTTGCTTAAAACGCGTACACCTGCAGGGTTAAATCTTACATATTAATATTTTTTTTTTAATTTTTGTTCCCTCTCTTTCTGTTTCTGGATGCACACTACTCACTTTTAGAAAACATCGCTCTATGCGGTCGCAAATTTACACATTTTTCTTCACATTCACAGCTTCGTATTCGTTCATCTATAGATAGTGCACTAGTGACGCTGTGTTTGCTGAACAGCTTAAGACTTCCTGAGAACAACAACGCCATCATAATAGTGTGGCGACAGTGTTGCTATTGTTTTCTTTCCAGCTTAAAAATTTTATATGTATTTGACTAAATGTGTTTGTACAATAGTTGCTAAAAGAGTAATTCCGTTATAAATGTTACACGTATATTTCTTTCCTTTTCTGTGTTTGACGGTATCGTAACTAGCCACTAACTAATGGCAGCGTTAAAATGCAGTATTTGCAAATAAAGCTTAAATAAACATTTCACTTCATCCGCGGCCTCAGTTTTGATGATGATATTGCTGGCCTGTTAGTCGAACTTGAGAAAATAAGTAAATGGAATACTTTTGTCTTTACACCGAGAAATGGTCTAATGAAACAATTGCGGCCCTAAGTAATGTAGGGTGAGTGCGTGACCCATTCCGCCGGCAGCGATGAATGTCGACTGGAATCCACAAGGAGGTCGGGTGAAGCGAGAGGAGAGAAGAAGAAAGAAAGAAAGAAAAAGAAAGAAAGGGGGAAAAAAAGCTAGACGAGATGGCCTTCGAAAGGAAGACAGGTGGCGGCGGATGATTACAATTTCGGAGTCGGAAATTTTCCCCCTTCTACTAGCGTAGTAAAAAGAAGAAAGGAAAACAAGGTTTCCAAGGATAATCTCTGGTATTCCAGTGTAACCCTGTAGCTGTGCAAGGCAAATATAAAAACACAGCACACAGTAGCGGGCGAGCAAAAACAGAAAGCTGTCGTAATTAGGCAGCCAACCACAAGAAGCAAGACAGGACATGACTCCGTACTTGTATATACACAGAGGCTACAAAAAGTGTCATGTACGATATCAAAGCACAAAGCAAATGAACAAAAATCCACCGCATTCCTTACTGCACAAGTTTTTTTTAGTAACAAATAAATAAATTAAGAATAAATTAAACATTTTTTGCATTAACCCTGGGCACATCAATTCTCATATTTCAATAGTTTTTATTAATCATTTTTAAAAATAATTGAGAAAGTTATGTTAACAAAGTTCTTAAATAATCGGTACTTGTTGATTTGGTTTATTTATATTGATCTTTAACATCTCAGGTCTTCAAAGGCCTCTTCTTTCAGGCTTGAGGTTCTTTTACATGCCGTAAATATACGATACGGGACCCACGGCTTTACTTCCCTTCCGAAGTAAACCATACTTAAGATTTTTACGGCCGAAAAAATCTATCTACCTTGGCCGGGATTGAACCAGCGAGCTTGGGTTTAGAAGGCAAGTATGGTTACCACTACACCACCCGGACCGACAAATAATAAGTACCATATAAAAAAAATGACTTAGAAAACATCACTTATGATTTTTATACAAACTTTTATTGCGTCTATTGACATTTTATTATTCAGCAAAACAAATGCTTCTAGTTTCTATACATAAACAACAAATATTTCAGCGAATAAATTAATTTTATTGAGTTGAACATTGAATAAGCGCTAGATAAAACAAAAACAGCTTTGCCCATTTGGTTTATTTATGGATGTTCTTTAACATATCAGGACATCGGCGTCCCATTCAATTCAGGGCGTGAAATGGCCGGTAAATTTTGCTCAGATGCCTCTTGTTTCAGACATGAGGTTCATTTTCTTGCCTATATATATATATCTGTGTATGTGTGTGTATTTACACTCTAGCGGTCGCAATTTGTGTTTTTTCTCAACGAAACTTGGCATATACGTACAATCGCAATTTTTGCTTTTTCTTAACGAAACTCGGTTTATGCCATTAAATAAAATGATATAAATATATTCTGAAAATCAGAGAATTTGGACCAATAAGAGAGGGTATATCTGAAAACCGACATTTAAAGAGTGGAGGTTAACGTAAAGCCAACATTTAAATTTAAATTTAGTGGCCACAAAATTTTTTTCAGCGTTCCTTGGAATATGTCATTAAAATAAAATAAGAAAAACAGTTTCTGAAAATCAGTGAAATTAAAGTATTAGGAGGGGGCAGTTTTATTGAAACCCAAAATTTAAAAATTTCTCTAGAGGTACCAATATATATTTTTTCGCAACACAAATCGGTATATACCATTTAAATAAAGTAAGAAAAATAGTTTCCAAAAATGAGGGAAATCGGACCACTAGAAGTGGTGATATACCTGAAAACCAAAATTTAAACAGTGGTATTAATGTAAAGGAAATTTTAAAAATCACTCTAGCGGCCGCAATTTTTGTTTTTTCTTAACGAAATTTGGTATATGCCATTGAAATAAAATAAGAAAATCAGTAAAATCAGAGTATTAGAAGGGGGGGTTTACCTGAAACGCAAAATTAAAAAGTATACTAATATTTTTTTCGCAACGACACTCGGTATATATTATTTAAATAAAAGAATAAAAATAATTTGTGTAAATAAGGGAAACTGGGCCACTAGGAATGAAAGTATACTTGAAAACCGAAATTTAACACTCTAGCGGCACCAATGTCTCTGCTCTAGCGTTTTGTAATAACCTTTACAAATTATGCTTGCTGAGTAATTCACTTAGCTTGACGGAATTTTTAATTTCCAGTAGCCTTGGAAAGTATATTTTTGTACTAATATGTTAAGATAGGAAACTCCTCTAAACTATAGTTCATTATTTGGTCACATGTATTGCACAGAAGCCCTTTGCCGTCAGCTAAAAACAAGTATATCCACATACACAATTTCGTAAAGGCGCATAGAATTGTTGAGAGTTACTAGCTACTTAGATGGGCTTGTGCGGTGTAACGGCGGCTTGCGCTAGGGTCTCGAACTCCTTGAAGGGGTGTCAGGGTGTTAGGGACTCCGTGTAAATGCCCTTGGATCCTGGTCGTCAGGTGCCTCCATCACCTCTTGGTTCTTCCGGAAGTGCCATTACTGTGGACATAGGCACAAACTGCCAGCCGTTGAGCAAAGTTGAAAAACCGAAATCTTCATGCGACCTTCTTAATCCAATACAAACAAATCCATAGCTACTTTATAGAGCTGACGCAATGAAAACTAAAAGAAAATTTGTATAAAACATGAAGTATTTTTTCAACGTTTGCTGGCTCTGAATTCCACACTCATTGTTGATTTTAAAGAAATTATAAAGTGATTGGAAATATTGTACTACCGTTTTCCGAAAGTCTAAACCCTTATTTAAAGTTTTCCGAAAATATATTTCTGAAAGAAGCTCCTTAATTCGTAATATTTGAATTTAAAATACCAACGAAATATGGATAAGTTTTTAATAAAAAATTGTTTGATATAGGTACACATTTACCAAGAGCTAAAAAGTAAAATTGTTTCAACATGGCTACATGATAAAACTATGCATTTAATTCTCTTCTAAGCCGCTATCTACCTCCTTTTAGTATTGCTTTTAATGTGCTGCCCGTTCTGAATTCACGATTCATGCTTCGGAATCTCAGAGTTTCAATTAGTATGAATTACCTTTGACAACTATGTAAGACATGGGTTTAAATTGCTTGCCATTTTCGTTATATTCCACTTTCTTCCATAGAGACTGATTTCGTTGACAACATATCTTCCCCAAAGCCTCATAATTAAGGTCAAAAACATAAGCACTAGCAAGTAATCCTATCAAATTTAGTTCTAAAGAATTCTAACCTCACATCCGGAAAATACACAACGAACAACCAGAGTAATGGAGCAAGAACACGTCGATGAACCAGAATTTAGAAGATGCTTCCTGAAATACTATACCCAAGGTTATATGCGTCTTAGTGAAAGAAGCTCAGGTTGGTTTAATAAGGTTACAAGGACCAGTGTTTATTTTCGTGGAAGTAATTCCAGATGTCAGCTAAGAGAGCGCTAATACATGATACAGTGGAGGACGAAGGTTTCTCAGAATCTCCGCGGTCATAAAGAGGACATAAACATTTCTGCATGTAACGGGGCACTTTATTTGCACTTTTTTGCTTTATTTGCTGATACTCTTTAATAAAGTGTAGCAGTTTTTTTTTTCTTCGATGTCTGGAACCTTTGCAAGAGTCATTGCTAGGCTGGTGTCGTAAATAGAGGTTAGCTTGTTTACAGAGACGTGACAAAAAAGCTAAATTAATGCGGTTATGTGCCGTATGTAGCAATTTAAGACAAAATAACACATTTTATGTGAGTGTGGGCTTTGCTAATGCATTCCCTTAAGATAATTAACAATTTACATGAGTAAGAAAAAGAAAAACGTTTGACCTTAATAAATAAAACTCAGTTAGTAGTAGTCGTAGTAATGTGTATTTATTGCTCATTACTTATAAACACATTTGTACATCGTTTGCATGCGTCTTTTGACACTGACAGTTATAGAAAAGGAGTTTGTACTCCAAATCAAATACATTTACGTTACGTTATTCACCTTAAATATGCGCGCGCACACATACGGGGTGCTATCAAAAAGTTCCCGGACTGGGCTCTGTTACAAAGGTAATACATACTTTATTTCATTTTGAACACCACCCTCTGAGAAATTTTCTCCTAGTCTTCAACGTTCTGCGATTCACGCAGTGTCTCGTTAACGTTGTAGACGAGTCTTCATCTTCTGGAAAATGAAGAAGTCCGCAAGAGTCGATTGTTCTCCTGCGGTCCTCATGAAACAATTTCCCAGACTTTTTTAATTCCAGGGACATTCTTTCACTTTTGAAGCGCCCATACAGCTCGAATCATTGCATCATAGCCGTGCGCTTGCAAAGGTATGTTTAGTGTCTGTGTGATCGATTTCCCAAGTTAAACGCAATTGTGACGTTAGCTCTTGGTTCGAACTTGCTGTCTACGAAATCGCAAGCGATTACAAAAATTCAAATTGTGAATACGCCAATATAGTGTGTCGTTTGGCACACTACTTGTTCAAGGTTACAGCTCTCTAGCGCTACCTTATTTGGCCATCTGTTAGTAAACAACAGAACCGGTCCGGGAATTTTTTGATATTATATATATATATATATATATAAACACATTCATACTCAAAAGAGTCCGTCTACTCCAACATTTTTTTTTTTTTTTTTTTTTTCCACTCTGAAGTTGGTATCTCAAAAACATGTTTTTAAAGGCTTCTACAGTTTCTTGAGGCGATGAAAATCACTGTCCACGCATTTCTTGTTTGACATTACGGAACAAAAAGAAGTCGTTAAGCGATAAATCAGGTTAATGTGGGCAATGAGATGGTTTTCTCCTTCATATAATCAATTGTTTGACTTGATGAAGCTGTGACATTTTCGGTTGTTTTTCCTGATTTCTTCAATGACTTCTAGCAAACAAATTGTTGTATACCATTCAGCATTAACTGTTCTTCAATCGTCTAAAGGAATGGTTGGGACATGTCCAGTACAACCGAAGAAATAAACCATCTTTCTTGAAAGTGCTTCGTGAACGAACAACTTTTGTGGGATTCGGTTCATCTTGGAACACCCAAACGATGGGTTGTTACTTAGTTTTCGGTTCATACGAATATATCCAAGTTTCATCAACTGTTAACGATGTTTATGCGGATTTCGCAGTTCCTCGGTAGAATTTTTGAGCATTTCATTACTCCAATTAACACGAGCGATTTTTAGAGCTTCGGTCAAATTATGCGGTATCCATCGGGAACAGATCCCCCCCCCCACAGTTGAATGTTCATGTAGAACTGAATCTTCGATATGCTTAAGGATGTTTCATATCTCACTGTAAGCCACATGTCGATCTTCTTCAATCAGTTGTGATGTCTTTTGGAATGACAACCGATTTTGGACGACCTTCACGAAATTCATCACTGACGGACGCACGACCATGACGAACTTCTATAAACCAATTGGGAAAAGTCTTCTTTTCTGATGATGCTTCATTACCAAAAGTTGAACGAAGCGATTCTGCATTGCTGTTGAGTTAGGCTAGGCCTATACTAAAAATCACATGACATTTTCTTTTCTTTTTCTTTCTTTCTTTCTTTCTTTCTTTTCTTCTTCTTTTTCTTTTTTCTTTTCTTTTTCTTTTCTTTCTTTTTTTTTTTTTAGCAAAATTACATTGTTTAAATGCTCACTGTAAATAAACTACTCGATCAGTTTCTACAACTGTTTTATCCGAATAACAAATGTCAATTGTTTAGAAATTAGTAATGACATAATCTCAAAGGTGCCATCTGGTGGTCGTTTGTAGCAACTTAAAAGGTAACCCTCGTATCAAATCCAACTAATTAAACTTCATTGGCATTGCTGCCACAAAAATGGTAACTTTTTGACAGTTTTGGTATATGAACAAGGATCAAAGTCCATAAACCACCATGATGATTTATTAAAATAAACTAAACTTCTTTATTAAAATAAAGAACACACAACTTCTATAGATGATTTAATAGCGACTTGAACACGCAACCCAGATTGAATTTTATTTCGATAAAGGCAGATAACTTCTGTGAGAAAAGGAGGCAGGTATAATTAGCTGGAACACGGTTGAGTGCACATCGTTTCGTAATTGTTTCTCTGATCGTATGTTAAGTGAAGAGAAATGTCCGTGCGTAGCCCTTGGGTGTTCGCTTTGATTAAATAATTACGCTAAATGAGGAAGTTGGCATGTTACCCGAACATGTTCAATTTGTAACACCGTTTTTATAGTAATTGGTTAAGAAAGGGTGTATTTCTAAATGATATCCAGTTATTTAGAGCAGTGTTTTAAAACTTTTTTTATATTTTTGGTATGAATATAAATTGCAGGATCCTAATTAACAAGTAGCAGGTGATGGAATTGATTCTTACACGATAATTAGCTACTGGAATAACTAGGGTTCAATAAAGGTAGTGACTGGGGCATTTTTATATCCAGCATAGACCTCAGGCTGATAACACTGGGTAACAATGAAAATGTTTCGGGCTTAAAAATAGTGAATTTACATGTATTTCTATCTGATGAATTCAAAAATCACCATAAAAATGATAGATTAGCTCTTGTTTTGAACATAAAGTGACATTTCATTTTTTAGAGTGAAGATTTTAAATTTGGGGGAATTTTTTGGGGAGTTGGCACACCTGTCAAATAACAAAACACATATGCTCTTCAGCTGTTTGTAAGTCATAAACATAGATACTGTTGCTGTGACTGTGAATTACGTGTAGTTTCTACTCAAATTAATGCAAAAATTCTGGTTCGCGAGTGCTTTTTAGTGTAAAATTTGTAAAAATGCCGCGAAAATGTGTAAATATGGTGAATAACTTTTGTTATATTTGTGGTAAAATATCATTTTCCTCACAGAAACGCAATCTGACGCCTCTTGTAAAGACTGCCAAGCCTCTTGTGGACTCAAAAGACGTTCTTCTTCCACCCCTGCATATCAAGCTGGGTTTGATGAAAAACTTTGTCAAAGCTATGAACCGAGAAGGACGGGCCTTTAAGTACATCAGAGTGAAATTTTCGAAATCAAGTGATGCAAAAGTTAAGGAAGGCATTTTTGTCGGACCACAAATAAGAGAACTTGTAAAGGATCCTACATTTAACCAGGTTTTGGAGGGGAAAGAAAAGGAAGCTTGGGAAGCCTTCAAGGGTGTTGTTCATGGATTTTTAGGCAACAAAAGAAATGACAACTACAAGCATTTGGTGACAGTGGTCCTGCAA
Organism: Metallyticus violacea; assembly: GCA_030762175.1. Classification (NCBI taxonomy): domain Eukaryota; kingdom Metazoa; phylum Arthropoda; class Insecta; order Mantodea; family Metallyticidae; genus Metallyticus; species Metallyticus violacea. The sequence goes on from CM060841.1 coordinate 71,234,241, forward strand.
AAATACCGTAACCTTGGATGCAACATGTCCCTTAAGATCCATTTTCTCCACTCCCACCTAGACTTTTTACCTTCTAGTTGTGGAGCTGTTAGTGATGAACATGGGGAGAGATTCCATCAGGACATTTCTGTTATGGAACAAAGATATCAGGGCGTTGGAATGAAGTAATGCTTGCGGATTACTGTTGGTCTTTGTATAGGGATTCTGCGGAATTCCATCACAAGAGGCAAGCTAAAAGACGACGAAGTCAATAGGCCACCACATGATTCTCTTCAGACACGACTATCTGCGAAGTATTTTTCCAGCAATTTAGAACTCTTAGCATGTAATTACCAGTTAAAAAAATCAAATGCACTTTCATTGTTGTTAGCATGTATGTAATTAAAATGTATCCTTTTCTCTCAATCCGTTAATATGTAATACTTCCACCTTGTGTATATCATAGAAACTAGAGCTAATAAAAATTTTTCATTGTCATATTTGTTTTTCTCAACCCAAAATTAGTAGGAATTGCCTCATGAAGTGCTCGAAACATTCAAAAATTATTTTTTTGTTACCCAGTGTAATTAAATAGTTATGTAACACAAGGGCCAAATAATACAACTAAGTTTGGATATTATCTTACTGTGTAATGCAAGAGAGTCATCTGATCAAAGTAATTCGGAGTCTATATAAAAGCACAAGAACATTAACGTTAGAAATGAGAAACAAAATAGAAGAAATAAACGAAGGCTTCAAATAGGGATGGCCTTTATTGCCAACATTAACACTTTTGCTGCCGCGCGCCGATCTAGTCGGATTCCTGCGATCAGCTGAAAGCGCTAGAAGCCTGCCTCACTTGTACTGCCATAAAATTCGGCGCCTTTTAAAGGGAAAATGCACCAATTTAAACATTTTACTTCTATAACTTGAAGAATTGCAATTAGCGTCACAAAACTTTCCTTATAAGAAGCACATATAATACAAAACTGATTAATAGTAACACAAAAATATATGAAGTATAAAATATCCTCATTGTTTTAACTGATATTAAATATTTTCAACAGATAAATGTGGTTTTCGTGTTTTGGGTTTAATTATCAAATTTAAAATTAAGATATACAATACACATAATGTTCATAATGACAGAGTGTTCAGTTATGAATAAAATGGCACAAACAAGTTATGCAAAGTGGCCTGTTGCAACTGTACATTTTAGAAAGTTAAACATATGCGCAAGTAGAGAAAGAGAAGTGAACTAGTTAAATGCACTCTCCACACAAATAAACTTATCATCAAATGAAATGTAGTATTTTATACTGCGCGATGTCTCAAAATACTTTTAATGCACTCGGATTTGCTTAAACATGTGTACATTAACGTTCAATACCAACATTAATACTTTGTCTAGCACTGATAATGAAACACAAACACACAGAACTGAAATAATATCTAGACCTAACACAAAACGACGAAAACGCTTTCTGATAACTGTACACTCCACACGATATTTATTTGTTTTAATTTGCCACATTTCATTAAGAAATATGCCTATCTTAAAAACATCACAGGAACAATTTGCCATTTTCAACCCTCAGAACACCACCATGAGACAAGAATTGACAGTGTTACTTTCAAACACAAAATACCACCCGGGTGAAAGGCGGAAATCTCTCATATTTATCGCTAACAGTTACCTCTTTTCAAATCCTTGCATTCCCTCACCATAGGCTGTCACAAAAATAAGCATTTCATAAAATTTTAAGCTGGCCGACGAGATCTGCGCTGGCAATCTTGTACTGGATTATTTATAGAAGCCGAACAGATCGGCTCTGGCGTTTAACTGGCAGGCGACCGCGCTACCGCATGACACCAAGAGCATTAATAAACACACACACACATATCAAGCACTTAAAGACTAGAAAAATATTCTACTGGAGGTATTCAAATTAATAAATATGAGTTAAAGCAATTTTATTTGCTGACGATCAGGTTAATTTTAAAGAAGATGGTCTACAGAAAAGTATTAATAACCTGAAAGATACCAAGTGACACACAATTTAAAGATTTCAACAACAAAGACAAAATCAATGACTTTTAAAGGTAACAATCATGTAAGAGTAAGATAGGTATTAGAATAAGGCTCTAGTCTTATCTCTCTAAGTTGTAATGTATCATACAATAAAAATGAAGACCTGAATATAAAACTAAACAAATTAAGACAAATTAATGTAGCAATAAGAAGAACATAAATAATACGGCGTCAAAAGAAACAAACGAAATTCTACAAAATAATGAAAGTGCACTATGAATAGGTCAGACAGGAAAAGAATAGAAACTCAAGAGATGATATTATTAAGAATAGTAGCTGGATAAACAAAGCTCTAGACAAATAAGGAACTGAATAAATTCGAAAACAGTTAAACATATATATTCTAAATGAAAATAAAAATAATTGATACCAGCATATACAAGGATGAAAGAGGAAAGGATAGCAAATACTTTACTAAATTATTAACCTAGAGAATATCGCCAAGTAGGAAGACCAACAACAAGATGGAGTAATATGTCTAATTGAGGACGGAACAGGTCGACAGGCCTATCTATATCTGGTTAAAGAAGAAGAAGAAGAAGAAGTCTTACTATGTTTAATTAGAAACTAACAACTGCATCACAAATGTAGGTCTAATGGATTTAATTTCATTTCATTTGGTTTAACCCTGCACTCTTCGCTTTAAAGAAAAAGATGGACAAGGTCACTTTAAGGCGCCTGGTCCAAAATCGATGTATCTACAGTAACAGTGGGAACCAGAAGAAGCCTTTGAAAGGCAAAAAGTGTAACCAGAGAAACTGGGTTATAGCCCTTAACATTTTTTTTACGGACTAACACGTGACAGCGGTTTCGGATATGCCCCAATATACACTAGGTCATAATTCTTGCGTCAGAGTTATCGTTGTTAAGTCTCGATGAGGGACTTGGACGTGCATAGATGCAGAACACGTCACGGTGCTCATTAGAGCGCGTACCTTCAGTGTCAGGAAAGCAAGCTTATGTGTTATGTGTAATAGATAACTCATTACACAATAATTCATGTTCTAACAAATTAGCGGCCTCTGCTCTGGTTAACTATTGGCGCCCCGCAGCTGCGTATAGTGTTAACACTGCCTAGTACATCCCCCTGTGTGAATGAAAACTGTACTAATAATAATACAATGAAGTTATTTGAGTTACAAGCCATCTGAATGCGGCTTGTTACCGGGAAATTGCAGCTGCCACAACTGGAAAAAGGAAAATTGGGTCGCCGAGGGTAATGTTAGTATTTTTATTTTTATTTCAGTTATTTACTGAAAACCTAAAAGGTTACTGTATTTAAAACTGACAATAATAAGCACTAATCTGTGTTATAAAGATGTTGAAAATGATGCCCCTCAGTGGCAATACATTGCCGACATCTGAGTAGGATATTTTTTGTATTTTTTCATCCCTAAGAACACGGCGGCTCGGAACACGTTTCTTGTCATTGAGAGATCTTGCAAATTGTCTTATCCCTTTTCCAAAGATGTCGACTTTGAGCATACAACATCCAAATTGTACAGAGCTGCTGCCAAATGATAAACACAGACGGGACAATTTCGCCAGTTCATTGTTACCTCACATTGATGATTACAATGGATTCCTCGTCATGTCGCATTCTCAGATGAAATCACCTTTCACACTCTGGTAAAGAGCACCGGCATAACCATAGAACATGGGAAGAAGAAATGTGGTAATGGAATACGAACGTGAGAGTACGTGTGTGGTGTGCTTTGACTTGTGATTCTGTGACCGCTGAAAGTAGTCACAGGAAGAACATGAAATTTTTGGTTATCTTATTACTATTAGTGTAAGAGATAATCCCATTTCTTATTGACAAACACTGTTTTTTGTCGCTTCCATTCTTTCTAAACAAAGAGCTGATTATGCCATTTCACAAAACTCTATGTGCTGTCATACCACGATCAGACCACTACCTTATAATTTTCATTGTTACAAAACTTAAGAGAGTTCTATACAAGATAAGAAGAAAATCATGTTTCTAACATAACCGGGCTAGGAAATATTGACATGGTAGTGATTCTACCGGACACACTGCATTTTAAATCACCTCTCGAAATACATTTTGAATTGGAGAAAAATCTGGCTTAATATGTATCTTAATAAGAGCTAAAACTAAATTAAATAAATAGTAGTAATTAGTTGACACAGCATTCTAACTAAGATTTCTACCAACATTTACTATGTTTATATTTGAATTTACTTTTCACAGATGAAATAAAATTAACAATTTGTAAATTAAACACCTCTTTCAAATTAAAAATTCTACCAATATGTTTAAAATGTTCTGAAAGATAGGGCAAAATAATTTATTTGTTAACACCTTTCATACACCTACTTTTTTTCCTCATTCACATAATGTGTTATATTTCTTTTCATATAAGGAAGCAGACCTCTTCAGAACTTGTGAAGAGACAGTAACTTTAGCACTCTTATATATAAACTTTTCTGTGAGCATTTTCGTTCAACAGACTCTACATTTACAAAGAATTCAAAAATATTTCCAGTGTTTTTTTCAGGATATCCATAACAACCAACATTATTGCCATCGGCTCTGATTTAACCATTAACCATTGTATATCACATTTAATTAAAAGTAAATATTATTTTCGTGCTAACAGTGGAAAAAAAGAACATTTTATGCAACACGAAAGTAAACTGTTTTATTTTTTACTTGTACATAAAAATACTACTTCATTCTCTTGTTATAAAAAGAACTATTTTGTCTTCCGCTTTCCTTTCTCTCTCTCTCTCTCTCTCTCTCTCTCTCTCTCTCTCTCTCAACTTATTGTACCAAAGTCTGGAGGGAGAGTACTCGACACTAAATAAAAAAATAAGATAAAGCATTAGCTTTACATGTATAGACTTCATGTCCAGTATAGTTTCAGAATTGCATTGCATGTTTTTTTAAAATAAAACCGACAACATTCCAAAAAAATATTTTATTTTCACTTAAATAGAGGTTAACATTTACATATTTTATATACTAATAATTGTACCTACATATAAAGTTAAATATTTTCTTAACATTACAAAAGGAAAGTATCTTTCTAATATTTTATCTAATTAGATATGCATTGTGAACATTTTTATCATACTATAGGCACTCAAAGCAAGTTTGGTATTCACTAGCATTGTTTCTTATATTCCCTGCTTTTTTATTTTTGTTGCAGCAGAAAAGTGAGATGTTTTATATTTACATTCCTAAAATATGATTTTGAAATAGGTGCACTTTCACTGTGAAGCCAGATTGTTAAGGATAAGATATATTATATTTGTTTTTACAGTAATTTTCCTTACTTTTGTTCCATTTGAAATACTTTAAAAATCATTGAAAATGACATGAAAGCTTAGCATCTTATATATATATATATATATATATATTATGTATATATAATATATATATATATATACCAGGTTTCCAGAATATGTCCTCACCGCTCGCTTGGGGCTTTGCTTCTCGGTCAAGGTTGGCTCCTCTTCTCACTCACGGCCGGCTGCATGCCTGCTTGTCCTTGAGCTTCCGAGAAGCCATTTATCTACATTCCTTCGTGAAGATTTTTAGAGCAACGTATTTTTGTATGTAAATGTTATAAATACCAATCTGTTCATCGAATTTCTGAGGAATTTCCCTGAGAAATTGCCCCCTTCCAGAACTGCAATTCATGATCTTGTGAATAAATGTAATACTGTTGCTTCAGGGCAGAACAAGAAACACAAGCGAAGATGTACAGTTGAGAAGACAAATAAGAAAAAATGGCACAAATCTTCAACATTCGTCAACAGAAGCACTACCGAAATTTGCACAACAAGCTGGAGTTTCAGTGTCTTTGCACATACAGCAACAACATTGTTAAAACTCAAACACAATGTCGTATGGTCTAGCAAGTCTTATGATTTTTATTTCTGGGGAAGGAGAAAGTGTGCAAAACAAATTGTTACACATTAGAAGAACCCAGGAAAACTTACGGAATGAAATCAGAAAACGTTATTGTAGTGGAATATGTTTACCCCGTGCAATAACGTTGCTATAAGATACAAATTTGTATGGGCGCGACATACCTGTGGCATGTCTAGCTGCCTAGACGCAAAAACCCCGAGCGGTAAGGACATATTTGGGAAGTCCTGTGTATATCCTAAATAGGCCAATGTTTTTAAAACGATACATTACAGCCTTTTGTATTTTATATTATTCCATTAAATTATACAGTAAACTGCACTCTCACATGCTTAGAAGACCAATGGTTTTAGGGGCATCCGCCGGTTGTCATTTCAGTAGGGGACTCAAATGCATGGTATCGAATAATTTAAACTTCTCAATGGCTCCTTTCAGTTTTTGCTTTTCGCTTTTAAAGTAGTACTTGATTATGTTAATCGCGAAATTCTTGTGGGGCAGGTTTCTTCCGCGAAATGCTATGAGAAATCAAATTTACATTTTAAGTTACCTAAATAATAATTAATGATGGATTCGTAATCATTTATCATTATTCAAACTAAGGTAATATTGATATAGTAAATTAAACTGCAGTTTTAAAATTGAAACACCTACTATATTTTTGTCATATTTGAGGAAGAGAAACCATTTGGGTTTTTGGAATTCTATTATAATGAAGCGTAAAATTGTTGTGCACACATTTATGTCGAAAATATTTTTAAAATTTTATGGATTCGTCTTGGTTGTTTCCCATAATGATCTATCATTTTTTCAATAAAGAAATGCTATGATTTAATTTGTTTTCGATAAGATATATAAACCGCTGAGAGGATTACCTGTCATATTATTCGTAATATGAATAAAAAAATCGTAATATAATGCAATATTTTTAAGTTGTTCTGTTTCCAATAGTGTTTAGAACTGTTTAAAGTAAAAACTATGGTATCGTATCTGCAAACAAACTTTGTGCTAACAGCCTGTATTTTTAAAAATTAATGAACAGTGCCACACACAGCTAACACTTAAACTGCTGATGTTGAACTACTGTAAAACAAAACTTAAGTATAATCACACCAAGATAGCCCCTTCAACTTTCTCATTGTTTTTCAAATCTGCACATGAAATGATATTTGATTGATCCATATGTATTATCGCCCCACTCTAAAGGTTAATATCGGCATAGATACAACTCATATTCTTTAAAGTTAGCTTTAGAGTGTTATGGTAGGTATAATTTACTGAACAAATTTTTTCGAAAGGACTTAAATTTTGTAACTATTGCTGTCTGAAGAATATTTATAAATCTACCGGCAAAGGGTTTCCCCTTCTTCACCGTATTGTAGCTGTGAATATAAACAAAAAGAACCTTTTTTAACTGAGAAACCTCCAGGCGATAAAGTATCCCTTAACAAACAAATCTTAGATTCTTTAATTGTAGTTAACAAGTAAGCGATCTACAAGTAGACAACAAAACCTTTTTTCATGTATTGCAGCAATAAAAATAGATACAGTTGTACTACACCCTCACTGTACTTGTGGGCGTCCCTGAATTTGAAAAAATGGAGAATTTTGAATGCAATAAAGAACTTAAAAAGGTTAATAAACAGTAGTTTTAGCTCAAGGAATCAGATGTTGAGTTTTTTTATGCAGTGCTCCACTTATGCACTGTTTTCTTTCGAGAATCCGGAATTGATAACAAATGCAGTGCAATTAGCATTCATTTCCTCTCTTCCTTAGGGCATTAAGAAATTGGCTGACCGAAATAGACCCTTCACTTTCATATGTTTGATACATGAAGCTCGAGCAAAGGAAGTAAAGATGCAATTTACCAGCTGGAACTTATTCGATCGATCTAGTTTTCTACTTTCGATATCTCGATAGCGAGATTAAACGAAGCAGCAAAACATAGTTCTTTTCTTCTTGGAAAAACATAAAATGAGTGGGGGTAACTTCCATCAGGTTGTGCCATAATCTTTCTTATCTTCTCAACGTCATCTTCAACTTCCTTTTAAAGATGGGGCAAGTCTTATTACTAGCCAGAAGCAGTCCACGAACATCACGATGTGTTGCAAGGTGAAACGGGTTTATCGTCGTATCTCACAGAACACAAGGTATGATTAACGTCGCGCTACTGTGTTACATACTGAAGAAAAATTGTAAGGCAACCTTGAAGTCTTTGCTTGTTAACTAGCCAATCTGAACATCAGCGATTGCTCAGACAAAAATGTGACCTTATTATTTATCTACAAGTAGTTGAAGTGACCCACTGTAGCTGCCTAACTAACCCAATAGCCTTTTATTTTTCTTTAAAAGTTCTGCATTGTATTACACAGATCATTTTAAGGCTCAAAGGTGGATGCTTAGGTCTGTATCAAAAAGTTTAGTGCTTTTCAGATTGACACATTGATACAGTAGTGCTTTTTTCCACTTCGGCATTGAACTGTTGTAAATAATACACAGTTGGCATTTCTGTGGTTTGGATGATTAGTGAAAATTACATCATATGCAGTTGAAGGCTTGAGAGAGCAGTTCATGTATTCATTATAGGCATAATGCACTCTGTGTGTGGATAACGAGGGCTAGAAATGCAGCCTGCAGATATGTTGGCTACTGTGACCATTGAAGATCAAAGTTCATACGCTGAGATCGAAACTTTGCGCGGTAAAAACTTTACAGTGAAGTTTATGGCGAGCTCAAGTGACCGTAGTAGGTTTTCAGATAATGATCACTACCAGGAAGGCCAAAGAGACGAAGCGTGTGTGAATCGGATCTCTTCAAATGGACCGTGTGTGACAATTTGTTCGCTGCCTTTGCATGTATTACAATGGTTTAACTATGATGGGTCGAATCCTATAAATTCTCTTTTATTTATTTATTTATTTAGAGATAATCATACTATGGGGGTCTTGCAATAAGAGTGTCCTACTTTTAACGCATAACAACTGTCATGTTTATGAATCTATAGCAATCACTTTTAAGTTATTGACAAATAACCATGGAAAGTTATACCATTCCACAACGCATAGAAATCGTTAAAATGTATTATCAAAAAGGGTCATACGTTCGCCAAGCGTTTGTGCATTTCATGAACTGTGCGGCATGCGTGATCGTTCCTGGGAAAGAATAGTTGTACGTTTGATCGAAAAATTTGAGGCAATTGGTTCTGTCGCAAATAACGTCGCCGTACGTGAACCACGCAAAAGCTCCAATGAAAACGCAGTCACTGTTCGTGAGAAATTACGCAAGAATTCGGCGAGCCCAAACATTGCTACCTTCATCGATCACACCTTGGAGGATTTTGCATCAGGACTAACCCTTATAAAAATTTTTTAACTCAAGAAGTGAAACTAAATGGCCGTAGATTGCACTGTGTATTCTCTGACGGTTTCCTTAACAAATGGAATTGCCTCTTTTGGAGTAGTGAGATTCAAGAACGATCACTTCACCCCAGGTTATAGTCTGCTGTGGATTTTAGTACGGTGTGTTATTGGTCCAAATTTTTTTTCAAGATGAACGAGGAGAGGCTTTGATTGTCAATGAAGAATTATGACAAGGAATTATTTTTGGCCTCAATTGGAAGGTATGGATCTCAGAAACGTTTAGTTTCAGCAAAATGGCGCTACATGCCAAACTGCTCAAGAAACAGTCGATATTTTAAAAAAGAAGTTCAGAGGCTTCATTATTTACGTGGTGGTGAGTTAACTGGCTCCCGAGATCATGTGATTTAACGTCACTGGATTATTTTAAATCGCAGTTTTATGCTAACAAGCCAGAAACAGTTAAATGAGCTAAGGAACAATATCACGCACGTTATTCGTGAAAATGAGCCAGGTTTATGTTTGTCTGTCATTCAAAATTGGAAGACCCGTTTATGGGCAACCCAATGGAACCGCGGCCGCCATTTAACTGATGTTCTCTTTCATGCATAATGACATACTGTGCTTCAAAATAATAATAATAATAATAATAATAATAATAATAATAATAACTGAATCAACAAACCCCTTTCCTTTTAAAAGTATGGCAGACCCTTTAAGCCGACTTTATTTGGGACTGTTTCATGAATTTCGTTTTTTGATCTGATTGTCAGTAATGTGTATGATGTTTGTTGTTATTAACTAAAATATCTTTTAAAACTTTGAACCAGATTTTAATGATATCGCACATATAAACATTCAACAGCGCATTGCAACCTCAGGTAAATTGGACCTAGTAGCACACACTTATTAATTTGTATCTACCACTCGGTATACAAACAGGTGCTTGCCAACAGCGAACACAGTGAAATGAGTCGGTAACGCGAGAAATGCGTAACATAGGACATATTAATAGAATTTTAGGGCAATTTTTTATGGTTTACACTCTCCAGCTATTTCCCTGGAACCCTTCCATGCACAATGCACTGATTGAATCAAAAATAAAGATAAACAAATTGATTCCCGAAGGAATGAGTAACGAAATGGGAAAAGAAAAATGGGATACTGGGATTCTCAGCAAACTTATATTAATGCACTATGTTTCAAACGTTGAAATTGGAGGAATACCAACTTAACGGGCTGAAACTGTATATGAGTGTTACATTTTGTTCACTAGTGTTTTAGCCGCGTAAGGTGTGAGTATGGCCTTGGACCAGTTGGCGCGTGCCACCCTGCAGCGTAAAACAAGCTCCTAGACGAAAATGTGTACTGTCGCATTTCTCTTTACCTTCACATGATTATTAGGTATGTGTTGCTCAATTTATACCTATGTAACTTACTATTCATTGCTATATTTATTACGTAAATAACATTAAATGCCAGTCATTATTCTAGACCGGACGGTACTACCCCCTACCACTGGCTAAAACATCAGTGAAAGAAGTGTAGCTCCTTAAGAAATAAAGGGAATATGTGAAAGTTTGAAATAACTTTCTCCCTGGCAAAGATTTAACGAACTCTTTACGGTGTTCAGTGTCTGAATGCTTTGACATTGCGCATTACTCTTGTAACTGGGAATGGCAGGAATACCGACAATGAGACTAGACATTTCTATTGTAGTCTCTGGTATGGACACTCGCGCACACAAACAAGCTCATATACACAGTTGAGTGTTTTTGTATCACAGTTGTCACCGCGTCGTATTGATGATGTAGGAGATCCAGTCCACGGTGTGGGCAACTCTGTGGTAGATGCCGGGTTGTCCTCTTTGAGCACATGAGTAACCTGCCGATACTATGCCTATCAAATACCAGCGACCCGCCTTCTCCGTCATCAGAGGTCCTCCGGAGTCGCCCTGCAACACAACCATTTTAACATTCTAGTGACTAAGCTAATAGAAAAGTCCGTCACGCAGGAGTTGCGTAAACTAAGCGAATTCCTCACCTAGTAGAGTAACTTTAAAAAGGAATATAAAATCCAAACTATGACATTAAATAATGAAATGAAATAACTTATGGCATTACTTGTGGTATTAGGGGGGAACAAAATTAAAATTCTTGCAACATACAAGTATTAAAATTATTATTATTATTATTATTAAAATTATTATTATTACTATTATTATTAAAATTATTATTATTACTATTATTATTAAAATTATTATTATTACTATTATTATTAAATTATTATTATTGCTATTATTAAATTATTATTACTATTATTAAAATTATTATTATTATTATTATTATTATTATTGAGATTAAACCACAAAAAGTAATAATATATTATTAATTAAAAGAAATATATCCACACCGATATATAGAATTATTATGTGTGAGTATTTTTAAACATTTTTAAATGTAACCATGTTTATGAACTGAGACCTTGATATCATCTTTACATTCACTAAAATAGAGAGAAATAATAGAAAGTTTCGAGTTACATTGCGTATTTAAGATGTTCATATGTTTCAATAAAACAAAAATATGTTACTTTTTAAAAACAATTACGATTCACTAAGTAAGTAAATATACATAATCAACAATAAACTAGCGAAAGTTTCATCGAATTTCATTGGTTTGAAATTTAATTTAAATTTTATTGCAGTAAAAATGTGTAATGGTAACGTTTTCTGAAGGTTATTAAACAGCACTCTTACATACAAATAAATGCTTAAACACATGGTAGATTATATCTCACTTTTGCTATCTTCACGATGCTTTTGTTAAATATAAAACATGTGCATCGTTATTAATACAGTTTACATGCTGAATTAATTTGTCCTTTTATTTTGAAACAATATACAGAAAATTTAAACGTAAGAATGCCTTTTAAATTTCGGTTTTCAAGTATACTTCTATTCCTAATGGTCCAATTTCCATAATTTTCAGAAACTTTTTTCCTTATTTTATAAATGGTATACATAAATTTTTGTTATGAAGAAACAAATATTGGTGCCGCTAGAGCGATTTTTAAATTTGACTTTTGGGTAAACACGCAATCTTAATGACCCGATTTCTCTGAATTTCAGGAACTATTTTTCTTATTTTATTTAAATTGTATATATTGATTTAAATAGCGAAAAATAAAACATTGGTACGCTAGCGTAATTTTTAAATTTTGGGCTTTAGGTAATACGCCCCGTCCTAATATTCCGATAGCACTTTTTTCAGAAACTATTTTTCTATTTTATTTCAATTGTATATAGGAGTTTCCTTTAAAAATGTATAAAATTGAGACCCCTATAGTGAGTTTTGAATTTCATTAAACCCCTAATTTAGTGGGTCGATTGCCCTGATTTTTGGAAACTACTTTCATCAATTTATTTTAAAGATATATGCCAAATTTCGCTGGGAAAAAGGGAAAATTGTGGCCGCTAGAGTGTTATTTTATTTTTTTAAAAAAATTCACTTTAGGTTAATCCTTACCCCCAGAGATCTAAATTTTGTGGCTAACGAACTCGAGAAATCGTTTGTTAATTGGCGGTTAATGCCCAGTTTCATTGAGAAATAACAAAAATTGCGGCCGCTAGGGCGCTAACAGACACATATAATAAATATATGTTATACATTTTTTCATTCATTTTGGTGCCTAATAGGTAGGAAAAAATTCAGAAATCTTTTCATGGGTACAAGCGCAATTGCTTCGGAATTGGCTAAGACTTCAACATTGGAGTGGAAACTTTGTACACACCTGACAGGAATCCTTGCCTCCGCCGCGATACCCTGCACACATCATCTCATCATAGATGACGACGTTAATGCCATTTGAGCGGTGCCAACGCTCGCATAACCTGTTGTCAATGACAGGAACGTCGACCGCTTGGAGCGTCTTGGGACGTAGGCGCGAACCTGCCTGGAGAGCGCCCCATCCGGCAGCCCAGCCATATTGTCCCAGGAAGTCTTCGCCCTTCTCGGGCAGACAGATTGGAGCAATGTGAGGCATGTACTGAACAGGCCTGTCCAGTCGAAGCACTGCTACGTCGAAACGATCTGCCTGAGGCGTAAACTTGAAGTACGGATGTACTCTGATCTCACGAACTCCAAACGTATAGGCAGGTAATGGCTCCACTGCTGAATTGATGACGTAGTCACCCAGTGTCACCTGCACTTGTCGCGCCGATGCCCTGTGAAAATACACAGTCGCCGTAATTGAAAGTAATGGTTATCAGCTTATCATGGATAAATGTTCAGGTGCTTGTGGAGAAGGTTGCACTCTTTTCTTTCTGTCTTATTCTGAAACTGTTAATCTGTGTTTCATTCCCTGTATTCACCTCCTCCTCTGTAGGACTTAACACTGTCTAGAATAGGAACAATGTCTGGATCAGTCGCCTGTTGGGAAACTGTTTACGGCCTTATTCAATAAGCGCCAGATGGGCCCGGACCCCCCAAAGAAAATGCATAATTGTTTACCATTTTCTCTTTTCCTGGTCAACTTTTAAAACAAAAAATGCATGTAAACAGCGATGTATAATCGATTAGTTCTTAATGTATCTTACTCAATAAGAGCATTTCCTCCCTACTGTAGTAGCGGTAGCTTGCGGGTCCTCCGTTAGCGAGGGAAGCTCATGGGCCAGTCCAGAAAAATTTAACGCTTTAAACTTATACCTTCATGGGCCAGCAGGAAGACGGCCTATGGCCGGCGCACGGCGTTTTCCATTTTCTTAGAAACCAGGTGTTGAGGAGCTACTGACACCACGTATATCTAACTAGGGGTTGTTTTCGCACTTTGAAATTGCGCAGCTCCCTCTCTGTTTGTCAATGGAAAGTTGATTTTCACTGTGTTAATCATTAAGTTACAAAAAGCGTATCTGTGTTGTGGCAATGAATAAAGTGGGCATTTTATTGAAGACTCCAATTTCGCGTCTAAGTTTAACTGTTAAGTTGGAAGTGAAAAGATTTGAACCTCATCAACGGAAAGCTATAGGAGCTTACTCAGCAAGACGGCACAAAATTAAGAAGCTTTTATGGTTTGAAAAAATATCTTGGCTGAACAGCGTACGAAGTGAGAAATATATCTTGTCTATAGAGATGAGATTAGAAAAGAAATAGAAGGGATAAATTTCGTTTCTGTACAGGCCGACGAAACGACAGATATTCTATGCATGTTACAATTTGTTGTGATTTTAAGATACATCAGTGGAGGTACACCGGTTGAAGATTCACAAATTCATTGCTGTTTCTGAATTGACTGCAGAAGGCTTAAGGCATACTTTATCAGCTGATTTAGAAAAGTTCCATATAAACCAGAACTTTACGATGGCGCTGCATTTCTGAATGTCGGGAGGAGTATAAGTCTTGATAAAAGAGACCTTCTGCAACGCCATCTGGCTGTCACGTAGTTACACCCCTGGTCCACCCTTCTACAGGGGCCACGACCGCCTCTGGTCTTATTATAAAGATGGATACGGCTAGACGGTCATTCAGAAGCAGGGGGGACTATAGACACGCACTGTCTAGTGGATTTTGAAACTATCATCTGGTGCTTTCATGATCTGGTTTTGCAGACGAACATTTACATCGATTCTTTTCCTTCTTAAAACCTGAGGTAAACGTGACATGGCTTTTGGGTATGAAAGCTTGTGTACAGTGCCGTTATTGTCCTCTCCCCATGTTTAACAAGGCGATAAGTGATCAAGATTGCCAAC
Source organism: Metallyticus violacea (assembly GCA_030762175.1). Classification (NCBI taxonomy): domain Eukaryota; kingdom Metazoa; phylum Arthropoda; class Insecta; order Mantodea; family Metallyticidae; genus Metallyticus; species Metallyticus violacea. Next base: position 71,249,312 of record CM060841.1, read on the forward strand.
TTGAAAGACGTGGCCCGTGGATGTTACCTAATTATTTTTCACTGCATGGAAGGGGCCGTTATGTCGTACTCACCTAGCAACACAGTGGCCTGCCGTGACAACATGGTAGCGGTTCACAAGAGAACCTCCGCAACGACTGGATCCGATACGAATGTAGGCCTGTAACAAAAGGGAAGTTGTTTCTGTAGAGAGTATGAAACATGCAACAAAGCTGTTAAACAAACAATGATATAGACATCATTTTCGGTGCTAAAAGTTAACTTTAGAATATTTACATGGCAGTAGTTTCATTGTTGTCACTTGCGGTTCTCGCCTGTGAGGTGGAGACATGTTCAGTTCTACCAACAGCAAAGTGGAGATGACACGCGACGAACAATATAGTGCTCTGAAATTCTGCTTTCCTTTCAAATTTTCAACTGAAGCCCTTGCAATGTTCCAGGTGGTCTGTAAGTGACCAATGATAAAGGAGTGCGTAGGTGCAGGAAGAAACTTAAGTTGAACACAATCCTGCTTGTTGCTAAGCGAACGATTGTATCATCGGGAGTGTAAACCAAGTGGGTTTAAATAAGTCAGAACTTTCTGATTCAACTAGACAATGTAAGAGTATAAAATATTCAAGCATATAACACTAACTGTTCGTATAATTACCATATATGACACTACTACTGTTGTTACTGCTACTGCCACTGCTACTACTATCTACTACTACTATTACTACTATCTGCTATTATTACTACTACTATTTATACTACTACTATTACTACTACTACTACTATTACTACTACTATCTACTACTACTATTGCTACTACTACTCTCTACTACTACTACTACTACTACTACTACTGTTACTACTACCACTATTACTATTACTACTACTACTACTACTACTACTACTGCTACTACTATTACTACTACTGCTACTATTACTACTACTGCTACTATTACTACTACTATTACTACTGCTACTACTATTACTACTACTATCTACTACTACTATTGCTACTATCTACTACTATTACTATTACTATTTATACTACTACTACTACTATCTACTACTACTATCTACTACTACTGTTACTACTACTACTATTACTACTACTGCTACTACTATTACTGCTACTACTATTACTACTACTATTACTACTACTGCTACTATTACTATTACTACTACTACTACTACTATTACTTCTACTATTACTACTAATACTACTACTTTTATTACTACTACTATTAATACTACTACTTTTATTACTACTACTATTACTACTACTACTATTACTACTACTACTACTATTATTACTACTACTACTACTATTATTACTACTACTGCTACTACTACTATTACTATTACAACAACTACTGCTACAATAATTACTATTACTGTATGTTTCCTTTGGAAATAAATACTACATTTTTCCTAGTTACAATTTTTTTCACAAACAATGTTAATTCGTTGGTAGTGGTGTTTGTTCCTGAGAAACTGCTTTCTTCACTTCTGCGTTACAAGAGAGCTCTATGGAGTTTCCATATACAGAAATCAGTGGTGTTTATGTCTGGTGATCATCGAGACGATATTAGGAAAATGTTGGCTTACGAGTTTTAGATTGAACGTCATCTTGCATAAAGATAAGCTTTTCAATTCCACTTTTCTACACATACGGTACACGTAATCACGGTGCATTTTAACGCTAGCTGTTGATAGCTCAGTGATGAAATATTTCATACAGATAAATACATTCTTTTGTCTACAGAAATGTATAGCGCGTTTCATTTGCATTTGTGTAAGAAATTAAAATGAAGTAACTGTGCTTAATCGACTTCTTCACCCCTCCCTTCCTAATAGAATGTAAGTTGGTTATCTTCTGAGAGTATTCTATACTGTCTGAGTGTTGTCCTTTTTTTTAACATTCTTCAAACCTTTTTCAAGGCCCATTTGAAAACATTAAATGTCGCAATGTCGCGGCGGTGCAACATTAATCTGGAATGCTCAACCTTATATGGAGAAATTAGGACCGACGATGGAATATGATAATTTCAATTATGGGCAATAGATAGCAGCGCGGTTGTAGAAAGATAAAGTAACCATAACTTAGAAGGAAATCAATGTAACAATAAACTACAGCCAAACTTTCAGGACACATTCCTCACACGTAGAAGAAGAAAATATGTTACATGTACATGAGTCCGGAAATGCTTTATTTCATGTTAGAACTCATTTTCTGCAACTCTTCATAGTACATTAATCATGGGAAACACACAGGAACAGAACATGTCAGCACACTACATGGCCCTCTTTCTTGCATGTAATGCTCAAAATGTCCTCCGCTAGCATTGGTACATGGATCAAATTACCTTTGTTCAAATGGAACACAAAACACTGGCGATAAACCTAAGAATTACAACTTAACCAAGAGGTATTTTTGAATCCTTCATGTGGCATGCTGGTACGTTCTTCCCATGATTAATGTACTATGAAGAGTTGTAGAAAATGAGTTCTAACATGAAATAAAGCGTTTCCGGACTCATGTTCATGTAACATATTTTCTTCTTCTACGTTTGAGGTGTGTCCTGAAAGTTTGACGTACCTTATTGTTACACCCTGTATAATCAAATGGAAAGTCATTATAGTTCAGCAAGTTGACCATCTACGACAAGTGCCCTTTACTTCTCTCCCACACAGTGCATTCGACTATTGCTGCAGTGGTAGGTCCTCAGTCATGCACCATACAGTATTGATTTAGCCCCCGTGACACCCGCCTGTTTGGTGAAGAAGCTCTTGGTGGAAACATACTCTCAGTAGACTGAGCCCCCACACAGGACAAGCTTGTTTGTCCTTCTGGCTTCAACAAGCCCAGCATATTCTGATGTATCGATATTACATACGGTGAATCCGAACTCTACTGACGGACTTCCACAAGTTGTTCAGGGATCTTTTCTGAGTATTTTGATACAAGGAATCTATGGTATCCGGCGACTCATTACCAGGTAGTTTCATGTTGATCTGCTTACTCAGAATATGATTGTTTCCAAACAAAACAACATTTGACTGCTGTAAAGCGTGTTTACATTATCCGCCACCAATTAATCAACCACTCATCATCTCCTGACAATTGCAATTATTTATTTTTATGGATTGATAAATAAATATTATAAAATGACATGAAAAAACCCAAATTACACTGTTTAAAGTAAATGTTCAAAATGTCGACCGCCATGATCACGACAAACTTCACAGCGATGCCTCATGGACTGGCGCACACGCCTCAGCATGCCAGGAGATTGGCGCATATCATCAGCGGCTACTACAGTCCTAGCAACCAAGTCCATATCAGTTTCGACAGAAGTCAAGTACATTAGTAACCCCAGAAGAAAAAGTCCTTGAATGTCAGATCTGTTGATCCAGCTGGCCATGGAACAGGACCACCACGATCTGTGCCCGAACTGTTAATCAAGGTATTCCCTAACATTCACTACAAAATGTGTTGGCGCTTCATCAAGTTGAAACCACATACCCTGTATATTCTGCTATAAGAGACGAGTGTTTGGGTAAAAAACTAAGAATCCTCGTTTTCTTTTGCTGTTATTTGTAAAGCTGTAATCTAGGCTAACTCTAACCAGGTTCCTGAATCTTGCACTGGAAATGTCCAGATTACGCTTTTAATAATATAGAATAAGGATGTTTCACTTTTATGGAGACATAGACATACTTAAAACAATAATTTTGCAAAGGTTTAATTCGCTAAACAGCTTCAGTGGCAATTGTTTGTTACCAAAGTGAAACAAAAATATCGATGATAGTAAACCACCCTATGTTGTGAATATTTTAAATGCTTTGTAAATTAATTTTTTGATAATTTCCATATTGAAGAAATTGCGATTTGAAATGCTTCCGCATCCATCCTACTCACCTGATTTCGCTCCCGAAATTCAAACTTTCCTTGCTGAATGCAAATGTATGTCAAATGGAGTGGTCTTACAGGATGTAAACTAGTATTTTTAGAACCTATAAAAATGTGCAAGGGAATCACAAACCTAAATAAATGTTTGAGCAAGTGCTCACAAGAGTGAACTTACTCTAATATCAATATGACTGCACGCAATTCACTTTGGCGCCACTTCGAGATATCTGGTTAACCACTGTCAAAGTAATGCCCGCTATTTAATGAAACTGTTGCCAACACTTCCTGATGAAATTTCTTAACAAAAGAAGTTAGTCGTTGCAGTTTGTTTATGAGAGATAAAAACCAGGATAACCTCGTTATTGGATTACAAAATAACTGCACACACTTACCTGCCAGGGAAAACTGCCAAATCCTGCCTCGTCACCCCCTACGATCCGTCTTTGTGCCCCCAGACTGGGCCCTAGCTTTCCAATGGATACTCCACATCCTGCAACAATTGCAACATATAAGTGGCGATTCTTTCTCATTTTAGTTGGAAGAGCCCACTTCCAAAAACAACATTGCGTAGAGTCCACAAACATGAATGTGCCCCTGTTCTGCAAAAATATACTGCTATGCAGGTGAAAAAAAAGGCACAAGACTCATTTTTCTGGAAAATATAGTTAAAAGGAATTTTATATGGCGGTATTAAATTTTTATTTGACGTTAAATATTCACTACACGTTTACTAAAATAAATAATTCACCTTCACGTAAGTTGCTTATGCATTTCAGATATTTGTTGATAGTTTCGCTGCGTACTGTTGTTCAGAAACAATAAATATAAACACTTAGAATGCAGCAGAATATTTAAATAACTTTTCGCAACGCCACTTCCCCCCTTTTGAAAATGTATTAATATGTTCTATAAATAGATGAGAGGTAAAAGTGTCAAAATTGTCGATTTAATCTCATAACTTTAAGTCTCCTCTCACGAATCATTCAGGTTTACTCTTACTTATATAATGCTGGTTCTGTTTAAAGTGTAATGTTATTTAAGGATATGTCAATTGAGTTGTCTTTATAGTGGAAGAGTTTCTTATACTTTGGATTCCTCATTATACATTGACACAAAAGAACAAACAGCTGATGGGAAGTAATAACGTTAACCTCAAGACAAATCGCTTAGGGGAGCTCAGGTGTTAAGATAGGGAGGACATGCTCAGTGCGCATGTGCGTGGAAAGTCCACAGTTTCCGCGTGCCCTTCGTGAAGTTTCACTGTGACACCTCTCTTATCCCCTTGCCCATCACCTTCATAAGTTCTTTTAAACCAAAGCATTCTGTCCTGCTAAACCTGGACACATGGAGAATGTGCCCTATCCTGTTCTCTTCACATATAAACATACAAAGTTTTCTGTATTCGCGGAAACCGTTAACTGGTGCCTATCTTGTATATTACAATGCACCGCCACGAGTGCCCGAGATCGTTAAGGCGCCGACTAGTGAGCAGATCTGGAGTTCGGTCCCCATCGGGACCGTCCTCGCTGACTAAGGTTTTCATCTCATGTATCACCAGTGTCAACTGCCTGTGGTGTCTCAGTAGTAAAAACGGACGTTAAACACTATTTAAAATATACAGGAGTTGAAACATTCAGGGTTGGCGTCTATGAAATTCTATAATCTTTTAGAATTCACAATTTATGCAGTAATTATTTAAAGGTACTTATGGTTCAAAATTAAAGTGAGGGCACGTGCCCTTGTGCCCTTTAGCACGAGCCGCTACTGAGCATATATAATATTCTTTGTTTTCCTGGCTGAAATAAGGCCATTTTGCATTATAACCTCTTTAAAGTATATATTTAATATGCTTCAAGGGTTGCTTATTTCGGAAAGTTTGGGATTGTAACAAAAGCCAAATTGGCAACAGGTGCCGAAATCCACCATGTTCATTGGCAGATTGCTGAAAAGAGGTCTTGAAACAAAAAATGTGACCCCGTAGAACGCAGTTACGTGAAGGCTTTTAAACGATATATCTTTGTAGGTTAGGAGATGAGCATCGTGGTATAACACAGCAAGCATTTTGTTGACGTTCCCATATGTGTTGTCTGAAGCTGGATTTTATCATCTTCATGCACTTTGTTGCCAAGTGAGTTATTAACTATACTCTCTAACAAAGCAACTTCACTTAAAGTCTGTTGAAGCCACAGGTGTTTCTTTTTTACTCCGCGGGCATGCTTCAAGCAAAGAAACAAAATTGATAACTCTCTTACTCAGTTACTTTGGTCCAGCTGCTGTCTCGCAACTTTTTAGACGTTGCTATGGAAACAGCACTATGTGTGGGGAATATTGTTTCAGAAATCCCGAGGGAAGAAATTACTCTTTGTATATAGAAAAAGTATTAAAAGGAAAAAACTTTGATGTTGCTGAGTGTGTACTCTTTCATGTAGTTTTTAGAAGAACAAAAGCATTTGCTAATTTGCTTTTTGTGGTTCGTTTGAAAATTCCGATACTGCGTTCTATTTATTATATATTTTTATTATAAAATAAGTATATCTTTTCTTAAGCCGGCAAAGTAATTTATTTTTAAAAAAAATAAGTTGTTCTTTTTTTCCAGATGTTTTTTGTAGGAATACTTGAAATTAATTATTTCATACCCACCAGAAACCGATGTGCATGGCTTAAAATTAAGTTAAAAATCTGACTTTATTTTCAAAACAGGATATATATATATATATATATATATATATATATATATATATATATATACACATATATACACTGTTGGCCATTAAAATTAAGACATTATATGCGTTCCTAATAGTTATGCGGAAATGATTTCTTTTTTCTCGTTCAATTATTTGACGGGGCCGTTGGGATCCATCGCGTCTGTGTGTTCGTTCTACAGCGATCCACTGATTTCGTACTCGTTTTGCTGTGAACGCTTAATGACATTCCGCATTCTCGGTTTGCACTGATCAAATTTAGACACCTACTGGTATGCTGTCATATTTTCGACCATTCGTACTCGCTTCATCTGGGAAAATGTGAGGTTGTTATTAACGGGTCTCTTATGGTCGTTGAAAATTTAATAGCCACCAGTGTATTTATTTTTTTTAAATTTATTTCCAGAAGGTATCTTGTGCATTCATTTCGAAAGTGCGATAATTTCAACATTAGAGGCGTAGAAAAAGTTTCGCTAGAGATACAGCCGGAGCTGAAAATTGGATGGGGGATGAAGCGTTACATACAAACAGAGGCCAAACTCTGCAGTCAGGCGTTTGTTTGGTTTAGTTGATTAGACGCGTGTGGCAATGACCAAAGTACCATGCCGTTTGTTGGCCGGTGCGACATCGTCAGATGGAGGCTCCCTCTTGTTCTGCTCCTAGAACTGCCCCTTGCCTTGTTGCTGAAGTTCCTCGGTCCTGGGTTCGTCCTCTCCCCCCTCAGCTCCCTCCATCATTATATTCCCTGGTTGGGTCTCCACGCTCCCGCTTGGCTCGACTTCTGCCGCCTGCTCCATTCTCTGCAGCTCGTGCCGGCTCCAAACATTGCTGGTTAATTTATCGAAACGAAGCACTGCTTTGCACCTTGTCTTCTCGCCTCAGGCAAGTGTCGTTTCAAGAAGTTGCGTTCCTCCCTCGTCCGTCGTCTGAAATCTTCTCCAATGCTAATTTCCGTGCTCCGGAGAAATCTACCATCTCGTAGTATGTCCACCTACCGTTTGTAGGGAGCCAATTTACACACTATTGGCCTCTTTCCTAATCGGTGTGCTCTTTCAATGTCAAAATCCCTTAGTTCGATGCCTATTTTGACTAAAGTAACAGACAGAGGGGGCGAGAATCTGCGTATATGTTTGGAGAAACAATCTTGGGAACATATTCTAGCGTACTGTAAGGGTACTGGAGAATGGAGAAAAAGATATCTACCGGGTCCATTTGTTAGCGGGCATAGAGGGCGGTAGCAGTGTGAAATTTGCTGGAAGACAGGAAGGAGGAGGGAGTAAGTAAATTTTTATACAAAGTGAGAAAGATCAGATCGGAGAAGGCAAACAAAGGGAATGGGGGCAAGGGAACAATATTTAGGAGATATTTATACATATATGTGAGAAGGTGAAAATAATTTATTTTTGTAGTTTTCATTTCTGTTTATTATATTTATGCGTTTTAAACTTTTTTCACTTTTTCTGCTTTCATTTATTTATTTCATATTTAGGACATGTACTAAAATATACTAAATATTGGCTTGTACAGTTTCATGTATGTAAAAGCGCCCGTGCGACATGGATGAGTTATATTTGTAATAAACATATTATGTAAATAAATACACTATTACCATTGCTACTACTGATCGCAATATCAGAGAAACGAACGCAACTACCTGGCACGCATATGCTTTGCAAAGTTAACCAATCCTTTTTAATTAAAAAGTGATATGGTAATAACTGACCAAAAACTTATTTAGGATAAATTCGATGTTACAAATGAAAGGAAATGAAAGAGGATATTTTGCATGCTCGGGGTATTCATGCAGCACTCTTTTGATCCAAAAATGACTTACGCTCTGGGGTAAAATCCTTTTAACACTCCATTAGAACATATTTCAACAAAGTTCTAAATAAAATTTGTCAAAATTTTAGTCAGTTTAACGCAAATGTCTAAAAGCGGATTCAATTAATTTTTCACTGTCATAACTGCTTTGAGTTTCTTCCAAAAAGGAAATGTTTGCATAAACAAACAAACAAAATTGGCAATACCTTACAAAGATAAATTTTGGTTTTTTTTCGGTTTTTTATACAGTGCATGAAGAAAAGTTCTTTTTATGAAGTGATCTTGACAGATATTCTGTATAAATCCATTCATTTTATCCATGTTGATTCTTATAATAATATTTAAGTTTTGTATACTTGAATTCACAGTGTTTGATTGTATGACAAATATGTGCAATTTGTATTGAATGTTACCAAGCCCCTCTGCGGTAATGGTTGAAAGTACTATATAAGTTTTCCTATAAGGATATTTTTTATCTTATGCACTACGGTAATGCGGGTTCTTAAAAGGAGGTTGTGCCTTCAGGAAGTTTGCGAACTATTGCTGTAGAGGACGTTAAAGAAGATATCGGTAGACAATGAAAGAATTGCAGAAGCAGAGCTGTCGTGTGTGAAATTTGCATGAAAATATGTCGGAAATATTCACTGCAGACGGACAACACTTCGAAAAGATCTTGTTCTAATTAGTATTCATTATGAAATAAAAATAATATGCATTCATGCTATTATTGATCAAAGCTGTACGAAAGGAACTTGCCCAACTGGCGCGTCCTTAGCAGTTTCAGCCACGTATCTGCAATGAAGGAATTCACCTGCATGTCAAAACCGATGGTATCCAAAGGCAAAATTTGGGCAAGATCATGGTAGACGGTCAGTTCCACCGGATTCCTGTGTTTTTTTCCATGGTAGTTCTAGTTATCATTAATATATGATTGTTTTGTTTATAAAATGTGACAATTCTGCTAATAAGTCAGATAGGTATGAGCTGACGACAAGTATGAGCATCAGTTGAGTCTGTTCTCATGTGGAATCTGAAAGTACAAGTTCGCTTTTTCTGTGTTATTTTCTGAAGAATTTGCTTCTTTCGAAACTTTGCTTACATTCTCAGTGTGTTGTACTTGAGGTCTTCAAGAGAGTATTAAATGTTGTTTGTATTTCTATAACGGGTACTCTAGAACTGTCATTGTGTTATAACACAGAGCTCGGAAGTTAGGCAAAATATCATTTCTAGAAATGAACATGTTTCCGTACATTTGGGGTCGGTAGGGCCACTTTTTATTTTGCCTTTTTTAAGGTATAAAACTAATTTTGCCTGTTTTCGATCGTTATGGATTTTATCTGCGATTATTTATGCATTTTGAAAAGCACATAAAGAATTTCAATATATCAAAGTAACCAATTTATAAAAATTAAATGGAATGTTCATCCCTCAAAAATATCTATTGATAATCCTGTTATACACATAATTCTTTTCAAACAAAACTTTCTCCTCAACCATTCACTTAAGCTCTTTAAATAGCAGGACCTTCATTAGTGAAAAGAACGCACGGTTACCTCTGGGATACGAATACCAGAAAATAGAATGAGGGAAGTACTGTAGTTTTGAATAGTCCTGACGAATAACCTTGTATCGATCTGCGCCTTAATGACTTCGGCCACCCGTGGCGGTATTGCGCTAGACAATTCTAGAAAATTTGTGGTGGGGTAACTTCTCAATTGCATTAATGTAACAAATAATTGCAAACGAGAAAGATGAGAGTGGTACAGTGTGCAATAAACCGTCCCTACAATGTGTTCAGTACAGAAGTAAAAGAGATACTAACCCGATTCCCTTACAAACGCATGAACAGAAAATGAAATCGACCAGAAACTATTGCAAATCTTTTACTCATTCACCAGGACTATTCAAAACCACTTTGTCTTGAACATCATTTCCATGATTTCCTGTTCTGCTGTAACTGGTATGAGTCTTTCCGAAATAACTTGTTTTAAATGTGCTTCAATCACTTCAGTGGAAGTAGAGCGATCTATTTCAAAGATGTAAAAGGTTCTCTCTGACAAGTGGCTGACTATGACAGCTGACACCTAGAAAAAACATCTTGTTGTTTCTTGTAACCAAGAAATGGAAAACCCATTACCTTAATTATGTGATAAAGAAATTATTAATGCCTTAAATACCTATTTTCATTAATAATGAGTTATTTTACCGTGCTTACATTTTAATAAATGCCAATTTTCACCGAAATAAATGCCTGAACTTTTGGGCTCTGAACTTCTAAGCATACTGAAGTTGCCTTTGGCCTCCACTTCACAGACTGATCACTTTAAGCAAAGTTGATACGAAAACTTTAAAATTCCCAGTGTGGGATATCCACAAGAAGGAGGTTATCCGCTAACCACAATATAAATTTCTTGTATTTCCTCGTTCAGTCAGCTCTCATATCTTTTTCCATCATCATCCCGAGAATCCACTCAGGCAGAGAGAATGTTAACTGTGCCAATAAACTGTCAGAAAGATATAATGGCAGTAAAACTTTAGTCGCTGCAGGCTGTCATGCTGAAGCTTTGATCTCGATTCTCGGTTGAACCTTAACAGAAGGAGTCGCATAATTCCTTCTTGCTGTGGCTGTGAAGTGTTTATTGCACGTAAAAACTTTATGCCCCAATTCTTGCTCTCGTTATTTGTATGAAACACCCTATATATTTTTAAATTCACAGCAGTAAATTGCTGTGTTTCCTGTAGCCTTTGTTTCGTAAACAGATTTCAAAATTTTGGAATGAAGATTTGAAGTTTTTCATACACATGTCGGAAAATAAATGAGAAACGTTTTTAAAACTGGATAAATGCAAACATTTTTTAAATGAGCTATACATTGTAACGATACAATTTTGATCTTCTAGGTCATCCTGCGAGTCGACTTTTAGCAAAAGTCTACAAATATCGTGTATAAAGCTCGTGAATTCACGGGGTTTTAGCAAAAACTTACATGCAATGTGAGAGTTAAAGCAAAGTCGACAAATGCAATACATTATTTACTTTCATTTCATACCGAGCAGTTGGCAATAACAGAAGCCCGCGTAGTTTGTGCTATGTTACTCATTATTGTAACATAGTTCTTTGCTTGGCTGCTTATAATTCCGCAGTCAGACACATTGTCGTCAACATATTCCCGGGTTACATTTAGAGAAGTTATCAATGGTGAACTTGTGTTTTTCAAGTTAATCAGAATGGACGGTGATTCCAGTGACTCAGAAAGTGGTATAGGAGTAAATTAATGTTCCGATGGCAGAAGATCTACTGACAAGAAGGGTGCCACCCTTCAAACGATGCTCTTTTATCAAACTACAAGAATGCATTCATAAATATTTCATCTATCACTTCGGATTCCACATGCTGATGCATGCTCCACTTGTTAGGTTGGTGTCAAGAAAATAAACCGAAATATTAATTAAAATTAATTAAGAACTAGTGGCAGATCGCATAGTCTTCGTGCAAAGCAATTTGATAGAATAATGAAAGAAGAAATTCTAGGTGTCATAAAGATGGTCTTCGATATGCCTCTTCCAAAAATTAGCCAGCGAATCTATGCTAGGCAAGTATAGTCACACATATCAAGGAAATATCTGTCCATTTCTCATCACATAAGTTATCCAAAGGATATCTGTTTGATCTTCTCTGTGTAACGTTTCAGAAACACTTATCGAGCAGACAAAGTTATGGAATAAATATTTTACGTTTCAGAAACTGGGCTTGTGTGAGAACGAAACTGAGGAAGAAATCTTCATTGACCCTCAAATTTGTGCACTTCTTGTGAAGGAGAACTTTGGGCGTATCCTCCAAGGCAATGAGTGATCAGCTTCGAAAGGCTTTACAAGTGTTGTGCATGGCTTTTTGGGTAACCGAAGAGCTGGAAATTATGTTGAGCTAATGGGCAACCTTCTGGGCGAGTATCATCGCTTAGGCTGCAACATGTCCCTCAAAATTCACTTTCTTTCTTTCCTCTCATCTTGATTTCTTTAAACTGCCTCGCAGGGAGTGATGAATGGTTCGTCCGGACATTTCAACAATGGAACGTAGATATCAAGGATTACTGCTCTTTCCCCTGCTGTGACTGTTTTTTTTCCCCTTTATGAGCAAGCCCCACTCGTTTGCCGCGCAATGGAGGCTGCTTGCTTACTTGTTGACCCTGCTGACTCGCAATCGTATCACAGCTGTTCCCTGGTGTGCTCGTTCCACAGTATACAAAAAGTGTATTCATAATGTGTCATTTTTTGAGCATGCACTTGATTCTGCTACATATTTGAATATCAAAATATCTCTTTTCCAGAAAATTAATCGACAAGGAGTGTGAATCATGCATTTTTTAAACGGGACTCTACCACTGCTCACACTGCGAATAATTGCATAAGAGCAATTCACAATGAGTTTTCACAAGAGTTATTAGTGGGGATTTGTGGCCCCCGGTCCCCCCGATTTAACAGCCCGCGATTATTATCTCTGGAGTAAATTAAAAATGCCGTGTACAAGACGAACCTGCACAACATAATACAACAACTCAAAGATCATATTCATTAGGAAATTGTGCGGATTTCCCAAAATGAACTACTGTGAATGAGAGATGCCAAAATGTGTGCAGAATGAAGGCTGACAGTTTAAACACCTTATTTGATAATATGGTAAGTAGTGAGCCTGTTAAATTGGTATGTGTATTGTATGGTTGGTTAATTTTATTGTTTACCCTCCAGCTAATCACGGAGACCCGGCTGACCTGCTAACCGGCTAACAAGCTGCGGGCTCGCCCACAGGAAAAACACTCCGTAGGAAAACAAAATTGATCGCTAGGTAGTATAATATAATAATGTTGAAATTTTGCCTTTCACTATAATTATATATATATATATATATATATATATATAAAGAATAAATTGTGTATCTCCAAAACTAGAGCTAATAAAAATATATATATATATTATTCGATTTGCATTTTCGACCCGAAATTGCTAACGTTTTATTACTTTCATTAAGAAAATGTATAGCACTGTTTTGTTGTTGTGTAATGTTATTTTGAAAATTGTAAACACTTTTGAAAAGCACATTTTGAGAAAACGAGCAACACGCAGTTCTAATATGTAGTTTACAATTTTCATTTCAATAGACATTTGCTGTGTTATTACTTTTTATTTAAATTTTTTCTTGGAATATTGCGCTTTTATTTTATCCATGTTTGCGTACACATCACAAAAACTTTAAAACAAATACCAAAAATAAACCTCCATGTGCTGTCACTTTTAAAATCAACAACAATAGATAGTTGAACAGTTGCTTCTGTTTGTAACAGTTTTGCCACACTTGTCAAATTTAGTGACAATTCCAAAATTAATAAATTATGAATAACTTAAAAATTCGCAAGTAGAGATGGGCATGGTTGGAGTTGATACACTTACTGTGATTGCTCGCTAAAATGTTTTAATGCATAACTTCAATTTTGCAGATTTAAAAAATATCTTTTACAGCCTTGAAGGTGCAAGTTTGTTTCAATTTTACATGTAAAAACACAAACATGCAGTTTTGGATCTCTGAAGTGTATGTTGCCTCTTTAATTGTTGCACAATAACTGCTCAGTTTATTAATATTTTCCGTAAATGCTGAGATTATGTGAATGCATCTTCTTACAGTAACGTTCCATTTTATCCCGAAAACTATCAATAAGCCTTCCATCGCAAGAACCCTTTTTGATCTTAATTTTTAATGGACCATCCCCAACAAGAAAGTTCTTTAACGAAGTTAATTTGTCTGTAATTATCTTATCTATTCCATAATTGCTCCCAAGTTTTTAACAGTCTGATTTTTATTTTTTTTGCATACAAATATTCAGAAAGAAATTTATAAACGGTTATCCAGTGATGCCATGACGTAGCGGTTTTGTTCGCAGGAATCTCACGAATCAATTTTTGCAGCACAAACTTGCCCCAGGTTGATGGATGGATATTTGGCATGACGCACAGTTTCAACACCTGACATAATCCTGAAGGAACATGCGAACCCATGTTAGCATTGCTGCAGAGCTGTGTTTAATCTTTTTGTTTAGTAAGAAAGCTCTCGAACCGCGATCTTCAGTCTTGTATTTCGTAACTATTAAGTCGGCAGTTCCTCGAAGGTTGCAAAACAATTTTACTTCTTCGTCCATGTCTTTCCACTGTGGAACATTGTTGGTTGTAAGACGTTTTAGAGCAAATGCTGCTTGCCCACAATTTGGTACACTGTGTTTAACGCCCGTTTTTACTGCTGAGACATCACAGGCGATGGACACTGATTATGTATGAGATGATTTTTTTTTAGGAAGGTAGCATTCCAGACCTAAGTTTAGGGTACCTCCCCGACATTTGCCATTTATGAGGACTGAGAAAAACCTGGAAAAACTTCAGGGAGGACGGTTCTGGCGGGAATCGAATACCAACCTTTCCGCTCACGAGTCCGTACCTTAACGACCTCGGTCATCCGTGGCGGTGTGCATAATCTTGTGGAATAACCTTCGCCAAATTCGCGAATGTTATTTTACATTTATTTCGAGGTGTTTATCAGCAGAGTTTGTTTATCATCCACTGCGTGACGTGATATTCGGGTATTACAAATTTTTAAGATTTAAAAAGTGACCTGTATCCAAGTCAATACTTTTCTGAAGTGATTGCAATCACAACCTTTCAAATGGGATAAGTGCCATTCTTTAAAAATGACTAGATATCTTGTCTATAGGTTATGTGTGTGATGGCCCTGCATAAACTAAAGGGATATATCCAGAGATGTCAAAGAGTTGCTGTTAACTCCATAGATGTTGCAAATGTCAGGTCCATTAAAATCTGTTCCAGAGCGGAACTGCAGTTCGGCATGTTTTCTTGTTCAATCTTCGGCAATAGTTTTACAACGTGTGTAAATTGGTCGTTCTGCCACATATTTTCAGTGATGCATATTTCTCTATTATGAGAGATTTGAGTCTCTTTCCACGCTAGCCACTTTTCTTTCATAAATATACACAAACAAGTCGAATAGACTCACTTAGGAAAAGGTTGCACTTTTCACATGTATGGAAGGCAAAGGAATTGCGTTTAAAATTGACAATTGATGATGGGCTATTTACATATAGTTGGAGTGGTAATTACTAGCTTTAATCCTTCCCCCCCTATATTTCCAATGTTATTATAATCAATTGTCAATAATATATATGTTAATATAATTAATTTGTGTAACACATTGCGTCTTGTGTACATTTAGGTCATTGTATGTATTTTCTTGTGTATTGCAAAGAGAAGCTTGTTGACGGAACCTTAAGAGTAAACAAATAATGTTATATTTTGTTTGGACAAAACAAAAGGACCTTTATCTTTTGTGTATTTTTACGTTGAATAACAAAGATTTTCGCTATACCTTGAGGATGACAGAAGGCTAGAGAAGATCAAAGAATTTCTTTTATGTGAACAATCAAAAGAAGGTTAGTGTTTTGTTAGATTAGAGAACGAACTGCTCAATAAAGACCTCTCTGATATAACACCCTGTAAGTTGAATAGCATAGCCTAACGGGACATAGTGAATAAACAGAGTAATTAAAAATTCAAGATCACATCTAATCATATCATTCCGAGAGAATAAAAATCTAAGATCACATTCAAAGCTCGGGAAGATAATTTGTATGGGTATTAACAAATAGAACACCTTATGGATGAAGAGAAAGTCAAAATCTATTCAAAAATACTAGAAGTAAAAGGTTGAAGATAGCGTCTTGACCAGACGACGGTATTGCTAATTAAAGTTAGAGATTTCAAGGCCCCAGGAGAAACAGCTTGACGGTACAATACACAGCTAGATAGTACAACAGATAGACAATATACAGCTAAAAGGATACAAATAGTATATAAGAACACAACTAGAACATTGAGATATAATTCACATAGCAAACAAGACAGCTAGGGAATAACAAGTGATAGTGATCTAATATATCTAGAGAAAATAACAGACAGCGCGTAGAAAGTGAATAGAGCGTCGTCATCAAATTATCAGTCAGCCAATTAACATGCCAGGCCTGAATTATTAAGAAGCAAAGCAGGAGACAGTGTTTGTTACAAGAAAGTTCGATAATTACTCGACAAGAACTATTTTCAGTTACACTGTTGGAAAGATAGTGCAGTATTATAGGTAAAGTTAGTGGCGCTAAGGTGAATATGCACGCGTAATGGTAAAGGGAGTAAACAGAATCATTGAATCTCTAGTGACGCGTGTAGAGCAGAACTTCGTCAGCTTAGGTAACGCAAGACTGGCATAAAACACTAGAAAAGTTCCTCAAAACGTAAAGGCTACCTAATACAGTGATAATACATTAAATGGTAAATAAACGTGGTACATACAATTACATGAATGTATTTATCTTCTGCTAGATTACCCTTTCTTTCCCTCTGACACAACCGTGTCACAAAACTCCAGTGTTCTACCACGAGCTAAAGCAGAGGCGAAGGCGCAGCATCGGGAGAATGAGAGAATGACATCAGATATAACTAATTAATCTGCAATCCAACTTAATCACAATGCACCATCAATCATATCCCTTCTTCCTCCCATCACACACCTTTCTTATTACCATCGCATAGTGACTGCTATATCAGTGTGTCGCTAATTAATAAAGCAACACATAACACACTAGTCATAATTGAGTTATACTGAAATACGTACACAGACTTCAGAAATATAATATCTATTGGCTTCCGTGTCACTTTCGGAATTAACATGAACGGCAAATCTAGTGCTGTTGCATTCCTGGTCATAAATAAAGTTCTTTTGCGTGTTCCTTATTTATTCCAAAGTTTTTATCCTCCCTTTGAGCACAAGTTGTCAATAAATTTCATACATTTGCACTCTTTTCACTTTAATGGGGTTAACACAGCAGAACTAATGTGGAAGTCTTAAAATCTTGTAACCATAGTCACAGTCTATTGTTCGGAAGCACATAACACACAACATCCTTCAAGTTTATGGACGCAGAGGTTCATAAATTTTAGACGGCAGTGGAGTTGGCATTGTTTAAAACGATGACATACTTATGATCGCTGGAAAATTAATCATAGCACTGTCCTCTAACCATCTCTCGAGCATTCATATCCCTTTGGTTGGGCCATTAGATTTTATATTTTTTCCTTAATAAAAAGAAATAAAACATCTGGGGCAACACCATAATCATTTTCCCTTTATATACAGCGGCAGGCAGAATTCAAATAAACTGAACTGTCATTCTAAATCTTCCTTAACAGTATGAGCATAGTGCCAAGTTTCGTCAAGGTATTATGTCTTGTGATATGTTTTAATTTTGATAAATACATACATTCCCAAGGAGCGACCTGCTCTATTCCTTAAGTCGGTCCTGGTGGTGTAGTGGTTACCACACTTGCCTCCTAAGATCGCGGGTTCGAAACAGGCCAGGACCGATGGATATTTTCGGGCGTAAAAATTCTAAGTATGGCTTCCTTCGGAAGGGAAGTAAAGCCGTGGGTCCCGTGTCGCACATTTACGGCACGAAAAAGAACCTCAAGCCTGAAAGAGAGGCCTCTGAGCAAAATTTGTCGGCCGTTTCACGCCCTGAATAGAATGGGACGCTGATGACCTGATATGTTAAAGAGCGTCCATAAATAAATCAATCAAAAAATCTAATCCTTAATTACTCCTCTCTTATTTAAACTTGATAAACTAGAGAAGTACAATTTGGAAATTAGGACTCCACGTGGAGTGAACTTACATTTGAAATGATGGCCAGTTATGAAAGGGTGGGGTAGATAGTTCCATAATCCGTTATTTTAAGACTGGTTTATGACACAGGTTACTAGACTATCCAAACGGCAATGTTTGTGTATTCCTGATGACTGAACGATGACAGGTATTCTTTTTTCCCATTGGTTGATAAGTTGCCAAATTTTTACAATTACCAAAAATATCTAATTGACTGTTTCACGCCATTTTTGTTGTATTTGCGAAGAATGCAGATAGCAATGATAGTGAAAAAGTCCGTGATTAAAAATGGAAACGCAAACACGTTTTCAGTTAGTCATAATGTGTACGCTTTCTCGAGTTGGACATTAAATTCTACTTAATAGTACTCAGGTAGGATTTGAAGGTTATGTTTCTTAGTGTTACTACTATTTTTGTCTATTAAATATATTTATGTTAATTAATCAAGAGTATTTCTCAAATAAATACAATGCTGTCATGATTTTATTTAGAACCAGCTTTATGTCATATGGATTTCCCAAAAGAAAGTGAGACTCTTATTGCTTTTTTTTTTCCCCATAATCATTTATTCGTGTATAATGCCCGTTTTTAACTATTAAGGCACCACAGATGGTGGACACTGATGATACATGAGATAAAATGATGAACTAAGAAAGGATATTTTTTAAGGAAGGAAACGTTCCAGGCCTAAGTTTAGGGTACCTTCCCGGCATTTGCCATTTATGAGTATTGAGGAAATCATAGAAAAAACCTGAGTCAGGGAACACGGTCCTGGTAAGGAATCGAATCCCAGACCACTCACGAGTCCGCTTCTTAACGACCTCTGCCACCCTTGGCTGTAGTTAGTAAGAGTAATACATGGGTAACATATATGCTATACATAGTCACTATGTCTGTTTGAACAAATGACCCAGCGCGTCACAAGGTTATGAATACCCTGAGCGAAGAACGTCCATGGTTGACTACGAAATCAATCTTCAAAGAAACTGACTGCCCTCTGCTTGGTAACGCAGCAGGTACTCAATGCAAGCACCCAATTGCCGAGCCTTCTGTTGCTCAGAAAGATGCATGGGGATCCACTGACCACAAATCTTGTGGTATCCCAACCGTCGATAGAGAATGGTATGGGCAGTTCTCTTGCCCATTGACAATGTTTCTGCAATCTCTCGAATGATGATTCGGCGATTCTCCCTTACAACGTTGTCTACAGCTGCATTTGTTTCCTCAGTGATTATTGAGCGAGCTGGACCAGGTCTAGGCATGTCTTCAGTGCGCACACGTCCGTCACAAAATTAACCACATTATCTTAACACCTTGCTGCTTGACAGACACGCATACTCAAAGACATTGTTCACAAGACGATGAATTTCGGCTCCACTAATACCTTCTGCCTTCAAAAATTTAATTACTGCTCGCTAAGCCCGTTTGGACGAATCTCTGTTGTGAAGGCATTCCGTTCAACCTGTTCAACACACTGAGCCGCCAAACTGCTTTCTTACATAACAGCGCCCACTACGAGACAACACACGAATCTTTCCGTAGTTAAACTAAGACGCTACAACAAAAATCTTAAGTTGCATAGATAGATTTATTTATTTACGGACGCTCTTTAACATCTCAGGTCTTCAGCTTCCCATTCTATTCAGGGCGTGAAACGGCCGACAAATTTTGCTCAGAGGAAGTTGCATAGACAACCCCTTATATACTGAACTAAGGTAAATCATCAGCGATTAAAACATATACGTGATGTCACTTTGCAATAATTGAGAAAAATAAGAAAGCTACAGTTGCTTTTATACCTAATGATCTGAAAAGTACGAGAGAGTTCTAAAAGTTCCCGGCCTGGCCAACACAGCACAAGATTTAAGAGATTTTTTTTCTCAACATAATCACCTTGTAAATCAATGTATTAAGTCCAATGACTTTCTAACTTTATAATATTTTCTGTAAGATAAGATTTGTCCAAATGTGAAAAATAAGCGTCTGTCTCCGCTTCAAACTCATCATTTCATGTGAATCTTAGTCCATTCAGGCATTTCTTCATGTTTGGAAACATCACTGGAGACGAATCCGGCGGATGTGGAAGCACTTGGAAGACAGGACATGCAGTTTTGCAGCAACAATCCCAGACGTGTGTGGAGACGCATTATCGTGATGAAAGAGGACTTTCTTTTTCGCAAAGTGTGAACGTTTAGCCTGAACAGCAGAATTGAAAAATAAGCTGGTATCTGGACTTAGACCGTTCATCATTTTCATCTCAAATTAAGTGAAGTGAATGTGTAGTCTGTAATGATAAGCTAATGAATAATTTTATTTATAATTTAAAACTTGTGGTGCCTATATCGCCTTGCATTTTTTCGTCAGATATTTTATAACACTAAAGTAATTTTTAAACAACATTCTAAATGTAGGTTGGCTTCAGAAATATTCATGTTTTGCCCAGAAACACTCCAAGTAAATAAGAAATAGAGTCCGCGCCGGCTCTGGTTAATTGTAAGAACTCCGCAATGATTTTTATTTCACTGTATTCCTTGGTTCCCGCCCTTCTCCGTTTTAACCACTAAGATATATTCCAAAAGGATTTTTTTTTCCACTTTGATGAGTTAGTCTTTATGTCAAACTTCAGACACTTGAGCACTAGTTCCGAACACTTTCTATCGTTTTTGAACAAGGAATTTTAACAAAAATGCTTTGTTGTTCGAAGGTTTGGTTTTTGAAAGAAACAGTGTCCATGCAGAAAGAGCTAGATGCCAAATCAGTGGTTAATCGATAAATAACAAGATTTTGATCCAGGACTGAAGCTGTGTAAAAGATTCTCAGTTCTCAAAATTAGATTACACTTTTACTGAATGAGCATTTTGGTGTGACATCGGCCAGTAATTTCCTCTTTTATTCTTACTTCAGAAGGGAAATAAAGCAATGGGTTCCTTGTCGTCGTTTTACGATACTTAAAAGAACCTCAAGCCTGAAAAAAGAGGCCCCTGAGCAAAATTTACCGGCCGTTTCACGCCCTGAATTGAATGGGGCGCTTGATGGCAATAGTTGTTAAAGAGTTCCCGTAAATAAAATAATTAACAAACAAATAAAACGCTTTTATTCCTAGCAGTTGTTTTCCTGAGACGTGTCACATCTATAATTCAGAACTTGAGTGGATAAATTAATTGAGAAAGGCAATTGTTCGGGATTTGTAAATGTACACGCTTTTTCAATTTTAATTTAGTTACTATTTATAAGCCCCGATCCTTGAATAAAAACCTTGTCCCAAAACGATACGCAATGGTAATTGACTTAAAAAGGAAAGACAAATTCTCCTGTGATGTAGGTCGGATATGGAAGTTAAAACTTCTGTAGGCGTGACAAGATATACAGTGTTCGATTTTAATGCTGCTGGTCCTAGCTTCCGGGAGAGGTTTGTGTGGGAGTTGATGATGAACTCTCAGTGCTGATGACCTTATCCTGGAAGAAGTGAAACGGAGAAAGAGAACGTGTCACGTACTGTGGATGACAGCGGCAGTACAAGAACGAGCGTTATGCTACTGGGTAACTCAGCCGTCACCTCGTTAACGTTATTCAAGTCAGGAAACATTTGAAACACTGCGGGACTCAAAAGTAATAAAAAAACCTTTAAGCAAAGATGTCAGAGATAGTTTTTCATTATTAAATTATAAATCCATGAAAATATACAGCTCCTTGCAGCAAGTAATTCTAAACCTCTGGGTTACAAATGTGATTTAATATTTTAAATTAGAAAAACTCAAGACAACAAACTATAGAGCGATCCAATAAACTATGAACCAACTTGTGCGTTTGTACACCTGTTCACACCGCCGTTGATTGGATAAAGGTTATGCTAGCTTCTCGCTGTCTGTGAGAATCTGATTGATACTGCGGTTAATTCAGCTGTGTTTTGTTCTGTACTTATGTGCGAGCATTAAACTCAGCTCGTCTATCTTAAAGACAATTTTCCATGGTGTAAAAGTTCCAGGTTGCACAATAATCCATAGTCTTTCTAATAAAATTAGGACACGGGTAGTTTCAGTTTAGGAAACCTAGCTAGACTGTAGAGTTCACTGAAAAAAACATTTAGACAGCAAACATGCATTTCTTGTACCTGTGTACAAAGAGCTAATAAATTATTAACTTTTAAAAAAAATATTCGATGACAGAATTTATAGTAAGAATTCGTTCCCCAATCTAACTCCTTGAGACTTTTATCTCTGGGGTAAATTAAAAATAGGTATACAAGATAAACCCACACTCAATGGAAGAATTGAAACAATACATTCGTCAGTACTGGCGTGAAGTACAGATAGTATTTTTTATAAATAGTGTCAAAAATAATAGCCATTTTCAACACATCTTTCAAGTAAAATATTTTAAAATAGTTCATGAAACCTTTGTATGGTTGTGTCAGCACACACTGCGATACCCGCTAACGGCATCAAGCGCCGCTTCGCCTAGAGGCACAACACCGCAAGTTGGTTCACAGTTCATTGAGGATGACTGTAAGAAACAAAACTCGAAAAGATACGAAGTTTAAAGTTTTTTGAGACAATAGCAACCCCTGCGTTAATATACGCATGTGAAAACACAAATGAAGTTTCTCGTATCATTGATTGGACATACTTTGCTAGATAAAAAGAGATATGTGAGAAAAGCTACTAATTTATAACTTAAATAACTACAAGATAAGTAATCCGTGCAAAGAATGCATGTAACAATATAGTCAAACATTTTATTGAAAAATAAACCTTCAGGAAAACATCGGTAGGGCGTCCTAAAAGAAGATGGGAGGACACTGCCTCTTGAAATCGAAGTAGAATTAAACAGGGTCACTTGATATTGATGAGTAATGATATAAAGTGAGGTTATTTTATTGCAAGACTCAGGAACACTACACTTTCAGAACATGAAACTTAAGACCGTATCTTTAAACAAGAAGGCAATCAGTCTCTCATCAATTTTGAAATAATTAGAATCTCATCCCAAATAGGCGATTTCCTAACCTCCGACATCCCTTCACTAGTTGAGTTTTTTTGCAGATCTGAATTCAATAATTACTTAGAAAGTTATCTTTTCTTCTGAATGCTGTACATTTAAATTTCATTTTTAACAAACGTTTCCTGACTTTTAATAATCTTATACATATGGTTGGGTTGTTTCTTTTGTCAGAAGTTTTTGACATATCATTTTGTCTGATCTCAGTTCAGTCATTGCTTCAACCTTTTAGCCCACTTTCCTTATTCTTCTACTCCGAGGAGGTGCAGGTGTTTTCTAGAGTCTTCCCAGCAAAAGCAGCAGCTTTGTGAGCCAAGAGGGAATCGATATTAATAGCCCCATTAACCCCACAACGAAATGCATTAGAAAAGCTGAAAATTTGCGCAGTTCTTAACCAGCTCTTAGGTTAAGTTCTGCTCTAAAATTTCTCATCGTTTAGTATTATTATCAGTTTTGAATTAACTGTACAAGTTTGATTGTAAAGTGAGGTTATTTGAGTTACGGACCGCTGCGTAAGATCATATATTGCATGTGCAGGTGGTAGCTTGTAGTTTGAGAGAGGCTGTGTCGGCGAGTGGTTGAGCATTCCTGTATTATTCAGTGCGGTGCTTTGTCTGTAAATTGTGTACTAAATGTACCTTGTTAGTTATGTCATTACAGAAACAAATAAAAGGGTTTTTTATGCGATACAACTGTGAAACGGATTTTTACAAGAGAGGGCAATTCTTGACAATCATGTAATATATAGAGACATTGTTTGTCAAAAGGTTACAGGAGCTCTCAGTTACAAGAAACTCATTTATAACCGACATGTTCTTATGAAACCAATGTAGATGAAATACAAAAATGTTCTACGCAAATGCCGGCAATGTATTGCATTTGAGGGGCATTCTTTTCAACAGCTCTTATAACAAAAGTTATTGCTTCTAATTATATGCCTTAAATGCAATATGATTTTATGCTTTTAATAAAAATAAAAACGATAAATTAAAATACTGTTTTAACGCGGTGGCTCTTTCTTTTTCCGGTTGTGACAGCTGTAATTTTCCATTAAGCAGCCGTGCATAGGCGGCCCATAACTTCGATAGCCTCACTTTATTACTTAAAAACTAACTACAAGTACTTTCAACACCTAAGGTTCATGCTTCATGCTTGACAAATGCTACAATTCTAGGTGAACACCAACATTTCAATACGAACTTCGCCACCCGGATGACCTTTGCAAGTGGACAATGAATATTTTTTTCTCTTCTGGATGCAAAATAATGGATATTGTTGGTTTGTAACAGTTCCAATATTTCTCGCTATCCCATAGATGCCTGGAAAGTAGTCTTAAATCAAGAAATCCATGACGTATTCTGACCGTGGTCCCTTGTACCTGATAACGTGCCGAAACGATGTATTTGCCCTACACCTCTAGGAAAGCTACTGTGAACACATGCAGTTATATCTACTACGATTTAGTTAAGAATAAGGAAAGTAGGCTAAAAATGAGCGTTAATGTCATCTACTTGCATGTCAAAATAGTATGTATAGGTCACAAGGGGAAGGGGGGGGGGTAGCTCTGAGTTCACTTCACTGTTGAATGCAATCGATCGAAACGAACTACAAAACTGCCATTAGTGTTATCTTCCTCGTATATGTTTTCGGTCATCTGTGCTTTTTATTAACCAGTATGTTATCGATTTTTTATAAAATGCAAAATTGACTTAAAAATTCTGTACCTAGTTTTTAATAGCATGCGAAATTAAAACGAAGTACAATTTCGTTTGCTTTTTGCTCTAATTGGTGACAGCAAATCAAAGGCAAACGAAATGAAAGAATAGTTTCTATAAAATTGCATTATAAAATTAATAATTATTTATATTTTTAAATGTTATTTTATGCGATACCTAAAATTTACTTGAATAATTAATTTATATAAATAAACAAAATAAATATAACATCGTATCTCTGAATGTTTCTTAGTTAACTTAAACCTGCACATTAATTAATTGTCACATATTTTCACAACAGGAAATTTGACGTAAAAATTGTCCTATAAACACTACATTTTGGTATGTGGACTAGGTTGTACTGTGGCTTATTGTCCTCAATTGATATACGAGATGCTCTCTGTAGTTGTCACGCAATGTAACAAGCCTTTAGTCCTTCGTTTCGTAGAACCCATGTTTTTACGAGACACCTGGGGAGGAGCCATAAACATATTGCACATTAAGGGAGAACTAAACTGTCGAATTTAGCATACAGTCATATCCAACATATCCCTATGGTAATATCAGTTCAGGTGTTATATGCATAGGGAAGAAAACAAATCGAGAGTTGTTATCCTCGAACAAGCAAGGCGTTTTGTATAGTAATGCTCATAATAAACATACAGTGGCGGCTCGTGGTCCCTGTAGAAAGGTGGGCCGTAGACATAACTACATGACACCCAAATGGCGTGGGGGAAGGTACCTTTTATCAGGACTTATATTCCTTGTACGTTTGTGCCATAAACCTCTGGTTTACATGAAACTCTTCTGATTCAGGTGTTAAAGTACGCCTTTCTGAAGTTAATTCAGAAACAGCAATGAATTTTGTGATTCTTTCGACTGATTTACCCTTACTGATTATCGTAATATTACAACAAATTGTGACATGTATGTAATATCTGTCGTTTCGTCAGTCTGTATAGGAAGAAATTTCCCCTTTCTATTTTTTTTCTAATCTCATTCCTATAGACAAGAATATGGTTCTCACTTCACTCACTGTCAGCCAAGATGTTAAACAAAACAAAACAAACCAAAAACTGCCGTCTTGTTACGTAAGCTCATGTAGCTTTCAGTTAATGAAGTCCAAATCATTTAACTTCCAATTTAACAGTTAAAATGGAGTCTTCAATAAATGACCTCAAAACAGATACTTTTAGTAATTTAACTTTTAACACTGTGAAAGCCATTTTGCCACTGACAAACAGTAAGGATATCATGCAATTTCAAACAAAGTGCGAAAACAACCCTTAGTCAGTTATGCACGGTGTCAGTACCCCTTAACATCTGGTTCAAATAGAGAATACCGAGCGCTGGCCATGGTCCGTCTTCCTGCTGGCCCAAGAGAACGCAGAAATAAGCAGGAGAAAGGCTAACCCTTCTTGCAGGAAGACAAATGTGAGTTCTTGTAAATCTTTGCTGGCCCATGAAGGTAAATTTTTCCGGGCTTCCCTCGCTACCGCTACTACAGCAGATAGGGAATGCGCTTATTGCGTAAGGTAAATTAAGAACCAATCGGTTGTGCATCACTATTTTATTGCATTGTTTGTTTTAAAATTTGATGAGAAGATAAAATGGTAAATATTTATATAATTTTCTTTGGGGGGGCCGGTCCCATCTGGCCTTTGCGTTCATGTTTGTATGTTGTCGATGGGTGGGGCTGACATTAAGGTCTTTAAGTGCACACAAATGCAGAATTCAAAGGATTAAGGTCAGTTGATATGGAAGGTCATGATTCTAAACATCGACCAATTCATTATCCAATAAAGATTTGGTTATGTATCGACATTGAATATGTAAAAAATGGGTGGTAGTCCATCGCACATGTACCACATCCCTTAAGCGTCTCCATGGTACTGCAGAGATTTACATCAGCAGTAAAAAGGGGTAACACATTAAGACAGCCCACGCCATACAGTTATACCCGTGTTTACTAAAGAATGAGTCAAAACTTAACATTTGTTCGCTTCTGCCTGTTTTGAACAACTCTTCCTGCTGTAAAAATACGAGAGACTTGTTTCACTTATTTAAACTTGTGATTTCCTTAAATCACCTAAACTTTACTTGAAAGTGTTATTCAGACATTCAGAAAACAATTATCACCAAAGCTCGCAAAATTTTTCTACTCTGGTAAAAAAATATAAGTTTTGTTACAAAAGTAAACACAGAATGCTTGAAATAGAATTGTCGCCAAATGCATTTACTAACTCGGTCTCGATCGATTCAATCCGAGCTGAGTGAATTAGAGAGGAAGGTGTTCTTTGTGACATATGTACAGACAGGGTGGAGTCAAAGTCGGGGGGACTTACTGGGGTCATTGGTCACGGGTCCGTAGTCAGGGACAAGGTTGCTGAGCTCGTCCATGTCGGCGGTAGCGAGGTGATGGCTTGAGGAGTAGTGCTCGCCCTTCTTCGCCGTGTCCTGTCTGCGCTGGCAACAAGCATACATAAACCCGCCGCAGGATCCCTCCAGCAGACCCGAAGACATCCAGCAGAAGAGGAAGAACTCGCAGGTCCCGCTGACACATTGCGACTGATCCCCAACCAAGGGGAACCCTCCATCTGTCAAACATTTTCATTTCATAATTATTTATTTATTTCTGTGCTCTCATATCAGCAAAA
Organism: Metallyticus violacea; assembly: GCA_030762175.1. Lineage (NCBI taxonomy): Eukaryota > Metazoa > Arthropoda > Insecta > Mantodea > Metallyticidae > Metallyticus > Metallyticus violacea. The sequence goes on from CM060841.1 coordinate 71,276,876, forward strand.
TGGTACAACTACAGGTTTCTTGGATGTTTGTGTTTTCGATAGAATACTTCCAACGTGGCTTTCTCACATGATCCATTAGTCACCCTCAAATCTTTGGCTCTATATGGGCTGCATATGTCTTCCAGAAATATTTGTCTTCTTTCAGCTAACGGATTTATGGCACGGCTGAGATTTGCTGAGAATTATGATTCACCTAAGTAGAAGAACACTCCTTTGTGATCTACTTGCCCTCTTTGCTTGCCTTTGGTAACTTGTCTGTGTACTGTACACGAATTCATTATATGCGGTTCTTGCCAAATAAAACTATCAGCATTGTTTTGGGACTATGCAGTTGTACTTTGAAAGACTAAAATTTTATTACCACAAGACTTTTAACGCAATAAAAATAACTGGGAATTTAATTTTTATAGGAAAATGTTTAATTTCATATCATGATGTGGCTCATTTGGGCAGTAATAATGTATTAACAATATTCTAGGATACATTACAGCAACTATGGATTGTGGTTGGGGGAATATAACTTCATTGACTAGACACGTATGTGAGGGAATAGCTTGAGAGTTAATGAGTGCATGCGCAGGGTGACACGGAGGGAATCGCTCCTCTCTGAGTATTTACCCGTAAAAACAGTAAATCCTGGTGCTCCTGTCCCGAACGGCAGCGAAGCAAGCCAAAATATACCTCTTGTGTTTGCGTGGGGAGAAAGCGGAAGTCTGCCGCATGTGTTAGCGTGGAGGGAATGATAAAAGTCTCCCGCATTTGTTAACGTAGAGTGGAAATGGTAAAGTCTGCCGCGTGTGTTTTCTTATACAACGGAGGCCAAAAATCATCGGGCTTTCTATGCTGCAAGATGGAAAAGAAATCATGACATCTCATCGCATTCACCTTACAAAAATTGATACAGCGAAAGCCAACATCATCGCGCCTTCTTTGCTGCAAGATGGAAAAGAAGCTATTAGTGCCATCTCAAATTAGGAAACATGTCCCTTATACAGTTCCGAAAACATGCAAAACTTATTCTGTTAAAAGCATGTGCTTTTTCCCGCATCATTACTACACTTGTTTGTTTTACATGTTCCGTACAAATTTCCTTGCTGGCGTACGATTCCTTTTGTGCTTTATGGCTATTCTGTCCGCCTGCATCGAACTTATTTTGTTCAAAGCATATGACGATATACAATTTCCTAGAATTATGCTTCGAGACTGAGAACTTCGGCTCTCTCCGCTGCCGCTCGGAAGTGGATAACCGGATATTGTTTTTACGAGTAAGTTGCATCTTGTTGCCAGAGGTCGATTGCGATCGGATGCCCGCCATGTGCATCTAGCCAAGCCACAATGTAAAGATCGTTATGTAAAATACATGTAGATCTAATAAATTTGAGAGTGTAGCTTGATTAATGAATATATTTTTTAATTTATATTTGTTCCCTTAAGTCCTCTCATGGGAAGATGTAGAAGATGTGACCGATTAAATAGGAAATAGTCTCCACATCGCAACCACGTGGTAAGAATTTAAAATGTTTTGGGAAATCGCGAGTAGGCCCTACGGTGGTTGCGACAATATTCAATTGAGATGCAGAAATTATTTATTTCCTTTCAACTCTAACTTACGCAGGATCATTTCAAAGGGTGTAAGAAAAGACCTCTGAGCAAAATTTGTCGGCCGTTTCACACCCTGAATTGAATGGGACGCTGATGACCTGAGATGTTAAACAGCGTCCATAAATAAACAAAAAAAAAATACCATTCGTATAGAATTTTCTTTTATTGCTCAGAAGGAACTGCAGAGGGCAATGGTTTATTTCATAAGTGGATACCAGAAGTGTATGGAAAATGGAGGGACGCAGTTCCAGCATCTTCTTGCTTGATAATGGTGCATGGATGTAGTTATTAATGTTAAAGTGTTGGCACTAACTTAGCTGCGGACTTTGATTTCCGTTTACCGCGGTACCAGTCGTTGTTACAAGTCTCGCAAGGAAAAATCGCCCATTATATTCTTAGCAGTACAATTTAAGAGCATTTACTTGACGTTATACACATTTCTGTTGCAGTAGATAGGATAGGTGCTTCACACTTCTCTTTGTAATTACACCTATTGAAACTTTATCGGAATCATATTTTACACAGAACAGTACATTATATTGATTCTAATGCCTTGATCATTTTACCCGAGATGCCTTTCGTCCATAATTTACTCCATAATGCTTGCCGTTCCACGGAATCAAAAGCTTTTCGAAAACCTATGAAGGCACAATGCAGTTTTCCTGTTTTTTTTTTTTTTTTTCTTGTTTGTTTCACTCTCAGTGTGTCTAATACAAAAATATTGTTCACGATGCTGTATCCTTCCCTAAACCGCACTTGGAATTTTGAAAGTGTTTTGTATTCAACTACCCATTGTCTAATTCTCTCATATAACATTTTGCAATAAATTTTTCTCATACGGGAAGAAGTGCCACTCTCAATAATTATCCGGTACATAGGGCCCCATTTTTTAAATATTGGACACGTAATTGCTTATATTCATTCCTCTGGACATGCCCTCCCCCATTGAAAATGTCATTCATTATCTTCGTCATCGTATCTATACATTTTAAACATCTTAAACCCTCCTTAAATACTTCTGACGGCAGTCCGTCGAGCCCTGGTGCTTTGTTGTTCTTTAAGTTTTGCATTGTTTTAATTACTTCCCCTAACATAATGTTAACATTCATAATTTCAATTTTGGCGCTCCCAACAGCTGCAATTCGTTTAGTATGGGCCTCTCCCCCGAATATTTCTTGGAAGTGATTTCTCCACTGCTCTGGAGTTATGCAGTTATGTCGCTTCCTTACTCTTTTCAATAACCTCCAAACACTAGTAGGTTCCTGGCCGCGGGACGCTGCCTCTGTAAGCTCTTCCACTAATTTGCGATTCCATTGTGCAATAGATACACAATGAAATGAAATCATATACAAAATACTTTATTTTTGGTTAGTTTATTTATGTATTTATGAATCGCTGTTCGTTTATTTATTTGTATGTTTACTTTGTGACGCAATATGCTGATGTACGTGCTGTTTTCTCTTATAAGAACGTGCTATATGAGATTTAATTTTTAAATAGTGTTTAACGCCCGTTTTTACTACTGAGGCATCACAGGCGTTGGGCACTGATGATAACATGAAATGAAATGATAAATTGAGAATGGATTTAGGAAGTAAACGAGTTGGTTTAGGATACCTCATTAGTATTTGCCATTTATGAGGACTGAGGAAAACCTGGAAAAACCCTATCAGGGAGGACAGTCCTGGCGAGATTGGAATCCCAGATCTCCCGCTCACGAGTCCGTGCCTTAACGACCTCGGCCACTCCTATACGAGAAGAAAGTTATTTTAGGTAGTTTGATTATGATATTTCTTAGTGCTAGAATCCCTGTAACACTTTCAACACCCCTGTTTCGTAACGCAGCATGGTGGTGTAATTTAGTAAAGTACGAAGGACTTGCAACTATTTGGCAATCTTAAATAGACCTTCCGTGTTTGCGACACTGCTATCTTGTATGAAGGGATAAATTAGATCAAGTTTAAGAAACACGCTGTTATTTTATGGAACATTTCCAAATATTTTAATCCACTTTTAAGTCAGGTTTAATATATGTATATTATATTGTTTTTTATTTCGTTAGAGCTGAAATTTTTAGTAGTTTATTATTAATTCGATAGTTAATGTTTTCGCAGATGAGATAAACCAAATGATAATTACTACAATTTCTAATATGACAAAAATTAAACTAAATGTAATAAAGTTTGAATTAAAGTTACGAAGTTAAATTCTTGAATTATGGTATATTTAAACCGAGAATAAATAATAATAAATATAAACTTATGTTTCTTGAACAAATGCATGCTAAATTTAATTTTATAAATGTTTTGAATTCTTCAAATGGAGGAAATATTCGGGTCAGCTATATCTGCTTGGGTATTGACGTTGAGAAATAGCTTGGTAACTGTTAACATTGCATCATGATTTTTTGACGAACGGGGGATGGTAAATGTAACAGTGAAAAACTGGTTTTGTTTTCAAATTTCTTTTAATTTTAAACATAGTGTCCCGACAGTGCATTTTATTCAACTATTTTTCAATGTTTGATTCCACTAAGAAAGGTGCTTTCTTCGAGGTCTGCCAAATAATCATTCACGGCATCTTTGTCTTCCACTTCAGTTGAAAATCTCCTCAAGAAATTTTGATTGTTATTGGAAATGAAGCGACTAGAAAATAGGATTGATTTTTTTTTTAACGTTTCAGACACTTTCAGGGAGCTTTTTTTAATCGGATGTAAGCAGCCGGGGTATTCATTTTGATGAAAGTTTTTTCATGTCTAATTCTTAAGTTAAAATATCGTCCGTTCCTTTGAGATGTTTACCATGGTGACTTCACTCAATTTGGGTTTTCTGTTTGCCAGTAATATGTGTATAATGGATTTTCGTGATCATTTCTTCCGTAGTTCATTTGTGTGCTCGTAAGGCTGTGTTTGAACTCAGCCATCCAGTTGTTTTACAGTCGTGTATAAAGCAGTGGCGGCTCCTGGCCTAAATCATAAGTGAAACTCTTTTCACACAGAATATGCCATGCAAGTTACCTATTTTAATTGCATTCTGATTCCTCTCGAGCTGTTTTATAGTTGCAGAACGCGCTTGAGATGTTCAGTAGAATCTGAATATTTATGCAATGATCGCTTTATTTCAGTGTGTCACAAAGGCCATTAGAATTTCACGCTGTCTTTTTTATTTCAAGTAATAGACAAGGCCAACAAAACACTCATATTCACTTACCACGAACTTTTAAAATGTTTGTTGTAGCTTTTCACACCTTTCCTTTCCACTTTTTGAATTGACACTTGCCTTTGGTCTTCCTTTTAGTAACACCTCGTTTCTCGCCCTCATTACACCGTGAAAATTACATTTGTAGCATATTACACACTATCATTTTGAATATTCATTACAAATAACTATACGTTTTTAAAAATAAAGCTGTTAACGATGCTTTAATTGCACATATCTTACAGTGGCTAAGTAACTGCTATACACAAAAATTGTTCAAACTATGAACGCAAGTGAACAAAATATTATGTTAAGAGAACGAAAACGTTCCAGTACAAAAAGGGTGGAATGGTTTGTAAGGCTTACAAAAGGTTTTAAATGTGCCAATGAACCAGTAAATAGCCTCTAAAAGGGTCCTTTCTTTCCCAAAACTTCAGAGAAGTAGCTTCACCCTAGCCTCGAAACAAGTGCTTTATTTGATTGTCATGGCAACCAGGCGTAAACATATAGCTGAACATCAGAGAGTAGAAAAGAGGTGCACCGGTCTTATACCTGCACTTGGAAAAGCGACTTTTAAGTCTTGAGAGAGACTTGCTAATACGCCTTTCCGTGTCAGAGGAATGTTTCTGTGGTGATAACTTCTTCGGAACTAATACTTTCACTCTCTACTTAAAAAAACGTGTTCTGTATGAATAATTGAAAATAGAACGGTTAAAACAGAAACCAAAATCATGTTCGAGTGTGTCTAGTTAGAATTCATTGCAAAATATGATCTAAAAATAAAACAATACTAATCTTACTTATCTCTTCTAGATCTTTTCTTTCTAGAGTTGTTTGTTTACATTCTGATCCCAATACACACAACTCCTGGTTATTGATGTATTGGTGATAATCATATTGCTGTATTATTCTATCCTATCTGAACTTCTAAGGTTATGTTTCCCTCTATCTTCCTCTTAATCATTTTACTCCATTTCTCTCTAATTTTGCGCAAATAGTTTCCTATCATTTTAATATTCTTCTCTATTTTTGCAGTTAAAATCTATGTAATTAATATTTTCCTATCTAAATTCTTCCTTTTTCGTAGCCAAGCCTGTTCTCTCCATAACTTTGTTTGCTTGCAGTATAATGAAACAAATGAAAATCCGTATACCTTTTTTTCACACATTAACCATTTTTCTACATCGTTATATATCTTAACCCTAACTCCAGTTCGAGCCCATGCAAACCTTTTCCGTGCCTTATCACATTGTTCTATATATTTTTCCCTACCCCATACTATTTTTATTTCCCTATAAAGTCTCAATGAACTCTTTTCTCTCATACTATCTAATGTTTCTTGTGTTTGAACATCTTCCAATCTTAGGTTTATTTCTTCCCAGAATCCTTTGTTTTAATATTCCTTATTTATCCATAAATTTCCTGCACTTTGAGATACCATAATCTTTTCCACTTACATTTCTCCTGTATACAGAAACATTCTTTAATAATATCACTGTGCTCCAATGGGGTAATTCTGAATATGTATTTCATAATTCTTGTGATAATTTTATCTTGGTGAAGTGCCTACCCAAGTTTAGCTGCGCTACAACACGTGGTGCGTATCTAGTTAGAAAACAGGTGAAGTGTTGCTTCATTAGCCCTCTGAAGAACTGCCCCTGATACGATGGAGATCTTTTCCACACAGGAAACTTTTCATCTCTTCAAAAAAATTTACACTCTTCATATCTTTTGAATAGAAATAAAGCCAATTCTATGTTATCCATTTTTAAACAAACAGGAAGCGAGTTTCCTTTTAACGATAACTAAAAAATAACTGCTCAAAAGACTGTTATTTTCAGTACTGCTAACTGAAAGATAGCCGTAGAAGTTTCAAAATGAGAAAAAATTACTCTTTACCCCCTGTTTTTAGGCTAATTCACCATCATCCCTCCCATGAACTTTGTTTATGAGATTCATAACTGAAAAATAGATGTATATTTTCGTGAAAAAAATATTTTGTACGCTTCTTCACTAAAAAGTTTGAAATACTATTCATTAGCCAGACAATGAAGGAAATGATTATCGAAAACGTTATATATCTCCTATGAAAGATTGCGTTTTGTATTGTGGAAATAATAAACTTATCATGTATGTGTTGTTTCGCTTTATTGCCTTAGCGGAACCAGTCGTTTCTATTATTCAAACTTGTTGTTTAGTTCACAGTCAGGCTATTGACTCATTAACTTTCATTACATTTAATAGCTCTGTTTTAAATGTTCGTTCTACCCCTTTTTACAGTAGTGCTCAGTAAATAGAGAACTGCACTCTTTTGGAAATGACTTGGATTTTGAGGTCTATCTGGAAATAACGCAACAGAGCGAGTTTTGTGTGCAAATTGAGGAGCATTAATTCCGGGCATGTCTTGATTAGACTGCTCTAATTGCATCTGTAATGGAAGCGTATTTTTAATGCAGAGCACACTACTTCGTGGTGATGGCGGCAGCGGCACAACTCAATTTATGGACGGCCGAGCATTTGAATGATTGTCATGTTGGGACATAAATTGAAATAAAAAAGAAGTTCTCGTGCCAAGCTCAAATTAGCAGAATGATATAATCCGGGTCATAGAGAGTTAAATAATGTTCCAGGCGAGCAGACGCACAGTTGTGCTCAGCAACCTGCAAAACAGCGGAAATGAAACAACGCTAGGAATATTAATTAATTGCTCACCGTCCAGTTGCACTGCAACAGCGAATAAAAATATTTCCGTTTATAAACTCGCGACCAGCAATTGAATTTGTCCAGTCGGCGCCTCGACATTTTTTTGGCTTTGTGATTTTGCAACACATTGTGCAGTTTTGGGCCAGAGAAATACGCTGGAGTTTGAGAGCTTTTATAGCATCATCGGTAACGAACGCGATTTGCATGTTAAAATCATGTAACAGCTGTGCGGATGTCTGCTATAATGCGGTATTCATTGTAGGGTTATATCCAACGGCAGTTTCTGAACGACATTGCTCGTTTGCGCCATCTCCAAAAATGTCAGTGTTTAATTTGCTATATTTATTGCTTGTTTTTTGCGTAATTTATCTTGCTCTTGATGTCTGTGTTTGGTGGTTTGTAGGGGACTTTGTAAGTTTTTGGAATATTTTACTTTTTGTTGCGTTACAAAGTTGAATATGTTTTAAAAGACTAATATATAATTATAGTGAATCAGTATATTAACAGCAATAGTAATACGGATAAACAACGTGCAAAAAATTGTAGGGTAAAAAGTCGGTACCAAACTAAGCATTTTAGGATAGGTTTTTTTTAATTTTTTTTATTTACGGACGCTCTTTAACATTTCAGGTCATCAGCGTCCCATTCAATTCAGGGCGTGAAGCACAAATACATTTTGCTCAGAGGCCTCTTTTTTCAGGCTTTTTTTTTTGAGTAGTGTTTAACGCCCGTTTTCACTACTGAGGCACCACAGGTGGTGGACATTGATGATATGAGATGAAATGATAAATTGGGAAAGGATTTTTTTTTTAAGGAAGGAAGCGTTCCAGGCCTAAGTTTAGGCACCTCCCCGGCATTTTCCAGTTATGAAGACTGAGGAAAACCTGGAAAAAGCCCCAGTCAGGGAGCACGGTCCTGGCGGGAATCGAACCGCAGACCTCCCGCTCTCGAGTCCGTGCCTTAACGACCTCGGCCACCCGTGGCGGTTTTTTTTTTTTTTTCAGGCTTGAGGTTCTTTATTGTGCCGCAAATGTACGACACGGGACCCATGGCTTTACTTCCCTTCCGAAGGAAGTCATACTTAGAAGTTTTATGTCCGAAAAAAATCCATCGATCCTGGCCGGGATTGAACCCGCCATCTTGGGTTTAGGTGGCAAGTATGGCTAGTACCACTCTACCAGGACCGACTTGAGGATAGAAACGAGACGTCGTTTTTTACTGCGCTACATGCATCAACATTAAATCCGTGTGTTAGTCGCAGATTGTGCACCTTGTTGTTGGCGTGCCAGATGCAAACAAAACGCACGCTTGTACAGTTGCTAAGTGCGTCTGATGTTCAATGCAACATTTGTATTTTGAAGCCATCTCGATGGTACGCTCATCTTGAAATTAGGCGAAACTTATGGTTCCAACACGACGGCGCTCCTGCACATTTTTCACTTGCAGCTCGAAATCACCTAAACGGAACATACGGTGACAGGTGGATCGGGCGCGGTAGACGAACGCTGTGCCTTCACGGTACAACAATTAAATACGCGCATTTAATATTTAGTTTCTCATTGTGTAGCAGTACTCAATAGTTGAGACAGTAGGTACACAATGAGTTACATTTCATTTTGACTGGCAAATGAAGATGTTTCATAACGTCAGGTTTCAATTATGATCATGCAGCTCTCTACTGTATCTGTGACCCCCATGTTCCTATCCTCAAAACGCTTAGTTTGGTACTGCCTTTCTACACTATAATTTTCTGCACATTGTTTCTCCGCAGCGTATATTTTAACTATTAGAAAGTTTGCAGTTATTTCAATATTAAACACTATTACATATCCAGCAGCGATAAGCGGTCGTTTCATCAGTAGCCAGCTGTCGATGAATGTTAGGCTAGTGCAGTTTCGTGTAAATTCGTGAAGTAGTGTATTAATTTAATTTCTGATAACTGAATGTAAAGAAAATGAACATTAAAAAAAAACTTACATCGTAAGGCTTTTTCTTTTAGACCACTGGAGGAAAAACTTGAAATGAAAAAACTGAGTTCATCTACTCCCAAGTATCAATTTGAGTAAATTGTGATTTAAAAACCCAGGAAGTGTACGAGAGACAGAATTCGTCTTGCATGATTTCAGACTTTGATCGAAGGGTCATTGATAAGTTTGTTGCCACGAAAACCAAGAGATTTTTTTTTTGTTTAAATAGGTGTGTTATTATGATATTTTCATTAAATTATCTATCCCCCCTCTCTCTCATCCCCATTATGTATGTTCAGTCACTCTCATTATTGAGATTCTTAGCAGTTTGGGACCTATATTGAGGTAGCAGTAGAAAAATCGTGCACCACTTTGAGTCGCTCCATTAGTAATTCAACAAGTGTTGATAGTCGGGGTTTAGGAAATGTAAATCTTCTGGAGTTTATGCACGGTTACATTTGCTGTGTAATCTGCAAGATTGTTTCGCGCCGATAGTTATTAGGTGACGTTATATAGGGACGCAACACATTGGTTGAAAAAAATTATTATAATTTATCGGCTAACACTCACATTAACTTTAGCTGAAACTTTGAGTTGATTTACATTTTTAACTGCAATATTTGTAAATCAATCTTTTATCGTTTGGGAATAGCAAAGGGATAAAAGTGTATAAATGTTTCGTTAAAATTGAGCTAATTTATAAAATATGTCATATACAACAGAAAAAATCTATTTCCTTTGCATATAGTTTGTGAACTCTTTATCTCTTTAAAGATGTTATACTTAAAGCTTTCGCACAGACACTTTCAATTAAGAGTACGCTTGTGGAAAGGTGTTATTCATGTGAAAAAATAAAAATGTTTAATGCCCCTTGCCGATTGCTTGTATTTTGAAGACTAATTATGGAAGTTTGACGTAGTTTTACCCCAGCAGTGGAGAGAAGGAAGTCCAGCATGTTTGGCTGCAAACCTCTCGTGATCAGTTCAAGATGATGTTTTATGAAATTTAAAATGAACAGTATCTTTGCCGACGAATTGTTTCAGCTGGTAGCGTCTGGAGCAGGCATTGAAAAGTTCAGGTCTCATCTCCAGGATATTTATTTATATTTCGTTTCTGACTCTTCCTCATTTGTCCAGGAAAATGCGGCATTATCAGTCACTTAACAGATAAAACTAAACCACTCAGTTCGTAAAGCTATTAAAACCGTTTGAAAAAATAAATAAAGAAAGGAAAAAATCCGAAATTACCCACTTAACAGCAGAGCAATAAAGCGCTAAACTACAGCAAATAAAATCTTCTGAGTAATTTGAAATTACTATCAGATTAGCGTGTACTCCTTATTTGTAATTAAGAAAGCATTACAATGGCTTCCTCTTCCGGCAGCTGCGTCGGATGAAGGTCATCCAGTTTCCTGCTTAGCTTTAAAACGAGTCTTACCTCCTCTAGGGTCATCTGAGGTGAGGAGATCGTTAGCATTGTGGGTGTAGAGCTGTGAGGCGTGGATCGTACCCGGTATATCCGGGTCCCGGAAAACTAGGCGAGGACTGCGCTGTCCCATCACTGGTCTGCCCACGTTGCCTCCGTATACCTTCACAAAACGGTGCATAATTTGTTAATATGATGTACTTAAGATAGTCTTATATCTGATGCGCATAGTTATAATCATTTGACAATTTAGAAATAGTTTGAAACACTTTTTTGCTTCTAAAGTTTTCTCCGTGTCTGCCTTAATAATAGAGTATGATTAAACTAATCATTAATAGTATTATACCAAAATATAACAAATAAAATAATAAGATAAAGGAAATGAGGGAAAAAACGTGTGAAAGTTAACGTAGTTATTAATGCTGGGAGCCGGAGAGATGTCTAGCGACATATTTGAGGAAAGGGTTTTATCTGTCAAGTAAAACTTACGTACTGCATGTGTATCATTGTCAATCCTGGTGGTGTAGTGGTAACCATACTTGCCTTCTAAACCCAAGATCGCGGGTTCGAACCCGGCCAGGATTGGTGGATTTTTTTGGGCATAAAAATCCGAAGTATAACTTCCTTCGAAACGTAAGTAAAGCGGTGGATCCCGTGTCGTACATTTACGGCACGAAAAAGACCTCAAGCCTGAAAGAAGAGGCCTCTGAGAAAAATTTGTCGGCCGTTTCACGCCCTGAATTGAATGGGACCTGAGCTGTTAAAGAGCGTCCATAAATAAATCAAATCATGTGTATCATCATCTATTCAAATACATACGAGTTGGTTCATCTCTTTGCGTTAACAAAAGCAGAATATTAGTAGTGAACACTTGAACGTTATCAACACATTCCTCTGACTAATCATCTCTCCACCTCCCAGTGTTACATGAACCCGTAGAAAAGTATTTGAATTCCGCCTGCCAAGTGCGGCAACTTCTCTCGCACGCTTGTGTTGTATACGAACCGCAGGCGTTGTTAGCAGCTTTATCGGTGGCATTATCTTGAAATAAGTGTGTAGACTTTTACTGTTGCAGTGAATAGGAGAACTGGAACGGATTATTAGGGGCGCGCTGATATCAAAAAACAATTTAAATAAACGGGGGTGGCCAACGTCAAATCAAACTAAAGATTTACAACACCAGCTTTTCCGAGTGGCGGACAAAATGCACAGTTGTTCAAACATTATTCCATCAATTGATAATGCATTGCAGTCCTTCGCTGTTATACTTTGCGGGCACAATATAAATCGACTTTGACACGGCGTTGCCAACTCTACAATTTTAAGTTGTAAACTTGCAAGGGACGAACAAATTGAGTGTTACGAGGAATGCATGGAGGGGATTACACTTTGTTATAAGAATACTAAACAAAATCAGTCCAAAATCGAAGGAAACAGTTTATTTGTCTTTAGTTGGGCTCCTAATAGCACAGAGAGCAGCTTTTATATACAGGATACATAAAATAAATAGCAGCGTAGAGCAGTAAAATACGTACAAGGTAAAAAAAGAACAAGTGGACGCAAATGACAAAGCATTAGGTTGGGATGAGAGATGTAAAAAGCGAGGATGACTTCATTATACAAAGCCCATACAGAAAAAATGCATGGAGGGAGATCACGACTAGATTAGAAAAAGCAACACGGTATGGTAGGAATGATCAGAGTTTTAAAATCAAATGTAGCCAACATAGGATGGATGTAGATAAATTCTCTTTCGTAAATAAAATGTTGAGGTTGTCCTTTTCTGACCAAATTAAAAAAATAACCTAAAATTGTATGTGTAGATTTTTTTTGATAAAAGTAGATATGAATGTAATTAGTGTTCAAACTTAACCCGCACTACTTGAAACCTTGTTTAAATTCTTATTGTATTTAATTGACTAGCTTCGCTTAACTTGCTTATATTATTATTCAAGCTCATAAGTGTTTAGGCCTAAATATACTAAATTATATTTAATAAAACTAATACTTTTGTAAATATATTTATTTATTAACTTATTTAAGTTAATTGTGAAATATTAAATTGACATGCATTTAATTATTTTGACGTATTTAACTAGGTTGATGAATAATTAACTAGATGTAAAGGTTTTAGTTAGGTGAAATGCATTTAAGTTAATATGCTTAAAATTAAGTTAATGTGTATTTAATTATTTTGACGTATTTAACTAGATTGATAACGTTTTTAATTAGGTGAAATGTATTTATTCAAGTTAACTGGTATGCAAATATGTGTAAAATTATATCGACATTTATTTAAAATAGATTGATTTATATAAGTTTAGGTTGACATGTATGCAAATTAAGTTAACTGGCTTTTTAAGTAATTTTCTGTAAATAATAATTATATTTTCATTACTCTTCACTGCCACAGAGTGTAAGCCTAAACGCAGTTACTATATATATAAAACTATAACAAAAATAGTTCACTAAATTGCTTACGCTATACTCTTTGCTGGGAATCTTCATTCAGAAACCAATTGCAGTAATTCACTCTTCTACACGTGTATATGTTTTTAACTTATTAACTTCATTGTATTTCTTGCAGCACTTCTTGAAGGGATATCACATTCGAAAAATTTTTAGTAAATTATCTTCAATATCACGAAACAGAACTGTTTTTAAGTTGATTGTTATGAAGAAAATTTTGTTTTTCACAATCCAATGTCCCTACAAAACTCTTCTGCGACTATTATGTACTGTGCATATGTTCCCGTCTCATGCGCGTGTTCTAAGTTTACAAATGATTAAAAGTAAAGGGGAATAAGGCAGAGCGCGTAACGGAATACCGGCCAATGCAGAGGCGTTCCACCAAGGACGTATAAGTGTAAAGGCTGCAGCCTTATATTTTAATGATATATTTTCCCATCTTTTAGGCATCTTCGTATTCTTTATCATAAAAATTTTCGTTACTCATAGGAGAAACACGTTCGAGAGGGAAGCTAAATATTATCGGACAATATCACCGTTTAATGCTGAAATGCGACATATCTTACTTAATAGAAACATTTCCATATAAATTTTGATAACATTTAAAAAAACTACCATATTCTATTTTAATATAATAATTTGCTTATCTCTTCTGTATTCCAGCGATGTGGATTATTTTATGTCTACGTTTATTACATCGTTCTGTTTTTTTACGTATTATTTAATTTAAATTACGTTCATAACTGTAGTTTAATTTAGATAGGCTCAAACTGAAGTTTTCCATCGACTTAAATTATATAATGTAGGTTTGAGTAGTGCAAATTTAATCAAAATTCTAGGTCGTAATTGAATATTGTTTTCACTATAGTTTTCATATTTCATTCAAGGGTGGGGTAAATAAGTAATCTCACATTATGTGTGTTAGTTCTTTAATGCTAATTTCAGATGTGTGACATAAAGTCCACAGTGTAGATGTTATGTTTGAACATTTGTTTATAGGTCTTGTATCATTCATTGTGTTCATTTGATTTGATTGGCGTTGCAGTGTGTAAATACACTTTAGCACTTCAATTTCACAAGTACCTTTTACATCCCGACAATCATGATTTGGTAGTTTCTGTCTAAAGCTTCATTGAACTCCAAAATCTTCCCTGAATTACATTTTCTAAATTAATAAAATATAATTAAGTTTAAAATTGTTCTAATTTGAAAACTATTATTATTGTGTACAATACAAAATTTAAAATTAATATAAGGAAACCTTTTTGAGAACATGTTATTTTAGTATTATAGTTAATGTTCTTTTTAACAAACATGCAGTAAACATAAAAAATAACTTAACACAGTTTATTTTAGATACTAAATATAATTTGATTTCCGGAAGTTTAATACACACACAATTTCATAATTAAAGCTACAAGAAACGTTCATGGTATTATCACCAAGTGAGCGCCAGCTTACAGAAAATGTAGGCATAAGTAGATGTAAACCATTTTTAGTATAGGCAGCGGGTGTTATTCGGTTATTATTAGCGGTTATCTTAAAGGTTATATGTTCGACATGCTGTAAACATAACAAAGGTGACATCACCTGATAGGGTAGCGTTGAATGGGGTTGAGGTGGGATGGCGGGGGGAGGCTTGTGTCGCACGGGCGTCCAACCCTGGTAATTAGTGGGACGTGAGTACACAAAGCGGCCGCTGCTGGCTCCATCTACAGGCGGTGGAGGGAACCTCACGTACCTCCGCCGCCTTCGTCTTTGCCATGGCTCTGTAATCAACACAAAGCAATATATTACTGTCAAACGTAAACATTTTCAGCCTAACGTTCTGAACTGACAGGACGTCTAGATTGATGGTGGTGAACAATCAACTGCTTGGCTAACACAAGAGTCGATCCAGCGTCGTTTGCTGTTTTTATTTGTTGCAGTGTGTATGCAATTTATGATTATCTTACCTCCTGAACGTCTTGGGTCTCTTGGTAGACTTTCTGGTTGAGCCTGTCATCGCGATAATAAAGCTTTTGCAAACATTTATTTCAAACTTACCTGCGTATACTAAATGCTGTCATATATACACAAAAGCAATTTTTGGCCTGTATCTGTTACATATGGGGCATATATGCATCCTTACGAGTTTTTTGTTGAATTGAGTAGATTTGTTAGAGACGGAAGAGGAAATTTTGGCACTACACGCTTGCTCAGCGGCTGGTCGTTTGTGTCTAAGTGGGGAGGGAAGAATAAAGGGAAAGAGATAGGTCGGCGGTAATAGTACACCCCACATCGGTAGAGCCCCCTCTAAGCAGTTCCAGCTCCTTAGAAGAGCCGCTTTCAATCAGATGCAAGGGAAGAAATCTTTTCTAAGCGCAAGCCACCGCCACACCGCACCAGGTCGTCTCGATCTTTGGATCCTGTAATAGAACCAAAGGTATGAAATGGAAACTTCGTATAAAGTAAAGACCAACCCCAGATTTACTTGAGCAGCCAAAGAAAGCCACGAAAAATACCGACAGTACATATTAATATACTTATAAATAAGGGTCTTTATTATTTTCTTAAAAAAAGTATTGCGAAACCATCTCCTCTATATTCAACACTAAATCCTGAAGGCCAGGATGCTGGCCCCAAGGGATTTGAACCCAGGACCTCTTTTCATTCAGTTTTCATTATACACAAAATAGCTCCTAAGCTCTGAAAGTTTCAATTTAAAAAAAAAAAAGAAATATAAAACAAAATTTTATTAGCTTGTTTTTAATACTTAGATTTTTTTAATGGTGTTTAATGCATGTTGTTACTACTGAGGCACCACAGGCGGTGAACAATGATAATATATGAAATGACATGTTGGGAAAGGGTTTTTTAAGGAAGGAAACGTTCCAGGCCTAAGTTTAGGGTACCTCCCCGGCATTTGCCAGTTATGAGGACTGAGGAAAACCTGGAAAAAATCTCAGGGAGGATGGTCCTGGCGGGATTCGAACCCCGACCCTCCCGCTCACGAATTCGCGTCTATCTGTTGACGTGATTGAGAAGATAAATCCATCTGGATATTTATTTTTTAACTGCAGACTTGCAGACACTGGACGGTAAATGATTTAAGGAATCCTTAGGTGAACTTTAGATCGTTAATTCATTTCGTTCAGATGTTTGGTACGTTGAATAATGTAATGTATGATTACATCCATAAGCTGTTCATAAAATTATTTAACACTGAAGCGTTCTGCAAGTACTTGCAAGGCCGCAGCTGCAAGTTATTTCCATCTCGGAGCCTGCGTGTATGAGTTAGTGGAAAAGGAGATTACCTTCTATGGAGGGAACCACTGCTGTCGTGTTCCCGGGGGAGAGATGCGATGTGGAGGCCACGAGTGCTGGCTGGTGCAGTCCGGCCGTACTCCGTAACGTCGTCGTCGCCATGAGAGCCAGTGCAAGGCCGACAGCGGCGGCCCCAATCGGTGACGTCATGGGTCTCTGTTCACTGCAACACAAGTACACACAGCTGCTTGAAATTATAACCGATAGATGGCAGGCATCCCTCTACCGCTGGCGCACGTGATGCACGAATATGTGTGTGTTAATAGATGCATAAATTGAATTGGTTAAAGACAATCTTTATAAATCAAAGTCAGGTAATTAGTAAATGTTATAACGCTAAACAAGGGTGCCCTTAAGGTGGGACGAAATGTAATTTATTGCACAATAAATCAGCATTATAGGTATTATAAAATAAACAATATTAAAATATGTTATTTACTTATTTCACTCATTTATTAAAGTGCATAATATTTACTTACTAATAGACAGGGTTATATGTAAATATACATTTGTTTTTTCATTACTTACAACTAAATTTTTCTCCTATATTTTCTAATTAGAATATTTAAAGTGTTTAATGCGCAATTTATTCTCAAAACCTGCCAGTATTTCGGGGTATAGTGTACATTTTTACATATTTAACTCTTTAATGTAATTAACATTTTGTTTGAAACATTTTCCATATAGTATATGGCTTCAAAAATGTCGGATAATACTTTAACGTTTAATGTGCTAGCAATTTGTGGAGAAAACCATAGCTTCATATCGATTGTTACAGAAAGAACATCAAACGATACTTTATACTTGAATTTTCAATATTTCTAATAGCTTAGCGAAATTTCCAAAAGTTTGTAATAAGCCTACATACCCCACTTTCTAGTTTGATGGAGAAAAAGTAAAGGAATTAACACTCTGGCTGTAATGATTAAAGGTAATAATAAAATTAAAGCTAATCTAACTTCATAAGAAGTTTTTTGAACAATTTATAAACTTTCACTCAAATATTCATTATCAATTTATAGCTACACTTTTTTAAGCTAATCCCCCAAAAAATTACAAACATAAAATATATTCCCCTTAAATAAATCATCACTCTTTAAAGTAAGGTTCAGATTTTTCAATGAAGTATGGAAAGCAGGCCATAGGATGGGGAATGTGGACTGATGCAGTACAACAATATACCGTCCGTAAAGATGATACCTGTGTAGTATTTCACCCCCCCTACACCAGTCTAGACAAGTAGTGAAAGGCATCTGCGTTGCACTAGTACTGGAGCAGTGACGGCT
This sequence comes from Metallyticus violacea, assembly GCA_030762175.1. Lineage (NCBI taxonomy): Eukaryota > Metazoa > Arthropoda > Insecta > Mantodea > Metallyticidae > Metallyticus > Metallyticus violacea. The sequence continues at coordinate 71,294,831 of CM060841.1, forward strand.
GCAGTTTCACAATGTGACTTCAGTATCGAGATAAATGTTTCTCTTTGAATGGGAGAAGAACATTTTCGTATCCAGATGACGACAAAGTTAAGTGTCCTATTTGCAAAGTATATGCTCATTCTCCATAATCACCATTGCAAGCATATTCTATTAGGTATGTTAGTGGTTATTAATGTGTGAATTTTATTATACTAATTTAATCTTTATAATATTTCATTATATTTCCTTCCAGGGGAATGTAGATCACAAATACTTAGTAGAGTTGAAAGCATACTACTAATATTGAGAAGGTTGTAAAAGTTATTAACTTATTGATAAAAAAATGAAGCCTTTTTGGTGAAAGGGAATTTTGTCAGAGTGCTTCACAATATCCCTTAAGGAAATATCTCCCAATTTACTGGATATGTTTAAGTCTGTAAGCCTTTCGCGGAATTCTGTAACGAGGTGCAAGATTCGATCTGGAATAACAATTTTAGGAAGGAATAAAAATACTTTTTATTCTTTTGTTTAATGAATGGTGTTTAGCGTCAGTTTTTACTGCTGAGGCAGTGGACACTGGTAATACATGAGATGAAATGATAAATTGAGAAAGGATTTTTTTAAGGAAGGAAACGTTTCAGGCCTAAGTTTAGGGTACCTCCCCAGTATTTGCCAGTTATGAGGACTGAGGAAAAGGTGGAAAAAAGCCCAGTCAGAGAGAACGGTCCTGGGGAAAATCGAACCCAAGATCTCCTGCTCATGTGTCCGCGCCTTAACGATCTCGGCCAGCGTGGCGGTGTTTTGCACCAGACATAACTGATAACGCTTAGGGGTTGATAGGGATTAAATATGATTAATATAGCTTCCCTTAAAGTTAAAACCCCTGTAGAAGAAATGTTCAAGGTAACGTACACACACTGTTACATCATAGCAGCAGTTGAAACAAGTGCTGACTCACTAGCAAAATGGAGCAATGAGATGTAAATTAGGGCCCTGTCTTTTAAAGTTCATCAAGACACGTCAGCAACTTTGAGGCAATGTGTCGTGTGTTACGGTACAGTAAAAAGGTGGTGTGTGAGGTTTTATGTGGTGGTCCAAAGCTTCATGAGAGATAAAACAAACAAGTACATTATTAGGTGTTGAAAGATAGGCGTGAAAATATTAGCGAATACGTTATAGAGGAAACAGGCATCTCTTTTATTATGATAGTATAATATATTTGTAACAGCTAGGCCCATCCTAAATTAAAGGGATTTAGGATCAAACAACGATAAGGGCAGTGGCGTATGCTCGGATCATGACGAGGGCTATCAGGTTCCATTTAAATTTATCATATTTATTGAGGCATTAAATGGAAGGCAAAAATTATGGACAATATAATTAAAATATCTGTTGAAACATTTTTTCCTATTTCCACACTGCAAATGAGACAGAACTGGAGTATGCCTTCCATTACCGATTATATTACAAATATAAAATCTGTGCGCAGCTTTTAATATATATCTACTTGTGCACCTTTATTAAATATTTCTTTTATCTGTTAATGATTCTAAACTACTAAATTTAGTACTAGTCCACACTAGTAAGTTATTTACTCAATTACTGAAACAAAGGTAACAATTTTCAAGGGAAGTATGTGTTGCACATTCTCAGGAGTCAGTTATTGATGCTATTTTAACCCAACCCTTACGGAGTAAATCGAATTGCATATTCCATAAACTCCAGTATGCGAGTTTGGGGCATTGTGTTATATTTTAAGTGTTTAACGCCCATTTTATTGCCGAGGGATCAAACCGACGGTCCATGAGATGTACTAATATTTTGGGAAAGGTTAAGGATGGAAACGTTCGAGGACTAAGTTTAAGGTACTGAGGGCCGAGAAAAACCTGGAGAAAACCTAAGTCAAGGAGGGCGGTCCTGGCGGAAATCGAACCCCAGACCTCTCGCTCACGAATCCGTGGCTTTATCCTTGACGGCTGACACTGATAACTGTTGATTTGGTTTATTTACGGACGCTCTTTAACATTTCAGGTCATCAGCATCCCAATCAGTTCAGGGCGTGAAACGACCGGTAAATTTTGCTCAGAGGCCTCTTCTTTCAGGCTTGGGGTTCTTTTACATGCCGTAAATCTAAAGCACGGGACCATGACTTTACTTTCCTTCGGAAGGATGTTTACGTCGGAAAAAATCCATGGACCTTGGGTTTAAAGGCAAGTATGGTTACCACTACACCACCTTACCGATGACAAGAACTAGAGATGCAGAAATAGGTAAAATACTTAAATAATAACACCAATATTGCAATATTTCGACACGCGTGTGTTCTTCAAAGGCAGAAGACAAGTGAAGGTGGTAAAAGTAAATATTAAATGTCGAAGGTAACGTAATGTGTGGAAACAGAATAAGCAATGAGGGGGGAAAGGGCTAGCGAGGCCAAACAAGAAAGAGAAATAAATTTCAAAAATAAAAGAATTAAACAATAATAACAAAGTAGAAAGGAGAATATTAGGACTAAGATTTGAACCCAGTAGTATGAGCGCTTTATGTGCTATCTGTCTATCTCTGAAGTAACTTTCAGGGACATGAAACGGTAATCAATCAATAGGGCCAGCGAGAAAATGTTTTATAAAATGTAAACAAAAGAGTAATTACTGTTCTGTTGATATTATCTTCTACAACACCAGTGTCAGATTATTGATTCAATTCATGCCTGCATCACGTGACGAAATTATAGTCGAAAGGTTTCTTTTGAAGTTTTAGTCTGGACGCGTGCGATGTGATGAATGACGCTTTTTCACTTTTCTACCAAGCAATCTTAAGATCTTGCAGCAAAGGGAGACTCTGACAAACAGAACCTGAGACCGGAACCTTTCTCTTATTTATTACGCGCTTTAATTAAAAAAGGGGAAGAGATGTAAAAAAAAAAAAAAGTGAAAGTTTACAGTTTCTTTTGAAATTAATTCATCAGCGTCCGGAGCTGGCACATGTCTAAGACGGCAGCAAAGTTTTGTGTAATATAATTGAGATTTTTGTGTAAAGCGCGCTAGTTTATTATATGAAAATAAAATTTCTTTTAATACATGGAACTGTTCTTGCATGACTCTCGTTCCATCCTTGAATTCTACACCAGTGATATCTATATAACAGCATTAAAAGTCCATCTTGGTTCACTTTGGGATCCTTTTCCTTGATACTAAAAGTAATATAATGTACAATGCTTCTAGAAACCCTTATTCCTTTTCTTGTTTGTGTTATTGACTGCTTTTTTGGGGGGAGGGATAGTGTTTAAAGTCCGATTAACTACTGAGGTGCTACCGGTGGACACTGATGATACATGAGATGAAATAGTAAGCTGGAAATTTTTTTTTAAAGAAAAGAAGCGTTCCAGGCCTACATTTAGGCTACGTCCCCGATATTTGCCATTTATGAGAACTGAGGAAAACCTGAAAAAAAAAAACCCAGTCAAGGTAATCGAACCCCAGACTTCCTGCTGACGAGTATGCGCCTTAATGACCTCGTCACCCGTGGCGGTACTAATTTGAGCCTTAAAAATATATTTCCTTAATTAAAAATATAAATTAGTAGCTAATTTCCCGATGCATTTTAAATATGTTTTCACCTTTTAAAATTATCCAGAAAACATGCCTGTTTTTGTAAAAATATTTCTTGATTATAATAATAGCTTAAATAAAGCAAATACAATTTTGGAATGAATAAGGATGGGAAACATATAAACAGGAAAGAACGCCTCTGAGCCCGAACCGCCCCATATATCGATCCTATGTGGGGAATTCCCGTAAGGAATATTTTTTCCAATGCCGGTGTGTACAGTATAAGTACAAGGCTGAATCCAAAAGTAACCTTAATTTAGCAATCAAAATTCAGAATAATGTGTTGTGTGTTGTAAATCAAATATAAATAACAGATATCTATTCCGTTCTACTGCATGAACAAGCGCCCGCGGCATCTTGGGAAATATGACGTCAGCAACCATAACAAGATGGCAGCTCCCTTGGACACATGCATGAGCTAAGAGCAGGGAGTAATTTTTCCGTTTTTTGAGGGGTGAGAGGTGGAAACCAACTTAACAGGGCGATCCGTTTAGATATGTATAAAATGAAAACACTAAAACATTTATTGCTGAACTTTACAAATGATTTCTCAGAATGCAGCTACAGTTTACTCTCTGGCTGACATGTCTGTAAATAGTCATTTGTTTAAGAAGCTATCATCACCTTCAATCCGTTGGCACATCATGAATGCAAAATTGAAACGAGCTTCATGATCTTTGTCACGTAAGACTTGTAGACGTTGTAAGTGATATGGGTACAGTTTCAGGTACTTTTGAACAATATGCTGACAGGATGTAGACAGTACATTCATCTCTGCTGACGTCGTCTTTAACTTTCAGTAAAGCTCGTTGTCATGACTCCAGAGGGAGCCGCACTGGGTTTCGCCTGCGACCTCCTGCATGTTTACTGTAACACAGAATCTGTTTGTACTAATGTGCGATACCACAACATTATGGAATCTTATTTAGGTACGTTACACACACCATACTCACGTCGAAATGTTTAACACTGTCAAGTTTACCATATCAAAGAATGCTGTTGATTTGAAGTAGGCTTTTCAATCATCTACGATTTGTCTTTGTCTTATGTATTGTTGATTTTAAATTTTGGCAGTACGAAAACTCCCATCTTTCAAGTAATAAATTTCTCCCACTATCGTATTAGCTTATATAATAATATTTAATGTTATCCATATATAAACGGATATTCATGTAGTAAGAAAGAAGACACAATATGAAGATTGCTGTGTGTCACTTCAGCAGGTCTATAGAAAGTTTAAAAGTGGGGTGTTAATTGTGAGATGCAGCATGCTCCGGTCAGCCGCATATTGCTATTACGTCAGACACTATCGCTGTAGTAGTACAAGTGACACAAGATAATTGCGGGTAACAATCGATGAGGTAGTTGCAGAATTGAAGATCAGATATAGCTGTGAACACCACGTTATCCACGACATTCTGCAAAGTCTCCGCTAGGTGGGTACCGAAACAAACTCACCCTTGAACTGAACGAACGTCGAGTGGCTGTTTGTGAAACACTGCAATGAAGCCGAAGGAGATGCTTTCTTAAATAAATGTTGGGTCACTTCCAGCCAGAGACGAAGCGAACCAGCAAAGAGGGCGGCATTCTTCACCGCCAAAACCAAACAAAGTTCCGCACATTTGTTGTCAATCGGCAAAGTGATGCTCACGCTCTTCTGGACTCTAAAGATCTTATCATGGAACATTAAATGCCTAGAGAACTAATTAATGGGAGTCATATTGTGATCTGCTTTAGAACCGTTTGAAACTGCGAGATTTGCTCACAACTGGTGTACTCTTACACTAAGATAATGCAAGACCTCACACAGCTCATCCAACTGATCAAAAAGTTACAGACTTTCATTTTAATAGTGTTTAACGTCAGTGTTTACTACTGAGGCACTACAGGCGGTGGGCACTAAGGATATATGAGATGAAATGATATATTGGGAAAGGATATTCCAGGACTAAGTTTAGGGTACCTCCGCGGCATTTATCATTTATGAGGACTGAGGAAAATCTGAAAAAAAACAATTAGGTAGAACGGTCCTGATGGGAATCGAACCCCAGACTGCCTGCTCGCGAATCCGCGCCGTAATGGCCTCGGCCACCCGTTCATTTTGAGTGTATACCACATCTGCTTATTCACCAGTTCGAACTCTTTCCTATTATCATGTCTTTGGAGCACTCAAAGACTGACTAAGCTGCAAGAAGTTCCTCTCTGACAACGAGATGAAAGACGCGGTGCGTATCGCAGTCACACGTCTCATGGAATCCAAACGCTGGAACACCTGCATTGAACGTGGTCGAGACTGTATTGAAAAATACAGAAGTGTTTTCAATCCCAATGTGTATATTTTATAAATAAATATTAAGGAAGTTTTCGAGGTAAACAAACACTTGACAGTGCAATCTAAACTCAGCGCAATGAGGTTAGGCATTGAAATATGCAGGTTAAACACTGATCAATGCAAAATTTATTACTCTCCGTCAGAACGTCCACTTCTGCGAATATATAATAAATGTTACAAATATTACTGGAATCAATTTCGCCCGTGATATTTAGGATGGAAAAAGCAAATCAAAATCATAAGAAATTCACCATGCATATTTCCTGTTTTAGAAGAAAAAACCATGAACCCAGTATTTGGTTTCTTTTTGCCAGTTATTTTTGTCTTCTTTCTATAAACGAGGTAGTGTTGTTATGCGGTATCAAGAGCTTCAGTTCGGTTCGATTGGATTCCATTAGATGATAGCGGCAGACGGTGTTTCGCTTCGCTTTAATTAGATTCGGTTCCGCCAAGTGGGAGCGGGTCATTAGAAAACGAAGCTGCAACATGCTTAGTAGTCAAGATGTACAACAGTGCGAGATCAGGGTTTATAACTAAATTTTATTACTTTAGATATGTTTGGATTCAAGAACAGTGTACAAACTGAGTATCCCTATACAAAATAATTACATCTGAAACATATGTAATGTAAACAGCTTAATCTTATACACTGAATTTTACATTAATAGCTAATTTTCTGAGAAAAACTTTCAAAACTATTAAATCGCAAAAATTAGAATGCATAACAATCTACAGCTTCTATGTCATAGTTCAGCGCACTTATATATTAATGTTGTAATGTCTAGCATCATATTAGTATGAATCATTTGAAATGTTAGCGGCCTAATTAACTAAATAACGCCAATGGAATTTACTTTATTATTTAAGTGGTGCTACTCCTAGTTTCCCGGTTTGGGTCCCCAGATGTGCTAAAGGGATTTTTCCTTGACTAGGAATGTTCCCATATCGCTCATGGTCAGGTTAGATCTCACCATAATCATTATAATTCTTAAATGTTCAGTTTCAGTGGCTACCTCTCCCGTACAAGCAAGGTACATGCCCTCTGGTGTTTTTTTTTAATCCATAGGAATGCACCTAGATGATCAAGCCCGAAGCAGATACGCTGTTTATCCATGCCTTCACTCCCCGGCCTGGCTACCAGTATAACTTGGCACCACACCGGTGAGTAACCGAGGTCGTTAAGGCGCGGACTCGTGAGCGGAAGGTCTGGGGTTAGAATCCCGCCAAGACTGTCCTCCCCGACTCAGGTTTTTTTTTTTTTCATGTTTTCCTCAGTTTTCATAAATGGCAAATACCTGGGAAGGTACCCTAAACTTAGGCCTGGAATGTTCCCTTCCTTAAAAGAATCCTTTCCCAATAAACTATTTCATCATATATCATCAGTGTCCACCCCCAGTGGTGACTCAGTAGTAAAACGGGTGTTAAACACTATTTAAAAAAACTTGGCACCACTGGTAGGGCGGCCTAATCCACAGTAATCAGTCTCTTCAACTCTGCAGGTGGGTAACCCGGGCTCTTGTGGTGGCTCACCAGTTCCACTACACCTTAACATACTCAATTACCGCGGTCCAATCAATCAGAACTACTCCCCAATAGGACTCCCCGTGTACTTATAGTAGCGTTGTTAGTACTCAGGGTCCACAGAGCTCGCACCAGACCATCTAAAGGTGTCTGGTTCCTTCCTTACGGGAAATATTGAGTACAATGTAAAATATTTGTTATATTTAATTAAATTGCTGTGAATGTATCTATTCAAATATATTTTAATACATGTTTACTTAAAAGTAGCGTAGTATATTTATTGTCACTAACTTCATTCAACATGCTATAAAATACCAAATGAAAAAGTGTAAAACCTCCAGAATACTAAATATTACCATCCCTAAAGATGGGCAGGTGGACAACCAAAGTTTTTTCTTAACTAAACCCCTATATAACAAGAGCAGTGAGGTCGTTTATTAACTGCCAAACGCTTTTGGATTTACGAGTAGAATAAATATATATTTAGCTAAAAATAAGTTTCGTGACATGCAATTTTTTAAAGGAATGAACGCAATTAGGTATATATATATATATATATATATATATATATATATATATACCTAACTCTTATTGATGCTTTACCTACACAATGCTCTGAAAGTTTACTCAGAGATAGAGAAATAGCAGCTATATTTTTACATAAAGCGCGTATACCACCTGGTTTAAATCTTACATATTAGTTTTTTTTCTTCCCACACTCTCATATCTAGTTTCATCTGTTTCCATGCATAACGTTATCTTCGATACTCAATATTTACTTTTATCACCTTCACTTGTCTAGCTTCTTGCCATTGAAGAACTCGCAGTAGTTCGAAATATAGCAGTTTCAAGTGTGACTCTTTCTCTGTGTTTTATCTTTATCTATTTTTATTATTAGTGTTAATTTGTTACATTGTTAATAGTGTTTCTTTATTTTTATGTTTCATTAATATTATATATATATCAGAGCTCACTGAAATTGGAAAGTACCCCTTTATGCGTTTAATGTGAATTTCATACTTTAAAATCGTAATACAGACCTAGTTTATTTGCCGTAGGTCACGTAACTTCCAAGACTTGAGTGCAAAGAGTGGAGAAACTCGTCAGAAGCTATTTACTTCCACAATTGAGATCTCTTTTGTTGTTGGTCATCACGTATGAAACAGGAATGTTGATGTGCTTTTGAGTGTTTCCGTTGTTACTTGCGAGATGACTCTGCAAGAGTTGCAGGGAGATGAAAACTGGCCACACAAAAGAAGCGTTTCTTGCGGACATGTCACGCCCAATGTTTTAACTGTGACAACTCTTGTTAAAGAGCTTCACAAAGGCACGGACAACAATGCAAAAAAGAGAAAAATTGTCCAATTTCTGGCACAAAAGGCGTTTTATACGTCACATTAGCGTTTTGCACCTGTTCTGCACTGCGGGGCATTGAATTAAGAGGACAATTGCGTGCTTTTCTTTACCTCGACACCCTCCAGTGCTTGTATCAACTTCTGTGTTAACACCGAGCGTTGCTGGCCGCCTCTGCAACGTAAAAGCGTGTATTAGAACCTGAAGCAAGATTCTTATAAATGTATATTCCCTGTCCGATGGTTTAGAATAAGAGAGCATGCTATATTACTTTCAGTAAATGCAAACATCTTGCATGTAATTACCCCTGGTAAAGGCATTACAACTTAAGAAAAGACAGAAAATAGGACATCCAACAAATATTGGAGAAAAAAAAAAAAAACTACTGCTCTACCTGAATTTAGTGTTGCTCAACATAAAAGATGAAAAAATGTATTCTGTTGCACTCACTCCAAAAAGATGAACGGGTTGGAGCAATGGCGTCCTACGACCGAATTTTAGCCAATCCCGAAAGAATATGTACCCAAAACAAAATATTAACAAAAATTTTGAAATATATCTTCAAATCTGCATTAACCCACTTTCTAGGACAATTTTTGTGTATGTGTGTGTGTGCGTGCGTGCGTGGCTTTTTTTATTATTTTTTTTAACGCTCTAGCGGCTGCAATTTTTGATTTTTCTCAACGAAACTTAGTACATAGCATTAAAATAAAATTAGAAAAACAGTTTCTGAAAATCAGACTATTATGAATAAAGGTTTACCTGAAACCCAAAATTATATATATATATATATATATATATATATATATATATAAAAAGCGATGAAACACTGTGTATACCATTGTAAAAAATAAAAAATAGTATCTGAAAATCGACGAAATTAAACTATTATGTGTTAAGATTTTCCTGAAACGCAAAATTAAAAAAAGCAACGAAATTCTGTGTATAATATTTTAATAAAATTAAAAAAAATAGTATGTGAAAATCAAGGAAATCGTACTTAGGAGGAAGGTATATCAGAAAACCGAATTTTTGTAATTGTTCAGGATTACGATTATGGAGGCCGGGGGGGAGACGTGGCATACGGGGGGATTGATTTATTGATTGTTTAACAATTGGGTATTATGGGTGTCATGTGAAGAGGATGCGCATGGACGAATATTCGGACTCCACTACCGAACAGTAGCGGAAAAAACCGAATTCCAGGGAATATTGGAACGATGCACAAATCTTAAGCGATAGTGCTACCTTTATAGTGTAAAGAGTATAAAATACTCAGGCGGAGAGAAAATAACGGTTTCGGAACGCAGAAAAACAAGCAATCGTGCGTCTTAAAATTAACTATGTAGCTTGCATTTTAATCACATTAGTTGTTATACCTAAGTGCAATTGAACAATATAACAAGCATGTAAAATAATAATCCCACGAGAAAAGCATTTACTTTCAAGCCTGAATGTTATGTTTTATTAAATACATATGTATAAGCCTTACTGATATTTTACCGCATTCTCTGCTCCAGCGCTCTATAACAAACTTCACAAATTCAGATTGCGCATCTCACATGTGGCAGACATTTTAATGTTCACGACTTCTCCGATTTCGCTCCAACAACACTCAACAATTTTCTCTCTTACACATATTTATGCTCGTCTCATTTAAATGACTGTTGGCTTTAGTTGATATTTCTAAATTGATATTACATTTCCTGTAGTTTTGACTTCCATTTATGACCTTGGTGACTTCAGTGCCTGAGCTAAGAGGGCGGTATGCCTCGGGGCTTTGGAATCCAAGTCTGAACTAAGCTATAGTCAGATTCTCCTGCAAGATCGATTCACTCTGGTGTACTAGGCGCCATATCAAGGTCATATACTGCGGCGGTAGTAGAGCCCCATGTTACCATATGCTAGGAGGCCAGCTACCCTCTGTGCATCTCTCTCGCTCTCGTTCTCTCTCTACACCTAGCAATTTGCCTGCTTACGTATGCTGACCATGTTTTTCAGATTAAAAGCAATAATTCTGGTTTATACTTCACTTCAGTACTTGCCAAAAATTAGCCTACCGGATATTAGGAAGTTAATAATATTATTACTACTACCACCACTACTAGTACTACAACAACAATAACTACTACTACCACTATTACTACTAGTACTATTACTAGTACTACAACAATAACTACTACTACCACTATTACTACTAGTACTATTACTAGTACTACAACAATAACTACTACTACCACTATTACTACTAGTACTATTACTAGTACTACAACAATAACTACTACTACCACTATTACTACTAGTACTATTACTAGTACTACAACAATAACTACTACCACTATTACTACTAGTACTATTACTAGTACTACAACAATAACTACCACTACTACCACTACCACTATACTACTAGTACTATTACTAGTACTACAACAATAACTACTACTACTACTACTACTACGACTAGTACCACAACAACAATAACTACTACTACAAGTACTATACTATTACTAGTACTATTACTACCACTATTACTACTACCATTATTATTACTATTACTACTATTACTACCACTATTACTACTACCACTATTATTACTCTTACTACTATTACTACTATCACTACTACTACTATTACTACTACTATTACTACTATTACTACTACTATTACTACTACTACTATACTACTACTATTACTACTACTACCACTGTTACTACTACACTATTACTACTACTATTACTACTACTACTATACTACTACTATTACTACTACTACCACTGTTACTACTACTACTATTACTACTACTACTACTACTACTACTACTATTACTACTACTACTATTACTACTACTACTATTACTACTACTACTATACTACTACTATTACTACTACTACCACTGTTACTACTACACTATTACTACTACTATTACTACTACTACTACTACTACTACTATTACTACTACTACTATTACTACTACTACTACTATTACTACTACTACTAATAATAATAATAATAATAATAATAATAATAATAATAATAATGCAACTGGAAGCTCAAAAACAGTTCAATAATGATGTAATCAAAGTACGTCTAGGCGTGGTCTACAGCTGTAAGTAACCAAAGCCATGCTTCATTTAAATTTTGAATCCATCATGGAAAATAAGTTCACAGCTAGCAAAGAGCCTATACATTACCAAAATTTAAGTGTTCGTTGCTGATTTTGATGCTTTTATTCACACAAGTAACCTTTATTTGTATCAATTTAAAGAATGTTCCACCCACAGACTGCTAAAAGAGAACGGTTTCCTATTGCTAGAGCAGAGAGCGGGTGCACCAAATTAAGTTCCTTGGAATTTGTTTCCACCTCAGTGGACCCCATTAGGAGAAAGGTCATGCAGTGTGAACATACAATAGCAACGGCTATGGTTATCCTACTGTCTTATGGATAAGTCAAAGCAGTGCAAATTTGCCTCTAAGGTAATCTCAGTTTGTCGGCGGACGCGGTGTTCATCTTAAATACATGTCCACCCTTCAGATAACTTCAGCACCTCGTCGTAGTTGGGAAGCTTTTTTATGAATGTTCTTTGATGCCGTACCTTTTATCCACAAAAATCGCACAACGGAGCCTATTGGATGATTGTATGAGGCGCCTGCTATTGTAAACATCGATTGTCTCATGTCCAATACCATCAACTGTCACCGGAAGAATGCCGCCATTTAGTGGCAATAGTCTCAGGTGCCTTATTCAAAACATAAAGTAACACCCAACAATTTGTAACTTATTCAATGATTTCTCTCATAGTCCTTCACAGACCTACAGCTGCTCTCAAACGTAGCTGTAGTTTTTAAAATTCTCAATTATCACTATAAGTAAGAATTAATACATTTACACATAAAACATGTTTTTCTAACTTGAAGTAGCTGATTGAAGGCTGCAGTATTTATTTCTAAATAATTGGGTGAAAGAGAGAGAGAGAGATGAAACAAAAGTAGGTTGCGGCGTCTTGAGACATGGTTACGACTACTGCAAAGGGGAGGGGGGATGCAGTACCACTTTATCGATTGCAGAGGCGTCGCACAGTGCATCCCCTTTGGTTTATGTTTTCCATATACAATGTTTACTTTGCCGAGATATGTAGCAAGCACTCCAGCAAGGGGAAGAAATATCTAGACAATAGTGATGATACAGAATGACGAATGTGAGGAATGCAAGACTTTTTTTTTTAACCAAGAGGCGGAATTAGTTGGCACATTACAACAGAAGTGTCAGTGAAATTATGGGAAAAAATAAATTAATGAATTAAACATTAAAAAGTTTATATATATATATATATATATATATATATACACACACACACACACACACGGGATGAAGCATTTATGATGTCGCGGCCATTTTCCTCCGAAACGAAGGGGAAATTCAAACAAATACCTCAGACAAAATTGAAGTGCTCTTAGGGGGACATAAGATAATGACCTTAACTCGTCCTTGAAATGCCATTTTCAATGTCATTTTGAAATTAAATGGAATGGGGTATTTTCTTTTCCGGAAATGGAAAGAGCATTCAGTTTTCAGTATAAAAGTTCTAGTTCTAGTGCATCTATCAGCAAGGGGTGAGAGATGATGTGATGTTAGACAAATAAGATAGCAGATGTTTTTCACTCACTTTCACTTCCCTCTCTTTTGTTTTGTTATTGCTATACAGGAAACTCATTTGTTTATACACAGATGCTCATTTGTTGATATCTGTACACAAACGAGAGCTCATCATTGCCAATTCAAATCTAAAAGGACGTTATTTTAAGCCATTTCCACTTGTTTTTCAATCATGGATGTGCGATACACGATCAACGAGAGGATCGATTTGATTTACATTTATGACAAAGCTGATAAGAACGCCAGAGCAGCTTGCAACTTATACAGAGATCGATATCCTGAAAGGAGGCAGCCATCTGTTAGAAAGTTTCAACGACTTGCAAACTTACTCTCCGAAATGCACCAAGAAAACACCGTCGAATGAGAAGTGCTACTGAGGAAAACTCAGAAGTCACTGTATTAGCTGCAGTTGCTGCTAATCCTCACCGAAATTCTCATCAACTGGAACGAGATTCGAGAATCTCTCAAAGGAGAAAGATTAAGCGTCACAGATACCATCCTTATCATATTAGCCTACATCAAGCCCTTCATGGGAATGATTTTTAGACTTGTGTTGAATTTGCCAACGGCTCTACTACAAATTCAAAACTGTAACTTTTCCAACCTACGTAAATTGATGCGTCGATCCTGGTGGTGTAGTGGTACTTGCCTTCTAAACCCAAGATCGCGGGTTCGATCCCGGCCAGGACTGATGGATTTTTCGGGCGTAAAAATCCTAAATATGGCTTTCTTCGGAAGGGAAGTAAAGCCGTGGGTCCCGTGTCGTACATTTACGGCACAGAACTTCAAGCCTGAAAGAAGAGGCCTCTGAGCAAAATTTGTCGGCCATTTCACGAACGGAATTGAATGACACGTGATAACCTGAGATGATAAAGAGTGTCGGTAAATAACTGAAATCAATCAATCGTAAATTAATGCCAGTAAAGTGAAAAACATTTGCTGTCTTATTTGCCCAATATCACATCACCTAACGCCCCTAGCTGATAGATGTACTAGAACTTTTATACTGAAAATTGAATGTTCTTTCACTTCCCGAAAAAGAAAATACCCCATTCCATTTGAAAAAATTAACTTTATCTTGAAATGGCACTGAGAATGACATTTCAATGACGACTAAAATTTGCTATCTAATGTCCCCCTAAGATAATTTTTTTTTATTTTCCCCTTCGTTTCGGAGGAAAGTGGCAGCGACATTATAAATGACACAATGTCATTTCACGTTTAATAATCTGTGCCATGCTTTTGTCTCTGGCAGTTTAATATCCCATCACATGTGTGCTTGGCAAAAGGACGTCTATTCCTTCCCTTTTCATCCTAAAGCGTGTACTGCTCCTTCAGAAATAAGTGAAGTGAAAAACTCTAAATACCAATAAAAGCATACACAGTAGGAATAAGGAATACAAGCTTTAGAGAGACTTTTGTGAAAAAAGTTGACAAGGCAAGCATTTCAACTCTAATAGAATTCAATTTCGGTGTGAGAAAGTGTGTTATTGAGGAAACCGTCGCTTGTATCACATGGTTCAGGGAGGAAAATCAGTGAGGCGATTGACGTTTGTCGTGTGTAGCGTGTTAGCCAAGCATTTAGAATATTTCAGAAGACACTGCATCGAAAGAAACTTAAGAGCTGATCATTGTGAAGTATTAAATCATTAAGGCTAATATATACAGTGTGTCCGAGAAGTTCGCATACTCCTATGCACCATACATTAAATTAATGAATTTAATAAGCTTGGAATTAGTAATTTAATAAAGAACTTACGGCTAGTTGTCCAGGGGATTCATCATGTTGGACACATAATCTCTGCGCTTCCAAGTTCTTTGTGACATTTCAAAATTGACTCCAATCTTTAAACTGAGCTCCATTCTTATTCACATCAAACTACGATTTTACAAAGTCATCATACTGGCGATAATGGGCGTTTGGGGCTACACAGTTCCATCTAAAGTTGCAAGAGGCGCAAAATATCGCTTTAAGGAGACTTTTTGGTACTGATTGTATGTTCCCCACAGTTTTCCTCCACGAAACTTCTGGCCTGGAGTGCATCGTCGACATCATAAAAGCTTACGCTCGCTGTGCCAGGCATCCAAATCGGCTTGTGCGCGCCTTCGGCAATTATAGCCAGGCACGGGTGCCAGCTCATCCCCTGCCCAGGGAAGGGCTTGATCCAGGATGACATTAAGGAGCACAAAGAAACCCCCGCCTCTGCGGGCTTGGTGCAAAATTTCTGTAATCAGTCTGAACAGCCTGAATCCTGAACCCGCCGACACCTCACCAGTCGGCTGATGTACTCCAGCTGTCCTGCACAGAACTGTCGACTAAATTCAGCCGCATAGGAGGATCGACACTCTCAAGCAAACAAGCTAGTGTTGGCACAGAAAGCAAGTTCAAGGGGCTGTACTTATGTCACATCAACCATCCCACACATAACGCTATGATACTTTACACGACGTATCATAGACCGAAGGTGCACAGGGGGATATAACCACATAGTGGTCAGGCGTTACCAGGACCCGGCTCGAAGCGGACTGAACTGGACTGGAAGTTCGATTTTGACGAGTTGTGTTCAAAATCGAAGAAATTCCATCGTACATCATGTACCGCTGCTCACTTTGGATCCAAAATCCAAACGGGATGCTGAGTACAACCATATAAGTTATCTAAAAAGACGCTTCTCCAACAATATGCTCGTTTATGAATTTTAAATGCCAACACTAGGATACAAAGGTCTTAAATCATCGGGTTTAAATCTTATGTGATAATATTTCTCTCTCTAATTTCCCTCCCTCGCCCTTTTCCCCTTCGAGATTCAATATTTACTGTATCACGTTCATTTTGAAGGCGAAAACAAGCGGTTGGAAATATTTCGATATTTGTGTTACTATTTAAGTGTTTGTGTTTCTGGAGTTCTTGATGTTTTAGCTATATTGCTCCAAGAATTGATTTATCTTTCATGTTTATTACATCTAGAGTTCTGTGGATTAGCATTGTGCTTTATTTTTAGGGGCACTAATCACCTCTGATGTTGAAGCGCCGTTGAGCGCAGCGCATTGAGATAACACGGTATTTTTAAGACTGGATGACACGAAAAGAAGTATCTTTGTGTTCAAATCACTAAACTCAAGGCAATGGCCTAAATAATGCCCTTGGAAAATACTTGGGAATCCTAGCACACACCCAAAAGTTTTAGTAGAGATGACACTGTATGTGTCCCGGGGGATTTTTTTTTTTGCTGAGGTGGGACGCTTGGCGCTATTTTCTCACTTTTCAACACCGACGCATTTATCTCCACTGCTACGCTTTAAATGACTGTTGTTGTTTACTTTACCCAGCACTGTCCAACCCGCACCCCTCCTCCCTTTTTTATGATTCACCGCACGAGAAATATTCCGTCCTGCTTTAATCTGGTACCAGAAATTCGGAATATTCTTGAAAGTTTAACCAGAAGCACGACTCTGTCAATGAGATTAAATGTAGTTATGACGTTTATAATCTCAAAGAGAATTAAATCTGAATTGGTTATACTATGCGCCCCATTTGCTCAGGGCAGGGGGGATCAGTAAACTGTAACAAGCTGCGGACACACGCAATTAGGGTGGGTTCTCGCTGGCCACGCCCTTCCGGTTATCATTCACAAAGTCCCTTATCCTACACAAACGACTCCTTTCATCCACCTCTTGGGCGTAACCACAGAGGAACGTCTTCGCAGACACACCACATTAGCATAAAATAGTACGGGATAGCCATATGTTTATCATGAATCGCAGTTTCCAGACATCCTGCGTTGTTCCGCAAAACGTGGGATCAGTCGTGTCGAGGGTTGCAGAAAGTTGTTACAAGTCTGACCTGCATTGGTGAAATGAAGCGTTTCTCAAGTAGAGTTTATTTGTTTCCCAATATTATATTGCCAAGACTGCTGACCGGTCCCCATGGCTCCAGCGTTTCTGATATTTTCTCGACCATATTTCGTTTCCTCCGCTCATCCCATTTTTAGCATCCACCTCCCTCTTTTAAGCATTTTTAATAGTGTTGAACACCCGTTTTTTCAATTGAGGCATCACAAGCGGTGGACACTGATGACAACATGAACTTGGGAAAGGATTTTTTTAAAGGAAGGAAACGTTCCAAGCCCTGGTACCTGCCCAGTATTTGCCGTTTATGAGGACTGAGGAAAACCGGGAGAAAAACCTCGATCAGGGAGGACAATCCTAGTGGGATTCGAACTCAAGACCTCCCACTCACAAGTCGCGCCTTAACGACCTCGGTCACCCGTGACGGTACTTGGGACTTGAGAAGGTCAATATTGCCCTGGGCTCCGGGGCGCTTAACAGCCGTAAGGTTCCGCTTATTACTCGCCTGCTTTTCGTAAATATAAACTGATAGGCGATTGTGAGCTAAATTATTGTAATCTCCTTTAACTTCAGAAGAAGAAGAAGAAAAAGAAGACATTTAGGACTTGAGGATACGAACGCACTACCTTCATCTTAATAGTTCAACGCTCTAACCACCTGAGCTAACACGCTTTTGCGCTTGAATTATCTACCTAACCCGCCACGGGTGGCCGAAGTCGTTAGAGCGTGAACTTGTGAGCAGGAGTTCTGGGGTTCGATTCCCGCCAGGATCGTTCTTCCTGATTGCGTTTTTTTTTCCTAGCTTTTCCTCATTCCCCATAAATGGCAAGTACCGAGGAGGTACCCTAAATATTTACTTCCTTTAAAAAAATATCCTTTCCCAACTTTCATTTCATCTCATGTATGCATTCTCCACCGCCTGTGGTGCTTCAGTAGCAAAAACGGGCGTTAAACACTATTAAAAAAATAAGAAAGAAAATAAATTTACCTATCTATGCAATTCACTACCCTCGGCTATCTCCGCTGCCGCTCGGAACTGTAGCTCCAGATATTTTCCCGCTTTAAGGATAAGGCATGCATACCGGAGCTGAAACTACTGCATGTCACTGCTACAGGCCAAACTGTAGGTGTGCCCACCTAACATGAGCTGGCAACCTCAGAAATTTATGGCGGGACAAGTACTTGACGATTGCTCCTCGCGCCACTTAGCCTCAATGTATTCTTACGCTTTATTACAGCCTCTTGATACGCTAGTGTAGTGAATATATTTCGTTAAGTGAAGTAAAATTTATTGTAGAATATAGAATTTAATATTGCCACTAGAACAGAGAAAAAAAATTAAATTCCCCAATTCATTATGGATGGGGGAAGATATTTCGATACTTCAGTATTGCTGAACGTCTGGCCGTTTGTGCCCACGCCTCTATAAGAACACCTCCGAGAGCAAAGGAGAATAAGAGAGACATTGGGCTACGGGGATCCCAAGTGTGGATCGATTGAATATTCCGACTCCGGTAGAGCACCCCGGTCCTCCTCCGCAAGGAGTTCGAGTCCCTCAGAAGGACACTGGGACCAAGCCAATACCCGTTTACTCCACCCTGGCACTTTCGACCCTGTAATAGAAGAAACGGAATTAAATAATATGAATTGGTACAACGGTAAATTTGTGGAAAAGAATTCATCTCAGCATTTACCCAAGGTCAGGAGGGCTCCAAGCGGTTTGAATCCCGGATATCCCGAATGTTACTCACATTTTCAAGGTTCTCCGTGGTTTTCCTCTTTCCATTTTCAGAAGGGCAAATGCCGGGTTAATATTTTTGTTCCACAGAGTTGCCTTCTGTTTCATAATTCATTTTCATTCCATCTGTCTGCGCGTGTATGTCGTCTGTGAGCTTTGCTATGACTAAAATAGTTCTTTGTATTTAAGATTTAACTTTAAACGTATGCAGACATGCTTTCTGAGCTAAGTTGCAAAAACAGCAGTCTTTAAATAAAATAATGAGTATCTTGTTTCACAGCTGCTTTAAAGTAAAACCATGTAAAATAGATTTTCTGGTGTTAGCTTGCTTATGCATATAGTAGAGGAAAAGGTGGTAATATGACACCCCCCTTTTGTTTCTGGCTCTGAGAAGAACGCTTACCAGTTATATTTTCAAAACATACATAATATATTTTTTCATGGCATATAATCATTATGCATGTATGTTAAGTATTTATTTATATATTTTATTTATAGTAAACATATGTAACTATTCTCTCACGATCAAATGTGTTGAACATATTACCCCATATGTATTAAGTACAATTACTGGACAGAAAAGAGAAATAAACCAAATAAGACTAAATTGAAAGGGTTAAATTATTTTTCTATATTTTTGCTAACGTCAGATTTATCTAAACCTGTATAAAAAGATGAAAACTATAGATGCTCTATAGACTTCAGGAGGAAGTCTACTCCTTTACATGTAGCCCAGGCATTATGACACAACATTTTACACGTTCTTCTTCTATGTTGTCTTCCAAAAATGTTCCATTGCAGAAAAAAAAAAAAATAAAGCACTCTGCGTCCTCCTCGTTTGGCGACGGTTCTTGGCCTTTATTGTTGTCAACAGCGATGGACACTTCAGATTCGTCATATTTATCACGAAGTATTCTTTTCTTCCTTCCTCTTGCATTTTTCTCTTATTCTGTGCATTAGGAAGTTATGTCTGAGCAGGTCTATCTTTCCCTCTGCTAAATTCCTTTAATAGGGGGAGGCTGTAATAAGCGCTGCTGTAGATAACTTCCTTCCAGGGCTTGAGGTCTTCTTCTTTGGCTGAGGAACGGGACATATGAGGGTAGTAGGTTCATAAGTTTCCGGCCTCGCCGATAACGATTATCGTGTTCAAAAATTCTTATCTGGTGTCATACCTTATCTGTTAAGTAAATAATTGGAGCTGTAACTTCCTCTCCGCAGTGTTCAGTTGTTCAGATATAGTTGCATAAAGAAGGCTATGTATAGAAGAATGTGACATGTTCAAAGTGGAGTTTCGAGTTGTTATTAAGTTCTTCACACACCCAAAAAAAAAAAAAAAAAAAAAAAAAGACCTACTCCAAATGAAGATAACAGCGATTGGACTGTGTATATGTGGAAGCACCCCCCTTATATTCCACTCTAAAAGAATGGTCGAGAAAGCATTGAAGATGAAGAGTGTGCAGGTCTGTCCTTGGAGGTGCTCACTCCTGAAAACATCGCTCTTGGGGAAGGAGAAATTATGGAAGAGACCGGCGGCTCAAAGCTACAGAAATAGTAGCAAGGTTGGGCCGTCTAAAACAAGTCCTTCGAATTATTCATGAACTTTTAAACATGAATAAGGTTAGTGCAAGGTGGGTGCCTAGACTTTTTTGCTCAGTCTAAAAGCAGCAACGAGTCATCTGTTGTCAGGCATTTTTGGAGCTTTGCCGTGGTAACGAGAGAGAAGTTCTGCAAACCATTGTTACAGGAGATGGTCCTCTTCTATGTTCAAAAGAAAATCAATGGATTGGCGTAGACCAAGCGAAGCACCGCCTCTAAAGGCCAAGGTCACTCAGTCAACCAAGAAGATCATGGCCACAGTCTTTTGGGACTGTGAAGGAATACTCTTCATTGACTTCAAGGAAGGGAACACGACAGTAAATGGGGAGTACTATGCTGACCTACTGCACAGACTACGTGCTTGCATCAAAGAGAAAAGGCGAGGAAAACTAGGTGGTGAGGTGCGCCTTCTTCACGACAACGCGTCTGCCTGTGCACACAGCTGTTGTTGCAAAGGAAGCTGTGAAGAAACGTGGCTTCAATTAGAGCGATTATTCACCCTACCCCTACCGCTCATTTTTGTCTTTATCATACCTAGAAAATGGCTAAGCCGGAAACATGTGGACCTACCCTCGTATATGTTATGGAGAAACATTCCCTTTAACACCTGAAGTGGAGGGAACATTAAGCCTGACCTCATCAGGCAATACTTGACGAGTTTTTCTAACCCAGCAGGCAAATTGTCTTCTACCTAACTTCTTAGATACTACATCCTCTGGAGATTTCTTCGTTTCTGCAACCAAATGTCTTAAAGTATTCTTAGGAACTCCCGATCCGTTTTTTAAAGTCCCATTCTTTTGTTCCTGAGGTCCTTCACAGCTTTAATCATTGCTTCGGGATTCCACTGTTTTCTTTTCTTAGGTTGCGGGACATCAAGGCACTTTCTAGGTATATCGGAAATAATATAATTCATCACTTGGTATTTAAAGGAGCTGCATGAAATATGAGACCTCAAATATGGAGGATGCCATATTACCATCACTGCCATGTTATACAATAACCTAAAAGAAATGTATGTTCTACTAGCTGTGCAGGATTTCAAGTTACATTA
The DNA here is from genome assembly GCA_030762175.1 of Metallyticus violacea. NCBI lineage: Eukaryota > Metazoa > Arthropoda > Insecta > Mantodea > Metallyticidae > Metallyticus > Metallyticus violacea. The sequence continues at coordinate 71,316,515 of CM060841.1, forward strand.
TTAATAGAACTAATTCATGTACTAAATTTCTGGAAGCACAGGCCTCAGTAGTAAACAAAACATGACATAATAAGCGGTGGTTCTTTATCAATAAACAATAACTTCAATAATCCGTTAAACAGAAAATCACAATGTATCTACAATACTTGTAGGAAGAGCTCAGACCAGCTGGTGTGTAAATGATCACAATAAGAATAGTTTGAAGTAGCATTCACTATATATCAGCATAATAAGGCCAAAAAGCAGGGGTCATATCACAACCAGGAGCCAAATTACCACCACCTTCTCTATTATATGTTTCTTTCGTTCCAAAAATTCCTAAAAAGTTTTTGATTGTGTCATAAAATTCTTCAAAGTGAAGATTGATGACTTTGCTTTTAGAACGACTCTCTATTTTATAATCTTCCATTTTGTAAATTGCCTAAGCTTTTTGTAAAAATGCTTAAAGTTTTACAAGTTTGGTACTGTGTGAGCGGATAAGGTTTTATAAGTGCTTAAGCTCGTTATGTGAATGCTGGTACAACTAACACGGCTAGTTAGATTTAATAGCAAGTAGGTATTTTTTGTTACTAACAAGTACTTCGTGTATGACTGAAATAAATTTAATGATCACATCATAGCAACCTATTTCAATATTCTGGCGCGAGATTCGAGTCATAGATGGCCATTTCGCGAGCATTAGGTCCAACTTCACAAAACAACACGAATGGAATAAAAAGAGAAGTGCATGTAAAGGAACTGCTTTGTGGTCGGGAAGTTTACTACTGTCTGATGTTGCTGCTGGAAGTCGTTGATGTACTTGGGGGCTGAGTGGAGCAACGACACAAGTACTTCTCAGTGGTAGGAATCATCAGGGGTGTACAGAATCTCCTATGTGAAAGTGAGGTCTGGTAAGTGTCTCTGTATATGTCACAAAGAATTGATTGGCTTTTTGCTTCACGAAGAGTCAGCAAGAGATGAACTGAAGCTTACTCGTGACGTTATTCTGCTGCATGTTGAGGCAAAATCTCATTGTGGATTGACAGTTCAAGGTTAATTTTCTGTAAATGAAAAATAAAATAAAATAAAATAAATGAGAGAGATAACTTTCCTATTGGTAGCACTGTAAATAGAGTGTCTTTAGTAATCATAGCAGAAGTTAGCGTATGGCACCAATTGTTGCAGCTGCAGATAAATGTTGATTGTGGTCGTGCGTTCGCTGTCTGATATGAAGCGGACTGGAGGACATTTTCGTGTTATAAATTTTAGTTGCGCCTGAGCCAACAAAATGCTTGGAAAAATTTCAAACACTGCTCTTTCACATACAGCAGTCCCCAGCTGGTTTGCAGAGTTTAGACAGCTTTGAAAGACAAGCAATATACGAAGCGTTTTGCAACAGTCGTATAGAAGCCATAGTGAAGAACGATAACGAATGACTTACAGAGAGATAGAAGAGTCTGTAAGTAATTATTTCCTGCAAGTGTCAAAAACCGTGCACAAATAACTTCTTGTGAATCGAGTATCCTACAATGTCGCAGAAGAATAATCGGCAACGAGGTGACAGGAAATTGTTGGTCATTTCAACAGTGGCAGCTCCCGATGTGCCAACTATATTTTCAAGGGTGGGGAAAGCAAGATTTACTATTGCGACCCAAAAAGGCATTCGGGATACGGGTATTGCTTTAGTGAGATTTCAGTTATTGGAAGTATAGACTTTCAGATGGTTTTCAGTTTCTTTGCAGAAAGGATGCTCATTGCAACCGTTCCAGTGTTTCCCTCCCAGGCTTTGAAAACAATGAAGATTCTGCAATAATCGGAAATAACCTTGTTGAACTTTCTTCTCATCAAAGTCTGGGTACTAATTTCCTCGTTCCGAAGCAACGATTTTTCAGAAATACTTGTCTATCCATCTTACCCTTGGCGTCCTATTGATCTGGATCCTCTTGGGTTGTATTGGAGTATAACCCTAGGTACTCTGTCCCCTTGATCTTTTCATTTCTTTCCGTATCACTGAATTTCCTCGGCAATGTTTTGGACGTGTGTTATTGGCAAATTTAATCATTTCTAATGTCATCTTTTTTAACCACTCCTACTAACAGCCTTAAAAATCTCATCTGAGCTCTCTCAATTCGTCATTCTTAATTTTTTGCCAAGACCCATGATTCACTGCGATACATTAACACAGGTTTACTCACAGTATTACAGAATTTTAATTGTAATTCTTTTCTCTTTGTTTTCTGAAAATTATTTTTAAAGTGTCATTAATGCAATTATATCTTTGAAAATGTTTTTCTGTTTATTGTTATTTTAAATTGCTTATTTTACAGCCTTCTGCTCCTAACAATTAAATCCAAATGGCTGGGTACTTTTCGGGCACATATAAAGCTATAATATTTTTGCTCATGTATATGTGTAGATCTAAGTATGTATGTTTATATATAAATATAAAGAAACAGTTCTATTGCTGTATTTTTGATCATCTGATTTTTCCGGTTGGACTCCTGTAATTACAGTTTCGTTCAACTGTCTCCGGAGATGTTGTGTTAATGGAAGGACTGAAGAAACTTAACGAGCATAATATAAGGGAAGATTCCGTTAGAGCAAGGGTTCGTCTCTAGCAAAGTAAGAACAGAAATTGCATTTTCTAACATGAAACCCAATGTTCACCCCTTAATGTAAGTTTCTTTTATGAGACAGATTGAGATCTTGACAGCCCTCTCTTTTATGGCAGCAAACAGACTGTCGTAAATATTTCATCCTCTGCTGTGTTGTCATTCGGGGCATCACTATCGTAATGAGGAACTTGTGTGCCGCCAAGTCATTAGGAATAATTATTTAATTGTCTGAACGGGTCACAGGAGATTCACAAATACAAATGCTGCACTTCTCATCAACACTTGAAATACACCGAGCGCACAAGCCCTGATTGGATTTGCTTGAACTCCGATATTGTTGTTAACCAGAGGTTCATCATGAATGAACGAATTCTGTGCATAGACAAAAGAGTTTAATCATTTGTATCACGTCAAACAATGTTCAATAATTAACTAACTGCTTAAATACCATAGACAACCATAATTCAAATTATTTCCCTTTCGCTCAACATCATTTAGAAATATTTAAACTATATATGTCAGACTTAATCTCTTAAATAAGACTTTTCTGTACCAGTAACACGATTTCATGGATATAAACAAAAGACAGTAAATAAAAATGATGTTTTATTATTCGCTACATTTTTTCTTGATTTAATAACAATTAATTTGTACAGCAGTATCTCTGTGAGCAATTCTTGAAAAGCTCTTAACGGGAATTATTCGAAAATGTAAAAATATATTGGGTATTCCATTTAAAATAACAGATTTGGAGTTGCTTCTGGTTAACCGGAAGTAGAAAAAGGTCGGTAATATCTTTTATGAGGCTATCTCCACACAGCGAGTTTCATGTCACTGAACCAAATGCTTCAAAAGTTATTAAGGTGGTGCTGGAATTTTAACTAACTCTGGTATATTTAACTCATGTTTCACGTTGAAAATCGAATGGCAGATAATTTAACCGCCGAAAGACTCCCGGTTCGCTGATTCCTTCAAGTCGTCTCACGGAAATCCTTAAAAGTTGGCATGAAGCTCTCAACAATTTATACGAAGAATAAAAGAAATTTAGAGATGCATTATTGTGCCGTTCTTGCACGCATCATTTTCTATGCTTATGCCAAACACTTTTCCTTTTCATTACTTTATCGCCTGTTCCACGTTGGACTTTTGTGTGCAATACTGTTCTCCTATTGGTTGAGACTCGCGTGGACTGATAGGGACTCAATATGATCTCGGAATTTCACGTATGGGTTCAAACGTCTTGGTCATTTATTTCCAAATTGTTAGATTCGTTGCTCTCTACGCAATCCTGATTCAGTGACAAAGATATTGTGCTAATTTTATTTTATTTTAATTCAATTGCATACGATAGAATGTTAACATATTATTTTTGTCAAATTAAGGCTGGTACCAAAATTATATTTGCGTTTCAGAAGTAGATTGTAAAGTACTTAGCCATTACAATTTTGTAATTATAAATTTGAGGCAAGCTCTGTTTCTTATGTGAATATTTTTTCTATGCGATTTTGTTAAAGTGGATAGCCATATAAACATACTGCTACCTTGGGAAATAATGAAGGTCATTGCAGCTTGAACAAACATAATAAAATGAATTAATATGAATCATTTTGCCCAATGCAGACTTGAAAGACCTTTCGATTTTAGATTTGTTTGGATCGGTAGAGGTGGGCCTATCTCTAGGTCTTCCAGAATTTCAGACTCTGCTCCCAATGGCCCTTTTTCCGGTTAATATATTAACAGTATCACATATAGGAAATAGTCGTTAATTTGACACGTGACTGTACCAGGTAAAACATCTAAAACTTGCATCGCAAATATTTCTGAAATTGGGGGTGCTATTAAATATACTGTTTTCATAGAATTGGAATTTAGACAAGGGCTCATAATTACAGCCCATGCACAAATATAAATTATTATTAGAACGAGTATTTCTTGAAATAATACATTTTGTCAAATGGGACAATGGTTATTGACATCAAGGAAATAAAACTAGAGAAAATTATAATGACAATGGTATTTTTTTTATTTACTAGGCTATGATGTTCGTATGTTTACTTTCCTTATTTAGTGTGTTTTCCTTCTTCGTCTTTTTGTATTTCGTACTCATGTAGTTTTTACTCCACCATGTGTCAGCACTCTCTTAAGAAATACGAAAACTGGTCTTTACAGATTGTGTTCAAAATGATACCAGCTACAATACACGCCTCCAGTCTGCCAAATAAGATTACTGCATGTGTTGTGCCGTTTTAGCAGAAGTTTAGCTGTATTATGTCGTTTCATATCTTCTGGTGTAATCGGTAAGTCCTTGTAGACAGTTTGTTTCAGCTTTCCACACAGAGAAATGTCTAAAGGGGTCAAATGTGGTGAATGGGCAGGCCAGGTTACAATTCCCCTTCTTCCAATCTAACGATTTTGAAAAATCGGTGAAGACAAACTGTAGCACATACACTGGGCTTCTTTCAGCGTACACATTACAAGAAAGAACCTCATTCTTTCTACATTCTCCATGTCGACTTTTTCAGCATTAGTAAATAACATCTTCCAGATGTATCATAAAGCACTGGCAAGGAAGTCCCAATAAAATCGGTGTAAAGATACATGTAAACAAACATACGAACATCTAGCCTAGTAACTAGGCAGTTAAATGGGGCAGACAACCAGTGATATTTAAAATATTCGTGTTGCTGTAGCTCGTAACCAACTTGCAATAGAATCGTGCTAAAAACACGATTGGCATTCTAATTTCCTCTAGTTTTTTTTTCTAGTTTTATTTCGTTTGAAAAATGTAACCTTATTCAAGAAGTGCACATTCTAATAATTACTGACATCTGTGTATGGGTTATAATTATGAGACCCTCCCTAAACTCCATTTCGTTGAAAACAGTACACCAATAGCACCTCCCACGGGTGGCCGAAGTCGTTAAGCCGCGGACTCGTGAGCGGGAAGTCTGGGATTCGAATCCCACCAGGACCGTCCTCCCTGACACAGGTTTTTTCCAGGTTTTCCTCAGTCCTCATAAATGGCTAATGTCGGGGAGGTACCCTAGAACTCAAGCCTGGAACGTTTCCTTCCTTTTAAAAAAAATCCTTTCCCATTATATCATTTCATTTCATGTATCATCAGTGTCATCGCTGTGGTGCCTCTGTAGTAAAAACGGGCATTACAAAAAAAAAAAAAAAAATCCATTTCAGAAATATTTGTGGTTCAAGTTTTAAATAATTCAGTCGGTATATTGCAGTCTGTTTATTTGCATTTTAAACGTTCATTAGACCTCCAACCATACACTTAAAATATGGACAAATCAAAAGTAATTTAATTGCGTTGATTTGAAACACCACAGTTAACAAGTTTATACACCTTTCTCAAGTGCTCTCTATACCGGAATTACGGTAAACTTGTCCCGCGCCGGTAGATGTTGATTACAATGTCATGGACATGTGGGGAAGCATCGTTTCCTGTCGTAAGACAGAGAGTATAAAAATAAAAGGAAGCGATTAGGACAGGGCTGGGCTGGGCGGGGCGGAACACGTCAAAGGAAAGGAAATGACAGAAGAAGAATCTTCCCAAATACTTTTCCTTGGAAGTGTCGAGAGGAAGGGAAAAGCGAAGGGGAAGCGGTAGTTAGCCCTTTTAGAGCTCTGCTTGTGTCTAACTGGTGGAAATATCCAGCTAATGATACTGAATGGCAACCTAAAGAGAGATTATTGTTTGTAGAAAACTGTCAATACGATACCTATTCATATAAAAACGCAATAAAAAGACCATCCCCCTTTGTTTTTTCGGTTGTAAATCATAACCATTTACAATTTTAGCAACTTGTTGCATTAATAATTTTATATTTTAAACAATTTTACTAGTTCTACAACGTTTTATTGCGGTTGTACCCATGAAAATATTTCTTAAAAATTTATCTCTTATCTACTCTGCTTACTATGTACCAAAAACGACGATATATGTAATTGTAAATGGGGGTTAACCTAAAGCAAACATTTAAAAATCGCTATAGTGGCAGAAATTTTTATTTTTTCTCAACGAAACTCTATATATGCCATTAAAATAAAATAAGAAAAATAATTTCTAAAATCAGCGAAATTACACTATTAGAACTGGGGCTTTATGTGAAATCTAAAAGTTAAAAATTGCTCTAGCAACGCCAATATGTTTTTTCAACGAAACTTGGTATATACCATTAAATCAAAATAAGACAAATATTTACTAAAAATCAGAGAAATCGGACCGTTATGAGTCGGAATATACCTGAAGACCGAAATTTAAAGAGTGGGGGCTAACCTAAAGCGAAAAATTGAAGCGGCTGCTAATTTTGTTCTTTCTAAAACAAACTCAGTATATGTCATGAAAATAAATTAAGATAAATTGCTTCTGAAAATTAGTAAAAATTATATTATTAGCAGTGGGAATTTACCTAAAGTCCAGAATTTAAAAATCGCTCTAGCGGCAGCAAAATTTGTTTTTTTTTCCCCTCGCAATAACATTTTTATTACCATTTAAATAAAATAAGAAAATTAGTTTTTGAAAATCAGTGAAATAGGACCATTAAGAGTGGGAATAATACTTGAAAACTGAAATTTAAAAAGCATTCTAGCGGCACTAATATCTCTGCTCTAGCGCTCTGTAAAATCATTCACAAATTCGACATTTAGGATAAATGAACACCACGGCGCCACAAACCCCATCTGCTACAGTCCGCCAACATCGCTAGTCTTTCCAGTGAATTCATATGCTTGGGAAATCAGGAAGGGATCCGGTAACTTTAGCCAATTTCTGGATTCATTTCGAAGGGTCGCAGATATGACTCCCATAGTTTTGAGTTTATTTTTATTTAGTTATATTTTTTGTATGTGCTAGTATAGGACTATACACTGGCAATGTTATCATCTGATAGGAATTTTCCCATTTTCTGATAATTTCTTTGCTGAAATTTTGAATATTAGAAATTAGGAGAACATATTAAAATTTTATTGTAATGTTTTGACATTTTTCGATTTTGCTTTTCAATATTTATGATAGCTCTCTCCTTATTAAACATGAAATTAGCTTAAATTGTTTGCATTCTTGCGTCAGAGTAGCAACATTATGATAGACGAGCTAGGGGAATGTATTGTATACTTCCCCCTCTCTGCAGGTTATCTCCGCGAGTATATGGTAGACCAGCGATGATGTCATTTGATTCCTAACGCTCCAGTCACACAGGGTTTGCCATCTCAATAACAACCTATTTAAAATAACAAATTAAATTATTTAGGGGGGAATTTAAAACTAAAGTTGATTACAGTTTAGATTTCATCACTTCACCCTCAGTCACCCCAATTTTAAATATTCAAATGGCATCCCTACCTTATAACACTTTAGCTTTAAACAGGATTCACTTGTAATCACATGTTTTGCTTTCTAACTTTTCCTGGCAACCTGGTTTATTGCTGTTTGAATTTGAACAAAATAAAAAACAAATCGGTAAGATGAAAATATAATTGTGGGTAATGTTATAATTATTAATATTACAACAGCACAGCCCATTTCGAAACTCCTGACATTTTGTTCTTACTTGTAGGTTATATACATTTTGAAACATTTTTTTATCAGATTACAACTCCCTGGTTAACTTTAAATGCAACTCCCATTTTTAAACTATTTAATCCCCAAGACACAGACAACGATGAATAATCTCTTCTTCTTCTCTTATATCGGATACTGGTCTTTTGTTTTATCTTTATTTTTACTAGAAAGAATTATCATTCATGCTTTAGATGTAACAACATTGAATTACATTTTTAGAAATATTTTATAAGGACATTATGAATATTAAAACAGAAATTGTAACGTATTCTTGAAAAATTAGTTAGGATACATTTAAGTTTGTAAGTGAATTACTGGTCAGTTAGTCATAAATTTACTGGCCCAGTATGTTACGAGGGCTGATCAATAAAGAATTATCGTAATATTTTTCAAAATATTTTTTTTACTCATCAATTTGAGGAAAATTTTAAGTTACCCCCGTTGGGTGCAATGCACCTGTCAGTCTTCAAGTATATGCTGGAAATCATTTATGACAGGTCCTTCACAATATACTTCGCTGTCTTCACCACTGCTTCAGATGGTGGAAAAAATGCCTCCCATGAATGTATTTCTTCAATTTGGGGAAAAGGAAAAAGAGTCACCAGGGCCAAACCTGAACTATGGAAATAATATGGGACACACTTCATGATTTAAGCCACATTTGCGATGTGCGGCCCTGCATTATCGTGGTGTAGTATTTAGCTTGTTGCAGAAAATATGGATTTTTATGTTTGATATAGCCTGGCAGATTTTTCAGGACGTCTCTGAAATGAATGACCAAAACTTTTCCAGCAGAAGCAATCACTTTTGCTTTTATTGGTGACGCTGGACGTTTTCACACAAAGCTTTGCCATTTGTTCTCAGGATCAACATGATGTACCCAAGTTTCATCAGGTGTTATTAATTACCTTTGAAAGAAAGCGTTACTACTTGCAAACCTGCACACCTTCTTTTTCTCGGGAATCAGCAGTCTTGAAACCCACCGTGCACAAACACGTCTCATATGCAACTTTTCAATTACCAATGTGTGGGAAGCACCCAGTGAAATATCCAGAATTTTTGAAAGCGTTCTAAACGTTAGTGACTCACAATGACAGCAGCTGTGTTAATGTTTTCTTCCGTTAGAGCACAAACTGGAGCATCGCGTTCACCTTCCTTTGAAATTGATTGCCTCTCTTCTATAAACACTGTAAATCATCTTCGAGCTGTGCTATAGGCAAGCACCACTTCATAGCACTTCTGTAATGTTGCATAGGTTTCGGCTGTGAACCAAAGCAGAATTTCGGACCAGCTTATGAACTGAACATGTCTCACTTGCATCTGTCTCACGGGCGAGATTCTGTGTGAGTAATACGTCATATTAGTAATTGATATAACCTATTTATATGGCCAATTTCGAATGGAACTGGTTTGCACAAAAAATCTTGCTTAATTCTTTGAAACCAAAGAAAACTAGTACAAAAAGTGTTTTTTGTTTCATTATCAAGCGTAAGTAACAGTTACATTACTGGCTTCGGTTAGAATGAATGAATTTAACGCCCGTTTTTGCCACAAAGGCACCACAGGCGATGGACACTGATGATACATGAGATGACATGTATATTGGGAAGGGATTTATTTTTAAGGAAGGAATCGTTCCAGCCTAAGTTTAGGGCACCTCTCCGGCATTTGCCATTTATGAGGACTGAGGAAAACCTGGAAAAAACCTCAGTCAGAGAGGACGATCCTGGCGGGATTCGAACCCCATACCTCTCGCTCACAAGTCCGCGCCTTAACGACCTCGGCCACCCGTGGCGGAAGGCTTCGGTTAGGCTCGGCATGTGGGTATGTGAAGAGAAGTAAGATTGCATTTAAATTTGATATTACATTATATTACAGGATATTAGATTAAATGTCCTATAGTTTTTGTAGTTTTATTCTGTCCAAATTCACAGGTTGATAAGCAATGATAGAAAACAAAATATATAACAACATTTTATCCTCTATGCAGTTTAAGTATAACAAGATACGGGAGGTGAGATTTCAGATTTCAAGATGTGAAATTCAACTTTGACCTTGAACACTTGCTTTCCTTATTCTTTGATACCTTCTCTTCCCTTCCTTATCCTGTTCACTTGGTCACGTCAGGAGGTTCACCAGTTAATGTTGGTTCCTTGCCTGACATGATCGTTCTGACAGGTAAGCACTCGCCCTCCGTGCACCCATAAATTCGCCTCCTGATAAGCGTGGAATACACTGCTTTTCGACCTTCTCTACAAAAATGTTAGGCCCGGAGTCTTCTCCGTACATAGAACTCTGTGACCCAGGTACCATTCATCTTAATGCTATAATCCAGTAAAAGTGCATTGCTATTTTGGAGTGATTTGACTTTAGTGATGTTCTTAATGAGTAGACACTTTGGATTAGCAAGCCAATGGATAATATTTAATTATCTTTTGGACAGCAATTAAACTCTTGTATCTTTTGTAAAAGAGGAAGGTTTTATTAAAAATTAGTACCCTGCGTATTTGTATCAGTTCTTTTATTAAATGCTTTGTATTTTATTTAGGGTAGTATTTTCAGAATTTGTATCTTTTGCAGTATATATTTCTGATTTACATGTTGTGTAACAATGCTCTTTTAAAAAAAATCGAATGTTTTCGATGGAGGGATGTATTATAATTACAATTATTAATGTTCGATAAAGTATGAAGACATTGTAAAGCATTCTTTTACCGTATTGTAAAGTTGTCTATCTATGGCCATATCCTGGAGGTTTTCCTTCCAATGCTAAAACTTGAACTGGCTTAACGGGAGGGTGCCGAACCCTTATTATTGCTTGACAAAGTCGTCATACGTAGCAGGTTCAATTAAATTTATATAAAAAATTTAGTTACTCAGACTGACAAGTTTTGAAATCATAAACTTATAAAATGTATATTTTACTGCTATGCCAATAATTTTGGAATTCAAAATGTTTGTGGAAAAAATAGAAAATATTTTTTGCTGTCCGTATTTGTTGGCAACACTGGCCCGGAATCCCCAAACCCTACCAGCACAGGATTGCACCAGAGCCAACAGATGTCTTGGTCATCGATGAAAAGGCGAACTTAAAGTGAGGAATTGGGGAAAGTGGAAACGGGAAATCCTCAAGAGGAGGGAGGCAAACAACGAACACTCCAGCTTTGTCAATCACAAATGCCATTGTGTATAATTCTTGCAGAGTAATAGCAACTTCTAAACTCACACAGAGGGTAAAGGTAAGAAATTAATTTGGCTTGTATAAACAGCTTGGAAGAAAGCGTGTTTGATTAAAACGTTTAAAACATAATGCGAGGATATGAATATGCTTCTCCAAGTTGCCATTTTTACTTCATCTCTCGTCTCTTTCAAAAGACATCGATCGGCAAGCAGTGCCCCTTTAATCCGACTCTTTTTTAACGTTTGTTTACACTTGTTCTTAGAACACAAAGCCCTTCGAAAGATTGTCAGCTGTTCATCAAACCGCGAACCAACTGGTCCACATAATCTCTGCCCTATCTGGCGCAGCGATCCGAGAAACCGCGAACTTTGGGTCTATTTAAAGCAAGGCTTATGTGCATCGAGGCAATTTCTATTTCGTCTTTAGTTTTACATCTTCAGGTTTTAAGGTACTCTGCTGTATTATATGCGATGCACATGCAAGCACAGAAATAGAACTTTTTGGAAATAAATCCATCTAACGTTCTCTACTCTTTTAAAAATGCACCTCTAAATGTACAGGCAAAAATATGATACCAGTTGGACGCAAGACAATTTTCACAATAAATGGGTAAATTACTGGACATTTTGTACGCCTTACACTTCGATTATTTTTTAAGAAACTACGTTAAAGTCATGACTATAGCACCTTCAACAAAAAATGTACACAGTAAGTGCAGACTTGTCAGGGGGCTCCGCGTAAGTTTTGCCCATGACGGAAGACCCCTTCCTTCGATAAAGATAGGTTGGCTTATAGTACTGTCTACGGGCCACTCTACAAAAGCTCTTTCAAGGCACACAAATGCAGAATGTTCAGTTTAGGTAGACTTGCCTCGTGAAAAATTGTTCTTAATGTTTCATCAAAAGAAAGATAATTTAATACTTCCTGTCAATTTGGACGTAATTCTGCAGTTTCATTAAATGACCAAAGTAAACATTGCAGATCTAAATTATTAGTCTTGTGAGTTTATTAAGAAGTGCTTACAAAGAGTTTTGTGCTTTTACTGTTTCATAACCGTATTCTGAAATTAAAATCAGTAAAAGAAGATGCTAACGGGAAATAATCAAAATTTCTGCAGTCAATACAAGTAGTTCAGAAATAGGAGTTGATTAAATGTGGCAACAGATTTAAAACACATGGAGGTTTCAGCTGTTTTCTCACATAACTGATGCACACTTGAGCAGTTATAAAGCATTGATATAAGTGGAGGGAAATCGCCAACAATTTCATTTTGGAAAACATTTGTTAGGAACAACCGATAAAAAAAATTAATAAACGGATATTTAGAAAGTGAGAGAAATCAATCTATAGCTCGCCATAGCACAAGGAGGACCTTTGGTCTACCTTGTGACGACCACTGCTTCCTCTTCTTCGTCACATGAAAGCAGAGGGCAGTATTGCAAGGGGGCAATCCGCAGCCCCCATCACCATATCACTCGGCTTGCGAATTTTTTTTTTTTTTTTTTGTTTTTTGTTTTATTTACGGACTCTCTTTAACATCTCAGGTCATCAGCGTCCCATTCAATTCAGGGTGTGAAACGACCGACAAATTTTGCTCAGAGGCCTCTTCTTTCAGGCTTGAGGTTCTTTATCGTGCCGTAAATGTACGGCACGGGACCTACGGCTTTACTTCCCTTCCGAAGGAAGCCATACTTAGGATTTTTACGTCCGAAAAAAATCCATCGATTTTGACCGGGATCGAATCCTCAGTTTAGGAGGCAAGTTACGTTACCATTACACCACCAGGACCGACCTTACGAAATCGAAGATCGCCATTTCTCCATCAGGCATCTTCCCTGTTGTCCTCACGAGACTGGGTTAACCCCGTTCCAAATCTCCCTTACTCAGAAAAAGTCCTAAGTAGGAACCGGGAATCGAACCCGGGTCTCGCAGCCAGCAGTCAGTAACACTAACCACAGACGAGGGAGGTGGTCGAGAGACATCATTGCGTTAGAAATATCTACAGATGTAACAATTTGTATTATTATGAATCGTTCTTCTCTCCCAAAGCTTACAGTGATGCCTGAACGCGATTTTGGAAATTGTTTTATACTTGGAACAAGAAATTACTGACCCCCCTCTGTGGTCTATTGGCACCGTTTGCGACTAACCCGGAGACCCTGGGTTCAAATCTCGGTAAGGTCTTCGGTCCTGGTGGTGTAGTCGTTACCATACTTGCCTCCTAAACCCAAGATCGCGGGTTCGAACCCGGCCAAGACCGATGGATTTTTTCGGGGCGTAAAAATCCTAAGTATGGCTTCCTTCGGAAGGGCAGTATAGCCGTGGGTCCCGTGTCGTACATTTACGGCGCGAAAAAGAACCTCAAACCTGAAAGAAGAGGCCTCTGAGCAAAATTTGTCGGCCGTTTCACGCCCGGAGTTGAATGGGACGCTGATGACCTGAGCTGTTAAAGAGCGTCCATAAGAATCATTCATTCGGTAAGGTCAAGCTGTCTGGGTAAGGTTTTGTTTTACCCTGGCCAGATAGCTTTAAGGCGCCAAAGACTCCGAGTCCATTTGTGCCATCATTAATTCATTTCATTCGTTCATCCCTATAGACTTGCACAGTATTCAGTGCATATATCGCCGTCGTTGCAAGAACACGAATATAGTCGGAGTGAAAATAAATAATATATGTATAAATCACTATAAACGGCATAGTACGATAGATGCAAATCCACGTTTTTCAGTACACTGTGTATTTCCCTTTAATCTTTCTTATTTATTTACTGATTTGTGTCAACATTACAATATTAAATAACATTTACAATCATATAATGTCAAATATGGCATTATTTAACACGAAATAATTAAACAGAAATTTAATGTACTAAAATGATTCTGATATTAAATTACGTTTCTAACTGAAATTGCAATACATTTCCATTCAACCATTGCCCGCTGATTGAATCCATCGGTTCTACAGTTGCATCATGGGAAATGGAGATCGTATTACTAATATAATGCTCCCTTTTCAATGTTTATAACGGAAAAACAATCGCATGTCATGTTGATAAAATTATAACAGCTGCACGTCGAGACAGAATTTCTAGAATAAACAGATTTGATTGGTTGAAAGTCACTGTCATATACAGCTGGTTCAATGATGCATATATAAAATAATCAACAAGTATGTTGTACACCTGAATATAAAACTTAATAAATTAAGACATGAATAAAACAATAAGAAGAATAAGACGTCAAAAGCAATACAAATGAAATTCTACAAAGTAATGAAGTGCCTATGGCAACATATGGAAGTGAAACTGGTCTACGAATAGAACAGACAGGAAAAGATGAGATTTTTAAGAGCAGTAGATGGATTTACTCCTCTAGACAAACAAAGAAATGAAGAAATTCGTAAACAGTTAAATATACATAATTTGAATGAAAAATAATGAAAATTATATATATATAATTATATAATAATATATATATTTATATATATATTATTATATATATATATTATATATATAATAATATATATATTTATATATATATTATTATATATATATATTATATATATTATTATATATATAAAATAAAAATAATTCGCACCAGCATATATTAAGAATGAAAGAAGAACAGATTCCAAACATTTTACTAAATTATAAACCTAGAGGATATCGCCAAGCAGGAAGACCAAAACAATTATTTTTTTTTTTTGATTGATTTATTAATGGACGCTCTTTAACATCTCAGGTCATCAGCGTCCCATTCAACTCAGGGTGTGAAACTGCCGACAAATTTTGCTCAGAGGCCTTTCTTTCAGGCTTGAGGTTCTTATTCGTGCCGTAAATGTACGACACGGGACCCACGGCTTTATTTCCCTTCCGAAGGAAGCCATACTTAGGATTTTTACGCCCGAAAAAATCCATCGGTCCTGGCCGGGTTCGAACCCGCGATCTTGGGTTTAGGAGGCAAGTATGGTAACCACTACACCACCAGGACCGACATACCAAAACAAGATGGAGTGACATGTTTAATTGAGGACGGAATGTGTCGATGGGCCTATACCCTGTGGAAGAAGAAGAAGAAGAAGAAGAAGAAGACTTCTTTTTACATTAATTATATAGCAAATGTAAACATGCTAGTGGCGAATCAATAAGTATATAAAGAATGGCAGAACACGCTATCCTGTCAACAAAACAATGATGAACAGTGTTGCAGGTCGGTGGCAGGCGCAGAAAGTGATTAATCATAGTGTCACAGTATGTGACTTGAGGAAGTTTGGAATTTTCGATATTACACAGTTATTAATTTAACAACTGGGTGCCTTTTCCTCAGCAACATTTTAATTACATATTTTAGTGCTTGTTTTGTTTCTTTTGGTGCTACTATCCAACTATTTCTGTCGGTTTTATACCGGACATTACGAAGTATCACATTCTGAAACAGATAATATCTTTATTATTACATATCGTATATACACGAATCTAATGCGCCGTCGAATGTAATGCGCACCCAAAATTTTAAACTTAAAATCATAAAAAGAGAGAGAGAGATTTTGGCATATTATTATACAGCACCGTAGAGATAAATCAGATCAGAATATAGAATTTATAAATGAACTATTGTTATATCTTGGAGCATGTAGGACTAAATCCATTACTCGTGCTGTTGCCAGGACAGTTGGCATAGGTCAAAGAAGAAAAAGTTATTTCTTATGGTGTCACTAGTCACAGGTTGTCCGTTCTTCCTCCTTTCATGTACGAATTGCAAAACTTTTTCTTCAATGTCAGGATGTCTTCCTTTGCGAGGACCAGTGAATTTCTTCCTACTAGCTTTGGTTGCAAATAATTTCAATTTCTGTTGCCGCCATAAGCGAACGTTTCTCCTCGCTACATTAAACTCCCTTCTTCCGTTAAAAATTACTTTACTCTTGAAAGTAGCCACATAATTTTGTTCTCTGTTTGCCCTTCAATTCGTGACTACCTGTATTCTAACACTCTATGCAATAACAGGTCAACAATAAATGAAAGGAAGTCGAGAATTGCAGCAATGCATTATGACAACTTGAATGAAGTTACCGGTAAACTACGGAACGGATTTGCACTCGAATCTAATACGCACCCAGATGTGAATACTGCATTTGGACAAAACGATGCGCATTAGATTCGCGTAAATACTGCATAGCCACCATCGCTCTGGAGTAATTTTTTCTCAATGTGGTGGAAGATTATGAATGTCACTCTGATAACGCTCCTTAAGGCGAAAGGCCAAAAATTCGATCAGTGCAGTTTCCGATGACGCAGTGCAACTGAAGAAAATGTCGCTAAACACGGCACAGTCAGATTTAGCTGTAGTACAGAGCTTTCATTTGGAAGCGTGGCCGCTTAATGGGGATTTGCAAGCCCTGTTCCTAACCTGTTCTGTTCCGCTCCCCACTCTCTCGCTCTTCCGTGTGCTGATGCGAAGTTTTTATGCTGTATTGGAGTTGAACGTAGTGAGACGACGTGTTGTAGTGTATAGCACAATGTGAAAGTCCGTATATTTTAGCACACTGAATCTTCATGTTTGATTCCTATGTGACGACAAACTAGTGCAGAGAAATGAGATGGCGATTTATACACAGATTCCCTGCTGTTCGTACGTATCTGTGAAGAGATTTAGGGAAACGGATCTGTTCCTGATAAGAAACGGAAAAACTTGATAATATCGGAGAAAAGTTTGAACGAAGTCCAAAGAAATCTCTGAGAAAGCTTGCACAGGAATCAGGAATTTCACAAACCTCGGCTTGGAATGCCACCAAACTTTTAAAATTAAAGTCCTACAAGATAAATGTAGTTCAGAAATTGCAACCACGCGATAATGTGAGTAGAGTTAATTTTGCAATTGGATGATATTAATGTTCTCTCTATTGACCCGCGTTTATTTATTATTTATTTTTTTCACGGACAAAGCACTGTTTAATTTTCATGACTATGTAGCGACTAAAAACAACAGATACTAGAATGCACCAACCCCGATCTTGTACGTGAAATGCCATTGCATGACCAACAAATTGATGCAGAAATGTATGCGCTTGAATTTAAGGGACTCTGAACATCGCGTGATATCGCCTGTACCGGGTGCAGCAGATAGAAAGGACTATCATCTTGATAAAACGGAATGGGCAAAATCATATAGCCTCGCAAAATAGGAAAATCGCCTGAAAATAAGTTTATTTTGCACGATATGGATAAGTGTATAATTTGAAAAAAATTATAGAAATATTTTAAGATTGAAAAAGAAATCCCAACATGGCGAAAATTCATCAAAATTCGTGGGCTTTCACTGACGGTGTCAGTTATATAACAACCTACAATCCGAGAGTTTTTCTGTCTGTAACTGAGAAACTTTTAAACTACTGCAGCAAAGAGATTTATTTGTCACAATTTGGGCATCGTAAATAAACTAATAGACTCTTTTTTTAAATGCAAATAACTAATGAAAAAAGAAATAACATATTTTCACAAATATAAAATAATGAACATAATCATAACACGGTTAAATTTTGTTTAAAGTCACTTTTCTTAATATATGGACAGTTTGATAGAAGCTATGAATGTTTAAAATAAAATTTATATTTGGAAAAGCGAAATGTAACATAAAAATGGACCGGGAAGCTTGGCTTAATAATAATAGCAATTAATAATTGCTTCGGTATCCTGGAGTGAGGTTTATTGTTCTCTTCGCATTATAGCTGTTCTTATTTTCCCTGCGTTGCTGTTTTTTTTTTTTTTTTTTTTTTTTTAACGCTCTTTAACATCTCAGGTCAACAGCGTCCCATTGAACTCAGGACGTGAAGTGGTCGACAAATTTTGCTCAGAGGCCTCTTCTTTCAGGCTTGAGGTTCTTTTTCGTTTTGTATAGCATGGGATCCTCGGCTTTACTTCCCTTCCGAAGGAAGCTATACTTACCATTTTAAGTCCGAAAATATCCATCAACCCTGACCGGGATTGAACCCGCGATATCTAGACTACCAGGACAGATTTCGTTATTCCTTCCTCTGGTTATATTTGCACACTGAGGTTTTAAAGGAGCTTTTCATTACCATGGCAACTGTTAAATACTGGAAATTGCCTGGAGACACTCGGGTCGTGTTAAAAGTTCGTGACAGTTCCTAATGAACGTAACGATTGCGTCCTTGAATCGAACCAGACATTTGGGGTTATCTGTGTAAACAATTTTCCATTTTCCCAGTTAGGATAGAATCTCTTGTATCAAATAAAGCGAGTGTCCATTGTCATTAATCTGTCCTCGAACATCGCACGCAACCGCACATAGAGCACATGGCTGCGTGTGCTATAGCACTGTCTTGCTGGAACTATTCGGGTAAAACTTTGAAGTAATGTTGACGGCTTCACCTCCTCATTATTATCAACCTTACAATTAATGTCACTATTCAAATAACAATTATTATTACTATCACTATTATTATCATTGGTGATATATGTATTTCTTTGATATATAGTAGTCATGAACGATATATCAATTTGTATTATTGTACACATGTTATATATACATTTTTTATAACTTAAGAAGTGCCTGAAGCCGTTTGCTGATAGTAAAACCTCTGAACAATAGCGAGGCTGGTGAAAGCAGAATTTCCTTTCTAGAATCGAGGTTGGAATGCTTTCGTTCGATCTTTTTAAAGTTTTGTTGTTAAAGAAGACGCTACCTTCTCCCGGAAGTTTTGTATATATGTGTGGAAGTTAAAAACCACTCTAGAGGCGAACTACCCCATTTGTCCGATCCTTTAAATCCTCGTATAAGAGAAGAATTTACTTAAAGAGGAAATAAAGAACGAATGAGACCAGCCAAGGCAAACTTAAGTATAGCCAGTAAGGGAGCTGGATTCAAAGTTAAAAATTTAGACGCGACGTTTTTACAAGGTTCGCGGGACTCAAGCGTCCTAACGATACAAATTCAAACACTGTAATAAATAAGCAGTTTTCAACTCCGAGCTTCATTCGTATCTCGTCTTCCATTCTAAGTTTGCACAAGGCATGCTGAGTCTTCGACCCACCATACTATTGGTGATCGGCTATGTATATCACAGAGATGTTCGTCATAAAAATTAACACATGCAAGCCAGCACATTCATTTTCACTAGGCTCAACCTTACGGCTTTAATGGACACTTCTTCACTGCAATTGCACCCTTCAACTTCAATTTAAAATATTGTGCACAGTTTGAAAGTACTTTTCCAGCCCCAATATATATAGCAATTTCAAGTGTGACTTTATCTAGGTGTTTTATCCTTATCTACTTTTATTATTACTGTTAATTTGTTACATTGTTATTAGAGTTACTTTATTTTTATTTTTCATTTATATATTATATATATATATATATATATATATATATATATATATATATACATATGAAACTTAGTACAAACGAGACAAAAGAGAAAAATTCTGAACGATCACTAGCTAAACTGCTCCTAGATATAGGTCGGGCTCAGTCGCGTGAACAATAAATTGCTATTTAGCCGAAATAGGAACACCTACCGTGCGATCCGGAAGTTTTTCCCCGCGATGTTTTCACCGCGACGCAAGATTTTTCCTATGAACAAGCCACCACTTGTTTTTGCGCCGTGGAGGCGGTAGCAATCCCTGCTTGCTTACTTGTTTACCTTACTGACTGTCGCAGTCGTAACGCAGCTGTTCCCGAACGCGTGATGTGTTGTTCGTTTCGTATACATAAAGTATGTTATATCTCGCGTGTTTACAACGGCACAGCGTGTCGATTTATATGTGTTAACTCAGTCAGCTCGTGAAGTTTGAAGACTGTCAAGCAAGATTCGGCTCTCCAGATTGTAAAACAGTCCATAATCTGTCAAGAAACTGGAAGTGTTCAACCTAAGAAACCAAAAAGTCAGTGTAGGATTCTCACCACAGAAAAATTAAATGGCGTTGTAATCGTTTAGAAAATTATCTTGTAAAATCTCTTCGTCTTCTTGCACAACAAGTGGGGATCATATGGGCTGTGCAAAAGACTACTGATAATTGAACAGCCTGCGATTATTATCTGTGGGGTAAATTAAAAAGCTCCGTGTTCAACATACCATACAAACGTCAAAGATAGTTTTCATCAGGAAATTGTTCGGGTTTTTCAAAATGGACTTCAGCGAGTGATAAATCATTTAGAGAATGTAAAGAATGAAGGCGGGCAGTTTCAACGTCTCTTTTGATAATTTGGCAAGTAATGAGTCTTTTAAATTGGTTTATGTATTGTTCCATGATTGATTTGTTTTATTGTTTTATCCTTCCGCTAATCACCGAGACCCGTCTGGCCGGTTAACTGGCTAACGAGCGGCGCGCTCGCCCATATGCAAAACACTCCGGAAGGAAAACAAAACTCATCGCACGGTGTGCACCTTTTAGAAAGCTGAGTTGAAGTACAAACGCCGTAGGATACAGTAGACTGTATCCGATAAGTGAAATTGCGCGTAAGCGGACAATGTTTATAACTAAATCCAGTATTAAGTATTGTATCCACACTTTTTAGTTTGGTAGCTGAAATTTAAAATTGTGGATTATAGTCTGTATGGGATAGAATATTGATACCATTTGTTCTCAGTTGGTTTGATCACGCCCTAATTCGAGAATTCAGGCGATCTGTTTTAAACATTTTAAAACTTGGCATTTATGCACGTATAGAGTGTCATTAAATACTTAATCTCAAAACTTGCCTACTGTTATCTGTAAGCGAGGAAATAAATTTACTACTGTATAATATGAAAATTAGCATATTTTGCTTCTAATGAAAATTCATATACTTTTAACAGATTTTTAACTGCACTCTTGAATTATATAAATGCGATACACTATATTTATTAATGTCTTTAAAATTCATTTTAAATCATTCATTTTGAATCCCACCATTCCAGTTGTATTTAGGCACATGCAAATAGTATCAACACCATGCTTGGTGGCGATTACTGGAATGCTCTCGCCTAATTGGCTACAAAACCTGGTATACAACATATCAACAAGTTATGCTACAGATTTAGGTTAATTTCTTGTTAATTGTTACAAGTAAAACCTTGAATAGGAATTATTGTGAAGCGTGGTAGAGTCATTGCTTCCAGAGACGGTAGTTTCCATTAAATAAAATAATTTCGTAAGTATTAAGAGAGAGGAATTCAGTCATCATATGATTCGAATTGCAAATCTATACAAACATAATAGCAGAAATTGGGAACGCAAATCTTGAGAACCTAATTTATAATTCACAATAGTGTGTTTGGAACCCTCGGCGCTATTGTCCTTTTTTTTGAATTTTGATCATAAATTATTCCCATTTGATGCTCGTTCTTTTCTGTAGAATGCTTGCGCGAGTACCAAGACATGATGGAATTAAAAGGCAAACAATTCCAGGACTAGAATCAGCTCTTCATGTTTCATATCTCCAACAGTCAAATGGAGTTTCTATATAATCCAGTTATTTTTTTTAAAACGGGCTCGTAACGCATAGGTAATCGAATGGGGTGGCTTAGGCAATAACGCTTCTTACTCGCATTCCAAAGTCCTGTGTTTAAATTCCTTTGTCCTGGCCACCCTTTGAATTTTTCCACCAATTTTATCTCTTCCGTTTTTAATACTCTCTTCCATTCATTCTGTTAGAGGGTCGAAAGTACCAGGGCGAGGTGGGCTGGTGCGGCGTGACGGTGGTTTTCAGTTTGATCGCGGGTTCAAACCCAGCCAGGATCAAATGATATTTTTAGGCGTAAAATTTGTGAATATTTCCTTTGAAAGAGAAGTAAAGCCGTGTCATAGATTGACACAAAGAACTTCAAAGAGGCATCTAAGCAAAATTTAATGGTCGTTTCGGGCCTTGAATGGGACTATAATTACCTGAGATGTTGAAGACGCCCTTTAATAAAATAAACCCAGCGTAAACACTTAAAAATGTTTCTGATTCGGTTTCTGGAATAAACGCGGTTCATTCGAACTCCTTTGGGAGAGAACATCCGCGGAGTGCGCGCGCGCGCGCGCGTGGGGGGGGGTGATCTATTTGGAAATATATTACGGACTTCGTCTATGTCCGTGGATCCTGACCGCCTGGTGTTTCTTTCGCCTCATCCCTCTACCGGAAATGTCCGCATGTGGACGTAGGCACAAACGGCCAGCCATTGAGCAAGGCTGAAGTACCGAAGTGCCCCTAAAATTCCAACACCTATCACAACCTCTTTTTATTATGCACTCAAACGTTTAAATTAATAGAAACGGTGTCGAGCTTATTATTAGCTTAAACATGGAACTTTTACTCCTTTAATGTAATAATAAAATTAAAGAACAGCGAAACATACACCCCATGTGATAATTCTGTACCTTTGAACTCTCACACCTCAGAAGTGTTCTATTCTGATTTAAAACTGACGGTGGTCAATAAACTCTTTGACTACAGAGGAAATAAAATACTTTTTTTTAATGTAGCGCCGGTTTTACGGTATTTTCTCTTGAGAGCAATTGGATGGGAATTTTGTTTAATCCAAAATTTTACGACAGAACGTTCTTTCGATGTTACAATGACTTTCGTCCTACAATTTCCACCATTACAAATTATATTGACGTCATTAGTTCGAAGTCCTGCAGGACCGGAAAGACAATTAAGTTGTAAAGGACATCGTCATTCAGCAATAAACCAGTGGCACATAATGATGTAATCTTTTGAAATTTGTGGGAATGAATGCAACTACCTGTGTTGACAGTAATTTCATTTCCGTGCATTTCAGAGAATCTTGTGGTTTAACGTTTTATAGCCCCCCGCCCCTTTTGGGGGAAGCTGTAGTATCACTGAAATCGTTTTCTCCCATCAATGTGGTATTACATATGCATTATAATAATTATTTATTGAACAGCTGTCGTAGTTTTAGCTATGTTCATTTAATTAATTTATATAATTTTCAGATTTAAACCAAAGATATCAAATACATTCTCGTAGACTATGGATAAATTTGTACAACACTGCAGAAGTCCAAAATAAGGCTGTGGTTGCTATATAATTAAAGTATTAGTTAATACCGTAAATTTTGGACCATTTAATTTGTTTAAAATTTGCTGTAAAACTTGAAGTATGTTTAATTCATGAAGGAAAAAGAAAGCACGCACTTTTCAATCAGTTAAAATGACTTTTCTAGTTGTAAGAAGATTGTGATAGGCTGCAAATGACTGGATAAGATGCCAAAGAAAGAACTTTAAAAAGAAAGGAAAACCAAGAAATATGGAGCCCAAAAACCTAAAGAGAATGTAAGACTAACAAATCTCGAAACAGGTGTTTAATTATAAATCTCGAGGGAGCAGGCAGGGACCGCCGGCCTCCCAAGATTAAGATGCCAGGGTTGACAGGGCGGTAGAGGCTCCTAAACCGTGAAGAGAGGAAGAAACTAGGTTAAGACTTTCACTGCAGGCTTCAAAATAACTTGGGTTACTATATGCCAACATCTCGTTTTTGGTGATTTTGTGGGCATAGTTGGAAACTATATATATTCCTCGATAAACTATGTCATTACTAAAGCAAATAATAAAATTAAAAACTTTACTCAAATATTAAAAGTTTTACAAGTATATTGAATCTAGCAAACTAATTGCAGGCCCTGTTTCACAAAAGTATAGCCTAATACATTGCAAGTTTACCGACTGGTAACTTGTAGTAAACTTCTGTTACACGAAGGTTTCCACTACACATACTTTACAGTTCCATGCCTACAAGTGTACTGGTGAATTTTTCGTTGTTCTCTTGCACAGAAGTATTAGCCAGGCATTGGTAATTTACATAAATTTCTGTATAATTATAGGAACATTGTAACCTCAAATACTAACACAACATATATTGCCTTTTTAATGGCTTTGGGAGTCAGTTGACTCAAATTAGCGAAAGTGATATTAATGATGAGTAGGAATATGTATAAAGAAACAATAAACAAGTATTTGTGTACAATGATAAAGTTAGGTTAAGTGCAATAAAGTACGGCTCATGACTGATATTGGCGTTTCTTGTTTCAAATGCATGTTTCAGATCAGCACCTTTGTTAATGTATTTTTGAGGTTCTTGCTACAAATACTAAAATAATTTCTTTTCATTTTTCATTCTCTTTGAAAATAATCTCTCTTGACATAACTTTTCCAATTTTTTGCTTATAATAGAAGCGTGATTATCAAGAAATATAAACAAATAAATAAATATAAATGATGAAATGGATTAATAAAATAAACGACGAGAGCAATCGGGAAGCTCGATTCTTCTGCCATCTCGACGGCTGAAATTGATACTTCTAAATGTAGCCATATAGAACCATAGTCTCTAAGTGGATTATTACGCTTGAATATCGATAAATACATAATAAAGTATTTACATTATTATTATGTTTGAGAAAAAAACAAGACACATTTAGCAGGAATGACAATAATCTTCCCTGTACATTAAAACTCTCTAAACAGTGGACATAACCTAATTCAAGGTATGGCGAAGTATGCTAAACAGCTTCCATTTTATATATGACGTCACTGGTAGCTTTTTACTAATACTAAACAAATGTTGCATTTCTTTCGCGGGATAGAAATTTACAAGACCATACTTTACAAAGGACGTGCACTAATGCCCTTGTATGTATTAGACCATACTTTTGTGAAACAGGGTCCAGGCAAGCAGTCGGCCACTACGGAAACGATGCTAATGAACTCATATTCAGGTTTTTCCTTACTAGATAATGAATGGAGAAAGGCGCCCGCCCAGCAGTGAAACAACTTCCCATACTGGTAAATTGCGTGAGATCAAATAACCCATCGTTTGGGAATACCAATATTTCTCATAACTTTGACTTAGGTTTGAAGAAAGTTTGCTTGCTTTATTTGAGGGGGGAGTGAAAAGAATGCTCAAATGCACCAATACAGAACTTTTCAAAATTATTGTGGAAAATTAAAAAAAAGTTGTTGCACAATTAAAATGAAGATAATGCGGATGCAGTTAAATTGTGTAATAGAGCAAACTGTGTGCGACCTTCCCCACTCAGGTCTACTTCTTGCCAAACATGCTTCAGCATGTCATTGCACCTTCATATCCAGAATTTCGCAAGAAAAATTTGCTCCTTCAGGTAACCATACATAAAAAATCTCAGGTCGGGAGACCGAGGGGGTCAGCTGATCATCGTCGGTCCCGCACCCATCCATCACTGCAGTAAGTACTGACCTCCCGATGGAAATGAGGTGGAGTGCCATCTTGTTGCGGTATAAAATTATCTCTGTTCTCATTTATCTGTTCTAGCAGCCATTCAATGAAAATATTCAGATAAATTCGCCAGGTTACTATCCTTTCGATAAAGAAAAACGGACCGTACACCTTCACCTTCGAAATAGCACAAAACACATAAGCTTTTGGAGTGTTCATGTTCCCAATATAGGAACATTGTTTGTGGACTTTTCCACAGAAATTGAATCATCACTAAAAATCACTAAAACCGTTGTCTTTTGTCCGCTACTACAGTGCGTTACAAAAAATCTCCCAGCTCATTTTGTCTTGAGTGTTAAAGCGTTGCAGTTCAAAGTAATAATACGTCATTCTTACAAGGAAGGGTCACGATATGTTGGTGCGCAAACTGTGCTCATATACAATGCATTTACTACAGAAATGCACTATAAATTGTAGTTGGTCTTCAAAGTTACACGGTAATACATTGTTGAGAAAGCATATGGATTATTATGAAACAAGTGGATTATTTAAGATTACTGGTTAACAATATGACATAAAACACTTCACTTTGCAGATTACCAATGTATGGTTTTGTATTATTGTGTTTTCACGTCTCTGTGTTATAAAAGACACGCACTGTCGCGGTTTATCATTCTGCAGAATGTTCGGACCTGAGCAAAATTCTTCGGACGTGGTTTTGAATTTTTTAACAGAATCCTACTCTTTATTTTTATTTTCTGTGCCAAAACTGTTGTTAAATTTCAGGGGAGGTGTCATTAATATAGGATACACAGATGGGCAGGATAAAAGTTTTCATATTTTTGTTTTGTCAATATTTTGTGTGCATCATTCAGATTTATTTTTTAGCGAATTCTGAAGAATTGTACCCATAATAAGATTTTTGAAAAATTTCTTTAAATGTTCATGGATTCTACTTATTACGTACCAAAAATGACAATTAAAAAGTTGTGTGGGTGTATTTTTTCTCTACCAAACTCGCCGTATAACGATCCATTAATAAACATTTTATAGAGTTCATAACCAGCAAAATTGAATCATTAGGAGTGGGAGTTAAACTAAATCGAAAATTTAAAATCGCTCTAGCTGCCGTAATTTTTTTCTAAAAAATAATCGGTATATGACATTGAAATAAAATAAGAAAAATAACTTCTGAAAATCAGGGAAATCATACCATTAGGAGTGGATGTTTATTTGAAACCTAAAATAGCGGCACAAATATTTGTTTTTTTCGTAATTCTCTCAGCATATACCATTTAAATAAAATAAGAAAAATCAGGGAAATCGAGCCATTAGAAAAGGGGGCTGAAAACTGATATTTAAAAAGCGCTCTAGCGGCACCAATTTATAATTATTTCCTGGTAATATACACACGAGTCACCTTTTCCTCTCAATTTCTGTAAACTCAACATGTAACTTCTGCACTCTAGCGCTCTGTAATAACATTCACAAATTCAACTTGATGAAGAATTCGCTTAGTTTACGCAGCTCTTGCGTGACGAACTTTTATTTTTCGTGGAGGCGATGGCTGAAACGCTGATGACCTGAGATGTCAAAGAGCGTCCGTAAATAAACCAAATAAACAACCAATTTGCTTAAACTTGAGAAGGTGAATGCCAGGTAACTTTAAGGGTCGTGGACTCCAGATCTATTTACATTCTCATTTCATCATTCAGTCGTCTGTTTAGAATTTCCTTTTATGAGAGGCGTAAACTGTTTAAAATTGCATAATCATAAAATTGCATAATAATAATAATAATAATAATAATAATAATAATAACGGACCTACATTGACGATATTCAAGTGTGCAAAAACTGATCTCTTTATTTTTCGCCACCATGTTGCAAATGCTGAAACCTGGCAGCTATAACTGCCGCAAAGATAAAAAAATTTAGGGGTTTTTCTATCCACCTGTGCAACTACAATAGCCGCATGCTCAATCCATTACCCATAACGAATTACAAAACCCCAACAAGTAATTTAGAAATGCCCTTTATTTGTATTTAATGTTACTCTAATTGTCAGACGCCACCATTTGGTTGAGATATACCTGTTTAAATAAAGATAGCAAAGATATTCCTTACTGCAAGCATTCCAGGACTGAGGTAAAACGAAGTAATCCATAGAGCGGTTAGCTAAGAACGAATGCTAGGTATTCCTCAGGCAGCACACAGTCAAGTGCCGTGTCGGATGAAATATCTGGAGCGGAACTTGCGCGCCACTCTGATGCCATCTTTTGTTTTCACGCGAATCTCGGTGACAATGGCTGGAGCCGGGAAGCTTTCAAAAGAAACTTTTCAAGGGTTAAAACTGTTGTTTTTTTGTTATTGTCTCTCCCACTCGACAATAAAACCATTCGCTCCCTTGCCCTCTAAAACTTTCCGGCAAGAGAAGAAAAATGCATAGCGAAGCACGTCATGAACTATGTGAAGAACAATAAGTACGTTAATCTGTCACTTGTTTCCTTGTTGCGAGCACTAAAGAGTGAGTGTTTTAATATTTACTTGGAACAAAGCACAAAGACTTAATTATATACACAATTTATACAGAATGTTACTTCATGAATGGAAAACCTTTTGACTGTTGATTATTATGGAAGTTAAAATGGAGTCAATTTAATTTAATTTTCATGTTTGCATTAATATTTGAACTTTAAACCGTTTTACCTATTGAAATAGTTTCTACAGCCCACCCCCACTAAAATATAAATAAAAATATTTTTTATATTTTTATGTTTTAAGCCAAATCATCATATTTTGTGCATTTTAATTAGTAATGTAGATATTATGTATGTTTGTTTATTTGTATCATGAGGTATAAGTTTAATATGTTAACTGTATGTCGTCAAAAGAGAAAGTTTCTAATGTAACTGTCTACGATAGCCCAGCCAAAAACCAGCCAGGGCCAAGGAGGCAATAAACCGCTATACACAGGAAAGGGACAAGTATTATAACACTTGTTATTAAAGTCCAGGCTTTCGAATATCGTAAGGGAATAAACACCCCAGCCGTTTGTACAGTAAACTTTAAAACAACCAATGTAAATAAATGTTTTAAACTTTCAAATAGTAGTGGGTGGCATGTGTTCGTAGGTGAAGTTGAACAAGCCAATAGTAGATGAATATTTTGAATTTTAAAGCAAGACACCAGATTTGCGCGTACTTATGAAACCTCCTTTGGTTTGCTAAAGCCAACATTTAATTACTCTGAATCGAATATATAAAGAGAGGTTTGCTGCGCCAAGGCATCAGTTCATTCCAGATCAAAGAGACAATCAGAGAGAGTTCATCTATTTGCAAGTCTCGGCAACTGAATTTATTCCCATATAGCCGAGTTATATCGTACGCAAAACACCAGAGGGCGCGAAAGATCTTGCCAATAATAAATTACCATATATATTATATCGTATCGCGTGATTTTTAACATAGTTGATATCCTTTTCCAGTTCATTTGAGCACTAGTCACAAAATAGTTGAACAAAGCCTGAAATATTGTCATGGAGTTTGGGAAACAACAAGAAAGCGATTAATAGTCAAAATATGGCTCAGCAATTAAATCGTTTCATAATTGGCGACCAACTTGTCGCAACCGACAAAACCGTTTCACTATCGTGACTGTAGCCATGGCCATAATATTTAGGCGATATTTTAAAAATGGCTAGCGATTGTTCATTGTAGATTCTGGTGACTTCTTTTGTTAGGTCTTTTATTATTTATTCCGTTGGATTTGTCAACTCCAACTTCAGTCTTTTTCGTGATTATGGAATATTCTAATCAAGAAGTCCACATGCTAACTGGACATTTGGAAATTGATTCATTGTGATAGAACACTCAGCCTAGAATCAGCACTGTTGATAGATTGTTGATTTATTTAAGGACGCTCTTTAACATCTCAGGTCATGAGCGTCCCATTCTATTCAGGGCGTGAAATGGCCGACAAATTTTGCTCATAGGCCTCTTCTTTCAGGCTTGAGGTTCTTTTTCGTGCCGTAAATGTACGACACGGGACTGCTGATAGAGAAGTACAGGTCTTGCATCATATTAAGAACAATCGCGAAGACTACGTTCAAAGAATAACAACAATTAATAAATGCTAGAGGAAACCCTGCGAAACTTATGGCCTTTATTCATTCCGATTTTACAGAGCACGGGATCTTAGTGACGTTCTCCCATGTTCTTACTGATGGCCAGAGATCTGAAGTAGGCATTTATTTTAGTTAAAATAGACAGCAGTATAATTAAAATACGCTTGTATTCAAAGTGAAAACAGAGAGTAATGTACTCATTATTAATGAAAATAAGTATACAAGATACTTAATAATTTTAACACATAATTAAAGTACTTAAGTTTGCTTTTCTTTATTACAAGCAACAAGAAGATATTTTTTTTCAAAGTATCAATTGTCGTAGTCAGATTCTTTTTCATCTTGGAAAAAGAACGCTCTGCTACCACTGAAGTTATTAGAGCATATTTAAAACAAGTTATTTCGGAGCGACTCTTACCAATAGTGATGGCTATCACCTAAAATGAGGAAATAGAATTTTGATATTAAGTTTTTCTTCTCGTTTGCAGGTGTACCATCAAAGTATTTGTATGTACCATTATTGGCAGAGCAGTAATGTGGCGATCGTCCCCTAATAGCCCGTGAACTGAGATGCTTATGGTGGTGCTTATTGGAAGCAGGGCCAGATGGCCATGCTCGCTTAAGGTAAGAATTTTAATGTTTTTTTGAGGAAGGTATTAACTGTAAATTAATTATTAGTTATCCTGGATTCGTTTTTATCTGAGAGATTTAAAATACTTAGAAGTTGCAAGTGTGTAGATATACACAGTTTGGAAATACTGGGAACTGTCCTACTGGAAATGCGGGAAAAGACTGAACATCCTGTAATGGGGTTCAGTTTTAGTTTCGGTCTATTCAGAAGTGCAGTAGTTTGCTTTCTCCCCTCCATAGAAGGACGCTGGAGGAAGAGGAGTGTGCTAATTTAATTCTGAAGGCAAAAATAATAAATCGACTCGCGAAGTAGTTTTCATGTTTCACCGTCGCCAATAACCGATAACCCGTTACTGTCGTACGTGCTTTTTGTCTGGTTTCTCTTTTATAGAGTTAACTTCGTAAGGGGCCATAACTAAGTTATTCACTGCCATCGATAATTTGCTAGTCGACAACTTTGTTAACAGAAATGCTTCTGAAGGGCGCTCTTGTATCAAATGAAAGCTTTCTAAAAAGAAATAAACAATGTACGTGTTTGGAAATGTTAAGCTGGTTGGAAACACTAATACACTAAACACTGAAGTATCGCGATCAGGAATAGAACCATGGCTTCTAGACAGGGCTTGTCTATGTACCCTTTAATTAGGTTACGTAATTGGCGACTCAATACTAAATAGTAGTTTACATAACTAATATAGGTGGTACAAAAGTCCCTGGACATTCATGTTACCTGCATTGTTCACATCTATTTGTACATGTTCATATGAAAATGGATGGCAAAATTCCTTCTATGTTTATATTTAATAGGAGCTTTAGAACTCGTAGGGATAGGAGAGTCTAAGATTAATACAAAATATGGGATAGTTTATCTCTAACAATTTTTATGTTACAGGAATATTAAGTTGAGAATTTTTTTTAACTTTCGGAATAAATAATTTTGAAATGTTTGGGTATACATAAAACAAACTAATATTAAGTGAAGGCTGCTAATATTTGTTTACGGTAAATTATATCTTTATTAAACATAGAACGAAATAATATAATTATCTTTAATATAACTGCGCTTCAATTTTCATATCTACCTTTATTGTAGTTAAAAGTATTTTGCTATAAAATATTGACATTTTCTTTTATTTATAAAAAGTGTTACTACATGTTTTTTTTTAAAAAATGTAGTAATACTTAAACAAATAATATCAATTTACAAATTGCGCTCTAGAAAGTGGCAGCTAATAGCTTAATATAATAAACAAAACGTGAATGAGCGTTTTAATTCCCTTTAGTTGAAGATACGGTAAGGATTTCAATTTAATTTAATTAAATTAAAACGAAAATTTTTACAAAGCAAAAAATCTTTTTTTTTACTTGTGTTATTCATTCGTTGTAACTAACAGTTACTTTAGAGCACATCTAAAGTTACGGTAGTATGGAGAAAATAGCCTATGTATACACCAGCTTAAGAAATTTTGGCAGTCTAAGTAGTACATTAGTATATTTGTTTGTTTTATCAACTTGCAAACACTTATAAATATCTTTACATTCCATGTTGATTCCTTGATTATAAAATTAGATAACATTTTTTCACATTACTGCTATCTAACAGGAAGCGATTTTGATTTGGTTTATGTACGGACGCTCTGTAACATGTCAGGTCATCAGCGTCCCATTCAATTCAGGGTGTGAAACAGACGACAAATTTTACGCAGAGGCCTCTTCTTTCAGGCTTGAGCTTCTTTATCGTGCCGTAAATGTACGACACGGGACCCATGGATTTACTTCCCTTCCGAAGGATTCTTACGCCCGGAAAATTCATCGACCCTGGCCGGGATTGAACCAGGATCGACTCTTCTAAATACAAGTGAACATTACCTATATGCAAAGTTACAGATATACACACAGAAAGTCCTAGATAGATCAAGAAAAGAATGAAGAAATAAATGTATTTAGTGGCTTATATAACTGCTGAGAGTGAAAAATAGTTGAACATGAAATTTGTAGATATCTGAATAATAGAGAGAAAGAAACATATTTATCAACTTTGTGTCTATAGTAAAACCATACCATAATAAGTGTTTCTTATAGAGTTAAAGGATATAATATCTAATTTTTCTTACTTTTTTAATTTATATTTTGTTTTTTTTAATAGCTACAAACAGAGATAGTATTCAATAAGACGTTGCAGTGAGTTCTTTGTCATTCTTTGTCTGAATTTTTGTCAAACTGAAAATTGAACATCTGTACACAAATTTTAAAATTTCATTCTGGGCTAAGGTACCATTTGCAATTGAGGGAGTTATACGGGTAGATGCGCAAATATTTTATCAAGTCATAGTCGTTTATAATATTACAGCAATTTTGTCTGGAAAGAATGTGTATAAGATTCTTTTCCTTCTAAAAGCTTTTTCAGAGTTTGTTCATAATTTGCGTGGTAATAATGTCGTTTGGAATTATACATTTAGCTCCTGCATTTATGAAAGCTACCAGAAAAGTCTAGGATAAAAACTTCACTAAATGCCTGCAGCGTTTTATGTTATTCCAAAAGTTCCGGGATTTGCATTTCATCTTTCTCTCCCTCTTTTTTTTAACTGGAGCGTCTGTTACTGTAGCTTTGAAAGAATGAACTGCGACTTCACTGCAGATGATTGCACCCTGGGGCGTAAGACGTTCGCTTGCCTTGATCTCATCTTTTAACGACACCGCGATTATCGACAAGAAGACAATATTGTTCAGAAGAAACGTTGGACCTACTGTCTGATATACTGGAAAGTGAAATTCTGGGCTTAGAGAGATGAAAAATTAAATGCTTTTGACAACAAAACCATTACATTAATTATATTTCTTAACTGTAACGTGGAATTTCATTGTATTTTGAAAATGGTCGCATAGCTTCTAGAAATTGTAGGTTTTCTACTGTAGATTAGTTTTGTATAATGATTAACCTCTAATGAAATGATACATTGGAAAGATTTGTATAAGGAAGGAAACGTTCCAGGCCTAAATTTAGGGTACATCACCGGCATTTGTCATTTATGAGGAAAACCTGGAAAAAACCTGAGTCAGGGAGGACGTTCCTGGCGGGATTCGAACCCTAGACATCCGCTCCCTAACGATCTCGGCCACCCGTGGCAGTACGCATTTGTGATTGGTAGCACACAAAATGACAATACTTTTAGTGAGTGAGGCACTTATAACTGGCCACCCGAATAACACGATCAGTAATATAAGAACATTCTTCCGATAAAATGCTTGGAGGGGAGCAACATGTGATATTGACAGTTTCTTATAAGTGGAGATGTCGAAGAGATATGAAAGTCTAATAGTGCATTTAAAGACGCATACAGACTGTGTTTTGAGGACCATTTTAAGACAGTTGAAGTTCGACAACGATGGTTGGTAACAGAGAGCAATAACTTTAGTGTAGTGTCATTAAGTTTTGGTCTTTATCTATCAATATTCATGAGAGAATTTTGCCTACTTTGGGTGACATGCTCTTCTTAGGAAACCGTTCGACTTTAGGTAAATGAGTTCAAGCGTAGCAGAACAAGCGCCAATATGCACCACGTCCTGGAGCTCCAAAATCATCCGTGAGGCCAGAAATCATAGCCAAAGTCCACGATGTTGTTTTGACTGGCAGACGAGTGAAAGTGAACGAGTTAGCACAGGTCTGGGCATCTCAAATGAGCAAGTACATTTTATTTTGCATAATGAATTACACATGAAAAAAAAATAAATACACAAAATGATGCCGCTTCTGTTCACTCCGGAGGAATATCGTAATCGCATGCGAACATCGCGCCACTGTTTAAAAGTATGTAAGCTTAACAGAATTTTAAGGGCGTTTTGTGACTATGAACAAAACATTGACAGTCATTGTTTCGCAGCACAAGAAAAAATGAAGCGGAGAGAAACTTGGATATCTAAAGTGCAAAATATTCTACAAGAAGTAGGCACGGGATCAATATGGTATGAGGAGGAAGAATGGGTGAAGGATTTTGGAAAGAGATGATAATAAGAATTGAAGATGTTGAAAAACAGGAAATATGGGCTAATGTTAAAAAATCTCTGAAATTATATAGCAGACTAAAAAAATGTGTGGGAAAGAGAAAAATATATTGAAATCTGTGATAAGGCAGGAAGAGGAGGACAGGAATGGTTTACAGCAGGAGTAAAATATTTAAGTGGAATAAAAAATGGATATATTAAGGGGATATGTCCTATGTGTGAAGAAACAGATAGTTGGCATTGTATTTTAGAATGTAAGCATACCAAGTTTTGGAGGGGAAGCTCCTATTGTGAAAGTGGAAAAATTTACGAAATGAAAAAAGAGGTAGAAAATTTTAAATCTAAAATCAGACAAAATATTACCTACCAGCCGTAATTTTTATTTTTTCTCAAAAAAAATAGATATGCCATTGAGGTAAAGTAAGGAAAATAGTTTCTGAAAATATGCTAAAACAAAGTATTATGACCGGGGCTTATCTGAAACCCAAAATTTAAAAATAGCTCCAGAGATAATTTTTTTGCAGTGAAACTCGGTATAT
Organism: Metallyticus violacea; assembly: GCA_030762175.1. Taxonomy (NCBI): domain Eukaryota; kingdom Metazoa; phylum Arthropoda; class Insecta; order Mantodea; family Metallyticidae; genus Metallyticus; species Metallyticus violacea. The sequence continues at coordinate 71,351,357 of CM060841.1, forward strand.
TACATTGACCTAAATCAATAAAAATAATTTCTGAAAATCAGCGAAATCAGACTATATGAAAGGGGGTTTATCTAAAACTCAAAATTTAAAAATCCCTCTAGCGGCCGCAATTTTTGTTTTTCTCAACGAAACTTAATATACACAACTAAAATGTAATAATAAAATAGGGAAATATGACTATTATGAGTGGGGGGTTATCTGAAACCCAAAATTTAAAAATCGCTCTAGAGGAACCAATATTAGTTTTTGCAACGAAACTCGATATATACTATTTAAATAAATAAGAAAGATAGTTTCCGAAAATTAGGGAAATGGGACTATGAAGAGCAAGGGTATATCTGTAGATCAAAACATAAAAAGCGCTCTAGCATTTAATTTTCTCCCGTTTTTTTTTTTTTTTAACCCGTCATTTATAAGAATATATTTGCATATGTTTTATATTGACAAAAGTACTGTCATGAAGATAGCAAATGTGAAACATTAATCTATTACTGCCAAGTGGGCTCCTCGTAGTAGGCACACGAGTCGCTGCTTTCTTCAAATTTCTGTAATCTCAACATGTAAGTTATCTGCTGTAGCACTCTATGATACCCTTCACAAATTCGACTTGCTGAGGAATTCGCTTAGTTTACGTGACGGAATTTTTAGTATCGAATTGTTGCACTGAAGTTTTACTTGCGTCTGGGGCATCCTGTGAATGCGAATCAAGTTGAAGGTTGATGTGAATTATGCCACACAATGGAAACGTCACTTTGCGTGTGAATGCTGAATTCTTTTCTCGAGAGTGGCTTATAGAATGGGAGAGTGGCGCGTGCCACTTCTGACTCTACTTTCTCTATATCGTCACCGCGTTTACACAGTCACAATGATAATTTGTTGTTCTGGGAATCCTTTCCCACGTAAGCGGAGTTTTGACAGGAAACCTACTTGCGAATTTGGTTAATTATGAGGAGGGGAGTGAATTGCTAGGTCTCTGTGTCATTGTGGGCAAATTAAAACACGTGTATGGCATATCATCTGTATTTGGCTGTATTTTCATACTTTTCTGTTTCTTTCGTCTGCTCTCTTACTTCTGAAAAGCATAAAGATAGAGAGTGGAGTTCTTTTTCCTCATCAGCTATGCATCTTCTTTTTTCTCTGTAGGCTTGTGGGGTATTTCAAGCACTTTCAACGCTTAGATTCTTTGCTTTGAAGCATGACATACGAAATGCAAGCAATAATCGCCCTGTAGACCAGTTTAACCTCGGCAAGCTCAAATTGCAGCTCAGCGGGTTCTATATCACTTAATTCAGATGTAAAACTGGTGCAGTTAGGTGGTGCCTCGCCTCTTATCTTGGGCTATGTAAATAACACGATGCTCTTTTGCATAGCATGTTTTCTTGCGCTCAGTATCGCTACTTCGTCAGGAACAAAGCGGAATTAACATCAAGCTGGTAGTGGGTTAAAAAGGTGGAAGCTTTAAAAGCAAACTGTCGACACAACAACCAGTAAACCAGAATAGATTTCATTTTCTGGCGTTGTCAAGTGGCAGACGATATCGGGAGGTTTTGGGACGTGAAAGAACCACTGAGAACACGGCGGTTTCATGACGTGCAACAGTAATCACATTTCGCAAAGCGTGTAGTCGGTCCTGGTAGTGGAGTGGTAACCATACTTTCCTCGTAAACCCAAAACGCGGGTTAAATCCCACTCAGGTCGATGGATTTTTTTCGAGAGCAAGGGAAGGGAAAGGAAGGGAAGTAAAACTGTGGGTCCCATGTCGTAGATTTACGGCATGTAAAACAATCTCAAGCCTGAAAAAAGAGACCTCTCAGCAAAATTTATTGAGAGCGCCCGTAAAAAAATCAAATCAATTAGCAAAGTGTGTAGCATACAAATTTGATACTATCCCCCCACTTTACTTAGCTTGTGTATCTTTGCGTTTGTCGTTCCTATACGCATATAAATCTACGAGTTTTTCACTGTCTGTTTTGAGGGACTTAAGTGACGAGTGACTAGTTACGTTTGCCCTCATGCCCAGCTCACTCGTGGCTCCATTACTTCACTTTCAAATTCAAAACTAATCCATAATTTTCTACGGGCTCAAAATTAAATTAAACATTCTTTTCTTGCACCTATTGACTATAAATTTGTATTTCAAAATTTATATTTCAAGTTTATTTGAGGAATTATCGTATTTACGTTGTATTTACCATTCGATTTATTTTATTTTATTTGCTGTTGGAACGAAAAACAATGCTTATCCAAGCACCTTTTAACGGAGGCTAAATTAAGCTGAAAAAACTCGTTGCAATAGCTGTTCTAACTGACGTGTTAAATGAGCAACATAAACACCACAATAATTTCCCCCTTTAATTTTTTTTCAATATTGATTTTACACACACTTCATATATGTAAGTTTTTAAAACTTTAAAAACTTTATTCTCCACTTTAATTAGCGAAATGGCAAGTAAAACACAGAAAATGTGTTAACATGGTTGCGTCTTCTATTTTAAATAATAAAATTATTTGTGGGAAGATCTATCAGTGCTTGAAGAACCCCTTTATGTTTTATGTATTGAGAATTTTGGTGCTCTAAAATCGTTAATAAGAGAGAATGTTATGTGTTTGCTAGAAGAACAAGTTATTATCCAATTACAGAAGACTGAACCGCCTAGTTAGCCATACATGCTTTGACTTGTTGAAGAAATCGAGGCCTATAAGACGGAGCCCATACTATCAGAACTTAAATGACAGTGATTGGGTTGAATAATAACTTTTCCTGATAGATATTGTGAGGCATGAAACTTAAGGAGGAATATCAGACGTGAAACAAAAAATGCAACTTTTGAAATGCTATTTCTCCGCTGCTAGTTTTAGTAATTTTCCTATCTGTCAAGAAATTCAAAGTAAGCAAAACAGAGGGTAATTCATAAACTTGTTTTTGTTTATTTGATTTATTTACGGACGCTCTTTAACATCTCAGGTCATCAGCGTTCCATTCAATTCAGAGCGCGAAACAGCTGACAAATTTTGCTCAGAGGCCTCTTCTTTCAGGCTTGAGGTTCTTTTACGTGCCATAAATGTACGACATGGGACCCACGGCTTTATTTCCCTTTCAAAGGAAGCCATACTTAAGATTTTTACGCCCGAAAAAATCCGTCGGTTCTGGCCGCGAATCTTGGATTTACGAAGTCAGTATAATTATCTCTACCGGAACCGACATTCTTTAAAATGTAAGATTGTTTTTGAAGTAGTGTATCGGTACATTGGGCCGTTTCAGACGGGATTTCATTTAATCTACGCTCAACTCTGTGAATTTTATTTTATCAGTTAAGCTAGTACAGTGTTTGAAGTATTTCGCAACCATCGGGATGGTTAAATTTATCTCTCTTTTTCTTATTGTTTATAAATGTTGTACATGCTGCCTCAGAATGTCTTTTAGTGACTATTTCACTTATTTCACTTATTTTCTACCATTGAACTATAACATCATTTTAAATTTCAACAATCACAAGTCCATATCGCTGTAAACTTATTGCAATTATTTTTACCGTAATTGAATGGTAAACGCCTGATTCCCGTTTCACAAAAGTACAGTCTACACATTACGAGTGTATACACTTGTAATCTGTAGCTATAAGAAAATGCTGGTCCACAAAGGTTTGTGTTACAATTGTGCTTTTGAATTCCATATTTACAAGTATACAACTGAATTTTTATTGTTTTGTTCCACAGAAGTATTTAGCATTTGTCGACTACTTGTAACTTGTATGCATTACTCTACAATTGTATTAATACTAGTGCAAGTTTTAATACCTTTTAAATAATTTTGGGAATCAGTTGATTTAAATATGTGATGCATTAGTTTTTACTGCTGGGGCATCATAGGCGGTGAACACTCCTTGATACATGAGATGAAATCATAAACCCAGAAAACATTTTTTTTAAGGAAAGAAACGTTCTATGCGCAAGTTTAGTACCTTCCTGGCATTTACAATTTATGAAGACTGAGGAAAACGTGGATAAAACAATCAGGAGAACGGTCCTGGTGGGAATCGAACCTCAGACCTCCCGCTCACGAGTCCACGCTTAATGACCTCAACTTCCTATAGTGGTATCTAAATGATAATTATGAGGGTAGGAATATACATAAAATAAATAATTGAATATTTAAGTATATTGATAAAGTATGGCTTATGGCTGACGGCTGACATTAGCCTTTCATATTTCTAATGTATATTTCCGATTCTTGCTATGTACCACGAAAGTAATAGCTTTGCATTCCTCATTGTCTTTTGGCACTATTTTCACGGTTTTTTCTAATAATGAAATTATAATTGCCAAACAATATAAAATCATATAAATATAAATAATCAAATTTAGTGATAAAATAAAGGACCCAGCTCAATAGGAAAGTTTGATTCTTCTGCCATCTGTCAGCGATTGCAATTGATGCTGCTATGTACCCGCAGGCGATTGTGGTCTCAAAGTGAGTTGTTACGATTAGATATTGACAAATGCATAACAAAGTCTTTAAATTATCATCATATCTGAGAAAAATACAAGGCGCATTTATCAGATCAGACAATAATCCTCCCTGTACATTAAAAAATACGAATTAATTACTAAGGAGTAGACATTAACACAATTCAAGGCTTGGTGACCTGTGACAAACTGCTGTTCCTCCATCTTGCTCTTATATGACGTCACTTGTACCTTTTACTCACACTTTACACTCGTTGTACATTCTTTCGTTAAACAGGAAGTTACAAGTCATATACTTGTTATATACGAGTATTACAACACGTTTTTGTGGAATAGGGTCCAGGACATGCGTTATCTTCTGTGTGTCAGTAACACTATTTTCCCATAAATCCGTGGGCAAGAATCGATTAATCATAACAACCAATCAATCATAGCACGAACTGGAATTATTAAAGTGTACTTGTATAATAATAATAATAATAATAATAATAATAATAATAATAATAATATAAAAGAGCAGTACATGCAATTAACATTGTTGAGTCTCTATTTTGTTTTTCTCAGTTGGCACTAGTGAGTAAATAAAACAATTGTAATAATCGACCTTCGTCTATTCCAGACTCACGGTTTCTGAATAGGCAGGCATTCATAAATGTCAAGTTTAAAGATTTTACACAGTCATTAATATTTTTGAACGAATTTTAAGAATATATTATTTTTATTCTAATTTAATTCGTGAAATAATTCTAATAACCTTCACTGCATGCTCTGAGTTTCCCAATAGTTTTGCTCGTGAATTTATCAGTAATATCAGAACATCTTGTTGTGTGAAAAAATTGCTTTATAGTGAACTCCGTCGGACTAGTTTAACAAGTGCGGCAATCTCGTCAAAAAACTTTCGTCATTTGTTTCAGAAGGCGGAATTAGATCTCGACTGTGAATCATGTGATGTTTATGTCAGACAGCCGCACAGTGAAAGCAAAGAACCTAGTGCAATAACAAACTCTTTTTTGCTACTCCTGCAACCCGTGAAAAACAATAATCCGTTTTGCTATCTATCGTGCTTCTTGACATGTGAAGTATATGTGAATTCTTCAAATAGACGTTACCCAAACGCTTGTAATGAATTGTCTCTGCATCCGTAGAAGATTTGAGTTCAATGTTCAGTTTTGGCAGGCCAAATAGTGTCCAAGCGAATAAAGATTGCAATGAAAGCATTTTTGTGGGTTTTGTTGAGCAGCTGGATGATGATACGGTGCTCATTCAAGGCTATCATCATAAGAGAGTGCAACTTGTCACGTTTCGGCCGTGTCTCTAAATCTGCCAAGAGGATTTGTCGATTTAAAAACATTGTTACTGAAACCAAGCGCCTACTGCAACAAAATGACAGAAACAGGAATGTGTCTATAGGAAGGAGGAGGTCATTTTCAGCTTCTGCTGTGAGAGCAAGCCTTTCTTCCAAAAATACTCTGCTGTTAGTCAGTTGTTGCTGTCATCAAACAGAAATAAGACCATACTGAAGGAATGTGGCTATTACGAATGTACCCATAAAAATGTTTTTCGAAAATGTCTTAATATTTCCATCGATCCTTCTTTCTAGGCACCAAAAATGACGATGAAAACATTTTGTGTGTCTTTTAACGCTCTAGCAGCCGCAATTTTTGTTTTTCTCAATGAAACTCGGTATATGCTATTGAAATAAAATAGAATAATCTGAAAATCAGCGAAATCAGACTATTATGAATGGGGATTTACCTGAAACCTAACATTTATTTATTTATTTGCAACGAAACTCGGGATATACATTTAAATACAATTAGAAAAGTAGTTTTTGAGTGGGGAGTGGGGAATATACGTGAAAACCGAATTGCTATAATTGCCAAGGTCTTCTATTAAGGCGGTCCGGGAGGATATGGGCCATACGAGGGAATTGTTTTTGTTAGCATCAACAGCGGGTGTTGGTACCAAGCGATAAACTCGGTGTCATGTGAAAGAGTATGGGGGGGGGGGGTTGTCTGCGCATGCGCAAGTAGGAATAATCGAACTTGTCCTTACAGACAGCGGCTGTCATGTGTTTTCACTACCGAACGGCAGCGGAAAAAGCCAAATTCCAGGGAAAGCTGAAGCGATGTACAAAATTTAAGCGGTAGTGTATGTACTCTATAAACCGTGGTAGTGTAAAGTGTACAATAAATGCAGGCGGAGAGAGTGCAACGGTTTCGGAACACAGAAAAACAAGCAACTGTAAGCCTAAAATTAACTATGTAGCTTAAATGTTAATCACATTCCGTTTTAGTTGTTATACTGCCAAGTGCAATTGAAAATGTTAAGTTAACAACATAACATGTAAATTAAATAATAACGATACGGGATTTAAACCTGAAAGTTGCTTTTTTTTAATTAAATACTTTGTATAGCTTCAGGTAGCGTTACTTTCTTATTTTTTTTTAAACTATATTCTCTTCTCTAGCTCTCTGTAACTTCCTTCACAAATTCAACATGCTGAGGAATTCGCTTAGTTTACGCAGCTCCTGCATGGCAGTCTTTTATATTCATCATCATTTGTGTAGTTTACTATACAAGTAGCTGTATAGTTCTTAGATGTAGCAAATTTCATTGTAATATGATTTGAGCAGTGGCTGCTCGTGGCCCCTGTAGAAGGGTGGACCAGTGGCATAACTACATGACATCCAAATGGCTTGAAGGGCAGGTCTCCTTTATCAAGACTTATACTCCTCCCTGACATTCTCTCATAACTGCAGCGTCATCGCAAATTTGTGCTACAAACTTCTGGTTCATGTGAAACTCTTCTAACTCAGCTGTTAAAGTACGCCTCAAGCCTTTTGCTATCAATTCAGAAACAGCCATGAATTTTATGAATCTTTCAACCTGTTTATCCTACCGTGTATCGTAATATCACAACAAAATTTACATGCATGTAATATCTGTCGTTTCGTCGGCCTGTACAGAAACGAATTTTGTCCTTTATTTCTTTTCTAATCTAATTCCTATAGACAAGATATATTTCTCACTTCAAACGCTTATCAGGGAAGCTGTTTTTCAAACCATAAAAAAAAAAAACTTAATTTTGTGCCGTCTTGCTCAGTAAGTACCTATAGCTTTCGGTTGATGAGGTTCAAATCGTTTCACTTCCTACTTATCAGTTAAACGTAAATGATAAGTAATGGAAATGGATGTTCTTTGCCACAAAACGGACACGCTTTTGTGTAAGTTAACAGTTAACATTGTGAAAGTTAACGTTCCAATGAGAAACAGTGAGAAAGCCACCCAATTTCAAATAAACTGCTAAAACCACCCCTAGTCAGTTATGCATGGTGTTAGTAACCACTCAACTAGTTCCTAAGAAAAGAGAGAACACAGAGCGCTGGCCTTTCTGCTGGTCCAAGAGAGCGCAGTAATAGGCAGGAGAAAGGGTAACCTATCTTGGAGAAAAACAAATATTAATCCTTGTAAATCTTTGTTTAGAAGGTATAAGTTTAAAGCGTAAATTTTCTTGGTTGTTACATGAGCTTCCCTCGCTAACGGGGGATCCGCATGCTACAGCTACTACAGTAGAGAGGAAATGTGTTTATTGCGTAAGATACAATTATTAATAATTAATTAATCAGTTATAATCGCTGTTTTCATACATTTTTTCTTTTAAAAATTAATTAGGAAAAGAGAAAATTGTAAATAATTATATTTTATTTGGGGAGCTCCTATTGACCGGCTGCCGCTGGATTTGAGCATTTTTAAAATTTTCTGTTTTAAATTCTATATTGGACAAATGGGCGACCAAGAGTAAATTTGATTAAAAACGCATATATACATATTTAAGAATGGTTGATGATTACACCCTATAAGCTCATAAAAACGCTCGGACAATTTTGGAATAGACTTCGATGTCCTAACTCTCAGCGATGGACGAGGAATGGAAACGAGCGGTCGCTGAAGATGCAGTAGCAGCAGCTGCAACAGATGACGGGTAGAGACGACCTTAATAGAAATAATAATGGAGAGCGTGGAGAGAAAACTCAACTTTCACACGTGTGTGTGTGTGTGTGTAGGAGGTGGGCAAAGAGATTTCCGGTTACAAACGTGAGTTTTTCACTAAAAGCAACACGATCTCCTGGCGGGGAAATCCGGAACTTTTCTCTCTTCCTGGACCTTACAGCCTCGTCCTGCTCTGAAAGAAAATCCGCAAGCAAGAGTTCTGAGGTAAAATGGAGCCTGTTAATGCCAAATGCAGCATTTCCATGATGTAATTGCAAATGAGAATATTACTTTATTTTTTTTTTTAGACATCTTGTGGCTTTTTTAACACAAGGCACTCAACTGGAAATCACATTTTGTGTCGCTGTTTGCTATACATTTTTGTAACATTAATAAGGCCATGATGTAATTAGTAAATATTTTTTTTGTATAAGTTCTCATGTTGGCCACCTTGAAACCATATCAAGCTGGAAGAAAATCTATAAAGGCGACACGATAATTGCGCATGTCCAAGTGGATACTATAACTTTTTACAGTGAGATAAAATAACTTTAAACATCAATTTAATATAAAATATGAAGAAAATGAAATAATACATTTAATTGATTATTTTATCCTGATAAATTATGCCTAAAATCATTATTTACCCTAGTCGGCCGTCGAGGTGCTGTTGGTAACATACTTGTCTCGTAGACCCAAGGTGTCAAGACTCAAACTAGTCGATGGATTTTAGAGCGTAAAAACTGTCTGGGACTGTGCGTCCTTTTACAATATATTAAGAAATATACGACTTGCATAAACCGATATTTAACTCATATATATAACTGGCTTTACGGGGATTTGCAGCCCTTTTTCTAACCGGTTTTGTTCCCCTTTGCACTTTTCCATCACTCTGTATGCTAACGCGCAGTCTTGTATTTTACAGGAGTTGAACGTTGTGAGACCACGTGTTTCAGTGTTATAGTGTGTTAGTGTCGTTATAATCCGCAAATATTCGTATACTTTATCACACAGAATCTTCATGTATGATTCCTATGTGATAACAAACTGATGTAGAGAAGTGAGACGGCGATTTATAGACAGATCACCTGCTGTTCGGGCGCCTCACAGAGAAACAGTACGTAATCTTGTGAATAGATTGAGGGAAACGCTATCTATTTAGTAAAACGCTGGTTCTTACAGAGGAAAAAACTAGATAACGTAGCGAAAAAGTTAGAACGAAGTCCAAAGATATCTAAGAAAACTTGCAAAGGAATCAGGAATTTCGTAAACCTCGCCTTGGAATGCCACTAAACTATTAAAATTAAAACCCTATAAGATAAATGTAGTTCAGTAATTGCAACCACGCGATAATGTGAGTAGAGTTAATTTCTGCAATTTTGTGCTGAATAATGGTTATGATCACCTTATTGGGCCGTGTCATTTTATTTATTAATTAATTTATTTATTTTAATGGACGAAGCATGGTTTCATTTGCATGACCTTATAGCGACACCAAACAATAGATATTGAGCACGGAACAAACCGATCTTGTACTCGAAATTCCATTGTATGACCAAAAAATTGGTGTTTAGTATGCTGTAGAAGTATATGTGCTTGAATTTAAATAGGCTATGAATATTCAATTCCGCCGGCAAACATGGTGCTACCCGGTCCCAAAAAATCCCCGTTAAATTGGCCACGAGTCTAATGTATTCAAAATGAAATGGTAGCTGCTGAAAAATAACAAGAACTAAAGATGTCTTTGACGAAGAACACGAATTGTTCGAAATGTAGCAAAAATTGTGTCTCTAACAAAGAAATAAATAAATTTCATGTTCATATTATATTTTTACTCTATATATGTGCGGAATGTTTCTCCAAAGTTTTGACATATCATTTGTTACATCCTGTATAATTTTTGCTTCTGCAAACCTTACTCATTTTATCTATTTGGAATGCTGCATAAACTTTTCGTAATAGATTTAATTTTTCACTTGGCATTTTGCGACAATGTTTATTTTCTAGCTTAAACCCTGGCAGAACAGGGGGTAGAATGGGGTTTCATCAAAGATTAAAGAACGGCAGAGACCGTGCATCAGACGTCAAGAAAGAAATTCGGTTGCTAGGCAATAAGATGCTTTAAAATATCACCTTTCCTGAACTTTAGCTGCGCTAGTTTTGAGTCTGGACTGGCCGTTGGTGTAAACGCTACGCAGCTGTTTCTTTCCAGTATGTAACTTACATGACCTTTGGATGCGTGTGCGACCCTCACACCTAATTACCTTTATAGGCTTTGTAGGCGTCTCTCAGTGATCAAAGGCAAACTTCTGACGATTTACGGCTGATTGACATTCAAGTTCACTTCCCTAATTCGCTGTGAGATGAGCGGATGTTAGTGCGACCACAGAATCTGAATTTTCCCTCACTAAGAAAGGAGTATCATTTAAGTTTTCAACATATTAGTCCCGTTTATCTTGCCCTCTCAAGATATGTAGCTTTCTTCTGGTGATGAAAAATTGTATCAAACCAAAGTTGTTAAATAATAGGGAGTTCTTTCTGAGAATATGCTTTTATTGTATCTACATTAATGTAGGACATAGGGACAGAACTCCGTTTTTTTAAATGACACAACCTTTCCAAGAGCTATTAAAAATGTATCTTACTGCATCATTTTAGTCAAGAAAACAGTAGATAAAAAAGCAAATGATAAAAAGCGTACCGTTATTGAAAAAACCGAACTGTTAAATACCTTGCTCGAACAAAATGTAGTATTCTAATAAAGTTCTGGGATTCTTTTAAGATTTCCGATTCATGTAAACACGGAAGAGAGAGGTGAGGGTAGTTAATTCACCTCAAATTGTCTTCGCTTTAGCATACATACTACTGCAGTCATTCCACAGAGCAAGTTAGTGCTGCAATGAGCTATTGTGACCAGTTTTTCTTGTGTAAAGGTGTAAAACTACAAGATATACATAGAATGTAAACTGGAAGCTATTGAGTTATTCAATTACAATCAATCAAGTAGTTAAATGCACTGTAGTGCTATAAAATAAAGGAAGTCATTTATTATAGTTTTCTTGATTAAAATAGTACAGTGTGATGCTTTCTGAATAGCTCTTGAAGAGGCTAAGTGTATTATTGAATAAAATGTACATGATATCATTTATAAAAGTGGAGTTATATCTCGTATCTGCTACATTAAAGAAGCTATACAAAAAGTATATCCTCAACAATAACTCCCTCATTACATTAAATTTTTTTTGCATGAAACAATTTTTCATTTAACCCATCAGAAAAGTGTTATTCTGGGTGAGCAAGTTCAATGGGACACACGGTATATATTTGTAGCTCAGACCAACTGCTAAGTTAAAAATAATTAAACTGACAGTATGTAATTATGGTTTTATTTACGTAATGTTGATAAGATGTGAATTTATATTCTTTTAAATTGGCTAGCACAAGAGTAGAGAAAATTTTGATAAGAATATATATATATATATATATGTAAAGAAGTGTAAATATTATTGCATCGCAGTCATAATTTTGTATTTCATAACAATTATTCTTTTTACGAATCGTTAGACCAGGTGGGGAGACTTAATCAGGTCATCCTCATTTTTATTTATTTGTTTTATGGTTTTCTCTGGTCTCTTAGGCAAATGCTGGAATGACTCTTTTCTTTTCGCGAATTTTTCATTTCCGTTTCATATTATTTCATTCCATTAGTTCTGTTACAGGGGCAAAGCGTGTGTAGTATGATAGTGGCTTGTGCTTTTGACGAGTTTCTGTCTCGGCCCGGGCTCGAACTCCTTGGGGGATGCCTACACAGGCGTCAAAGCGTTCTACCTGGAAACATGTTAGGGGCCGCTCCTCACAGCTCATGCAACCGTCTCCCTCGCTGCAACCCTTCCTTCAACTTACTCATACAGCAAGAAAGATCTGAGTCTGCTAGAGCTGCAGTCCGGACCGACAGCGGAGAGAGCGGAACTCCGCACACTCCGAGGCCGCTTGTAGCAGTGTATGTTATTTTATTACGCGTTGTCTTATTGGCACTTACAATTAATTAATTCATGTATACACACATACGCACTAACCTAAACGCTAATCTCGGGGAAATCCTAGAAACTGGTGGACCCAGTGGTGGATAACGGTGGTAAATCTCTTATTGGAATTCGCAATTTATTCACACACATACACACACACACACACACACAAACCTTAACACTAACCTCGGGTAAATACTAGAAATCGGTGAACCCAGTGGTTTGCTGCGGCTCGCTACGGTCTGGCGGCCTACACTTGCCTCCTTTTTGTAAATATAAAATTTTAGGGGCGGGTTAATCACTTTAATGGGGGCAAATATCCTTTGATTCCAGCAAGGGGAAAATCGTAAATATCAATTTATAGCGCATTGTGTGCGTGCTACTATGTTAGCGAGTATATCATTGTAATGGTGGCAAATCTCACAGAAAAAAGCACCAGGACGTGTGGATTCAAAACCACTACCTTCACAAATATAGCATGACGCTGTAACCGTCTGAGCTATCATGCCGTTGCTCTTGAGTGGCTAATTATCTAGGTGTATCTGTGCAAGTCACTTCGGCTCTCTACGCTGTCACTCGGGACTGCAGCTTCAGATCTTTCTTGCTGTAGGGTGTCTTTCTTCCGAAAGAGATGCAGGCACAAACAGCCAGCCATTGAGCAAGACTGAAGTACCTCCTGCACCCCTAACAATACAATCCAACATTTATTTGTTAATTCGTATTCTCGCGTGTACTGTTTAACTTCCTACTTCTTATAAACAATAAATTGACCTTTATTGTTAATTTTTTTACTCAACAAAGAGATATAACATGGATTTCATTTCTGGTTAAAGGCCGTTTTGACAAGATGGGCAAAGGGGGGAGTTAACGCCAAGGAAGAAAATCGCTGTACTAGCTTATTCACTTATTGGTGTCATTACTAGACATATACAAGTTTTAATCGACCTCATTTCGAATATACTTCAAGAATGGAAATTTTAAGAAAGGAGGGGAACAGGAAAATAGTTTCTACCTCTAAACAAAATAGACTATTAAATTAATGTGTAATTTATCGTTGCCTACCAACTTCAGAAGTTACGAAAACGGGAAGACACGTGTGAAGTGACATTAAGCAGTAGAACTCGTCGCTGTAGAAAGAAGCATTTGCTGAGTATAACAATGCGACAATGTGGCATGACAGCAGAGATGTAGAATAGGACAATCTTTTCAGACGAGTCGTAAGTTTGGCCAGCATGGTTCCTGTGGGAAAATGTTCGTGCGTCGCAGAAGAAGTGAAGAATTGATGTGCTCATGCATAATACAAAGTGAAGCATTCACATGGTGTGGGTATGTATTTCTACCCATGGGAAAGATCACCTGGACTTCATAAGTTGCACTGTAAATGCAAATGTCAACTAACGCATCCTGAACAGGAGCTAATGACCTCAACAAGAAATCTTACTTGCATTCTCCAAGATAAGCTTTGAAGGTAAATCTTATTATTAACACGTGCATTGTGATAAAGAAAATTGAGTTATTGGAATTATGACCGATTTCAAGTAAGAAGCTGTCCTCAGAAAAATCTTTGGCCTAGCAACATTCCAAATTTAGCAAAAATACTGGAAATCAGGGACCACCTTCAAGCCAACCATTTGTGTTACTTTCTTAGGCCAGTGATATAATAAAATTTCTGTTGCATTAAATGACTAAAATAATTTGGATTTATATCCTATTTAGAATTGCTGGACGGTTATAAGGAATGAGAAGTCAAAAAGTAAGCGGAAACCGTAGGAGGGCATGTGATTTCATGAACTGAGTAAAGAATACACATATCTTTTCACTCTCTCGATGTCTAAACGATGCCCAGTAGTGATTAAAACACTTGGCGGAACAATAAAAGATTAACGGTAGTAATGCCTTCATAAGACAGTTCCCTAATTCTATAAGTTGAAAGTATAATTTTTACTTACGCTATAATATTTGTGTGCTTCCAACAATAAAAGATATTACTTCTGTTTCAAAATAACAGTCACATTTCTTTAGAGAGTTTTTATTACCACGAATGAATACAGACAATTATTTACAGACAGTACTGATAAAAATAATGAGTAGAAGGTATAAGCAGTACTCTCAAACGACTTGGCGTACAGAAGCACGGATGTCGAGATTGAATATGAGGAGCAAAAGGTAAACACCCCTGTCTTTGTAAACTCTGCTTCCCTCTGTGTGGTAGCTTGTAGCAGTTCTTCCCATTAAACTTCATATTTTCAATCATGACGTGTTGCAAGATCAGGAGGACACGATTTGAATGTCTTGGCTGGAAGATTTTTGGAGGCTCTCGCAACGATGGTAACAGTTTCATCAGATTTGTGATGTTGGAGATTTTGTATGACAAATTTCTCAGCACTCTCTTTGTAAGACAGCATTTTTGATGGAATGAAGCAGGTGATACCAGTGTCGGGGTTGTGTATGGAGATCTAAAGGTGAATACCCCTGTAGTTCTTAACTCTTCTTCCCCATATGAGGTGGTTTGTAGCAGTTCTTTTCACTAACTTTCATACCTTCAATCATGACGTGTTGCAAGATCAGGAAAACATTATCCAATGTCTTCGCAGGAAGATTTTCAAAGGCCCTCACAAGGATGACAATTTCATTTACTGTGGGCGTCACTTGTTGATGTTTGAGATACTGTATGACAAATTTCTCAGTACTCTCTTTGTAAGACAACATTTTTGGTGGCATGATGCAGGTGATCAGATATGGTCCGCCGCAGATCATCTGCAATATTCTTCATTCCTCCCTGTGGTTATGTAAACAGAACAATAGTATTTCGAATGTATGTCAACAAAGTGTCAGATTCTTGAACTAGGCACTGTTTTGCCTCGTTTGTAGATCCTGGTGGTCTAGCGGTAACCAGCCTCGTAGACTCAACGTCGGCGGAGTTCAAATCCGATTTTTGGGCATAAAAATCCTAAGTATGACTTTTTTCGGAAGGGAAATAAGACCTCTGCTTCCATGCCGATACCGCAACGGGTGGCCGAGGTCGTTAAGGCACGGACTCGTGAGAGGGAGGTCTGGGTTCGAATACCGCCAGGACCGTCCTCCATGACTGAAGCTTTTTCCAGGTTTTCCTCAATCCTCATAAACGGCAAATGCCGGGGAGGTACCCTAAACTTAGGCCTGGAACGATTCCCTCCTTAAAAATAAATTCTTTCCTTAAATATCATTTCATCTCGTTATCATCAGCGACCATTGCCTGTGGTGCCTCTGTAGCAAAATCGGGCGTTAAACACTATTCATTCCATGCCGAGATTTGCGATACCCAAAGAACCTCAAGCATGATAGAATAGGTCTCTGAGCAAATTTTATCGGCCATTTAACACTCTGAATAAAATAGGATGCTACAGAGATGTTAAAGAGCGTTCTAAAAAACAACATAAAATAAATATAACTTGCCTAATGCATGTTCTGCATTGAACACCCAAATAGATAAAAACCCCCTTAATTTAAGGACACTATTCTACGTTCCAAGCAGTTTTATATCTTTGTACATACCTGGTTCTTTGCTTTCGTTTTTAGAGCGACCAAGACTTGAAGAAATGCAATTATTATTTTGGAACAGAGGTAATACATTTTAAAAGTAATAAATAGGCAATTTCTTTATACTCCTACTTCTTCATTCTTTTAGAAAGTATTAAAGTCGTAATAATGTTACACTTATTTAAAAATAGATAGTAATTTATAAAGGTAAAATATAAAAAATACTACTTTAATTCATTATTTATAAAATATGAAAATGTAGAAGGTGATGCAGTAACTTTTCTGCCACTGTGGCAGTTAAAAAGGAAACAAGCAAAAAGGAGGAATAAAGAATCAGACTTGGAACAATTCGGGTTACAATCTGCTTCAGCCTTCCATGCCGACGCTCTACCAACTTATCTACCGAGTACTACTCCAAATATGGAACTACGAATCTCTCTCATCTGATTCTGTATACTAAAATTGTGAGATTTATTCCTTGAGGCAATTAGTGACGGTACGAGTACTTCTAATTTAATAATCAAATATAGGTTTAGGAGGATATGGTATCTCGGTCCGGAAAGGTGATAATCCGCGGTTTGAATCCCGCACATGACCCGAATGTTTCCAAGTTTTATTGTTCATCTCCAACTTATGCCCTACACATGACTAGTGTGAAATAACAATTTTCATGTATAAACGAAATGAAGTAGTTCATTTAATTTTTAAGATTTCGTAGCCGCCAACAACGCGGGAGTTTACGCCATCACATTATTTACTTCTTTTGAGGTTATTTAAAAAAAACTGGATTTATTGAAATCAGCCACGAATTATTAACGATCTGAAGATCAATATAAAGAATTGACCGAACAACTGCCAGAGTATGAAGCGACCAGTACGGACGTGTAATAAATAACATAAGCAATACCATGGTTGTTTGATAAATCTCGATTTCTATGAAATTTCAGTAAATTTTGTTAAGCGGCACCATTGTTGGTAAGAGTGATTCGTGGAATATTTTAGACATATTTTCAGCCAGATGCAATGTTTAGTAAACTAGTTATCTGAAATAATCAGTGCCATACATAACTGTGCCCTATTATGCTTCATTGTTGCATTGATTGAAAGGCAACCAAGATTGGGACCCAGAAAAATCTCTTTCGTCAGGACAATGCTCCGATCCACACAGCAGCAGTCGCATTGACCGAAGTGCATGACTTGGGCTTCAAATTGATTCCTACTATCCGAATTTATCTCCTAGTGACCTTTTCCTCTGTCCGATCTTGAAAATCTGGCTTGATGGAAAGAAATATTGTGCGTCGCCATCAATGATTATTTTATAGATTTTGACAAATCATGTTTTTTCGATGGGACAAAATAATTCGAAACTCGCTGGACCAAATATATAGACATCGATGGATACTATTTTGAGAAGAAAATTGAGTATGTTACGAAAAAAACTTACCAAACTTTGTCCTACACTAAAAGTGACAAATTACTTTCAATGGCAGAGCACTCCAAGTACCACTGCATTTAGACACATTCTGCAAATGTAATACAAGTATGTAAGAGCACTATTGGGAATTTACCATTCCCCCTTCAGAGGCAGATTCGCTTTTGAGAATGTAATGTGCTGCAGGATTTGAAATCCCAATCCATTAGAGAAAGATCTCTTTCTCTCTAGCCTGCACCGGAAACACAAAAGCACGTTGACAACTTCCGGCAGTGCGCACGTACTCGAGATTTCAAGAACCCCAGCGGTCGTTCCCTTCTACACGACGGGCTCTTGTAGGGAATGTAGATGCGAAACTGGCACATTCCTTCGGCTTACCAAGAGCTGCCAACTGCTAACACTTTGGTTCCTCGAAGCCGCATATAGCACATGCATTGTATTCAAACCAACCTTGTTTCTAACCGTTACTTATATGAAACAATAAGGAACTTCTAATTTGGGCACAATTTCCTAAAGTGTCTACAGTATAACAAACCGGCATCAATACATTAAAAAAAGTGCCTCGCGCAGGGGCTGCGTAAACTAAACGAATTCCGCACCAAGTTGAATAAATTTACAAAAGGAATATAAAATTCAAATTATGGGCTTTATTAATTAATGAAATGAAATAAGTTATGACAATACTGTGTGGGATTAAGAGGACAAAATTAGAATTCTTGCAACCTATAAGTAATACAAAAGAGAAACCACATTTTTAAAATTATTATTACTATTATTGAAATTAAATCACAAAAATTAATGGTATACTATTAATTAAATGAAATATATGACAGTACAGACAAAACTGTACTGTGTGGGTACTGTTAAACATTTTTAAATATAGCCATGTTTATGAACTGAGCCCTTGGTATCATCTTTACATTCACTAAAATAGAGAGAAATAACAGAAAGTTACGAGTTATATTGTGTATTTAAGATGATGATGTTCATATGTTTTAATAAAGTAAAAACATGTTACTATTTAAAAACAATCACAATGCTCTAAGCAAATATACAGAATCAATAAACAATCTAAAGTTTCATCGATTTTCATTAATTTTGAAATGTAATTTAAATTCTTTTGCAGTAAAAACATGTAACTCAAACATTTTCTGAATGTTATTACAGAGCGCTCTTACATACAAATATAATTCTCAAACATATTAGATTAATATTTTACATTTGCTATCTTCACGACGATTCTTTTGTTAAATATAAAACATATGTACTCTTATAAATACAGTTTATATGCTGAATTAATTTGTCCTTTTATTTTAAAATACTATAGAGAAAATGAGACGCAAGAGCGCTTTTTAAATTTTGGTTTTCAAGTATACCCGTACTTCTAATGACCTAATTTCCCTGATTTTCAGGAACTATTTTTGTTATTTTATTTAAATGGTATATACCAAATTTTGTTTTGAAGAAATAAATATTGGTGCCGCTAGAGCGATTTTTAAATATTGGTTTTCAGGTGAACCCCCATTCCTAATAGTCTGATTTCACTGATTTTCAGAAACTATTTTTCTTATTATATTTCAATCGCATATACCGAGTTTCGTTGAAAGACTTTTAAAATTTCGGGATTTAAAAATATTAACAACAGAGTTCTTCGCATGCCGTCCAGAGTCAGGTCACCCCAGTAGCCAGCTCAGTCAATGGAAAGCTTCGCTTGCATTTCTGTATGCACAACTGAGATCAATAATAGTATGCATCATACAATATTAGTTTTATTTGATAAGGACAATTAGTCTGTGTAAGAAATCTGCGGTCATATATTTCTGATATCTTTTAATGAACTTTGCATTCATTAGCAACAGCTCTGCTTCCGTAATTCTTATATTTTCCTTAAGTTCCTTTACAATATAGCAGATATACTTTTTCTCTGTTCTAGTGGTAACATTGCAATACATTGCACTTTACTAACATACTGTAATTAATAACAGTAGCGCACTGATAGTCTGTAAATCATAAGGAGTTACATTCCAACTTAAATGGTTCTTCCCCTGGGATTTCAACAGATAAAAAGTGGGCTGCGTGGTCGTACATGATGATGAGCGCTCAGGAAGACCCAAAACTGGTAAATGTAGTAAGGTTGGTATTTAAGCAAAAACACATTTGAAATGTGTTCTGATGAGACATTAAAATAATATTGAGAGTAAAACCCATTCCATTCTATAGTCTTGAGTCACCTTTCAGCGTGGTTTGTTATCCCACGACGGTACCTGTGTCTGGATTTGATGGAAAGATTTCGGTGATACACACGGCTTGAGTGTTTCCGAAATGTTTTCCATGTAGGAAATGGACCATGAATCGAAAGAGGTGGTAAACTTAAGGCGCAAGATCAGGAATGTATGCTGGGTGTAGTATTAATTCAATCTCTCCTAATCCCTCATGGCTGTTTGAGCAGTCTGGGGTTCTTCATTGTCCTGCTTCAAGCTACTTTTATTTTCATTAAATACTGCTGGGTACAAAGACTCTCATCCACTGAACAACTTCTTCAAAATTCCATCAGACACTTAAAACATTACTTTGGGACCAAACCTAGCGATGACTGTGGCAGGTTGATGGAGATCGAGCCACTGGTTCAAGATGTCAGGGTTGCAGTAATAAACCTATTTTTCATCACACATAACAATTCTCCTGATTATGATAAGTTGACGACAGATATCCACTGTGCGTTGGGCTGTTATGATATCAGTTCGTGAAATGCAGATCTACAGCTCCTGTATACTTTTAAGTACTTTAATGTGGCTATATGCAGGTTAATTTTTGATGCACCAAGTTCTTCTCACAGCCTACGTGAACTTTTCTGCAGATTTTCATCCAACACTCTGCATAATCTAAATTCTCAATATTTCTCACCTTAGCTCTTCCAGGATGTAGTAAATATTTACAGTTTCTTGCTTCATTGTTGAAATGCTGGAACCATTGTTGTGCTACTGGCTTTCTCTGCACTTCAAATATTTTTCCAGTCACGGCATCAGCTTTATAATCTTGTTTCCAGCACTGTTTTAGAAGAACTCTAATTCCATTTTTACTATGTATTAACAACTGACGACAAATAAAATAAAATCTGCAATATTCCGTCCCGGGACGTGCGTTTCTTAATAATTTATTAAACTTTCTTTTCCCCACAATACATAATAATTTTACAGAATACATCTATAATTCTATAAAGAAAATCGTAAATATAACTTAAATAAAAATTAAACATTTCACTCAAAAAAAAACTAAATTAAATACAATTACAAATCTACTGGAAGCCAATAAACATAACCAATAGCCAAGCTATCTACCTAAGCTAAAAATGTTCCGTTGGAAGCAGAACCTCAGGCCTGTAAAAAGAGGTCTCTGAGCAAAATTTGTCGGCCGTTTCACGCCCTGATTTGAATGGGAGGCTGATGGCCTGAGATGTTAAAGAGCATCCGTAAATAAACCAAACCAAAAAAAAGAAAAAAAAACCGAAGGGGTGATGGTGATGATCGATTGATTTATTTATTTATGGACGCTCTTTAACATCTCAGGTCATCAGCGTCCCATTCAACTCAGGGCGTGAAACGGCCGACTAATTTTGCTCAGAGACCTCTCTTTGAGGCTTGAGGTTCTTTATCGTGCCGTAAATGTACGACACGGGACCCACGGCTTTACTTCCCTTCCGAAGGAAGGCATACTTAGGATTTTTATGCCCCGAAAAAATCCATCGGTCCTGGCCGGGTTCGAACCCACGATCTTGGGTTTAGGAGGTAAGTATGGTAACCACTACACCACCAGGACCGACGTGATGGTGATAGTTAGACAGTATGAACCGTGTGGGGATGATGGGAAAGAATGTAAAGCAGTCTGCACATTCTACAGTGATGTTTGACATAGCCCCAGTGCTCAAATGTAGAATACAACAAAACGCATCTTAATTTTTATCGAGATATTTGTAGCACTTCATTCTTTTACACTTTCTCTTATTTTCTTTTGTTGCCACATGTTTACAAACACAAACGAAATACTTGTAAAGGGGCAGGGCCGTGTGAAGAAGGTCATTAGCATTACTGAGCTGGATCTAAAAGAACTTGGAAAGCCTGTTGAACCCGTTAGATTCAAACCGGAGAAGCGAAAGTTGTAAATGTCTGTCATCCATCACACATCACTTCCCTAATTTAAAGGTGACTTTCACTGAGGAGTTCTAATCTATTTCCGCAACATTTAGCGTGGGGTATTTCCCAAGAGACCTAAACGGATGTTGATGTAGTCACTGAACAAACAGCTCCGGGCTTTTCCAGTGCTGTACTCTTCTGCCGCACAGGATTGCGTGTTCCTTAGCTTGTGGTTGTAGAGTGGCTGCGTTTATATAGAGAATGTACTTCTGCTTAAAGACGAACTTCTGCAAACCGTGTTTAAGCATCTACGACTTTTGGGCTCTCATATAATCACATTGCATTTCGCAATATAAATGCATATAGTTACAGCATTGCTCTCCAAATTTAGGCCTTTAGGGATATATTACGATATTGTTAAGGAAGAAAACGCTACTGTGAATTATACATAATGTACACTCACCCACAAAATAAAATAAAAAATAAAAAATCACTTACAAATTTCGAAATAATTCCAGAAATAACGTCTTCATTTTAAAGATTACACTTTTATGAACTTGCTACCCATAAATTTGCACTTCCTTTAATCAATTTTTAGACAATGATCTTCATAAACGAAAGGTACACACTCTTTGTCAAAAATTTCACCCAGCTTTATGTTCAATATTTGTCCACTAAACTTCACTAACATTGAAAATGGAAGCGATATTGACGCACACAGCTTAAGTTCACCCTAAAATCAACAAAACAAACACTCAGTTTCTGGTGTGGCTTCCTCTCTAGCCTTAATTACGGCCGCCATTCTCTCGGGCTTTATTTCGATTAGGGTTCTGATGTCTCTTTGGTCGATTCTGCCCCGTTCCTCTTGGAGTGTCACTTGGAGTTGCTGTAAGGTCTCCCGGACAGGATTACGACCTCGGGTGCGTCTACTCAATCTATTCCAGAGATGTTCTATAGGGTTAGGTCGAGGCTGTGAGCTAGAAAGTCGAGGTGAATAATCCCCACGTCGTCAAGATAGTAGGGTACGGTATGCGCTGTGTGAAAGAGCATTGTCGTTCATCTTCAACAAATGCAGCATAATACACGACGTGATTGTTCAGAACTTCATTGATAGCGTTGAGGCTACTGTTCTCGATGGACGCTAAACCAGTTCGGGTCTCCATAGAGATACCACCCCCCACACCTTCTCGGATTCTCCGCCGAATGGTGGCGTTATGGAGAATGTGTACTCTGCGCTCTCTCTCCAGGTCGTCTCCTTGTCATTTGGAGATTTCGGGAAGAACCTGCATCCGAGAATAACACAGAGCTCCACTGTTGCACAGTCCATTGGGCGTGGAGACGAGCGAACTGCAGCTCTCTGGCCAGAACTGGTGACGTAGGAGGTCGTTGTGCTGCTCCAAGGTGTCGTTCAACAATCCTCTCGCTTACATTGTACATGTTGTAAACAATTCCGAGCTTCAACGACTGTTGTATGGCGGTTTCTTAGAACCTGGCAGACGAGAAAGCGACCATCTCTGGACGTAATCTTCCTGCAGTAACTGTGTGTTTCTCGTAACCCTTTCACAGTCTCGCCTATGGCTGTAACGGCGTAACGAAGCTTTCATCATCTATCAGGCAACATCATCAGCACTCAGATGTACGATTTCAACTGAACTTGGTAATAAATTGAGAAATCAGCCATTGCTGTTCGTTCCAAACAGAAACAGCGCCAGTTTTTAAAAGGAAAACGTCATTTAACGTTTAAGCTCGTGTTCAGCTCGGTAACACCCTCAAGTGGGATAAAGCGTATTGTTAGTCTATAACGTGGATATAAGAAGGGACCAGACATTCAAACTCTAGCTAATGCACCCAAGAAAATAATTAATCACATTTACAAATGGTACACATCCATAACTAATCAAAATTAGATTTAAACTTAAAAATTACCAAAACTTTGCTGTGATCGCTTCTTTTGCCAGTGAGTGTAGTTACTCATCATAACTGATGATTGTTTGGCATGTAGAAGTCATGTACTTAATAATTTGTACGGGCTCGTATGTCACACACCTGAAATCCCAGCGGAATTCCTATACAGGTTGTTTAAACTCCCGCTCTTCCTAAATAACTTTTAAAGTATGTGGCTAAGTGACATGAAAGTCGATGTGTGGGGATAGTCATATAATGAGATCTGTCTTATTTTAAATGGAATACCCGATATATATTTTATATGCTCATTAAGATCTTTTACAAAGCACCTGCATTAAATACTTTTGTACAACTTTATTGTTGCTAAATAAAGCAACGATACAGAAACAATTTATTTAAGGGATTTAAGCTTAACATCTAGTGAGGTAAATAATTCTATATGATGCTGGGCTAAGGGGAAGAATTCTAGTTTTAATTGCTATGGAGGGGAAACCTATAAATATGACAAAGAATAAAATTCAGGTGATATAAATACGTACAAATTATGTGATCACGACACATTAAATATGATTAATAGATTATAAAATATGTATATTTAGGCTTCCATAAATTAATATTTAAACTAAAAAGGAAGTGTTCATCATGCCTACCTGTATAAAGATACGCCACTTTATTTTTTGAGTCTTTCAGTACAGCCATAGACAGCACACGAACTCGGCAAGTAAATTATTTACACACAAAAAGTGTGTATACGGGCAAAGCACACCTACACCTACTCACGTCACTGTTACAGTTGCCAAACAGCAGCTCGTGGTCTATTTCTGTATGTGCAACGCGACTACACATATCTACTCTATTAGAGCCTTTACGATGATGAACATAACCCAACACCCTTTGCAGCGCCAGTGCGACCTCTAGTGATATGTTAACTACGGGAATAAAGGACTTGGAGACTTGACGATCAAGCAGAAAAAACGCCGCTGTCATATCTCCCTTTGTTCCCTCTAACACATTCAGTTTCTGATACCTGGATTAATGTATTAAATTTATAATGTTATCTAGTAAACCATAAATACGACATCACAAACATTCTCTCATCCTTGCCTGGGTGGATTCTTGGTGTAGTGGTAACCAGACTTGCCTTCTAAACCAAAGATCGCGGGTTTAATCCTGACAAGGATCAATGAATTTCTTCGAACGTAAAAATCCTAAGTATGACTTTCTTCGGAAGGGAAGTAGACCCGCTGGTCCCGTGTCGTACATTTACGGCATGTAAAAAGAGTTTCAAGCCTGAAATAAGAGACCTCTTTACCGGCCGTTTCACGCTCTGAATTGAATGGGACGCTGATGACCTGGGATGTTAAAATAAATGTCAGTAAACAAACAAATAAAAAAAATAAGTCCTAATATTAATGTCATAGAACGCAATATTCGTGGACAAATGAGCTAGGATTGTTTCAGTAAGTGATAGGAAATGATCAGAATATAGAATGGGATGATATATTGATAAACGAATTATTAGTTAAATATTAATTATGATCATATACAGAGTGAATTATTAAAATTTGCACCGCATACGTTTCTGAAAATGAAAGGGCTATTGAAGTGTTGCTTTCACATAATAGAAGTTTAGACAAGAGCCCATACACAGATGTTAATAATTATTAGAATGTATATTTACTGGCATTGACATCAAATATAAGTAGAGGAAATTAGAACATCAATCGTATTTTTGCAGGATTTTAGTGCAAGTAGTTTATGAGATATCGTAATATGAAAATGTTATATTTCATAGTTTTATACTCCACTTAACTGCTTAGTTGCTAAACTAGTTAATGTGTTAAGTAAAAGTTGAACACGTGTCTACTAGATATTCCAGTAGGTGAGCCGGAGACAGGAACAGGAAATAATTGAAGATTAGCATTGAGAAGTGAATATTCGTTTTAAAATTTTATGCATATCCCATATTTCCCACTTCATTTGCATATATTACGCCATTTCTTACACATACGTAAGATTGTGTACTATACCGGTAAACTGGACTAATTGTATCCAACTGGAATTTTTAAACGAGATTTTATTCTCAGTCGCACCGTTCCATTGGATGAAACATGTGCAAGAATTTAAACATTAGTCAAATGTATGGCAGTTCCCTTATTCAACGTGTAAGTGCTTATTTCAGCAAGTCATGCTCGTTTTGGCATATGCCAGTCGAGGTGTTTGTCATCTTTTCTATTCCTGATGACTACACCATGAACGTTCCGATGTTACAAGGCATTTCTGTAGTATTACCTGCGTCGTGTTGCCAGAAATGCTAGACCTCGTGCACCAGCTGCTTTTAAGAATATCTTAACGGCAGTGAGATGGGAAATCTTGGAACATCCTTCCATATGCCCTACCTAAGTCCAAGGTTCGGCAAGAGTTGAGCAAAACACATACAGTTGTCAATGAACTGTGGACAACTTTGAAGTGCGTTAGGTGATGTAGGTAACTTTACTTGCCCTTTCTTTGTGGGCTATATGTATTTCCTAATTAAACGATACTTTCACTCAGTTTGTTTTTCATTCTCCTCCTGGTTGGCTCATTAGCCATGAGCTCATCATGGTATGAGCTTAATACAGACTTTCAAATGTATATACTTCATACGAGGTAGTGATTCTATATATTTAAAAGAAATGAAATAGCTTCCATGACTTATAAAAAGATTGTCTTATATTAATCTCTTCAAGTACATATCGTCGGTCCTGGTGGTGTAGTGGTTACCATACTTGCCTCCTATACCCAAGATCGCGGGTTCGAACCCGGCCAGGACCGATGGATTTTTTCGGGCGTAAAAACCCTAAGTATGGCTTCCTTCGGAAGGGAAGTAAAGCCGTGGGTCCCGTGTCGTACATTTACGGCACGAAAAAGAACCTCAAGCCTGAAAGAAGAGGCCTCTGAGCAAAATTTGTCGGCCGTTTCACGCCCTGGGTTGAATGGAGCGCTGATGACCCGAGATGTTAAAGAGCATCCATAAATAAATAAATCAATCAATCAAATCTTCAAGTATTTTGCAGATTTTTTGTATACCAAAATATATCTGTCTTTTATTGTTGGTGAAAATCGTTATTAAAATACTACGAGGGATAAGGCATAACTCATGGCAACTATTTTTTTCCCTCGCGAGTAAGGGACAACACAAAAAAATCGAAGATATATGATTGAAAGTGTATGGAATGTACTTTTGAATGAAGTCACCAGATAGTGTATGTAAGCAGAGCTGCATGTCTCAGCACGCCCCGAAATTCAGTTGACGAGGACAGTGTTCAAGAATGGAGATCACGAAGAATGAACAACTTGCGTTTATGAAAATAGCAGGAATGCCACACAGAGCTATCGGAAGCTCTGGATGCGCTTGCCCTGCCCTATCGAAAAGTGATGAAGTAAATAGAGGCCTTCTAACGGGGACGGAATGTCGACTGCCTATCGATACGCCATGCCTTTTGTTGGTGAAGGAGTTTGGCGAAACGTCTCCAGTAAAATGCGTTGCACTGTTTTTGCTGGAATTCCTGTTTGCTCTTTCACGAGTGTCTGGCGCTTATCATCGCGTAAGCACTGTTCCAATATCATCACCTATAAATTCTTGTCCTTGGAGTCAGGGCGCCCATTGCGCGGCAGATCGGCAGTGGACATTCTGCCCTGTTTGAAGGTCTCTGTCCACCTCACCACTGTTCGATAGGGCAACGCACGCGCACCCATTGCTTCCCGTATCTCTGTGTGGCATTCTCGTGCGGAGAAATGCTGTTTTCATATATGCACGTTGTTCACTCCCCGTGACCTCCATTCCTGACCACTGTGATCACCAACTGAATTTCGGGGCGTGCTGAGACACGCAGCTCTACTCACATACGCCATCTAGTGACTTCATTAGAAAGTATATTCGATATACGTTTAATCATACGTCTTAGATTTTTCTTGTTGTCTCCTGTTCGGGAGGAAAAAAATGCTGTCATAATTTATGACGTACTCCTCATGTATTATGCCACTAGTTACATAACATTACTATAGTAGCAATTACGTCATTAAATTGTTTTTATTGCAAATTACTGTTATCAAATAAATGTTCCGTTCTGATAATAAGGAAACAATTTATGTATTACTGAAAATAGAATAATTAATCTTCTTTATAAAGTACATAATTACAGAATTAATAAACATGCATACGTTCATATTAGTCAGTAGAAATTAATAATATTATCTTGTTGTGATATACGTGTCAGTAATATGAAATACCTGTAATATTTTTACTGCTCATTCAGTAAATGAATCTTTCGAATTCCTTCTAATAATTGCCGTAAGATTTTCTCGCTGGTGACAAGTCCAGCTTGGACTAAAATGACTTGTGGTAAAAATCATCTTCGCCAAAAACAATAGACAACGAACTAAATATTTTCCATCGATACAACGAAGTGTCAAATATAACAAAAGAAAGCATTGGCTTCAGAGTAGTTTATTGGAAAATCGACAGATTGATATCAGTTTTATTTTATTGATATAATAAAATAGCGTATAAAACTGGTATGTCATACAGTCATTGCGTACGTGTATTAGACTTAAAAATTTACTCTTGCAATAAGTATGACATTATAAACAAATATGCATAGTATACAAATTATTTCAGTGTCTTCTCCCTAACACGCACCGTATTTCAATGTGAACATCATGTTAATACCTCATATATTTAAAAGAATGATTTGAACCACATATGGTCGGCGAATCACCACCTCCTTGGTAGGCCAAGACTTAACATGGGCTGTAGTGCCAAATGAAGAAGAAGAAGGAGGAGGAGGAGGAGGAGAAGAGGAAGAAGAAGAAGAAGAAGAAGAAGAAGAAGAAGAAGGAGGAGGAGGAGAACAGGAAGAAGAAGAAGGAGGAGAAGAAGAAGAAGAAGAAGAAGAAGGAGGAGGAGCAGGAGCAGGAGCAGGAGAAGAAGAAGAGGAAGAAGGAGGAGGAGGAGGAGGAGGAGGAGGAAGGCGAATGGCGACCCATTTACATTACGCGTCGTTATAGTATATGTTTAGTGTCTTCCCAGCTTTACCGTTCATTTCCAATGCAATCATCGATGACATTTGCTATTAATTCTGGAATTAGAAAATCAGATGATCTAAGGCAGATGGTGTGGGACATTAAACAGTAGTAAAAATAGGAAGGGAAGAAACAAATGGATTATTTGTGTAATACTTAACTTCTAACAATTTTGTAAAAATGTATAAAGCCAATTAAATGAATATTCATTACGCTATACAGGCCTGTATTAGGTATTACTAGTGTTGTGAAATATGTGCATTAATAATTCTAAAACGTCCATGCAAATATGTGCTTATTTATGCGATGAAAGCTGGAAACTTAATGTTGAATAGGATACGTGAAAAACCAAAACACAAGCAACACACATGAAATATTCAACTTTTAATTGTAAAGGATAAGCATACAGTTAGTTGCATATACAAACACATTATTCTCACAATTTCTTGCTATTCAATCAAACATGACTTTGTAAAACTCTGATATATTATAATGTCCCCTTATTGTCTTGTTTGAGGTAATTCCTTCTGATCATAAAAGTATGTTTATGTGCGGAAAATGTCCTTCCAAAAATCTCAAGATGTGAGGGGACAAAATTTAAGCCTAACTTAATGTTGACTACCAGAACCTTGAAAGACTTCACTCATTTCCCTGTGTGGCCGAGGTTTGTTAAAGCATGGACTCGTGAGCGAGAGGTCCTGGTTGGATTCACACCAAGTCCATCCTCCGTGACAGGTCTGTACCAGGTTTTCCTCACTCATAAATTGCAAATGCCGGGGAGGTACCGTAAAGTCTTGCCAATTTATCATTTAATTTTATATACCATCAGTGTCCACCTCCTGTGGTGCCCAAGTAGTAAAAAAGAGCGTTAGTCGTTACTAAAATATCCGGTTCTTTATTCTTTCCAATGATGTTTAATTTCTGCTTCATGTTATTGCTAAGTTTTCCACAAGCTGTGTCCAACTTTTGATGGCATCTTCAAACTTTCAGAAGGCTCCATACTGTGTGTTTCCAATTGCTAGATAATATTGTACAGGCTCTGAAGAGTTTATTTTACGTATACAAGGTTGTTATTTACGAGCAATGTTAAAAAAGCAATCAAAATTTTTAATTTTTAACAAGTTGGGCTTATCTGCATCTTCGTGAGGTCTGCCTCTCTCGAAGTTACCTCTCCCTGTATAGATACACCTCTTTAGAACAGCGTTAGATCTGAAAGCAGTTCTGATGCAATTTTTTTTTTTTTTTTTTTTTGAGAATGTCCCAATTTCTGTATGTTTTATCTCGTCAACTGGGGTGAATCGTTGTCCTTTCATCACGGATTTCAGCTTTGAAAATACAAAGGAGCCTGTAGGTGCTAAGTCAGGAGAGCATGGAGTTTGGGGAAAAACAGTCATTTTGTTTTTGGCGGGAAAGTCGTGAATAAGCAATGATGCTCATGCGTTATCGTGTTATAGGATCCCTCCATTGTACATCTCTTCTAACGTTTTCTCAGAGACATCTTAGAACCTCGTGGTAATGCCAGCATGGCCCTCCGGCAGAAATTCGTGATGAATAGCATTCCGAATGTCGAAGAAAACCATCAACAGCACTCTTACCTTTGACCTAATTT